>CM069605.1:10156087-11441087 GCA_035771175.1 Paratinospora sagittata
GAGACGAAACACCAAGGACAGTATCTAATGTGAGAATATTAGACAAGATAACAGATCCTTCCCCAGTAATAGGGGAGGTGCTACCATTGGCGGTGGAAATAACTGATTGAGGAGAAGGAGAACAAATTTTAACTGACTGAAATCCCTCGCCATGTGATCGGATGCACCTGTATCAATAATCCAAGTTCTATTCTTATAAGTTGCAAAAAATACAGATGCTTTACCAATAATACCTGGATGGGAAACATTTGTCGTAGGCAGCAGCTGATTTTCTTCCGAGGATGTCATCATAGCTTTCCCAACAATATTTTTACGAGGGTGATGAAGTTCAGTTGATGCGCCCGCTCCGATGCTCTATCTCTTTCAATCTCGAAAAATAATAAGAACTTCCAGTAAATCTCAGCCTCTCAGCGCCACCAGAAACCCTAAATCAAATTTTTGAAATGAATCCCCTTCGATCGACAGAAACACTGGTTTCGCGTACCAGACTCAATCGCAGAAAACACACCGGCGATCGATCTTCAACTACCGACCGAATCTCCAATCCACAATAGAAGATCAACGTGAAAGAAGCTTCAGATGTACGAACTCGAACTCAAAAATCTCACAAATCGAAGTCGCAGAACCAAATGAAACAGAGAAACCAGATTCAACGCCGATTGAAGATCGATTGATCGAGAGAAACGAAGATCGAGATCGATTCGAAGCCGAAAGAATGAAAGGAAGATAAAGAAGATTGATTCGATGATGATTTCAGATAAGAATGGGAATTAGGGCTTAACCCTTGGATGAGCGGCTAGGAGACGCCGGAAAGAAGCCTATCATCGGAGAAGATGAGTCGGGCCAAGAGGGAGTGAGTTTCGGAGTTTTTGGAGTTTCGAAGAACCAGCGCAGAGAGAGAGAGCGAGAGCGAGAGAAAGAGGGGTACGGAGGTACGGAATCAATTGCGCCGCCAACGAAGGCCGGAAAGAAGCGAGAGGCAGTTTATCGTGTTAGGGTTTAGCAGAGGTAGAAAGAAAAGCTTCGAGATTCTTCTTCTGCAGCAATGGAGGACGAAGACTACAACGAGATGGATATGGGATACGAGGATGAACCACCAGAACCTGGTTTTGGTTCATCCGGGCATCGGGATCTCGGGCATTATGAACAGCTTCATCAACGACATCTTCGAGCAAGAGTCGTCAAGACCTTCTCTGATACCATGTAAAGACAATAGGGTTTCTGTAGAGAATTCAAAGATATGTATTCTTCTCTAAAACAGAGGCAATATATAGACAATTACATCATAAAATTAGGTCCTAAATTAGGGAAACAAATTGTTTCTATATTTACAGAATCTATTACTTTCTATATAGCTTGTTTCTATATTTACCGAATCTATTACTTTCTATATGCAGACAAGCCACAAAGAGGCCAACGTGCTGTGTATTGGTCCTAACCAAGCCCAACAAAGGGGAGCTGAGCCAGGACGAACAAGATAAACTCAAGGCAGATTATACCCAAGTTGCGTCCGAAGTGAAAGAACTGGCTTCCTCCCTCTTATGATATAGCAACAAAATTTGTGTGATGACTGCTATGGATTCAATGTTGCATCTTGTGTTAGAAAGAATGTGAGGCAGAGTTGTTTCTTAATTTAAATAGATATATAGGAGGGGAAGAATAGGCAACATGACTGAAATTGAGGCTTCAAATTGTTGTATTTGAGTTGTTTAAAATCTAATTAAAGGCTTTTGACAAGAGGTGGAAAAGTTGGGGGGTACAGCCATGGGAGGCAAACAGGGTGACTTTTTCCTTTTTTTGCTCTCTGCACATACATGGGCATTAGGTTAATTTGTCAACTGATGCAAGTTTTTCTTTTTTAAAAAAAAAATATTTTGAGGGCATATGTCACGACGCCCCTGACGTAGGCTGACGTCAAGACAAACTCCTGAAATGGAATCTAACCACATATTCGGGGTCCCTACCGTCTAAGGAGTATTTTTCTACCTTTCTAGCGGATTTTCATTCACATTGGGTCAAAACCCCAATTTCTGAAAACGCCGTAAAACGGCTCCCACAGCTAAAATTACTCCGCTAGACTCGTTACAGCTAGCTTAGATAGTAATTTCACGAAGAAAGAGAGTGAAAATCACTTACCGCGAGTCTCGATTTCGCGCGAGTCCCGATTATGTGTGAATCCCGCGTTCTCCCTCTTTTTCCTCTTTTCCGCCCTTTCCTTTCTTTCGTTCTGCACCTTCTTCTTCTCCTTTCCTTTCTTACGGGGTGTTACAGCATATATGGAGATTTGGGTTTTAGCTATAGAGGGATTATGATTAGTGGGTTTGCATGGTCCTTCTAGGTCTCATAAGCCTCCTGTTGATGTGCACGTCTTCTAGCTAGCTATATTGGGTTAGGGTTCCTTCTATACACCTGTTAGACACACAAAAAAAAAAAATTCTTATTAATTAAGGACATGATAGATTCTTAGTCTTTAATGGTTTCCATATCTCCTCCCTTGATGTAAATGCCACAAACTTATCAAAATTTCCCTTTATCCTTCATAAATGGACAAGTAGAAACATGGCAATGAGAGAACATTTGCTGAGTGTGATAGATATTTATTTAGAAATATTTTAATCTAATTATAAAAAATGTAACTACAAATTTAGTTGCATATATATGCTTAAACATTAGACGGATGTATACTACACATTTTAAGGTGTCTGATAAAATAATGCAGTGAATATACATATATAGTTGTGAACTTGAAGTTGTATTTTTTTGTAGTTAGATTAACATTTTACATTTATTTATCTAAAGTAGTTTTTGTTTTTCACCCATTTCCCTTTTCTTTCAAGAAAAAGAAAAATGTTTGTTTAATACAAATAAATATTTTTAATGCAATTATTGAGGTTGTGAGACGTCATGCTCCATTTGGTATTATTAATATCATTGTTTAAGATATCTCTTAAATCTTAATTTCTAAAAATTAGAAAAAGGATTAATTATTGATGGTCCACCTCACGTCTCACGTGGGGTGGCCATGCTTTTGTTGAATGCATGAACAACAACTCACTCACTTTCACGTGGGCAGAATGCATGCATGAACAACAACAACTCATGCATTCACGTGGGCAGCTCGTGGGCAGGAAGCAAGAAGATGCATGGGCAGCAACTGCATGAATCACGTGGGATTGATCAAAGAAATTACGAAATTGCCCCTGTTTAAACTCCTATAAATAGAGCCTTAATTTCATTCTTCAAAATCATCTGAGAGAGATCAAATATTCAGAGAGATCTAATTCTAGAGATCTAGAGAGCCTCAAAGAGAGTTTCTTTGAGAAGAAAAAGTGTGAGCCAATTTGTGAAGTGTTATCCACAAATTGAAGATACATAGTGAGTGTATATTTATGAGAGATCCACCTAAGGGTGAAGTGTGTAATCCCATTATATTATAGTGGAAGTCTTTAAGCGGCCTACGGGTCCCGTGGTTTTTTACCTCATCTTTAGAGGGTTTTTCACGCTAAAATCTTTGGTGTTATTTTGTTGTATTTTAGTTTGGGGAATTGTCCTGGGATTGTAGAATCTATTTTTGTACAACCATCGATTTTTCCCAACAAAGTGGTATCAGAGACAGGTTGGGTCGTTTTCAGCGAAGGTACTGTTTATACGTACAATACTATTCACGTATACAGTACTATTTTGTCGGCAGTCACTATTTAGAATAGTAGTACTATTCATAGAGTACTATTCACAGAGCACTATTCACAAGGGCGCTATTCATATAGTACTATTCACAAGGAGTACTATTCATATAGTACTATTTATCGCCGGAAATTCATCTTCGGTGAAGTGTCATGCTCCGCGAAACCTGTTGATTGAGGACCAAAATGGAGGAGAGCACAAGCAATATGTACACAGGCAATATGATCAAGTTGACTGCATTTAATTATGTAATTTGGAAGCCAAAGATGGAGGATCTTTTATACATTAAAGATCTGTGGAAGCCGATTATAATGCCGAAGGAGGAAGCCGTGACTACAACTTCGACAGATGACAAGACACCAAAAACAACCAGCACAGACGCTGACTGGGCCGTGCTGAACCGAAAGTGTGCTGCTCAAATCAGACAATGGATCGACAAGAGCATTTTTCAAAATTTTGCTAATGAACACAATGCTTACGTTCTTTGGCAAAAGTTGGAGACAATGTATGCGAGGACAACCGTACAGAATAAAGCTAATCTGATACGACGATTAGTCAATTTAATGTATAAAGATGGAAGCAGCGTATCGGAACACATGAGTGAGTTCCAAGGCATTGTAGATCAACTCAATTCTATGATGATGATCGTAGATGACGAGCTACAAGCGTTGTTGTTGCTGAGTTCTCTACCAAAAAGTTGGGACACTCTAGTTGTGTCAATTAGTAACTCAGCTCTTGGCGGCAAGCTTACCATGGAGATGGTAAAAGACAGAATGTTGAACGAAGAGTCTCGACGAAAAGACAATGGTTATACTCCTGAAAGTGAAGCACTTGACATGGAAAAACAAGGCAAGCAAGAATGGCATGGAAGGAGTAAAAGCAGAAATCCTCGTAACCAAAGTCAGCAAAGAGGACGCTCAAAGTCCAGATCGTGGCATGACAAGAAGTGTCATCACTGCGGCAAGCCCGGACACTTCATTCGAGAATGTCGAAAGTTAAAGGCGGAGCGATCCAGAAATCAAGAAGCAGAAACCCGAACAAATGACACCGCAACTCTCACTGAAGAAGTTGTCATTGTTCGAGATGCTGATTATGTCAACCTTGCAAGTCAAGACTCTACATGGGTAGTTGACTCAGGCGCGTCCTACCATGTCACCTCACGACGAGATTTCTTCTCAGCCTACACGCAAGGTGATTTCGGACGAGTGAGGATGGGAAATGATGATGCATCCAAAATTATCGGCATCGGTAATATTTATTTAGAAACTAACCTTGGATACAGGTTACTCTTGAAAGATGTGAGGCATGTTCCAGATATCCGCCTCAATTTGATCTCTACCGGAATGCTTGATGACGATGGCTACAATAATAACTTTGGTGAAGGAAAATGGAAGCTCACCAAAGGAAACTTGGTAGTAGCTAGAGGCAAGAAAGATGCATCACTCTACCACACAGAAGCCAAGCTGTGTAAAGAAGAAGTAAATACCATGAGGAAAGAAGTTCCCACCGAGTTATGGCATAAGCGGCTCGGCCACATGAGTGAAAAGGGTCTCAGAATTCTTTCCAAGAAGGAGCACTTGCCAGGAATAACAGGTACATCTTTACGTACTTGTGTTGATTGTATTATGGGTAAACAACATAGAGTTGCATTTCGTAGTTCCCCACCATCTAGAAAGGCAAATATTCTAGATTTAATACACACAGATGTCTGTACAATGAGTTGTAAGACACTAGGAGGTGCTCATTATTTTGTGACTTTTATTGATGATCACTCTAGAAAAGTGTGGGCCTTTGCTTTGAAAACTAAAGATCAAGTGCTGGAAGTTTTCAAACAATTTCATGTAAAAGTTGAGAGAGAAACTGGCAGACGTTTGAAGTGTGTACGATCAGACAATGGCGGTGAGTATCGCGGATCATTCGAGGAGTACTGCAAAAGTTTCGACATCAGACTGGAAAAATCGGTACCAAAGACACCTCAACACAACGGTGTCGCAGAGAGGATGAACAGAACCATTTGTGAAAGAGTCAGATGTATGCTCTCAAATGCAAAACTGCCAAACTCCTATTGGGGGGAGGCAATGAGGACAACGGTCGATTTAATCAACCTTTCTCCATCAGTTCCACTGATCTACGACGTACCAGAAAAAGTTTGGACGGGGAAAGACGTTTCTTACAAACACTTGAAAGTATTCGGCTGCAGAGCATTTGTTCACATCCCTAGAGACGAGAGGTCCAAGCTGGATGGAAAAGCGAAGCAGTGTATCTTTGTGGGATATTCCCATGAAGAATTCGGCTATAGACTTTGGGATCCTGTCAACAAAAAGATTGTCAGAAGCAGAGACGTGGTGTTTCTTGAAGATCAGACGATCGAGGATTTTCAGAAACCTGAGAAGCCAAAATCAGAAGAACTTTCAGTTAATCTGGAACCAGTCTCTCCATCATTAAATTCAGATGACAAGGAAGCTGCACCAGATACTGAAGATGATGTTCCACCAGCTGAAAGTTCAGAACCAGAACCAGAACAAGTTCCTGAACAAGTCCAACCAGAAGCACAACTTAGGAGATCCACCAGAGAGCGACAACCAAGTCAAAGATATTCTCCTAGCGACTATGTGATGCTCACTGACGGGGGAGAACCGGAGAGCTATACCGAAGCTATCACTAACCAGCATAAGACTGAGTGGATGAAAGCCATGCAGGAAGAAATGAAATCTCTGCATGAGAACCACACATTTGACTTGGTGAAATTACCACAGGGAAAGAAAGCCCTCAAGAACAAGTGGGTGTACAGGATCAAAAGTGAAGAAGGTAGCTCGCAACCTCGATACAAAGCAAGATTGGTTGTGAAAGGATTCGGACAGAAGAAAGGCGTTGACTTCGATGAAATCTTCTCACCGGTGGTAAAAATGTCTTCTATCCGAGTTGTTCTTGGCTTGGCAGCTAGTCTTAATCTAGAGGTTGAACAACTTGATGTAAAAACTGCATTTTTACACGGTGATCTTGACGAGGAAATATATATGGAGCAGCCTGAAGGTTTCCAAGTCAAAAGAAAAGAGAAGTTGGTATGCAGGCTGAAGAAAAGTCTGTATGGTTTGAAACAGGCACCGAGGCAGTGGTATAAAAAGTTTGACTCGTTCATGGAGCAAACAGAGTACAACCGAACGACAGCTGATCACTGCGTCTTCATCAAGAAATTCTCTGATGGTGATTTTATTATTCTTTTGCTTTATGTTGATGATATGTTAATTGTAGGCCAAGATATTGGCAAGATTAACATGTTGAAGAAAGAGTTGAGCAAGTCCTTTGCCATGAAAGACTTAGGACCTGCAAAACAAATCCTTGGCATGAAGATTGTTCGTGACAGGAAGAACAAGAAACTTTGGCTATCTCAAGAAAAGTATATTGAGAAAGTCTTAGAGCGATTCAACATGAGCAAAGCTAAACCTGTTAGTTCTCCACTGGCAAGCCACTTCAAGCTTAATTCGAGCCAGTGTCCTTCAAGCGAGGAGGAGAAATCAGAGATAAGCAAGGTACCCTATGCATCGGTAGTTGGCAGTCTAATGTACGCTATGGTATGCACCAGACCAGACATTGCTCATGCTGTTGGTGTTGTGAGCCGTTTTCTATCGAATCCTGGAAAGGAACATTGGACAGCAGTCAAATGGATACTCAGGTATCTTAGAGGTACTTCCAGTCATTGTTTATGTTTTGGTAATGATAAACCTGTACTAGAAGGATTTACAGATTCAGATATGGCTGGCGACGTGGATACTAGAAAGTCGATATCCGGGTACCTAATAACTTTTGCAGGGGGATGGTCCACCTCACGTCTCACGTGGGGTGGCCATGCTTTTGTTGAATGCATGAACAACAACTCACTCACTTTCACGTGGGCAGAATGCATGCATGAACAACAACAACTCATGCATTCACGTGGGCAGCTCGTGGGCAGGAAGCAAGAAGATGCATGGGCAGCAACTGCATGAATCACGTGGGATTGATCAAAGAAATTACGAAATTGCCCCTGTTTAAACTCCTATAATTGTAGCCTTAATTTCATTCTTCAAAATCATCTGAGAGAGATCAAATATTCAGAGAGATCTAATTCTAGAGATCTAATTCTAGAGATCTAGAGAGCCTCAAAGAGAGTTTCTTTGAGAAGAAAAAGTGTGAGCCAATTTGTGAAGTGTTATCCACAAATTGAAGATACATAGTGAGTGTATATTTGTGAGAGATCCACCTAAGGGTGAAGTGTGTAATCTCATTATATTATAGTGGAAGTCTTTAAGCGGCCTACGGGTCCCGTGGTTTTTTACCTCATCTTTAGAGGGTTTTTCACGCTAAAATCTTTGGTGTTATTTTGTTGTATTTTAGTTTGGAAAATTGTCCTGAGATTGTAGAATCTATTTTTGTACAACCATCGATTTTTCCCAACAATTATAAGGTATTGACTGACTTTTTCTTTCCATTACATAGATTCGCATGGCTCCCTTTCCATTGCTCCTTTCTTTGTCTTGCGTAGAAATAAGGTATGGACTGACTTTTTCTTTTCATTACAAAGTTTCACGTGGCTCCCTTTCCATTGCTCCTTCCTTTGTCTTGCGTAGAAATTTCATGGAGTTTGATTATAACAATTTCGACATTCAATTTTCCTTCATGAAAAACAGGTCAATTAAGACATCGATAATGGTCTTGTCTCGATTGACACTTAAGTTTGGTTTGAAACTAATATGTGCATTCATTGTTATCACTGTCGTGATAATTCCTTTACTTCTATTTGGTACTTTGATATTGAATGTAAAACAATTGCTGCGTCTCCTAGGCAAAGCCAAGGATGATGTATATTCATGGATAGAAGAGTTTGAGGATGTGGGTTTAGACAAGAGGGATGAGTTGCTAGGATGGATGATCAAGATTTGTGTGAAAGACATGAATGGGTGGATGAATGCAAAAAGAGATTCCCCTAGTTATATGGTTCAAATGCTATTAAGGCCTCGTCCATCCTTAGAAAGTGCTCTCTTGAGTAAGTACCAAAATATTGGGAAGAGTTATTCAATCGAGTATAAAGTGACTTGTTTCTCCATGTTCATCCTTGTAAAAGTTGTAGCTATTTCAATACCATTAGTTCTTACTGAATCTCTAAGATGTACAGTAGATGAAGCTTTCAAAATCATTTACTATATTGATGAGAAAATAAATGTTGGAAATAAGGAGGATTCAAGGAGACGAGAGCTTGCAAAACTTTTATGGACTGGTGGGGATATTGGTTTGAACAAGAAAGTTTTAATACATTCAGCTAACGGTTCAGTGGAGTACGCAATTTCATATCTGGAAAGCATATGTGAAACATTCCCAGATGAGTATGCAAAATTAGAATTGAAAATAATAAGAGGCTTTATAAAGGGTCGAGCGTACAATTCAATCAATGAGCTTTATAATTATATCGAGGAACTATTTGCTGATATGTTGCCCTCTTTTCTCACTCAATTGCCAAATTTTATTTTCAAAGAAATCCCTGAGGGTCCAATTGAAAGTTGTGAAGAAAGAGCAAGAGTCATCCTAAAGTTTCTTTCTGAACTCAAACCGTCGTTAGAAAACAAACTACAATGGAAATTTCCTGAAGGCACTAGTATAACTCGTTTGATTCTGAGGACCATAATGCAAATGTTTAAGATTCCATGGGAGATGGAGGAGGTTCTGCCAAAGATTTTGTTTCTAGAAGTTGTGGTGTATAAATTAATAATTGATGTACTTGGGGGAGATTTTTTGTCATCATATTCCATGTTGATAATTTTGCTTTAATGGTTGCCTTTTTTTTGTGTTCTAAAATATAAGATCTTGTTTTTTTTTCCCCTTAAACATAGATACATAACAAAGAAAAATCTCTAATATACAATAATTGTACACAATTTAATATTAGTAAACATTATATACAGAGAAAAATCTATTGGGCTGTTGAGGGGGAGAGGAGTTGCAGAGAAAGTGGAATAGAATAAATGAAGAGGGATAAATAAAGGGGGATAGGGGGAGGGGTCCGCACAAAAAGAGGAGTTGAGAGTAGAATTAAGCTCCAATAGAAAAAAGACGAGCAATTTAAAAATTATAAGTACTCAAATAATTGAGGTTAGAGAAAAGATGGTAAATTAAAAAATTATAAGTTGATGTTCAAATAATTAAGGTTTAGGAAGAAAAAATGATGAATAAAAAAATTTAAAGTAAGAACATGTTTGAGAGGAGAAAAGTTATAAAGGAAATATATAAAGTTTAATGATTTGAACAGCTGGAACAGACTCATAAAAATAATGATTCTAAGTTGTTCAAATTGTTAAAATCAAAAAAAAAATTTCATGTCCTCATTTTCATATATTTTAAAGTTTTTAATTTAATTATTCATTCCACTAAACTTTTATATCTTTTTTATTTTAGATTTTTCTTAACATTATTTTAGCCACTAATCTTTATTCATAAATGGAGGAATTGCATTAAAAGAGGGAATTCAACATTCTCTCCTTTTTAAAGATTTTAATTCAATTATTCATTTCAATAATCTTTTATATCTTTTTTATTTTAAATTTTTTTATCATTATTCTAACCACTAATTTTTATATCTTTTTTTTTGTTGGACCTTTCTTTAAATGATTAGCCACTAAAAGGGAAATTACATTATTAACCACTATTATATTGTCTTTTATTAATTATGGACATCACATATAGTTTTATAGGCTCAAACGTTACTTCTTTCGTCCCTTAATTATAATGATATTGCACTAGGGATGCTCTTAAGGTGTACTACTCATAAATTTTATGTTCAAGTATATATCATGTACGGTTTTTGTCTTTTTTGTAGTTGTTTCATGAGCAATTTTTGAAGGAAGCTAAGACGCTAAGACGATTCTTTTTTTTTTTTTTTTTGACCTTTATCTTTATTGTTGTTTCACCATCAATTTTAGATGGAAGTAATGGTGCCGAAATAATAATTTGTGGAAATTAGTGATGTAGTTGTAATTGATATAATTCTTTTATTAACAATAATATTATTAGCTTAATAAAATAATGTAAAAGTGTTTTGTTACACTCTCCTTATGTGTCTATTCATACGCTATTGATGAAATAATGAAATTAATTTAATTCCGTCTAGGTCCTTCTCAATTATCATTATTGTATTTTTTTTTCAAGAGAAAATATAATGAAGTGATCGATTGGACTTCTTTGAAAAAAAAAAAAAAAAACAATATAACAATAATATGAAGAAAAAAAGTGTCTCAATGCCACACTTACTCTTTTCTTAGGGGCCTTACTTAATATTACATTTATTTTATTTTATCTTTTATTGGGCCATCATTTCAATCCCACTAACTTGTTTTTTTTTATTGGAGTCATTATTCCAATCCCACTTTCTATTTTAATATCGTTTTAATGGATATGCCCCTTTCTATTTGTTTGTCCTTTAGAAAATTGCCCCACTTGCTATTTTAATTTATAGAAATATTCCACTTTCTTTTATTTTCATTTTTTTCATTGTTTTTTTCCTTCCATTCTTACTAGAGTCACGCCGCCATCAATCTTTTCGTTTTTTAATTTTTTGAAAACAGTACTCTAGAAACAATTATAAATTTTATGAGAACGAACCAAACTTTTACTTTTACAAGAGTAACAAGATTATAATGTCAAGAACAAGACAATTAATTAAAATAAGTTTGTAGCCCTGTTTGATGGGCGACATTAATAAAATAATACTACTATAAATTCAATTTAGATTTATTAACAATGCTACCCTTCTGTCTAAATAATATTGATGTTAAGAATAATATTAACTAATTGATTAAAATATAATTATATAGCATTCATCATTTGTTGTCTATACGAATTAAAAAAAAAAATTCATCTACAATTTTCACTATTATAGGTTGGTATAAATATTTGATCATATATATATCATCGTAACATTTTGATGGAAATTTATGATGCATGAAATTGTCAAAAAAAAATCATTCTATTTCTTTTAAAGCTTATATTAATAAAATACCATCAAATTGGATAATATAAAATTCATAGTCATGCATTTATTTACAATCTTATAAGTACATAAATATGACAAAATGATGACTAACATTACATATATGATGATGCAACAACGAAATGGGTTTGGAAACTTATAACATATATAAACGAAATGAATAACTGGTCAAAGTCAAAGTCATTACATATGTTGAAGCAAGACATAGAGAGTGATTGCTGGAGAGATGAAAAGGAGGAGTGGTTGAGAAAGAAAACAAAAGAAGAAAGAGATGAAAGAAAAGGAAAAAACAAATAGTGAGAGGTATTGACAACGACATATACCAAACCGAAGGAAAAATATTTTTGTTGACATTTCTCAGGATATATATATAATGAAGGTGGAGTCTCATCTATTTAAGAAACATTAACATGAAGGTATGAAGGTGGGGAGTGCGTGATATGCTGAGGAGTCTTTTTTGGAGTGAGTTATTAGTTCAGATTTATGTCGGATCTTCGTCTATGTGTAGTCCGAGATATAATGATATTGTTGGGACCTTATATGAAGAAGAACTTGACATAAAGATGACAACTTGACTTAAGAAAAGAACTCTAAAAGTCTACTCTATGATCAATTTAGTGCAATGATTTGTCATTATACGGTATCACTTCTTTACTTATGTCAAGATGCTTATAATACTACCTTACATACTACTACTACCACACCTATAGTAATTTTAATATCAATTCCAATGCAACTAATACCTATATACTCGGCCTATACACCAAGTTCTTTCCTCTTCTCTCAAATAAAACCCAACATACAAAAAATAATCAATGTAATTCACATACCATGCAAGTCAACCCTGTATTTGGAAAGGACATTATCATTATTCAAGTTTATATATAAGCATATAATATGATATTGATAACAATATAAGTTTTTTCATTATTGGATTGGTAACAGGAATATTTGCAATAATTCTAACTCTAGAAATGTGGCAACACTCAAGTTAAAAAAAAAACATAATTCTTCGTTTGAATATTATATAATAGTAAGATGAAGATTAGGAGCAAAGAAAAGTCAACATAAACATGCCTATTATTGAGGTCAAAAAGTTATGTGAACATTATATGTAAAATAATGAATGAAACAAAATGATACAGGAAACAATAGTCTTTGACTGAAAAAATAATATTATTGTTCATCTTCAATATTCGAGTCCAAGATTTACAGGAAACAATTCTTCTCTTCTCTCCACAACCTAAAAAAGTTAGTACAACCCATTAGTTTATTGACTAAAATAACTTAAAAAAAAACTCTAGAAACCAAAGAACAACAAGTATTTAAAATATTTAAGAAGAATTAAAGTCATCAATCAGCTTGAGGTGTTTTCATGAAGGAATTCATGTATAAACAATCAAGCAAATCCGAAACTATTTAAGTTCAAACCTAGCCAGATGAAATAAAAAACATGAATTTTCTACCAAGATTCTAAATCTACAATTTAATCAAAGAATAAGTAATTCAAATATTCTGAAAGAACAGCCTAAATTGAAAAATCAAAAGCAAAACATTCAAGAGATACACTAACCTTGAATGTCTTCTTCAATGACTGAACTGTACCAAAAAAAGAAGAAGATATTATGATTCTATAATTCTATGATAAATAACTAAGAAAATTGAGGAAGAAAGAATAAAAAATGTAGATATTAGTTATCTTCTCCCGTTGTACATGTTCAAAAGCACAGGTGACTTAGATCTCTTGTATGAAAAATAAAATTGAATATAGTTTAATTGACTTAAACTGAATCTGTATTCTAATTTTTTTTTCCGACCCTATCTGCCCAAAAAGAAATTTAGATATAAAAAAAGAAAAGCTTACTTCTTCTTTTTATAGATTGAAGACTCAACCGACAAAAATCCGTAGTCGCATCAATACTGTAATTCGCATTAAAGAGATGAAGAGAAGCAGTAGATGGAGATGAAGAGAAGGAATGGTTGGAAATGAAGCAAGAGATATAGAGAGATTGCTGGAGAGATGAAAAGGGGGAGTGGTTGAGAAAGAAAACAAAAGAAGAAAGAGATGAAAGAAAAGAAAAAAAAATAGTGAGAGGTATTTACAATGACATATACCAAATTGCTCATTGGTGTGTAATTAGAAAATGTAATTAATTATCACGTGACACTTACTTATTTAACAAATATTTATATAAATATCTGCTTCTTATTATTATTCAAAGTTTTGCAACAAACAAACACTATATAGCTAGGTAAATACATGCTTGAAATATATAGGTGGTTGTATGTCTTCTTCATTTAATTGTATAAGATACAAAAGTAAAGTGTCGTATAACATTTATCTAATATTACATATTTTTATATTCATAGGTTATATTACATTTATACATCTGTTATGAGTTATATACATATATATATATATATACACATGCACGCACATTTAGATGTATACATTAATTTAATACGCCCATGCATAATAATATGGTACATATGTTGAAATTACTGGCAGACCGGACTCCATAAGGTCATGCCAAAAAACATCATACAAATTGTCAGGGTACCTAGTCTCCGCTTCGTCATCTAGAATGACTCTTATAGTAGGTTGACCAATGATGGACCAATAAACCATTAGCTTGCTTGTTTATCTTGGAGACCAACAATAAACGAAAGTTTCATCGATTTTGAGAAAAGGCTGATCTTCATTATCCACAATTTGAGGTTGGAGCCCGTAATCATACAGATGGTCTTGTAACTTCGTCATTAATGACTCAAAGATTGCTGGATTAAGTAATCTATAAGAAAATTCTCTGGCCAGCATGAAGCAATTTGAGTTATCATCCATTTATCGAGTATTTCACGGGTGTATTGTCTGCAAGTTTATCAAACATACCAAGATTAGAGTGTTTAAATGAATGGTCAGAGAAGAAACACAAAGTCAACAAAATAGCAAATTCCTTGTTAACAAAAAAAAACATAATGAAAACAAAGTAGAAGAATGAAGAAAAGTATTTGTCGATAATAGGTAGTTGACAGGATGAGACCTTAGTAGTTTCGTGGGTGATATGTGTTGATGATTTTTTCCGTTGTACAGTAATTGTGTAGCGTCTTTATTTGTTGAAAAACTTTCGGCATACAAATGGGAAGAACATCCTAAAATATATAGTTTTCAACAACAATTAGTTGAGTTTCAAGAAAAGGATAAACATGCAATAATTATTGCAAATAGTTTAAGTCAAATAATATCCCGAGAGTTGAGGGATTTTGCGTCAGGTGTCATAATCCAAACTGTATTTGTTGAGTTTATAAAGACCATGATAATAAAACGTTTAGCTACTGGATTTTCTTGTCTTTTGTCAAATAAGAAATTTAATTCAAATAAAATTTGATGTCAGAGAGTCTATTGTTGTCAATTTTCTTTTCTTGTCAAATAAGATTAAATTAAAGAAGTTCTGACAACTGGATATGACTACAGGGTTTTCATAAGGGAAAATGTTAATTTGCCATCAATATCTAAGAGAGTTGTGACACATTGTTTTATTTTATTATAAAAGTTAAGTAATCATGTCAATCAAGTTCATAAAATCTATCCCAACATTTATTATTCACCGTTCTCATTATTAAACTGTCAGGATGAAAAAGACTCTCTTTTCTATGATGATTTCTTAATAGAAAATTTTTACTTCTGGTCAAGCATTTTAATTTATACATTATCCTTGGTCTGACTATATAATATTAACTTATCTATGAGCAACAAAACTTGCTAGTGGAAACTTTGATCTAGTCAAAACAATGTGAGAGCAAAACAAAGTACATTAGCTAACAAAGAAGAGATTATTTTTATTATTTTCTATTACACAAAATAGAATGTTACATTTATCTTTCAAGAAACTGTGGGCAACATTGTTAATTCTCATCAATACTAAGCTAGAAAATTATAAGCGTTGAAGAAGAAAGACTAAGAGAATTATCGACAATAAATACGTAGGAGAAGATGGTAGATAACATTTCAAAGAATTAAAGACATCATAGAGTTGTGAGTTGTTGTAACGTTAGCTACATAATTCTCGAAAGAAAAAGTAAAGGAAGAAGTTGGAAGTGAGGCTGGTGATTTCAAAAAAAGTGGAAGGGAACGTGGATGTGGATTCTGACGCATGACATCAAACAATTATTTTTGTCATTCAACAACACGCCCCCACTGCTGGACGCTCTTCTTTTTCTTCCACGCAGCTCCAGCACCCACTTGAGTACCCCTTTGAACTTCAAAACTTCATGATGATGAAGAGAAAGAACTTCAGGAATTGGAGGTCTAACCTAGGTTGCATAATAGCTGCAAGAGCATAACTCCTAGATCAACTTAATAGCCTCCCATGACTTTGCTTTTTTTCATTATCTCCTGCACTGTCTCTTGTTTAGACGTAATGTCATTGCCTCCAACATTTTCTTTTAGAAGAGGAGAACTTACAAAAGTTGGAAGAGATATTTGAGCGGAGCGAAAAAAAATTAAGTGATTGATAAGCATGGAGAAGGAGATAGTGAAGTCAAGGTTTCGAAGTGTTTGTGTGTTTTGTGGGAGTAGGGCCGGGAAAAGAGATTGTTACAGAAACGCTACTCTTGAGTTAGGTGAAGAGCTGGTAATTTATTAATGATTGTACAAACGTTTTTTTATTTTGTTCCTACGACTTGTTTTCTTTGGCATGGTTTGGTTGGTGGGCTATGTCATTTGTGCCTCATTGTTTAATATTGAAGTGTGTTAATTGTTTGAAGATTTCAAGGAAGTTGAACCTTGTTTATGGTGGTGCGAGTGTGGGTTTGATGGGTTTGGTTTCTCAGGCTGTTTATCAACGTGGAGGACATGTTCTTGGGTAAGTAATATTAAGGACCAAGTACATAAAGAATCTATTTTTATCATATATTTTTCAGGAGTTTTGTTTATTTTTTGAGGCTCCTTTTTTAATTTATGTTTGTTGGTGGATTTTGTGGACAGAATTATTCCCAAAATGCTTATGTGCAAAGAGGTTTGTAATCGCATTATGCTTAAGTAAAGTCCTCATTTTACTTTTTCCTAAGTATTTTCTCATTATCATTTCATGGGATCAGATAGTTGGAGAGACAGTTGGGGAATTAAGAGTAGTAGCCGACATGCACGAAAGGAAAGCTGAAATGGCTTACCATTCTGATTGCTTTATTGCATTACCAGGTCCTTTGTTTCAGTTGGAATTGTTATCACTTTAATCAAAATATATTATCACATATAAGTTAACCTTCGAAAAAGGCTATAAAGGATTTCTATTTCAATAACTATACAGGTGGTTATGGGACATTGGAAGAGTTATTGGAGGTCATTAGCTGGGCGCAACTTGGGATCCATGACAAACCTGTAAGCAAATCAAAACCCACTGCATTCATTTATCTATCTAGCTATATATATGAAAAAAACTCAAGCTAAGCTGGGTACGGCGCTGAACGGTCCCCCACCATCACGGTTGGATGCATATTTATAATTCATGTTTTTTCAAGCTTTACTAAGTAGCCGTAAGTAAGCTGCAGGTGGGGTTGCTTAATGTTGATGGGTACTACAATGATCTACTCACATTCATAGATAAAGCAGTGGATGATGGGTTCATTAAAATGTCTCAGCGTCACATAGTCGTTTCGGCTCCAAATGCAAAGGAGCTCTTACAGAAACTCAAGGTTTTCTTTTCTTCAATAAATTAGTCCTTCAAGTTCGATTGTTGCTCATCAATACAAAGCATACATATATAAAAGTAATTCACTTTGTTAAATTAGTAGACTGAATTTTGGTTTTTTTGTCCCTTTTGGTGGTTAGGACTATGTACCCGCTCATGAGGGTGTTGTTGCCAGGGCAAGGTGGGAGGCTGTGCAAGAAGAGTTTAATGTGTCGGTGTAGCCTGAAGTGGCTCTTCAATAAGTGGACCACAGTTGAATTCTGAATGTAGCGTATATATATATCATATATTTATAGTCATTTGCTCAGTGCAAGATTTGCAATGGTCGATCTCCTCCATTTTGTGGAAAGAAATGTAAAATCTTGTTTATTTGAATAGAATTGTTGTTTGATTTGGCATGAACTCGACGTTGAATTTTATTGTCAATTACAAACAAAATTGGCTTTAAGAAAAGAGAAAAAAAAACTCGAAAGTCAGTGATGTAGGGAATGAAGTTTCGAGATTGCTTCTTCACGTATGAGGATAACGACTACTACATTGTCTTTGTGAGTATAAATATGAGTAGTGTTCAGAAGGAAATTTATCACATTCCAGTGTTCACTGGACTTTGTTCATGGGGAACATGTTTGTAAAAGTTCACCAGCTGAGGCCAAAGTTAAATTTAGAATGTATGGAGATGGAGATATATATATATATATATATATATATATATATATATATATATATATATATTTGTATAGCTAAATATGGTTTAAACAATGTAAATAAGAAAAGGGACCAACATTGACACATTATGAAAATTTATTACTTTTAACAATGAATAACTTCATATCACATGACAATACTAATGTGAGCAATTACGTCACATCATAATATATAGATTTCTCCGTTTGTACATACAATGTAGTTATCAAGTCAAAATTGTGGAGAAAAAGAATTGTGGTATGCTTGAAGGTTCATTATGATTGGTGCATTAATAATTATATTAATCTTATATTGGTATAATTGCATAGGGTTTAAAGGTGAAATATAGGTACATTATTAATTGGGTGATGTATTTATTGTTAGTATATCAAAATTATAATTAATTTCATAGATATGGATAGACTGTAAATTGAATGCCAAAGGTGTAGATGCATTAATGGGAGAAGTATTAGTTAATAGTATATAGAGTTAGGGTAGAAAGTATGAGGTCTAGATATTAGTCTTGCCGTAATTTAGTATGACATAAAAGTCATAATTGGTGTATGTTGGTTGCAAGTTGATTTGTTCATGGTGCAGATATGAGTACCAACAATGGTGTTAACAATGAAGGCAGACTACAAACCAACATATGTCAAGAACATTCCATCAACTAGTCTGCAAAAAAAATGAAAAAGACAATGTTTGTAGACACTACTGAAGGAAGTGAAACAGGGGTGGCACAAAAATGTGATGGTGGTATTCAAGCAATTTTATCGGACCATATAAACAAAGAAAAGAGAAGTGAACAATCTTTAGGTAGATCTGATTCACTTAAGAGTTTGAAAGGTTGTAGAGGCAAAGTAAAATTTGTAGCAATGTCTTCGGGAAACAAAGATGAAATAGAACAACAGGAGAAAGTAAAAGCAACAAACAACGATGAGGATCTGGTTTTCTTGCATGGGTCTAGTTTAAGGGGGAATAAAGATAAGTTCGTTGACATCCCCAATGCAACGATAGAAAAATATTTGTTGATGTCAAGAGAGGAGAAATGGGAAGAAGCTTGCCGCCATTCTTCAGAGGTAAGTGATAGAACAATTTTGGGTTTAATCATATTCACATTAAGCATTTTTTTAAGCCAACCTGTGATTTTGTTTAAAATTTTGTGTTGCTTATGTTTTTATGAAGGCAACATTACTCTACCATATGATATTCTCAGAGTTAAAGCATGTGTTGGAGTATTCAAATGAAAATGTTCAAGTCCAAAAGAAGTTTGAGACTTTGACGAAAAAAATTAATAAAGAGGCTGAGGCCAGAGACTATCGTTCTGCTTGCATGGAAAGCTCGATAAGAGATCTGACTGAGGAGATGAGGAAAATGAGGTAAGAAAATGATAAATTACGCAAGTTATTAGCACAGGCTTGGACAACAAAGATAAAGCTTCGACATGAGAGAGACCATTTCAAGAGTATTGCAGATGATAGTCAAGGTAAAAGCTTTTTGCCAAACATATCTTATAAGGGTTTACCAGAGAATTCACATATTTTATCTTTAATGAAAGAAATCTACAATGCAAATCAAAATGTTGCCTTGAATACTGGCAGTAACATGAATGAGAGTGCTATGGTTGGTTCGCAATTTGGTACAGGATCATCAACTACTCCAATTCCTCAGTGGACACAAATGGTAGAAGTTGATTCTCTGGGTGAAGTTTCATTTAACTTAGATGTTAACATAGTCTCAAGTAACATCAAGCCATACAGGTTAATGTGCCACCGCAATCTCTATTAGGTGAAAGGCTAAATGCAGATGGCGAAGCCTTGTTTTAAAGAGTAATTGTTTAATTTAAAGAAAATCAATTTTTTTTGTGAAGGTTGTGGTGTCTTATTTGGGTCTTGTAATAGATTTGTTTATGAATGTAATAACTTAAGTCCATTATATTTAGTAGTTGCTTAATCAATGATCCAAAAAACAAAACTTTGTATTATTAGTATTTAATTTGTAAGACGTTGTTATGTTCATATATCTTTCATATACATAGTAAATATTTATGTTGCATTTTATATTTATATATTCCCCGTTGTTGTAAATTACATGACAATAAATTGTTTATTGTTACCAAAATTGATATGGGACAGATAAGGTAAGGATTAAATGAAATTATAATTAGGGAATAAAATCTTTTAAGCTAAATATGTTTCCTTTGTATCGAATCCAAGATGTAGTAGGACCCAAAGTTGAACTAAAATGTTTGATATATCATATTTTAAAGGGAAACAAAGGTCGAAAGGATAAAAATCTTTTATTAAAAATAAATGAGTATTTGAATGAGAAATTTGCTAAAGTACATTGAGAAGGAAATGAACTAAAAAAATGTTAAGGCCAAAAAAGAATGAATGACAACAAAAGTAGAAAAAATGAATAAAGGATAAATTGAATAATTAAAATGTGTGGTGTGTTTTTCTTTTGCGAAATTGTTGACGTCATATTAGACGTATATTATAATTTATAAGATTGGAGCTCATCACATGATTTGACGTTTTCCCACACTTTCTTTCACCACTTAATGTGGTAGCTTCTTATAAAAGCCAAGAAGTTTTTTATGTTTTAATATATTTTGTTGGCTAACATAATCATAGCCCATGCGTAAAAAGTTATTGAAAGATTCAAACATGTTTTGTTGCTCGAGGAGGCTATTGACAAAATCGACAAATGTCAGAAGATTTGTTTTACGTGGAGATCTAGATTTGGCATGCCTTTAACATTATGTCTAGGAAAAAGAGCATGGCTAAAGGTTTGTCAGTAATAAGGATATTTGTATTTGTAAAGATATAAACAAAATAAATTGACTTTCTTTCTATTTCTAGACCGATAGGTTATTTCTTTGTCCACTTCATGTGTACCTTCTTATAAAAGCCAACTATTTGTTTAGGTTGTTTGTATTTTTTTTTGTCTAACATGATTATAGTCAACACGGAAAAAATTCTTTACAGATTGTCAAAAATTTTGTTGTTTGAGGTGACTATGGACAAAATCAAGAAATATCATAAGATTTTTCTGACGCAGACACGTAGATCTAGGGTATCTATAGCATTAGTTCTAGGAAAAAGATAAGGGGTAAAAGATGAGAGAGGGTTTGTTAGTAATATAGATAACTGTAGTAGTAAAAATTGAGCGATTATATAAATTATTTAAATCTTTATTGTGTGCCAATGTGATGCAACGATAGAAAGATAATTTGAAGAGCTAAGAAAGTGTTTGGGAGGTTGATGGCGATGAAGAATGAACAGTTTGTTCGGTTTAGGTCTAGAGATGCATTTCTTGGGAGACTAACGGATCCAAATGTGAGGGATCCTTTAACGGAGTAGCTAGTTGATGATTTATATTATTATGGAATGGAACCTCGAATTATGGATGATGAGGGAAAACCATTTATGGAGTTTCATGAGGAATACGCATGGAATTGGACTCCGCAAGAAACAAACAGTTTAATAATGTTGTGAAACATGATTGGTTGCCCAATAATAAAAGTTGTAATAGATGATGTAGCACAGCGTGGCGTACCAGAGTATGTGTTTGTTGGTTTTAGAGATGGTCTTAAACTATCTAAGTTACCTGTGTCTGTGATTCGTATATCGAACGGTGATGACTGAAGTAACTATATATGTGTTGTGTTTGTATATTATGGTTAGATATAAATAATATATTTGCTTATTGAGCAGTAATTTAGAATGTAATACAATGAATTGAACTAATTCAATGTTATTCGATCAAACAGAGTGACAACTGCTGAGATGATATTTGTAAGTTGTAGTCAGTAACCAAGCAAATGCAGTATTGGCTGGTACTTCGAAAGATTATCTCAATTGTTATCAAGCTTAAGTCAATAACTTATTAATACAATATTGTTGCACATATTAAAAAGGATCTTGTTTAGTAACTATATTTAATCTTGACGTGATTTGTGACATTCCAAGATTTTTATAACTTTGTTGAATTTGTTAAAAATTATTTTTGGATAATTAAGTATTTGTTCAATTGGTTATACAATCATAACGTCGGACCACCTTATTTATACAAATTAACCGCAACTATTAAAAAGTTTGTCTATTATCAAGTATATGTAATTTTGTTGTATATTTAATACAAATTCTATATTTATGGCTTTCATGTAATTTTAGTTGTCTATTGATTGTTTATATCAGCAACAGTTTAAGCCAATTAAAATCACGTCTATATTAGGCAGTTATTGGTATTTGAAGTTTCCTTTGATATGTTTATATAGGATCTATTTAAATCGTATGTGGGATTTATTGACTTTTGTATTAATGAATGTTTACCCCGATTAATAATTTGTTCAAAAATATAATTTAAGTGAAGTGATAGTTTCAATTGAAATAAAGTTATGAAAAAATAGTATAAATTATACTGTAATTTTGGTCACAGTTTATTTATTTGACAGGTGGTATTTGTTTATTTGCAAAACACATTGTTATACTTAATTATGTTTCTGTGTATTTACATCTCAAATGTAATGGGCAACTTGTTTCTACTATTAGAATGTTTTGTTTTCTATGGTGGCGTTTAATGACTGGTGGGCTTTAATTTATAAACATTCAACTTTCTTTTTCTTCTTTTATTTCCATACTTGCCTTTTTTTCGCTATTTGTTTTTAGTTTTTGCAAAAGTTGTTTTGTTATACATTAAGGAAAAATGTTTTTAGGAATTCAAAATAGCAAAGGATAAGATACAACTATTTTAGCTCCTAGTTAGATTTACTCAAAATATAATAATATTTATTCTTAAAAACTATAATCCTAAATATTATTAAATTGTGTGTTGATTCTGTATTAGTTGTTTATGAAAATATTTTTGACATGGTCGTCCATACTCTATTTACGTTCCATGTGACATTTTTTTATAATTTACACTCTTTTTCCTACAATTATTCGTGATTTTCTCCATTCTAGAAACATTTAAAGAAGTTGATATAGTCAATAATGTGTCAGTGTAGTGCAGTTGGACATGTATGCGTCGACTTGATCACATGGCATATTGCAAGTTTAGCTTTGACTAACTGTTCTATAAACGGTTCTCTTAACAACATTTACCGCTTTGTTAGTGATAAGTTTATATCCTAACAATATTTGTCAGAAAATATAATTTCAGGCAAGGGGCATCTTGAATTGAAATAAATGAAAGTTCTTTTTGTCTTAGTTTATCTTCACCATTCGTATTTGTTTTTAAAAGTGCAAATAGTTGAATAATGACTAATAATTCTATTAAATTTTTCATAAAGCTTTTAATAACATTTTACCTTTTCAAAGTTAATTTACTTTGCAATTAGAATACATCTTTTCCATGATATTCTATAACTAATATTAGGCAGATGTCATTATCTACAATCAATTTACGTTTCTGCTACATATAATTGATACAACTTATAAGGGATAACACAACATGCGAGAATATCATTTATTAATTAAGCTACGACAATTTTGTCTTCAGCTAAAGTGGTGTCACATTTTTCAACAATTTGTGAAGAAATTTGGTCACATCTATATATCAAAAGTTTGTTGTAATTATGCTAAAGTTGAATATGTAAGGGATCCTTAAATAAATAAGGATAAACTTATCGAAATTAATAAATGATTTTCTAATAATCATAACCTTGACATTCAATTATGTATGGCTTACTCTTTACTTACCTTTGTTATTTATTGTTTGTATTTAAAAGGATACTAGTATTAGATAGTATTTAATTTTGAGGGGATAAAATTATTTAAATATAATGTTGCGAATGCTTTTTGGGTTATGTTAAACGTTGATCCTCTATTGTAATAGTTGTATTTTTTTTAGTTGCCTATGTTTTGTAATTAATTTGGTAATATAGTAAGGGGAAAACAATTTAAGGTTGTTGAAAGGCTTAAAAATAAAATAATACTACTATAGACTCAATTTAGATTTACTAAAACTGCTAACCTTCTGTGTAAATAATATTCATGATAAGAATAATATTAACTAATTGATTAAAATATAATTATATAGCATTCATCATTTGTTGTCTATACGAATTATAAAAAAAATTCATGTACAATTTTTTCACTATTATAGGTGTGTATAAATATTTGATCATATGTATATATCATTGTAACATTTTGATGGAAATTTATGATGCATGAAATTTTGTGAAACAAAAAGAAAAATCATTCTATTTCTTTTAAAGTTTCTATTAATAAAATACCATCAAGTTACATAATGTAAAACTCATAGTCATGCATTTATTTACAACCTTTATAAGTACATAAATATGATAAAAAGATGACTAACATTACATATATGATGATGCAACAACGAAATAGTTTGGAAACTTATAACATATATAAACGAAATGAACAACTGGTCAAAGTCAAAGTCATTACACATGTTGAGTTTATTTGTTTTTCTTCTGCTTCTTCTTCTTTTCTTCTTCTTCTTCTTTGCTGCAAACAATTCAATTTTTATATAACTTGTAAGAAACAAAATGTCAGATCGGCAAAATAATTATAAAAGATGAATCCACTTACATTTTCAAACAATTTTTTTTTATTCGCTTTCGTAATTTTCAGTGCTTCGTCTTGGTGAGGTGACGTCCTCTAACTTGTCGTGTAACATATTCGAGACGGCATAATTTTCATTGCCATCTATTAGGTTATAGCGGTTAAGTCTTACCTTGAAGATATAACTTTGCCTTATCAATGGTTCACAGGATGCAAACAATTCTTTCTGTATATCATCCTGTTAGTATTGAAAATAATTAAATAAGTAATACTTTGATAGCAGAATTGTAAGGGTCATAGATATATAAAATATTATGTGAACCCTTTATGTACCTGATTGAGATCATTATAATCTTTTGAAAGGGGGTTTTGTAATATATTCTCTGCAACTCTATCGAAAATAACAAATGTCGTAGACGTAGAACTATCTTCAACTTGAACTTGCAACTTATATCTTGGTTAATGATAGTAAAATAGTTAGGCTTAATTTTTGTTTGGGTTATTTTATTATATATTGAATGAATTGAAGAAATAGTATTTAGATATTATGTTTACCTCGGTTTTGGAAATTGAACTTCGACATTGCATTTCTCACACCAAAAAGTATGATCTAAACGGATCAATTTCTTTGAGCATTGATTGCAAGATATATAGTTCCAACCACGGTCGACATTTATAGAAGTGATTATAGCTTTGCATGCAACTGATATGACCTGAATGCATAAATGGTTATTTTGACAATATTATTGTAATGTAGATACACAAACTATTATTATATATAGAAACAAATACAGCTAAAAAGTGAGATACTTACCTCTGTTTCATTTTCTGATCTTATGGTTTTAATTTCTGCTAAAGTTTTGCGATCAAATGAAACAATGTCAATATCCTTTTTCGCTACTGGTGGTAGTTGTAGCAGACGTATTTTTCCCTTTTTCCTTGAAGTAGTTGTTTTGTAGGTAATTAACACAAATACAATCCAATGCAACTATAAGATATGTCGAACTGTCAGCATACCTGTTAACAATGAACTCTTTGACTTCTGGAACATCAAGATTGAAGTATATCTTACTTGAACTGGTTATACCAAAAGAGAGCTCATTTATAGTTAATAAGAAATAATTTTGGTTAGTTTGGATTTCAAACTGGCTATACCATTTTGTAAGAGCAAGATTAATAATTATCAAAATATAGGTTGTTACCTTTGAAACGTTTCATTGTTGTTGATGTTAAAATGACAACTAATGGCACATGACTTTGCATCAAAGCTTGGTGATCTATACATTCAGTTTTATCGCCCCAAAAAGTGACGTTACCTTTTTCACCCCTGTGATACAATGAAATCCAATTGTTATTCTAAAATTGATTTTGAATGTTATATAAAACATCATGCACGTATAATTTAATTTTGATATATAAGTAACTACCATGTAGTAAGAAGCTCCATATTTCTTTTTTTCACCATTCTTCCATCAACATTTTGATCAACAATAGTATTGACTGCAGTAACTTGTCCTATTATATCTGTTTTTTTTTAACAAAATAAAAATGTCACATGGGATTAGTCTGCAACAATGTTTATAAATAATAATAAATATAAAATAATGGATTATTTTTTACCTGAAAGTTGATTGTTGTTGTTAATGCGAGAGTCGATGTCATCAAGTTGCACATAGTCAAAACGATGACTCCTTATTATACAATCAACACTTAATAGTTCTATTATTGAAGTTGATGAGAGAAATTCTATCATGTATTCATGAGGTACAACCCTATATGTGGGCTTGTTGGCAGTTACTTTGAAATTTGAGATTTTGTAGACTTTCCCTTCTTCAATTATAGATCTAAATCTTGGAACCAATGTTTTATTAATTGATGCATGGATGTGATCATTCTGGGAAAAAAAATGTTATCGCAATACTTTTTAATATAAACAAATGCAAGCAGTACGTAATAATATTAATAATGGTACTTTTATGCTTACTTGTTCGTCGAGTAAGATGATGTCTAATGAAATGAGTTCATTATTGCTTCTGATATTTCTTGACTCCCACTGTCTTGTAACTCTTACTCAAATGTGTCAATCAATTTTGTCATTCTTGATGTCTTTGAGGAATGTATAGATTTTTGGCTTCTTATTCATCTGCATAAAATGACATGTTTGTTACGTAACCATACTCATACGCAACATGTTGATAACCAAGTTATCATATATGTGTAGGTTACCTTTAGGTCATGACAACAATAGTTCTTCATAGACAATATTTTTTGTGTAGCCGTCAACTTCGGGGTTGTTATTATTTATTAGTATTTTTAACCCCCCTCGTGATGTAACTCTTGAGACAGCAACATATAATTGCCCATGACTAAATACAGGCTTTGGTAAATATATGCCCGCATGCTCAAATATTTGACCTTGGCTTTTATTGATTGTCATGGAGAATGCAACACGTAGTGGAAACTGGCGACGTTTCAAAATAAAAGGCCATTTTGATTCTGTTGCAGACATCATAATTCTTGGGATAAAGACTTTTGCACCGATGTTTGATCCAGTCATTACTTTTGCTTCAATAACATAAGCAAAAGTCGCGTTCCATTGCACAGGCCTACACTCTGGTTAATATTCCTCAATAACATTATAGGAACACAAATTTTTAAATCTAATGAATGATTTGGAAGACCATGGAATTTCAAACTGTTTAAGAACTCAACCGAAAATAATGTATCTTGGTCGTGAATGTGTCTTGAAGACTTGCAAATAGTATCAGAGCTCAAATAAGTTACTTGTTCTCCTCGAAGAGATTTCATTACAAAACAGTTAATTTCATCAACCATGTCATTTGTTAGGGTTAGTATTCCCCTGGATATTAAATATGTTGGATCTTTGAGATGTCTCAATAAATCAGGATAAGTACTTGTGACAATAGCTGCAATTGGATCATCTCCACCAGTTATAAGCAGATCTGCAGGTATTTTAATCCAGGTTGGTTCTTGTTCATTACCTAAGGCAACATTTGGCAATGTTCCATCCCCGATTGAAAGCAACCACTCTGTAAAGGTTGATTTATCTCTGATTCTCATATTTTCAGTAAGAACAATGACATTACATTGGTCCCACAAATGCGATCTTTTAATTGAGGCAGCCATAACATCTTCTTTACTACCATTTTTTATAACTAGTAGTATTTGTCTAAAGTCGCCTCTTAAGAGAACAGTTTTTCCCCCAAAAGGTTTCTCAGACGAATAACCATCATCAAACCGAAGAATATCTTTTAATGTTCTATCAACAGCTTCAAAAATATATCGATGGTCCATAGGTGCCTCATCCCAAATAATCAAGCTTGTTTTTTTCATTAAATTTGCCAATTGTGTTCCATGACGAATTTCACATGTTGATGTCTCAGTGATATCAATTGGAATTGCAAACCTTGAATGAGCAGTTCTTCCACCAGGTAGTAATAACGCGGCAATGCCCGAAGATGCAACTGCTAGTACAATGTTTCCTTCTGCTCTTATACGTCCAATGATGGTCTTGTATAAATATGTCTTGCCTGTTCCTCCTGCACCTAACACAAAATAGAGCTCACCACGTTTTTGTTCAACAGAGTGGATAATAGCATCATGCACTTTTTTTTGCTTTTCATTTAATCCTCCATGCATTTGTAGGTATTCCTCTTTCAATTTTGCTCTATCATATGATAGTTCTTCTGTGATCAACCTGTTACTCAAGTCGTGAATCAATGTAGTAAGTGGTATAAGCAACGGCGGGAACTCTTTAAGAGATCTATTGTTTCTTTCTAGAATCTTCTCAATCTCATAAAGAGTATAGTTCTTCAATTGTAAGTCTGTTAACTGCAAATCTTCAAACCCTAAAATATTCTTTTGGCGAAACAAAATATCTTCGCCTAATAAATTCCAATTTTCGTCTCATAGTTTTAATGGCTCAGAAACATCACAAAATAATAATAGGGCCACGAATAATTCCCTCAACTGATTGCTTGTTGACCACTGTGCTGCTTGAAGAATTGCATCATGCCATTCTTTGTCTCCATCTAATAGGCCAATTGCATAGCATGTAGCTTTATATGTTGGATACGTTACCCCAGCAATTGTTCTTATTTCTTCAAAACTACATGCTCTTTTAATAACATTAATGTAACACCCCCTAAATTTAATTAAATACATACGTTGAAGTACGCGTATATCGAGATGTATAATACACGTATTTGATACGTATGAGCTAAATATACGCGTGTATGAAATACATGCTATAATTAAGGAATGTGAGCAAATAAATAAAAATGTTAAATAAAGAATATAAGTTTTATTAGTTGAATGGGTTGATTAATTAGATATGTGGATTGAGTTGAATTAAATTGATTAATTTATGAGGTTGGTTAATTAAAATTGTGGATTGGAGTATGATTGAATGAATGAAAGTGAAATATTAAGATGGGGAGTTGGTTAATTATTGAGCATGAGGTGCATTGGATCTTTTTATATATAAAATTATCATCTCTCATGTCTAATCTCACACTTTCTCAAAGATTTAAAAAAAAAAAAAACAAAAAAAAACAAAAGAAGTCACTCTCAATCTTTCTCACCAACGTCCAAACAAAAAGAAATAAAAATAAAAATAATAAAAGAAGAGAGAGAAGCAATGAGTTGCTGAATGAAGGAAAAAAAGAAAAAAAAAAACAGAGAGAAGAACGGACGAAACGAAAGAAGGAGAAGAAGAAAAAGGGGAGGGATTCGCGCGAAATCAGGACCTGCGGTAAGTGATTTTTCCTCTATTTCTTCGTAAAATTGATATCTAAGCTAGATGTAAACTTTCTAGCGGACTAATTTTAGCTATGGGAGTCGTTTTGTGGCGTTTTGATAAATTGGGGTTTTGACTCAACTTGAATGGAAAATTCGCTAGGAAGGTAGAAAAACACTCCATGGACTGTCGGGACTCCGAATCTGTGGTTAGATTCTATTTCATGCGTTTTGGAGACCGTTTGACAATTTTAATACAATTTACATCTTTCGGGATGAATAGTGATGAATAGTGAATAGTGAATACTGGATGTGAACAGTGATGTAAACAGTGATGTGCATCCAATGAAACTTCGGTTTGATATCATAGAATCGTAAAGAACTATATGGTGTCGTGAAAATATGATTTGGACACCTATTTTCACTGTTCTTTCTTGTGGAAATATCTAGATTGACCACAGAAACGAGATAGTAGTTTCTTCAACTGCTTATGAGTCCTAAATGGATTTATTATTCGTGATTTGAAGTGAGTTGAAAAATTAAAGATGTAAATAGATATGAATACATGAAATTAAATTATGGAGTGATTGTGACAGGTTAAATTAGTTGGATTTAACTTGGAGCTGGACTTGACAGCGACGATGATTGGGTTTAAGTTGAACGTGTTGTACTGTGAGTATAGTTTCCTTGATTTGGTTCTTGTATGGCATTGTACGCATATAAACTGTTTGATTGTATGCATGTGATATTATATATAATGCATTGAGTTTTATGGATCATGCAAACTGATTTTAGCAATTGGAGTTTGGAATGATGAGGCTTTGCGAATCCTCATTGTCATTTCGTTAGGAATTAGACCCGGATGAGGTTTTGCGAGCCCTCATTGTCAGTAGGTCTGTCCTAACAAGGGTCGGGATCCTTGAAATGACTGTGAATTGGGTAATGAGAGGTTGTGGCTACCTTGTAACGGCCATACAAGGGTTAGACCCGCTCTCTTGCCTTGTGGAGGAGGAGGGAGATTGTGCATTGTGTTATTGAAAACTCATGCAATTTATGTTGTTGACATGTATAATATCTTCGTTGAATGATGCATGTATTGCATAAGTATTTGAAATGATTTTAAATGTCATATTTCTTTAAATGTATATAATTGTCATCTCAAGAACTATATTCACTGAGTTGTTGTTTGCTCACCCCATTTCCTCCAATATTTCAGGTATTGAGTCGAAGGAAAAAGGCACATCCGTGAGTGATAATCACGTGAGCCTTCGTCTGATATGTGTATGAACGCTTGGAGGAAATAGCTTATATTGTTAGTTTGATATGTATACTTATCACACGTTATATATATATATGTAATATCATCTAGATGGGATGTGTGGAAATATATATAGCTTAATATATTGGATGATGAAATGAAAACGTGATGTGTGAATGAATGGAATGATTATAGAGATCTATATTGATTTGATTTGTGGTATATTAGGAAAAAAAAAATTCTGTAACTTTTGGGAAGGATTGTGAGACTACGTGAAGGCTGACAGTGTATTATAGACTGTATACGGGTATGTACAGTGTATAGTACACTGTGCCGGTCATGACGTCAGCCTACGTAAGGGGCGTCGTGACAATTAAGCAGCATTCTAAGGTAAAATTTCTCACCTGACGTGGGATGGGCATAAAAGATGCGCCCAACACATTTTCCTTGTTTTCTTCTTCGCCATTCCTTGCATGTTTGATGCCATACCCATTTTGTTGGAAAGTCTCCATAAGTCAACTCTCTAGCATCATCATGCATTTCATTTGTTTTCATCCACTGAGTAAACATAGTCTTATCTATACCATTTCGATTAACAACATTATCTAGGCAGTCATTATCTGTAAAAGTCATGGCATGTTCATCTGGTAGATGGAAAGCCAATCTTTCAATACCAGGGCTTCAATGATGAATGTCAAAGTTATATATTCGCCAACATGCTTCGGATGCAGAAACATAACGACAATTCATAAATGACTTTATTTCATCGGTTTTCTGAATATCGGTTATGTTATCTCCATTATTATGTACATTCTCTTCTAAGACTACTCTAGCTTGATCAGGCCCTTTGTTTATGTATTTAAATAAATACTTGATTGACCTTGATCTATTACACCATTCAACATTTATATGTGCTTGGTACTTTACCACCAAATCAATATTGTGTGGTACTACAAATCTATTATCAAGTTTTAAGCGATTCCTCACAACAAATCTTGAATCATCTCTTCTACGGTATATTGGAAAGTCGTTTTCATCCACTGTAGTTTCACTTTGAAACTTCTTATGAAAGTGTTTAGAACATCCATTTTTTGTCATACACGATGCATTAATGTGTGCTCGTCCACATGGACCATGCATCATAAATTGTGCAACAGCATTGTATCCTATAAGATCTATTTCATTATTAGGGATTTCAGCCGAGATTATTTTGTCAATTTCAATTGGGCTAGGATACTTGTCAGCAACATTCAGAAAAAGTAGTATATGAGCATGAGGTAGCCCTCTTTTCTAAAACTCTATCGTGTAGATAACTGCAATAACAAATTTGTATTAGATTTTTTTTGCAAAAAAACTTACAATTAAGATAAAGCATTTAAAAAATTAAGTTAATATATTTACTTGTAACGTACCTGCTGCAACTTTTCTGAAATGACTATTTTGCACCAGATCTTTCAATAATTGGTCAAGTTTGATCTTGAATACTCTTGAAACAATATCTGGCCTTTCTTCAGGCTTTTGATCGGGTATTAATTCCAAAATACTTTGTATCTCAGCTCATTTTGGATTAGATGTGAATGTAATAAATAAATATGGATTCCCAGCCCATCTACAAATAGCTATTGCATCTTGAAAATTTTGTGTCATGTACCGGGGCCCGCCTGTAAAACTCGATGGCAGTATAATACGTTTTCCAATAGACGATGGTATAGTGTCTCCTCGTAATACTGCATCGCATAATCCTTTATACAATTCTACCCTTAATTGTCGTTGGTTATCACGAACCCATTTCAACCTACCATTTTCAATACATGTATATGCATCAACTATGTATTGTTGGAACAACCTGCCTGAACATATAATTGTTTGAGCTTGATTAAGTCTTTGTTGTATTCTATAGGCGTAATATTCTCTCATCGTTATATGTTTTCTCTTCGTTTGGTGTTTCCCATCATTACGACTATACGTAAGTTCCGTATAGAAGCCATCTTCACCATAAGGAAATAACAATGGGTATTGCATAGCCATAAAAGATGGATGTAGTTCGCTGATCCTTTGTAATCCATTGGATTTATGATCAACAATTATATCTCTTGAACCATTAGTATCATTATGATCAATGAGAGCGGCAATTTCTGATGCAGATGGTAAATTATATTCTCTTTGATCATTTGTCCGATCTGAAATCAATCTTATTCGAACGGACACATAGTCTGATTCTCGAAAACGATCGCGGGCCGACCTAAAAACTTTTGCCAATGGATTGTATTCATCAACCATTTTCAACAGTTCCCCAACTATCTGAGCATCTAATCTTGATTGACTACTTTCTCCACCAAATGTACTCATTCTATTTGATACTTCGTTTTCCGTATCAAAAATATATAACTGCGCGAATTTCGGTTTATCGCCACTCATAGGTAGAAATGACCCGATTTTATGATGATTCTGTCCACTTAGTCGGAAAACATATGGACCACTTCCATTATTTATGCGATTTTCAATATTACCACCAATCGAAGTGAAGGCAAATATAGAATTGTAACTCCTAATATTTTCCTTAAAGTGGGTTGATCTCTTTTCACCATCAAAACGTAATAGATTTTGAAGAAATTTGGGTGCTTCTTTCAAAAGAGCAAAACGTATTTTCCCTTCTTGACAACAAAGTGAAAATTGTGGATTTCGTGAAGTCTTATGTTTGTCAACGCGTTCTTCATACCATAGAACTGCACCACAATATTGACATATATGTGTTGGTTTCCCAAAATCCCAAGGCTCAAAAACTCTTCCTATGAGGAACAAATGCTTGTTAGTTTTTATTCTTAATAGATTTATAAACTATGAATAGTTTAAAAATAAAAAATGTTTGTATAACTATTCTTACTTGTAGTAGAGGTATTGTCTGAATCACTTCTATTTGTAGAAGGACTTTTTCTTGATGTATGATATGGAGCAAATCTACTCCTAGGTAATTGTCTTCTTCCATCACCCCTATAACAAACTCTTTGATGCAATTGTATTCTTTTTTCTTTCATAATGGTTCTTCTATGTAATCTTGCAATTCTACATCTTTCAATTTCATCCATCTAAAATAGTAAATTAGTAATTATCAGCAACATATAATATATTAAAATATTTTGTTGTATAGCTTATCAAAAATTCGAAATCTCGTTATGGTTCTCAAGTGATTTATTATTAGAACCAAAATTTTATATAAGTAAAGTATGTTACATATTATTGATACAAAGGTGTCACTTCTTCAGTACTAATTGAGATCCAAATTCAAATAATAAATGGAAGCAATCTGTTATGAAAATTATACGATTAATTGATGATATTTATATAGACACTAAACGGATCAAAATGTAGTTTAATATATTTCTCTTTACTTTCTGCTTTCTACATAGTCTATTGATTTTTTTTTCTTAAACTGTATACAAAGGGGACAACGATTTCTTGATACAACGATTTCTAATAAATGACTAAAAAATGAATGGCAACGATACAAAAATTAGTAAACAAATGCAATGCTCAATAGTGATCTTTAAATCTTACAGTTGATTGTTTGGTTCGATGTCGTTGGAAGACTTGCAAGAATCAACCTGAAAATCAAAATTGCATGGTACTTGTCAATACAAAGACTAAATTAGTTTAGTACTTTGTTCATAAAAATCTAAATTTTTTTGTCAATTCTAATAAGTTTCTGATTACCTGTACAATTTTATTTCTTCTCCTTTATCAATTTTTTTTTTATGGAAATAAATTTTGTAGTTATTTATGACCTCGTCTCTTTGCTTTGAAGTAAACACGGGGATTGTCAAAACAAAGACGACATTAGTTTAGTACTTTGTCCATTAAAATGTAAAACTTTCGTCAATGTCTAATAAATTTTATATCATCTTGACAATTTTATTTCTTCTCCTTAATCTTTATTTTTTTTGTCGAAAATAAATTTTGTTGTTATTTATAACCTTGACTCTTTACTTTGAATTAAAACATAAAAGTAAGTATATAATCTTTATAGCTGAATCCATACATGTCCTCACTAATATAATAAGAAGAAAGTGATTAAATTGTATATGTAGAATTCAACAAAATTATGTACATTAACATTTAATTGATAAACAATTTTATATGTACATTTTGCAAAATAGCCATTATTTACAATAGTAAGGGTTGCATTCAATAATAATTGGTATGATCTGATATACATCATTAATAACTCTTTCATAAAGTTCAATCGACAAAACGCTCAATCTTTGTACCCTTGTTTTTACCATTTTTTCGAGTTCTTTAAAGAGTTTCAATGAGGAGTTTAAGCATTTAATTATCAATTTAATCGTCAATTATTATTCTCGATCTCTGGGAGTAATTAATTTCAGTTTCTATTTCTTTCTTTTTGCAGTTTTTATTGAATTCATTTATTCAAATAGCCTTCCACTACGTTAGATTTTTTACTCCAAAAGGCCACCATTAACTTGAAATGTTTCTTTAATTATTATCAGTTTTGAGTACCTTTTCTTTTGCGTATATTATTTGTTGAGTCGTCATGTTATTTTGAGTCAATGGCCCATGGGCAGGTAGCTTAAATAATACAATACTTCAAACGCGAGGCAAATTGGATCAATATAATTGCTAAAGTTGACCAAATTATCAAAATGAATTTGGTAGATGACGATTACCAATTAACTAATAAGAGGTCAATTACTTGAGAAAAAACATTTATAACGTCTAGTAACAACTATATAAATCACAATAAATTACCCATACATTTCATCACTATTATAATCGGAAGAAATTGATTAAATTGTATATGAAAAATTCAACAAAATTATGTACATTAACATGTAATTGATAGACAATTTTATATGTACATTTCGCCAAACATCCAGTATTTACAATAGTAAGTGTTGCATTCAATAATAATTGGTAGTTTTGACATACATCATTAATAACTGTTTCATAGAGTTCCATCGACAAAGCGCCCAATCTTTGTATCTTTGTTTTCACTTCTTTTTCGAGTTCTTTTGATAGTAGCTGTAATTCGTCTTCTTGGACAGTTTTTTTTACATACAGCCGAATCTTGTATAAATAACTTCCTATGCGTAACTTTTTTCTCGCCGTGAAATTAAGTAGCCAACATAAGTTTAGAATCCAACAACTTTGACTAATGTTCTCCAAGTGACCCTCATATCTACAACGTATTGGAATCAACATCCCGTCCGTAAAAAAACCTGTCCATCTTGGATTGTAGATCCCCGAACACATTTCTTCACTAATTAGATTTTTGGCTTATAATTTGTACCTGAAAAGCATTCATTAATTATATAATTTTCCATTATGACTACCTATCATGTACTAAAGTCTAGAGGTGCAAAGGTTGCAAAATCATTTGTCAGGTTTCATGAAATGGTAGATCTCATAGAATTACTATTATCATTACACAAAATCAACCAAAGTATGGATTCGGAGAAATGAAAAAACTTTTTCAAGGTGCAAGAAGTTGTGAATGTTGTATAAAATAATAGATATATGAAAATAATAAAAATATTAATTAAACATGAATAAATATTAGAGAATTAATTAATATAAGCATGGTGTGTCAAAAGTAGTAGTGTTTGTTTAAAATATTAATTTTGTGGTGCGCATGGAAGCTTTTTGTCCGTTTGTTATGTTTAAGATGACAAATTCTCTTTGGTTACTATTGGAGAATGAGGGTTGGAATCGAATTAATTAGAACACGGAATGGAGTTGTAGGCCAAAAGGGTGGGTGAGAAAATGTTGTGGGTGCCATGTATTTTAATATATACGAGAGAGTGGGTATGATACCGTATAATAAAAAATCATTACATTAAATTGATCATGGAGTAGACTTTTAGAGTTCTTTTCTTAAGTCAAGTTGTCATCTTTATGTCAAGTTCTTCTTCATATAAGGTCCCAACAATATCATTATATCTCGGACTACACATAGACAAAGATCCGACATAAATCTGAACTAATAACTCACTCCAAAAAAGACTCCTCAGCATATCACGCACTCCCCACCTTCATACCTTCATGTTAATGTTTCTTAAATAGATGAGACCCCACCTTCATTATATATATATATATATCATGAGAAATGTCAACAAAAATATTTTTTCTTCAGTTTGGTATATGTCATTGTCAATACCTCTCACTATTTATTTTTTATTTTTCTTTCATCTCTTTCTTCTTTTGTTTTCTTTCTCAACCACTCCTCCTTTTCATCTCTCCAGCAATCACTCTCTATCTCTTGCTTCAACATATGTAATGACTTTGACTTTGACCAGTTGTTCATTTCTTTTATATATGTTATAAGTTTCCAAACTCATTTCGTTGTTGCATCATCATATATGTAATGTTAGTCATCATTTTGTCATATTTATGTACTTATAAAGGTTGTAAATAAATGCATGACTATGAATTTTACATTATCTAATTTGATGGTATTTTATTAATAGAAGCTTTAAAAGAAATAGAATGATTTTTCTTTTTGTTTGACAAAATTTCATGCATCATAAATTTCCATCAAAATGTTACGATGATATATATATGATCAAATATTTATACCAACCTATAATAGTGAAAAATTGTAGATGAATTTTTTTTTTTTAATTCGTATAGACAACAAATGATGAATGCTATATAATTATATTTTAATCAATTAGTTAATATTATTTTTAACATCAATATTATTTACACAGAAAGGTAACATTTTTAGTAAATCTAAATTGAGTCTATAGTAGTATTATTTTATTAATGCTGTCCATCGGACGGAGCTACAAACTTGTTCTTATAAAAGATCATTTGAGTGATATTCTAACTAAACCTTTGTCTTTTAGTTCCTTTTCCAATTTTTAGTCCAACCCAGGCAACTTCAATTTGTTTACTCTAGCTTGAGGGGGAGTTTTAATAATAGTATTAATAATGTCATTATCTTTATTTATGTGTTTTGGGTTTTAAGATTTATGGTACGAAACTATGACTTCTTACCGCTGTGTCCCCTTTTATTTTATTTTATTAATTTATGTTCTCGATAACGCTGTTTCTTAGTACATATATAGTTTCATAATATTATCATTAGCTCCCTTTAATAATTATAAACTCATCAGATACTATTTTTATTTTTTATTATATTTTTTTGTGGGCCCATGTCACATGCACCGTCGCTTGAACCCATCTGCTCGGCCATTGTAGTAATTGCACATTTTGGCTCGTTTCCCACTTGATTTTACTAAACTACCCTTTTCCTATATATATATTTTTGCTATAGGTTGATCTTTATTTCCTTGGTAATATACGCCTAGACACTCCTGATTATGCCACGTGGATAATATTTTACCAAAGTAAGGTGGGCCTAAATAGTCATCTCCTCGTTTTTTACATCATCTTTTGCGGCAAATTAATCAACCTCCTTCTTGGTCAAAACTAAAGTACTGTCACACTCCTGTTGGGCACTTTAGATATATATATATATATACATATAATATGATAGTCTTACTCAAAATCCCAATACCCCCACCATGTTCATAACATCCAAACTACACATCACTCTAAAACTAATAGTTACTTTACTAATTTCATTCGGACCCACTTATTAGTGGAGTTGCAAAGTGGGACACCTAATAAATAATTAATGTGTGATTCGCTCTATAAAAGTTGACTACATTTTATTATTATTTTTATAATAATAAAAAATATTAAACTTATGAAAAAATAATAATGATAAAAATAAGAATAATAATAGGGGTTTGAAGATTGGAAATGTAGGTATTAACTTTTGCGCCGTTCGATGGATGGCTATGATTTGTTTTAATAGATTTATGGTACGAAACTATGATTTCTTACCGCTGTGTCCCCTTTTATTTTATTTTATTAATTTATGTTCTCGATGACGCTGTTTCTTAGTACATATATAGTTTCATAATATTATCATTAGCTCCCTTTAATAATTATAAACTCATTAGATACTATTTTTATTTTTTATTATATTTTTTTGTGGGCCCATGTCACATGCACCGTCGCTTGAACCCATCTGCTCGGCCATTGTAGTAATTGCACATTTTGGCTCGTTCCCCCACTTGATTTTACTAAACTGCCCCTTTTCCTATATATATATATATATATATATTAAGTATTTTTGCTATAGGTTGATCTTTATTTCCTTGGCAAGATACGCCTAGACACTCCTGATTATGCCACGTGGATAATATTTTACCAAAGTAAGGTGGGCCCAAATAGTCATCTCCTCGTTTTTTATTTTTTGAAGTCTTACAGTGACAGGGGATTTGAGCAAAGCTTTTGCTCAAACTCCAAGGGTTTTACTCCCAAAAATAGACTTGGAAACGCTACGCAAAAATGCATGTTTTAGGTAGATTTAAAATTTTAATGAAAGCTTTGAGGAATATGGTAGGTATTATGGGGATAGTACAGGTGGGAGTCACTAGTGTGAAATTGAAATTTAATTTGCATTTGCGTTTGGATTTCATTTAGTGAGAGGGGACAGAAGGAGCTTCATTGGTGGGTACAACCTTTTTAAAAAAATAAAGAAAGAGGAAAGAAGAAGAGTCTCTCTTTCCTCTCTTCTTCTTTTCTATAACACACACTCGTGCCACTTAAAAGGCCCAGCTTCAAGCAGACTTGCTTGATCATCCATTCACAACTCAACTCAGAAAAACCTAACTTTTTAAGGTAAGTTGGGTTCAGTCTTTAATCTGTTGTTTTAATTTCAGTGCTTGTTGGATGATGATTTGCAGAGACTGGTTCAGCATCAGCCGACGCAGTATCCGACGTCGGAGGAATTAAGCATTGGGAATATCAAGTTCAAGGCCTTTGATTTGGGACGACATCAGATTGCTCGTAGAGTCTGGAAAGATTACTATGCTAAGGTAGATTTTCCGTTCTTTGTATGATTTCATGGTAGATGATGATGTAATCATGAAAAAAAATTCATCTTTGTAGTTCATTTGGCTAGATTTCAAGGAATACAACCTTGGTCTTTTACCGGACGAAGCTCGAATCTCTCTCCTCCTAGACCTGTCTTCTCAAGCTTCTTCTCGTTCTCAGTGGCGTAAGAGTTCTTCCTTTGATGAATCCACTCTTCTCGTTCTCAAGCTCGATTCGTTGTTTTTTATCGCTTTTTTATGTTTTAATTTTTGTTTTTGGTTGCAATTTTCATGGATTTGGTGTCGGAATCTGGAAAATACCAATTTCCGAGCAGATTCGAGAGTCGAAATCTGAAGGAAGCTTTGATGTCAGGTAGATTTTTGTTACAAATTTTTTGGGGTTTATGTATTTGGTGTTAACTTATTATATCTCTATGTCTATATCTTACTGTTTTTGCCACTCTTCTCGTTCTCAAGCTCGATTCGTTGTTTTTTATCGCTTTTTTATGTTTTAATTTTTGTTTTTGGTTGCAATTTTCATGGATTTGGTGTCGGAATCTGGAAAATACCTATTTCCGAGCAGATTCGAGAGTCGAAATCTGGAGGAAGCTTTGATGTTAGGTAGATTTTTGTTACAAATCTTTTGGGGTTTCTGTATTTGGTGTTAACTTATTATATCTCTATGTCTATATCTTACTGTTTTTGTTGTTTGTTTGGTTTTAGTTTCGGATCTTGAGACTCCGAAGTTGACGATGTTCGGGACAGATCAACCCGAGATAAGAGAGGTTGAGGTACGAATTTTTGTGTCTTTGAGGTATCTACTCTTTTATAGATGCCGTAGGAAGGTTGTTCTATGCAATAAAGAATTGGAGCTGACAGAGGGTTACGGTGATGCAAGATTCATCCTTGTGTGTTTATTATTTGCACATGTGCTGAAGTGTGTTTATTATAATAGTCATGTGTTATTAGTCAAAAAGCATGCTATGCAAACATCATAACAAAATAAGTTACATAACAATGGAAACAAACAAAAGTTTTTGCATGACTCTCGAAACCTATAGAATTTATAAACAATAAATCTTATCCTTCATATGCTTGGCAAGAAGAGTCAGAAAAAAAAACAATCCATAAAGGATAGCTATGAATGAAAACAGAAAATTTATTAAGCTGACAGGATGATACCTTAGTAGTTTCGTGGGTAATATGTGCTGATAAATTTTGTCGTTGTAGAGTAATTGTGTAGCGTCTTTATTTGTTGAAAAACTCCCGGCATACAAATGGGAAGAACATCCTAAAATTTATAGTGAGTTTCAAGAAAAGGATAAAACATGTAACAGTACTTCATGGGAAATAGTCATGAAAGGCTGCAAGATCACATGGGCATCTCTCAGACTTTGATAAAATAAGGCAAAAGATCAGGACGAACAACCATCCATGGCCATCTCTCACAACTAAGACAAAATCAGGAAAAATCTTCATGTAACAGCTGTCAAGAAAGGCTGCAAGATCACATGGGCAACAACACGTTTGGACAAAATGATGTCAAGTAGAAATGCTAAATTAACCAATGAGGTTAATGATAAGCAATTCCCATCAAATTCTTCCCCTGTAGGATTATTAAAGCCTTTTCGAAGCAACTGTTTTTTTCTAATGACTGTAAGTGGAGCTAAAGGTAGTCAGGTTGGTTATCTTGTTCTTGAACTTATCTGTTGAATTTTCACATGTCAATATCTTATGCAATTTACATCTTAACATTATTAGGTATGAGATGCTATAGAAGCATTGACCTTTGTGTTGCCTAGAAACTAGATTGCATGGACAGAAAATTTATACGCTCTTTACTGCAAGTGGAGGTAAAGGTAGTCAGGTTGGTTATCTTGTTCTTGAACTTATCTGTTGAATTTTCACATGTCAATATCTTATGCAATTCACATCTTAGCATTATTAGGTATGAGAGGCTGTAGAAGCATTGACCTTTGTGTTGCCTAAAAACTGGATTGCATGAACAGAAAATTTATACGCTCTATTAATATCTTTTAAGAATGCTGAGGTGGCGCGCTGAGGAGTCTCCTTTGGAGTGAGTTATTAAGTATATATTATAGATGTGTAGATTGTCATAGAGCACATTTATGTTGAAAATGCTTATTAGAAGAAAAAATGAAAATTTTTTGGTTTACTAACTCCATTAATATAACATGATATTTTTGGCTACTTTTAGATGAAATTTTAAATTTGAAGTACATTTCAATTTATGAGCATTTGTTAAACAATAATACAAATATAAAAACTTTAAAATAATGACTCAACATTCCATTTAATCTTTTTTCGCAAATAAAAAAATCATTTACAAATTATAAGATAAAATGAAAGAACAATGCAACATTCTACAATAGTGTTCAGAAAACACATCAAATCAACAACACTCCATTTATGTATGCATGACACCGTCTCGTATTGGTTTCATGATTGTACGTCGCTTGAGTTCACGTATAGATGTCCCTCCCCAGAAGTCGGGTTCGAAATGTACGTCCCTCCTCAGGAACGACGCTCTGGATTCACGTACAGATGTCTCTCCCTAGGAGTAGCCGGATTCTCATTATACGTCCCTCTCCAGAGAAATATAATGAATAGTGAGCATTGCTTCTAACTATTCTATGAATCATAAACCACATGCGTCCTTAGGTGGTGCTTATGTATGATGTCAATGCATGAACTGGTCCGGTCTTTACTTAACATTAGATAAGATTTGGCAACGTCTGGAGATCCTTATTAGGGTCGGTATCACCACGTGCAAGGTTAGGACATTCATGATTACTTGTATAAGCTAATAGCTTTCAAATAAGACCAACCAGATCACTCTCCAAATGAGAGGTGAGACACGAGGTCTACTTAAATATCAATCGTTTAGAGTAACACGCTGCCTCCCGTTTACTATTTAAAGTTACTGAGGACAAGATTGAGTCTGGTTGAGCTAGATTGACCACTAATTCGGCATAACAACAGTGTAATACATGAACTCCAAATATACAGGTATAAGTATGACAAGTATAAACATTATACGCAATATTGCAGTGTAAATGAATGGTAGACATAATAATAAAAGAATGTAAACTTTATCAAAATTTATAAGACAAGCAAACCTATGTTTCGTTCCCACCTTCAGATAAAAATTCCTTCGAGAACTGGGGCCTTTCCCCGAGTAGAACCGCGTTGTACCATACAGAGAGTCTCAAAAGAGAAGATAAAAACTCAAAATGTGTGAGAAAGAAGAAAAATCACAAGGAAAAGTGATTTTGGTGTGTGAAATGAGGAGGAGGGGTTCCTTAAATAGGAAAAAAAGGCGCCCGAAGGTTTCGGCACGCGCCTGAATGTTCGGGCACCTTGCCTGAAGTTCAATTTTTTTTTAGGTATGCAAATCTAGGGTATTACAAATATAATATAATAATAGGACTGAAAGACAATCATTATTGTCAATAGTTAACAGATATCATGATAGTACATATTAGGCTCCGTCAATTTTCTTCTCTAATTGTAATTTATATTAATGTCAATTTCCCACCATTATATATATCATTGGATGCATTATTGAAGCAACACTCTTATAGATGATGAAAATTTTCATTTATTCCCCTTTGGTTAAAAAAAGAAATGAAAAGAAAAGAAAAAGACAAGTGCCCCGCCACAACCAAAACATTATAAGACACGCAAACCTATGTTTCGTTCCCCACCTTCAGATAAAAATTCATTCGAGAACTGACGCCTTCCCCCAAGTAGAACCGTGTTGCACTACACAGAGAGTCTCAAAAGAGAAGACAAAAAATCAAAATGTGTGAGAGAAACAAGAAAAATCACAAGGAGAAGTGGTTTTGGTGTGTGAAATTAGGAGGAGAGGTTCCTTAAATAGGAAAAAAAGGTGCCCGAAGGTTTGCGCACGCGCCTGAAGGTTCGGGCACCTTACGTGAAGTTCAATTTTTTTTTTATGTATGCAAATCTAGGGTATTACAAATATAATATAATAATAGGACAGAAAGAAAATCAATATTGTCAATAGTTAACAGATATCATGATAGCACATATCAGGCTCTGTCAGTTTTCTTCTCTAATTGCAATTTATATTAATGTCAATTTCCCACCATTACATATATCATTGGATGCATTATTGAAGCAACACTCTTATAGATAATGAAAATTTTTATTTATTCCCCTTTGGTTAAAAAAAGAAAAGAAAAGAAAAGAAAAAGACAAGTGCCCCGCCACAACCAAAACATTATAAGACACGGAAACCTATGTTTCGTTCCCCACCTTCAGATAAAAATTCATTCGAGAACTGACGCCTTCCCCAAATTAGAACCGCGTTGCACCACACAGAGAATCTCAAAAGGGAAGACAAAAACTCAAAATGTGTAAAAGATAGAAGAAAAATCACAAGGAGAAGTGATTTTGGTGTGTAAAATGAGGAGGAGGGGTTCCTTAAATAGGAAAAAAGGCGCCCGAAGGTTTGGGCACGCGCCTGAATGTTCGGGCACCTTGCCTGGAGTTCAATTTTTTTTTATGTATGCAAATCTAGGGTATTACAAATATAATACAATAATAGGACTGAAAGAAAATCATTATTGTCAATAGTTAACAGATATCATGATAGCACATATCAGGCTCCGTCAGTTTTCTTCTCTAATTGTAATTTATATTAATGTCAATTTCCCACCATTACATATATCATTGGATGCATTATTGAAGCAACACTCTTATAAATAATGAAAATTTTCATTTATTCCTCTTTGATTCAAAAAAGAAAAGAAAAGGAAAGAAAAGAAAAGAAAAAAAAAAGAAAAAGACAAGTGCCCCGCCACAACCAAAACATTATAAGACACGCAAACCTATGTTTCGTTCCCCACCTTCAGATAAAAATTCATTCGAGAACTGGCGCCTTCCCCCAAGTAGAACAACGTTGCACCACACAGAGAGTCTCAAAATAGAAGACAAAAACTCAAAATGTGTGAGAGAAAGAAGAAAAATCACAAGGAGAAGTGATTTTGATGATTAGATGAAATTTTAAATTTGAAGTACATTTCAATTTATGAGCATTTGTTAAACAATAATACAAATATAAAAACTTTAAAATAATGACTCAACATTTCATTTAATCTTTTTCCGCAAATAAAAAAATCATTTACAAATTATAAGATAAAATGAAAGAACAATGCAACATTCTACAATAGTGTTCAGAAATCACATCAAATCAACAACACTCCATTTAAAGTGGTGGACTTATTTAATATCTCATTCTTTACATAATTAAACGACATGTCACCCTACATACGCGATCTTCTTAATCTTCGTCTTCTCTTTCATTAATTATAGATATATAAACAAATAAGATATATAATACAATATAATATAATATTGTCACACCCTGCCTAGACTCGCCTAACCTGGTGGGATACTCTCGGACGAGGCACGAATGCATTATAACAATAACCAAGTGCGCGAAAATACGATTAAGTACAAGCTTGATTTAATTAATTTCAGAATATATTTGTACATGAAATAGTTAAGGGAACATCCTCCCCAAATCCCCAATAAATAATACAAAGGGTACAAAAATGTGGGCTCAAAAACCTGCGCCCAGTCCACCCTAATCTCTTGTAAAAAATTGGATAACAACAGGGTGAGCTACACGGTCAGTGGGTAAAATAGTTCGTGAATATAACAATTAATAAAACAAACTTCATAATCAAATATCTTAAATATACATCAGAGCATCACAATCACTCCAACATGTATGTACGCATGACACCGTCTCGTATTGGTTTCATGATTATACATCACCTGAGTTCACGTATATGTATGCATGACACCGTCTCGTATTGGTTTCATGATTGTACGTCGCCTGAGTTCACGTATAGATGTCCCTCCCCAGAAGTCGGGTTTGAATTGTACGTCCCTCCTCAGGAACGACGCTCTGGATTCACGTACAGATGTCTCTCCCCAGGAGTAGCCGGGTTCTCATTATACGTCCCTCTCCAGAGAAATATAATGAATAGTGAGCATTGCTTCTAACTATTCTATGAATCATAAACCACATGCGTCCTTAGGTGGTGCTTATGTATGATGCCAATGCATGAACTGGTCCGGTCTTTACTTAACATTAGATAAGATTTGGCAACGTCTGGAGATCCTTATTAGGGTCGGTATCACCACGTGCAAGGTTAGGACATTCAGTATTACTTGTATAAGCCAATAGCTTTCAAATAAGACCAACCAGATCACTCTCCAAACGAGAGGTGAGACACGAGGTCTACTTAAATATCAATCGTTTAGAGCAACACGCTGCCTCCCGTTTACTATTTAAAGTTACTGAGGACAAGATTGAGTCTGGTTGAGCCAGATTGACCACTAATTCGGCATAACAACAGTGTAATACATGAACTCAAAATATACAGGTATAAGTATGACAAGTATAAACATTATACGCAATATTGCAGTGTAAATGAATGGTAGACATAATGAAAAATGAATGTAAACATTATTAAAAGTTATAAGACAAGCAAACCTATGTTTCGTTCCCCACCTTTAGATAAAAATTCCTTCGAGAACTGGCGCCTTCCCCCGAGTAGAACCGCGTTGCACCACACAGAGAGTCTTAAAAAAGAAGACAAAAACTCAAAATGTGTGAGAGAAAGAAAAAAAAATCACAAGGAGAAGTGATTTTGGTGTGTGAAATGAGGAGGGGTTCCTTAAATAGGAAAAAAAGGCGCCCGAAGGTTTGGGCACTCGCCTGAATGTTCGGGCACCTTCCCTGGAGTTCAATTTTTTTTTTTATGTATGCAAATCTAGGGTATTACAAATATAATACAATAATAGGACTGAAAGAAAATCATTATTGTCAATAGTTAACAGATATCATGATAGCACATATCAGGCTCCGTCAGTTTTCTTCTCTAATTGTAATTTATATTAATGTCAATTTCCCACCATTACATATATCATTGGATGCATTATTGAAGCAACACTCTTATAAATAATGAAAATTTTCATTTATTCCTCTTTGATTCAAAAAAGAAAAGAAAAGGAAAGAAAAGAAAAGAAAAAAAAAGAAAAAGACAAGTGCCCCGCCACAACCAAAACATTATAAGACACGCAAACCTATGTTTCGTTCCCCACCTTCAGATAAAAATTCATTCGAGAACTGGCGCCTTCCCCCAAGTAGAACAACGTTGCACCACACAGAGAGTCTCAAAATAGAAGACAAAAACTCAAAATGTGTGAGAGAAAGAAGAAAAATCACAAGGAGAAGTGATTTTGATGATTAGATGAAATTTTAAATTTGAAGTACATTTCAATTTATGAGCATTTGTTAAACAATAATACAAATATAAAAACTTTAAAATAATGACTCAACATTTCATTTAATCTTTTTCCGCAAATAAAAAAATCATTTACAAATTATAAGATAAAATGAAAGAACAATGCAACATTCTACAATAGTGTTTAGAAATCACATCAAATCAACAACACTCCATTTAAAGTGGTGGACTTATTTAATATCTCATTCTTTACATAATTAAACGACATGTCACCCTACATACGCGATCTTCTTAATCTTCGTCTTCTCTTTCATTAATTATAGATATATAAACAAATAAGATATATAATACAATATAATATAATATTGTCACACCCTGCCTGGACGCGCCTAACCTGGTGGGATACTCACGGACGGGGCGCGAATGCATTATAACAATAACCAAGTGCGCGAAAATACGATTAAGTACAAGTTTGATTTAATTAATTTCAGAATATATTTGTACATGAAATAGTTAAGGGAACATCCTCCCCAAATCCCCAATAAATAATACAAAGGGTACAAAAATGTGGGCTCAAAAACCTGCGCCCAGTCCACCCTAATCTCTTGTGAAAAATTGGATAACAACGGGGTGAGCTACACGCTCAGTGGGTAAAATAGTTCGTGAATATAACAATTAATAAAACAAACTTCATAATCAAATATCTTAAATATACATCAGAGCATCACAATCACTCCAACATGTATGTACGCATGACACCGTCTCGTATTGGTTTCATGATTATACATCACCTGAGTTCACGTATATGTATGCATGGCACCGTCTCGTATTGGTTTCATGATTGTACGTCGCCTGAGTTCACGTATAGATGTCCCTCCCCAGAAGTCGGGTTCGAATTGTACGTCCCTCCTCAGGAACGACGCTCTGGATTCACGTACAAATGTCTCTCCCCAGGAGTAGCCGGGTTCTCATTATACGTCCCTCTCCAGAGAAATATAATGAATAGTGAGCATTGCTTCTAACTATTCTATGAATCATAAACCACATGCGTCCTTAGGTGGTGCTTATGTATGATGTCAATGCATGAACTGGTCCGGTCTTTACTTAACATTAGATAAGATTTGGCAACGTCTGGAGATCCTTATTAGGGTCGGTATCACCACGTGCAAGGTTAGGACATTCAGTATTACTTGTATAAGCCAATAGCTTTCAAATAAGACCAACCAGATCACTCTCCAAATGAGAGGTGAGACACGAGGTCTACTTAAATATCAATCGTTTAGAGCAACACGCTGCCTCCCGTTTACTATTTAAAGTTACTGAGGACAAGATTGAGTCTGGTTGAGCCAGATTGACCACTAATTCGGCATAACAACAGTGTAATACATGAACTCAAAATATACAGGTATAAGTATGACAAGTATAAACATTATACGCAATATTGCAGTGTAAATGAATGGTAGACATAATGAAAAATGAATGTAAACATTATTAAAAGTTATAAGACAAGCAAACCTATGTTTCGTTCCCACCTTCAGATAAAAATTCCTTCGAGAACTGGCGCCTTCCCCCGAGTAGAACCGCGTTGCACCACACAGAGAGTCTCAAAAGAGAAGACAAAAACTCAAAATGTGTAAGAGAAAGAAGAAAAATCACAAGGAGAAGTGATTTTGGTGTGTGAAATGAGGAGGAGGGGTTCCTTAAATAGGAAAAAAAGGCGCCCGAAGGTTTGGGCACGGGCCCGAATGTTCGGGCACCTTGCCTGAAGTTCAATTTTTTTTTACGTATGCAAATCTAGGGTATTACAAATATAATATAATAATAGGACTGAAAGAAAATCATTATTGTCAATAGTTAACAGATATCATGATAGCACATGTCACGACGCCCCTGACGTAGGCTGACGTCATGACCGGCACAGCGTATTATACACTGTACATATCCGTATACAATATACAATACACTGTCAGCCTTCACGTACTATCACAAACATTCCCAAAATGTACAGAATATTTTTTTTTTTTCTATACCACACATCAAATCAAATTCCATATATATAAAGATGATCATTCCATTCACATTGATTCCATTCATTCCACAAATGAAATTCTCACCAACTAAATATCTATGATCATCTCATTTCATCATCCCAAACATTATATAATCTTACCACACAACCCATCTAGGTGATATTACATATATATCGTGTGTGATAATTATACATATCAAAAGAACGTAAATAATATTTATTTCCTCCAAGCATACATACACATACCAGACAAGTTTCTTTTCCCTTCGACTCAATACCTGAAAGATTGGAGGAAATGGGGTGAGCAAACAACAGCTCAGTGAATATAGTTCTTGAGATGACAATTATATGCATTTAGAGAAATATGACATTTAAAATCATTTCAAACATTTATTCAACACATGCATCATTCAACAAATATATTATACATGCCAACAACATAAATTGCATGATTTTCAATATCATAATGCACAATCTCCCTCCTCCGCAAGGCAAGAGAGCGGGTCTAACCCTTGTATGGTCGTACAAGGTAGACACAACTTCTCATGACCCAATTCACACAATCTCCCTCCTCCGCAAGGCACGAGAGCGGGTCTAACCCTTGTATGGCCGTTACAAGGTAGCCACAACATCTCAATACCCAAGTAACAGTCATTTCAAGGATCGCAACCCTTGTTAGGACAGACCTAACGAAATGACAATGAGGAATCGCAAAGCCTCATCATTACAAACTCCAATGCTAAAATTAGTTTGCATGATCCATAAAACTCAATGCCTTATATATAATATCACATGCGTACAATCAAACAGTTTATATGCGTACAATGCCATACAAGAACCAAATCAAGAAAACTATACTCACAGTACAACACGTTCAACTTAAACCCAATCATCGTCGCTTTCGAGTCCAGCTCCAAGTTAAATCCAACAAATTTAACCTGTCATAATCACTCCATAATTCAATTTCTTGTATTCATATCTATTTACATCTTTCATTTCTCAACTCACTTCAAATCACGAATAATAAATCCATTTAGGACTCATAAGCAGTTGAAGAAACTACTATCTCGTTTCTGTGGTCAATCTAGATATTTTCAAAAGAAAGAACAGTGAAAATAGACTATCACCTCATATCCAAAAATCACAATTTTAGCATCGAAACGTCCGGAATTCAGTTCTCTATGATTCTGTGATCTCAAACCGGAGTTTCATTGGATGCACATCACTGTTCACAAAACTATTCATTTTTACTATTTACTTTTACTATTCATTTTCACTATTCATTATTACTATTTACTATTGTCTATTACTATTCACTATTCACTATTCATTTTCACTATTCACTATTTACATTTACTATTCACTATTTACTATTCACTATTTACTATTTACTATTTACATTTACTATTCATCCAAAAGATGCAAATTGTATTAAAATTGTCCAACGGCTCCAAAAATCATAAAATTGAATCTAACCACATATTCGGGTTTCTAACAGTCCAGGGAGTGTTTTTCTACCTTCCTAGCAGGTTTTCATTCACGTTGGGGTCAAAACCCCAATTTGTCAAAACGCCGTAAAACGGCTCCCACAGTCAAAATTAGTTCTCTAGAATCGTTACATCTAGCTTAGATAGTAATTTTACGACGAAAAAGAACAAAAATAACTTACCACAAGTTCGGATCTCCGCCGTTTCCCCTTCTTTCTTCCTTCCTTTCTTTCCTTTCTCTCTGTCTGCCCGTTCTTCTTCCTTTCTGCTTCTGCAACTCCTTTCTCATTTCATTTCATTTTTTTGTTTTTTATTTTATTTTTATTTTTTTTTGTTTTCTTTTATTCTAGTTGCATCCCACGTTGGATGCAACTAGAATATTTTATTTTTTTATTTTATTATTATTTTTATTTTATTTAGATTTATATTTACAAATGATTCCATGCATCGTGACTCCCTTTATTAACTAACTCCTCCATCAAATTTCATTAAATTCATTCAATCATAATCAAATCCACATTTTTGTTAACCAACCCCATAAATTAATCAATTTACTTCAACTCCATCACATAATTTTATTTATTTACTAATCATACACGCGTATATTTAGCGCATAAGTATCAACTACGTGTATTATCACGTGTATATTTAGCTCATACGTATAAAATACGTGTATTATACATCTTCATATACGCGTACTTCAACGTATATATTTAATTAAATTTATGGGGTGTTACAATCTCCCCAACTTAAGGAATTTCGTCCTCGAAATTTAGAAAGGACGATTCCTCAAGTGATACACAATCCTAGAAAACTGCTCCCGCATTTTATCTTCCACTTCCATGTTTGCTCTTCTTGATACATGGTATCCTCCCCAACTTAGCGTTGAGTTATATCCATAACATATATGGAATCCGAATGACATTTCCTCAACATCAATATAGAGAAAATAGTATGGACACCTAGCAACTGTGACAGTAGAGCAAATCGGTAAGCCAATGGACCTATCCTCTCAAGGATCTCTCATGGTCCAACAAATGCGAGCTTTCTTTTCATTCCAAATCTCATTTGGCCTTTCTGTGGTAAGACCCTTAGCAAAATTTAGTCAGTCACAAGATAACAACCTTGTGTATTTAATGATATCCTGTGGCACCAAGAACAATAACTCCATACTTTCAAATCAACAAGTTGGAGATCTTATACATATAAGTTTACACACATAAAGTATTCCTTCCAACGTTCACCAAAATTCACGTATACCAGACCCGAGCATGCTCGCAAGCATCAAAGTCACTCTCTCAGTCTGTCAACCATTCTGAGAGTACATATCACACTGAGAAGGAGATGAATACCAAATCGAGTCTGCATCATATATCAGATCTCGACACAATCTTCGGATCTTAATCCGACATGACAAATATCTGAGTACTCCCATAAAATCTCCATATCTCACACATATACAATCTGCTCAGTCTATCAAAAGAATTCTGGTGTTCATTGGAAAAATACACAGACTTATCAGTCCTCTAATGGTCATCCAGATGGTATCATATCTACCCATAACCCATAAGATACCATTTGAATCCCATCTTCATTTAACACAATCCATAATCTTTCATACTAATATCATACTCGTCTCATCATAACTTTTTCTCTCTGAATATGAGTATCAATTAGCTGAACATGCATCCGAGCACAAATATCAACACATGGAGTAATAGAGAGTACACGCATAACTGTAACTCTCACTCACAAACAATCTCCATGTATGGTTAACTGATAGATGTTACTCTAGTTTCAACATGTGTCCTGCTCAATGCCTCAGCAACATATTGGCCTTTCCCAGGATAATCATTCAATATAAAATCAAATCCTTCGGGAATTCTTGCCACATTTATTACCTCATATTCAGTTTCTTTCCGTTCAAATAATTACTTCAGACTCTTAAAATCTGAAAATAGTGTGACCTTTTTATTATAGAGGCAATACTCTCATTATGTCAAAATAACTACCAACAAATTACTAGACACTCTCAGGATAGTTATTCGCGAAATATCTGGAGACACAAGTAATTAACATATTTTTTTGTATCAATCCACAACCCAGATCTGGACGTGATATTCATCAATCACACAATTACTTCCAGATTCTGAACCTAGTAACAACATTTCATACTATGACACAACGGTCCACACAATTTATAACATTCATCTGGCTTAGTTTCGTGAGTGGAACAGATAACTTCAAGGATCTTTCCACACACGTTCTATAACATACATCTAATACCAGAGAACTTCTAATTTTCATCATTGACATCTGCACTATGAACATGTTGACCTTCCCAACATCCGTAAAGATAATATTTAAACTGGTCCTGTGATCCAAAATTATCATCTTAATTCTATGCAAAACGCCGATTCACCGAGCTTGGCACTCAATCGGTGCTCTCTCAGTGACTACAAGATAATTCCGATGTGCTATTCATGCTCCTTTCATTTTCTTGGAACAATTTCATATATCATCATCGAAGACTATGTGATAATCACGATATGGTTCATATACCCACTGCATCAATCCTATAAACGTGATTGACACATTCATCAAGGTTACCAAAATTGCATAATATCCATATATTGTTTTAACACAGTCTGCATTACATCCTTTTCTCGAATTCTTAACTGATGGTGCCTAGATCTCAAAATGATCTTAAAGAAAATTTGGCTCCATTTAGTTAATCGAATTCGACCATCTATCCATGGTAAAGGATATTCATTCGTTGTTGTTACCTTGCTCAGTTAATAATAATTCATACATAAACATATTTCACTATACCCTCTTTCCATCTTATCACAAATGCTCTCCAAGGTGGCATATCAAGGATAATAAATCAGAACACATTTACGTACACCTTAAATTCTCACAATTTCTCATGAAGGAATGGAGATACATGTTATATTGGCATCAGTTTTATATGTTATCAATCTCTTGTCCATGTGAAAATTTTAATAATTCATCAGAGAATACTCCAATGTACCAACGCACCACAAGAATTTTAATCAACTGCATGCCTTATTACATTACTTTCAATGGCTTTGTACTAGCCATATTCTCCAAGTCCTCGTCAATAACTAGCTTATCTTAGATAGAAGATTTTGAGGGTATAAATTCCTAGAGATTCAAAATGAAGATTGTCCACTTATTCAGAATATTACTTATTGTCCGAGAGACGCTCCACCTGACATCAGAGGTGACCAGCCAATCATACCCACAAAGCATCCACTTCCAACAATGTCATATTCTAAAGTCCATAATTACTTGATGACCCTCATATTTATTCCACATAATATTTGTTAACCATATCCGGGTAAATTCTTTCTCCTGTAGACATACTCACAATTAATGATATATCATTATAACAGCAGATAATACAATATGTCTACCATATCACTAGAGGTACAAAACCAGGTAGATCCAACAATACATCAGATTATACACAATCACAAAATGTTGATCATATCTGTTCTCAACGTCTTACTATTCTCTGGATCTGGTTTTTTTTTTTCATTTACTGTCATTTATTCTCTAAATCTGGTAGAGTCACATTGATAAAAAGATTGGGGCATTCCTTATCGACTAAATGGACATTAACACATCCTGTGTTTTTGATAATAGACAATTTCAGGTCTAGATACAAGTTACTCAGTCTGTGACTACTGCTCAGGCAATGGAAACCACTTCTGATTTTCATACGTCGTTAACATCATTTCCTTTTTTTTTCCATTTTCATTGGGTTAGTACCTGGCCCAATATTGCCAACATCTCAACCTTACTCAATGTTTCACTTATCTTCAATTTCATATTATTATCCCAAACATATCCTTACATTTCTTATTTCTCTTTTTACCTAACATTGGTGTTGATGACTCGGCTTCTAACGACAGTGCAAGCTATCTCACTATTGCTGGGGTTCACATTTTCACTGCAGCTTTTGCTGACCCATAATTTATAGTCTGCCTCACAACCTGCGCATATATTTATAACCCAACAATTATCAAATCTGTTGAATAGGATCCCAACATTTAGCCTAGATCTTTATCATGCTCAGAGTATCCATCGTGACCATTCCAAACATCAACTATACCAGTTTATTTACTTAATGTTTGTATTTATGGTTAGGCATGTCCTTTCATTTTAATAAGATAAACTTTTTCATGCCCTAAATCAATTTCAACATGATGATAGAAGCCCTCATAAAATAGCTTCTTTAATTAATCTCATGCCTTAATCATCTCAGGAGTCCTTAACCAAATTTCTATAATCTCTTATCATCAGTTACCTTAAACTTAGCTAACTTGCTTTATCATTTTCAGAGACTTAATCATTATCTAAAATGGATTCCATTCAGAATAATACATTCTTTACAATGGCTACTATCAGACTGCCAGTTAAGATAGGAGAGGCTCATCTCCTGAAAGTTTCCATAACTTTCACATCTTTTCATACCATCTGGTTGACTTCAGTCTCAACTATATATGTTTATACATAAGTACCCACACCATTGGCACTTAAATAGGGAGTTATCAATGGTTCAAGCCATATTATGGTAGCCTCTTTCTTTCTCACATTACAATTTTTCCATAAGCTCATAATCTGTGCATTTCGTTGTTGTTTGGTAGTTACTAGCCATATATAAGCTATATAATTTATTATCACTGGATTACATCCAGTTCTTTTTCTTTCAGCCTTCTGATCTTTTCGTGATCAACAATTTCCATTGTAAATCTTGACTATTCTTTTCCCAATCTAGAAGTCATCTTCGCAGATGATTCTCAGTCAAGATAACATATTGGATTAGGCTCGACAAATATGACTACCCATATGTATACCCATACAATCAATCATAATATCATAAAGCTTTTATCAGAATTTTAAACTTAGGCTCTGATACCAATATTGTCACGACGCCCCTGACGTAGGCTGACGTCATGACCGGCACAGCGTATTATACACTGTACATATCCGTATACAATATACAATACACTGTCAGCCTTCACGTACTATCACAAACATTCCCAAAATGTACAGAATATTTTTTTTTTTTCTATACCACACATCAAATCAAATTCCATATATATAAAGATGATCATTCCATTCACATTGATTCCATTCATTCCACAAATGAAATTCTCACCAACTAAATATCTATGATCATCTCATTTCATCATCCCAAACATTATATAATCTTACCACACAACCCATCTAGGTGATATTACATATATATCGTGTGTGATAATTATACATATCAAAATAACGTAAATAATATTTATTTCCTCCAAGCATACATACACATACCAGACAAGTTTCTTTTCCCTTCGACTCAATACCTGAAAGATTGGAGGAAATGGGGTGAGCAAACAACAGCTCAGTGAATATAGTTCTTGAGATGACAATTATATGCATTTAGAGAAATATGACATTTAAAATCATTTCAAACATTTATTCAACACATGCATCATTCAACAAATATATTATACATGCCAACAACATAAATTGCATGATTTTCAATATCATAATGCACAATCTCCCTCCTCCGCAAGGCAAGAGAGCGGGTCTAACCCTTGTATGGTCGTACAAGGTAGACACAACTTCTCATGACCCAATTCACACAATCTCCCTCCTCCGCAAGGCACGAGAGCGGGTCTAACCCTTGTATGGCCGTTACAAGGTAGCCACAACATCTCAATACCCAAGTAACAGTCATTTCAAGGATCGCAACCCTTGTTAGGACAGACCTAACGAAATGACAATGAGGAATCGCAAAGCCTCATCATTACAAACTCCAATGCTAAAATTAGTTTGCATGATCCATAAAACTCAATGCCTTATATATAATATCACATGCGTACAATCAAACAGTTTATATGCGTACAATGCCATACAAGAACCAAATCAAGAAAACTATACTCACAGTACAACACGTTCAACTTAAACCCAATTATCGTCGCTTTCGAGTCCAGCTCCAAGTTAAATCCAACAAATTTAACCTGTCATAATCACTCCATAATTCAATTTCTTGTATTCATATCTATTTACATCTTTCATTTCTCAACTCACTTCAAATCACGAATAATAAATCCATTTAGGACTCATAAGCAGTTGAAGAAACTACTATCTCGTTTCTGTGGTCAATCTAGATATTTTCAAAAGAAAGAACAGTGAAAATAGACTATCACCTCATATCCAAAAATCACAATTTTAGCATCGAAACGTCCGGAATTCAGTTCTCTATGATTCTGTGATCTCAAACCGGAGTTTCATTGGATGCACATCACTGTTCACAAAACTATTCATTTTTACTATTTACTTTTACTATTCATTTTCACTATTCACTATTACTATTCACTATTGTCTATTACTATTCACTATTCACTATTCATTTTCACTATTCACTATTTACATTTACTATTCACTATTTACTATTCACTATTTACTATTTACTATTTACATTTACTATTCATCCAAAAGATGCAAATTGTATTAAAATTGTCCAACGGCTCCAAAAATCATAAAATTGAATCTAACCACATATTCGGGTTTCTAACAGTCCAGGGAGTGTTTTTCTACCTTCCTAGCAGGTTTTCATTCACGTTGGGGTCAAAACCCCAATTTGTCAAAACGCCGTAAAACGGCTCCCACAGTCAAAATTAGTTCTCTAGAATCGTTACATCTAGCTTAGATAGTAATTTTACGACGAAAAAGAACAAAAATAACTTACCACAAGTTCGGATCTCCGCCGTTTCCCCTTCTTTCTTCCTTCCTTTCTTTCCTTTCTCTCTGTCTGCCCGTTCTTCTTCCTTTCTGCTTCTGCAACTCCTTTCTCATTTCATTTCATTTTTTTGTTTTTTATTTTATTTTTATTTTTTTTTGTTTTCTTTTATTCTAGTTGCATCCCACGTTGGATGCAACTAGAATATTTTATTTTTTTATTTTATTATTATTTTTATTTTATTTAGATTTATATTTACAAATGATTCCATGCATCGTGACTCCCTTTATTAACTAACTCCTCCATCAAATTTCATTAAATTCATTCAATCATAATCAAATCCACATTTTTGTTAACCAACCCCATAAATTAATCAATTTACTTCAACTCCATCACATAATTTTATTTATTTACTAATCATACACGCGTATATTTAGCGCATAAGTATCAACTACGTGTATTATCACGTGTATATTTAGCTCATACGTATAAAATACGTGTATTATACATCTTCATATACGCGTACTTCAACGTATATATTTAATTAAATTTATGGGGTGTTACAGCACATATCAGGCTCCGTCAGTTTTCTTCTCTAATTGTAATTTATATTAATGTCAATTTGCCACCATTATATATATCATTGGATGCATTATTGAAGCAACACTCTTATAGATAATGAAAATTTTCATTTATTCCCCTTTGGTTAAAAAAAGAAAAGAAAAGAAAAGAAAAAGACAAGTGCCCCGCCACAACCAAAACATTATAAGACACGCAAACCTATGTTTCGTTCCCTACCTTCAGATAAAAATTCATTCGAGAACTGACACCTTCCCCCAAGTAGAACCGCGTTGCACTACACAGAGAGTCTCTAAAGAGAAGACAAAAACTCAAAATGTGTGAGAGAAAGAAGAAAAATCATAAAGAGAAGTGATTTTGGTGTGTGAAATTAGGAGGAGAGGTTCCTTAAATAGGAAAAAAGGTGCCCGAAGGTTTGCGCACGCGCCTGAAGGTTCGGGCACCTTGCCTGAAGTTCAATTTTTTTTTTATGTATGCAAATCTAGGGTATTACAAATATAATATAATAATAGGGCTGAAAGAAAATCATTATTGTCAATAGTTAACAGATATCATGATAGCACATATCAGGCTCCGTCAGTTTTCTTCTCTAATTGTAATTTATATTAATGTCAATTTCCCACCATTACATATATCATTGGATGCATTATTGAAGCAACACTCTTATAGATAATGAAAATTTTCATTTATTCCCCTTTGATTCAAAAAAGAAAAGAAAAGGAAAGAAAAGAAAAGAAAAGAAAAGAAAAGAAAAAGACAAGTGCCCCTCCACAACCAAAACATTATAAGACACGCAAACTTATGTTTCGTTTTCCTCCTTCAGATAAAAATTAATTCGAGAACTGGCACCTTCCCCCAAGTAGAACCGCGTTGCACCACACAGAGAGTCTCAAAAGAGAAGACAAAAACTTAAAATGCGTGAGAGAAAGAAGAAAAATCACAAGGGGAAGTGATTTTGATGTGTGAAATTAGGAGGAGGGGTTCCTTAAATAGGAAAAAAAGGTGCCCGAAGGTTTAGGCACGCGCGTGAAGGTTCGGGTACCTTACCTGAAGTTCAATTTTTTTTTATGTATGCAAACTTAGGGTATTACATATATAATATAATAATAGAATTGAAAGAAAATCAGTATTGTCAATAGTTAACAGATATAATAATTATGACCTACCACATTTTATATAAAAATAATTGGAGATAATTTTTTGGTGATGAGTCGATTTGAAGTTTTTTTTTTGGGTCTGCGTGCTGGAGATCTTCAAAAGAATGAAGTTAAGATGGAAACTCAATGAAAGTAATTGGTCATCGACAGCGTTGAATCCAATTTTGATTTATGTGAGAGAAAGTGCTTGAGCCCATGAAACATGCGGTGTGAATAATTAGCAAAAGACAATACAACAGTGGTCAATAATGCAATTTCCTGAGCGGCTAATCATGTAAGAAAAGGTCCAACAAAAAAAGATATAAAGATTTGTGGCTAGAATAATATTAAAAAAATTCAGAATAAAAAAGAAAATGAAATGAATAATTGAATTAAAAACTTTAAAAAGGAGAGATCGTTGACTTCTCTATTATAATGCAATTCCTCCCTTTGCATTAAGAAATAAAAATGGAGAGAAGGTTTGATTCTCTCTTATATGAAAATGAGGACATGAAAGAAAGTTTTAAATTTTAAACAGCTTAGAAACAGTATTTTTGTGTTATATAGAATGAAATGATTTGTGTTAAATTTTGTAGCAAAAGTAACTCTAAGAATTAAAATAATATTTGAAGAAAAGCGTAACGTAACTCTAAGAATTAGAATAATATTTGAAGAAAAGCGTAACGTAACTCTCTCTGAATATATATATGCTTCAAAAAAATAAAATAAAAACTCTCCCCCTCTCTCTCTCTATATATAATATATATAATAGTTGCAGGCCACCCTCCAAGAAACTTCACGAGTGCCACTTGCTGATTTTTCTAGGTGAGTCTCCCAGGCACTATCCTTTCTTTTTTCTTTTTGTCAAAGATGAAGTTGGTGGAGTGTTGAATATAGGAAATAAAGATGGCCCCCCTTTCTGCCCGCTGGTTGTCACAGATGGTTTTTTTTTTGAAGTTTGCACTCACATTATCTTTCCTCATGTTGACGATCAAGTATTAAAATAACTTTGTTGTGAGTGAGTTTTTCAAGAAATTAAAGAAAATTTTTGTTTAATGCAAATAGATCAAATAACTTTTTTCATTACAGGCTGGATATGATCAAATAAATGTCTCCCATGGCCGGTCACAAGTTCTAAAATATAAAAAAAGGATTCTAAGGTACTATTCACTTACTTTTTCTCTTTCCATTGCACACGTCTTCACAGGGCTCCTCTTTCCATTGCACCTTCTTCTGTCTTGCTCTTGTTCTACGCGTTTTCTTGATTTTATATATCCATAAACTCTTGTTCTACTCGAACATCTTTATGAATTTCTAAAATTCTAGTTTTGTGAAGGTATTCACCCTAGCAAATGGCAAATTCATCTTGTTTAAACACAGAAGGCTCTTCTTCACCAGTGCCTATCATTGGCTTGTATATTGCTGGTGTCTCATTGGTATGTCTTATACTCATGCTTTGTGATATGTTGTTTGGATTACATCGAAAAACTCGATATATTCCTTGTCGATTCTTTTCACTCAATTCTGTTACATTGACTCTTCTTGGAATAGCTTCAAAGCTCCCCGTTGATCTTACAACTCATATGCCTAGTGCTAGAGACCAACTCTCTAAGCTCACAGGCACCACAATGGTATGCATATGTATTGGTTTCCTTGTGCCTTCAATTGCAAATAATGGAAGATCTGAAAGTATCACGAACATTGCAGCCTTAAGTATCCTAGTTGTTACGATTGTCGTCAATATATGCATACAAATGGCTACAGGAGTGATCTTTTCATTTAGAGTAGAACACATCACAGTCATGTGTTTCATGTTGATGTTAATGTTTGTGGTGTGGTTTTCTACTTTAGATATCTACAGAATAAAAATCATTCTTGCTAATAAAAACAAGGATCTCTTCGCAAAGGGGGAAACAAGTTTTATGTATCGAGTAAAGCGTTGGTACATATATAGTTGTTTGTACAATCCCCAATTAGTAGCTTGTAGAAACTATTTTGGTTTAACTACTGGAGTTATTTGCATAATTTGCTCTTTGGTTCTATTTCAAGCTGCCATTCGATCACTAATTTTTAGTAATAAGGAGTTTTGTAAGGGAGTTTCTGATTATAAATGGTCAATGTGGATGATAATTATAACTCAAATTGGTGCAATTATAGTGGGCAGTTTAACCATTGTCTTTCGATGGTTCGCATTGGTTAGACATTATGATTACACTGTTGGAAATTTCATGGAGTTTGAGTATAACAATTTCAACATTCAATTTTCCTTCATGAAGAACAGGTCAATTAAGACGTCGATAATGGTCTTGTCTCGATTGGCACTTAAGTTTGGTTTGACACTAATATTTGCATTCATTGTTATCACTGTCGGGATAATTCCTTTACTTCTATTTGGTACTATGATATGGATTCTAAAACAATTGTTGCGTCCTCTACGCAAAACTAAGGATGATGTATCTATAGATTCATGGATACAAGAGTTTGAGGATGTGGGTTTTGACAACAGGGATGAGGCGCTAGGATGGATGATGAAGATTTGTGTGAAAGACATGAATGGGTGGATGAATGCAAAAAGAGATTCCCCTAGTTATATGGTTCAAATGCTATCAAGGCCTCGTCCATCCTTAGAAAGTACTCTCTTGAGTAAGTACCAAAATATTGGGAAGAGTTATTCAATCGAGTATAAGGTGACTTGTTTCTCTATGGTCATCCTTGTAAAAGTCGTAGCTATTTCAATACCATTAGCTCTTACTGAATCTCTAAGATATACAGTAGATGAAGCTTTCAAAATCATTTACTATATTGATGAGAAAATAAATGTTGGAAATAAGGAGGATTCAAGGAGACGAGAGCTTGCAAAACTTTTATGGACTGGTGGGGATATTGATTTGAACGAGAAGGTTTTCATACATTCAGCTAACGGTTCAGTGGAGTACGCAATTTCATATCTGGAAAGCATATGTGAAACATTCCCAGATGAGTATGCAAAATTAGAATTGAAAATAATAAGAGACTTTATAAAGGGTCGAGCGTACACTTCAATCAATGAGCTTTATAATTATATCGAGGAACTATTTGCTGATATGTTGCACTCTTTTCTCACTCAATTGCCAAATTCTATTTTCAAAGAAATCCATGAGGGTCCAATTGAAAGTTGTGAAGAAAGAGCAAAAGTCATCCTAAAGTTTCTTTATGAACTTAAACCGTCGTTAGAAGACAAAGTACAATGGAAATTTCCTGAAGGCATTAGTATAACTCACTTGTTTGATTCTGAGGACCATAATGCAAATGTTTAAGATTCCATGGGAGATGGAGGAGCTTCTACCAAAGTTTTTGTTTCTAGTAGTCATAGTGTAGAACTAGGTTCAAGTTAATGTCTTTCAGTAATATTTGTATAAATTAATAATTGATGTACTTGGGGGAGTTTTTTTTTTTTAATTGGTTTGATTTGCTTACCTCATGCTCCTAACCAAGTGTTTGTGTATTATTTGATGTGGTCTTGTAAATTAGTAGCATTTATTTTGTGGTGTTTCAAACCCATCTAAATTGAATGGCTTGTCACAAATTAAAGATAAAAGAAACAAAATAGAAAAAAGTAAAAGCAATGAAATAATGCAATTTCATTTAATATATAGAAATTGAGGGATTCTTTTTGTTTTGTTTTTTTTTTTATATATTTTTTATTATTGGTTTTTTAGCACTTAGGAGTGTCCTCATTCTTTTTAGGTGAGACTAATCTTCTTGGGTTCAAACATGACAAAAGTGTTTAGGTTGGCAAAAGTGTTTGGGTTGGCCTCCTACCAAAGATAAATAAATAGAGAAATGTTCAAACTTAAACTTAAGACGAGAAATGTTCAAACTTAAACTTAAGACGGGACCTTAAATCTAATAATATTCAATTTCTCAATCAAGTGAGCAACCCCGTTCTTTTCAAAATAAAAAAATAATAATAGATTCAAGCTTTGAAGGACCGTTTTTCTAAAAATAAAAATAATAATCTAATTAAACTGTTAGAAAATACAACTAATAATATATACCATACATGCAAGTAGTCTTCCTTGAAAGTGACTCCGTGCATCTAATTAAATGTCAGAATCCAACTAATTAAAGTCTTCATCAACCATAGAATAAGCCATTATTACTTATCACTGGAAAACCTACTCACACATGGAAAAAATAATAACAATGTCACTACTTGGTATTAATAATCAGATTAAATAAACCTTAATCCTTAGGGTCCAACTACGAATTAAAAAAGAAAGGTACAAATGTATATATATATTTAAAGGTTTTCTAATTATAAAACTTCAAAAATTTATGTCTTAATCTGATTAGCTTTACTATATGTTGTCTCAACCACTTTGACCTTTTTTTTTGTTGATTCATTCCACTCCATTATATTTTACCAACTCTTTTAAAAATAGCTTTAAAGTTCTAATTAATCTGTAAATAATCTTACTACTAATATGCCTAGTGCTAGAAATTCAACTCTTTAAGCTCATTGGCACTAAATATGAGTGCGTATAATTTTCTATGATGCATTTACATGAATTTATAGCATTCTAAAAACATAGCAATTGTATAGTATTTGCCTTTAATTTAACAATCACTTAAAAATAGAAGAATATTTAGTTAATATTCTATACAATCAAATAGAATTTCACGAAGTCCACCCACAAGCTTCACTCTTTCATTCCCATAACATTGCACAATATGTATTTACATCAAAGTACAATAAAAGAAACCATGACTATACTTCTTATACGTAGAAAGATAAAGTTTGTAATTCAATTCAAACACAGCCCTACTCAATATAACTCTTAACTTATAAATTGTTTTCTACTCAACTTAATCAAAGACTCCATCAATTACAGTTTAAGTCAATCCTAATATTCTCCACCTTAATAAGAACTTTATGATTTGATCAATCTTCGAACAACTAAAACAACCTTTTTAATTAGGATGGACAATCACTAATTAATCATTCAAATAACCTTTTAATGTTCTCGAGATCACTCGCAATCAATCATCAAATTTGGAATTTGGTCTGGTGCTCCCAGCAGGCTTTGAGACTTCCACAAATTAGTTGCATTAATGCATCTACTCAAGGCATGGTAGCTTGTCTCTAGGTGCTCTCCACAAATTGAACAAACAGTAGAATTTAATATCTTTTTTCTGAATAAATTAGCATTGGTGGGAAGAATATCATTCAAGACTTTCCAATAGAAGATCTTCACCTTTGAAGGTAGGCAGAGATGCCAAAGAAGCTTCCATCTTCTATCAGGTCCATGTGATGATTGCCCAATCTTAACGTTCTAATGTTGTTGTAGCCAATAGCCACTTTTAACTGAATATTTCCCATCCTTCGTGTAGTGCCAGATGATTCTGTCTTTCACTTCTCTGTTACTAATAGGAATTTTGAGGATGTTTCAGATCATCCCACCTTGCTTCTTTTAGCTTTCCTATATCTTATGATCTTTCTCTTGTTATAAACTTGCCCACTTCACAATCATTTGCTGCAGATTTTGGAGTGATGATCTTGAATGTGGATGGTCTGGGGATCCAAGGGTCATTTTTTGTGTCAATTTTGTTTCCCTTCCCCTCTCTCCATCTTAAGCCTTGCACTGAAAGATCTTTTGCCTTTCCAAGCTTGAGAAGCCCTCTTACTTGCTTTTGCATTTAGAAAATCAGATGTAGGGAAGTATTTGGCCTTCAAAGTTGTAGCCAACAAAGTATCCGCCCTGTGGGTTAATGCCTCCAACCCTGCTTTGCTAAGAGGGCTTTGTTGAAATCTTCTAAATTTCTAAATCCCATGCCTCCAAGAGTCTTTGGTTTACACATATCAGTCCATTTTTTCCCAATGGATTTTTTTTGTCCTGAATTAGAGAAGCCCCACCAAAATCTAGCCATCATTGAATTGAGTTCATCACATAGGTTAGATGGAAGCCTAAAACAGATCATTGTATAGGTTGGGAGAGCTTGGACCACTGCCTTTAAAAGAATCTCTTTCCCTCCTACAAAAAATAGTTTTTCCTTCCATCTTTGAAGGCATTTCCACATTCTTTCTTTGATGAATTCATATTGCTTTACTTTTCTCCTGGAACTCATCATTGGCAGCCCAAGATATTTCGAATGCCCATTGCATCTTTTTATTTGCAGGATCTTCAAGACCTCCTTCACTTGATTTTCTTTTGTGTTTAGGTTGAAGTAAGTTGTAGACTTTTACATATTTATTAGTTGCCCTGAAGCTTTTGTGTACAAGGAGAGAATATCAGAGATAGTTTTCCCATTTTGCTCGTTGACTCTACAAAACAACAAGCTATCATTTGCAAAGAATAAGTGGGATATGGTTGGGCCACGTCTTGAGATTTTTATCCCATTCAATGGGTGATCCTTCTCATATGTGGAGGTTAAATGTGAGAAAACCTCAGCACAAATAATGAATAAGTAGGGGGAGAGAAGGTCTCCTTGGCGAAGGTTATTGGCCTAAGTGGTTCATCACTTAACACACTCCTAAGTATATTTTAATGCTAATAAACAAAATATTTTTCGATACTAACAAGCTTCAACCAAGAATATATTTCAGCACCTCAAGAAAGCAAAAAGATGAATAAACAATTTGATCAAGGATTACAAGATTGAAGACCACAAGAAAACTACAACAATTCCATCAAGGACTACAAGACGACATCATATGATCGAAGTGCACAACTGCTCAATCCAACAACATAAAATCTTCACGTGCGATCAGGCTGATCAAAGAATTGAAGACTTCAAGATAAAAAATTGAGTTGACAAGAATTGTAGAGAGGATCAAGTAAATGTAATGTCACTTTCTTTACTTCTTTATTACTCAAATACCTTTCAAAATCACACATGCATTTTCTACATAATTATTTTCAAAATCATTTTATCGAAAGTTTTATCGTAAAATTGTCTTCATTTTTCTAAGTCTAACCTTGGACGCTAATGACATAGTAGTAAGCTTCTTTAGGAAGCTAATGCTACGTCATAATGCACGTCAGCACCCTCAGAACGCAATCAGTGCACAAGTAGTCTTAGCGCCTAGGACTTCGTTGTTTTTAAATCATCTTTTTCAAACAACTGTTATTTTTCTTTACTAGGATGCTTAGCGTCCTCATTATGTTTCAAATCCTTTAGTTTTAAAAACAGTTTTTAATCGATTAAGTTTAGGACGCTAAATGACCATTAGCGTTCTCGTAACTTAAATCAGCACGTATCTAACTAATAGCGCCCTCATTGTTTTTCAAAATCATAGTTTTTACTCTTTGTTAGGATGACAATGTGTCTTTACAAAGACCACACGCTTTAAATAGTTCTTAAAATGTTTTTAAAATAGTAGGACGCTAACACTCCAATTAGCGCCCTTATGATTTAGTCATTTTTATTGCAAAATAAGTCAGGGCGCTTATGACTAAGTGACGCCTTCACTTCACTGTTCAGTAGGATGCTTATGGTCTATGAGCGCCCTCGAAGGAACAAAATGACAAAGTTGATATTATGTGTCAGGACGTTGATTAGTAAATCATGACGCTAATTCAACACTGTCACGGTTCTGACATTTGCACCTTTTCAAAATAGATCTTTGCACAAAACCTTTTTCAGATTTATCAGAGATTTTCTCTGATGCATGAATCAAGTCTCCTGAAACATTCCTTATTCATGTAATCTGAAAAGAACCAAAATGTTCGTGAAAATCGCAGTTGCCATTGTCGTGAAACATTCTAGTTGTTGTGTGTAAACGAATTTCAAATAACCAACAACTATTTTCTACTAAGTCTATAAATACCAATACTTTGAATCAAACAAACCGCCGATAATTTATTGAGCAAAAAACTTTTGAATGTTAGTTGTTTTTTAATCTTATTTTCAAAAGTTTAAACTGCTCTAGTTTTTCAAAGTATATTCATTGATACTTTACTTATTCAAAAGATTTATATACTAAACTTAAACTATATTCTTTCTTTGAAAATCTATTTGAATTATACATAACTATTTTCTACTCAAATCTTCAGCTCGCATTTATTCTTGACATCAATCTTGTTGATCAAGGAATTTGAGAGATAGTTCGCAAGATACAATTGTATCTAATTTCATATCCTAGAATTATATCGAGCTATAGCAGTAGTTATACAAACTACTGAATATTAAACCAGAAGTTTTTGTGTTTATCAAAACACCCCATATGTTTTTATCTGTTTGAAAAACTTTCTGAGTTTATGTTTTTACACTTGTCCGGTGATTTCAGATTCAATGTTTGATCGTGTTAAATACTTTTTGAAGAAGCATTTCACAATTGTTTTACAAGACACATCATTCAAGCTTTTTGAAACTATACTTGAGCAATATCGAACATTGAAAGGTAGAGGGACTGCAAGTGTGCTTCTCTTAGCATTATGTATTTAAGTTTACGTATCTTTGTAATGCTATGTATGAGCTGAATTATAAAGTGTTCTACTCAGTTAGAACCACCATTATTATTCTGCATTTGTATGTTGGTGTGTTTTAGGAATGAAACAACCAAGTCAAGTAAATGTAGTTCACTTAATGATTTCAAGGTTGGAATCATACCAAGGTTCATCCTCACTTGGAAGTAGGATCACGGTTCTTCCTTAGCCCGTAAAGGGAACATGGGTTATTCCTCATCCTGGTAAAAAGAAATGTGGTTCATCCTTAGCCTGCAAAAGAATAGGTTTGCCTTGGACCTGTAAAATGGTAGTTGTGACGGTTTGGTTTTCATCCGTAAGAGAATTAGTTAGTGTATTTAAAAAATCCTAACTGAGGGCGTTAGGTAGTGGATGTAGGTGTGCCGAAACACTATAAATCACAATTTCATGCATTTTCGGGATTAGACAAAAAATAAACATATGTCACAAGATAACCAATAGATAAATAAATTTCTATGCTTACAATATGATATATATTTATTTTTTGTCTAATCCCGGGGTATTACATTTTTCTTCATATTTATTTGTTAAGATTGACTACTCATTTTCGATGTTTTCAAGTATATCACTAAAACGTTGAAAAAGTTTAAATTTGGTCATTATACCCAATTCACCCCCCTTTTAGGTATAACCAACAAAAGCCTCTTTGGGGGATAATCTCACCTTGAGGGACCCCATTAAGAAGAATTGAAGATTTTACTAAGGTCACACACTTCATGATTAAGGTCACCCATTTATCTGCAAACCCCAACTACCTCCTAATGGTTGCTAGGAAACTCCATTCAACTCTATCATATGCTTTACTCATGTCTAACTTAATGGAAGTCACCCCTTCTTTCCCTTTTCTTTTATTTCTCAAAAAGTGCATTATTTCATGGGGTAGAAGATTAGTTATCAATCTTCCTTCCAACGAAAACAAATTGGTTTTCAGAGATAACTTGGGCCTTCATTGTTTCATTTTGTTGACTAGGACTTTGGCCATAAGCTTACATAGCACATTGCATAAGCTAATGGGCCTAAATTCTACCACCTTTTTTGGGTTGTTGGTTTTTGGAATAAGGTCCAAAAGGATTTTATTTATGTATATGAAGACAAACATTGTTGACCTTATCCCCAATTATATTCCAGTATTTTTGGAAATATAAGGTTGGTAATCTGTCTGGACCAGGGCTTTCAAGAGGGGACATTTGGATGAAGGCTTGATGGATTTCAACCATGGAGAAGGGATTTAATAAACTTGCATTCATTGAATCAGAAATTTTGCAAGGCATACCTTGGATGACTTGATTTATCTCATGGTTGGAAGGATTGCTTAAACTAAAGAGCCTTTTGAAATATGTTTCAAATTTTGCTCCTATGTCTTTTGAATCTTCTAACCATCTGCCTTGATCATCAAGAATTCCATGAATATGGTTGTGCCTTTTCCTTTTGCTTGCTTTGGAATGAAGGTACTTGATGTTTTGTGTTGAACCAATTATCCTCATTTCCCTTACAAGAGTATGTCCTTTATATGAAATTAATGATTACAAACCACATTCTGCTTATGATAATATTGCACGCATAGCACATCTAATCTTACTTGAAGGTTTCGAAGAATCAATGATACATGGTGGACGTGTTGTCAAGATCAATCTGAAGACCATGATCACTTGAAGATATATTGTTATATGATTAGAATGTGTTTAGGTTGTAGAATCTTCTTTATCATATGATTCAGTAATATGCACGATTGCATGATTTAGTCGAATTCACATATACTAAAAGGATAACAAAAGAAGTACCTGCAACCTTGATAAACAATTAATGAATGATCCAAAATTGACTATTTAAACCCATTAGTGAGTAGACCATTAGAAAATTTAGAAAATCAGTGTCTAAAAGCTTACTTGAATTCATAAATTGACTTGTGCAATAGACATATGGTAGCAGGTAAAACCTCCCTTTCATTGTGATATCTTGTGATATCTTGGTAGTAGAGACATAAAATGCCTCATGGAGATCTTCAAGGGGAAAACACAATCAAATGATTGGGCAACTCAAAGTCAAAAGAAAGTCAATTGAAGGTCAAGGCATTAAAGCTTAACAATTATCTTTATTTATAAATGCTTAGATCTAATTAGGGTTGTAGAATACTTTTTATGTTGATTAGTCGAATCATGCTTGATTTTTATGTTAAGTTTTTCAAAATCACGTAAATTCTTGATTTTTCAAAATTATATAAATTCTTGATTTTTCAAAATCATACAAGTTTTTTGGTTTTTTCAGTTTTTTTTTTTTTGGTTTGTAAAACTTCATGGAAATGCTTTGAATACTTTTTGAAAGATAAAGAGCCCATGTGTCAAAATCCTAATTTTTCCAAGTTAGGCTCAAGGAACTTGCTCCACTTAGAGGAGCATATTCCTTGGTGTATTTTGACTTAAATGGCTTAGGGAACACATTCTCAGTTCAAAGAACATGCTCCACACTGGTTAAGTCTCTCCCAAAAACCTAGGGAACGTGCTCCAGAAAACCAAGATTTTGCTTCAAGTTTCCATGAAGAGTGATCCACGAGAAGGGAACATGCTCCATGGTTCCCAAAAATGTTTTTGGGGCTTTTGACTTTTAGGGTAGCACGCTTCAGCAGTGGGGATCGTGCTCCACCTGGTTTCAACAGTTTTTTGAATTTTTCAAAAAAATCTATTTTGAACTTTAATCTAACCATTGATCTCATTTAAAGACATCCTAGGTTCCTTAAATATAGTCGATATTATGGCCATTAGGGTTTTCAAACTTAAAATGCTATATAAACCATCATGAGAATCATTTCATTCTCTAACTCCAACACTTCAATTTTCTGATTTTAGAATTCAAAATTGTTTGATTATGAGAACATTCAAGTTTACTTTCTTCAATCTTTCAAAAACATTCTTGAGAGTTCTCTCATTCATTTTATGAGATTTTTAACTTCATACTTCATCACTTTGATCAAATCTCAAGAGTCCTTCCATTATTCAGTTGTACAAATTTTTTAACTATTTGGCTGATTAACATAGGAATGATTCATTTTTTATTGTAAGTATTTTTTATTGGATTGTTCGGTAAGGAACATCCTCCTTGATTCTCTTTGTATTTGAATTAACTAGGCTAATTAGTGAGTTTCTCAGTCGAAGAAATGGTGCTTGTGTCATTTTGATCCCCACCAGTTTGTAGGATCATTATTAGTAGATTTTGGAAATTCTTAATTAGGGAGATCGAGTCATGGACGTAAGCATTGAAAGCCAAATCAAGTTAAATCATGTGTGCATTTTGATTTGTTGTCTTTTAAGTTTACTTGCTTGCTTTTAAAAATAAATAAATAGAGAAAGGTATATTTTAAAAACCTATTAGTCCAATTCAGCTCCCTCTTGGTTTAAAATCTTGGCCAACATGTTAGAGTGATCATAAATTTAGATGGAGACATGCAAAAATGAGACTTGAAATGAAAATAAGTTGAAAAAGGGCTTAAATAGTGAATTGCCTAAAATTATTAGTCTACTGGATCTAGTCAACTAGGAAGTCATGCTTAGGCAACTAAAAGGTGGTACAAAGAACTACTAGCATTTTAGAACACAATTACCAAGTACTATTTAGTACCATTCTTCATCCTTTGTTCATATTACAGTCCAAGGTACAGAGCTTAAACTTCATACATCATATAAGGAATTTAAAGAAAAACCTTAGATTTAAGCATCCCACATTTGGTAAAATGGAAATTTAGGCGATCCTTATGTCACGATCATGTTTTCCCATGGACCGTCATGTCTTTTTATATGTAATTAGGGGTATATACTTTTATGAGCTAGTATGATTGGCCTTACATTTTGATTTTTTTTTAGGAATGGAGTAAAAGCTCAAGATCTACCTCGCAGGGGAGGTGGTAGTCGCCTAGAGGTAGTGCATAGGTGTCCCCTACAACCGAGTGTCTTTTTAATACCAATTTGTGTCCCTATAATTGTCAGCTATTGCTAGCAGTGCAAATGTTACTCTAACGTTACTTGCTTCCTTAGGGTGCGCGAGTGTTCCTTTCGTGTAAACACACTATTGTACAACATTCATTCGATATTAATACAAATCTACTTCCAATTACTTGTTACTTGTTCTTCTGTGTTGCTATTGCTCTTTAATTGTAGGTTGGCTGACCCAACTAATTGATATTTTCGGGTGTCGGACGAGAATTACCTAGCACAATTAACTTGCCAGTGACAAGTGGTATCAGAGCATAGAAAGTGAATGGGCCAACATCCTCTTACAACTCACACAGTGGATATATATAGGTTAAACTGGAAGCAATTCAAGGGCATATCAATTTTCCAAGGAGTGACAAAATCAGTGAAGTTGCACGAGCTTACCTAGAGAAGACATCAAACAAAATGAAGAAGTGGGTAGATCAAAAGAGGAAACTAACGTCTTTCCAAGATGGAGATCAAGTTTTCATCAAACTTTAACCTAATATCATGAAGTTTTTTAAAATAGTGAACAAAAACTTGGTTCGTGTAGCGATCCCTCACCGAGTGACGTCACGACTGATATAGTACCCCAGTTAATGCCATTACATGACAAAATCTGAAATACTGCTATGCCTCTACGCGAAAAATACCTAAACAATACTTGGATAATCACAAAATACAACCTATATATGACAAATATAATTGAACCAAAATTCAAAATCCATCATCCATAAAAACGAAATCAAATCCATCATGTATATATACCATAAGGTTCAATATATATAAAAAACATCCACCTGAACTCAAACAAGAGTCCATCATTCAATGAAGTCATATATAGTTCATTTACATCTATGTGTTATATGCATATGTACGGTGATAGTTATTGTTGGCCCAGGTGTAGACAAATTAAAATGCAACACAATGGCAAATAGTAAACATAAAATAAATGGATTAACACAAATAATTTATAGTGGTTCAACTATACGCCTACGTCCACTACTTAACCTCCTCAATTATGATTTTCTAAAGTCCACTAATTGATTTTCTTATGGGTGAGAACCAAACCGTTACAAATTTCCTTTTATAGGTTCAAGGCAAATCTATCCTTTTACAGGTGAAGGATGAACCTACAACTTCTCGATTTATAGGCTAGAGACTACCTAAGCTTCTTGACTTTCATGCTAGATAACTACCTAAGCCTCTCGACTTACAGGCTCAAGCCAATCGATGTACTCGTTTTCATGGGTAAGAGTAAACCACTATCCTAACTCAAGAATAAATAGATTTTTCTGTAGTTGGTGTAACTACAGTTACAAAACTTGATACAGTTATAAAGATAAGCACAACTGTATCCTATGAACTTTTACGCAAATTCCTCCTTCAACAATGAATAATATGAGATTTAAAACCTGCAAAATAGTTTAAAGATTTCTTTTCAACATATTTTCAGAAATGATAGAGTATAAGCACAACGAAAATCTTTTGAATAGAAATTGATTTAAAAATACTTTTGATATTGAACAACTCTTTCAAAATTCGACTAACTTTCAAAAGTTTTGACTCAGTGATTCTTATTTGTGTGTTTCACTGATTTTTGAATCACATACTTATAGACTTGTTGTTAAAGTCGTTGCATACTTAGGTTTGAAATTTGAATTTGAATCACATACTTATAGACTCTAATTTTTCACTAAAATGGTAATCTTGGTTTTATGAAAACATTTTGGTTTAATTCAGTATACATGAATGAGGAACGTCTAGGTTAAAGTGATTCATGTATCAACTAGCAGGTTTTGTCAGTTACTTTATCAGGTTTTTGACAATAGTGCTTGAGCATCTTGATGCACACTGTATCAAAAACTTAAGTTCAGCTGAATTTGTACTTTGAGCGCGTTAACAGTGCATTAGCATCCTGAAGCTCAATAGAACATATTAAACCCAGAAAGCAATAGGGGCACTAATCAATGAGTAGCATCCTGATACTCTTTAAAATGTAAAAATCCAGAAATGCATGAGCGCGCTAACGCATGATCAACGTCTTGATACTTCATCAGGTTGGTTATATGAGGGCGCTCATATACGAGTAGTGTCCTGACATATCCTAACCCATCTGCCTTCATCGTCCCGATGGAACACTTAAAAACTGATTTTTGAAATTCGATACTTTGATTAAAACTCGATTAAAACATGATAAAACTTGATAATTTAGAATCAATTTGATCATTGAAAAACTCAACAAAACTAATATAAAAACCTTCAAAAGTGAATTAATCAAAAACATTTTCTTAGTGAGAAAAACATTGAAAAATTATGCATAAGGTGATTAAAACTTGCTGAGCATTGTTTGAGTAAGAGTTTTACATTCTATGTTGGTCCCACCCAAGAGGGGGTGAATTGGGTGCGATGGTCAATTTTAAAAAAGGTCTTCCAATAACTTAGTGATTTACATGAGTGTATTGGAACATGATGCAAAGTAGAAAACAGACTAAATTGCAAACGTTTGACACAGACTTATAGTGGTTCGGCTAAGCATACGTCCACTACCTAATCTCCCAATCAGGATTTACTCAATCCACTAACTGATTCTCTTACGGGTGAGAACCAAACCGTTACAACTGCCCTTTTACAACTTAAAGGCAAACCTATCCTTTCACGGGCTAAGGATGAACCATTTTCCTTTTTTCGGAATTAAGAAAAACCCATGTTCCTTTTACTGGCTAAGGAAGAACAGTAATCCTTTTGCGGGATAAGGAACAACCAGTTCCTCTTTTAAGGCTGAGAGATAACCTATCATTTTTAAGGTTAAGGACACACCTACCCTTTTACTGGATGAGGATGAACCGATTTCTCTTTTACAGGCTCAGAGAAAACCTATATGATTTCAATCCTGAAATCATCAAGTGAACTACCTTCACTTGTCTTGGTTGTTTCAATCCAGAAACACACGAGCATTACAACACTAAGATTTTGGTGGGTTTTAACGCAGTAGACCACTTTACATTAAGCACAGTACATAGCATTACAAAGATATAAAATGTGAAATAGGTAATGCTAAGTTGAAATACACCTTCTGTCCTTTACCTTTCAATGTTCGATATTGCTCAAGTGCAGCTTAGAAAAGCATGAATGATATGATATGAAAATCACTGCTTTATCGAAAGATAAAATATACCAAACAAATATTGACGTTAAAAATAGAGGACTGGTATAAATCAAAGACACAGACAATTTTCAAATAGATATAGAATATACGTATGAAAACTTCTGGTTCAACGATGAGTAGTTTAACGCAACCACTGATATAGTTCAATACAGTACTTAAGATATGAAATCAAGTACGACTGTATATCTTGAACTATTTCTCAAATTCTATTATCAGCATGAATGATACCAGATATGAATCAGTGCTGAGAATTTGAGTTGATACCAGTAAAGATAGATTTTCGAAGATAAAGTATAATTGAAGCTCAATATGAAAATCTATTGTAATCACAAAGGTATCAGTGAAAAATACTTTGAAAGATTAGAAAAATGAAATTCATTTTGACACAGACTAACTTTCAAAAAGTATTGGCACAACACAAAGTGATTGGCAAGTTGTTTGGTCCTAAGTGTCGGTAATTATAGACTTAGAGGATCATAGCAGTTATACACTTGAATTTCAAATTCAAGATGAACGTTGAGACTCAACGGCTAGAGTGGTATATGAAAATGGCATATGCAATTTTCATACACATTCACGTTCTTTCTAGATAACATGAATAAGGAGAATTTCAGGATACCCCTATTCATGCATCAGAGAAGATCTTTGATTTATTTGAAAAGTTCTTGTGCAGAGATTTGTTCTGAAAAGTAAACCGATATGATGTACGTGTCAGAACAGTGACCATAGTTGAATTAGTGTCTTGATTCCACAATCAGTGTCCTGACGCATAATGTCAACTTTGTCGATTTATTCTTTGAGGGCGTTTATTCTCGTATAAGCGTCCTGCTAAACGGTAAGTGAGGGCGCTACCGAGTTGTGAGAGTCCTGACTCATTTTATTATTCTGAGGGCGCTACTGCATAGTTAGCGTCCTGACTTTGTTTAAGACTATACTTATGAGGGCGCTACTCACTGAGTAAGCGTCCTGTCTTTTTAAAACAAAATAACTTATGATGAGGGCGCTACCTATGTAGTAAGTGTCTTTCTTTTTAAAGCATAAAGTCAAAAGATGAGGGCGCTACTTACGTAATAAGCGTCCTATCTTTTAAAACATAACTTGAGGGCGTTACTACTATGTAAATGTCCTACAAGTTAAGGCATTTAAAAACACGCAGACAGACAATCAGCGACCTGAAAGTTATTAAGTTGATTTTCAATAGTGAGGGTGTTATTTCATTAGCCTCCTGAAAGATTCTTTGAAAACAGTTTTTACTCGCGATAAAATATTTGATAATTGCGAATAAAAAACTCGATATATTTCAAATTAAATATATAGTATTAAATCATTTGAAATATTGTTAAAAAATATGAAATCAAAACATGCAGATTTAGAAAACATATGAAAATAATATATGCATGGTTTTGAAAAATATTTTGAGCAATAACGATTAAAGAAAGATATACCTTAAATCCTTTGTGCATTTCTTCTCGTAGCCGTTAAATCCAACTCTTCATTGTGACTTCTTTGCTGATCTTTGAGTCGGAAGATGTTATCATGAAGCTTGATCAAACTGTTCTTTGATTTATGATGCGATCATGGGAGTCCTTTCACGACTTATGTCTTTGTTTTCCTTTGATCGAATCATTCACGTGAAATGATCTTGACATCAGGATATGATCGTTGAAGTCTGTTAGTTGAAACGAGCTTGATCTTTGGATGTAAGCTTTGAGTTCTTTGATCGAGTCGTTTCTTGGCTTTTAGTTTTTCCTTTGGTGCAGAGATAAGTTCTTGATAAACGTTCGTTAGCACCAAAAAATACTTTTTTTGTGATCATCAAAATATACTTCATCAAGTATACTTTAGGGATGTGCTAAGCATGAACCATATAGGTTAACATCTAAACACTTAATTCTCTTGCGACTTAATCTTGATTGCTTTGTCTTCCATGATTTCAGTGTTTATTGATCTAGATATTTTGATTTGACTGAAATACTTAAACAAGATCATCAGATAACAAGGTGGAGTGGTTTGTAATCATCAAAATATTCCTCATGGGGTTCCTTGAGATAACAATTATATATACAAGTTCCAAAAGAACAAAATAATCAAATAAACCAAAATTGTACCCAAGTCCCCAAAATCAAAACCTACATCCAAAAAGGAGGAGAAGAAGGCCTCGTAGACGACTAAGCCATGCCTTTTCCTTTCGGATCAGAACCTGAGAAAATAGGAAACTGCGGTGAACTCAACTAGCTCAATGAATAATTCTCACAATAATCTCCACATATACATTTATAAAACATGTATGCCATTGAAAAAAATATTTATAAACTTAAATGCATCAATGAAGTATATGATACATGCTTCCAAACTAAACATACAAATTATGCACCATTTTTATAAAAGATATGCCAAAAAGCCTTAACAAGAAGTTGCGTCAGGATAACACATGCCTAACTCTATGGGTTCAGACCAGTGCATTATCCATGACAATCCTTCCATCCTTACATTCCTCAGCTAAGAAATGTCTTTTCCCCAAATGACAAGTAAATGAAAAGAAATCAAATGCCAAGGTATTTAATCCTAAATACCTAAGGCCATTCCAATGCATAAAATCCATGCTTATGATCATAAATAAAATGCACATATATATAATAGGATGCATATCATTCAACAATTCAATTTCATACAAATACATTTGCATAAATGGAGAAATAAGGTGAGAAATGCTCACAACCAATCCAAAAGTCAATTAACCAAGCTAAACACTCTCAATTTGACCAATTCAATCTTAATGTCTTGAAATCAAAATGAATTTACACCTTCTAGATCAATTTCATGCCCAAACACATTAATTCAGCCCAACTATGCCCAATTGCATGATTTTGTAATATCTAGGCCTAGGCCATTATAATACGATTAAAACATACATCATGCTCAATTCATGATCAAATTGATCATGACCCATCTAATTCATATCCATTCACCGTAATTATCATCATTCAAACCATAAATAACAATTATGTCTTCTTGTGAGATTAAGCTAATAAATAGGCCTATCCCATAACATAGCCAACATTAGGCAAATAATAGCATGAATTATCATAATTCATGTCCAATTAACAATAATTCAACTTAATTTAGGTTCAATTAGTCAAATTCAATGTCAATTTGACAACCCCAATTCATTAGGACCAAAAGCCCCAATTTTGGCTAAAATCCCAAAATTAGAACATTGATTAATTTCATACTAACCATAGGGTTCCATCATGAGAAAACATAAATTAGCATGATGATTCATCCATTCCCATCCATTTATTCAACATAATTTACATGCAACTAGATTAGAGAACCCTAGGTTCCTGTTCAAAGCCTAGGTCAAAACATGGAATCTCACCAATTTTACACTACAAATTGGAGAAAATGTCTCCATTAGATTCTACAACCCACTAGAATCCACATATGTAATATGCAAGTCAAATACCGTACTAAGTTTCATTCACCACTTCAACCGATCATCAAATTATAACATTCAATAGCTAGAAAACACCATAAGGAAGAAATTCATGGAAGAAATTTGCATTTAACTTACCTAGAAATGGAGATTTGTTCTCTAGGGTTTACAAACCCCCCAAAATCCCCTTTTCTTCTTTTCTTCTCCCTTTCTCCTCCTTTTTTTATTTTTTTCTTTTTTCTCTCTCTCTTAACTCTTATGCCGTCAAAATGTCCATAGAGAGAGAATGGAGAGGTGGGACACTTGGTTGCTCCCCAATGTTCCAACTTGCCATGTGTTGGCTCAAGCTTTCATGGCTCAACCATTTGTCACTAAATCACTTACTTCCATGTGAGTTGTTAACCAATCAAATCAATACAACACTTTTATTTTATTTTATTTTCATAGACTCTTACTCATTTATTCAAACCATCATCTCAAATTCTAATCATGGTCCAAATGACTCATATATTATTAATAGCACACACATTAGTATTAATATGTTAATATGCCACTATTAATGTATTACTTTTAGTGATGTGTATTATTATCACAATTAATTTCGTTAACACAAAAAATGATAATATAAATAATGATAGTTCTCTAAAATAGCATGCATTATATACATCATCATCTAAGTAATAAATAAAAATCATACAAATGTCACACATATCATACATTATATATATGATCAAAATACAAGTATAATACACATATACCTACACAAGTATCTAGATTTAGGCAATCTACGTCACCGTGACGTTATGTGTGAATGTGGGTCGTTATAGTTTGCAAGTATGAGGGGCCATTATCATAAAGTGAGTTGGAAAGGTTGCTTATCGAGTTGAGTTACCTACTCAGTGGTGTAATCTTCATCCAGTGTTTCATGCCAGTAACTTGAAGCCGTATCATGTTGATCGAGATGATCCTGTTCATGGTAGTTCTCCAAGACCGATTGCAGATGTCAAGTGTCGACCTGATCGTGAGGTAGAATATATTGTGGATGATTGTCGTGTTCTAGGACCTTCACAGAAGCAGTTAGAGACTGAGTATTTAGTTGAATAGAAGGGCCCGCCTGAAGTTGAAGCTAGTTGGGAACGTGCTAGTTCGTTGATGCAGCATGAAGTGGAGATCCTCAACTACTTAGCGAGTTCGTCAATAGGGCTGTCAACGTATTAAGTGGGGGAGTCTGTCACGGTCATGTTGTCTCATGCACTGTCATGTCTTTTTATCTGTAATTTGGGGTATTTTTGTACTTTTATGAGCCAGTATGATTGGCCTCACATTTTGATATTTTCTCTTGGGAATAGAATAAAAGCTTAAGATTTATCTTATAGAAGAGGTGCTAGTCGCCTAAAGTCAGTGCATAGGTGTCCCCTATAACCGAGTGTCCCTTTTAAAACTACCAACGTGTGTCTCTGTAATTGCTTGCTATTGCTAGTAGTACAAGTCTTGCTCTAGAGTTACCCACTCCCCTAAGGTGCATACGTGTTCTTTGTAATACCCTAGGTTTGCATAAAAAATAAAAAAATAAAAAAAATTGTTCGGGCAACCTGCCCGAACGTTCAGGCGCCAAAATCTCTATATAAACAACCCTCCCCCTTCTCATTTCTCACACCAAAATCACTTCTCCTTGTGATTTTCCTTCTCTTTTTCACTCATTTTGAGTTTTTGTCTTCTCTTTTGAGACTCTCTTTCCTAGACTCTCTGTGCGGTGCAACGCGGTTCTGCCCAGAGGAAGGCGCTAGTTCTTAAAGTAGTTTTTATCTGAAGGCGGGGAATGAAACATAGGTTTGCATGTCTTATAACTTTTATTAAAGTTTACATTCATTTATCATTATGTCTACTATTCATTTACACTGCATTATTACGTATAATGTTTATACTTGTCATACTTATGCCTGTATATTTAGAGTTCATGTATTACACTGTTGTTATGCCGGATTAGTGGTCAATCTGGCTAAACCAGACTCAGTCTTGTCCTCAGTAACTTTAAATAGTGAACGGGAGGCAGCGTGCTGCTATAGACGATTGGTATTTAAGTAGACCTCGTGTCTCACCTCTCAACTGGAGACTGATATGGTTAGTCTTATTTGCAAGCTATCAGCTTATACAAGTAATACTGAATGTCCTAACCTTGCACGTTGTGAAACCGACCCTGATAAGGATCACTAGACGTTGTCAAATCTTATCTAAATGTTAAAGTAAAGACCAGACCAGTTCATGCATTGGCATCATACATAGCACCACTCAGGGACGTATGTGGTTTATGATTTATAGAATAGTTAGAAGCGATGCTCGCTATTCATTATATTTTTTTGGAGAGGGACGTACAATGAGAGCCTGGCTATTCCTGGGGACGGACATCTGTACGTGAATCTAGAGCATCGTTCCTGATGAGGAACGTACAATTAGAACCCGGTTACTCTTGGGGAGGGACATCTGTACGTGAACTCAGGCGATGTACAGTCATCAAACCATTATGAGACGGTGTCATGCATACATACATATTGAATTGATTATGATGCTCTGATGCGTATTTAAGATATTTGATTATGAAGTTTGCTTCATTAATTGTTATATTCCCGAACTATTTTACCCACTAAGCGTGTAGCTCACCCCGTTGTTATCCAATTTTTCACAGGAGATTAGAGTAGACTGAGTACAGGTTTTTGGGCCCACATTTTGTACCCTTTGTATTATTCATTGGGGATTTTTGGGAGAATGTTCCCTTAACTATTTCATGTACAAATATATTCTGAAATTAATGATATTAGACTTGTACTTAATTATGCTTCCGCGCACTCTGTTATTATTGTTATAATGCATTCGCGCCCCGTCCGTGAGTGTTCCGCCGGTTTAGGCACGTCCGGGCGGGGTGTGACATTTAATGGTATCAGAGAGTAAGGTCCACGGCCCACCCAAGTCCACCAAATTAGGAGAAAAAAAATATTTATTAGATATATATATCTAGAAAACTATATAGTTTTATATAGTTTAGATTTAAATATATATATATATCATATTGCTAGTGGAGAATTTGGATTAAATGATGGCATAAACATCAAGAGAAAAATAGAAAATATTGTCCAACGGACAAAATATAAATCTTAAAAATGTTAGGAATATATTTTGTGTATTTCACAAATTTATTTTCCTTTCAGCAAAAGAATGGCCTCAAGTGAAGGAACGACTTCCGGTAGTAGGGAATCAATTCCTACTAGACTCAAGGAATTGTCCAAAAGGGAGGTTATGACTATGAGGAATATCGACAATAGAGATCTCCGCCTCCGTCCGATCCTTTACAAAAAACTCGCAACACTAGGGTGGTTGAACATAACAAAAGTTGAGGGTCACGTCTCCTACAACTTGATGAAATCCTTCTATGAAGCCATGAATTGAGTAGGACTTCAAGAAGATGGGATCAACCCTGTTTTGGAGACAACGGTCAGGGGAACAAAGATTTCTATCAACGTCGAAATTATTGCGCAACTTACGGAGATTCCAATTGAAGATAGAATCATTGATCTACACGAACCCCAGACAGTTGCAGAGATTGCAGAGTCCAACGAACAATTGTTCAATTTCCTCGCCAAAGGGCCGTACACCCAATCAACGTACACCCACCTCCCAAACAATCTCCTTAAACCATCTCTTGCCGTTCTTGGAAAGATCGTATTCAGCAACATCTGGCCAGAAAAGGGGACTAGAGGTACTATGTCAAGAGCTAAACTTATTGTGTTATACTGCATAAAGAAGAAAATTAAGGTCTCTTTACCTCACATCATCATCCAACAAATGTTGAGGGTGATTCAAAACCCTTTAAGAAAGGATCTCCTCGGCTACGAAGTCTTGATCATGAGGATGCTATACGAGGCAAACGTCAACACTTTTGATGAGTCTTTAAAGCAGATCACTGAGGCAGTTACAACATCCTCTATCTTCAAGACATATGTCACAAGTGGAGGAGTAACTGACGAGGAAGTATTCGGCCCGACTTTTAATGGCGAAAGAATTAGAGGCAAAAAAGGACATTGTTACCGAAAAAGTCGACGCAAGATTCCTGTTAGGAAGGTACCAAATAATGAGCCAAACCAGAACCATACATCAAACCCAGGCTCGAATAATGATCCAACCGAGCACCTGTTCACTGAGGAAGATTTATTTGCCAACCTAAATCAACCTCAACCAAATCAGGATAGACAAGAAGTTCCAGTAAATCCATCTTCCTAGAACATGCCAACTCAAGGCAATACTACATACCAAAGGTTTCCAACTCTTGAGGTACCGTATCGGTCAATTCCACAAGTTCCTGTGAACAAACAACAACAAAATTTTGAGGCACCAAATTTTGGAAGACAGGACATCCCAATGAGCCCATTGTTTCCGACTTTTCAAACCAAGCATATCCAAATGTCCAAGGGGTTCCAGTTAGAGAATCCCCGTACAGTCAAAACAACTACCCCACACCTATGAGTCAACCGTACGGCCAATACTTTCCATCAATGCCTATGACCTACCCTCCGCCTATGGGACAATCAACCCATCAACCATCGATGGGGCAATCGACCAACCAATTTGAGCAGTTAAATGTGATCGTAGCTAGCATTGCTCGAATAGAGGAGACTGAAAGTGATTTGTTAACACGTATGTAAAACGTCGAAGAGCAACGAGCAAATTCTCAACCTTCTTCCAGTAGTCTCTCTAGCAGGAGGTCTAAAAGGAGCAATAGTAGGCTGGAAAACCAGGAATGATCACTGGCATTGTAAATTTTTTTTTATATATGAATGAAATGTTTTATTTAAGACTATCTTTGGTGGGCCGACTTACAACCATTCTTTTGTTTTATATCACTAACTTTGGAGTGGTATGGGACACAACAAAATTGGAGGATACTAAATAAAATGTGGAAGTAAGAAAACCCACGACCTTGTGTGAAAAGAAACATTTGGAGAAAGTTGCATTACTAACATTATCACTAAGTTTACACGGTATGGGACGAGTAAACTTGGACGATACTATTAGTGAACTACTTTTCAGCCGATGTTTTATAGAGACCGTGTTCATACAACTTAACTTAGTTGACACCCTTATTACCAAGTTCATGTGGTATGGGACACAAATTTGGATAATAATCGAAAAGACTAAGCAAAAGAGTTTGAATACATAAGATTGCGATAGAACGTTAGATCGTGATACTTACCGAGGAAAATCTTAGAATTTTTATGACTCATATGGATTTTCAATGAAATATATATGTATGTTCAACAAAAACCAGAACCAAAACATTTGAAATACTTGCAAAGTTTTATACTTATTATATAAACATTCTAACCTTGTTTTTACACCATGGCCAAACATACGAGGCACATAAGATTCTTTGATTCCTCAACAAAAACCTTACACTATACTTAGAAAAATAGGTGATTTTTATATTGAAGTATTCTTGCTGAGAATATCATAACATTATACTAGGCTATAGTTCCTAAATCATGGTTTTATTTTCTCTTTGCCAGTGAGAAAATGCAAACTAGGAAGAAAGGAAGGCCACGTACTGTCCGTCTAGCAGATGAGGCACCTCCTGAGATACAAAACCAGGAACCGCCGCCCCCGACGACAGCACAGGCCACACCCGACACTGCCATTTCGTCTGGGCAGGCAGTGCCACCACAACCCACACCCTTTGCCATACCTTAGAGTATGGAAGTATTCTTCGTCAAATTTATCGAGGCGATGAAAGTAACTGTTCAGACGGCCGTTCGTGAGACCACGACGAATCAGGTTGCCACTGTTCAGGCACCTGTGAGATCTGGGTCAGAGAATCAAACCGACCAGATTACAAAATACAACAGGCTACAACCTCTTACTTTTGCTGACACCATTGATGCTGAAGTGGTGCAGAAATGGCTGGACGAGTCAAAGAAGGCTCTCGATGAAATGGGAATCGATGAGGCTCGAAAGATTCCACTTGCGACTTACCAACTTATTGGTGGAGCAAATACATGGTGAATAACAGTAAAGGAGGACCCAAGGGTCAACACTACAGACATGACTTGGCAACAGTTCGAGTCACTTTTTATTTACGAGTACTTCCCCAGCGCTATGAAGAGGCAGAAGAGCCAGGAGTTTGCCAAACTATACCAAGGTGGCATGACAATCAGGGAGTACGCTGGCAAGTTTAAAGAATTATCAGTCTACTCTCTCTCCACCATTTCAACGGAGCAAGATAAGACCGAGAAATTCTACAATGGCCTTCGTCCTGACATTCGACAAGCCTACATCAAACATGCAAGTTGGCTTTCTTAATAATATCATTGTTTTGAACAACCTTTTTCATTACAGGCTGGATGATCATATAAATATTTCATTACACAGTTTTTCATGGCTCATCTCTCCATTGCTCATTCCTTTCTCCTGCTCTTGTTCCATGCGTTTTCTTGCTTCTCTTTCCACAAACTCATTCTCCTTTGCTTATTCTTTAGCAAACTCAAACTTCTTCACGAATTTCTAAAATTCTAGTTTTGTGATCCACCCTAGCAAATGAAAAACTCATCTTGTTTGAACACAGAAGGCTCTTCTTCACCAGTTCCTATCATTGGCTTGTATATTGCTGGTGTCTCATTGGTATGTCTTATTCTCATGCTTTGTGATATTTTGTTTGGATTACATCGAAAAACTCGATATATTCCTTGTCGATTCTTTTCACTCAATTCTGTTACTTTGACTCTTCTTGGAATAACTTCAAAGCTCCCCGTTGATCTTACAACTCATATGCCTAGTGCTAGAGATCAACTCTCTAAGCTCACAGGTACCACGATGGTATGCGTATGCATTGGTTTCCTTATGCCTTCAATTGCAAATAATGGAAGATCTGAAAGTATCACAAACATTGTAGCCTTAAGTATTCTAGTTGTTACGATTGTCATCAATATATGCGTACAAATAGCTACAGGAGTGATCTATTCATTTAAAGTAGAACACATCACAGTCATGTGTTTCATGTTGATGTTAATGCTTGTGTTGTGGTTTTCTACTTTAGATATCAACAAAATAAAAGGCATTCTTGCTAATAAAAATAAAGATCTCTTCGCAAAGGGTGAAACAAGTTTTATGTATTGAGTAAAGCGTTGGTACATATATAGTTGTTTGTACAATCCCCAATTAGTAGCTTGTAGAAACTTTTTTGGTTTAACTACTGGAGTTATTTGCATAATTTGCTCTTTGGTTCTATTTCAAGCTGCCATTCGATCACTAATTTTTAGTAATAAGGAGTTTTGTAAGGGAGTTTCTGATTATAAATGGTCAATGTGGATGATAATTATAACTCAAATTGGTGCAATTATAGTGGGCAGTTTAACCATTGTCTTTCGATGGTTCGCATTGGTTAGACATTATAATTACACTGTTGGAAATTTCTTGGAGTTTGAGTATAACAATTTCAACATTCAATTTTCCTTCATGAAGAACAGGTCAATTAAGACGTCGATAATGGTCTTGTCTCGATTGGCACTTAAGTTTGGTTTGACACTAATATTTGCATTCATTGTTATCACTGTCGGGATAATTCTTTTACTTCTTTGGCTACTTTGATATGGATTCTAAAACAATTGTTGGGTCCTTTACGCAAAACCAAGGATGATGTATTTATAGATTTATGGATAGAAGAGTTTGAGAATGTTGGTTTTGACAACAAGGAGGAGTTGCTAGGATGGATGATGAAGATTTGTGTGAAAGACATGAATGGGTGGATGAATGAAAAAAGAGATTCCCCTAGTTATATGGTTCAAATGCTATCGAGGCCTCGTCCGCCCTCAGAAAGTACTCTTTAGAGTAAGTACCAAAATATTGGAAAGAGTTATTCAGACGAGTATATGGTGACTTGTTTCTTTATGGTCATCCTTGTAAAAGTCATAGCTATTTCAATACCATTAGTTCTTACTGAATCTTTTAGACATACATTTGATGAGGCTTTCAAAATCATTTACTATATTGATAAGAAAATAAATGTTGGAAATAAGGAGGATTCAAGGAGACGAGAGCTTGCAAAACTTTTATGGACTCGTGGGGATATTGATATGAACAAGAAGGTTTTAATACATTCAGATAGTGTAATACCCTGTATTTCACAATAATAATAATAATAATAATAATAATAATAATAATAATAATAATAATAAGGATAAAGCATATGCCTGGAAGTCCAGGCACATGGCACATGGCACATGCCTGGAAGTCCAGGTAGCCCGCCTGGACTTCCAGGCACCAAAAACTCTATATAAACCAACCCTCCCCTCTTCATTTTTCATACCAAATTCACTCCAAATTGTGATTTTTCCTCCTCTTTTCACTCATATTAAGTTTTTAGTCTTTTGAGACTCTCTGTCCGAGACTCTCAGTGCAGTACGACGAAGTTCTGTCCGGAGGAAAGCGCCAGATCTGAAAAAGAAGAAGTTCTTATCTAAAGGTGGGGAACGAAACATAGGTTTGCGTATTTTATAACTTTTATTAAAGTTTACATTCAATTATTATTTTGTCTACTGTTCATTTATACTGCATTATGTCATATAATGTTTATACTGCCGTACTTATGCCTGTACACTTGGAATTCACGTATTATACTGTTATAATGCCGGATTTGTGGTCAATTTGACTCAACTAGACTCGGTCTTGTCCTCAGTAACTTTAAATAGTGAACGGGAGGCAGCGGGCTGCTCTAGGCGATTGGTTATTTAAGTAGACCTAGTGTCTCACCTCTCAACTGGGGACTGATGTAGTTGGTCTTATTGAAAGCTATCAGCGTATACATGTAATACTGAACGTCTTAACCATGCACGTCGTGATACTGACTCTGATAAGGGTCACTAGACGTTGCCAAAGTCAGTCTAAATGTCAAGAAAAGACCAGACCAGTTCATGCATTGGCATCATACATATCACTACCTAGGGACCTATATGGTTCATGACTCATAGAATAGTTAGGAGCATTGCTCGCTATTCATTACATTTCTCTGGAGAGGGACGTACATGAGAACCCGGCTACACCTGGGGAGGGACATCAGTACGTGAATCCAGAGCATCGTTCCTGAGGAGGGACGTATAGTGAGAACCTGGCTACGTCCGGGGAAGGACACCTATACGTGAACTCAGGCGATGTACGTTCATCAAACCATTACGAGACGATGTCATGAATACATACATATTGATTGATTATGATGCTCACATGTATATTTACGATATTTGATATTGAAGTATGCTTTATTAATTGTTATACTCACGAACTATTTACCCACTGAGTGCGTTAAGCTCACTCCATTATTATCCAATCTTTCACAGGAAATTAGGGTGGATTGGGTGCAGGTTATGGGGCCCACATTTTGTACCATTTGTATGATTCATTGGGGATTTTGGAGAGTATGTTTCCTTGACTATTTTATGTACAAAATTATTCTGAATTAAATGAAATCATATTTGTACTGTGTGACGTATATTTCCGCTGCGCACTCTGTTATTACCATTATTATTGTTCCAAATGCGCGCACCGTCAGCGAGTGTACCGCCGGTTTAGGTGCGTCCGGGCGGGGTGTGACATTTAATGGTATCAGAGCATACGGTCCTCGGCCCGCCTAAGTCCACCAAAATAGGGGAAGAAAAATTTCATTAGATATATATATCTTTAGAACTATGTATATATGAATTATATATAGTTAAGATTTGTATAAAATATATATCTAAGAAAACTATACAGTTTTATATAGTTTAGAAATATATATATAGTTGTGATTAATGAAAACTATATATATTGTTATGATTAAATATATATATCTATATATCTATGCATATAGGAGATATATATATACTAAGTTGATAATGAAAAATTTTGAATGAAAAATTTTATTAGATATATATATCTCTAGAACTATATATATATGTCAATTATATATAGTGAGATTGTATTAAATATATATCTAGAGAACTATATGATTTTTTATACAGTTTAATTTAAATATACATATAGTCATGATTTATTAAAAACTATATGTATAGTTATATACCTTAGTGTATATGAGATATATATATATATATATATATATATATATATATCATATTATTGAAAACAAAATAATAATAAATTTTGAAAAATGTTATTAGATATATATAGAACTATATATATATATGAATGATATATATAGTTAAGATTTGTATTAAATATATATCTAAGAAAACTGTATATGATTTAGATATAGTTTAAATTTCAAATATATATATAGTTGATTTGTGAAAACTATATATAAAGTTATGATTACATATATATATCATATTGCTAATGAAGAATTTTGATTACATGATGACATAAACAACAAGAGAAAAATATAAAATCTTATCCAACTGACAAGGCATAAATCTTAAAAATGTTAGGAATATATTTTGTGTCTTTCACAAATTTATTTTTCTTTCAGCAAAGAATGACCTCAAGTGAAGGAGCAACTTCCACTAGCGGGGAACCAATTCCCACTAGACTCAAAGAATTGTCTAAAAGGGAGGTTATGACTATGAGGAGCATCGACAACAGAGATCTCCGCCTCGACCCAATCCTTCACAACAAACTCGCAACTGTGAGTTGGTTGAACATAACAACGGTTGAGGGCCACGTCTCTTATAACTTGGTGAGATCCTTCTACAAAGCCATGAATTACGTGGGAATTCTAGAAGAAGGAATCAACCATGTATTGGAGACAATAGTTATGGGAATAAAAATTCCTATCAACGTCGAAATCATCGCTCGACTTATGAAGATTCTAATTGAGGAAAGAATTATTGATCCACATGAATCGCAGACAATTACAGTGATTGCGGAGTCTAATGAACAATTATTCAATTCCCTCAACAAGGAGCCATACACTCAATCGACGTTCACCAACCTCCCAAACAATTATCTTAAACCATCTCTTGCCGGCCTTAGAAAGATCGTGTTCGGCAACATCTTGCCAGAAAGGAGGCCTAATGGCACTATGTTAAGGGCCCAACTCCTTGTGCTATATTGCATAGAGAAGGGAACAAAGGTTTCCCTACCACACATCATCATCCAACAAATGTTGAGGGTGATTCAAAACCCTTTGAGAAAGGAATTCCTCGGTTACGAAGTCTTGATCATGAGGATGCTACGCGAAGTAAACATTGACACTTTTGATAGGACTTCGACACAAATCGTTGAGCCAGTTATAGCATCTTCTATCTTTAAGATATATGTTCCAAGGGGAGGAGTAACTGACGAGGAAGTATTCAGCACAACGATAGGAAATGCCGAGAGAATGAGGGACAAGCATGGACATTGCCTTCGAAAAAGTCGACGCAAGATTCCCGTCAGAGAAGCACCAAATTTTGGAGGGCAGAACATCCCAATGAGCCCACTATTTCAAAATTTTTCACCTCATACAAATCTAGATATACAAGGGGTTCCAGTTAGGGGATCCCCGTATAATCAAAACAATTACCTTTCACCTATGAATCACACGTACAACCAATATTTTCCCCCAATGCCTATGGCCTACCCTCTACTTATGGGACAGTCGAGCCATCAACCACCAATGGACCAATCGACTAACCTTTTTGAAAGGTTAAATAAAATGGAATCCAATATGGCGGAAATGAGAGCGACTTAAAATTATATTTTAACACATATGCAAAACTCTGAAGCAGAGCGAGAAAACTCTCAACTTTCTGTTAGTAGTCGTTCTGTACCTAGCAGGAGATCTAGAAGGAGCGGAAGTAGGCAGGGAAATCAAAATTGATTACTGGCATTGTAAACTTTTCTTTTATATACATGAATGAAATGTTTTGTTTAAAGATTATCTTTGGTGGGCCGACTTCCAACCATTCTTTCTTTTGTATCACTAACTTTGGAATGGTATGGAACATAACAAAATTGGAGGATAGTAAATAAAATGTGGAAGTAAGAAAACCCATGACCTTGTGTGAAAAGAAACATTTGGAGAAAGTTGCATTACTAATATTATCACTAAGTTTACACGGTACGGGACGAGTAAATTTGGATGATACTATTAGTGACCTTCTATTCAACCAATGTTTTTAGAGACCGTGTTCATACAACTTAACTTGGTTAACACCCTTATCACCAAAGTCATGTGGTATGGGACACATGAACTTGGCTAATAATCGAAAAAACTAAGAGTAAGAGTTTGAATACATAAGATTGCGATAGAACGTTAGATCAGGATATTTACCGAGGCAAATCTTAGAATTCTTATGACTCGTATGGATTTTTAATGAAATATATAAGTATGTTCACAAAGACCAAAACCAAATCATTTGAAATACTTGCAAAGTTTTGTACTTATTATATAAACATTCTAACCTTGTTTTTACACCCTGCCAAACATACGAGTTATATTAGATTCTTTGATTCCTCAACAAAAACCTTACACTATACTTAGAAAAAAATAGGTGATTTTAATATTACAGTACTCTCGAAATTGTTGCTGAGCATACTATAATATTATACTTGACTACAGTTTCTTAATCTTGGTTTTATTTTCTCCTTGCCAGTGAGAAAATGCAAACAAGGAATAAAGGAAGGCCACGTACTGTTCGTCCAGCAGTTGAGGCACCTCCTGAGATTCAGGAAGCGCCGCCTCCGACAACAGCACAGGCCACACCCAACAATGCCACTCCATCTGGGTAGGCAATACCACCCCCACCCGCACCCTTTACTATGCCTTCGAGCATGGAAACCTTTTTCGCCGGATTTATTGAAGCAATCAAAGCCACTGTTCAAACGGTCGTTTGTGAGACCGCGACTAGTCAGGTTGCCACGGTTCCAGCACCTGTAAAATTTGGGTCGGAAACTGAAACCAATCAGATTACTAAATACAAGGGCTACAACCTCTTACTTTCGATGGCACCATTGATGCTGATGAGGTGCAAAAATGGTTGGATGAGTCAAAGAAGGCTCTTGATGCAATGGGAGTCGATGAGACTCGAAAAATTCCACTAGCGACCTACCAACTTGGTGGTGGGGCAAACACATGGTGGATAACAGTGAAAGAAGACCCAAGGGTCAACATAACAGATATGACTTGGCAACAGTTTGAGTCAATGTTTATTGATGAGTATTTTCCCAGCGCGGTGACGAAGCAGAATCGCCAGGAATTCGCTAAGTTATACCAGGGCACCATGACTGTCAGAGAATATGTTGGAAAATTCAAAGAATTATCAGTCTACTCTCTCTCCACCATCTCAACGGAGCGAGATAAGACTGAGAAATTTTATAATGGCCTTCGCCATGACATTCGACAAGCCTTGTCGATCTTGAATCTCAAGATTTACAATTAGGTTATTGACAAGGCCATGGGCTTTGAACAAGAGAAGATCTTACAGGAACAGAGAATGAATAAGGGCAAACGGCCTGCAATGTTTTCCCAACAAGGCTCGCAACAGGGCAACAAGAAGAAGCCCTACTACAATCAAAACCCATCCCTCCCAGCCCCTGTTTTGAAGAATGAGGCCACAACACCTGCTGCTGAACCTTCTAACCCTAACCATCAGGGTTTTCGTAATCATGGCCGCAGAGGTCGTTATGGAAGGGGTGGCCGTCGAAAAGACAATGGCAGAGGTGGTGGTCGACACCACAATCAGCAAGCCCAGCAGAACAATCAGCATGGCCAACAACACAATCAGCAGTACAGGCCTACTTGTTTCAACTGCGGCCAGCAGGGCCACGTAAGAAATGTCTGTCCGCACCTTCAGCAACCTGTTCCTACTATTCCAGTCCAACAAGCACCACCTGCTGCTAATGCCCAACCCAGGCAGAACCAGTAGAACCAGGGTCAACGGAATCAGGGCAGAACATATGCCATCGGGCAACAACCCCTCCCAGACAACAATGTAGTTGAAGGTACCTTTCCTTTGTTCAATACAATGGTGCATGTTTTGTTTGATTCAGGTGCTACGCATTCTTTTATATCATCAGCATTGGTAAGACATTTAGGCCTGCATCCTGAACCCACAAACATCACACTCCATGTCACATCACCGTTTGGATCTGGTACTAACGTGAATTTACAGTGTTCTTGATGTGAACTTTAAATGTCAGAACAGATAATATATGCAGATCTTTTTGTGATGGATATTGAAGACTTTGACATCATCCTCGGCATGGACTGGCTCGCACCACTAAATGCAAAAATCGAATGTATGAAGAAGCAAGTTCAGTTAACCTTACCTACGTGAGAGTTTGTCAAGATTCACGGCACAAGGAAATGGATATACAAATCAACAAATGCACTTCTCAAATCTCAACTTCGAGCGTTATCCCTTGGTGATGAAAATGAATCACCAGCATTATACCCTCTCGAAGTACACAATGTTCTAGTCATATCTGAATTCCCAACAGTTTTTCTAAATGACCTTCTTGGTCTACCTCCAGTTAGGGAATTTGATTTTGAGATCAACCTCATACTTGGGACAGGGCCTATCTCAATTCCACCATACAGAATGTCTAATGTCGAGCTAGTCTAATTAAACAAACAACTAAAGGAATTAGAGAGTAATGGCTTCATCCGAAAGATTTCATCACCCTGAGGCGCTCTAGTTCTGTTTGTTCGCAAAAAGAATGGTTTGTTACGACTTTGCATCGATTATCGCAAGTTGAATAACGTCACCATCAAGAACAGATATCCTTTGCCCAGGATCGATGACTTGTTCAACCAACTTAGAGAAGCCAAATACTTCTCAAAGATTGATTTACGGTCTGGTTATCACCAACTCCAGATCTGAGAGTCGGACATCACCAAGACGGCGTTCAGAACTTGCTACGGTCATTTCGAGTTCTTAGTTATGTCGTTCGGTCTAACAAATGCACTTACTGCATTCATGGATTTGATGAATCGCATATTCAGGTTATACTTAGACCGATTTGTGGTGGTTTTTGTGGACGACATCTTGATATATTCCTCAACCGAGGAAGACCATAAAATACATTTGAAAATAGTCCTCCTGACCTTGAGAAGCCACCAACTATATGCAAAGTTATATGCAAAGTTGAGTAAGTGCTAGTTTTGGGCGACGAGAGTTCAATTCCTAGGCCATGTGGTTTCAGGCAATGGCATTGAGGTAGATCCTTCTAAGGTTGAAGCCGTTATAAACTGGAAGCAGCCTACCACTGTTACTCAGATTAGGAGTTTTCTTGGGTTGGCTGGCTATTACGGACGCTTCATCAAGGACTTCTCAAAGATTGTTGAACCTATGACCAAGCTCACTCGAAAAGTCGTGCGATTCATCTGGAATCTCGCCTGTGAAGCATCATTTCAGGAATTGAAGAAACGCCTCACAACGGCACCTGTACTTATCACTCCAAGAAATGCAGTTGGATTTTCATTATACACCGACGCCTCTCTCCATGGCTTACGTGTCGTACTAATGCAAGAAGGCCAAGTTGTTGCATATGCCTCGAGGCAACTAAAGATTCACGAGGGTAATTACCCAACACATGACTTGGAACTTGCAGCTGTTGTCTTTGCACTGAAGCTATGGTGTCATTACCTATACGGTGAACGGTTTGAGGTCTTCTCGGATCACAAAAGTCTTAAGTACATATACACTCAGAGAGACCTAAACCTCCGCCAGAGACGATGGTTGGAATTCTTGAAAGATTATGACTTTCAACTCCAGTACCATCCCGGAAAGGCCAATGTTGCGGCCGATGCCCTGAGTAGAAAATCTTATGTTGCTTGCACTCTTAACTATGAAATGGGGAAGTTGGCTACAAAAATGGATAACTTTAACCTACAGCTGAATGTCGAGGGACCACGACCACGACTCTCTCAATTATCAGCCACCTCTGAGCTCGTTCGAAAGATTTCAGCTACTCAAGCCAATGACCCTATGTTAATGGAGAAACGAGAACTTCTACTCAGCAGACAAGATCTTCCTCATTGGTCAGTCTCTAAAGACGGAGCCATTTTCTATAAAAAACGTCTCTGTCTACCGAACGATTCTGAGGTTCGGAAAGACGTGCTTACTGAGATGCACTGTTCGAGGTACGCTATGCATCCTGGGGTGACAAGATGTACAAGGATGTCAAGCGATAATTCTGGTTTTCTGGAATGAAGACTGCAATTGCAGGCTTCGTTGCTCGATGTCTCGTTTGCCAGAAAGTTAAGGCAGAACGAAGACTTTCCTCAGGACTTCTCCAGCCGTTACCTATTGGAGAATGGAAGTGGGAGAACATCGCAATGGATTTTGTTACGACCTTGCCTCGAAATAATAAAGGGCAAGATGTTATCTGTGTTATCATTGACAGACTTACAAAGTCTGCACATTTCTTGCCAATAAAGTTCACGGATAATCCCGCCAAACTTGCAGAACTATATGAAAGAGAGATCGTACGCCTTCATGGCATACCACTCACGATCGTCTCTGATCGAGACCCTCGATTCACATCAAACTTTTGGAAAAGCTTCCAGAATAGAATGGGTTCTAAGATCACTATGAGCACAACCTTCCACCCTCAGACTGATGGGCAGTCAGAGCGGCTTATCCAAATCTTAGAAGACATGTTACGATGTTGCATTTTGGACTTTAATGACGGATGGGCAAAGTATTTGCATCTAGCTGAGTTTGCATACAACAACAACTACCAAACTAGTATCAACATGACACCATACGAGGCTCTCTATGGTCGGCCTTGCAGATCTCCGATATGCTGGTTAGATATGGCAGATCGACCGCAGTTAGGCCCTGAACTAGCTCAAGAGACTTCTGAGAAGATCACACTAGTAAAGGAAAGACTTCGTGTTGCACAAAGTCGATAGAAGAGCTATGATGACAAGCGGAGACAACCTCTAGAATTTGATAAAGGGGGACTTTGTTTTTCTGAAAGTCCGGCCCACAAGAGGTGTCAAATGCTTTGGGATCAAAGGCAAGCTCTCCCCGCGGTATATCGGTCAATTTCAGATCATTGAACGTATTGGAAAACTGGCTTATCGTTTGTCCCTTCCATCGTTCATGCCTAAGGTTCATGATGTTTTTCACGTATCTATGTTTCGCAAGTATCGTCCTGATCCTTCGCATATCATCCCTTTAGTCGAGGCTTGGGTTGAGGAAGGAAATACATATCAGGAGAAAGCGATACAGATTTTAGATAGAAAAACTCAAGAACTACGGCGACGTAGCATACCACTTGTGAAAGTGCTCTGGGATCACCACGGCGTAGAGGAAGCAACATGGGATCTAGAAGCAACTATTAAACAAAAATATTCTGAATTGTTTTGTAGTACCAACTGATGATGCGATACATTGTCCTATTTTCACTTATCAATAAAATGATGAAACATTGTTACACTTATCTTAATACATTGTTTCACTTGAATAACTACACCGATGTCTGAAACTAACATCCATGGATATCGTGATGCACACACGCAGTGGCCTCCTTGGCAACTTGTAACTACTTCTCAAGAAGCATAGTCAAGTCACTACTACTTTGCATCACCCAACTCCATCACCGCACAACGATCATTATCGCCAGAACGTGCATGACTTTTTCGCAACAATCTCGTGCCCTCATCTTGGCAGGACCTTCTACCACAATTGCCAAGAGGTCGAATTCATGCAACAACACGAAAAAGTATTCCACCGCTCAACCTACCTCCCCTCAAACGATGTAACCATCGCCCTCCACCACCATCTATTATGCAAATGTAGGAATCTTCAGAGGATGAGTCCGATTCCATTTGCTCTCCATGGTTTTATGATGATGAGGATTCCACCGGTCACAGTGCAATTCAGGGACCATACTAGCACTATCCTGAACTCGCAAGAGATGACGCCGGCAGTGGATCTCAAGCAGATAACCATTATAACTACTTGAATTGATTTCGAGGGCGAAATCCCTTTAAGCGGGGTAAAGTGTAATACCTTGTATTTAACAAAAAAATAAAATAATAATAATAATTATTATTATTATTTTTTTTTGATAAAGCACATGCCTGGAAGCCCAGGCACATGGCACATGGCACATGCCCGGAAGTCCAGGCAGCCCGCCTGGACTTCCAGGCGCCAAAAACTCTATATAAACCAACTCTCCCCTCTTCATTTTTCACACCAAATTCACTCCAAATTGTGATTTTTCCTCCTCTTTTTCTCATATTGAGTTTTTAGTCTTTTGAGACTATCTGTCCGAGACTCTCAGTGCAGTACGACGAAGTTCTGTCCGGAAGAAAGCGCCAGATCTGAAAAAGAAGAAGTTCTTATCTGAAGGTTTGCGTGTTTTATAACTTTTATTAAAGTCTACATTCAATTATTATTATGTCACTGTTCATTTACACTGCATTATGTCATATAATGTTTATACTGCCGCACTTATGCCTGTACACTTGGAATTCACGTATTATATTGTTATAATGTCGAATTTGTGGTCAGTCTGACTCAACTAGACCAGTCTTGTCCTCAGTAACTTTAAATAGTGAATGGGAGGCAGCGGGCTGCTCTAGGCGATTAGTTATTTAAGTAGACCTAGTGTCTCACCTCTCAACTGGGGACTGATCTAGTTGGTCTAATTGAATGCTATCAGCGTATACATGTAATACTGAATGTCCTAACCATGCACGTCGTGATACCGACTCTAATAAGAGTCACTAGACGTTGCCAAAGTCAGTCTAAATGTCAAGAAAAGACCAGACCAGTTCATGTATTAACATCATACATATCACCACCTAGGGAAAAATATGGTTCATAACTCATAGAATAGTTAGGAGCATTGCTCGCTATTCATTACATTTCTCTGGAGAGGGACGTACATGAGAACCCGGCTACACCCGGGGATGGACATCAGTACGTGAATCCAGAGCATCGTTCCTGAGGAGGGACGTATAGTGAGAACCTGGCTACGCCCGGGGAAGGACACCTATACGTGAACTCAGGCAATGTACGTTCATCAAACCATTACGAGACGGTGTCATGAATACATACATATTGATTGATTATGATGCTCACATGTGTATTTAAGATATTTGATATTGAAATATGTTTTATTAATTGTTATACTCACGAACTATTTACCCACTGAGCGCGTTAAGCTCACTCCATTATTATCCAATCTTTCACAGGAAATTAGGGTGGACTGGGTGCAGGTTATGGGGCCGACATTTTGTACCCTTTGTATGATTCATTGGGGATTTTGGGGAGTATGTTCTCTTGACTATTTTATGTACATAAATATTCTGAATTAAATGAAATCAGATTTGTACTGTGTGACATAATTTTGCTGCGCACTCTGTTATTACCATTGTTATTGTTCCAAATGCGCGCACTGTCCGCGAGTGTACCGTCGGTTTAGGTGCGTCCGGGCGGGGTGTGACAGATAATGATTCAGTGGAGTATGCAATTTCATATCTGGAATGCGTATGTGAAACATTCCCAGATGAGTATGCAAAATCAGAATTGAAAATAATAGGAGACTTTATAAAGGATCGAGCGTACACTTCAATCAATGAGCTTTATAATTATATCGAAGAACTATTTGCTGATATGTTGCACTCTTTTCTCACTCAATTGCCAAATTTTATTTTCAAAGAAATCCATGAGGGTCCAATTGAAAGTTGTGAAGAAAGAGCAAGAGTCATCCTAAAGTTTCTTTCTGAACTCAAACCGTTAGAAGACAAAGTACAATGGAAATTTCTTGAAGGCACTAGTATAACTCACTTGTTTTATTATGAGGACCATAATGCAAATGTTTAAGATTCCATGGGAGATGGAGGAGGTTCTGCCAAAGTTTTTGTTTCTAGTAGTTGTGGTGTAGAACTAGGTTCAAGTTAATGTCTTCCAGTAATATTTGTATAAATTAATAATGGATGTACTTGGGGGATTTTTTTTTTAATTGGTTTGATTTGCTTATATCATGCTCTTTGTCTGTCTATTAAGTGATGTGGTCTTGTCAATTTGTAGCATTTATTTTTTGTGTTGTTTCAAAGCTATCTAAATTGAATGGCTTTTCACAAATTAAAGATTAAAAAAAAAACAAATAAAAAAAAAGAAAACAAAAGTAAAAGCAATGAAATAATGAAATTTTATTTAATTGATAGAAATTGAGGGATTTTTATAGCCACGAGAGTGTATATATTTCATACTTAATATTTTAATTGAATTGAATATGAATAAACTTTAAATTTAAGTATAGAATATCGTCCCAAGATCATATATATTATGCAATGAATTTAATTAGAAAAATGAATGTACAGAAAAACATAATATTTATAGTTCTGATAGCTCTTTCGACAAAATATAAAGTTGCCCAAAATACAGCTTAATTTGGTGCAAAAATGGCTCCATTTGTCACATCCCGCCTGAACGCGCCTAAATCGGAAGTACACTCGCAGACGGGGTGCGCATTTTGAATAATAACGATGGTAATAACAGAGTGCGCAACGGAAATATAATACAGTACAAGTCTAATTTCATTTAATTCAGAATGCATTTGTACATGACATAGTCAAGGGAACATACTCCCTAATGAATAATACAAAGGGTACAAAATGTGGGCCCCATGAACCTGCACCCAGTCCACCTTAATTTCCTGTGAAAATTTGGATAATAATGGAGTGAGCTTAACGCGCTCAGTGGGTAAATAGTTCGTGAGTATAACAATTAATAAAGCATACTTCAATATCAAATATCTTAAATACACATTAGAGCATCATAATCAATCAATATATATGTATGCATGACACCATCTCGTAATGGTTTGATGAACGTACATCGCCTGAGTTCACGTACAGATGTCCTTCCCCAGGCGTAGCCAGGTTCTCATTGTACGTCTCTCCTTAGGAACGATGCTCTGGATTCACATACAAATATCCCTCCCCAAGCGTAGCCGGGTTCTCATTGTACGTCTCTCTCCAGAGAAATATAATGAATAGGGAGCAATTCTCCGAACTATTCTATGAATCATAAACCACATACGTCCCTAGGTGGTGATATGTATGATGTCAATGCATGAACTGGTCTAGTCTACTGGTCTGGTCTTTTTCTTGACATTTAGACTGACTTTGACAACGTTTGGTGATCCTTATCAGTGTTGGTATCACGACGTGCAAGGTTAGGACATTCAGTATTACTTGTATAAGCTGATAGCTTTCAACAAGACCAACTAGATCAGTCCCCAGTTAAGAGGTGAGACACAAGGTTTGCTTAAATACCAATCGCCTAGAACAGCCCGCTGCCTCCCGTTCACTATTTAAAGTTACCGAGGATAAGACCGAGTCTAGTTGAACCAAATCCAACATTATAACAGTGTAATACATGAATTCCAAATATACAGGCATAAGTGCGACAATATAACATTATATGACATAATGCAGTGTAAATGAACAGAAGATATAATAATAACTGAATGTAAACTTTAATAAAAGTTATAAAACACCAAACCTATGTTTCGTTTCCCACCTTCAAATAAGAATTTTCTTTTTCAGATCTTGCGCTTTCCTTTAGACAGAACTTCGTCGTATCGTACCGAGAGTCTCGAACAGAGAGTCTCAAATAGAGAAGAACTCAGAATGAGTGAAAAGAGGAGGAAAAATCATAAGAGAAAGTGATTTGGTGTGAGAAAATGAGAAGGAGAAGGCTCCTTTTATAGGAAAATTGGCGCCTGAACGTCCGGGCATTTCTGCTCAAACGATTTTTTTTTGTTCTGAAATACAGGGTATTACACTCTACCCTCCTTAAAGGGATTTCACCCTCGAAATCAATTCAAGTAGTTATGATGGTTATCTGCTTGAGACTCACTGCCGACGTCATCTCTTGGGAGTTCAGGGTAGTGCTTGTATGGTTCCTGAATAGTACTGTGGCCGATGGAATCCTCATCATCATAAAACCATGGAGAGCAAATGGAATCAGACTCGTCTTTTGAAGATTCTAACCTTTGCATAACAGATGGTGGTGGAGGGCGCTGGTTACATCGTCTCAGGGAGGTAGGTTGAGCGGTGGAATATTTTTTGTGCTCGAATTCGGCCGCTTGGCAATTTTGGTAGAAGGTCCTGCCAAGATGAGGGCACGGGATTGTTACGGAAAAGCCATGCACACTCTGGCGATAAAGATCGCTGTCTATGTGGTGATGGATTTGGTGATGCAAAGTAGTTGTGACTTGACTCTGCTTCTTGAGAAGTAGCCACAGGTGGCCATGGAGGCCATTGCGTGTGTGTATCACTATATCCATTGATATTGTTTTCAGACATCTGCATAGTTATTCAAGTGAAACGATGTATTAAGATATGTGTAAACAAAGTTCCATCATTTTATTGATAAGTGAAAATAGTATAGTGTATCACATCATCAGTTGGTACTAGGAAAAAATTCAGGGTATTTATGTTTAATTGTTACTTCTACTTCCCATGTTGCTTCCTCGACGCCGTGGTGATTCCAGAGCACCTTCACAAGTGGTATGCTACGTCGCCTTAGTTCTTGAGTTTTTCTATCCAACATATGTATCGCTCTCTCCTGATACTTATTTCCTTCCTCAACCCGAACCTCGACTATAGGGATGATATGCGAAGGATCAGGATGATACTTCTAAAGCATAGATACGTGAAAAACGTCATGAACCTTAGGCATGGACGATGGAAGGGACAGATGATAAGCAAGTTTGCCAATACGTTCAACGATCTGAAATGGGCCTATATACCGCGGAGAGAGCTTTCCTTTGATCCCAAAGCGTTTGACACCTCTTGTGGGCTGAACTTTTAGAAAAACAAAGTCCCCTTTATTAAATTCTAGAGGTTGCCTCCGCTTGTCAGCATAGCTCTTCTGTCGACTTTGTGCAACACGAAGTCGTTCCTTTACTAGTGTGATCTTCTCAGAAGTTTCTTGAACTAGTTCAGGGCCTAACTACAGTCTATCTGCCATATCTAACCAGCATACCGGAGATCTACAAGGGCCACCATAGAGAGCCTCGTACGGTGCCATGCCGATACTAGTTTGGTAGCTGTTGTTGTATGCAAACTTAGCTAAATGTAAGTATTTCGCCCATCCATCATTAAAGTCCAAAATGCAGCATCGTAACATGTCTTCTAAGATTTGAATAAGCCGCTCTGACTGCCCATCAGTCTGAGGGTGAAATGTTGTGCTCATGGTGATCTTAGAACACATTCTACTGTGGAAGCTTTTTCAAAAGTTTGATGTGAATCGAGGGTCTCGATTAGAGACGATCGTGAGTGGTATGCCATGAAGGCTTACGATATCTCTTTCATATAGTTCTGCAAGTTTGGCAGGGTTATCCGTGAACTTTAATGGCAAGAAGTGTGCAGACTTTGTAAGTCTGTAAATGATAACCCAGATAGCATCTTGCCCTTTATTATTTCGAGGCAAGGCCGTAACAAAATCCATTGCGATGTTCTTCCACTTCCATTCTCCAATATGTAACGGCTGGAGAAGTCCAGAGGGAAGTCTTCGTTCTGCCTTTACTTTCTGGCAAACGAGACATCGAGCAACGAAGTCTGTAATTGCCATCTTCATTCCAGAAAAGGCCCTGTCTTGTGAGACCGACCAGTAAGGAAGGTCCTGTCCGCTGAGTAGAAGTTCTCGTTTCTCCGTTAACATAGGGTCATTGGCTTGAGCAGCTGAAATCTTTCGAACTAGCTCAGAGTTGGCTGATAATTAAGAGAGTCGTGATCTTGTTCCCTCTTCGATCAATTGTAGGTTAAAGTTCTCCATCTCTTTAGCCAACTTCTCCATTTCAAAGTTAAGAGTGCAAACAACGTACGATTTTCTACTCAGGGCATCAACCACAACATTGGCTTTTCCGGGATGGTACTGGAGTTGAAAGTCATAATCTTTCAAGAATTCTAACCATCGTCTTTGGCGGAGGTTTAGGTCTCTTTGAGTGTATATGTACTTAAGGCTTTTGTGATCTGAGAAGGCCTCGAACCGTTCACCGTATAGGTAATGACACCATAATTTTAGTGCAAACACAACAGCTACAAGTTCCAAGTCATGTGTTGGGTAATTACCCTCATGAATCTTCAGTTGCCTCGAGGCATATGCAACCACTTGGCCTTCTTGCATTAGTACGACACCTAAGCCTTGGAGAGAGGCATCGGTATATAATGAAAATCCAATTTCATTTCTTGGAGTGATAGGTACAGGTGTCGTCGTGAGGCGTTTCTTCAATTCCTGAAATGATGTTTCACAGGCGGGGTTCCAGATGAATCGCACGTCTTTTCGAGTGAGCTTGGTCATAGGTTCAACAATCTTTGAGAAGTCCTTGATGAAGCGTCTGTAATAGCCAGCCAAACCAAGAAAACTCATAATCTGAGTAACAGTGGTAGGCTGCTTCCAGTTTAAAACTGCTTCAACCTTAGAAGGATCTACTTCAATGCCATTGCCTGAAACCACATGGCCTAGGAATTGAACTCGCTTCACCCATAATTCGCATTTACTCAACATTGCATACAGGTGGTGGCTTCTCAAGGTTTGGAGGACTATCTTCAAATGTATCTTATGGTCTTCCTCGGTTGAGGAATATATCAAGATGTCGTCAACGAAAACCACCACAAATCGATCTAAGTATAACCTGCAGATGCGATTCATCAATTCCATGAATGTCGCAGGCACATTTGTTAGACCGAACGGCATGACCAAGAACTCGTAGTGACCGTACCGAGTTCTGAACATCGTCTTGGTAATGTCCGACTCTCGGATCCGGAGTTGGTGATAACCGGACCGTAAATCAATCTTAGAGAAGTATTTGGCATCTCTAAGTTGGTCGAACAAGTCATCGATCCTGGGCAATGGATATTTGTTCTTGATGGTGACATTATTCAACTTGCGATAGTCGATGCAAAGTCGTAAGGAAGCATCCTTTTTGCGAACAAACAAAACTGGAGCGCCCTAGGGTGATGAACTCTTTCTGATGAAGCCATTACTCTTTAATTCCTTAAGTTGTTTGTCTAATTCGACCAGCTCAACATTTGACATTTTGTATGGTGGAATTGAGATAGGCCCTTTCCCAGGTATGAGGTTGATCTCAAAATTGAATTCTCGAACAGGCGGTAGACCAGGAAGGTCATTTAGAAAAATTGTTGGGAATTCCAATATTACCGGTACATTGTGTACTTCAAGAGCGTACAATGTTGGTGATTCATTTCCTTCACTAAGGGATAGAGCTCGAAGTTGTGCCTTAAGAAGTGCAACTGTTGATTTGCGTATCCATTTCCTTGTTCCCTGAATCTTGACAAACTCTCCTGTAGGTAAGGTTAACTGAACTTGCTTCTTCATACATTCGATCTTTGCATTTAGTGGTGCTAGCCAGTCCATGCCGAGGATGATGTCGAAGTCTTCAATGTCCATCGCAAAGAGATCTGCATATATTATCTGTCCTAACATTCGAAGCTCACATCGAGAACACTGCAAATTCACGTCAGTACCAGATCCAAACGGTGATGTGACATGGAGTGTGATGTTCGTGGGTTCAGGCTGCAGGCCTAAATGTCTTACCAATGCCGACGATATAAAAGAATGCGTAGCACCTGAATCAAACAAAATATGCATCATTGTATTGAACAAAGGAAATGTACCTTCGACTACATTGTTGTCTGGAAGGGGTTGTTGAGCGATGGCAAATGCTCGACCCTGATTTCGTTGACCCTGGTTCTGCCTGGGTTGGGCATTAGCAGCAGGTGGTGCTTGGTGGACTGGAACAACGGGAATAGGTTGCTGAAGGTGCAGACAAACATATTTTACATGGCCCTTCTGGCTGCAGTTGAAAGACGTCGGTTGATACTGTGGATGGTTCTGTTGGCCATGCTGATTGTTCTGCTGGCCATGCTGATTGTGGTGTCGACCACCACCTCTGCCATTGTCGTTTCTACGGCCACCCTTTCCATAACAACCTCCGCGGCCATGATTACGAAAACCCTGATGGTTAGGGTTAAACGGTTCAGCCGCAGGTGTTGTGGCCTCATTCTTCGAAATAGGGGTTGGGAGGGCTGGGTTTTGATTGTAGTAGGGCTTCTTTTAGTTTCCTTGTTGCGAGCTCTGTTGGGAACACGTTGGAGGCCGTTTTCCCTTATTCATTATCTGCTCCTGTATGATCTTCTCTTGTTCAAAGCTTATGGCCTTGTCAAAAACCTCCTTGTAAATCTTGAGATCTAAGATCGACAAGGCTTGTCGAATATCATGGCGAAAGCCATTATAGAATTTCTCAGTCTTATCTTGCTCCGTTGAGATGGTGGAGAGAGAGTAGACTGATAGTTCTTTGAACTTCCCAGCATATTCCCTGACGGTCATGCTGCCCTGGTATAACTTAGCGAATTCCTGGCGCTTCTGCCTTTTCACAGCGCTAGGAAAATACTCATTAATAAACATTGACTCGAACTGTTGCCAACTCATATCTGTTGTGTTGACCCTTGGGTCCACTTTCACTGTTATCCAGCATGTGTTTGCCCCACCAACAAGTTGGTAGGTTGCTAGTTGAATTTTTCGAGTCTCATCGACTCCCATTGCATCAAGGGCCTTCTTTGACTCATCTAGCCACTTTTGCACCTCATCAGCATCAATGGTGCCAACAAAAGTAAAAGGTTGCAGCCTTTTGTACTTGGTAATCTGATCGGTTTGAGATTCCGATCCAAATCTTACAGGTGCATGAATAGTGGCAACTTGATTGGCCGCGGTCTCACGAACGGTCGTTTGAACAGTGGCTTTCATCGCCTCAATAAATCCGACGAAGAAGGTTTCCATGCTCGAAGGCATGGCAAAGGGTGCGGGTAGGGGTGGTATTTCCTGCCCAGATGTAGTGGCAGTGTCGGGTGTGACTTGTGTTGTCGTCGGAGGCAGCGGTTCCTGAATCTCAGGAGGTGCCTCCACTGCTGAACAGACAATACGTGGCCTTCCTCTCTTCTTGGTATGCTCAGCAACAATTTCGATAGTACTGCAATATTAAAATCACCTATTTTTCTAAGTATAGTGTAAGGTTTTTGAGGAATCAAAGAATCTTATATATCTCGTATGTTTGGCCATGGTGTAAAAACAAGGTTAGAATGTTTATATAATAAGTACAAAACTTTGCAAGTATTTCAAATGATTTGGTTCTGGTCTTTGTAAACATACATATATATTTCATTGAAAATCCATACGAGTCATAAGAATTCTAATATTTGCCTCAGTAAATATCCTGATCTAACGTTCTATCGTAATCTTATGTATTCAAACTCTTACTGTTAGTCTTTTCGATCATTATCCAAGTTCGTGTGTCCCATACCACATGACTTTGGTAATAAGGGTGTTAACCAAGTTAAGTTCTAAGAACACGGTCTCTAAAAACATCTGCTGAATAGTAGTTCACTAATAGTATCGTCCAAATTTAATAGTCCCATACCGTGTAAACTTAGTGATAATATTAGTAATGCGACTTTCTCCAAATGTTTCTTTTCACACAAGGTCTTGGATTTTCTTACTTCAACATTTTATTTAGTATCTTTCGATTTTGTTGTGTCCCATACCACTCCAAAGTTAGTGATACAAAAAAAAGAATGGTTGTAAGTCAGCCCACCAAAGATAGTCTTAAACAAAACATTTCATTCATATATAAAAGAAAAGTTTACATGCCAGTAATCAATCTTGATTTTCCTGCCTACTTCCGTTCCTTCTAGACCTTTTGCTAGGTACAGAACAACTACTACCAAAAGGTTGAGAATTTGCTTGCTCTGCGTCGAAGTTTTGCAAACGTGTTAATATATTATTTTGAGTCTCTCTCATTTCAACAAATTGGATGTCATTTCATTCGTTCTAATGGGTTAGTCGATTGTCCCATTGGTGGTTGATGGGTCGATTGTCCCATAGGTGGAGGGTAGGCCATAGGCATTTGGGAAAAGTATTGGTTGTACGGGTGACTCATAGGTGAAGGGTAGTTGTTTTGATTGTACGGGGATCCCCTAACTGGAACCCCTTGGATATTTGGATTTGCTTGAGGTGAAAAGTTTTGAAACAATGAGATCATTGGGATGTTTTGCCCTCCAAAATTTGGTGCCGCCCAATATTGTTGTTGTTGGTTCACAGCAACTTGTGGAACTGGCCAATACGGTACCTCAGGAGTTGGAAACCTTTGGTACAAAGTGTTTCCTTGAGTTGGCAGGTTCCAGGTTGGTGGATTTGCTTGAGTACTTAGCCTATCATGACTTGGTTGAGGTTGATTTAGTGTGGCAAATAACTCTTCCTCAGTGAATAGTCGATCGGTTGGATCATTATTTGGGGCTGGGTTTGATGTAGGATTCTAATTTGGCTCATTATTCGGTACTTCGAAGACAACGTCCATGTTCGTCCCTCATTCTTTCGGCATTCCCTATTGTCGCGCCGAATACTTCCTCGTCAGTTACCTTTCCCCTCGTGACATATATCTTGAAGATAGAAGATGTTGTAACCGGCTCAGTGATCTGCTTCGAAGTCCCACCAAAAGTGTTTATGTTTGCTTCGTATAGCATCCTCATGATCAAGACTCCGTAACCGAGGAATTCCTTTCTCAAAGGGTTTTGAATCACCCTCAACATTTGTTGGATGATGATGTGTGGTGGGGAGAACTTTATTTCCTTCTCTATGCAATATAACACAAGAAGTTGGGCCCTTGACATAGTACTTCTAGTCCCCCTTTCTGGCAAGATGTTGCCGAACACAATCTTTCCAAGGCCGGCAAGAGATGGCTTAAGATGATTGTTTGGGATGTTGGTGAACGTCGATTGAGTGTATGGCTCTTTGGTGAGGGAATTGAACAATTGTTCATTAGACTCCACGATTTCTGCAATTGTCTGGGGTTCATGTGGATCAATAATTCTCTCATCAATCGGAATCTCCATAAGTCGAGCAATAATCTCGATGTTGATAGAAGTTTTTATTCTCATGACTGTTGTCTCCAAAACATGGTTGATCCCCTCTTCTTGAAGTCTCACGCAATTCATGGCTTTGTAAAAGGATATCACCAAGTTGTAAGAGACGTGGCCCTCAACTTTTGTTATGTTCAACCACCACAGAGTTGCAAGTTTTTCATGAAGGATCAGACGGAGACGGAGATCTCTATTGTCGATGCTCCTCATAGTCATAACCTCCCTTTTTAATAATTCCTTGAGTCTAGTGGAAATTGGTTCCCTACTACTAGAAGTTACTCCTTCACTTGAGGTCATTCTTTGCTGAAAGAAAAATAAATTTGTGAAAGACATAAAATATATTCCTAACATTTTTAAGATTTATGCTTTGTTAGTCGGACAATATTTTCTATTCTTAATGTTTATGCCATCATTTAATGCAAAATTTTCTATTGGCAATATGATATATATATATATCATATTTATATATGAACGTATAGATATATATATTTAATCATAACTATATATATAATTTTCATAATCAACTATATATATATATATATTTGAAATTAAACTATATAAAAAAATCATATATAGTTTTCTTAGATATATATTTAATACAAATCTTAACTATATATAATTTATATATATATAGTTCTAAAGATATATATATCTAATAACATTTTTCATTCAAATTTTTTATCAATAATATGATACATATATATCTCATATATACAAAGATATATAGATATATATATATTTAATCATAACAATATATATAATGTTCATAGATCATACTATATATATATTTAAATCAAACTATATAAAAATATTATAGTTTTCTATATATATATTTAATATAAATCTCAACTATATACAATTCATATATATATATATATATAGTTCTAAAGATATATATATCTACTAAAAATTTTCATCCAAAATTTTTTATTACTAACATGGTATATATATATCTCCTATATTCATAGTGTCACGACGCCCCTTATGTAGGCTGACGTGATGATCGACACAGTATACTATACACTATACATCCCCGTATACAGTGTACAATACACTGTTAGCCTCAACGTAAATACACGAATGTCAAATTTCCTGATAGATTTCAAATGAAAATCTACATTCATTCATTTTCATACTCATTTATAGTCAGATATTCATCATCATAATAGTATTTCATACCCAAACATGTCAGCTATGACTCATGTTATCACCTCGCTCGTCTAAGTGATAATATATATATACATGCTAATTATACATATCAAAAGTAATCATATTTAACAGTTTTCTCCATACATACTTAGCAAGTAAAGTTCCAAAAGAAGGTTTATCCTTTCTCTGCTTTTCCTTTTGCTTTTGGGTCTTTACCTGAAATATTGGAGGTAATGGGGTGAGCTACAACAAGCTCAGTGAGTAAGTTTCATTCTATAGCATTCATACGCATTTAATAAACATGTTGATAAAATCAGAATCAAATACATTTAAAGATTTAAGTGCAAAGAGACAATACATATATGCACAAAATAGCTTGGAGCTTCCGACAATATTTTTCAAAACAATTTCACTTTCCTACTGAAAGTCATATCCATCTCCCATCTTCAAGTATAGAGCGGGACTCACCCCTCGTTCTGCCCAAACAAGGGTAACCTAACTGTCCTCTCATACTCAATTTTATCACAATCAATTCCAAGACAGCCACTAAGCCCATGAGATACTCAAGGAACAACTCATGCGGGACTTATTCCTGAAATGACTCATGTTCTAACATGTTCTTACAAGTTAGACATGTTTCATTTTCGAAATAATTTTCATGTATTCAATCAATGCAATTTTATACCATGCCATTCATACATACTTATCTTTGCAAACAGTTCATAGCTACAATGCCATACAAAATAACCAAGAACTGGAAGGATACTCACCCAATGCCAACGGCTTAATGCGCACCAAATATCACTACCACTGCGTACTGTGCCCACCTATTCCAAACTTTGCTGTAATTTCACCAAACAATAATAACCAATTATTTTTCATATGATTTTACTCTCAAATATGCCCACAAGTACTACGTGACAATATATAATCATGAAACTTAATATTATCTGTATATACACACCTCAATCCCACCTATATATTATTACATCAATATATTTGCATGCCATAAAATAAGTCTCAAACCTATTCATATATACATATATTAATATGCTTCTCAACCCCATTCATATATTAATATACTTTTCAACCTCATGCATATATGACTATATATATACACATTAATATATTAATATATACTCATTCATATATTAATATATGTACATATTAGTCTATTAATATAATTCTCACTTTATTTATATATACTTACAGTGATTACTACTCTAACATAAGCCAAATGTCAAATCTATTAAATTTCAGCATATCAATAGTCCATTAATACATTTTTAAGGATTCACACACTGATTATCATCAAAGCACCTTAAATTTCTTGCTGGAATTAACATTAGACACTTACCATCAAACCAACAAGTGAACATCAAGGATTCTGGTCCGTCATTCACCAAATTTTCAGTCCAAATTCTTGAATTTCTAGTTCCTAATCACATCATAGAACCCATTTGTATATCATATATATTGCATTGAATGAAAAGAGGAACTCAATGATGAAATTTACACATGAAAACCAAAGATTTTACCTTCAATTTCTCCTCTTCTTCCTCACGTTTCTGTTCTGGTTTTTGGTTTCTCATAAGTCTAGCAACTCATTTTGTTGTTGCCAACACACTAGCAAAATCAGCACATGGCTACACCAAATTGCCAACAACTCAATTAGGTGTCACTTTCACTTCTATTAGGTATCTTACTTTCATCATTTTAAATTAGCTTGTCAGCACATCACTTATCCACTTAATTAGATATTAATTATATTTTATTAATCAAAACACTTGTTTAAACCATGCATCAACCGACCTATTAAAAATTTCACACAATTATACTATCTAACAGTCATGTACATACGTATACGAGTACACGTACACCTGACAATATGTATTGGTTAACGTACAAGTTTGACTCGAACATATGGAGCATTACAATCTCTTCAACTTAAAGAATTTCGTCCTTGAAATTTTAAAGTTAAGGAGAATTATACCTCAAGTGGTAAAGAGATCAAGAAATGTCTCTCTCATCTGGTCCTCGCGTTCCCAGGTCTGCTCCTCATTATCATGAAATTGCCATTTGACTCTAACTAAAGGAATTTCTTTATTTCGCAACTTTTGAATCCTCCTGTCAAGAATCTGAATAGGTTTCTCTTCAAAAGTAGCATCCTCCCCAACTTGTAACTGTGTGACATCTAAACTGCGTGTTGGCTCTGGATACTTAGTTGGGTCTGTTTGGTATTTTCTCAACATAGAAACATGAAATACATTATGAACACCAACCAACTGAGGAGGTAGAGCAAGTCTGTATGCTAGCGGACCAATCCTCTCCAAGACCTTAAATGGTCCAACAAAACGGGGAGCTAATTTCCCTTTCACCCCAAACCGCATTTGACCTTTTCGTGGCGAGACCTTAAGCAATACCAGGTCGCCCACTACAAACTCTAAAGGTCTATGTCGGTTATCAAAATAACTCTTTTGTCGATCTTGGGCAGCTTTCAATATCTGCCTAATTTGCTTGATATGTTCAGTGTGATCAACAACAACTTTCGGCCCCAATAACCGTGATTCTCCCACTTCATACCAGCAAGTCGGAGATCTACACGACCTACCATACAAGGCCTCATAAGGTGCCATACCTATACTGGCCTGATAGCTATTGTTATAAGCAAATTCACATATTGGTAAACTTTCACTCCAAGTTCCACCAAACTCTAAAGTACAAGATCTGAGCATATCTTCCAGCATCTGGATCACCCTCTCAGTCTGACCATCAGTTTGAGGATGAAATGTTGTACTAAGACGGAGGTGAGTACCAAACCGAGTCTGCATGGCCTGCCAAAAACTTGATGTAAAACGCGGATCTCTATCCTATGCAATAGAAACATGTACCCCATGTAATCTCACAATCTCCCGCACATATAATTTGCTCAATCTATCAACTGAGTCTCTAGTGTTCATTGAAATAAAGTGCGCAGATTTAGTCAATCTATCAACAATCACCCAGATGGCATTATATCTACCTTGAGATCTGGGCAGCCCTATGATAAAGTCCATAGTAATATGCTCCCATTTCCATTTTGGAATGGATAATGGTTGCATCTGGCCTCCTAGCCTCTGGTGTTCAGCTTTTACTTGCTGACACACTTAACATTTCTGCATGTACTCAGCTATACTTTTCTTCATCCCATGCCACCAAACGGTTCTTTTCATATCATGATACATTTTTGTAGACCCTAGGTGAATGGTATACTGAAATCTGTGTGCCTGCTGTAACAACTCTACCCTCAATTCTCTATCTGTGGGTACCCATAACCTCCCCTGATAACGCAAGACACCATCTGGACCTCTCTGCCACTCAACTCTGTCCGTACTATCCGCCCAAGAATCATACATACCAAGATCAGGATCATGCTGCTGCATATCCTTAATCCTCTGAATATGAGAATCTGTCAACTGAATATGCATCTGAGCACAAATATCAACATGTGGAGCCATAGAAAGGACACTCATCATAGTCACTCTCTCCAAAAGTCGCCACTCATGGGCCATCTAACATGCTACCACACTTGTCTCAACACGTTTCCTGCTCAATGCATCAGCTACAACGTTGGCTTTTCCAGGATGATATTCCAGAGTGAAGTCAAAATCCTTTAAGAATTCCAACCATCTACGTTGTCTCATATTCAGTTCCTTCTGGTCAAACAAGTATTTCAAACTCTTATGGTCTGAATATAATGTGAACTTTTCCCCATAGAGGTAATGCCTCCACAATTTTAATGCAAAAACTACTGCTGCCAACTCCAAATCATGCACAGGGTAGTTTTTATCATGCACCTTCAACTGTCTAGATGCATAAGCAATTACTCTACCCTTTTGCATCAATACACAGCCCAAACCTGCATGTGACGCATCAGTGTAAATCATTATCTCTTTTCCAGGTTCTGGGAGCACTAAAACCGAGGCAGTAGTCAACTTTTTCTTCAGTTCACTGAAAGCATCCTCACATGCTGAAGTCCACACATATGGCACGTTTTTTTGAGTTAGCCTAGTAAGTAGAGTAGCCAATTTGGAAAAACCCTCCACAAACCTTCTGTAATAACCAGCCAGACCTAGAAAACTGCGAATTTTTGTCACTGTGGTTGGTCTTGGCCAATTTATAATTGCCTCGACCTTAGCAGAATCAACAGAAATACCTTCAGCACTAACCACATGACCTAAAAATCTTACCTCATTTATCCAAAACTGACATTTACTGAACTTAGCATACAACCGATGCTCTCTTAGTGTCTGCAAAGTGATTCGGAGGTGTTGCTCATGTTCCTCCTGAGCCTTGGAATAAATGAGAATGTCATCAATGAAAATAATGATAAACTGGTCCAGATATGGTTTAAATACCCTCTGCATCAACTCCATAAACATGGCTGGTGCATTAGTTAGTCCAAAGGGCATAACAAGAAATTCATAGTGACCATATCTTGTTCTGAACGCAGTTTTTGGTACATCCTCTTCCTGAATTCTCAGTTGATGGTATCCATATCGCAAATCGATCTTAGAAAAGAATTTTGCACCATTCAATTGGTTAAACAAATCATCAATACGAGGTAAAAGATACTTGTTCTTCATTGTCGCCCTGTTCAGTTGTCTATAATCAATACATAACCTCAGACTTCCGTCTTTCTTCTTCACAAACAGTACAGGTGCACCCCAGGGTGACATACTTGGCGTAATAAACCCTTTAGTCATCAATTCATCTAACTGCACCTTGAGTTCCTGCAAATCATTTGGTGCCATTCTATAGGGTGGAATAGAAATAGGCTTTGTACCAGACATCAGTTTAATAATGAAATCAATTTCCCTTGTAGGTGGTAACCTTGGTAAGTCATCTGGAAAGACATCTGGGTACTCACACACTACAAGAATATCTGATATCTGAATGTCTGTATCCTTTTCTTTTGGCTTAATGCTAGCCAACACTTATATTTCTTTATCAGTGGCCATCCTACCTCGAGTGGGAGGTTTTAAAGATGCCATACCCCTATAAACAAATGCAGGTTGTCCTGGTATCTAGAAGACCACTCTTTTAGCAAAGCTGTCAACATGGGCATGATAGGCAGCCAACCAATCCATACCCAATATAGCATCAAACTCCAGGAATTCTAACACCCTAAAATTCACAATCATTTCATGATCTTCATATATCACCACACAATTTTCACACAACATATTAGGGTAGATTCTATCTCCTGCTGCAGTACTCAAAATCAAGGGTGTATTTGTTTTGATAGGAGACAAATGTAATCTATCTACCATAGGTCCAGAAATAAATGACAAGGTGGATCCGACATCAATCAACACATACATCATAGTATCACAAATGGAAATCATACCTTCCACCAAGTTCTTATTTGCCTCAGGATCTGGCTCTGTGACAGCCCTAGCCTGCTCTCTGGTAAGTGTAGGAATCGTAGCAGTGGCAGATGAACCTGCTGGGGCTCTCGGAACTGGTTGAAAAGGACATTGAACTGCCTTATGCCCTTTGTTTCCACATTTAAAGCAAGTGATAGGCGGGCGAGGTGCAGAGGAAGCCGACTGAGACTCAGTACCCAGCATAGGAAGCCAACCACTCCCACTACCTGCTCCTCTGTATGGCCACGGGACCCTAACAGATGATCCCTGTGTAGGTGGCCTCATCGCAGGCTGTGTGCCTTTGCCTGCTAGTGGTGGTAATGGTGATGCTGATACTGGTACTGGAGCTGGTGGAACAACATGAGTCTCTGCCCCAACCGGAGTCTCAGCTATCCTTGCCTTCTTCTGTTCTCCCCACCATTTCTTACCCCATCTGCCCTTTTTCTTACCTTGATATGGCGTTTGCTGTTCCAACACTATTTGAACTGTCTGAGCCTGCAGTGTCGATTGTGGAGGCTTATCTGTCGCCTCAACTGCTTCATAATCAAGTGCCTGTCGCACTACCTGATCATAAGTCTGTACACCCGCAAGAGCCAAACCCTTCTTAATAGGATCGTTAAATCCATCTCTGATTCTCTTCATCCTCATCATATCATTATGTACCATTTTCGGGGAAAACAACGCTAGTCGGTTAAACTCATTTTCATATTCTCTCACTAACATGTCCCCCTGCTTCAGTTCTATAAACTGTTTGTGCCTTTTATCAACCTCAGACGAGGGATAATAAGTTTTGTAGAACACCTCTTTGAATTTGTCCCATGTATCAATGGGTTCTTGAGCTCAACCCGTGGTTTGCCACCATCTTTCTTCCTTACTCAAAAATTTAAATCAAGCTAATCTGGCCTTATTTTTATCCAGCACATGCATATCTTCAAAAATGACTTCAAATCGCATAAGCCAATCCTCAGCAATCTCTAATGTCAGACTACCATCAAATATGGGCGGCTCACGCCTCTTAAAGGCTCGCATCTCATCTCCATATCTACGGGCCTGGCTGCCCAGCAGATGCACCGGCACTACTGGCACCAACATCTGATACTACTGGAGTTGTAGACCTCTGCATGGCTTCCTGCATCTTAGCCATTGCTTCTAATAACTGGGTATTCTCTTGCTGTTGAGCAGCAACCACTTCTTCTAACTTCCTAATCCTCTCTTCCGGAGGATCCATGACTGAGTCAACACTTCTCTTCAACTCTGTCATTCACAGAGAGAAAAAATATCAGTCAATCAGTCAAATCATTTATTTATAAAAATAATCTGACTACCCATACAAACAATCATAATATAATAAGGCTTTTAATTTTTCATGTTTTTAAGCCTAACCTCTCTGATACCAATACTGTCACGACGCCCCTTACGTAGGCTGACGTCATGATTGGCACAGTGTACTATATATTATACATCCCATATACAGTGTACAATACACTGTCAGCCTCAACATAAATACACGAATTTCAAATTTCTTGATAGATTTCAAATCAAAATCTACATTCATTTATTTTCATACTCATTTATAGTCAGATATTCATCATCATAACAGTATTTCATACCCCAACATGTCAACTATGATTCATATTATCACCTCGCTCGTCTACGTGATAATATATATATACATGCTAATTATACATATCAAAAGAAATCATATTTTAACCGTTTTCTCCATACATACTTAGCAAGTAAAGTTCCAGAAGAAGGTTTATCCTTCCTCTGCTTTTTCCTTTTGCTTTTGGGTCTTTACCTGAAATATTGGAGGTAATGCAATAAGCTACAACAAGCCTAGTGAGTAAGTTTCATTCTATACCATTCATACGCATTTAATAAACATGTTGATAAAATCAGAATCAAATACATTTAAAGATTTAAGTGCAAAGAGACAATGCATATATGCACAAAATAGCTTGGAGCTTCCTGCAATATTTTTCAAAACAATTTCACTTTCCTACTGAAAGTCATATCCATCTCCCATCTTCTAAGTATAGAGCGGGACTCACCCCTCGTTCGGCCCAAACAAGGGTAGCCTAACTGTCCTCTCATACTCAATTTTATCACAATCAATTTCAAGACAGCCACTAAGCCCATGAGATACTCAAGGATCTACTCATGCGGGACTTATTCCTGAAATGACACATGTTCTAACATGTTCTTACAAGTTAAACATGTTTCGTTTTTGAAATAATTTTCATGTATTCAATCAATGCAATATTATACCATGCCATTCATACATGCTTATCTTTGCAAACAGTTCATAGCTACAATGCCATACAAAATAACCAAGAAATGGAAGGATACTCACCCAATGCTAACGGCCTAATGCTCACCAAATATCACTACCACTGAGTATTGTCCCCACCTATTCCAAACTTTGCTGTAATTTCACCAAACAATAATAACTAATTATTTTTCATATGATTTTACTCTCAAATATGCCCACAAGTACTACGTGACAATATATAATCATGAAACTTAATATTATCTGTATATAAACATCTCAATCCCACCTATATATTATTCCATCAATATATTTGCATGCCATAAAATAAGTCTCAAACCTATTCATATATACATATATTAATATACTTCTCAACCCCATTCATATATTAATATACTTTTCAACCACATGCATATATGACTATATATATACACATTAATATATTAATATATACTCATTCATATATTAATATATGTACATATTAGTCTATTAATATAATTCTCACCTTATTAATATATACTTACAATGATTACTACTCTAACATAAGCCAATTGTCAAATCTATTAAATTCCAGCATATCAATAGTCCATTAATATATTTCTAAGAATTCACACACTGATTATCATCAAAGCACCTTAAATTTCTTGCTGGAATTAACATTAGACACTTACCATCAAACCAGCAAGTGAGCATCAAGGATTCTGGTCCGTCATTCACCAAATTTTCAGTCCAAATTCTTGAATTTCTAGTTCCTAATCACGTCATAGAACCCATTTGTATATCATATATATTGTATAGAATGAAAAGAGGAACTCAATGATGCAATTTACACATGAAAACCAAAGATTTTACCTTCAATTTCTCCTCTTCTTCCTCACGTTTTTGTTCTGGTTTTTGGTTTCTCATAAGTCTAGCAACTCATTTTGTTGTTGCCAACACACTAGCAAAATCAACACATGGCTACACCAAATTGCCAACAACTCAATTAGGTGTCTTACTTTCATCATTTTAAATTAGCTTGTCAGCACATCACTTATCAACTTAATTAGATATTAATTATATTTTATTAATCAAAACACTTGTTTAAACCATGCATCAACCGGCCTATTAAAAATTTCACACAATTATACTATCTAGCAGTCATGTACATATGTATACGAGTACACGTACACCTGACAATACGTATTGGTCAACGTACAAGTTTGACTCGTACATATGGAGCGTTACACATAGATATATAGATATATATATATTTAATCATAACAATATATATAGTTTTTATAAATCATAACTATATATATATATAAATCAAACTATATAAAAATCATATAGTTTTCTAGAGATATATGTATATCTACTAAAATTCTTTATCCAAATTTTTTTTTTTTCATTAGTAACGTGGTATATGGATATCTCCTATATGCATAGATATATAGATATATATTTAATCATAACAATATATATAGTTTTCATAAATCATAACTATATATATATATATATATATATTTAAATCAAACTATATAAAAATCATATAGTTTTCTAGATATATATTTAATATAAATCTCAACTATATACAATTCATATATATAGTTCTAGAGATATATATATCTACTAAAAATTTTCATCCAAATTTTTTTTTCATTAGTAACATGGTATATATATATATATATCTTCTATATGCATAGATATATAGATATATATATATTTAATCATAACAATATATATAGTTTTCATAAATCATAACTATATATATATTTAACTCAAACTATATAAAAATTATATAGTTTTATAGATATATATTTAATATAAATCTTAACTATATACAATTCATACAAATATAGTTCTAGAGATATATATATATATATATATATATATATATATATATATATATATATATATATATATATATATATATCTAATAAAATTTTTCTTCCCCTAATTTGGTGGACTTGGGCGGGTCGTGGACCGAACGCTCTAATACCATTAAATGTCACACCCCGCCCGGATGTGCCTAAACCGGTGGTACACTCGCAGACGGGGCGCGCATTTTGAATAATAACGATGGTAATAACAGAGTGCGCAGTGAAAATATAATATAGTACAAGTCTGATTTCATTTAATTTTGAATTCATTTGTACATGACATAGTCAAGGGAACATACTCCCCAAAATCCCCAATGAATAATACAAAAGGTACAAAATGTGGGCTCCATGAACCTGCACCCAGTCCACCTTAATTTCCTGTGAAAATTTGGATAATAATGGAGTGAGCTTAACGCACTCAGTGGGTAAAATAGTTCGTGAGTGTAAAAATTAATAAAGCATACTTCAATATCAAATATCTTAAATACACATTAGAGCATCATAATCAATCAATATGTATGTATGCATGACACCGTCTCGTAATGGTTTGATGAACGTACATCGCCTGAGTTCACGTACAGATGTCCTTCACCAGGCGTAGCCAGGTTCTCATTGTACATCCCTCCTCAGAAACGATGCTCTGGATTCACGTACAGATGTCCCTCCCCAGGCGTAGCCGGGTTCTTATTGTACGTCCCTCTCCAGATAAATATAATGAATAGCGAGCAATGCTCCTAACTATTCTATGAATCATAAACCGCATACCCCCCTAGGTGGTGATATGTATGATGCCAATGCATGAACTGGTCTAGTCTACTGGTCTGGTCTTTTCTTGACATTTAGACTCACTTTGGCAACGTCTGGTGATCCTTATCAGAGTTGGTATCACGACGTGCAAGGTTAGGACATTCAGTATTACTTGTATAAGCTGATAGCTTTCAATAAGACCAACTAGATCAGTCCCCAGTTGAGAGGTGAGACATAAGGTCTGCTTAAATACTAATCGCCTAGAGCAGCCCACTGCCTCCCGTTCACTATTTTAAGTTACTAGGGACAAGACCAAGTCTAGTTGAGCCAAATTGACCACAAATTCGGCATTATAACAGTGTAATACATGAATTCCAAATATACAGGCATAAGTGCGGCAATATAAACATTATATGACATAATGCAGTGTAAATGAACAGTAGACATAATAATAATTGAATGTAAACTTTAATAAAAGTTATAAAACACGCAAACCTATGTTTTGTTCCCCACCTTCAGATAAGAACTTCTTCTTTTTCAGATCTGGCGCTTTCCTCATAACTTCTTCGTATCGCGCCGAGAGTCTCGAACAGAGAGTCTCAAACAAAAAAGAACTTAGAATGAGTGAAAAGAGGAAGAAAAATCACTAGAGAAAGTGATTTGGTGTGAGGAAATGAGAAGGAGAGGGCTCCTTTTTTAGGAAAATTGGCTCTTGAACGTTCGGGCGGGTGCCCGAACTCTGGGCATTTCTGCCTAAACGAATTTTTTTTTTTGGTGAAATACAAGGTATTACACCACTAGGTTCGTGGGTGAGTACACTACAACAATTTTGATATTTAGTAACAAGTTTTACAGCAACAAATTATTTTTTGATGCTAAAAGTGATATTTAGCAACAAAATATTATTTTTGTAGCAATTTTTCATAAAAGAAATTGGATAAGAATAGCAACGAATTTTTTTTGTTGCTAAATATCACTTTTAGCAACAAATTATTATTTTATATTTTTGTCTATGCCTTTATTTATAAAAAATAAAATGAAAATAGCTTCAAATTTTTTTGTTAGTAAAGTTATATTAAGTAACGATTATAGTTTTGTTGCTAATATGTTATTGTAAACTCTATAGATATGAATTGAGTTTTGTTACTAAATATTACTAAAGCTAAATATTGTTAAAAGAATAAAATAGAAATAGCATCAATTTTTTTTTTTGCTATAATTATAATAATTTTAATAATTAACAATAATAATAATAAAATTTGCTAAAGTTATAAGGGTTCTAATATTTCTGCCAAATCATATTTCATATTTCTCCTTCCTTCACTTCTCGGTACATTTCTGCGAGACGAGTGCGAGCTTAGACTCGAGGTCGAATGCGAAATCCTCTTTAGGAATGACTTCGCCCATCGAGTGCGAGCTTCTAGCCGCTTTATAACTTATCGCCATTATCGATCCTTTTGAAGATTCAGAACTTATCGCCATTTATTTCGATATCCAGCGAAATTTGAGAGAAGAACTTATCGCTTCATAAAAAATCAGATTTGTCATTCAAAAGTATCTCTGATGGCTTGGCCAACATAAAAGGGAAAAAAAAGGAATGATAATGAAAAGAGAGTCATCGATCAGCTGCTACTGTTCCCTCAATAACACACGCTCACTTCATCTTTTTCAATTGAATTCTACACATTCTTCAAGCATCTTCTTCTGAAGATATTCTGTGGAGGGTTTGAGAAGGAAATTTTGGACTGACTTTTGGAATATCACCATCGTCACATTTTTGGACTCTCTTTCGAGGGGCAACGCGGTTCTGCTATAGGGAAAGCGCCAGTTCTCGAAGGAGTTTTTATCTGAAGGTGGAGAACAAAACATAGGTTTGCGTGTCTTATAACTTTTATTAAAGTCTACATTCATTTATCATTATGTCTACTATTCATTTGCACTGCATTATTGCGTATAATGTTTATACTTGTCATATTTATGCCTGTATATTTGGAGTTCATGTATCACATTGTCGCTATGTTAGATTAGTTGTCAATCTGGCTCAACCAGACTCAGTCTTGTCATCAGTAACTTTAAATAGTGAACGGGAGGCAGCGTGCTGCTCTAGATGATTGATATTTAAGTAGACATCCTGTCTCACCTCTCAACTGGAGACTGATCCGGTTGGTCTTATTTGAAAGCTATCAGCTTATACAAGTAATACTGAATTTCCTAACTTTGCACGTGGTGATACCGACCCTGATAAGGAGCACCAGGTGTTGCCAAGTCCTGTCTAATGTTAAGTAAAGACCAGACCAGTTCATGCATTGGCATCATACATAAGCACCACTTAGGGACGTATGTGGTTTATGATTCATAGAATAGTTAAAAGCAATGCTCACTATTCATTATATCTCTCTGGAGAGGGACGTATAATGAGAACCCGACTACTCCTGGGGAGGGACATCTATACGTGAACTCAGGCAACTTAAAATCATGAAACCATTACGAGACGGTGTCATGCATACATACATGTTGGATTGATTATGATACTCTGATGTGCATTTAAGATATTTGATTATGAAGTTTTTTTTATTAATTCTTATATTCACGAACTATTTTACACACTGAGCGTGTAGCTTACCCCATTGTTATCCAATTTTTCACAGGATTCACGTTAAGTAACGACGCTCTGGATTCACTTACAGATGTCCCCCTAGCAGTAGCCAAGTTCTCATTGTACGTCCCTCTCCAGAGAAATATGATGAATAGCGAGCATCGCTCCTAACTATTCTATAAATCATAAACCATATACGTCCCTAGGTGGTAATATGTATGATGCCAATGCATGAACTGGTCTGCATGAACTGGTCTGCATGAACTGGTCCAGTCTTTACTTAACATTTAGACTGACTTTGGCAACGTCTGGTGATCCTTGTCAAGGTCGGTATCACAACGTGCAAGGTTAGGACATTCAATATTACTTGTATAAGCTGATAGCTTTCAATAAGACCAACCAGATCAGTCTCCAGTTGAGAGGTGAGACACGAGGTCTGCTTAAATACCAATCGCCTAGAGCAGCTCGCTACCTCCCGTTCACTATTTAAAGTTACTGAGGAGAAGATCGAGTTTGGTTGAACCAGATTGACCACAAATCCGGAATTACAACAGTGTAATACATGAACTCCAAATATACAGGCATAAGTATGACAATATGAACGTTATACGAAATAATGTTTTGTAAATGAATGGTACACATAATAATAAATGAATGTAAACTTTAATAAAAGTTATAAGACACGCAAACCTATGTTTCGTTCCTCACCTTCAGATAAGAACTTCTTCTTTTAGATCTGGCGCCTTCCTACGGACAGAGCCGCGTTGCACCGCACAGATAGTCTTGTAAAGAGAGTCTTGTAAAGAGAGTCTCAAATAGACAAAAACTCAAAATGAGTGAGAAAGTAGAAGAAAATCACAATTTGGAGTGAATTTGGTCTGAGAAATGAGGAGGGGGAGGGTGTTTATATAGAGGGATTGGCGCCTGAACGTCTGGGCAGGTTGTCCGAATGACTGTTTTTTTTTTTTTGGTGAAATCCTAGGGTATTAATCTCTACCCTCCTTAAAAGGATTTTCCCCTCGAAATCAAGTCAAGTAGTTATGATGGTTATCTGCTTGAGATTCACTGTCGGAGTCATCTTTTGCTAGTTCAGGGTAGTGCCTGTATGGTCCCTTAATAGCACTGTGGCTAGTGGAGTCCTCAACATCATGAAACCATGGAGAGCAAATGGAATCGGATTCGTCCTTAGAAGATTCCAGCCTTTGCTTAACAGATGGTGGTGGAAGGTGCTAGTTACATCATTTGAGGAGAGGTAGGTTGAGTGATGGAATGTTTTTTCGTGTTGTTGCTCGAATACGGCCGCCGGGTAATTTTAGTAGAAGGTCTTGCCAAGATGAGGGCACGGGAATGTTTTGAACAAATTTGTTACGAAAAAACCATGCACACTCTGGCGATAAGGATCGATGTCTGTGTGGCAATGGAGTTGGTGATGCAAAGTAGTTGTGACTTGACTCAGATCCTAAATGAGTCGTCACAGGTTGCCAAGGAGGCCACTGCGTGTGTGCATTACCATATCCATTGATATTATTTTCAGACATCTGCATAGTTATTCAAGTGAAACGATGTATTAAGATATGTATACACAAAGTTTCATCATTTTATTGATAAGTGAGATAATACATAAATCACATCATTAGTCATTACTAAAAAATAATTCAGGGTATTTCTGTTTAATTGTTGCTTCTAGTTCCCATGTTGTTTCATCTATTCTGTGGTAATCCCAGAGCACTTTCACCAGTAGTATGCTACGTCGCCTTAGTTCTTGAGTTTTTCTATCAAAAATCTGTATCGCTCTCTCCTGATACTTATTTCCTTCCTCAACCCGAACTTCGACTAGAGGAATGATATGCGAAGGATCAGGACGGTACTTCCGAAGCATGGATACATGAAAAACGTCATGAACCTTAGACATGGATGATGGAAGGGACAGACGATAAGCAAGTTTTCCAATACGTTCATTGATCTGAAATGGACCAATATACAGTGGGAAGAGCTTTCCTCCTTTAATCCCAAAGCATTTGACACCTCTTGTGGACTGAACTTTTAGAAAAATGAAGTCCCCCTTATCGAATTCTAGAGGCTGCCTCCGCTTGTCAGCATAGCTCTTCTGTCGACTCTGTACAACACGAAGTCGCTCCTTTACTAGTGTGATCTTCCCAGAAGTCTCTTGAACTAGTTCAGGCCCCAACTGTGGTCGATCTGCCATATCTAACCAGCATACCGGAGATCTGCAAGGGCAACCATATAGAGCCTCGTACCATGCCGATACTAGTTTGGTAGCTGTTATTGTATGCAAACTCAGCTAAATGTAAGTACTTTGCCCATCCGTCATTAAAGTCCAAAATGCACCATCGTAACATGTCTTCTAAGATTTGGATAAGACGCTCTGACTGCCCATCAGTTTGAGGGTGAAAGGTTGTGCTCACGGTGATCTTAGAGCTCATTCTACTTTGGAAGCTTTGCCAAAACTTTGATGTGAATCGAGGGTCTCGATTAGAGACGATTGTGAGTGGTATGCCATGGAGGCGTATGATCTCTATTTCATATAGTTCGGAAAGTTTGGCGGGGTTATCTGTTAACTTTATTGGCAAGAAGTGTGCAAACTTTGTAAGTCTATCAATGATAACCCAGATAGCATCTTGCTTTTTATTATTTCGAGGCAAGGTCGTAAAAAAATCCATTGCGATGTTCTCCCACTTCCATTCTCCAATAGGTAACTGCTGAAGAAGTCCAGAGGGAAGTCTTCATTCTGCCTTAACTTGCTGGCAAATGAGACATCGAGCAACGAAGTTTGCAATTGCCTTCTTCATTCCAGAATACCAGAATTGTCGCTCGACATCCTTTTACATCTTGTCACCCCCAGGATGCATAGCGAACCTCGAACAATGCATTTCAATGAGCACTTATTTCCGAACCTCAGGATCGTTCGGTAGATAAAGACGTTTTTTTATAGAAAACGACCCCGTCTTCAGAGACCGACCAGTAAGGAAGGTCTTGTCCGCTGAGTAGAAGTTCTTGTTTCTTCATTAACATAGGGTCGTTGGCTTGATCAGTTGAAATCTTTTGAACCAGCTCAGAGTTGACTGATAATTGAGAAAGTTGTGAGCTTGCTCCCTCTTCGATCAGTTGTAGGTTAAAATTCTTCATCTTTGTAACCAACTTCCCCATTTCAAAGATAAGAGTGCAAGCAACATAAGATTTTCTACTCAGGGCATCAGCCACAATATTGGCCCTTTCGGGATGGTACTGGAGTTGAAAGTCATAATCTTTCAAAAATTCCAACCATCTTCTTTGGCGGAGGTTTAGGTCTCTCTAAGTGTAGATGTACTTAAGACTCTTGTGATCCGAGAATACCTCAAACCGTTCATCGTATAGGTAATGACGCCATAACTTCAGTGCAAAGACCTGAAGCGTCTGTAATGACCTCAAACCGTTCACCTTTCAATCGCAAGTCTTTTCGAGTGAGCTTGGTCATAGGTTCAACAATCTTTAAGAAGTCCTTGATGAAGCGTCTGTAATAGCCAGCCAAACCAAGAAAACTCCTAATCTGAGTAACAGTGGTAGGCTGCTTCCAATTTAAAATTGCTTCAACCTTAGAAGGATATACCTCAATGTCATTGCCTGAAACCACATGGCCTAGGAATTGAACTCGCTTCGCCCAAAATTCGCACTTACTCAATAACAGTTGTGACGTGACTCTGCTTCTTGGGAAGTAGCCACAGGTTGCCAAGGAGGTCACTGCGTGTGTGCATCACTATATCCATTGATATTATTTTCAGACATCAGCGTAGTTATTCAAGTGAAACAACGTATTAAGATAAGTGTAAACAATGTTTCATCATTTTATTGATAAGTGAAAATATTATAATGTATCACATTATCAGTTGGTACTAGAAAACAATTCAGGATATTTCTGTTTAATTGTTGCTTCTAGTTCCCATGTTGCTTCCTCTACGCCGTGGTGATCCGAGAGCACTTTCACAAGTGGTATGCTACGTCGCCGTAGTTCTTGAGTTTTTCTATCTAAAATCTGTATCGCTCTCTCTTGATACTTATTTCCTTCCTCAACCCGAACCTCGACTAAAGGGATGATATGCGAAGGATCAGGAAGATACTTGCGAAGCATAGATACGTGAAAAACGTCATGAACCTTAGGCATGGACGATGGAAGGAACGACGATAAGCAAGTTTTCCAATACGTTCAATGATCTTAAATGGACCTATATACCGCGGGGAGAGTTTTCCTTTGATCCTAAAGCGTTTGACACCTCTTGTGGGCTGAACTTTTAGAAAAACAAAGTCCCCCTTATCAAATTCTAGAGGTTGTCTCCGCTTGTCAGCATAGCTCTTCCGTCGACTTCGTGCAACACGAAGTTGTTCCTTTACTAGTGTGATCTTCTCAGAAGTCTCTTGAACTAGTTTAAGGCCTAACTGCGGTCGATCTGCCATATCTAACCAGCATACCGAAGATCTGCAAGGGCGACCATAGAGAGCCTCGTACGGTGCCATGCCGATACTAGTTTGGTAGCTGTTATTGTATGCAAACTCAACTAGATATAAATACTTTGCCCATCCGTCATTAAAGTCCAAAATGTAACACCGTAACATGTCTTCTAAGATTTGAATAAGCGCTCTGACGGCCCATTAGTCTGAGGGTGAAATGTTGTGCTCATGGTGATCTTAGAACTCATCTACTCTGGAAGCTTTTCCAAAAGTTTGATGTGAATCGAGGGTCTCGATCAGAGACGATCGTGAGTAGTATGCCATGAAAGCGTACGATCTCTCTTTCATATAGTTCTGCAAGTTTGGTGGGATTATCTGTGAACTTTGTTGGCAAAAGGTGTGTAGACTTTGTAAGTCTGTCAATGATAACCCAGATAACATCTTTCCTTTTATTGTTTCGAGGTAAGGTCGTAACAAAATCCATTGCGATGTTCTCCCATTTCCATTCTCCAATAGGTAATGGCTGGAGAAGTCTAGAGGGAAGTCTTCGTTCTGCCTTAACTTTCTGGCAAAAGAGACATCGAGCAACAAAGTCTGCAATTGCCTTCTTCATTCCAGAAAACCAGAATTGTCACTTGACATCCTTGTACATCTTGTCACCCCCAAGATGCATAGCGTACCTCGAACAGTGCATTTCAGTAAGCACTTCTATTTGAACCTCGGGATCGTTCGTTAGACAAAGGCGTTTTTTTATAGAAAACGACCGCGTCTTCTGAGACCGACCAGTAAGGAAGGTCCTGTCCGCTAAGTAGAAGTTCTCGTTTCTCCATTAACATAAAGTCATTGGCTTGAGCAGCTGAAATCTCTCTAACTAGCTCAGAGTTGGCTGATAATTGAGAGAGTCGTGGTCTTGGTCCCTCTTTGTTCAGCTGTAGGTTAAAGATCTCCATCTCTGTAGCCAACTTCCCCATTACGTAGTTAAGGGTGCAAGCAACATAAGATTTTCTACTCAGGGCATCGGCCACAACATTGGCCTTTCCAGGATGGTACTGGAGTTGAAAGTCATAATCTTTCAAGAATTCCAACCATCGTCTCTGGCGGAGATTTAGGTCTCTCTGAGTGTATATGTACTTAAGACTCTTGTGATCCGAGAAGACCTCAAACAGTTCACCGTATAGGTAATGACGCCATAACTTCAGTGCAAACACAACAACTACAAGTTCCAAGTCATGTGTTAGGTAATTACCCTCGTGAATCTTCAGTTGCCTCGAGGCATATGCAACAACTTGGCCTTCTTGCATTAGTACGGCACCTAAGCCTTGGAGAGAGGCATCGGTGTATAATGAAAATCCAATTGCATTTCTTGGAGTGATAAGTACAGGTGCCGTAGTGAGGCGTTTCTTCAATTCCTAAAATGATGCTTCACTGGCGGGATTCCAGATGAATCGCACGTCCTTTCGAGTGAGCTTGGTCATAGGTTCAGCAATCTTTGAGAAGTCCTTGATGAAGCGTTTGTAATAGTCAGCCAAACCAAGAAAACTCCTAATCTGAGTAACAGTGGTAGGCTGCTTCCAGTTTAAAACTGCTTCAACCTTAGAAGGATCTACCTCAATGCCATTGCCTGAAACCACATGGCCTAGGAATTGAACTCGCTTCGCCCAAAATTCGCACTTACTCAACTTTGCATACAGTTGGTGGCTTCTCAAGGTCTGGAGGACTATCTTCAGATGTATCTTATGGTCTTCCTAGGTTGAGGAGTATATCAAGATGTCGTCCACAAAAACCATCACAAATAGGTCTAAGTATAACCTGAATATGTGATTCATCAAATCCATGAATGCAGCAGGTGCATTTGTTAAACCAAAGGGCATAACCAAGAACTCATAATGACCGTACTGAGTTCTGAACGCCGTCTTGGTGATGTCCGACTCTCGGATTCGGAGTTGGTGATAACCGGACCGTAAATCAATCTTAGAGAAGTATTTGGCATCTCTAAGTTGGTCGAACAAGTCATCGATCCTAAGCAATGGATATCTGTTCTTGATGGTGACGTTATTCAACTTGCGATAGTCGATGCAAAGTCGTAACGAACCATCTTTTTTGCGAACACACAGAACTGGAGCGCCCCAGGGTGATGAACTTTTTCTGATAAAGCCATTACTCTCTAATTCCTTCAGTTGTGTGTCTAATTCGACCAGCTCGACATTTGACATTCTGTATGGTGGAATTGAGATAGGCCCTGTCCCAAGTATGAGGTTGATCGCAAAATCGAATTCCCTAACTGGAGGTAGACCATGAAGGTCATTTAGAAAAAATGTTGGGAATTCAGATATGACTAGAACATCATGTACTTCGAGAGGGTAGATTGCTGGTGATTCATTTTCGTCACCAAGGGATAGAGCTCGAAGTTGTGCCTTGAGAAGTGCAACTGTTGATTTGTGTATCCATTTCCTTGTTCCCTGAATCTTGGCTAACTCTCCTGTAGGCAAGGTTAACTAAACTTGCTTCTTCATACAGTCGATCTTTGCATTCAGTGGTGCTAGCCAGTCCATGCCGAGGATGATGTCAAAGTTTTCAATATCCATCACAAAAAAGATTTGCATATATTATCTGTTCTGACATTCGAAGCTCACATCGAGAACACTGCAAATTAACATCAATACCAGATCCGAACGGTGATGTGACATGGAGTGTGATGTTTGTGGGTTCAGGATGCAGGCCTAAATTTCTTACCAATGCCGACGATATAAAAGAATGCGTAGCACCTGAATCAAACAAAACATGCACCATTGTATTGAACAAAGGAAAGGTACCTTCAACTACACTGTTGTCTGGGAGGGGTTGTTGAGCGATGGCAAATGCTCTGCCCCGATTTCGTTGACCCTGGTTCTGCTGGTTCTGCCTGGGTTGGGCATTAGCAGCAGGTGGTGCTTGATGGACTGGAACAATGGGAATAGGTTGCTGAAGGTGAGGACAGAGATATTTTACATGGCCCTGCTGGCCGCAGTTGAAACAAGTCGGCTTGTACTGCTGATTGTTTTCTTGGCCATTCTGATTGTTCTGTTGGCCTTGCTGATTGTGGTGTCGACCACCACCTCTGCCATTGCCGTTTCTACGGCCATTCCTTCCATAATGACCTCCACGGCCATGATTTCGGAAACCCTGATGGTTAGCGTTAGAAGGTTCAGTCGCAGGTGTTGTGGCCTCATTCTTCGAAACATGGGCTGGGAGGGTTGGGTTTTGATTGTAGTAGGGCTTCTTCTTGTTGCCCTGTTGCGAGCCCTGTTGGGAAAATGTTGCAAGTCGTTTTCCCTTATTCATTCACTGCTCCTGTAAGATCTTCTCTTGTTCAAAGCTCATGGCCTTGTCAACAACCTCCTTGTAAATCTTGAGATCCAAAATCGACAAGGCTCGTGAAATATCATGGCGAAGGCCATTATAAAATTTCTCAGTCTTATCTCGCTCCGTTGAGATGGTGGAGGGAGAATAGACTGATAATTCTTTGAACTTTCCAGCATATTCCCTGGCGGTCATGGTGCCCTCGTATAACTTAGCGAATTTCTGGCGCTTCTGTCTCTTCACAGCGCTGGGAAAATACTCATCAATAAACATTGACTCGAACTGATACCAAGTCATATCTACTATGTTGACCCTTGGGTCCTCTTTCACTGTTATCCACCATGTGTTTGCTCCACCAACAAGTTGGTAGGTCGCTAGTGGAATTTTGCGAGTCTCATCGACTCCCATTGCATCAAGAGCCTTCTTTGACTCATCCAGCCACTTTTGCACCTCATCAGCCTCAATGGTGCCAGCGAAAGTAAGATGTTGTAGCCTCTTGTACTTAGTAATCTAATCAGTTTGAGATTCCGATCCAAATCGTACAGGTGCCTGAACAGTGGGAACCTGACTTGCCGCGGTCTCACGAACGGCAATTTGAACAGTGACCTTCATCGCCTTAATAAATCCGACGAAAAAGGTTTCCATGCTTGAAGGCATGGCAAAGGGTGCGAGTGGGGGTGGTATTGCCTGCCCAGATGTAGTGATAGTGTCGGGTGTGGCCTGTGCTTTTGTTGGAGGCGGCGGTTCCTGAATCTCAAGAGGTGCCTCCACTGCTGGACGAACAGTATGTGGCCTTCCTCTCTTCCTGGTTTTCATTTTCTCACTAGCAAGGAGAAAAATAAAACCAAGATTTAGGAACTGTAGCCAAGTATAATGTTATAGTATGCTCAGCAACAATTTCGAGAGTACTGCAATATTAAAATCACCTATTTTCTAAGTATAGTGTAAGGTTTTTGTTGAGGAATCAAATAATCTTATATATCTCGTATGTTTGGCCATGGTGTAAAAACAGACAAGGTTAGAATGTTTATATACTAAGTATAAAACTTTGCAAGTATTTCAAATGATTTGGTTTTGGTCTTTGTGAACATACATATATATTTCATTGAAAATCCATATGAGTCATAAGAATTCTAAGATTTGCCTCGGTAAATATCCTAATCTAACGTTCTATCGCAATCTTATGTATTCAAACTCTTACTCTTAGTCTTTTCCATTATTATCCAAGTTCATGTGTCCCATACCACATGATTTTGGTAATAAGGGGGTTAACCAAGTTAAGTTGCATGAACACAGTCTCTAAAAACATTGGCTGAACAGAAGTTCACTAATAGTATCGTCCAAATTTACTCGTCCCATACCGTGTAAACTTCGTGATAATATTAGTAATGCAACTTTCTCCAATTGTTTCTTTTCATACAAGGTCATGGGTTCTCTTACTTCCACATTTTATTTAGTATCTTCCAATTTTGTTATGTCCCATACCATTCCAAAGTTAGTGATACAAAGAAAGAATGGTTGTAAGTCGGCCCACCAAAGATAGTCTTTAAATAAAACATGTCATTCATATATAAAAGAAAAGTTTACGATGCCAGTAATCAGTTTTGATTTCCCTGCCTACTACCTCTCCTTCTAGATCTCCTGCTAAGTACAGAACGACTACTAACAGAAGGTTGAGAGTTTGCTCGCTCTGCTTCAGAGTTTTGCATATGTGTTAATATATGATTGTGAGTATCTCTCATTTCTGCGATATTGGATGCCATTTCATCTAACCGTTGGAAAAAGTTAGTCGATTGGCTCATTTGTGGTTGATGGCTCGATTGTCCCATAGGTGGAGGGTAGGTCATTGGCATTGGGGGAAAACATTTGTTGTACGGGTGATTCATAGGTGAAAGGTAATTGTTTTGATTGTACGGGGATACCTTAACTGGAACCCCTTGTATATTTGGATCTATTTGAGGTGAAAAATTTTGAAACAGTGGGCTCATTGGGATTTCTGCCCTCCAAAATTTGGTGTCACCCAATGCTGTTGTTGTTGGGTTACAGGGACTTGCAGGAATGGTTGACATGGTACCTCAGGTGTTGGAAACCTTTAGTACGACGTGTTGCCCTGAGTTGGCATGTTCCAAGCCGGTAGATTTGCTTGAGTACTTTGTCTATTTTGAGGTTGATTTAGGTTGGTAAATGAATCTCCCTCAGTGAATAGACGATCCGTTGGATTATTATTTGGGGCTGGGTTTGAAGTGGGGTCGGCATTTCCTATCGTCGTGCTGAATACTTCCTCGTCAGTTACTCCTCCCCTTGGAACATATATCTTGAAGATAGAAGATGTTGTAACTGGCTCAACGATTTGTCTCGAAGTCCCATCAAAAGTGTCGATGTTTACTTCGTATAGCATCCTCATATTCAAGACTCCGTAACCGAGGAATTCCTTTCTTAAAGGGTTTTGAATCACCCTCAACATTTGTTGGATGATGATGTGTGGTAAAGAGACCTTTATTTCCTTCTCTATGCAATATAACACGAGAAGTTGGGCTTTTGACATTGTGCCATTAGGCCCCATTTCTGGCAAGATGTTGTCGAACACGATCTTTACAAGGTCGGCAAGAGATGGTTTAAGATAATTGTTTGGGAGGTTGGTGAATGTCGATTGAGTGTATGGCGCCTTGGTGAGGGAATTGAATAATTGTTCATTAGACTCCGCGATTTCTGTAATTGTCTGGGTTCATGTGGATCAATAATTCTCTCCTCAACTGGAATCTCCATATGTCGAGCAATAGTCTCGATGTTGATATCAATTTTCATTCTCATGACTGTTGTCTCCAATACAGGGTTGATTCCCTCTTCTGGAAGTTCCACGCGATTCATGGCTTCGTAGAAGGATCTCACTAAGTTGTAAGAGACGTGGCCCTCAACTTTCGTTATGTTCAACCACCCCAAAGTTGTGAGTTTGTCATGAAGATCGGACGGAGGCGGAGATCTCTATTGTCGATGCTTCTCATAGTCATAACCTCCCTCTTGAACAATTCCTTGAGTCTAGTGGGAATTGGTTCCCTACTACTGGAAGTTGCTCCTTCACTTGAGGCTATTCTTTGCTGAAAGGAAAATAAATTTGTGAAAGACACAAAATATATTCCTAACATTTTTAAGATTTATTCTTTGTATTTTAGACAGTATTTTCTATTTTTCTCTTGATGTTTATGGCATCATGAAAAATTAAAATTCTTCATTAGCAATATGATATATATATATATATATATATCGCATACGTATATGAATGTATAGATATATATATTTAATCATAACTGTATATATAGTTTTCATAAATCAACTATATATATATTTGAAATTTAAACTATATAAAAATCATATATAGTTTTCTTAGATATATATTTAATACAAATCTTAACTATATAAAATTCATATATATGTAGTTCTAAAGATATATATATCTAATAACATTTTTTTCATTCAAATTTTTCATTAATAATATGATAAATATATATATATATATATCTCATATATACTAAGGTATATAGATATATATATTCAATCATAACTATACATATAGTTTTTAATAAATCATGATATATGTATATTTAAACCAAACTATATAAAAATCATATAGTTTTCTAGATATATATTTAATATAAATCTCAACTATATATAATTGACATATATATATAGTTCTAGATATATATATATATATATATCTAATAAAATGTTTCATTCAAAATTTCTTTTATCAACATGGTATATATATATATCTCTCCTATATGCATAGATATATAGATATATATATATTTAATCATAACAATATATATAGTTTTCATTAATCATAACTATATATATATTTCTAAACTATATAAAACTATATAGTTTTCTTAGATATATATATAATACAAATCTTAACTATATATAATTTTTATATATATAGTTCTAAAGATATATATCTAATGAAATTTTTCTTCCCCTAATTTGGTGGACTTGGGCGGGCTGAGGACCGTACTCTCTGATACCATTAAATGTCACACCCAGCCCGGACGCCCCTAAACCTGCGGTACACTCACGGACGGGGCGCGCATTTGGAATAACAACAATGGTAACAACAGAGTGCGCAGCGAAAAATATAATACAGTACAAATCTGATTTCATTTAATTCAAAATATAATTTGTACATAAAATGGTCAAGGGAGCATACTCCCCAAAATCCCCAATGAATAATACAGAGGGAACAAAAATGTGGGCCCCATAACCTGCACCCAGTCCATCCTAATTTCCTGTGAAAGATTTGATAATAATGGAGTGAGCTTAACGTGCTCAGTGGGTAAAACAGTTCGTGAGTATAATCATTAATAAAGCATACTTCAATATCAAATATCAAAAATACATATGTGAACAGCATAATCAATCAATATGTATGAATGCGTGACACCGTTTCGTAATGGTTTAATGAACGTACAACGCCTGAGTTCACGTACAAGTGTCCTTCCCCGGGCGTAGCCAGGTTCTCACTGTACGTCCCTCCTTAGGAACGATGCTCTAGATTCACGTACTGATGTCCCTCCCCAGGCGTAGTCGGGTTCTCGTGTACGTCCCTCTCCAGGAAAATATAATGAATAGCGAGCAATGCTCCTAACTATTTTATGATTCATAAACCATATACGTCCCTAGGTGGTGATATGTATGATGCCAATGCATGAACTGGTCTAGTCTACTGGTCTGGTCTTTTCTTGACATTTAGACTGACTTTGGCAATGTCTGGTGATCCTTATTAGGGTCGGTATCACGACGGCAAGGTTAGGACATTCAATATTACTTGTATAAGCTGATAGCTTTCAATAAGACCAACTAGATCAGTCCCCAGTTGAGAGGTCAGACACAAGGTCTGCTTAAATACCAATCGCCTAGAGCAGCCCGCTGCCTCCCGTTCACTATTTAAAGTTACTGAGGACAAGACCGAGCCTAGTTGAGTCAGATTGACCATAAATCTGGCATTATAACAGTATAATACGTGAATTCCAAGTGTATAGGCATAAGTGCGACAGTATAAACATTATATGACATAATGCAGTGTAAATGAACAATAGATATAATAATAACTGAATGTAAACTTTAATAAAAGTTATAAAATACGCAAACCTATGTTTCGTTCCCTACCTTCAAATAAAAACTTCTTTTTTAGATCTTGCGCTTTCCTCTGGACAGAACTTCGTCGTACCGCACTGAGAGTCTCGGACAGAGAGTCTCAAAAAACTAAAAACTCAAAATAAGTGAAAAGAGGAGGAAAAATCACAATTTGGAGTGAATTTGGTGTGAAAAATGAAGAGGGGAGGGTTGGTTTATATAGGGGTTTTGGCGCCTGGACTTCCGGGCTGGTTGCCCAGACTTCCTGGCGGGCTGCCCGGACTTCCGGGCAGGTGAAATGCCCAATTTTTTTATTTTTTTTTTGTGAAATACAGGGTATTACAAAATCACAATTTGGAGTGAATTTGGTGTGAGAAATGAGGAGGGGGGAGGGTGTTTATATAGAGGGATTAGTACCTGAGCGTTCGGGCAACCTGCCCGAACGACTCTTTTTTTTCTTTTTTCTTTTTTCTTTTTTCTTTTTTCTTTTTTTTTTGTGAAATCCTAGGGTATTACACTTTTTTTCCTACTTAAGGAACCCCCCTCCTCATTTCTCACACCAAAATCACTTCTCCTTGTGATTTTCTTCTCTCTCTCACTTATTTTGAGTTTTTGTTTTCTCTTTTGAGACTCTTTTCGCTGTGCAATGCGGTTCTGCTCGGGAGAAGGCATCAGTTCTCGAAGGAGTTTTTATCTGAAGGTGGGGAACGAAATATAAGTTTGTGTGTCTTATAACTTTTATTAAAGTTTACATTCATTTATCATTATGTTTACTATTCATTTACACTGCATTATTGCGTATAATGTTTATACTTGTCATACTTATGTCTGTATATTTGGAGTTCATGTATTACACTGTTGCTATGCCGGATTAGTATTCAATCTGGCTCAACCAGACTCAGTCTTGTCGTCAGTAACTTTAAATAGTGAACGGGAGGCAAATAACTTTGTTGCTAAAAGTCAAGTTTGTTAAAACTCAAGTTTCTTGTAGATAAAATATTTTATAGGCGTAGGTTTACGCTTGGCTAGCTGGAATCAACTAATCAAGAAGAAAAAAAATCCATTAAGAATTGATAATCAAATAATGGCTTCCTCGGAGAGACTTTTCAAAATAAAGAAATAATAATATATTCAAGCTTTGAAGGACTTTTCAAAAAATAAAATAAAATAATATATATCATACATGCAAGTTGTGATATACCATGGAGCACACAATGAGCAGCCTTGAAATGAGGTACTCTTGAATTGGAGAGAATTTGAGTTAGTCAATTTACTAAATATGACAAGTCAGGTCTTGTGTAATACCCTGTATTTCACAAAAAAAATAAAATAAAATAAAATAAAATTTCGGCTCCAGGCACTTGCCCGGAAGTCCAGGCAGCCCGCCTGGACTTCCAAGCGCCAAAAACTCTATATAAACCATCCCTCCCCTCTTCATTTTTCACACCAAATTCACTCCAAATTATGATTTTTCCTCCTCTTTTCACTCATATTGAGTTTTTAGTCTTTTGAGACTCTCTGTCCGAGATTCTCAGTGTAGTACGACGAAGTTCTGTCCGGAGGAAAGCGCCAGATCTGAAAAAGAAGTTCTTATATGAAGGTGGGGAACGAAACATAGGTTTGCGTGTTTTATAACTTTTATTAAAGTTTACATTCAGTTATTATTATGTCTACTGTTCATTTACAGTGCATTATGTCATATAATGATTATACTGCCACACTTATGCCTGTACACTTGGAATTCACGTATTATATTGTTATAATGCCGGATTTGTGGTCAATCTAACTCAACTAGACTCGGTCTTGTCCTCAGTAACTTTAAATAGTGAACGGGAGGCAGCGGGCTGCTCTAGGCGATTGGTTATTTAAGCAGACCTTGTGTCTCCGCTCTCAACTGGGGATTGATCTAGTTGGTCTTATTGAAAACTATCAGCTTATACATATAATACTGAATGTCCTAACCTTGCACGTCGTGATACCGACCTTGATAAGGATCACTAGGCAGCGGGCTGCTCTTGCCAAAGTCAGTCTAAATGTCAAGAAAAAACCAAACCAGTAGACTAGACCAGTTCATGCATTGGCATGATACATATCACCACCTAGGGACGTATATGGTTTATGACTCATTGAATAGTTAGGAGCATTGCTCGCTATTCATTACATTTCTCTGGAGATGGACGTACATGAGAACCCGGCTACACCCGGGGAGGGACATCAGTACGTGAATCCAGAGCATCGTTCCTGAGGAGGGACGTATAGTGAGAACCTGGCTACGCCCGGGGAAGGACACCTATACGTGAACTCAGGCGATGTACGTTCATCAAACCATTACGAGACGGTGTCATGAATACATACATATTGATTGATTATGATGCTCACATGTGTATTTAAGATATTTGATATTGAAGTATGCTTTATTAATTGTTATACTCACGAACTATTTACCCACTGAGCGCGTTAAGCTCACTCCATTATTATCAAATCTTTCACAGGAAATTTGGGTGGACTGGGTGCAGGTTATGGGGCCCACATTTTGTACCCTTTGTATGATTCATTGGGGATTTTGGGGAGTATGTTCCATTGACCATTTTATGTACAAATTATATTTTGAATTAAATGAAATCAGATTTGTACTGTGTGATATATATTTCCGCTACGCACTCTGTTGTTACCATTGTTATTGTTCCAAATGCGCGCCTCGTCCGAGAGTGTACCGCTGGTTTAGGCGCTTCTGGGCGGGGTGTGACATCTTGACATTGTGAGGTAAGACATTTTTCTAATTAATCGTGTAGACACTATTGGATCATCAAGTAATTCACCTTTATCTCTTTCAAATTTCATATTATGTTTCATAGGTTTCTTTTAATAGTTTACATCCAAGATAATTAGCATCTGATAGTAACTATAGAACATAATGTCATTGGCTAAGAGAAGTTTTTTTGTAAGAACATGTTGTTGGTGCAACCAAGAGAGGGCTGAATTGGGTGTGATGGTCAATTTAAAACTTTTCCAATGACTTAGTGATATACAATGATAAATTAGAATTAAATGCACATACTACCCATAAAGTAAAATGCATAACTTAAAGCACACTAGGATTTATAGTGGTTCGGCCAAGCCTACATCCACTACCTAATCTCCCGATTAGAATTTTCTCAATCCACTAACCAATTCTCTTACAGGTGAGAATCAAACCGTTATACATGCCCTTTTATAGGTTCAAGGCAAACCTATCCTTTTCCGGGCTAAGGATGAACCGCATTTTCTTTTTTCGAGATAGGAAAAAACCCATTGTAATACTCCGAAAATTTTTAAGGGTATTTTTGAAATTATAAATTCAAAGGTATTTTCATAATTTTACACTAAGACCAAAAATAGCTCAAACACGACATGTGTTACATATAACATGCTACTATATTTTATTTAGATCTTAATTCTTATTACGGTATCACTTCAAATTTAAAATAATAATTTAAACTTCTATGACTAGGCTTAAGTGGCCATATAAAAGTATAATAATAATAATAATAAAGTTATAGGATAATCCACGTGATTCAAGTGTTCCCAAAATTCCATGACTATTCTACTTAAATGTAAATTCAAACTATCTATTTTAATCTCATAAAATTTATATACAATAAATCTTGTTATTTATGAAAAGCAAGTTTCTAATAATCAATAGTTTTGTAATCTCTCCATATAAAGCCACCACATGCTAGACATGGCAAGATATCCAACTTCCTTTTATTAATTCCTCTCATACTCCACAGTTAGCACATTCTTTTCATTTTGTAGACAAAGGCAATTTAGAAAATTAAGAGATCTTACCATTCTTTCCTTTCATTATTTTCTGTTAATCTCTCTTTCCTTTCACTATTTTTTGTTAATATTTATTTTATTTCCTTTCTCTTTTGCTAACATTCACGTCTCTCTCATAATGCCTAAATACCTAATGTGGCATATCAATCCCAATTAAATCTCTCCTTATATTTCCACTTCTTTCGTTATATTACTTTCAATTTCCTTCATGATTTGGATACTATTACAATTACATGGACAATCATTATAATATATTAAGATACATTTTTTTATTAAAGCTTCACCCTCATTATGGGATGAATATTATTCTTATTATATATAATTCCTTCAATTCCATATGCAATTCAATTCGAGATATTCACAAACAACTTAAATATAAAGTACTATTTCAAGCGTAAATCCTCAAGTTTTGCTTATTTATACACACACAAAAAACCAATTAAAAAATCTAATTTTTTTACAAAAACATACAATAGTCCCACTCAAAGCCAAAATACTTAATTTATTTATATTAACACTCGAAAGTCCCGTTTGGGGTGAAAAGTATGGATTTATTAACATAAGCACGCGATACTCATATTTCCAACATATATATATAACTTGCATGAATTCTTTTATTAATCTGTCACTCCTTTCTTCACGCTAGTCATGGCTTTAATTTAAAGATTGACATGTTTTCTTAAACAACCCCATAAAGGCAACTCAAATCTTTTCCATATATTTTTAATTTGCTTTCTTTTAAGCTATTGCTAATATACACCAAAGACATTCATAAAACCCTAAGCATATAAAACCTTCATATGCAATCCAACACCATTTTTTCTCCTCATATACTATTCCACCTAAGCTCATTCTTCCTCTTTGGAGATTCGTAGCCCTTGAAACTGGAAATCCTGCAACTACAAAAGTAAGTTTTACACTTCCTTTTCTTTCCTCCTCTACTTGTCGCATATCTTTTTTCATGTTTTGATCGAATGTTGTACCGACAACGTCAGTGTGGTGATGCACCACATGTTCTTCTCAGCATTCTCATGGACATGGGTTACCTAGGAGTGCCATGTGTGGTTCCTCACCTCACCGCCCCTGTTTTCCAAATTATTTCTCTTCTTTCATATTTTTTTACGGCATTAAGGGAGACAACAACAATTGTTGTGACCATGGCCAACAGATGCATGATAGTGTGTTATCTACTACCATCACACATCACCAACATGCATATATCACATGAAATATATATATATAAGAAAACCCACCATCGTCAACCACTTCTTTGTTATATAGATTATATATATGTTATAGCAGTATATATATACATACATCTTATTGTTACCCAACACATATATATATGCAAATTATTATAATATATATATTACAGCAGTATATATATACATACATCTTATTGTTACCCAACGCATATATATACAGATTATTATAATATATATATTATAGCAGTTATATACGTATGTATATACATATATCTTACTTATATGAGTAATATATATATTTGGGTAGGTACGTGTGACTAATTCAAATGTAATACATATGTATAGGTTGAGGACGTACGTTACGCACCAAGAATTTTGACAACAACAAATTGCGTGCGTAACAAGTGGGGAAGATTCTATGCCTTTACAATATTTTATTTCGATATGTAGATAGGAACATTAAATTAATTAGATTTATAGTATTATTAGATTGTTCATGAATGCTTGTCTTACATGATTGTACATATTATGATTGTTGGCCATGATGATATGTATATGTGTATGATTTGTTGTCCCAAGTTGATGTTGAATGCGGTATTTCTTGTGTACTTTTTAAAGTGTGATGATGAGATATATGATGAGAGTATAAGCATAATTGTTATAATAAAGTTCATGTGTAAATGCTATTGTTATTTGACATTGTGATATGATACTATGTGTTGTGGAGTTTGAACATATCATGTGAATAGAAGTTATATATCATATTTATGTTGTATGTGTGATACTGTGACATCATTAAAGAACACGATTAAGATAAGAATAACACATATGGAGCAGTTATTCTAAGAAATATCGCCAATGACCGTTTTGGGGCAGTTATTCTGATGAATATCGCCAATGATTATTATGGGACAGTTATTCATTATGAATATCGCCAACTAATTTTTAATTTTGGGTAGTGCCACCCGGGGTTTGATTTCCTAAAGGTACGTGATTTGAAACGTGATGGAATTCTCAACTCAAACAATCAAATGTTGCAACGATTAATGTGTGAAACTTATTTGTAATGTTCTTGTGTATATATCATAATAAAATGTAGTGAATGGTTTAGATGACCCATTGGGCTTTCAAGCTCACCCCTATTTTTCACATGCAGGTACATGAAAGAATAGAGTCGCAAGTTCGTGACGTGTCTCTCAGTAGTAGGGGTGGGTTAGTGGCTTGAGTAGCGTTATGGTAGTATGACTGAGTAATTATTTAATAATTAATTATATCAATTAAATGGGTTGTATTAGAAATCAATGCTTTTGGAACATTATAGTGGTCGTTGAAGATGTCATGGGTTATTTTATATGTTTATGCCTTGGACTTGAACTTGTTAATTCTACTTGATGAATATATTTAAAATGTTGTGTCCATAATGGATGGACAATGTCAAGTACCTTCATGGCTCAATATTCAATTTGTGTAATGGGAATCTATAGTCTGTGGCATAGAAATTGAAAGAGTATTTTTCTATCTTAACTTGTAACCTTATTTGGAATATAAATGATATTATTAAATTTATTTTTACCTGTGTAAAGATTTTGGGGTTAAGGTAGATGGATACAATTCATGCCTCGATTTTCTTTTTGCTATTTTCTTGATAAGAGCAAATATTTATTCTTATTACTTTAAATTTAAGTTTTGAAAATCGGAGTGTGACACCCATGTTCCTTTTACGGGATAAGGAAGAACCGTTTTCCTTTTACAGGTTTAGAGATAACCTATCATTTTACAGGTTAAGGACCCACCTTCCCTTTTACTGGTTGAGGAAGAACCATGATCTTTTTATGAGATGAGGAACAATCGTATTTCCTTTTACTGGGCTGAGGAAAAACTCATGTTCCTTTTACGGGATCAGGAAGAACAGTTATCCTACTTGCAGGTGAGAATGAACCTTAACATAATTTCAACCATGAAATCATTAAGTGAATTATATTCACTTGACCTGGTTGTTTCAATCCAGAAACATGCCAGCATTACAACACAAAATAATAATGTTGGTTGTAACTGAGTAGAACACTTTATAATTAAGTTCATATGCATAACATTACAAAGATATATAAATTTGAATACATAATGCTAAGAGACATAAACTTATAGTCTTTTACCTTTCAATGTTTGGTATTGCTCAAGTGCAGTTTCAAAAGGCGTGAATGATATCTAAATCAATTAAGTGCTTCTTCAAAAACATTATGATACCATTGAAACATTGAAGTTGAAAATGCAGGAACAATGTAAAACATAGACTCGGATAGTTTTCAGAATAGATAAAATATATAACGTGAAAACTTTTGGTCCTTTATTCAGTAGTTAACACAACTACTGATATAGTTCAATACAGTACTTAAGATATGTAATCAAGTAAAACTGTATCTCTCATGAACTATTTCTCAAATTTCTTTTTCAGCATGATTGATGTTAAGTATAAATCCAAGCTGAAAATTTGAGTAGAAACCAGTTCAAATAAATTTCCAAAGATAGAATATAATTGAAGTTCAATATGAAAATCTTTTGAACTAAGTAAAGTATCAGTGAAGAATACTTTGACAACTTAGAACATTTGAAAACTTATGAATGATTTGAACAACGACTAACATTCCAAAAGTTTTTGGCACAATAAAGATTATCGAAAAATTGTTTGATTCAAAGTGTTGGTATTAATAGACTTAGTAGATAATAGTTGTTAGACATTTGAAGTTTAAATACAATGTGTACGTTTACACACAACGGCTAGAATGTTATATGAAAATGGTATCTGTAATTTTCACTATCATTCTGGTTCTTTTCAGATTACATGAATAAGGAAAGTTTTAGAAAACTTGATTCTTGCAACAGAGAGGATCTCTAATAAATCTAAAAATGATTCTGTGCAAAGATCCGTTCTGGAAAAGTAGACTGATATAGTGTATCTTTCAGAACAGTGATGGTTGTTGAATTAACGTCCTGATTTCGTAATCAGTGTCCTGACGCATAATATCAACTTTGTCACTTTGTTTCTTGAAGGCGCTACTAACTCGTAAGCGTCCTGACTTTCTTTACAATAGAAATGACTCAACTTTGAGGGCGCTAAAACACGATTAGTGTCCTGCTTACTTTTAAAACATTTGGACACATGAGGGCTCTACTTTCCAAGTAAGCGTCCTCCTGTTTAAAACATAAAATTCAAGGGCGCTACAACTATGTAAGCGTCCTATCATTTCAAAATATTTGAAAACAAAACCAAGTGCGCTAAAGGACAATCAGCGTCCTGAAAGTTATTAAGTTGGTTCCCAAAGATGAGAACGCTCCTATCCAAGTAGCGTCCTGATGGTTTATCCAACTTATAACTATTAGCATCCTCAAAGATAAATTCTTTGAAGAAGTTAGAATTCTTTCAGTAATCTGATGTTGAGTTAGTGTCCTGATAACTTCGGAGGTTAACTAAAAAGAGGTAGCTACTTACAAGTAAGTGTCCTGATAAATCAGTTCAATTCAACCTTGAATGTTATCAACGTACTAAAGAATCATTAGCGTCCTGACTTATCAAGTTCAGGAGAGCGCTGCTAAATCATTAGCGTCCTGAAAGACTTTTAAAAAACAGTTTTGACTCGTGATTAAAAATACGATAAATGCGAATAAAACTCGGTAAATTTCAAATCAAATATAAAAAATTAAATCATTTGAAATATCGTAAAGCGTATGATCAAAACATGCAAATATGCAAGTGATTTGTGCATGGTTTTGAAAAACCTTTGAGCAATATCGATTAGAGAAAAATATACCTTAAATATCGTGTATTTCTCATATTTTTCATAATCTTTAAATCCAACTCTTCATTATGAGATCTTCAATGTGAACTTCGTGCTTGAGTTGAATTTCGTGAACGTTGATCGAATGATGTAGTCTTGAAGCACTTGATCGAATCGTTCGAGTGGTGTGATCTTGAAATCATGATATGAACTTTGAAAGGTCCTTTGATTAGAACGATCTTGAACATTTGATATGATCTTGAATTCTTTGATCAAATCATTCTTTGACTTTTTGCTTTCCTGAGGTGCTGAGAAAAGTTCTTGATTAAAGCTCGTTAGCACCGAAAGAGATTTTGTTTGTGGTCATCAAAATATACTTCATCAAGTATACTTAGGGACGTGCTAAGTGATGAACCGCTTAGGTCAACACATGCTACCTCCAAACCCAAGAAATTAATATTTCAGTTTTCAAAATCCTTGAGTTTAAAACAACTATCAAGAGAGAACTTAAAGCACTAATTCACAACCTTTTTTTTATTGTTTGTTATTACAATGCCGCTCACATATACCAGAAGAATAACAAAAAAGTACTTTGCAATCTTGATAAATAATTAATAAATGATTCAAAGCTGACTATGTAAATCCTTTAGTGAGTAGAACACTAAAAAATTTAGAAAATCAGTGTTTAAAAGCTTACTTGAGTTCATAAATTGACTTGTGCAATAGACATATGGTAGTGGGTAAAACCTCCCTTTCATTGTGATATCTTATAAAATTCATCATGGAGATCTTCAAGGAGAAAACACAATCAATGATCATTCAACTCAAAGTCAAAGAAAGTCAACTAAAGATCAAGGCATTGAAGCTTTAAAGGCAACTTTACACACTATCAAAATAATGGAACTTTCTCGTCTCTTACTTGAGTTTTCTGGTGTTTTAAGAAGTTATTAATAAACAACATTTGTTAGGTGCAAAACACCTAAAATTCACTTTATGGAGAGGTCTCAGGTTCGAGTTTGTCTCCCACCATTTGTTGGCCACCGATATTATTAATGAGATTAATGGGGAGAGGTGTCCCCGATACCCATGATCTCAAAAAAATAAAAATAATAATAATAAACATCAGAAAACTATATAACACAAATTAGTTCAGGAATCAATATATATTAACTTAAACAAAGAGACCCATGAATAGCTAGTTTTGGTGTTTCGAAACATAAAAGGACTCAATTAGTTCTTGTTCTTGAAATTTAATTAACTTGATTAAAGAAAGATAATGTGATGAATTGGTTTGACATAGAAAAAATAGGGCTGGAATATAGATCCAAAAGTCCAACAAAAAAAGAAAATGAAAGTGAACGTAAAGAAACTTAAACAAACAGACCTACTACTTCTTATTTGAAGAAAATTGGTGCAACAATTTTCATAGGTCATCTAGTACTCAATAGCAATGAGCCAGTCATATATACGAAACAAACAAGAATACACCAAATTAAAACAAAAATACTACTTTTTTTTTAATAAAATTCACAACATAAATAAGCAAATATCATTAACCAATGTCATATGGAAGATGTTCGTGGATGAAATATCTGAATATACAAGTTTGTAAATCCCTAAAAAATAATGATGATCGCTCAACCTAGCTTCTATCAGAATACAAAAATATAACTAGGCTTGATATTCTACAAGAAAATGAACTGGATTTAGCAAATAAGAAATCATTAAAGTAGCACCCCATGCTTACATAAATTCCAAGCCAAGTAAAAAAAATGTGATCTTACAACATCTTCGTCATGTCATCTTCATCTTCAGTTACCTCTGGTGAACTGAAAAAGTTGAACAAAACTTGTTAAGAGGACGAAATTAAAAAGCCTCATCTATCTCTGCCCATCATCGAAATTATAATCAAAGACAGTACTATTAATTAATAACTGCCAAAACAAAACAGAAAATTGGACCATGAAGATACATCTAATAACAAGTGTCTTAAAATGCATTTATGATCAATGAAGCAAAAGGCATCAAAGTGCCTTCACAATCAGAATCTCTTCAACCAAAATTCAAAAAAAAAAAAAAAACAACATTTTCAGACATACATACACGTAAAATTCATAGTTCCAAAAGAAAAGAATTAGAAATAAGAGGAAATTAGGAGCAACTTTGTACAATCTTTGGGAACCTCGCACGACGTGATTGTGGGAACACGAGAGGTGTGCATAGGGGTGTCAATATGGGTCGCCGACCTTGGCCCAATCCTAACCTAACAAGCCCGACAAAAAAAATAGAATGGACTAGTCCGACCCATTATTAAATCAGACTAGGCTGGGCTGGGCTAATTTGTTAAATCACTAGCCCAGCCCTACCCATAACTCGTAAAAAATCTAAAATGGGCTGGGTTGGGCTTCACCCGTGGGTCAAATAAACTGGCCGAATGAACTAGAATTACGGGCCAAGTAGGCTTAAATTGCTAACTAAGAGATTGATTGAATAAAATTTAATATTATAAAATAAAATATTATTTATATTTATTTAATTTTAAGTAACATAAAAAAAAAATTGGAGGAATTAATAAAAATTATAAAGAAATTAAAATAAAAAAATTTCCTTCCTTGCAATAACTTAAAAATCTAGTCTAATAAAAAAAGAAATTTACTTAATTTAATAAAGTAAATTTTTAAACTTTCTTAGATTAAATATAAAGAAGATATAATATAAAAACATTTGAGTGAAGAATTTTTATCAGTATGTATATATATATTAGAAATATTTTAGAAAATGAGGATATATATATATATATATATATATATTAGAATTTTTCTTAATTAAGATTTCTAAAAGTACTTAGAATAAGTGGGGAAATATTTTAGAAAATGAGAAAAGATTTTTTTTTTTCTGTCTAATTTCTAAGTTTAAAACTACTCAATTTAAATAATAGAAGATCATAAAATCTTTATTAAAAAATAAAAAATATAATATAAAAAACTAGCTATAACGGATTTTGGTTAATTTGTATGAATTTGATATGTATATATTCTTTTTTATAGTAACAAGAACTTTATTTCTAAAATTATTTAATAATTTAATAAAAAAGATTTAAAATATTTCTTAGAATGTATGCAAAAAAAATTGTAATGAGGTTTTATAAGTGTATAAATATGTATTATTCATAGATAAAAATTATTATTTAGAATTTTTATTTAAAGAAAAATATATTATATATAAAGGTTAAATAATTAACTATTTAGATCAGGCCGTGGGCCTAGCTCAAATAATAATATTAAGTTGTTGGGTCGGGCTGTTCGGGTCGGTCTTTTAGGGGTTACCCGAATCTGTCCGCTCTATGATAATGGGAAGGCTGGGCTAGGGCAACATTTAAATCAGGCTTAGGCTTGGGTCTAGCTGGACGGGCCAAGCCCATGAGTTGTAGCCCGCATTAACACCCCTAGGTGTGCATCTTTGTGGACCTACAAGCACTCCTTTAACCTTCTTTAACCTTTTTTGGACTTTTGGTTTTTTCAATTATATTTTGAGATTTGTAGCTGGAGGTGTATATGAGGTGGATTGGGTCGATTTAAAATTAAAATTTAACTCAATCCAAACAATTTGAATTGATAAATTTGAAACTCAACCCAACCTAAACAGTTCATATTCAATTTGGATTGAGTCGGTTGATCAGGTTGAACTTAGGCCTAATATTTGGTCAAAAGAAGTTAACTTTTATACCAAATTTAGATGTTTCAAAATTTCAAATTCATGTAAATAGCCTTAAATAAAATTTGTTTGGCACTAATATTCTTAATTTATTTCACCTATCATTATAAAAAAATAATAATAAAATAATATAGACATAAAAAAGCATATATAAACATTTAAAGATTGAACGGTGACCCAACCCAAACATTTTGATTAATGTTTTGTGATTAATTTTGGGTGTGTTTTTGGATTCTGTTATTTTCAATTTCGGTTTTTATTTATTTTTCATGTTTATGAAGATGCTTGTTAAAAAAAATGGTTTTTTCTTTCTTTTTTTAGTTTTGGGTGTTTTAAAATTGATTTTCAACAGAAAATGCGTAATTCTTTCTATATTGGTGACTCCCTTATTATTTTTTATCTACGTTATTAATTAATTAATGTCCATCCTCTAGTGCTTTTTTAATTTTCAGAAAATGGGATAATACATTTTTGAGTGAATTTAAGAAGTAATATTTAATTTATGGTATTTGGGTTCGATTATATGAATTTATAAATTTTCAAATTGATAATGTGTTCGGATAACGTTACTTGAATTTTTATATGCTAAACTGGTGACCCAAGTCAAACTAATTAGGTTAGATATGTTAGACCTTAACTCAATTCAAACAACCTCTCCAAACCAATCTAAAATCAACCCAAAGATTCGATTTTGTTCGGTTGGGTACCCATTAACCGCTCTCAAAATATTCCACGAATCCAAATCAAAATACCCAAATTACGAACACAACGGCCCCGTTTACGCCACCATGATCAACATCCTGGCAACCACGGGCCACATAACCGAGATGAAAAACTTGATTGATCAAATGAAACAAGACTCCTGCCAATGCAAAGATTCCATCTTTTCTACGGCAATCAAGACCTACGCCAACGCCGAATTGCTTAACAAAGCAATCTCCTTGTTCAATTCCCTCCCTGAATTCAACTGCGTGAGTTGGACTGATTCCCTCAATACCCTTTTGGAGATCATGCTGAAACAAGGAAAATTCGAGATGGCTTGTTGTTTATACTTGGAGAAATCAAATGGGTGGGAGGTAAAGGATAGAATTCGTGCTTTGAATGTGCTAATTGGTGCTTTGTGCAAGAGAAATCGGTCTGATCTTGCTTTGGTAGTATTTCAAGAGTTGAATGATCAGTGTTGTTTTCCGGATAGGGAGACATATAAGTTGTTAATGAGAGGTTTATGTGACGATGGGAGGTTAAATGAAGCGACCCATTTGCTTTATAATATGTTTTGGAGGATATCAAAGAAGGGTAGTGGTGAAGATGCTGTAGTTTATAGAACACTTTTAGAAGCTTTATGTGATCATAGGATGGTCACTGAGGCCATGGAGATTCTTGGTAAGATCTTGAAGAAAGGATTATTGAAGGGTCCTAAGACACGTTATCATGATATGGGTATAAGCCAATTTGATCAAAATGGAAGTTTGGAGAAGATTAAAGATAGAATCAATGAGTGTTTAGTTAGTGGTGGGATTCCTAGTTTGGCTTCTTATATTGCAATGGCTGTTGATTTGTATTCTGAAGGGAAGATTGACATTGCCGACCGAGTGTTTGATGAAATGCTTGAAAGAGGATTTCGGCCGTTAAATTTGACCTACGAAGCGAAAATGGCAGCCTTATGTAAAGAAAGGAAGGTGGATGAAGCAGCTAACTTGATTGAGAAGAAAATGGTGGATGGAAATTGTGTTCCTAATGTTGGAACATATAACATTTTGTTGAAAGGCTTGTGTGATGAAGGGAAGTCTTTGAGAGCTTTGGGGTACTTGGAAAAGATGTGTAAACAAGTGGGTTGTGTTCCAAACAAGGAGACTTACAGTATTTTTGGTGGATGGATTGTGTGGTGAAGGTCATTTTGATGAAGTTTCTGAGATTTTTGAGAAGATGTTGGATAGAAAATATTGGCCATGTTTTGGAGCATACAATAGACTTATTGGAGGGCTTTGTGTGTTGGGTAAGAGATATGAAGCTGTGGTGTGGCTTGAGGAGATGATTAGCCAAGGTATGATCCCAGAGGTTTCTGTTTGGAACTTACTGGTGTCTTGCTTGTGTTCTAACACAAATGAAGCTGGTGGCGGTGGTGCTTGTTTGAAGGCATTTCACCAGCTCACAAAATCATGAGGAAGATTGAGGAAAGATATGTTTATTAAACTTATCTTTTGCTGGGAAATCTTGCTTGTTCATGATTGAGTGTAGTTGATATTTATAGAGAAACTTGTAGGGGCAAGATTGAGGTACCCTGTGGGTTCTTGTCAATGAAATGACTTGAATTAGCAAGGGTGGAAAATTGGATAGATTTAGGTAGCTATCCAATTAATGGATAGTGAGAAACATGCCTGAACGCACCCTCCTACTAGCTATTGGTAATTGAGATTTTTTAAGAAATCTTACATGATTACTCACAACTAATATTAAATGTCATTCATTCATTCTTGATTGGTAGCCCTCTTCATGTACCATGTGCATGATGAACCTTTGCTGGTCACCCACGAATTTTTTTATATTATATCATATTATATTAATAATATAGTAAATGTTTATAATATATACTTTCTGTAACTGTTTTGTTTTTTTTTTTTTTGACAAGCCCCTAACTGTTATTTGGCTTGCTAATCAAGGAAGAAAAAAAAAAGTTTTTTATTTGTTTTTATTTTTATCTGAAATTTGTACTAGTAAGAAGAACAATAAGAACAACACAACAACGTTCAAGCCCTCCACTAACATTTAATTTCAGAATTTTGTTCTTTGATTCCATTTGCTCTTTCTAAATTTTATGATTCTGTATGCATGTATAAATGATAAAAAGAAAACAAAGTAATAGGTCATCTCCAATTGACCATATGGATCTATAAAGGAAACGATCCATTTTACTTAATTCATTCTCTATCAATTGTTTTAATTCGTGGGTGCTTGAAATTGGGTTTGTCCCAACCAAAATATCACCTTGGATAGGTGGGCTGCCCGAAGTTTTAATTATTATTTTTTTTTGTACAATCTTAAGGTGTTACAAAAACCTCTAGTAAAAATTAATTATAATCAAAGAAAGCACTATTAATTAATAACGACCAAAACAAAATAGAAAATTGGACCATGAAGATACATCTAATAACAAGTATCTTAAAATGCATTTATGATCAATGAAGCAAAAGGGCTACCTAATGCATCAAAATGTCTTCACAATCAGAATCTCTTCAACCAAAATTTAAAAAAAAAAAAAAAAACATTTTCAGACATACATACACGTAAAATTCATGGCTCCAAAAGAAGAAATTTAGAAATAAGAGGAAATTGAGAGCGAACTTTGTAAAATCTTTGGGAACCTCACACGATCACGCAAGGTGGCTGGGCGAACTTGCAAGGTGTCAATATGGGCCGCTCGGCCTGGCCCAATTATAACTTAACAAGCCCAAAAAAAATTTGAATTAGGCTAGTCCCATTCATTATTAAATCGAACTAGGCTGGGCTGGGCCGGGCCAATTTGTTAAATCACTAGCTCAGCCCTACTCATAATTCGTTAAAAATTTAAAATGGGCTGGATTGGGCTTCACCGCAAACAAACGGGCCGAATTGGCTAGAACTACAGGCCACGTAGGCTTAAATTGTGGGCTAAGAGATTGACTAATTAAATTGAACAAAATTTGATATTATAAAATAAAATATTATTTATTTTTATTTAATTTTAAGTAACATAAAAAGTTTTTCGGAGGAATTAAAAAAATTACAAAGAAATTAAAATAAAAAAATTCCTTTGTTACAATGACTTAAAAATCTAGTCTAATAAAAAAAAGATATTTACTTAATTTAATAAAGTAAAATTTTAAAACATTTTCCTAAAGTATTATGATATAGATATGATAAAAAATTTGAATAACGGTAACCAACTTAATTTAATAGAATAAGATTTCAAAAATATCTCGAAAGGATATGATAATGGCAACCAACTTCATTTGATTAGAGTGATTTTTTTGAAAACTTTCTTAAAATTGAAATGAATCAAATGATATATAGATTTTGAGTTAACTTCTACTATTAATTTATATAAAGAAAAATTACTTAACTTAAGTAAAAATTACTTAACTTAATTAAAGTAGAATTTTAAAACTTTCTTATATTAAATATAAAGAAGATATAATATGAAAACATTTGAGTGAAGAATTTTTTTTAGAAATATTTATATATATATATTAGAAATATTTTAGAAAATGAGGATATAAATATATATTTTAGAATTTTTTTTTAATTAAGATTTCTAAAAGTACTTAGAATAAGTAGGGAAATATTTTAGAAAATGAGAAAAGATCATTTTTTCTAATTTCTACGTTTAAAACTACTTAATTTAAATAATAAAAGATTACAAAATTTCTATTAAAAAATAAAAAATTAGCTAACGAATTTTGATTAATTTATATGAATTTGATATGTTTATATTCTTTTTTATAGTAACAAGGACTTTGTTTCTAAAATTATTTAATAATTTAATTAAAAAAATTAAAATATTTCTTAGAATGTATGCAAAAAATAAAATAAAATTAATGAGGATTTATAAGTGTATAAGTATGTTCGCGTCTCCCTTAAGCTAGGATCTCTTTTGGGTTTAGGCTCCTTGGTGTTTGGGTCTAGCTGGTTAGGATCTCCGTGAGGTGTGTGTTGGGTTGAGCTTTAGTATTCTTCTATTCCTTCTCCTTCCCCACTGTTCAGAAAAAAAAAAAAAAAAAAAAAAAAAAAGCCAATGGTAGTGCGTGTGTGAGTACGTTGTGTGTGTGTTTTACTTGCTTAGTCCAACATCGCCTCCCAGAATCTATCTGGTTAGGCTTATATCCTTGGTTCGCGTCTCCCTTAAGTTAGGTTCCCTTTTGAGTTGAGGCTCCTTGGTGTTTAGGTCTAGCTAGTTAGGATCTCTGTGAGGTGTGTATTGGGTTGAGCTTCAGTATTCCCCTATTCATTCCCCTTCTCCACTGTTTAAAAAAAAAGTATGTATTATTCATAGATAAAAAATTATTATTTAGAAATTTTATTTAATGAAAAATATATTATATATAAAGGTTAAAGAATTAACTATTCAGATTAGGCCGTTGGCTTAGCTCGAATAACATTATATTTGGTTGTTGGACAGGGTTGTTCGGGTGGGTCGGGCTTCAAGAGGTTACCCCAACTTGTCCGCTCTATGATAACGGGAGAGTTGGGACAGTTCAACATTTAAGTCGGGCCTGAGCTTGGGGTCGGGCTGGACGGGCCAAGCCCATGGGCTGTAGCCCGAATTGACACCCCTAGGTGTGCATCTTTGCGGACCCACATAGACTCCTTGTTTTGTAATCTTCTTTGGACTTTTGGTTTTTCCAATTATATTATGATATTCGTAACTATAGATGTATGTGAGTTGGGTCAGTTTGGAGTCAAAATCTAATTCAACCCAACCCAAACAGTTCAAATTCGATATGGGTTGGGTCGGTTGATCGGGTTAGACTTAGGCCTAATATTTGGTCAATTTCAAGTTACATTTACCTTTAATTAGAGGTTAACTTTTTAACCAAATTTACATCTTACAAAATTTTAAATCCAAGTAAATAGCCTTAAATAAAATCTGTTTGACACTAATATTCTTAATTTATTTCACCTATCATTATCAAAATAAAATAAAATAATATAGACATAAAAGAGCATACATAAACATTTAAAGATTGAACCAACATTTTGATTAGTTTTGGGTGTGTTTGTGGATTATGTTGTTTTCAATTTCGGTTTTTATTTATCTGTCATGTTTATGGATATGCTTATTGTGTTTGAAATAAAAATAAAAATAAAAATGGTTTTTTCTTTCTTTTTCTATTTTGGGTGTGTTTTGAAATTGGTTTGCAACGGGAAATGCCTAGCTCTTTTTGAATTGGTGAATTCGTGATAATTTTTTATTTACGTTATTAATTAATTAATGCCCGCCGCCAAGTGCTTTTTTAATTTTCAAAAAAGAAGGTAATGCATTTTTGAGTAAATTTAAGAAATAATATTTAATTTATGATATTTGGGCTAGATTATATGAGTTTATAGATTTAAAAATTGGTAATGAATTCGGGTCAGGTTACTCCAGTGGTTACTTCAGTTTGTATGGACTGACCTCGTAACCCAACCTAAACTTCCTAAACTAATAAGATTAGATATTTTAAAACCAAACTACCCAAATAACCTATTTAAACTAACCTCAAACCAAATGAAAAGGTTTGGTTCGGTCCTATCTTTCTCTTCTATTCTAACTTCTCACATTCTCTGCCGGCAGCAGCCGACCTCTCAAACAGCGTAACACGGACTCCATGAGCGTAAAATGGCCAAGATGTCTAGCCCCAACCCACCTCTCTCAGATCATCCGGCATCAAAAAAATCCATTAACCGCTCTCAAAATCTTCCACGAATCCAAATCAAAATACCCAAATTACAAACACAATGGCCCCGTTTACGCCACCATGATCAACATCCTGGCAACCACAGGCCACATAACCGAAATGAAAAGCTTGATTGATCAAATGAAACAAGACTCCTGCCAATGCAAAGATTCCATCTTTTCTACGGCAATCAAGACCTACGCCAACGCCGGATTGCTTAACGAAGCAATCTCCTTGTTCAATTCCCTCCGTGAATTCAACTGCGTGAGTTGGACTGATTCCTTCAATACCCTTTTGGAGATCATGCTGGAACAAGGAAAATTCGAGATGGCTTGTTGTTTATACTTGGAGAAATCAAATGGGTGGGAGGTAAAGGATAGAATTCGTGCTTTGAATGTGCTAATTGGTGCTTTGTGCAAGAGAAATCGGTCTGATCTTGCTTTGGTAGTATTTCAAGAGTTGAATGATCAGTGTTGTTTTCCGGATAGGGAGACATATAAGTTGTTAATGAGAGGTTTATGTGAAGATGGGAGGTTAAATGAAGCGACCCATTTGCTTTATAATATGTTTTGGAGGATATCAAAGAAGGGTAGTGGTGAAGATATTGTAATTTATAGAACACTTTTAGAAGCTTTATGTGATCATAGGATGGTCACTGAGGCCATGGAGATTCTTGGTAAGATCTTGAAGAAAGGATTATTGAAGGGTCCTAAGAGGCGTTATCATGATATGGGTATAAGCCAATTTGATCAAAATGGAAGTTTGGAGAAGATTAAAGATAGAATCAATGAGTGTTTAGTTAGTGGTGGGATTCCTAGTTTGGCCTCTTATAGTGCAATGGCTGTTGAGTTGTATTCTGAAGGGAAGATTGACGTTGCCGACCGAGTGTTTGATGAAATGCTTGAAAGAGGATTTCGGCCGTTAAATTCGACCTACGAAGCGAAAATGGCAGCCTTATGTAAAGAAAGGAAGGTGGATGAAGCAGCTAACTTGATTGAGAAGAAAATGGTGGATGGAAATTGTGTTCCTAATGTTGGAACATATAACATTTTGTTGAAAGGCTTGTGTGATGAAGGGAAGTCTTTGAGAGCTTTGGGGTACTTGGAAAAGATGTGTAAACAAGTGGGTTGTGTTCCAAATAGGGAGACTTACAGTATTTTGGTGAATGGATTGTGTGGTGAAGGTCATTTTGTTGAAGTTTCTGAGATTTTTGAGAAGATGTTGGATAGAAAATATTGGCCATGTTTTGGAGCATATAATAGACTTATTGGAGGGCTTTGTGTATTGGGTAAGAGATATGAAGCTGTGGTGTGGCTTGAGGAGATGATTAGCCAAGGAATGATCCCAGAGGTTTCTGTTTGGAACTTACTGGTGTCTTGCTTGTGTTCTAACACAAATGAAGCTGGTGGTGGTGGTGCTTGTTTGAAGGCATTTCACCTGCTCACAAAATCATGAGGAAGATTAAGGAAAGATATGTTTATTAAACTCATCTTTTGCTGGGAAATCTTGCTTGTTCATGATTGAGTGTAGTTGATATTTATAGAGAAACTTGTAGGGGCAATATTGAGGGTACCTTGTGGGTTCTTGTCAATGAAATGACTTGAATGAGCAAGGGTGGAAAATTGGATAGATTTAGGTAGCTATCCAATTAATGGATAGTGAGAAACATGCCTGAACCCACCCTCCTACTAGCTATTGGTAATTGGTAGCCCTCTTCATGTACCATGTGCATGATGGACCTTTGCTGGTCACCCGCGAATTTTTTATTATCCTTCGACTATTAATTAGCTCAAAGATAAGACATTATGTTATATATATTATATCATATTATATTGATAATATAGTAAATGTTTATAATATATACTTTGTGTAACTGTTTTTTTTTTTTCTCTGAAATTTGTACTACTAAGAAGAATAATAAGAACAACACAACAGCGTTCAAGCCCTCCACTAAAATTTAATTTCAAAATTTTGTTCTTTGATTCCATTTGGTCTCTCTAAATTTTATGATTCTGTATGCATGTATAAATGATAAAAAGAAAACAAAGTAATATGTCATCTTCAATTGACCTTATGGATCTATAAAAGGAAACGATCCATTCTACTTAATTCATTCTCTATCAATAATTTTAATTCACGGGTGCTTGAAATTGGGTTAGTTCCAACCAAAAATATCACCTTGGATAGGCGGGTAACGAAGTCAGTTGACTTTCATCAAAGGGATTCTTTACAAGCAAGACGTTCAGTGGACAAGGGGTTGAGGTGAGCAGTTTTGATATGGCCTCACTTGCAGCGAGATGGACATCCTCATGAAGGAGGCCAGACGACGACCTTCTACTTAATCTCGGCTTATATTAGGTACTTTCTTGGGGATAGCCACACATAGGTTGAATCATCCATCATAATCTTGATTTCGTCTTCGTTGCATGAACATCTTTTCGCTCAAAGCGTACAAGCAACCTACAAGATATCGGTGGCATCAGGTGCCACCAGAGACACTCTGATGCTTAAGTTAGTCTCTGAGGGAGAAAAAATAATAAATGTAAAAAGTTGGAGCTTCAGGGCATACTTATTTTTGCAGAATGAGCCCCTTTTCATAATTGAGGGGGATGGTTTCTGCATTTATTGCCTATTTCCATCAGTGGGAGTGATTTATGTTATTTCTTGTCATTAATCAATTGGCAATCTCGATGTGAGTGTTACGATGCTGGTGTTTTATACTTGATCTACAATGATGGATTTTTCCCTGGATGCGTATGTCGTCTAGATAGAGATTGAGACAGTTGTACGTCCTCAGCCATGGTCGAGAGTCTAATGTTCTCGATGTTGGATGTTTGTGTCTCGACCTTGCTCGAGGAGGTTTTGGCCTTTAGCCATGGCCAAGGGTGTTGTTGCCCTCGGCCACAGTCGAGGGTGTGTTGCTCTTAGCCATGGCCGAGGGTTTGTTGCCCTATACTGTTGCTGAGGGTGTTATGTCATCGGCCGTGGCAGAGGGTCTTGTGCCATTGGCCATGATTGAAGGGGCTTTTGCCATTGGCATGCCTTGGTTGTCGGCCGAGGCGTGTGTTGCCTCGGTCATCTACCAAGATTTGTGTCGCCTTGATCATCGACCGAGGCATGCGTCTTCCTTGGTCGTCAACCAAGGCATGTGTTGCCTCGACTGTCGATCGAGGCATGTGTCGCCTAAACCTTGGCCGGGACAAGGTGCTTTTTGGCCATGACCAAGGCATGTTGTTCCTCAGTTTTGGTCGAGACAAGGTCTGACTTGGCTTTAGTCGAGGCGTTGTTCCCAATTTTGGGTAACATTATTTATCACTTGGAGTTTGTTCAATTTTGGGTGTAACAGGAAAACTTTGATGAGTGTATTGAAGTGAAAGTTTGGGATGCTCATTACTCAAGTGTCAATTTATTTAGTTGTTCTCCGAGCCGTTTGTTCTTATTGGTTTTAAGTTTCTCATGGTAATGTTAGAGTCTTTATGACTTACCTAAGTCGTTCAAGATCATGTTTCGTGTACTTACGCCATTTCGTGGAAGTCATTTTCGTTGATGTCTTGATCTCATGATTGAACTCCCTTGGTCAAGTTTTCCCTCATTTTTCAAGTCACTTGTTCTAAGAATGTCACCTTCCTTGGTTAAGGTTTTTGGGAGCAATATCATATAACCTTGTTCGTTCTATGCGAAAGACAGACAGTTATATTTTTAACTTTCAAACATGTATGTGTAAGGTAAAGATGAGCCTACAAGAGGAATGGGGGTCCTTGTTCTTTATGGCTTAATTGTTTTGCAACTGTGTTTCCTATTAACATGTTTTATAAAACTTTTGGTCATGTTAGTTGTCTCAAACCCTTAGCCTTTTTTTTTTTTTTTTATATTTTGGATATTACTACTTTGACATTATGAACTAAATTATTTTTGATGTTTGTCTTATGCTTGCGTAGCGTTGAGCTCGTGGCGATTTGTAGCTATCTTCTTTCTCTTCTTATAAACGTTGTTTGGTACTTACTATTTTTACCTTTGTGGTGATCAAGACAATTCCAGTTTGGCTATTGAAATAGTTTGGTTCGTCGGTTTTCAACAATCTCATGTGAATTTGAGACTTTGGACTGTGGTAGACGATATGTAGAAAGAAGTGCTCGATGCCAATGCATTCATGTTGCACTATCTTGTAAAGTGAGACTTGGCATACTCTACAACCTCTTGATAGATGAAGTGGGACATGTGAAAAAAAAAGCTAAGTTCTGAACTTGTCTGGTTTTGATGAAAATATTATGTTCATTCTAGAGTTGTAATTGAGAGGAATAGTCCTCGAGGTTATTTTCTACAGGCTTGGGCAACATATATTACTTACTTGCATTCCAAACACCTGAGTTCATTTTGCAACCCCCAATCTTGTCATTGTACGAGATTTTTACTTTTCAGATTGCCCAATTGTTTTTCCTAACCTTTTTTAAACTGTAGTAATTACTCAACATACGAGAGAGGGTTGTTAAGAACATAGGGACAAAATACGGTATGTACTTTGTTTGGTTTGCGACTTGTTGTTTGGTTGTTCCACTTACTACGTGGAGGTGTATGTTTTCCATAAGGTGTTCTCTTACCTGGCGTCACATTGACATCGATTCATTTTGGATAGATTACTAGTTACGGACTTCGACCTCTTGGTGTTTCACGTGCGTGACACCTTGTGGGTTGTAACCTTTTGTTGTTTTGGGGTGTGTTGACTCCGTGATCCACCGTAACTTTGATAATTGGTCGTCTCCTATTGAGGACGATTGGTTGTAGCTATTTGTTTAGAGGTGGTTGCGTTCTTTGGATGATGATTGGATATAGTCTTCCGTTCTTTTGTGGTTGTAGTTTTTTGTTGATGATCAACTATGTCCTTTTGTCTGTAAGCGTTTGCAGCCTTTTGGAAGGAAATCGACTGTGGCTTTCTGTTCGTAAGTGGTCGTAATAATTTGCTACTTTGGGGTGCGTAGCACACGAGCGGTCATAACCTTTGTTATTTTTGGCTTGTGGCCTTTGCTATTTGATATATTTATAGCTCACGTTAGGCTTGTAGCCTTTACTATTTGATATGTGTATAGCTCATGTTGGGCCTACGACCTTTACTATTTGGTATGTGTATAGCTCACGATGGGCCTACGACTTTTGCTATTTGATACGTGTATAGCTCATGTTGGGCCTACGACCTTTGCTATTTGATACATGTATAACTCTCGTTTGGGTCTGTGGCCTTTTAGGGAGCATAACTCAACCATAAGGTAGCTCGATGTGAAACAAATTCCTTCTGGTTGACTAGGGCAAGTGGGAATGGATGTAGTGAAGCTGTTTTGCTACTCATGAGTAGCAGATGATCACTTTGACTTTTTGGATTTGCCATTTCTCAAGGATTTAGCAAATGTTGTTCTCTTCCTAGATAACTTTGAAGAACTCTGAGAAAATTGATCGCGAGAAAAGGATTTTGAACATTGTTTAGCATGTCGTACGTGGGCATAGTTGGATTTGTTCAACGACTTCTTAAGGTTTGTTCTCCATCGTGCGATCAACTTCATCGGGAGAGGTTTGTTACAGCCTCTTAGGATATGTTCTTTGTCATGCAATCAACTTCATCGGGAGGGGGTTGCATTGACCTCTTAAGGTTTTGTTCTTCGTTGATAGATCACCACTTTTTAAAAGGTGGTACGCGACGATCTCTCAAGATTTGTCGTCCGTTGTGCGATCAACTACATTGGGAATGATTCGCAACGACCTATTAAGATTTGTTATGCGCCACATGATCACCATTTTCGGAAGGACAAAAATAACGCCCTCTCAAGATTTGTAGTCCATCGCGCCGCGCGATCAGCTTCGTTGGGAGAGGTTCTCGTCGACCTCTTAAGATTTGTTCTTGTTCGCGCAATGATTTCTTTGAGATTATTCTCCGTTGCGCGATCAACTTGAAAGAGGGTCGGGACAACTCGTCAGGCTTTGTTCTCTGTTGCTCGATCAACTTCAAAGGGAGATGGTTTTGACGACCTCTTAAGTTTTGTTCATCACCGTGTGATCAACTTGTTCCTGCCTAGTCGCGCTAAACAACTTCATCAAAGACTTATACTTTGTGAAATGATTGTTGAGGTCTTTCTTCTTGTCATACGACTTCTCATTGTGGAATCTATACCTTAATCGAAAGTGGGGGGTATAGGATTCTGTAAACGAAGGAATGTCTTACTTAACCTATTATGACATTCATCGATAAGTTGGCCTCACAATCTTCTGTCACTGAAGCATATTGATGGGAAGCCCCTGATATAGAAGGGGCTAACACACATCATGGGAATTGTTTGGTGTTTCAAGCATTCAGTGATCAATTTCGGTACATCTGCCTGCGTCGAGATCTTCTCATGCGTGTTTCTCAGCTTCTCTATTTTTGGATGATGTGATGCGTAGATTTCACTCATGTTTATTGGGCAACAGACTTTGTATGTCGTTCCTCACAGACAACACCAAATGTTTCAGCCAAAAATATATCTCGGAGAGGCGGGTGACAAAATCGGCTAACTATTATCAAAATTCTTCACAAGCAAAACGTTTGACAGACAAGGGATTGAGGCGAGCAACATTGACGTGGTCTTCGCTTGCGGCGAGATGGGCATCCTCATAAGGGAGGCCAGATGACCGCTTTCTACCTAATCTTGGCTTATATTAGGCACTTCCTTGGATAGGTAGGTTGAATCATCCGCCTTGACCTTGATTTCGTCTTTTTTGTATGGCCGGATCCTTTTGCTGAAGGCGTACAAGCAACTTGCAAAACAACAGTTGCATTGAGGTGTGCCACTGGAGACACTCTGATGCTTAAGTTAGTCTCTGAGGGAGATAAAATAATAAGTGTAAATAGTTGGACCTTCATACCATACCTGTTTCTGTAGAATGTGCCCCTTTTTTTATAGTTAAGGGGGGATAGTTTCTGCATTTAATGTGTTTCTCCATTAGTAGGAGTGATTTGTGTTATTTCTTATCAAGAATCAATTGTCAATCTTGAGATGTGAGTGTTACGATGTTGATGTTTTATGCTTGATCTTTATCGATCGATTTTCCCCTGGATGCGTATGTCGTCTAGATAGAGATTGAGATGATTGTACGTCCTCGGCCATGGACGAGGGTCTAATGCTCTTAGTGTTTGTGCCTCGACCTTGGTCAAGGACGTTCTTGCCCTTGGTCATGGCCGAGGGTGTAGTTTCCCTCAACCACAGCCGAAGGTGTGTTACCTTTGACCACGACTGAGGGTGTGTTGCCCTTGGTTGCTTGCCCTCGGCCGCGACTGAGAGTCTTGTGCCCTCGGCCACTAGTTTGTCATAAAATGCATTCTCTGTTATTTGCTGGTGCAATTACTCATGGGCTTCTTTTTCATAAGGATTCGTCTCTATCTCTTAATGCCTTTTCTTATGTCGACTGGGTTGGTAATATTGATTATCGAATCTCCAGTAATGTGGATGTTGTTTTCCTTGGATCAAATGCAATTTCTTGTAGCTCCAAGAAACATTGATCAATAGCACGATGTTTCACTAAGGTTAAGTATCATATTGTAGCCTCCCCTTATGCCGAAATCACATGGGTTCAATCATTGTGGATGAATTAGGTGTCAACCTTCTCGCCACACGAAGAATTTAGTATGATAATGTGGGCACAACTTATTTATATGCGAATCCTATATTTCACTCAAGAATGAAGCATATTGCCATTGACTTTCATTTTATTCGTGACAAAGTCCAATATGGCCACCTTTGAGTCTCCCATGTCTCTTCTAATGATCATCTTGTTGGTGCATCAATGAAGCCACTTTTTCCCCACTGTTTGCAAGATTTACGTGTCAAGATTGGTGTTCTCTCCAAGACCCCATCTTGAGGGGGTATAATAAGGAATGCTAGATTCATGATTTAAAGGATTGGAGTTAATTGCAAATATTACCATTCTTTTGTACTTTCCTAATTGTGTAATTATTCTCTTTAGACTAGCTCTAACACTTGTATATATTATATTATCAAATCAATGAAATATGTCCAAAAATTCATAGAATCCTTTTAATTGCTTCATTTTTCTCCTTAATCCTTGCATTTGATTTGTTTTCAATTGGTAAAATTTATTGGATAAATTGTTTGGTTGTTTGCTTAATTAGTTTCTTCATACTAACCAAATCAATTTGGTTTATGATCTTAAACTTATTTTTTTGCTTTTGAATATTTTTCACCACTTTTTTTTTTTTCTTTTTGTTTGTTAGTTTTTCGGCCCCCCGGAGGTGTCCTCCTACCCTTCAGGTCGAGACTAGTCCTCCTAGAGTTTGAGGTTTTACAGAGGTTTATAGGCGCCTCTTTCACTCATAATTTGGCCAAGGCAGGGCTGAAACTTGTGATCAGGTCCCTCAATCTACCTCGGGGTCTGCTCCCCGTGCCAACAGACCAACCCACGGTTGGTTTTTTTTTTTTCACCACTTATTATCCTATACTACTATTTAAAAAAATAATGTGTCAACACCATTGCAATAGACAACGCACGATGCGAACCTTCCTCATTTGAGGTCACTAGATGAATTTCTCATAAGCCTCATGGATCCAATTATAACTAATCCAATGATAATACCTTTAATAAATGATATGTACGTCTACAATATGCAACTCCAAATACAAGATGATGAAGAATTGTCATTAATAGAATTTCAAATGCAATATGCACGGAGTTGGACCCTAAGGGAGAATTCAACGTTAATGGTTTTGCGGTGTATGTTTGGTCATCCCATCATAAGAATCATAGTTTTAGGCCGGCCTTTCAGAGTCTAGCTAGCCTACCATTTTTTGTAACAACTATTTCATACATTTACTATTAATCTTATTAAATTTAGATTTAATACCCTATCTTATTAGAGACTCATTAAAAATTTGAAGTTGCATACCGTTCTCATACATATTGTCTATCAATTCTATATTTAGAATTCTAAAAATCTTGGTGAGCTGATTCACCTATCTACGCAATGTAACTCATCGTGATGTAACTCCACGCTTATCAACCCTATCTTATGCCTCTCATCATAATGTTACTCGTCCATGAATGCATTCTCATTATGTTCCTCTGGTAAGATGATAATAGATTCAATATTCTTGTCAATGCAAATAAAAAAGTTTTTCAAAGTATTTTTTGAGTAAAAATACTTTTAAAAATAATTGGCAACACCTGCTTTTAGCTAAATTATTACAAAAAAAATATTTTCTACTTTTAAAAGAAACTCGGAAAGACCAACTTTTTTCAAAAACACTTTTTCTAGAAACGCTTCTCGAAAAAGAGCTTTTGGAAAAGCTTTCCCAAACAGGCCAATGAAAAACCACAATTATTGACTGAAGAACCATGGATCTGCGAAAATTCCATTAAAAAACAAATTCAAAGATCTAAAATAATTAGTAGTGACTTTTGACGGTCAAAAATAACAAATAGCCACAAACTAATATAGACAATTTTTATCAAAAGATCTATTTTGAGGAAAATCTTTATGAAATACCATTCCTGAACAAAACTTACTATCAAAATCTAGTAGACATGCAAATATAGAGTAGAAATCTATGTATAAAAAAGGAAATGAGACCAAAGAGCAAGAAATTAATGATCAAGACTGATGGGACTAACTTGATGAGGTGGAACTCCACAACACAGAAACATGATGAAAGGGTAAAAACATAAGGACAATTGTATAGTCATCCAACATAAAATTTAAGATTATTTTCTATCTTTTATGAAACATGTAAATTATTGATGTATGGACAATGGACATAAAAGATTAGTCACGAAACTAAAACACTAGCTTTCAAATCCATGGATTTGAAAGAAGTTAATTTTGATTAGATAGGTCTATAAATAAAGAAGCGAAGGCTAACCAAGGTATGAAATGTAGTGACCTTCGACTAAGTCCTCAAGTCCTTAAGTCTTTAAGTCTTCAAGTCTTCAAGTTTGTATCTATATCTAATTTAATATGAATAAATTAGATGTAACTTTCAACTTAGCATATGCCTATTTTATATGCTCTTTTATCTTGTTAATTATAAGTACTAGCTTGTAGCCCCGCCCTACGAATACCTATACGCAACAATGCTTTATGTAATTTAAAATTATATTTAACCACAACTTATATATATAGGGGCTTATTGTGAGCAAAGTGAAAATGAAGAATTCCTCGATATCTTTTGTTTGTTCATTCATTCTTTACAGTATACAACTGGACAACAATATTGACAGAAGCACATTGGCTTTTTTAAAAATTTCTTGTGATTGCATGATACGTATACTTTTAAATGTACCTTCCATAATATTGCCACATTACTTATTTTCATATATGTATTAACATATAGTTATATATATAAAATTGAACCCGGTAATGTTTTTCGTAAATGGAGTGTACATAAGCAAACAACATAAATCATATAAGTACCCACGTAGTGATAAATGGTAGTTCATATATGTACCAGTATATAAAGTAGTTATTTGTTTATTATGTTATAGATAGTTATAATCACATGATACAAATGTAACGATAAATGGTAGTTTTGTATCTCTAAGACCTTGCCAAAAACCTTCAAACACTTTAAGATATGTATGAATGACATCATCATCCGATACAACCCTAATAATCAAACAACCAATTAAGAACCAAAGCATAATAAGCGTATTAGTCTCTCGTGGACTCCAGTTCCGTACATATTCTTTGTGAAACTCCAAAAAAGGTCTACCTTCATCATCTAAGAGCTGAGGTTATATGCCAAAGTCATATATATTATTTGTTAACGGTATTATCAACGGATCCACTATAGCTGGATTTGTAATTCTTCTCCGAAAATCGTCTCTTTCAATAAATTGCATGGGTTGCTGTTAATATACTCAATATATCATTGGGTATGCATCTACTTGACCAAATACTTCAATTCTTGATAAAGAAAGTAATTGAGTTTGCAACCAGTTGTAGTTGTGTACTATTTTTAGCTTAGACAACAATACAACTACAAGGAAACAAATAAAAAAAACTTTGAAAATGGATTAGCAAGATATATCCATTATAAAGTGAATATATATTTGGTCGAGAAATATGCCCAGTGATACTAAAAAGAAAGTAAAAGATAATAAAGGCTAAGAAATGGTTAACACCAGGGAGAATATAGATAAAAGATGATGCATGAAAGCAATGAGACACCAAAAACAATGGATTAGCAAGACATATCCATTACAAAGTGAATAAATATTTGGAAAAGAAATATGCTCAGTGACACTAAGAAAGAAAGCAAACGATAATAAAGGCGAAGAGATGACTAATATCAGGGAGAATATATAAAAGGATGATGAATGAACGAATATGAATTAAACAAAAAAAAACCACTAGGGAATATGAATTATATTATATTATAATTGTTGAGCCGTTCTGATCGACACGCCGAGCTGTCTCCAAACCAACTCATCCCTTGTCCACGCTTCACGTAAGAACGAAAAAGACTCAATTTCTGCTCGTCCCAAAACCAAGTCAGTTGCTACCGATCAGGGTGAAAGAGCACTAATGACACGACATGAATAGAAGGCGAAAACTGCACGGAAATAGGTCGGCACATACCGACTTGTTTTAAACTACACAACTACTAGATGAATTCCGACATAAAACACAAAGTCCCATGAGCTCGGTACACTTGGCACACAAGGGAAATAAAAGGCAAGACACCATGTAAGGCAAAACTCCATGTAAGGAAAACTTCATGGATCTAGGGCGTGATACCAGGAATACTGGGCGAATATCACAGCAAGACAATTACCTACCTATTCTGGCCAAAGACTCCTACCTCTATAAATACTCCACATTCTCCATCGACAAGGTAAGCAACTCACTACTCCAAAAGCAGTGATTTCTACATAAATTGAACTCGAATCTGAGTTAGGCATCGAAGGGTCTTTGGGCGACACCACACCGGTGTTCCTCACGATAGCCAGCTCTTCCCCTTCCTTTTCTTTCAGGTTCGAGGCATCTAAGGTTCGAGTAATATACTTTCCACCTTGGCAGGTTCCAGCTCAGCTCGTTCCCTTCACATCATTACAAATTGGTGTTAGTAAAATCTTGCACCAACATTTGGCATTGTCTGTGGGGACGACATCTTAGGCCTAGATCAGCTCTACAATTATGAGCCAAGAAGGAGAACGTCCGATCGAAATTGAACCAACAGCGTTGGCTGACGCACCTAGGAACAAAAGGGGAAGACACTCGGCTGAGCGCTATTGAGAAGAACGTTGCAAAGATGTTGCAGGCAGTGTTGGAACAACAGCAAATGCTAAGAGATTTGTTTCCCTGTTGACCACTTCACAACCCCCAACCTTAGAGAGAGGAAGGGAGTAGGTGTCTTCCTTGATCGGGCTGAGAAGTTCATCAACTCAGACATGCAAAGTGATGCAAAGAGCGGAGAAGATGATTCCCAAAAAAGCTCAAAGAAGGACAAAAAGAGAAAGATAGAAGAAAATGAGAAACCAAAGGGAGACCACAAAGGTGGGAAGAGGTCGAATCCCGACAACTGGGATCAAAGGAAAAATAGGATCCCCAGAGTGTTCACTTTACTTACACACCTCTGAACACCTATCGAGAGCAGGTGTTGCTGGAGATCTAGAACATAGATTATGTACGTTGGCCGAAGAAGTTGCAAGCGCCAGCAGGACAACGTGACAAGAAGAAATACTGGAGGTAGTATCGAGATCATGGTCATGATACGGACCAATGTTATGAATTGAAGGACGAGATTGAGACGCTAATCCGTAAGGTTATTTAAGGGAGTTTGTAAAAGATGTCGACTAGAATATGAGAGATGATCCAGAGCAAGACAGAACCGAAGCAGTCAGAGAAATCAGAACCATCTTCGGCGAAAAATAGGTCGGTACCTCAAACCGAGCCAGGAAGGCTTATGTCCGAGAAGCCAGGTCAGAGGTCATGAACCTCGGATCTTGACCTGAAAAGTAGAAGCGAAGTGATTTCGCAACCACTTTCACAAAGGAGGAAGCGCAAGGTAGCCTCCGACCACATGCAGACGCCTTGGTAGTAGCTATCACACCCTATTTTCCAACCTGGTCAAGTGCGTTATGATGGAGAGCGACTGGCCAGAGTAACCTAACCGGGGTGTGAGTGTCTATCATTTCCTTGCAATGCCCTTATAATTAATATGAGAATTTTAAAATTAATAAGATTACGTGTCTAGGGACATTGCTTAACCCTCGTCTTACTGTGCCTGCAATTTCAATCGCCTGAGACTGGGTGGCTCAATATTTACCTTGGTCATATCATGGACCATATCATAGTCATAAGATTAAATCATCCTAGAATACCAAATACCCTGGTATTCTAAATCTTGCAGGCATCACAAGACTAGAACCATTTTTGAGAATAATGTAGTGTGTTATATCGAAAATAAAATAAATGACACTACAATTTACAATTTATTGGATAAATGCAATAAGTTTACTATTACAATTGTCACGACCCCCTCCGTAGGGTGACATCATGATTGACACAAAATACTATATATGCCATACCTAGACGTATATGATCTCATGCAGCCTCGTCCTTTAAGACAATACAACAAAAATCACTAGCTAAAAATTTTGGCAAAACCTCCCCATAAATCTTAGGTTCTACACACCTGATAATCTCATCCAATCACATAAAAACATATTATCAACATCATATATGAATCAATATCTTTCATATCAAACCCATTCCATGTATACAAAACTCTATCCATTTTCTTTCTCACAAGACTTATATACAACTCAAGTCTCCCAAAAACTTATACATCAATATTCACACGTATCTTTGACATTTATACAACTCACTATTGTTTTGTGCATATCATAGTGTTATATATATATATACCAAAATCAAAAGTCTATACCCATCTCCCTGCACACATACTTACATTAGCAAACAACAGGCTCAGATCACTTCTCTGGAGCCTTGCCCTTGCCTTTGTAATCTATACCTGTAATAAAAAATAAGTGGGGTGAGCTACAACAAGCTTAGTGAGTAATCTAATAAAGTAATTATATATGCATCTATAGGAAAACATGGCATTGAAAACATCATTATAAACTCATTATGCAATTCAAATGTAATTATTAATACATAATTCAAATACATTTCTCGCCTCTCTATACATATCATTCAATGTATAAAGATAAAATCCTCATCCTCAGGTATGTAAGTGAATCTGTATCCCTATTGTAAATTTATAGGGACAATTCAACTTAACAAACCATCATCTCGATCATTCCGAGGTCTAGTCCACAAATTTCCCTCTTTGGAATTGATCATATACTTTCCTTACATCAAGTAAGTCTAAGTATATTCGATTTTCAAATCAAAGGTTTAATGCAGTAATTAAACAATGCAACATGGCAATCAAACATGCTCATAATTCATCAAAACAAAGTTTATATATAATAATGTCATACATAAAGACCAAATTAGAAATACTCACCAATACAAGATTTTGCCTAAGTCCACATTTCACAACACTTAGTCAATTTTCCAACCTTTGCAGCACAACACTTAGTCAATTGTACAACATAAACACCTCACTTACCTGTTGTCCAATTCTCAACTCATCATCATTCTTACACAAGACTCTGCAATTCAACATTGCAATTTACTAATTAATGAATTCCAGCCATGAAAATTCAATCAATTGATCACCAAATTAATCATAATTCATTAATACACAACTTACCAATGACTTCCCAAGTCTCTAACTTTCTAGCACAAGTATCACACTTGTGATCATCACCAAATCCAGAATTCACCAATTCTGTATTTCAATTTTTGCAATTTACCATTATAAATCATCCAAGATCAACTTCCAATCATAATACACATCAAAACATAGAAATTCAACACTGAAAATGGGTTCCAAAACCCTGACCCAACAAGGTCTGGAACTCCACTTCCAACCATGGAAAATCGATAAATTTAGCATCAATTTACTCACCAAGCAACAAGGAATTGATCCTTTATGGTTTTAGCCAGCAATTCCCACAATTCCAGCTCAAAACCCTCATTTTCCAACTTCAAATCTAACCATTGAAATTATTTGCATGTCACATATGATGAACAACTTGAAGAAAGGAATCCATTAATGGAGTTTTTAGCTCAAAACAACTAATCCTTACCTTGGATTTTGGTATCCCTAGCCCTTTCCTCTTCTTCCTCTTCCTTTCCTCTGCAACTCTCTAGCTCTTTCTAGTGAAAATGAGCTAGAAAGTTTGTGGTTTGGTGTTTTAACACCTGTAAACTGCCACACCAAATCTTTAAAAAAATTGCAAGCCCACTGAGAAACATGCTTCTTGCTACCTAGAAAATTGGGTTTTCTGAAAAACCCGTAAGGAGCGCGCTTCTCTGAACTTCCTAAACATTCCTGTTTTGGGTTTGCCACAAGAGCGCGCTTCTTGCACCCAAATCCAAAATTTTACTAAGTGTTGGGCATTTTATGATACAACTCGCCTCCTAGGGTATCAATAACCTTACAACACTTGTATTCACACTATCCTAAGGTCATATACATATGTATACACATACAAATACACCTGATAATATGTATTAGTCAACGTACAAGTTTGACTCGTACATACGGGGCAATACAACAATGACTTATTCAAATAACCAATAATCATTATCACCAAATAAAGGTTTCACCTCTTATAACAACCAATTCAATAGTCAAACATACTACTAAGACATTATTCGAATCTACTCAATTGTTTGGTTCTATCGCTATCAACTCCTCAGATGGAATCCGACTCATAATGCATTATTAATTCATCAAACTCTTATTTATTAATAGCATAATACATCAAATTCAACTAGATATTCAACAAGTGCATACATTATGTTCCAACATTAATTTGTTTTAAGTGTCGTCGCTAACCATCCATTTGGGTTATAGACCACCTAGGCAGAATCACATTTTCCCTCGGAGCTCCTCTCAAATAGAGTCCAAAATTCATTTGCCATTGTGGCACATAACCTTGGCCTTTCGGAACACCCCAGGCTAGGCCAAGACACCTTTCAATGTATTATTATCTTTTTAGTGTGTCTTTAGTGAGGCAATAATATAACTAACATACCAATATGATCAATGTAATGTATTAACATATCATGTCATTATAAAACTAATTAAAGAATAACACGCAACAACTCATATCATATCATTCTATATGATTATCATAATTAAGAGAGCATGCCAATGTTCCTCTAATTTAAACTTCCAATCAACAATAAAAGCACACAAGACATGTTGATCATGGAATGTTCAATAGCAAGCATAACATGTGCATATGAAATATAATAATGACTAGCATGCAAATGATTTAAGAGAGAAATCACATACCCACACATCTAATTAGACATGACATAACATGCTAGAAACAAATAAGAATAAAGGAAAAGTCAAGGATCACTCCAATAGGTCACGCGTCCCATTTGTCGATCAATTGGATTCGTCAGCATGTGATGCTTTCAACCTATAAACACATGTATTATATTCACATTAGTTGCGTGTGCCTATATTTATATTATCTTACATATGGTATAAATAATATATTACAAGATCTTACAATACATATATCTTTATATATGAGATATACATAATGCAAAATAATATATTTATATATACTTGTAAGTGTGGCAAGTTATGGAAGTTGCAGAGAGTACGTTAGTGATGATGAAGGTGCCACTGCCACCACCGTATAACATATGTAAATATATAAGATACATATATACATTATGATTTATACATATTAGTGGGTATTATATATATAATGTAGTGTACACATGTCTAATATGTATAATATATCTGTTTATACACGGTATAATATAATACAACCTAACCCACATATAATATTATATTACATAATTTGTATAACCTAATATAATATATCATCTTGTCTGTAATAATCCACATATATACAATATTATATGCATAATAATATAATATTATATACTATCTCATCTTCTCATATGTTCTGTTCACTACAACTTGCAGATGAGAAAACAGAAAGAAGAAGGAAAGAAGAGACAGATAGGAGGAGGGAAAATTAAAGGGGAGGATCTATGAGGTATTCATTTTCCCCAAAGCATGAGAACAAGTTTCTGAAAGTGGAAACAGGGTATCATGATTGTCAAGTTGTTGCTACTTATTACAACGTTTGGGTTGCCGATTTCAATGTGATTTCATGTGAAGGTTAATGTCTATATTCTTAAAATGAAAAAGGGGAGAAAAGAGGGAAGTTAAGAAAAATAGATAATGGACAACTCTATTTGTTGTCACCATTAACAGCAAAAACAGAACAAGAGTAAAGTAATCAAAGAAGAAGAAAAAGATGAACTCACCATGGATGCTCTTGTCGTTTTCTGGCAGCATCGCTTGCCTTTGTTACTGGTTCGTGAGAGAAGAATGAAGTTCAAGAGGAGGGGAGAGAAGGAAAGAGGATGGCGGAGAGGTGAATAGTCTACCTTATTTAATGAAATGGAGTGGTTGATGCTTGTTACGGGTGGTGGGTGCATAATATATAAACTATGTAAGAAAAAAAGTGGTTGGGCACCACCACCACTATAATGATTAGATACCGTATAAAGCATGACTACATGTAAATTGTATAATAACTAGGTGGGTGCCGCCATTATAGGGCGGTGAGTGCGTTACCCACACCACATGGGGTGGTGGTGAGTGCCACCATTGTTATTTTTATTTTATTTTGTTTTTATATATATATATATATATATATATATATATATATATATATATATATATATATATATCTTTTAATGTGCACTACTCCATCAGTCCAGACATATCATATAATACAAATATGTGAAAAATACACTATCAATTATTCTATATAACTTTTTTTTGCAAGTTTATACAACTCAATTCAGAAAAAATATTAATTAATTAGCAAAATAATTGGTTAATCGGATTTGGGGACCCCAAAGTGATCTTACACACCATCGATCAAAATAATTGGTTTATTTAATAATATTTTTTTATTATAAAGTAATTTAAGCGGAATCTCAAAGTTTGAATAAAGTTTGGATTTTTTTAAGGTATTACAATAGCCATGAATGTGGCCAACTACAAGGTCCACCGGATGTTGGTTGATAATGGGAGTTCAGACGACATCCTCTACTGGTCAGCCTTCCAGATGTTGGGTTTGATCAAGGAACAACTTAGCCCTATCAATGTGCCACTTATCGGATTCACGAGAGGACGGAATCATGCCGAAAGGAAGGATAACCCTTCCGGTCACAGCAGGAGATGCTGAGCACAAAGTCACGATCATGACCAGCTTCTTGGTGGTCAAATTCCCTACGGCCTACAATGCCATCATAGGTCAACCTCTACTCAACAACCTCAGAGTAGTTGTATCAACCTACCACCTGACACTTAAGTTCCCAGCTGAACAAGGTGTTGGGGTGGCGAGAGGCAGTCAGGAGAAATACTGAGACTGTTATGCTACAACTAGGAAGAGGAAGACAGGTCATGCCGATACCCCTGGAGTTGCAGAGGAGATATTGATGCATTGGAAGTTCATGAAAACTCAAACCTTGACTTGCAGGAGGCAGTCCCCTGGTTGGAGGTAAAACGTGAGTGGACAGAGGTGCAAATTACTGACAACCGGGCCAAGATTGTGAATGTGGGAATCGAGATGAGCTCGGACCTTACCGAGCAATTGATAGGCGTGCTACGAGAAAATTGAGATGTCTTCGCATGGTCCCATGAAGATATGCCCGACATACCAACCAGTGTCATGATGCACCACCCACGCGTTAGTTCAGAGGCAAGACCTGTTAGGCAGAAGAAGCGGAAGGTCAGTCAGGAAAGAGCTCAGGGACTACAAAAAGAGGTAGACAAACTCTTAGCAGCTGGCTTCATAAGAGAAGTGCAATATCCCGATTGGTTGGCCAACGTGGGTATGGTCAAGAAACCCAATGAGAAGTGGGAAACATGCGTCGACTTTACACACTTGAACAAGGCATGCCCAAAGGACAGCTTCCTGCTGCCCCAGATTGATCAGTTAGTGGATGCCACCGCAGGTCATGAGCTATTAAGCTTTATGGATGCCTACTCAGGGTATAACTAGATCGTGATAAACCCTGACGACGAGGAGAAGACCGCGTTAGTCACAGACCAAGGACTATATTGCTACAAAGTGATGTCTTTCGGTTTGAAGAATGCCAAAGCTACCTATCAAAGATTGGTCAAAAAGATGTTCACAGAGAAGATCAACATCAACATGGAGGTATACGTAGACGAAATGCTGGGGAAGAAAACCTCACCCCACCGACCTATCTGAGGTGTTTGACATCCTGGGGAGATATCACATGAAGATGAACACGGCGAAATGCACGTTCGATGTGAGCTCAGGTAAGTTTCTTAGTTTCCTCATCAATCAAAGAGGGATCGAGGCTAATCCCGACAAGATCCAAGCTTTGATCGACATGAAGTCTCCGCGAATGATAAATGAAGTGTAGCGGCTCACCGGATGTGTGGTGGCATTGAGCAGATTCATCAGATTCATCTCCAAGTCCACAGACTGATGTCTACCTTTCTTCAAGTTGATAAGAAAGAAGAATGTGGGATGGATTCCAGAGTGTGAGCAGGCCTTCCAGGAGCTAAGGGCATGCCTAGGCCAGGCTCTCCTTATATCTAAAGCCCCTCATAAGGGAAAAGCTCTTCATCTATCTAGCAGGGTCGAACTAAGCTGTTAGTTCAGCATTAGTGCAGGAAGAGTTCGGAATACAAAGAGCGGTCTACTACACCAACAAGTCCTTCCTTTGAGCAGAAACCAGATACCCGGAGATCGAGAAGTTGGCGCTAGCACTCATCACCTCAGCTCGGAAGTTAAAACCGTACTTCCAAGCCAACACCATAGTGGTCCTTACCCAACATCCTTTGTTAACCTATATGGTTCATCCTTAGCACATCCCTAAAGTATACTTGATGAAGTATATTTTGATGATCACAACTGAAATATTTTTCGGTGCTAACAAAAGTTTTTCATGAACTTTCTCTGCACCAAAGGAAAAGCAAAAAGCCATGGAACTACTCGATTACATCCAACGATCAAGCTCGTTTCAACTAACGGACTTTAACGATCACATCATGATTTCAAGATCACTTATCTCGGACGTTTCGATCAAGCTTCAAGACTACATCTCTCGATCAACGTTCAAGTCATTCAACTTCGAATTACTCTTATTGAAGATCTCATAATGAAGAGTTTGATTTAAAGGTTATGAGAAAAAAGAAATACACAAAGTATTTAAGGTATATCTTTCTCTAATTGTTATTGCTCAAAATGTTTTCCAAAATCATGCATATATCATTTTCATATGTTTTCTAAATCTGCATGTTTTGATGTCTTAACTATATTTCAAGAAATTTAATACTATATATTTAATTTGAAATATACCAAGTTTTTATTTGCATTTATCTAATATTTTATCGCGAGTCAAAACTATTTTCACAGAGTCTTTCAGGACGCTAATGAAATAGCAGCGCTCTCCTGAACTTGTTAAATCAGGACGCTGATAACGCTCAAGGTTGAAATGAAATGATTAATCAAGACGCTTACTTGTATAGTAGCGGTCTTATATATTAGTCAACCCTTAAAGTTGTCAGGAAGCTAACTTAGCATCAGCTCACTAAAAGATCTTTTAAAAGTTCTTCAAAGAATGTTTCTTTGAGGACGTTGATGGTTATAAGTTGATTAAACAATCAGGACGCTTTTTGGATAGGAGCGCCTTCACCTTTAGAAATCAACTGAATAACTTTCAGGATGTTGATTGTCGTGTTTTTAAATGTCTTAACTTGTAGAACGCTTACATAGTAGTAGCGCCTTCATGTTTTGTTTTATGTTTTAAAAGCAGGACGCTTACTCGGATAATAGCGCCCTCATGCATTTAATAGTTTTAAAACATAACAAGGCGCTAACTGTGCATTAGCGCCCTCAAGGTTTAAGTCGTCTAAAGTCATAAGTAAGTTAGAACACTTACGAGTTAGTAGTGCCCTCACTTAAGTGTTCAGCAGGATGCTTATATGTAGCCTCAAGGAATAAAACGACAAAGTTGATATTATGCGTTAGGACACTGATTACAGAATCATGACGCTAATTCAACTACCGTCAATATTCGAATAAGTACACTACGTCAGTTTACTTTTTCAGAACAGACACTTGCACAGAGTCCTTTTCAGACTTATCATAAACCCTTTCTGATACATGAAAGAAGTTCTTCTAAAGCTTTCATCTTTCATGAAATCTAAAATCGCAGTTGCTATTTTCATATAACATTCTAGCCGTTGTGTGAAAAAGTTCACATTATTTGAACTTTAAATGTCTAACGGCTATGTCCCACTAAGTCTATAAATACCAAAACTTAGGACCAAACAACTTGCCAATCATTTACTTTTGAAAATTAGTCTAAGTTAAAATGAATTTCATTTTCTAATCTTTTGGTGTTCCGTACGCCATCATCTCAAACAATGGCAAGCAGTTTGATAATACTAAGTTCGCCTCATTTTGTGAAGAGCTAGGTATCCGACATTTTTTCTCCACACCAGCCCATTCGCAAGCAAATGGGCAGGTCAAAGCTGTGAATAAGATTATCAAGCATACCTTCAAGGCCAAACTATATGAGTAGAAAGGGATTCGGGCTGATGACTTACCACAGGTTCTCTGGTCATACCGCCCCACCTCTCGAACTGCCACAGGAGAAACACCCTTCTCCCTAGCATTCGGGACGGAAGTCGTCGTTCCTATTGAAGTCGATATACCAACCTTAAGGACAACAAACGTTGACGAAACGATGAACTCAGAAGCTTAGTGCATATAGCTCGACCTGTTAGAAGAAAAGTGAGAAGAAGCGCATATCAGACTGGCAGCATACTAGCAGAGAGTTTCGAAGCACTACAACGCCAAGGTCACCCATAGAAGCTTCAAGGTTGGAGACCTAGGTCTCAGGAAGGTTATGCTCAATACTAAAGTGCCTGGATTAGAGGCCCTTGGCCCAAACTGGGAAGGACCTTACAAAATCACTGTCGTGATCTGAACAGGCGTATACGAGCTTGAAGACCTAGCAGGATGAAGAATACCTAAACCATGGAACATAGAACACCTCAAGAAGTACTACCAGTAAAGGCGATAGTCCAAGAACAATTGTTATTCTCCATTGTGTACTACGTTGTTCTTTTTTTTAATCTACTTTCTACATAAATAAAATGGTTTTACATGTCTCACTTTCTATAATTCGGGAGTTTAAAACTACAAATATCAAAGTGCCTTGGGGCTCCGAACAAGTCGGAAGCTACCGAGAAGAAGGGTTTAGGCTCTAGAGTGTCTTGGGGGTACCATGCGAACAACTCGTTATGTGACGCCCCGAAAATTATTTCATCTAGCCCATAACCCAATTGCAATTTTGCCCAAACTCTATGTGTTGTCTTGATATGTTTGGTGTTTGGTTGATGATTGTTTAATGTTTGTATAGTTAATGCTTGATAATGTATATAAATATATGTATCATAAATTGTATATGAGTCATGATAAATTAAAGTATAATGCATATGTTATGATTTATGCATGGGCTCATTAAACCATGAATTGATATGGGTTAGGATTGATTGAATAAAAGGATAAATGAGAATGAAAATTTGGTGTATTAAATGGATTGAACATTTAAAATACATGGAAGCATGAGATTGGTTAAAATACATGTGGTTGGTATGGGTAGTATGAGACCAATACATGTGAAGGTTGGTGCATGAAAGTGGACAAGTGTCCCATGCCCACTTCTAGAATCCAAGAATGTGCTAGCAAATGAGGTGAGTGGAGGAGAGAATCCAAGAATGTGCTAGCAAATGAGGTGAGTGGAGGAGAGAATCCAAGAATGTGCTAGCAAATAAGGTGAGTGGAGGAGAGAATCCAAGAATGTGCTAGCAAATGAGGTGAGTAGATGAGAGAATCCAAGAATGTGCTAGAGAGTGAGGTGAGTGGAGGAGGGAATCAAGGAAGTGCTAGAAAGAGGTGAGTGGAGAGAAAGGAAAGAAGAAGAGAAAGAAAAGAAGAGAAAGGAAAGAAGAAGAGAAAGAAGGAAAGAGTTGCAGGAGGAAGATCCCTGCGACATTTTCATCAAAGAGGTGGATCTTTGGAATATACGGTCCGATTGAGCTCCAATTTTGTTACCACGTTCTTAGCTTATGGTTCTTCATTCTGGTCGGTGGAGATCTTGATCAGAGGTTTCGTCTAAGAGATCTAACCTCTCAAACACAGCTGGTCGGAAAGTCTGGATTTCTCGCACCGTTTCTCTCAAAATTATAGATCTCCTAAATATACCGTTAGATGGCTATCAAATTTGGGTATGTAATTTATAACTGATATTTATACATTCTGAACGGTAAAGATCGTAAATACACGCTTGTGATAAGAGATATAACCTCTGAAACAAAGCTGGTCGGAATTTCTGGGTTTCTCATTCCGTTTCGGTTAAACTTGTATATCTCCTCAATCTACCGTTGGATGGATATCAAATTTGGATATGTAGTTTATAACTGATATTTCTGTATTATGAACGGTTGAGATGTTTATACGTTTATTAGTTTTTGTGATATAGCCATCTGAGTTTGGGTAATTGCAGCAGGAAAGGAGAAACTGTCTGATTAGAAACTTGTTCATCAAAGATACATATCTTTTCGGTCCACCGTTAGACTGGGCTGATATTTGGACAGAAGGTTTGTTTCTTAACATAATTCAATCTGTATGGTTTATTTTGTGATTACATATTTCTGTTGGTAGATTGATACATCTGAACAGAATAATACATGTGAAGAATTGGTAGGGTTGTTTGTATTAGACCTACATTTGGAATATGAACTTAGACTTTTCCAAATAGCTTGCATGTCAACTATGTTGACCTAGTTGCCATTGTTGATGAACCCATGATGCAAAATCAGTGATATACATGGCTGAACATGGTGACCTAGTGTAAATCGACAATATGGCCTAAGTATGGAAAATTTATATTTTAGGGCTTTTGATGCTTTTGGCCTAGAATCATTGAATTGATGCAACTTATGTTTAATTAAGCATTATTAGGGTTGATTATGCTACTGATTTGGTGGTTGTGACCATATCATGGGTTAGGCCTACTTGTGATCAAGTGACCCAATTTGGGCATGTTTATGCCTAAAGGAATTGAAAATCAGTATTTTTGATTAATAGAATGGTTTATGTATGAGAACTATGCATTAAAGGCCTAAGTCATGTGATTTGAGTTGAATGATGAGATTAGATGGGATTTAGACCTATTGTTTATATGTGGGCTGATTTAGGGTTGATGTGTAATGTCTATGTGATTGAGCATAGAAATTGATGTATGGTAGGATATTAATGAATGTTTCAGGATCTTGATTTGGGTTGATTCGGTTTGGTGATCGTGTGTGGTTAAGTACTCTCGCGAGGCTTGGTAGTGAGTAGACTTCATTTATGATTATATCTTTTATGTCATCATATCACTTATATATTGTATGTTGAAAGCATGAATGTGTTCTAATGTTTTGAATGATGCATTGATTTGAGAAAACCTTATGACTTTGGTTGGACCCATCTATCTGGCTAATAGGGGGACTTAACCTTGTCACAAGAGGGTTTTAGGAAAGGAAATGATTGGGATCAACGGCACGGTGAAATAGACGTGTACTAGTAACCCAAATAAAAATGATTGGGATCAACGGCACGGTGAAATAGACGTGTACTAGTAACCCAAGGCATGTGGAATGTGGATCCAAATTGATAAGCTTTTACTTGCATCGAATTTATTATAAATGTTTGATATCTATATGTTATGAGCTTTTAAATCATGCTACACATTGACATGCATACATGATATTTATTGATGAGTATTGATAGCATATCTGAATTCTATTCACTGGGTACCGTATGCTCACCCTCATTTTCCTCTTTCAGGTCCTTCTGTCCCGAATAAGGGCAAAAGAGTAGTTATATCTTGAGGGCCTTGCCTGCGGGAGAATCCAAAGCCTCGATGTAAGTTGAGAGGCATTTTGATTGAATTGTGTTTTAAATTATGAAGTACTATATTTTGGATTATGTAATTATAATACTTACCACATTGTAGTATGGGTGAGTTGGGACTTGTTGGATAGTCCATGTGGGCATATGACGGTTTTTATTTGTACCCACAATTTTGGACTTTATGTGTATGTCAATTTTAATGAACTGTAGGGATTATAATTTTATTTACGGTTCATTTTTATGGATTATCTCTTGTCTTTGATGATTATTACGGTGGGTAGTTTTGTTTAGTACCTTTTGATATTATGTCGTTGTTGAGATAAGGCTCGTAGGGTCTCAACCACCTCACGGGAGTTGAGGAGTGGTCGGAGATGCCTACGCCGGGCGTCCCGCCCCGGCATTCCGCATGCCATTCCCTACGAGGTTGGTGGTCCGGGGCGCGGGGTCGCCACACGTTACCTACCGAGAAGATGACCACGGTCAAAAGTACCATGCGAACAACTGGTTTCCTTAGGTTCATCTTCACAGGTATTCTACCGACCTAAAAAAGGCTGAGTTGTTCGCACTTGCATAAATTCGAGAAGGCTAACCGGTAGTACTCCACTCACTCGTGTCGAACACTCAATCTACCGACCACTCAGGACTTGGAGAAAATTTTGCAATAAAATGAATATAAAGGGAAAGGTCTCTAGAGAAAATGAACAGAAAAGAAAATTTTCATTAAATTAAAAAGTTTCTTTTTACAAAGGGAGGAAAAAAAAAGACTACAAAGAGAGAAGAATTAAGCTGGACACCTCGAGCAGACCGCTCATGATACATCGACTCCAAATCAAACGTATCGTCCACCTGCTCGGAAGGTCTGACTTCCTGAGCTTTCGCCATAACAGGTCATTGCTCGACCTCAGCTTCTTCTTCTTCTTCCCCCTCCTCTGAGCCTCTACCAGCCAGGCGTCGAACTCCTTGAAGTATGTCGCACCCTTGAAGTAAGATTCCAGGTTAGTGCGGTAAAAGGTCACGCCTTCCTGGTACTCCTTCTTCAGGGTTAGCTGGAACTCCTCAGAGCCCTTAAACTCCTCGACAGCCCAAGCTCTCTCCCTCTGCACCTCGACCCTCATAGACTCCAGTTGGGCACGATAGAGCTCGGTATTAGCTAGGGCGTCCTTCAGCTCAGACTCCCTCTTGCTAAGTTTGGACTCCTTTTTTGCGAGCTGCATTTCAAGGTTGGAGGTTCTGACCTTGGAATCCACTTCGGACGCCCGAAGCCTGCTCAGCTCGACCTTATCATGACGCATGGCCAGGATGGTATGAGCAGTTTCCAACACAATAAAAAAAAAACAAACAACCATTAGACGCCGACCACTTCGAATGCGAAAATAAAAAATCACAAGTACACATACCTCGGTACATTTGGTGAAGGCATTGCTTAGACCGAAAAAGGCCTTCTATTCCTGGAAGTCAGAGACCCGAGCTTTAGGAAGGCCGACCTTCTAGCCAAAAAATTGTAGCTCGACATCGTCAACCTCCTCGACGATCTGGTAGTCATCCACCCGACCTCTCTTAGCTCAATGCCCCCAAAGGGTCCCGAGCTCATCATCTTTGTCAAGCCACAACTACTTTGCATCACCAACTCCATCGCCCTACAGACAACGATCTTTATCGCCAGAGCGTGCATGGATTTTTCGTAACAATTTTGCCTGAAACAATCCTGTGTTCTCATCTTGGCAAGATCTCCTACCAAAATTGTCAGGGGGGCGGATTCGGGCAACAACACGAAAAAGCATTCCGCCGCTCAACCTACCTCCCCTGAAACGCTGCAACTTGCAAAGCCCTACGCCACCATTTGTGAGGCAAATGTCGGAACCTTCTGAGGAAGAATCCTACTCCATTTGCTCTCCATTGTTTGATGATATAGAGGATTTCACCGACCACAGTACTATTTACCGTGATCTTTCGAGTAATGACGATGGCGGTGAATCCCACGCAGGCAACAATCATCACTACACAGATTGAATTTAGGGCAAAATCCTTTTAAGGGGGGTAGAGTGTAATAACCTAGGTTTGTACCCAAAAAAAAAATATTTTGAACTTCAGGCATCTTTTTGTCTATAAAAAATCCCCCCCTTTGGTAGTTTTCACATCAAATCCTCTCTTCTCACTTGCTCATTGTTGGCTTTACACTCTCTTTGAGTTTTTTTTGTCTTCTCTTTTGAGACTCTCTCACGGTGCAACGTGTTCTGCTCGGGAGAAGGCGCCAATGCTAGAAAGAAGGATTATCTAAAAGTGGGGAACTAAACATAAGTTTGCGTATCTTATAACTTTTATTAAAGCTTACATTCATTTATCATTATGTCTACTATTCATTTACACCGCATTATTGCGTATAATGTTCATACATGTCATACTTATGCCTGTATATTTGGAGTTCATGTATTAAACTATTACTATGTCGAATTAGTGGTCAATCTGACTCAACCAGACATTGTCTTGTCCTCAGTAACTTAAAATAGTGAAAGGGAGGCAACGTGCTGCTCTAGACAATTTGTACTTAAGTAGACCTCGTGTCTCACCTCTCAAACTGGAGACTGATCTAGTTGGTCTTATTTGAAAGCTATTAGCTTGTACAAGTGATACTAACTTGATAAGAATCACCAGACGCTACCAAATCCTGTCTAATTTTAGCAAAGACCGGACCTGCTCATGCATTGGCATCATACATAAGCACCACCTAGGGAAGTAAGTGGTTTATGATCCACAAAATAGTTAAAAGCAATGCTCACTATTCTTGATATTTCCCTGGAGAGGGACGTACAATGAGAACCCAGGTTTACCCGGGGATGAACATTTGTATGTGACTCAGGGCATCGTACAATCACAGAACTATTACGAGACGGTGTCATGCATACATACATGTTGGACTATTTATGATGCTTGTTGTGTTTATATGATATTTGATTTTGAAGTTTCTTTTATTAATTGTTATATTCATGAACTATTTTACCCATTGGGCAATAGCTCACCCCGTTGTTATCAAATTTTTCTCAGGAGATTAGGGTGGACTGGGTGGAGGTTTTTGGGCCCACATTATGTAACCCTTGTTAATTAAAAGGAGATTTTGGGAGGATATTCCCTCAATCATATTCTGTACAAAAATACATTCTAAAATTAATATAATCAGATTTGTACTCAATTGTGTTCCTGGGCACTCAGTTATTGTTATAATGCATTCGCGCCCCGCCTGTGAGTGTTTCGTCGATTTAGGCGCGTCTAGGCGGGGTGTAAAATTTAATGGTATCAGAGGGAAGGGTTAACTCCCACTTTCTATTTTAATATCGTTTTAATGAATAGCCCCATTTTTATTTGTTTGTCTTTTAGAAAATTACCCCATTTTCTATTTTAATTTATAGAAATATTCCACTTTCTTTTGTTTTTTATTTTTCTCAATTTTTTTCCTTCCATTCTTACTAGAGTCACGCCATGGATCAATCTTTTTGTTTTTTTATTTTTCGAAAACAATACTCTATAAACAATTATAAATTTTTATGCTTGTGAACCAATCAAACTTTTACTTTTACAAGTATAACAAGATAGATTATAAGGTCAAGAACAAGACAATTAATTAAAATGTGTAGATTGTCCATAGAGAACATTTATGTTGAAATTGCTTATCAGAACAAAAAATGAAATTTTTTTGGTTTACTAACTTCATTAATATAACATGATATTTTTAGTTACTTTTAGATGAAATTTTAAATTTGAAGTACATTTCAATTCACGAGCATTTGTTAAACAATTTCTATCCAGAATCTGTATCGTTTTCTCTTGATACTTATTTCCTTCTTCAACCCGAACCTTGTCCAGAGGGATGATATGTGAAGGATCAGGACGATACTTTCGAAGCATGGATACGTGAAAAAATCATGAACCATAGACATGGACGATGGAAGGGATAGACTATAGGCTAGTTTGCCAATACGTTCAATAATCTGAAATGGACCGATATACCGTGAGGAGAGTTTTCCTTTAATCCCAAAGAGTTTGACACCACTTGTAGGCTAAACTTTTAGAAAAACCAAGTCCCCATTGTCAAATTCTAGAGACTGTCTCCGCTTGTCGGTATAGCACTTCTGTCGACTTTGTACTACACGAAGTTGTTCATTTACTGGTGTGATCTTTTTAGAAGTCTCTTGAACTAGTTCAGGCCCCAACTGCGATCAGTTTACCGTATCTAAGCAGCATACCAGATATCTGCAAAGGCGACCATAGAGAGCCTCATATGGTGCCATGCCGATACTGGTTTGGTAGTTGTTGTTGTATGCAAACTCAACCAAATGTAACTGCTTTTCCCATCCGTCATGAAAGTCCAATTGTTCTGGATCATGAAAGTCCTAATATCTGGATCAATTATTCTGACTGCCTGTCAGTCTATGGGTGGAAAGTTGTGCTCATGGTGATCCTGGAGCCCATTCTACTCTGGAAGCTCTGCCAAAATTTTGATGTGAATCGAGGGTCTCAATCAGAGACGATCATGAGTGGTTTGCCATGGAAGCATACGATCTCTCTTTCATACAATTCGGCTAGCTTGGCGAGGTTATCCATGAACTTTATTGGTAAAAAGGGTGCAGACTTTGTAAGTTTGTCAATGATAACCCAGATTGCATCTTGCCATTTATTATTTTGAGGCAAGGTCGTAACAAAATTCATTGCCATGTTTTCCCACTTCCATTCTCCAATAGGTAAAGGGTGGAGAAGTCCAGAGGGAAGTCTGCGTTCTGCCTTTACTCGTTAGGACACGGGACATCGAGCAACGAAGTCTGCAATAGCCTTCTTCATTCTAGAAAACCAAAATTATCGTTTGACATCCCTGTACATCTTGTCTCCCCCAGGATGCATAGCAAACCTTGAACAATGCATTTCAGTAAGCATTTCTTTCTGAACTTGAGGATCGTTCGGTAGACAGAAACATTTTTTTTTTTAGAAAACAGCCGCATCATTGGAGACCGACCAGTGAGAAAGGTCATATCCGCTGAGTAGTAGTTCTCGTTTCTCCATTATCATAGGGTCATTGGCTTGAGCTGCTGAAATCTTTCGAATAAGCTCAGAGTTGGCTGATAATTGAGAGAGTAGAGATCTTCCTCCCTCATTAATGAGCTGTAGGTTAAAATTTTCCACCTCTGCAGCCAACTTCTCCATCTCGAAGTTAAGAGTGCAAGCAGCAACATAAGATTTTCTACTCAGGGCATCAGCCACAACATTGGCCTTACCCGGATGGTACTGAAGTTGAAAGTCATAACATTTCAAGAATTCCAACCATCATCTTTGGCGAAGGTTTAGGTCTTTCTAAATGTAGATCTATTTGATACTCTTGTGATATGAGAAGACCTCAAACCATTCACCGTATAGGTAGTGATGCCATAACTTCAATGCGAATACGACAGTTGCAAGCTCCAAGTCATGCGTTGGGTAATTATCCCCATGAATATTCAGTTGCCTAGAAGCATAAGCAACAACCTAACCTTCTTGCATTAGTACTGCACTTAAGCCTTGGAGAGAAGCGTCGGTGTATAGTGAAAACCCAACTCCATTTCTTGGAGTGATTAGTACTGGTGCTGTCGTGAGGTGTTTCTTCATTTCCTGAAATGACAATTCACAGGCGAGTTTCCACATGAATCGCACTTCTTTCCGAGTGAGCTTGGTCATAGGTTTAGCAATCTTTGAGAAGTCCTTGATGAAGCGTCTATAGTAACCAGCCAAACCAAGAAAACTCTAGATTTGAGTAACTTTGGTAGGCTGCTTCTAGTTTAAAACTGCTTCAACCATTGAAGGATCCACCTCAATGTCATTGCCTGAAACCACATGACCTAGGAACTGAACTCTCTTCGCCCAAAATTTGCACTTACTCAACTTTGCATACAACTGATGGCTTCTCAAGTTCTGGAGGACAATCCTCAGATGTATCTTATGGTTTTCCTCGGTTGAGGAATATATCAAGATATCATCCACAAAGACCACCACGAGTCGGTCTAAGTATAACTTGAAGATGCAGTTCATCAAATTCATGAACGTTGTAGGTGCATTTGTTAGACCAAACGGCATAACCAAGAACTTGTAATGACCGTACCGAGTTCTGAAAGTAATTTTATTAATGTCCGACTCTCTGATATGAAGTTGATGATAATCGGATCGTAAACCAATCTTAGAGAAGTATTTGGCATCTCTAAGTTGGTGGAACAAGTTATCGATCCTGGGCAAAAGGTATTTGTTCTTGATGATGACTTTATTCAACTTGTGATAGTCAATGAAAAGTCAGCGAACCATCATTTTTGCGAACAAATAAAACTGAAGTTCCCCAGGGTGAAAAACTTTTTTTGATGAAGCCATTACTCTCTAATTCCTTCAGTTGCTTATCCAACTCAACCATCTTGACATTGGACATTTTATCGCATTCTTATGTGTTCAAACTCTTTCCCTTAGTTTTTTCGACTATTATCCAAATTCGTGTGTCCCATACCGCATGAATTTGGTAATAAGGGGTTCAACCAAGTTAAGTTGTATGAACACGGTCTCTACAAAACATCGACTGGAGAGGAGTTCACTAAAAGTATCGTCCAAGTTTACTCGTCTCATACCGTGTAAACTTAGTGATAATGTTACTAATTCAACTTTCCCTAGATGCTTCTTTTCACACAAAGTCGTAGGTTGTCTTACTTCCACGTTTTATTTAGTATCTTCCAATTTTGTTGTGTCCCATACCACTCCAAAGTTAGTGATACAAAAGAAAAAATGGTTGTAAGTTGGCTCACCAAACATAGTCTCAAACAAAACATTTCATTCATAAAAAGAAAATAGTTACAATGCCAGTAATTTTCCTAATTTTTCCTCCTATTCCTTCTCCTCCTAGACCTTTTGCTAGTTACAAAAATGACTATCAGAAGAACGTTGAGAAGTTGTTCTTTGTTCTTCTATGTTTTGCACACGAGTTATCAAAGCATTGTGGTTATCCTGAATCCGAGCAAGACTAGATACTATTACATTTAACTGGTCAAATGAGTTACCCTGTTGTCCCATCGATGGATGGTAGGTTGACTGTCCCATATGTGGAGGGTAAGCTGTAGGCATTGGTGGAAAGTATTGGCCGTATGGTTGACTCCTAGGTGGACGGTAGTTGGTTTGATTATATGAATACTCCCTAACTGGGACCTCTTGGACGTTTGGATATGCTTGAGTCGAAAAGTTTTGAAATAGTGGACTCATCGGGATATCCTATTTTTCAAAATTTGGTGTCGTCCAATTCTGTTGTAGTTGGTTCACAGGAAATTGTGTATTCGGCTGGTAAGGTACCTCAGGAATTGGAAACCCCTGAGACATCGTATTGCCTTAGGTTAGGAGATTCCAGGAAGGGGGATTTGCCGGAACTCCCCGTCCATCCTGATTTGTTTGTGGTTGACCAAGGTTTCCAAAAAGATTTTCCTTGGGGAATAGATGATCGGGTTGACTATTATTCGGGGCTGGGTTTGTTGTAGTGTTCTAAATTGGTTCATTAATTGGGGCTTCCCTAATAGGAATCTTGGGTCGACCTTTTCGTCGATAACCTCCATTGTTATCGCTAGTCCTTCCGTTATTTTCCCCTAAAGTCGCGCCAAATATTTCTTCGTCAGTCACCCCTCCCTTTGAGTTGATAGTCTTTGAGATGGAGGATATTATAACAGCTTTAGTGATCCGTGTCGAAAATTCATCAAAGGTATTGATGTTTGCCTCCCATAGCATCCTCATTATCGAGACTCCATAGCCGAGGACCTCCTTCTTTGTAGGGTTTTGAATTACCCGTAACATTTGCTGGATGATAATGTGAGGTAGGGAGACAGAGATTCTCTTTTCTAAGCAGTATAACACAAGAAGTTTAGCTCTTGTCATAGATCCTCTAGTCACCATTTCTGGAAAGATGTTGCCAACTACAATCTTTCCAAGGCCGGCAAGGAGTGGTTTAAGGAGATTATTTGGGAGGTGGACGTACGTCCTTTGGGTGTACGTCCTTTCGGTGAGGAAATTGAACAACTGTTCTTTGAATTCGGTGATCTTTTCAACCGTCTGAGGTTAATGTGGATCAATGATCTTGTCTCTTATTGGAATTTTCATTAGTCGTGAAATAGTTTCAAAGCTGATGGAAATCATTGCTCCCTTGATCATTGTCTCCAAGACGGGGCTGATCACCTCATCTTAAAGTACCACGATGTCATGGATTCGTAAAATGACTTCACCAAGTTGAAGGAGACGTAGCCCTCAACTTTTATTATATTTAACCATCTCAGCTTTGCGAGTTTATCGTGAAGCATAGGACAGAAACAGAGATCTCTCATGTCAATACTCCTCATAGTCATAATTATATATATATATATATATAAATCTAAACTATATAAAAACTATATAGTTATCTAGATATATATATTTAAAATAAATCTTAACTATATATAATTCTAAAAATATATATTGTTAACGTGTGCGGTTCATCACTTAGCTCGTCTCTAAATATACTGTGATAAAGTATATTTTGATGATCACAAACAAAGTACTTTTCGGTGCTAAATGTGCGTGTATCAAGATTTCATCAAAGCACCTAAGGAAAGCAAAAAGCCAAGGAACGACTCGATCAAAGAACTCAAAGATCACATCCAACGGTCAAGTTCGTTTCAATCAAAAGGACTTCAACGATCACATCATGATTTCAAGATCACTTCACTTGAACAATTCGATCAAGCTTCAAGACTACATCTCTCGATCAACGTTCAAGTTATTCAGCTCCGCGCAAAGCTCTTATTGAAGCTCTTATAATGAAGAGTTGGATTTAACAGTTATGAGAAAAAAGAAATACACAAAGTATTTAAGATATATCTTTCTCTAATCATTATTGTTCAAAATGTTTTTCAAAACCATGCATAAATCATCTACATATGTTTTGTTAATCTGCATGTTTTGATTTCATGTTTTTACGGTATTTCAAAAGATCTAATATTATATATTTATTTTTAAATCTACCGAGTTTTTATTCGCATTTATCATATATTTTATCACGAGTCAAAACTATTTATTAAAGAATCTTTTAAAACGCTAATGAGTTAGCAGCACTCTCCTGAACTTTATAAGTCAGGACGCTGATAGTTCATTAGGACGCTGATAACGTTCAAGGTTGAATAGAACTGATTTATCAAGACGTTTACTTGTATAGTAGCGGCCTTCTTTATTAGTCAACCTCTGAAGTTGTCAGAAAGCTAACTCAGCATCAGCTCACTGAAAGATGTCTTAAGCTCTTCAAAGAATGTTCCTTTGAGGGTGCTGATAATTATAAGTTGAACAATCTATCAGGACGCTATCTGGATAGAAGCGCCCTCACCTTTAGGAATCAACTTAGTAACTTTTAGGACGTTGATTGTCCTTCAACGTTCTTGTGTCTTTATTTAAAATGTTTTTAACTGGTAAGACGCTTGCATAGTTGTACCACCCTCATGTTTTGTTTTTATGTTTTAAACCGGCAGGACGCTTACTCAGGTAGTAGCGCCCTCATGTACTTAACTATTTTAAAACATAGCAGGACGCTAACTGTGCATTAACGCCTTTATGTTTATGTCATTTAAGTGTCAAAGTAAGTCAGGACGCTTACTAGTTAGTAACGCCCCCACTTAAGTGTTCAGCAGGACACTTATGCGTAATAAGTGCCCTCAAGGAACTAAACGACATTGTTAATATTATGCGTTAGGACACTGATTATGGAATCCGGACGCTAATTCAACAACCGTCACTGTTCGAACAAGTATACTATGTAAGTTTACTTTTTTAGAACAAACCTTTGCACAAAGTTCTTTTTAGACCTATCAGATATCGTCTCTGATACATGAAATAAGTTTTTCTAAAACTTTCCTTTTTCATGAAATTTGAAAAGAACCAGAATGTTAGTGAAAATTGTAGTTGCCATTTTCATAAAACATTCTAACTGTTGTGTGTAAACGTTCATATTATTTGAACTTCAAATGTCTAACGGTTATGTCCTACTAAGTCTATAAATACCAACACTTAGGATCAAACAACTTGCCAACCACTCTGTGTTGTGCCAATACTTTTTGAAAGTTAGTCTGTGTCAAAATGAATTTCATTTTCTAATCTTTCAAAGTATTTTTCACTGATACCTTTACGATTACAATAGATTTTCATATTGAGCTTCAATTATACTTTATCTTTGAAGATCTATCTTTATTGGTATCTACTCAAATTCTCAGCACTAATTCATATTTGATATCATTCTTGCTGATAATAGAATTTGAGATATAGTTCAAGATATACAATTGTACTTGATTTCATATCTAAAGTACTGTATTGAGCTATATTAATAGTTGCGTTAACTACTGATCATTGAACTAGAAGTTTTCATACTTATATTCTATATCTATTTTGAAAATTGTCTGTGTCATTGATTTACACTAGTCCTTCGTTTTATATGTCAATGTTTATTGGGTATATTTTATTTTCGAAGAAGCATTGATTTTCATATCACATCATTTATGCTTTTCGAAACTGCACTTGAGCAATACCGAACATTGAATGGTAAAGGACTGAAGGTGTATTTCAATTTAACATTACCTATTTCATATTTCATATCTTTGTAATGCTATGTATTGAGCTTTATTGTAAAGTGTTCTACTATGTTAAAACCAACCAACATCGTAGTGTTGTAATGTTGGTGTGTTTCTAGACTGAAACAACCAAGACAAGTGAATGAAGTTTACTTAATGATTTCAGGATTGAAATCATGTAAGGTTATCTCTTAGCCTTTAAAAGAGAACCGGTTCATCCTCATCCCATAAAAGGATAGATGTGTCCTTAGCCTTAAAAAGGATAGGTTATCTCACAGCCTTTAAAAGAGAACCGGTTCATTCTCATCCCGTAAAAGGATAAGGTATCTCTTGCCTATAAAAGAGAAATGGTTCATCTTAGCTCGTAAAAGGATAAGTTTGTCTTTAACCAGTAAAAGGACAGTTCTAACGGTTTGGTTTTCACCCGTAAGAGAATCAATTAGTGGATTGAGAAAATCCTAATCGGGAGATTAGGTAGTGGACGTAGGCTTGGCCGAACCACTATAAATTTGTGTCACACTTTTGCAATTTAGTCTGTGTTCTATTTTATATCCAATTCCAATACACTCATGTAAATCACTAAGTTATTGGAAGATAATTTTATAATTAACCATCACACCCAATTCACCCCCCTCTTGGGTGGACTAACATATATATCTAATATAAATTTTCTTCTCCTAATTGGTAGACTTGGGCGGGCCGTGGACCTTTTTCTCTGACACCATTAAATGTCACACCCTTCCCAGACGTGCTTAAACCGACGGAACACTCACAGGCGGGGCGCGAATGCATTATAACAACAATCGAGTACACAGGTATACAATTGAGTACAAATCTGATTTCATTAATTTCAGAATGTATTTTTTTACAAAATATTATTGAAGGAACATCTTCCCAAAATCTACCTATAATTAACAAGGGTTACAAAATGTGGGGCCCAAAAACTTCCACCCAGTCCACCCTAAATATCTGTGAAAAATTGGATAACAACGGGGTGAACTATTGCCCAGTGGGTAAAATAGTTTGTGAATATGACAATTAATAAAAGAAACTTTATAATCAAATATCACATATACACAACATAACATCATAATCAATACAACACGTATGTATGCATGATACCGTCTTGTAATTGTTTCATTATTATACGTCGCCCTGAGTACACGTATAAATATCTATCCCTGGGTAAACCCGGGTTCTCATTGTGCGTCCCTCCCAAGGTCGTTGCCCTAGATTCACGTACAAATGTCCATCTCCAGGAAATCCTGGGTTCTCATTGTACGTCCCTCTTTAGGGAAATATCAAGAATAGTAAACATTGCTTCTAACTATTTTGCAGATCATGAACCACTTACGTCCCTAGGTGGTGCTTATGTATGATGCCAATGCATGAGCAAGTCCGGTCTTTACTAACATTAGACAGGATTTGGCAGCGTCTGGTAATTCTTATCAGGTTAGTATCACCACGTGCAAGGTTAGGATGTTTAGTATTACTTGTACAAGCTCATAGCTTTCAAATAAAACCAATCATATATAATGTGCATGAGGAGATAGGTCGAACACAACCAGGGCCCATTTAAAATTTGATTTATAATTAATCTCCCACTTGCACATGGTGTGGTTGACAACTTGTATTTAGAAAATATATTAGTTTATGGGTCGTGCAACTATGAGAACACTTGTAAATGAGAGCTCTATACTAGAAACTCAGAAAGAGACAACAACAGCCATAAAGAACATATTGTGTCTCATAATGCCTCAGATCCATTTAGTCACACTTAGTTAAATATTCCTTATCTCTCTAAGGCAATACTAATATTGTCATCCCAATGATGCAACATGAGTATCACGCGATAAAGAGTATAATGTTGAGGTGCGACTCTAAACTATTTACCCAATAATTTCCTGTAAAAGTCAAATTACTCATGACCATGGGTGACTCATCAAAGTGGCGGACATTAAAACTTCACTTCGTGGTATAGTCAAAAGTAACGAAGGGCATTTAACTAGTCTCATATATCAATGAACATAATTGAACTCGCATAGTGACACAAAGTGAGGAAGCAAAGGTTCATTCACTTACTTTAAAAGTGGCGGACACATGTAATACAAAGTTACATGCTACAGTACAAAGTAACTTTTATTCACAAGAGCATGTGTTCAACTCAAAACACTATATGAATTTCTAGTGTAGTCGCAACTATGCGCCTAACTCGAGTTCCTTAAAAGCTCGCATAACAAGTGTGATGCGCTAGTTAATGAATCTCATCTCCGGACTATGAACGACCTTAATGGATAGTGGGTTATTCCCTTATCAGTCTTTGGAGAAAGACTTCATCTTGATTCCAATCAAGGTGACATTACTTTATAAAATTGCCTATTATTATTCAAAGCAACATTAGTCAAATGTCTCGTCTCTACTCATTTGCAGGAAGCACCAAGAGGTGATTGCTCATGTAAGTAAGTCAATCAAACTTGTGAAACATACTTGTACGTTGTGCTAGCAATTATAGATCAAATACAAAAAAAGCGTAGATAAACAGAGAAAATTTATTAAATGATTTATCAAGATAAGTCTGTTACATAAATTAATTACAACCAATATAAACATAAGGATTTAATATGTTTAAGAAAAATATCTCTACTAATTGGCTTAGTTTATGGATCAGCCATTATCCTATGTATAGAAAGATGTTGTACACATGACTTCACCATGTGCTATAATGTCTCAAACAAAACCATACTTGATATCAATATGTTTTGTTTTGCCATGATACTAAGGATTTTTAGTATAGGCAAGTGCAGGTTGGCTATATAAATAATGACAGGTTTTGATGCATCATCAATGACTTGTAAATGGTGTAGAAATCATTTGAGCCAAATGGCTTCTTGTACTGCTGCAGAACAGGCCACGTACGTAACTTCCATAGTAGATAAAACAACGCATGTTTCCTTTTTACTACTCCATATATAACACTATTGTTCAACAAGAAAGCATATCCAGAAGTCAATTTGCGTTCATTTGGGTCACAACCCCAATTATCATCGGGGTATCCCAACAAACGCATGTCATGGTCATGGTAACATATATAGGCACAAATCCATTGTGTTTTTCAGATATCTTAGAATTCACTTCACAACTTTCCAAAGTGTTTCGCCAAGGTTCGATTGATAGCAGCTGACCAAACTAACTGCATAACATGTATCCGGGAATGTGCACATTATAGCGTATATTGGACTCTCAATTGCACTGGCATAAAGAATTTTGAACATCTTTTGTTGTTCAGTTGGAGTCTTGAGACAAATGTATTAACTAAGGAGTACTCCTTTTGTGATTGGCATATCAATGAGCTTGTACTCTTTCATGTTAAATCGTTCTAGGATTGTCTTGATATAATGTTCTCATGATAGTGCTAAATCATTTTTGAATGATTTCTATGTATCTTTACACTCAGTATGAAGTTGGCTTCACCTACGTCCTTCATATCAAAAGTAGCGGACAACCAGTCTTTGATCATGACTATTAAATTCATATCATTTCCAACAAGGAGAATATCATCCACATATAAGGACAAGAATACAAAATGAGCTCCTAAATGTTTAATATAAACACCATGGTTTTTATCAGTTATTATGAATCCAAACAATGACACTACTTAATGAAATCTTAAATACCACTGTCCGAATGATTGTGTAAGACTATATATGAATCGTTTGAGCTTGCAAACATTGCACTTGTGGCCTTTAACAACAAACTCCACAGGTTGTTGAATATAAATTTCATCATCTAATTCTCCATTCAAAAACGTTGTTTTTGCATCAATTTGATGTAATTCTAGAATGAAATATGCGATGTTTGTAAATCCATTTGATAATGGATGGTAATAGCTAGAGCTATATGAAGTTGAGGTGTTCTTTTGACTTGCACTTGAATAGATAAAGTGTCCATGACATGGGGATCCTTTAATGACGTTGAAGTTTGGAAAAAGTGACAAAGACTATATCAGCATTCAAAGTTGTTTGAAGGGTACCAATGATTGCATCTTGATACCGTAACATTCTCAAATCAAGAAGATCCAATCTTGACATGGTTTATGAAGATTTTCTTACCATGAAAATTAATTGCCATCTTTACAGCACCAAAATTAACATGGTTGTAACCATCATTTCACCAAACAGAGATAAGAGATTTTGGAAGTGATAAAGGATGCTTAGATTGATTTGCAGGTACTTGATGTTCTGAGAAATTTGAGATTTGAACATACCCCTCAATATGACTTGTAAGAGAGTTCTATTCAAATATTTTTTTTACTTTTTTCGTAAATAATATGGGGAGGACGAATATACATTATTAGGAAGGATTGGTGAATACTGGGTGACTGGGACAACAACTTTTTCATCTGGAATGTACTCGATCTCATACAAACCATCTACCTTTGATTGAGAGCAAGATGTTTGTAAGAGGTTAGCTTCCTTAAAAGGTTCCATCTAGATCAAAACTTGAAAAACTTACACAGTGTAAATGTCTTAACTATCGCCTGTGGGCTTCACCCGACCTCATCGGGTGAATAAGTTCACCCAAAATGTAACCACTCGACCAGGTTAGTCATGTGGTCAGGTTTGTATTAAAAATACAAACCGTACATTTTTATAATTTTTTCTTAGATATTATACTCCTTCCCTAAATTATAGAAGAGGTATTTTTGCTAATTAATATGTTGGATTAACATGTATCCAACTTATTAAATTATTATTTAAACTTTCAAAGATGAGAATTCTCCTATTTGAGAGAACTCTTATAAGCCAAGTTACTATTAAGCTTGACTTGTGAAATTGATAATGAAGAAAGAGTTGATGGCCTTTTATAGATGATGAGAGTTTCTCATTCTTCCTAACAAGCAATGTGGGACTAAAATGAGGGTTTTCCTCCTTTAATTTCAAACACCACCCATCCTCCACAATTTAGTTCAATGAAAATTTATCATAATGTATATATGTCATTAGGTAATTAAATCGATTAGTAGTTAGCAAAAAGAATTATTGAAGAATTATTGAGATCAAATTGACGCGGATATCAGGAACATGCCTCACATCTTTCAAGAGTAACTTGCATCCAAGGTTAGTTTCTAAAAAAATATTGTCGATGCCGATAATTTTGGATGCATTATCATTTTCCATCCTTACTTGTCCGAAATCACCTTGAGTGTAGGCTGAGAAGAAATCTCGTAGTGAGGTGACATGGTAGGAAGCACCTGAGTCAACTACCCATGTAGAGTCTTGACATGCAAGGTTGACATAATCAGCATCTCGAACAATTACAACTTCTTCAGTGACAGTTGCGGTGTCATTTGTTCGGGTTTCTGCTTCTTGATTTCTGGATCGTTCCGCCTTTAACTTTCGACATTCTTGAATGAAGTGTTTGGGCTTGCCGCAATGATGACCCTTCTTGTCATGCCTCGATCTAGACTTCGAGAGTCCTTTTTTCTGACTTTGGTTACGAGGATTTCTGCTTTTACTTATTCCGTACCATTCTTGCTTGCCTTGTTTTTCCATGACAAGTGCTTCAGTTTCAGGAGTATTTCCTTCGTCTTTTCGTCGAGACTCTTTGTTCAGCATTCTGTCTTTTACCATATCCATGGTAAGCTTGTCGTCAGGAGCTGAGTTACTAACTGACACAACTAGAGTGTCCCAGCTTTTTGGTAGAGAACTCAACATCAACAACGCTTGTAGCTCGTGATCTACGGTCCTCTTCATAGAGTTGAGTTGATCTACAATACCTTGGAACTCGCTCATGTGTTCCGATACGGTGCTTCCATCTTTATACTTCAAATTGACTAATCGTCGCACCAGATTAGCTTTATTCTGTGTTGTTGTTCTCACATACATTTTCTCCAACTTTTGCCAAAGAACGTAAGCATCGTGTTCATTAGCAAAATTTTGGAAAATGCTCTTGTCGATCCATTGTCTGATTTGAGCAGCACACTTTCGGTTCAGCACGGCCCAGTCAACGTCTGTGCTGGTTGTTTTTGGTGTCTTGTCATCTGTCGAAGTTGTAGTCATGGCTTTCTCCTTCGGCATTACAATCGGCTTCCACAGATCTTTAATGTATAAAAGATCATCCATCTTCGGCTTCCAAATTGCATAATTAAATGCAGTCAGTTTGATCATATTGTATGTGCTCTCCTCCATTTGAATCGTCAGTCAACAGGTTTCGCGGAGCTTGACACTTTTCCAGCGATGAACAATACTCTATGAAAAGTACTCAATGAATAGTACTCTTCGCTGAAAACGACCCAGGCTTTGATACCACTTTGTTGGGAAAATTGATGGTTGTAAAGAAATAAATTTCACAAACCCAGGATAATTTCTCAAACTAAAATAGAACCAAATAACACCAACAATTTTTTGCGTGGAAAATCCTCTAAAAAAGAGGTAAAAACCACAGGACCCGTAGGCCGCTTAAAAACTTTCACTATAATAAAATAGGATTACAAACTTCACCTTTAGGTGGATCCCTCACAAAATACAATAACTATGTATCTTCAATTTGTGGGTAAAACTTCACAAATTGGCTCACACTTTTTCTTCTCAAAGAAACTTTCTTTGAGGCTCTCTGGATCTCTCAGATTGGATCTCTAGAATGATTTTCAAGATCAAAGTAATGTTCTATTTATCGGAGTATTCAGAGACATTTTCGTAATTATAAAAAAATATATTTTAATATATATATTTTTCTTCTCAGTAATTTCGACGCCGAATTTTGACTATTCCGCTAGTCGCCCACGTTACTGGCCGCCCACGTGAGGTGGACCAACAATATGTCTGTTCGTGGGAGGAGAAGCGAGCAGATGGCTCAAGAATAGCAGAAATATACTATTATTAAGTTGCAAAAGATCAAAAGCATGATTTTGCACCTTATATGCAATCTAGTAATGGGTGGTAGCAGCTAGAGCAGTTTGAAGCTGGGGAACTCCAGAAACTTGTAGTTGAATATTCAAGGCGCCATAACATGGGAATCCTTAGGGACATGTTAAAGTTTGGGAAAAATGTAACAAAGATCGTACCGGCGTTCAAAAAAGTTTGGAGGGTACCGATAACTTCATCTTGATACCATGACATTCTTGAATCAAGGAGGGGCCAGTCTTGAGATGGCTTCCGAAGATTTTCTACCGTGAAAAGTTATGGCCATCTTTACAACGTGTAACCATCCTTGCGCCAAACAAGGAGAAGGGCCTTTGAAAGAGAAAGAAGGAGAAAATGTTCAGCTTGATCTGCTGGGATCTGAAGTTAGGAAAAAGCCAAAATCTGAACACATTCTTTGATAGGACTTGAAGGGGAGCCCCTTTTAAATATTTTTCTTAAATTTTTGGTAAATGATACCAGGGAAGAAGAATATACATTATTAGGTTGGATGGGAGAATACTATCTGACTAGGACGACACCTTTTTCATCTAGGATGTACTCGATTTCATTTAAACCATCAATTTTTTTAATAAGAGCAAGGCGCTTGCAATGGATCAGTTTCATTTGAGGATTCCATTTAGATAAAAGCTTGAAGTACTTGCACAGTGTCAAGGTCTTAAGTATCGCCTTTGAAATGCCAAAACGCCCACCTGGCTAACAGCTAAAACGGCGGTTCTCGACTAACAAACTGTCTCAAGGTAAAGCTTAATCTAAACTGGACTCTTATGGAACTAGTTTTTAGCACAAGCTTATTCACCTTTTCTGATGAACTAGATCCGTCGAAGCGGCAAGATCATAGCATACTAATCATGAGTATTACTATGCTTACTAGTCAAGTTGCATAGGAAAGATGGCTATAGGAGGACGTTTGGAAAACGACCAAAAGCGTCCTCGAACCACCCCCCAACACACAACACACACACGCACCTTCCACACTAATATCACATGGCGCAGAACTGTGTTCTTTATTTTTCTCTTGTATAAAACATCTACAATGTTTTGGAGATTTCTCTTTATGGGCCAGTTTAGTCACTCGGTCATGATATATTATATCTCAAACCTATGGTCCTCTCTACCCAAAATAAATGGGCTTTTACCAGACGGTGCCACACTACATCTGACCTAAGGTTTTTTGTACTAATCGAAATTTGGGAGTGCTGTATATATAATCAATGTGATTAACCATGTTATTATAGTACTTTATAGTAAATCTTATATTATAGTAAAAAGGATCTAGAAAATGCAAGGAAAAAGTTATTATGTATATCAAAATGCCTATTAATTTTCTCATAACAATGCTTTTCTAAATTAATGCTATATAAATGATATTTATTCTTGTAGAATTAAAATAATTCTGAACGCATTAAAAAGCTTTTAGCAAAAAATTAACGATAACCGTTGATAGTAATACACATTAAAACCATATATACACACACATATACACATAGCTAGCTAGCTAGAGCTGTGACTAAATGAAAAGGGGGGACCCGATGAGTAAAGGTGAAAGCAAGCTTGCATGGAATCACAAATACAAGATGGGGGCAAGCAGGGATATTTGGAATGTTGGCAGAAGATGGAAGGAAGGACAAGTAGTGATATATGTTTGCTTGCATGCAATGCATATGACAAATTAAGAGATATCCCACATGCATGCATGACACCACACTCTGATACTCTCTCTGCTAGCTGCTCTTTCAAGAGAATGTGAATTATGAGGGGACCATGTATATATATAATTGGATAGATGCATGGATGCTTCTACACGTCATCATCACCGCATGATATATATGTGCATATATTGGGAATGGTTGGTAGTATTACAAGTTATGTTTCACTGTCAATTCCATGTTGTAATCTCCGCGTCCTTTATCTTCTACCAACTGGTTATACGTATATGTAACTATATATATGCATGTGTGCTAACTAGCTAGCCCTACATAGCAAGAAGATATTGTGTAAAGTATGTAACATGGTGGAAACATATATGATGAAGTGGTATACACACACACACACACACACACACACACACACACACACACACACATATATATATATATATATATATATATATATATATATATATATATATATATATCGCGCGCGTATATGTAATGAATAATTAAAAGGTTTTGGGTTTCGGCCCTGTGGCGACCCCGTGCCCCGGACCACCAACCCCGCAGGGAATGACATGCGGAATGCCGGGGCGGGACGCCCGGCGTAGGCATCTCCGACCACTCCTCAACTCCCGTGAGGTGGTTGAGACCCTACGAGTCTTATCTCAAACAACGACATAATATCAAAAGGTACTAAACAAAATTACCCACCGTATTAATCATCCAAGACAATAGATAATCCATAAAAATGAACCATAAATAAAATCATAATCCCTACAGTCCATTAAAATTGACATACACATAAAGTCCAAAATTGTGGGTACAAATAAAAACCGTCATATGCCCACATGGTCTATCTAACAAATCTCAACTCACCATACTACAATGTGGTAAGTATTATAATTACATAATCCAAAATATAATACTTCATAATTTAAAACACAATTCAATCAAAATGTCTTTCAACTCACATCGAGGCTTTGGATTCTCTCGCAGGCAAGGCCCTCAAGATATAACTACTCCTTTGCCCTTATTCGGGACAAAAGGACCTGAAAGAGGAAAATGAGGGTGAGCCAACGGTGCCCAGTGAATAGAATTCAGATATGCTATCAATACTCATCAATAAATATCATGTATGCATGTCAATGTGTAGCATGATTTAAAAGCTCATAACATATAGATATCAAACATTTATAATAAGTTCGATGCAAGTAAAAGCTTATCAATTTGGATCCACATTCCACATGCATTGGGTTACTAGTATACGTTTATTTCACCATACCGTTGATCCCAATCATGTTTATTTTGGGTTACTAGTGCACGTCTATTTCACCGTACCGTTGATCCCAATCATTTCCTTTCCTAAAACCCTCCTATGACAAGGTTAAGTCCCCCTATTAGCCAGACAGATGGGCCCAACCAAAGTCATAAGGTTTTCTCAAATCAATGCATCATTCAAAACATTAGAACACATTCATGCTTTCAACATACAATATATAAGTGATATGATGACATAAAAGATATAATCATAAATGAAGTCTACTCACAACCAAGCCTCGCGAGAGTATTTAACCACACACGACCACCAAACCGAATCAACCCAATCAAGATCCTGAAACATACATCAATATCCTACCATACATCAATTTCTATGCTCAATCACATAGACATTACACATCAACCCTAAATCAGCCCACATATAGACAATAGGCCTAAATCCCATCTAATCCCATCATTCAACTCAAATCACATGACTTAGGCCTTTAATGCATAGTTCTCATACATAAACCATTCTATTAATCAAAAATACTGATTTTCAATTCTTTTAGGCATAAAGATGCCCAAATTGGGTCACTTGATCACAAGTAGGCCTAACTCATGATATGGTCACAACCACCAAATCAGTAGCATAATCAACCCTAATCATGCTTAATTAAACATAAGTTGCATCAATTCAATGATTCTAGGCCAAAAGCATCAAAAGCCCTAAAATATGAAATTTTCCATACTTAGGCCATATTGTCGATTTACACTAGGTCACCATCATGGGTTCATCAACAATGGCAACTAGGTCAACATAGTTGACATGCAAGCTATTTGGAAAGGTCTAAGTTCATATTCTAAATGTAGGTCTAATACAAACAACCCTACCAATTCTTCACATGTATTATTCTGTTCAGATGTATCAGTCTACCAACAGAAATTCGTAATCACAAAATCAACCGTATAAATTGAAGTATGTGAAGAAACAAACCTTCTGTCCAAATATCAGCCCAATCCAACGGTGGACCGAAAAGATAAGTATTTTTGATGAACAAGTCTCTAATCAGACAATTTCTCCTTTCCTACTGCAAATACTCAAACTCATATGACTATATCTCACAAAATACTAAACGCATAAACATCTCCACCGTTTAGAATACATAAATATCAGTTATAAACTACATACCCTAATTGTATATCCATCCAACGGTAGATTGAGGAGACCTACAAGTTTGAGCGAAATGGCACCAAAAATCCAGACTTTCCGACCAGCTTTGTTTTAGAGGTTATATCTCTCAGAAAAAACCTCTAATCAAGATCTTCACCGATCCGAATGCAGATATATCAGTTGTACACTACATACCCAAATTTTATATCCATCCAACGGTAGATGGAGGAGATCTAGAAGTTTGACCGAAACGGGCGAGAAATTCAGACTTTTCGACCAGCTTTGTTTGAGAGGTTAGATCTCTTAGACGAAACCTCTGATCAAGATCTCCACCAACAGAATGAATAACCATAAGCTACGAACTTGCTGACAAATTTTGAGCTCAATCCGACCATATATTCCAAAGATCCACCACTTTGATGAAAATGTCGCAGGGATCTTCCTCCTGCAACTCTCTCCTTCTTTCTCTTCTTCTTTCCTTTCTCTTTTTTTCTTTCTCTTCTTCTTTCTTTTCTCTCCACTCACCTCTTTCTAGCACTTCCTTGATTCCCTCCTTGATTCTCTCCTTGATTCTCTCATTGATTCCCTCCTTGATTCTCTCCTTGATTCCCTCCACTCATTCTAGCACTTCCTTGAGGGCATGGGACACTTGTCCACTTTCATGCACCAACCTTCACATGTGTTGGTCTCATACTACCCATACCAACCACATGTACTTTAACCAATTTCATGCTTCCATGTATTTTAGATGTCCAATCCATTTAATACACCAAATTTTCATTCTCATTTATCCTTTTATTCAATCAATCCTAACTCATATCAATTCATGGTTTAATGGGTCCATGCATAAATAATAACATATGCATTATAACTTAATTTAACATGACCCATATACAATTTATGATACACATATTTATATACATTATCAAGCATCAACTATACAAACATTAAACAACCATCAAACAAACACCAAACATAACCAATTTCATGCTTCCATGTATTTCTACTTCTCGATTGTAATGAGGAGGAGCAAGAGATTGGGACAGCCACACACAGGGCCATCCGATGATGACCGGATGGGGAGGATGGAGGAGATCATTCAGGCACAAGGCTGCTTGATGGCAGCCCAAACTTCACAGATACAGGCGTTAGTGCAGGAGGTTGAGGCTATTGCTCGATAGTCACCTCAACAATACCGCAGGAGGCGGGCACTAGTGGGGCCAAGGCTAGTGGAGCTGTAGGGGCAGCAGGACCTCAAATGGCTGTACCTCAGCCTATGCCTACACCTGCTCCTATTATTGTGGAGAACCCCACTGATCGGCGGATCAGACTGCTAGAGAAGTTTATGAAGCTAAAGCCTAAGGAATTCACTGGTGGGGTTGACTTGAAGAAGGCCGAAGATTGGCTGAAGAATGTCGAGAAGATCAGTCGCTCTTTAGAGCTTGATGAGGAATCTCAAGTCCTATGTGCTGCTCACACACTGGAGAGTGATGCAGAGGACTGGTGGCTTTCAGTGTTGGATACACAGGGGGCAGTGAAGAGTTGGGACACCTTCAAACGGTTGTTTTTACAGGCTTACGTTCCAGAAACTGAGAGACAGGCTAAACAACTCGAGTTTTTGAATCTTGCACAGGGCACCATGTCAGTCAGGGAGTACGAGCTCAGATTTAGGCAGCTCGTTGTTTATGCCCCTGGGTTAGTTCAGACGCCGAGTGACAAGATTATGAGGTTTTCTTTGAACCTAAGGCCTGTGATCCAACAGGCCTTGTCTGTGACGAAGATGACTGATTTTACCACAGTGGTCCAGAGGGCCAAACAGTATGAGTTGGCTGAGCGGGTTGATGGTATGTCTACACGGGCAGCTCCAGGTGAACAGATTTCACAAGCAGAGTCTGGGGGACAGTTCCAGACTCCGTGGAAGAAGGGAAGGTGGGAAAGGAAGAGAAAGTTTTATGGAAGAGCACAGTCTGATGGTGCTCAGAGTAAGGCATCACAGGTTCAGACTGGTATGATGGTCTCACCAGTGGTTTCCTCTCCTGTCCCGATTCCTATTCAGGCACCGAGTGCACCGAGACCCCCATTCCCACAGACTGCTGGCCGAGGCCGAGGCAGAGGTAGAGGCCGAGGAAGCTATGTGACGACATCTCACAATGGATCATCTGCTCCCAGGGCTCCGTTCTTATGTTTTCAATATGGGCAGGCTGGGCATAGGAAGTCCGAGTGTCCGAATTTTCAGAGAGCTCAGGGATTTGTGCAGCAGTCCAGTGCCAGAGAGACAGCGAAGGCAGCTACTGAGCTAGACCCGACAGCATCCAGGACTTTGGTGGAAGGTACTCTTATTATTTGTGGTACTTCTATGCATGTATTATTTGATACTGGGTCTACATTATCATTCATATCTGGACGTATGGTAGATAGTTTGCATTTGACTCCCATTAGGGCTAGTACATGGTTAGTGGTGAGTACTGTAGCTGGGGAAAGGATCTACCCGAACATGATCTGTAGCCAGTGTGTGGTTCAGATTGGTGATGTTGAGATGCCTATTGACTTTCGAGTCCTAAAGTTTTTAGAGTTTGATGCAATTCTAGGGATGGATTGGCTCGCGGTTTATCATGCAGTTGTCGACTGTTTCGCGAAGAGAATCATTTTTCAGATCTCCGGACACCCAGTGTTTACACTACAGGGTAGAGCTTCAGACCAGACAGTCACAAGGGGTAGATTTGTGACTGATGGAGATAAGGAGATTTTGGCTGGGTTAGTGCCTGATGAAGAAGAGACTAGTGAGGTGATACTCGAGGATATTGCCATTGTTAGGGACTTTCCAGATGTGTTCCCTGCGGATCTTCCAGGATTACCACCGAAGCGAGAAATTGATTTCATTATTGAACTAGTCCCTGGCACAAAGCCTATCTCCATGGCACCATATAGAATGGCGCCAGCCGAGTTGAGAGAATTACAGAAACAGCTCGAGGAGTTATTGGCTAAGGGCTTTATTTGACCGAGCGTGTCACCCTGGGGAGCTCCAGTTCTTTTTGTGAAAAAGAAAGATGGGAGCTTGCGGTTGTGCATCGACTATCGCCAATTGAACAGGATGACCATCAAGAACAAGTATCCTCTCCCAAGGATTGATGACTTGTTTGATCAGTTGAGGGGAGCGAGGTATTTTTCGAAGATTGATTTGCGCTCCGGGTATCATCAACTGAGGATCAGGGAGGAGGATGTGCCTAAGACAGCATTCAGAACCCGCTATGGACATTATGAGTTCCTTGTGATGCCATTTGTTGTGACTAATGCACCGGCAATGTTCATGGACCTGATGCAGAGGGTCTTTAGGCAATATCTGGATAAGTTTGTCATCGTCTTCATTGATGACATATTGGTGTATTCCAAGACTCGGGTGGAGCATGAGGAACACCTTAGAGTGACTTTGCAAACCTTGAGAGAGCATAAGCTATATGCAAAGCTGAGCAAGTGCGAGTTTTGGATCACCGAAGTGAAGTTCTTAGGTTATGTGGTAAGTTCTGAGGGGATTTCAGTTGATCCGTCTAAGGTTGAAGCAATTATCAGTTGGCCTAGGCCTACCACAGTGACCGAGATCATAAGCTTTCTTGGGTTAGCTGGTTACTATAAGAGATTCGTTCAGGGATTCTCTAAGATAGCTACGCCTATGACTAGGCTCACCCAGAAAGATGTGTCCTTTGTATGAACCGAGGAATGTGAGAATGCCTTTTTAGAGCTGAAGAAAAGATTGACATCTACGCCAGTGTTGATTTTTCCAGAGCTTGATCAGGAGTTGGTTATCTATACTGATGCCTCTCGCATCGGCTTGGGTTGCGTGTTGATGCAGAAAGATAGGGTCATTGCTTATGCATCGAGGCAGTTGAAGGTGCATGAAAAGAACTACCCTGTTCATGACTTAGAACTGGCCGCAGTGGTTTTTGCTTTGAAGATTTGGAGGCATTATCTCTATGGTGAGTGATTCACTTTGTATTCTGACCATAAGAGCCTCAAGTACTTGTTCTCTCAGAAGGAATTGAACATGATGCAGAGAAGGTGGTTAGAGCTCCTCAAAGACTATGATTTTACATTGGAATACCACCCAGGTAAAGCCAATGTAGTGGCTGATGCGTTGAGTAGGAAGCAGGTAGAGACAGTTATGGTAGCACGCCAGATGTCTCATGAGTGAAGACTACTTGAGGCGGCTACGGTTATGGGTATATGTGCTACCCCTTCAGATCAGATTGTGATATGTGCTCGAATGAGAGCTCAGCCTACACAAGTCCAGGAGGTAATTGACCAACAGAGACTTGACGTTGATTATGGGATATACAAGTCTTGGGCTGAGAGCAGTGATTTTACTGATTGGCATTTGTCATCTGATGGTGCCTTGAGATTTAGGGGACGTTTATGGGTTCCCGCAGATCCACGACTTAGACAGAGTGTTCTTCAAGAGGCTCACAAATCTCATTATGCTATTCATCCTGGCGGAACCAAGATGTATCATGATATGAAAAGAATGTATTGGTGGCCCGACATGAAGAGAGAGATAGCTTAGTTCATTCAGAGGTGTGAGATCTGTCAAGGAGTCAAAGCTGAGCATCAGAGGCCTGGAGGGCAGATGCAACCGCTTGCTATTCCTGAGTGGAAATGGGAGCACGTCACTATGGACTTTGTTGTGGGATTACCCAACACCCCGAGGAGACATAATGTTGTCTGGGTTATTATTGATCGCTTGACCAAGTCGGCTCACTTTCTACCGGTGAACACTAGGGATTCTATGGACAAGCTGAGCAGACTCTATATGCGGGAGATAGTCAGATTACATGGAGTGCCAGTTTCGATTGTGTCAGATAGGGATCCGAGGTTTACATCGGTATTCTGGCAGGGGTTGCAGAGGCAGCTCGGCACTAGACTAGATCTCAGTACCGTTTTTCATCCCCAGACGGATGCTCAGTCTGAGAGGTTGATATCGATTTTAGAGGATATGCTTCGAGCTTGTGTCTTTGAGTCCAGTGGTAACTAGGAGGAGTACATACATCTATGTGAGTTCGCGTACAATAACAGCTATCAGTCCAGTATTGGAATGGCTCCTTTTGAGGCATTGTATGGTCGACCCTGTAGATCTCCGATATGTTGGACGGAGGTAGGGGATGTTGTGGTGATGGGACCAGAGTTTGTACAAGAACACAAAGAAGATTAAGAGGATTAAGCATAATATGAAAGTAGCCCAAGACAGGCAGAAGAGTTACACTGATGCCAAGCAGAAGACCGTAACCCAATTGCACTTTGCCGAGTTCATGGGCTTAGGTATTTCTTAACCTTAAAACTTCGAGGACGAAGTTCATTCTAAGGTGGGTGTGATGTGACGCCCCGAAAATTATTTCATCTAGCCCATAACCCAATTGCACTTTGCCCAAACTCTATGCGTTGTCTTGATATGTTCGGTGTTTGTTTGATGGTTGTTTAATGTTTGTATAGTTGATGCTTGATAATGTATATAAATATGTGTATCATAAATTGTATATGGGTCATGTTAAATTAAGTTATAATGCATATGTTATTATTTATGCATGGACCCATTAAACCATGAATTGATATGAGTTAGGATTGATTGAATAAAAGGATAAATGAGAATGAAAATTTGGTGTATTAAATGGATTGGACATCTAAAATACATGGAAGCATGAAATTGGTTAAAGTACATGTGGTTGGTATGGGTAGTATGAGACCAACACATCTGAAGGTTGGTGCATGAAAGTGAACAAGTGTCCCATGCCCTCAAGGAAGTGCTAGAATGAGTGGAGGAAATCAAGGAGAGAATCAAGGAAGTGCTAGAAAGAGGTGAGTGGAGAGAAAGGAAAGAAGAAAAGAAAGAAAAGAAGAGAAAGGAAAGAATAAGAGAAAGAATGAGAGAGTTGCAGGAGGAAAATCTCTGCGACATTTTCATCAAAGAGGTGGATCTTTGGAATATATGGTCGGATTGAGCTCAAAATTTTTCAGCAAGTGCGTAGCTTATGGTTATTCATTCTGTTGGTGGAGATCTTGATCAGAGGTTTCGTCTAAGAGATCTAACCTCTCAAACAAAGCTGGTCGGAAAGTCTAGATTTCTCGCGCCGTTTCGCTCAAGCTTGTAGATCTCCTCAATCTACCGTTGGATGGATATAACATTTGGGTATGTAGTGTACATCTGATATATCTGCATTCTGAACGGTGGAGATCTTGATTAGATGTTTTTTCTGAGAGATATAACCTCTGAAACAAAGCTGGTCGAAAAGTCTGGATTTCTGGTGCCGTTTCGCTCAAATTTGTAGATCTCGTCAAGCTACCGTTGGATGGATATAAAATTTGGGTATGTTGTGTATAACTGACATTTCTGTATTCTACACGGTGGAGATGTTTATGCGTTTAGTATTTTGTGAGATATAGTCATCTGAGTTTGAATATTTGCATCAGGAAAGGAGAAATTGTCTGATTAGAGACTTGTTCATCAAAGATACTTATCGTTTCGGTCCACCGTTGATTGGGCTGATATTTGGATAGAAGGTTTGTTTCTTCACATACTTCAATCTCTACGGTTGATTTTGTGATTACAAATTTCTGTTGGTAGATTGATACATCTGAACAGAATAATACATGTGAAGAATTGGTAGGGTTGTTTGTATTAGACCTACATTTAGAATATGAACTTAGACCTTTCCAAATAGCTTGCATGTCAACTATGTTGACCTAGTTGCCATTGTTGATGAACCCATGATGCAAAATCAATGATATACATGGCTGAATATGGTGACTTAGTGTAAATCGACAATATGGCCTAAGTATGAAAAATTTCATATTTTAGGGTTTTTGATGCTTTTGGCCTAGAATCATTGAATTGATGCAACTTATGTTTAATTAAGCATGATTATGGTTGATTATGCTACTAATTTGGTGGTTGTGACCATGTCATGGGTTAGGCCTACTTGTGATCAAGTGACCCAATTTGGGCATGTTTATGCCTAAAGGAATTGAAAATCAGTATTTTTTATTAATAGAATGGTTTATGTATGAGAACTATGCATTAAAGGCCTAAGTCATGTGATTTGAGTTGAATGATGGGATTAGATGAGATTTAGGCCTATTGTCTATATGTGGGCTGATTTAGGGTTGATATGTAATGTCTATGTGATTGAGCATAGAAATTGATGTATGGTAAGATATTGATGTATGTTACAGGATCTTGATTGGGTTGTTGGTGGTCGTGTGTGGTTAAATACTCTCGCGAGGCTTGGTTGTGAGTAGACTTCATTTATGATTATATCTTTTATGTCATTATATTACTTATATATTGTATGTTGAAAGCATGAATGTGTTCTAATGTTTTGAATGATGCATTGATTTGAGAAAACCTTATGACTTTGGTTGGGCCCATCTATCTGGCTAATAGGGGGACTTAACCTTGTCATAGGAGGGTTTTAGGAAAGGAAATGATTGGGATCAACGGTACGGTGAAATAGACGTGCACTAGTAACCCAAAATAAACATGATTGGGATCAACGGTACGGTGAAATAAACGTATACTAGTAACCCAATGCCTGTGGAATGTGGATCCAAATTGATAAGCTTTTACTTGCATCGAACTTATTATAAATGTTTGATATCTATATGTTATGAGCTTTTAAATCATGCTACACATTGACATGCATACATGATATTTACTGATGAGTATTGATAGCATATCTGAATTCTATTCACTGGGGACCGTTGGCTCACCCTCATTTTCCTCTTTCAGGTCCTTCTGTCCCGAATAAGGGCAAAGGAGAACTATATCTTGAGGGCCTTGCCTGCGAGAGAATCCAAAGCCTCGATGTGAGTTCAGAGCCATTTTGATTGAACTGTGTTTTAAATTATGAAGTATTATATTTTGGATTATGTAATTATAATACTTACCACATTGTAGTATGGGTGAGTTGGGATTTGTTAGATAGACCATGTGGGCATATGACGGTTTTTATTTGTACCCACAATTTTGGACTTTATGTGTATGTCAATTTTAATGGACTGTAGGGATTATGATTTTATTTATGGTTCATTTTTATGGATTATCTATTGTCTTGGATGATTAATACGGTGGGTAATTTTGTTTAGTACCTTTTGATATTATGTCGTTGTTTGATATAAGGCTCGTAGGGTCTCAACCACCTCACGGGAGTTGAGGAGTGGTCGGAGATGCCTACGCCGGGCGTCCCACCCCGACATTCCGCATGCCATTCCCTGCGGGGTTGGTGGTCCGGGACGCAGGGTTGCCACAGGCCCAACATGAAAATTATATTCAAACATAAATAAAGTCATTTCACATGGAATATACATCATGGATCTGCTTTGTAATAGCAAGGAAACACTAAAAGAAAAACCCTATGCGTAAACGTAGCTAACGGGAGTCTAGGGCTTTATCGTTACAAGTCCAAACATTTAATTACCACTGAACCATTTCAATGGCTACTAGGAATGCGAAATCTAACTCCTTATGAGAGGTCTTGAGTTCGATTCCTAGGGAGGCCCTACACTATTCATAAATAGTGGCAGACAAATAATCGTTTCGATGTAGACCAACTGTGGTTGGGTTGCTACATGGTGATATGACAATATTATGTGGTACTATGGCTAGGCGTTCGCCCCGAGGGGGTGCGCCCGCACCTGGGTAGGGGGCGCGCTGTGCAACCCAGGATGTGACAAAAAGGCCTTATGTATTGGCTCAGTGGCTACGAGGAATGCGAAATCTAACTCCTTAAGGGAGGTCTTGAGTTCGATTCCTAGGGAGGCCCTGTACTATTCGGGAATAGTGGCAGACAAATAATCGTTTCGATGTAGACCAGCTGCGGTTGGATTGCGTACCGGGATGGGACAATATTATGGATCCATAATGGCTAGGCGTTCGTCCCGAGGGGGTGCGCCCACACCTGGGTAGGGGGAACACTGTGCAACCCAGGGTGTGACAAAAAGGCCTTATGTATCCCGGTACAATATTATGGATCCATAATGACTAGGCGTTCGCCCCGAGGGGGTGCGCCCACACCTGGGTAGGGGGCCCGCTGTGCAACCCAGGGTGTGACATCAAAACTTAGCTCTCATACCAAATGTTGAGTGCAACGAAAGCGAAACCCAATCAAACAGAAAAATCCAAACAAAAACTCAAACCAAATCATCAATGAATAATCACCTACGTTCTCTGAAAATGAAAATCAAATTCTAAGAATCCAAAAGAGAGTACAACCTATGCAAAAATCTAATTCAAAATACCCTAAAATTCAATTATGCTCACACACAAATCCAAATTCTCTCACCCCACTCACATGTAATACAATATGAAGGTCCATATAGTAATCACCAAATTAAGGTTAAAACCCTAATTCATACCAAATGTCCAAAATACCGTTAATGAGCCAAAAATCAACATGGTGGAGGCTTACAAGTTTCGAAAGCATGAAAATGTTTGTTTCATCGAAATTCATTGTCATATAATAACTATTCAGTTTGCCAATCAAAGAGCATCCCTCTCATTTGTGAGGTTGTGATTTCAATTGTGTTTAGAAACAATTGTTCCCTGAATTTAACCATGACTAAGGGCTATTTGAGCTCATGCATTGCTCCTCTTTGGGCCAAGACAGTTTGGCGCCCCAGTAATCGAGTGCTCATCTATCTTTTTTCCTCTGAACCCACACAACCATCATGACAAATAATAATAATATTAATATTATTAATAATAACAACAACAACAATTAACTCAATTCAACTAAGCCTTTTTTTAAATATGTGAGTCAGTTACATGAATTTGCTTCTTCTACTCTATTCTATCAATAATAATAATGATAACGATCCTGAAATTACACCCTAAAAAGAAGGGGGATTTATTTATATAAAAATCTTGCAATTATATCCTTCTTTAATTAGTTTTATGCCATAAACCTTAGTCACGAATACTCATTTTAGAAATCAAACTAATTAATTTAAGGAGAATAATTCATTTTATTTTTATTTTATACGTGATCCAATGGACACCCTGCAATGAAGATAAAAACGCCCATAAAAAAATGTTTGGATGGTTAAAATGTATATGTACTTAGTGTTCGCATGGACAACAAACTAATTAAAAATCACTTTAGCATGAAATTTAGAAAAGGAGCACTTCATATTAATTTCAAGCAAGATTATATTTTGTAAGAGTAAACTCTCTTTCCGGTAAGATATTAGCTCTTGTATTGGCCCCCTCTCCTTCTCCAATAATGAGCTTAAGAATAGAGTTTTGAGTTGGAGTCAATTTTTTTTTTAACCAACACCCATATAATGAAGGTGTAGAGCACCTCTTTCAGGATTTTGAATTAAAAATAAATAAATAAAGGGTCCGACTATTTTTACTCACCATTTTCTATTTCTCTCGCAATTACTCTCTTCACCTACATGAAAATTTAAAATCAATCAATTCTTCTCTCTTCACCCACTTAAATTTTTATTCTACCATTCTCACCCCAACACCCTAAAGCTTTTCCATTTCTTCAAGTTTTTTAATCATTCAAAGGGTTAGAATACCCGTTAGGAAGATTTGTGAGCAACAACTTCGCGAAATCTTGCCAAAAAATTGAGTTATTTCGGGTTTTAGAGGTTTCAAACTCAAAGTGATTCAAGTGCAATCTTTGACCACAATCGATAAGTAAATCGTGATATTTACATGTTCTAAGTTGATTTCAATATTCCACTATTGGATTGGAATATTTTTTTGCCAAAAAAATGGGTGAAAATGGTGGAATGAGATGGCAAAAATGGGTTCTAGAAATTTATTCCGCGCACTAAAATCACAAACGTCCGACCTACTATGGTCGGACATTTCTTTTTATGTTTGACCACTATAGGTCGGACATAAAAATGTGTGTCCGGCCCTATTGGATATAACAATGTATTTTTTTTTTGTTCGACCCTGATGGGCCGAATAGAGGATATATGTTCGGCCTGTTAGGGTCGGACAAACTTCATTATGTCTGCCCACATAGGGTCAGACACACTCAATTCGAGAACGATTTTTTTGGGTTTCGAAATTCATTTTCGTCCCCTTTTATCTTCGATTTTGGAAATGTTTTTGTAAAAAAAAAACACTTCAAAAGGGTAAAAATGATAAAAATGTATGCTTTTGATTTAAAAAATTGAAGAAAATGACAAGATTGAAGATTGAGATGAGATGGAGAGTTGAAGTGTTGAAGGGTTTAGGGTAAAGGGTGGGTGGGTGAAGAGAGAGGTGAAAGGATTAATATTTGTCTTTTTTGGTAACTTTATATGAATTTTTTTTGTCTTTTTAATTTTTAGATGATGTGTGTGAAAAAATAGAAAATGATGGGTAAAAATAGCCAGACCTTCTTTATTTGGTGTATTAACTTTTAGGGTACTTACATTTTGGAGATTTAATTAGAATACTATTAATATTAATTTTTCCATAGCTGGGGGTGCATTTGATTCTTTGCTGATATCTATCTGTTATAAATTTGACTCTTCACCCACTTAACAAGATAAGACATACCAAAAACTTATTGATCCTGTTGATTGATATTGACCATCAATGTGATAATCAACTACACCTAGCTTCTCTCAATTATTGGGCTAATCAACATGTACAGGAGTTAGGCATGTTTTCTTCATCTCACTTCTTCTTCTTGATAAGTTCAATTAATGTTAGTAGCAATTCTTGATTGAGGGCCCTCATGAAAATGAGCTCCTTATGTATATGTCACGGGCCATATATATGTAAATTATTTCCATTGGTTTAGTCTATTTATTTGATAGATAAGAACTGGTCCAACACACATACATACCAATTATATTATACATTGGTTACATTGTATACCCTTTGTCCTGGTAACTAATGATAAGACACTTTGCCAGGCTAACAAATTCCATTATAACATCAAAACATATATTCCAATACAATTTTTTTTCCGTCTCAATTATTTAGTAGATAAGTAGACTCTATGAGGTGCATTTTTTTCCATACATATACCTAATTACTACATTTTTTTTCTCTACTATATGAAAATTAGTAGTTTAAATTTGAAGTCAACAAAATTAATGTTAAAATAAATCATTCCACCTTATTTTAGTCTTACCCTGTTGGATCCCTAACCCAAATAATAGTTTCGTATTGAATATGGACAAATTCTTTACATAAAACTTTTTGAAGTAAATGGTTAAGCTGCGGATAATATTTGATTCCAATTAATATCCAAATTTACTTAACAAGTGATATCAAAATCAATCGTTCAATTGGGACATTGCAGACATATAACACGTTGAAATAGGCACGGGGTGCTTAAGGTGGAATATATCATGGTGGAGCATAGATAAATAGTGCTTATGGTCATAGATAATTTCTCGAGATAAAGATGATGGTAACAGTAGATCTGATATTTTCTATACCCAACGTGGCTTCATGTATAACAATATTATATTATCTTGTTTATTTTTCAAGTCATAAACTCTTTAAGATTCAGAAATATTTTTTTATATTTAAAATTTTGAAAATACGAAAAAAATGTTTGGTTCATTTAAATCTGAAAATAATTTTTTAAAATTTATAAAAAAAATAAATTATTTTTAATAAATAATAAAATATTATTTTTTACATTTTTACTTTTAAAGTTGTATTTTATTTTTAACATCGGAACCATACCAACTTAAACCTTTTTCCTCCTTTCAACAGCCATCTATAGATTTCTATTGATTCATCTAATGATTAGGACGTAATTTTAATCCAATTTCTCACTAGGGATTTACGAGTTGAGCGATTAGGAATCCAAAATCGTCCGATTCACTGATTTAACAAATTGCAATTCCGAATATAATGATTGGTGTAATAATGGGTGTTAGTCAAAAAATTAGCCCAATTAAGCCGGACAGAGCGACATGACAATTGAAGGCAGATTACCCCCAAGTTGTGCCACCATATATATGAACAAACCACTGACTTGCCTAATTTGTCCTTAAAAACGTTCTTTTCTTTGTCTACTGATATTACTTTTGTATAGATGGTAGAAAGCAAAAAAAAAAGCATAGGGACCCACCTCAAAAATTCAGGCGTTTTAGACAACTAGCTGTATAGTAATATAATTGGAGTTGCTAGCTAGTATTGCTGTTAATTCTACACTAAGATGCTCACCAGATCAAACAACGACCTTTTAATTATCAACATGGGGTTGCTTACGAGCGAACTATGATGTTTGGTTAAATGACTCATGATTTCGAGTCCTTTCTTGTCTATTTTTATTTAGAGAAATACTCTTGTCTCTGTAAATTTGATTAAATGACTCATGATTTCGAGTCCTTCCTTGTCTATTTTTATTTAGAGAAATACTCTTGCCTATGTAAATTTTTGAATCTGAAAATATTAGTCGCTTCAAAGAGGAAGAACACCTGTTGCGTACCGAAAAATCGGACAACCTTTTAATTAATCAAAGCACTAAGCAGGGCAACAACCTTTGTTGGCTACTGACAGTACTAGTAAACAAATAAATAACACCCACGATGAGTAGAGCCATATATTTGTACTAATATAAACAAAATATACAGAATATATAGTTTACCATCAACCTTGTTTATCATTGCTATACCAAAAATGTCATTCTTCAAAATTTTCACTCTTAATGTTTATAAGGATAAAATAGTAAATTAACATTTTCACTAATGTTCCCCTCTTCACTCATGTCTCCTATACAAATTTTTTTTTTTAATTTAAATATATTTCATATTCTATACCCTTACAATCTCCACCCTTTACTCTTACATACCTTAATTACATGAAACAATTTTATTCTTTTATCAATAAATATATAAAAGATGGAAAGTAAATCAGAGCATTTTGGAATGTTTGCAGAAGATGGAAGGGACAAGTGGTGTTGTTACAATCAATGTGACAAAGCAGCCATGTTCATGAAATATATATATGAACACTAGCTAGTTCCTCATCTACTCCCCCTGTATAGTCTCCAAAGGAATTATTTGAATTATTTTGTAATAATATACTGTACGTGAAGGGGGACCAACCTTCTTTTAGGACGATTCCAAATTAACCACCCTCACAGCACAAGGATTATTGGAAATAAAACTAAGATGATTCATGGCATTTCGTTTTCAATTTGCTGTCATTATCTCAACGTGTTTTTCTAAGCCAACCAACCCAACAAGTATCTCTTTCTATGTCATTCTACTTTGTGAATGATATATAAATAGCTTGTCCTTCTTGGAATAAGTTTTTCTCTATGATGCAATTTAATTCAATAAAGCCATATTTTAATTATAGGAGTTAAGTAGTTAAATAATTAATACATGTTCTCAACTTCACTTGATCATGAATCAAATCTTCTGCTATATACATTATATGTATAATTAAAATTGCATCAGGATAGACCATGTGCAGCAGTACGAATATGAAAATAAGGTTTGTCCAACATCTATTATTATAAGTTGATATATGTATAAGTATCTTTTTATTTAGATAACTATCTTTTACAAATTACTTTTAATTTGTGGTAGATTTTCTTTTTTACTGATATTTTAAGGTAATTAATTAATTTTTGTGTTTTAATTTTACCAATTAAAAGATCAAAATTAATTTTATTTGCTAATTAAACATTTTAATTTTATACTGAACAACTTGAGTATTTAATTACTCTTCATCATATACTTGCAGACACACAAACATATATACATACAACAGTATTTTTTATTTATTTTTAAATAAAAGGAAAAACATAAAGATATATGTGTCATTACAAACGTCATTTTCCTAATTAAATAAGTCACGTTTCAAATATTATATAAGCATCAGTTTATTATTTTTCTCATTATCATTATTACCCTACATGAACAGTACAATATTGATTAAAAACAGTGACAGTAGAATATATATTAATAGTAGTAATTATTTTTAAATTATTTAATTTAGAAACGAACGTAATAGGTGATCTTAATTTGTCTTTTAGCTTAATTAATTACCTAGTTATATGAAGATTCTTTGCGATCATTGTTTTCACTTGCAAAAAAATCTAACAATTCTAAAAATGTTAAATCAAACTCTACAACTTATCTTTCAATCTAAGATAGAGATTTCTTAGGTGATCTTAATTTGTCATTTAGCTTAATTAATTACCTAGTTATGTGAAGATTCTTTGTGTTCTTTGTAATGGATTTGATTTTCACTTGCAAAGAAAGCTAACAATTCTAAAAATGTTAAATCAAACTCTACAACTTATCTTTCAATCTAAGATAGAGATTTCTTAGGTGATCTTTGTCTTCACCTTTATTTTTAACTTTAAAAAATTTCAGTGATCTTTGTCGTGAATTGCAAAAAGTTAGTAGTTTTTGGCATGTTAAATCAGGTTCTATAACTTGGCGGATTTGATAGCTAATTAATTACATATAATTAATAGATGTGGGATAATATGACAACAATTGAATCAATAAGATATGTAATTAAACAAAACGTTATATATGAAAGTGTCAAATTAATAGAGAGCAGTCCCAATCAAAAAGAAAAATTAACTAAAGATTATGTTAATTAATAAAGTGACTTAGATAGAGACACTTCCAATATCATATATTATACACAGATAAAAAGGAGGCTTATATATGTTTCTCTTTATGACAACTTTTATTATTATTGACAAAGAAACGTACGCAAGATTGGTGGAGGCAGTTCTTAACAACCTCGCTCATGCCGCATTTAATGGGTAATATAGATCCCTGTCTTTCATCCAATATTACTTCTATATATAGTGTGTATAGTAAGATCTTATAGTTTGTGTTTTCAATTACCTTTAATCAATTTTTATTTTATGAATACTAGTGTGTATGAGCGTACATTGCATGTAATTTCTGCTATGAACAAAATTTTAAGTTTTATAATTAATCTTTTGGTATCATTATTTGATTTTTATAAAAAAATAATATATCTTTAATGAAATTAGAATAATACGACTGTCTATTATTTAAAATAAAATAAGGGTAAATAATGTAGAATGTTATAATTAAAAGGAAAATTTGAAAACTACTAGTTTGAGAGCAAAAGGTAGAGGAGACTATACGATAGGAGAATTGTTCAAGGTTGTACTTGGGCCGTGATCTAGAAACAAGAATACAATTTAAAAAGTAAAAATTTGAAAAATAATTTTTTATCATTTTTTAAAAATAACTTGTTTTCTTAACAAAAAAGTGAAAATTTGTTTTTAAAATCTTTTGAACCTAATAAGTTATGAGTGTTTTCGAGTTTTCGGATACAAACAACTATATCCATAAACCAACCTTTACATTACTAAACCATATTTTAAAATTAAAAAAAAGTAAAAATATTTTTAGTTTTCGGGTGCCCACCTGGTGTTGTGTCTTACATTTTGAGCTCTATATGTTTCAAGATGTAAATGTTGCGCTTCAAACCATAATCATGTTCTCAACGTTTTCCATAATAATTTATACTTCGCTTAAATGTGCATGGAATCCAATGCAGACAAGTATAAAATGGAACACATTTTTTTTAATGATATGAGGCTTTTTCTTAAGGTCCAACAGCTCTTATCGCCAACTTTCCTTAGGGATCACGATTCTCCAAAACTTGTTCAACTTTTTATGGACTCTTTCAAGTTTTAGACAACTAGTTCCAAGTTGCATCATGTCTTCCGCATGTCCCTTTTGAAGAAAAAAATGTGATATTCATGCATCTCTCACGCCTTCCCTTCCTCTTATATTTGATTGGTGTTACCATTTTAATTTGAGGCCACTTAAGATTTTGGATCAAGGCATTTTTGATCTCTAAATATGAATAGTAAAAAAGATTTGGCATAATAGATTAGGTTTCAAGAGGCGATGCAGTTATACTCTAATTTTGCCACCAGCTTTCCAAATTTAGATACTTGAGGACAAGCCTTGCCTTGCGGCCAAATGTCGATCACTTGATCTTGAGTCTTGCAATACTTGATCATAACGTCGTCATTTTTTACTAAATCTCTGATGAAATAATACTTGATTCTGATATGTTTACTCTTGCCATGAAAAGACTGGATTTTTTGTAAGAGCAATAACGAATTTCTCATCGATTTGCAAAATAGTGGGGAGAACTCTCCAAACCCTAGCTAGGACTTTAATTCCAAATCCTGTTGCTTTAATTCATAAGTAGAAGAGAATCACGCTTGCAACATCACCCCCGTAAATTGGAGAAGAGAAAGACTTCGTAGAAGAGTTGTAAACTCCTTATCAGCCACCAAAGTAGTCGAACACACAAGAGTGTTGGAAACGTAGTGAGCACACAAACTCTAAACAAGAAAAATATTGAAGGAGAATGATTTGAACTTGTGCGTTTTGCTTGATTTGAAAATGAGAAATACATGAGGTATTTATAGTGTCGCAACCCACTCCGTATGAGTGACGTCACAACCGGCACAAGATACGATATATGTCATATGACGACGTATATAATACCCTATCAACCTTATCCAAAAATCACATCTAAATTTTTTTCAAATTTTTGACAGTCTCCTTTGTTTATTTTTTATATCACAACCTAATTATCACAAGTCAAACACAATCACAATATAAATATGATCATTCACATTACTCATTCATCATCTAAACCTCACATTTTCATATATACACACCCATGTAAAGCTATCCATACCCATTTATGTGATACAAATATTATTATAGTATTATTTACATGACTACTACTCAAAATAGTATTAAACTTTCTCAAACAATTTACATACATTGTAAAAGAATAAGGATTTTCTATCCTTCATGTGCCTTTCCCTTACCTTTAGGATCCAAACCTGAAATGTTTGAGAATTGGGTGAACAATCACAGCTCAGTGAATATTCCTAACTATGACATCATATATGCATTTAATAAAAATTATAAGAATCAATACATTCAAATTCATTCAAAACATGTAACCAATCTTTCACAATACATACATGCCTATAAAATAATTTCAAACATGCAGGATTACAATAAAAACATACAATCTCCCTCCTGGCAGTAATAGAGCGGATATGCACTCCTTATTATGCATTTATAAGGGGTCTACGCTCGAACATCTCATTACCCAATTTTCTGCTATGAATCATTTCAAATTAGGACCTAATCCCAATTTCATTTAGAAACTATCACTCAACCATGAGAATGTTCAATCCTCATGCGAGACTTTATTCTGGAAATGATCTCATGTTTTAACTTGCTCTAGCAAGTCCAAAACATACTTCAAAATCAAACATTTTCATGAATTTAAAAACAATGTAATAGATGCATATATTCATGATTTAAAACACACAATTTATATTATACAATGTCATATACAAGGAACCAAAGTTAAGAGATACTCACAGTGGTATCGCGTAGACCTACTCTCTACGACCACTCTCCTATTCGTATCCAATCAACAATATAATCATATCATAATTCATTTCCAGATAATCCATAATCAATTCTCAAATCATTATATCTATTTGTTTTTCAATTATTCATTAAAATCTAACTGTTCAATTAATTCTCATAATTTCATTTCAGTCTAAAATTCACGTGAGGCATCCCAAATATTTTACATGGCCCTCACGCTTATTTTTTAAGGCAATGGGCAGTACAAACAAGCCTTTCTACCACATTTTCACTAATATCCAATTTTGCCGTATTTACCGAATTCAGTCAAGCATATATTAAAAATATCAATCGATACCCAAAAATCATAATTTTGGTATCGATATGTCTGAAATTCAGTTTTTTATAATTCTATGGTTTTAAATCGGGATTTCACTGGCGTTTAACATGGTTTGAAAGGTCCCCAGTGTCAAATTTGGCTTTCGACAGCTGTGTCGGTATCAATATTATACTTGGACACAAACAAACCACATATCTAGTATCTACACATCTATAGGTGTAATACCTTAGGATTTCACCATAACATATATATATATATATATATATATATATTTCGTTCGGGCAGATTATGATGTATGTTTTATTAATTGTTATACTCACGAACTATTTTACCCACTGAGTGCGTTAAGCTCACTCTATTATTATCTAATTTTTCACAGAAAATTAGGGTGGACTGGGTGCAGGTTTATGGGGCCCACATTTTGTACCCTTTGTATTATTCATTGAGGATTTTTGGGAGAATGTTTCCTTGAATATTACATGTACGAATACATTCTGAATTTAATGAAATCAGACTTGTACTGTATTGTATTTCTGCTGCGTACTCTGTTGCCATTATGATAATTCCAAATGCGCGCCCCGTCCGTGAGTGTACCGCCGGTTTAGGTGCGTCCGGGCGGGGTGTGACATTTAATGGTATCAGAGCATACGACCACGGCCCAACCAAGTCCACCAGATTAGGGGAAGAAAAAATTCTATTAGATATATATATATATATATATCAATTATATATTGTTGAGATTTATATTAAATATATATCTAGAAAACTATATATTGTTTTTATATAGTTTAGATTTAAATATATATATATATATAGTTATGATTTATAAAACTATATATATTGTTATGATTAAATATATATATCTATATACCTATGTATATATGAGATATATATATATATATACCATGTTGCTAATGAAAAAATTTGGATGAAAATTTTTATTAGATATATATATCTCTAGAACTATATATATATATATATATCAATTATATATAGCTGAGATTTATATTAAATATATATCTAGAAAACTATATATTGTTTTTATATAGTTTAGATTTAAATATATATATAGTTATGATTTATAAAACTATATATATTGTTATGATTAAATATATATATATCTATATATCAATGTATATGTGAGATATATATATATACCAAGTTGCTAATGGAGAAACTTGGATGAAAAATTTTATTAGATATATATATCACTAGAACTATATATATATATATATATATATATCAATTATATATAGTTGAGATTTATATTAAATATATATCTAGAAAACTATATAAATTTTATATAGTTTAGATTCAAATATATATATATATATATAGTTATGATTTATGAAAATTATATATATATATGATTATGATTGAATGTATACATCTATATATCTATGCATATATGAGATATATATATCATATTGCCAATAGAAAATTTTGGATTAAATGATGGCATAAACATTGAGAAAAAAAAAATAGAGAATATTGTCAAATTGACAAAGTATAAATCTTAAAAATGTTAGGAATATATTTTGTGTCTTTCACAAATTTATTTTCCTTTCAGCAAAGAATGGCCTCAAGTGAATGAGCGACTTCCGGTAGTAGGGAACCAATTCCCACTAGACTCAAAGAATTGTCCAAAAGGGAGGTTATGACTATGAGGAGTATCGACAAAGGAGATCTTCACCTCCGGCCCATCCTTCACAAAAAACTTGCAACACTGGGGTGGTTGAACATAACAAAAGTTGAGGGCCACGTCTCCTACAACTTGATGAAATCCTTCTACGGAGCCATGAATTGCGTGGGACTCCAAGAAGATGAGATCAACCCTGTTTTGGAGACAACAGTCAAGGGAACAAAGATTTCTATCAATGTTGAAATCATTGCACGACTTATGGAGATTCCAATTGAAGATAGAATCATTGATCCACACGAACCGCAGATAGTTGTAGAGATCGCAGAGTCCAACGAACAATTGTTCAATTCTTTCACCAAAGAGCCGTACACACTATCAACGGACACCAATCTTCCAAACAATCTCCTTAAACCATCTCTTGCCGGACTTGAAAAGATCATATTCGACAACATCTTGCCAGAAAGGGGGACTAGAGGCACTATGTCAAGGGCTCAACTCCTTGTGTTATATTGCATAGAGAAGAAAATTAAAGTCTCCCTACCTCACATCATCATCCAACAAATGTTGAGAGTGATTCAAAACCCTTTGAGAAAGGATTTCCTCGGCTACGGAGTCTTGATTATGAGAATGCTATGTGGGGCAAACATCAATACTTTGATAAGTCTTCGAAGCAGATCACTGAGGCGGTTATAGCATCCTCTATCTTCAAGACATACGTCAAAAAGTGGAGGGGTAACTGAGGAGGAAGTATTCGATGCGACTTTTAATGGCGAAAGAATGAGATATGAATATGGACGTTGTTACCAAAAGAGTCGACGCAAGATTCCTGTTAGGGAAGTACCAAATAATGAGCCAAACCAGAACCATACGTCAAACCCAGCCTCGAATGATGATCCAATCGAGCAACTGTTCACTGAGGAAGATTTATTTGCCAACCTAAATCAACCTCAACCAAATCAAAATAGACAAAGTGCTCAAGCAAATCCACCAACCTGGAACGTGCCAACTCAAGGCAACACTTCGTACCAAAGGTTTCCAACTCCTGAGGTACCGTATCGGCCAGTTCTACAAGTTCCTGTGAACCAACAACAACGTAATTGGGCGGCACCAAATTTTGGAAGGCAAGACATCCCAATGAGCCCATTGTTTCAAAATTTTTCACCCCAAACATATCCAAATGTCCAAGGGGTTCCAGTTAGGGGATCCCCGTACAATCTAAACAACTACCCTTCACCTATGAGTCACCCGTACAACCAATACTTTCCACCAATGCCTACGGCCTACCCTCCACCTATGGGACAATCAACTAACCCATTCAAACAGTTAAATGTGATCGTATCCAATATTGCTGAGATAAAAGAGACTCAAAATGATATGTTAAAACGTATGCAAAACTTCGAAGAACAACGAGCGAATTCTCAACCTTCTTGTAGTAGTCGTTTTGTACCTAGCAAGAGGTCTAGGAGGAACGGTAATAGGCAGGAAAATCAAGATTGATTACTGGCATTGTAAACTTTTCTTTTATATATGAATGAGAATGTTTTGTTTAAGACTATCTTTGGTGGGCCGACTTACAACCATTCTTTATTTTCTATCACTAACTTTGGAGTGGTATGAGACACAACAAAATTGGAGGATACTAAACAAAATGGGGAAGTAAGAAAACCCACGAACTTGTATGAAAAGAAACATTTGGAGAAAGTTGCATTACTAATATTATCACTAAGTTTACACAGTATGGGACGAGTAAATTTGGACGATACTATTAGTGAACTACTGTTCAGCTGATGTTTTATAGAGACCGTGTTCATACAACTTAACTTGGTTAACACCCTTATTACCAAAGTCATGTGGTATGGGACACACGAACTTGGATAATAATCAAAAAGACTAACAGTAAGAGTTTGAATGCATAAGATTGCGATAGAACGTTAGATCAGGATATTTACCGAGGCAAATCTTAGAATTCTTATGACTCGTATGGATTTTCAATGAAATATATATATATATATATGTTCACAAAAACCAGAACCAAAGAGGCACATAAATTTTTTTGATTCCTCAACAAAAACCATACACTATACTTAGAAAAATAGGTGGTTTATACATTGCAGTAGTCTCGAAATTGTTGTTGAGCATACCATAACATTATACTTGGCTACAGTTCCTAAATCGTGGTTTTATTTTCTCCTTGCCAGTGAGAAAATGCAAACCAGGAAGAGAGGAAGGCCACGTACTGTCCGTCCAACAGATGAGGCACCTCCTGAGATACAGAACCAGGAACAGCCGCCTTCGACCACAGCACAGGCCATACCCGACACTACTACTACGTCTGGGCAGGCAGTGCCACCACAACCTACACACTTTGCCATTCCTTCTAGTATGGAAGTCTTTTTCACCGGATTTATTAAGGCGATGAAAGTCATTGTTCAAACGACCGTTCGTGAGACCGCGGCCAATCAGGTTGTCACTATACAAGCACCTGTGAGATCTGGGTCGGAGACTCAAACCGACCAGATTACGAAGTACAAGAGGCTACAACCTCTTACCTTTGCTGGTAGCATTGATGCTGAAGAGGTGCAAAAGTGGCCGGATGAGTCAAAGAAGGCTCTCGATGTAATAAGAGTCGATGAGACTCGAAAGATTCCACTAGCGACCTACCAACTTGTTGGTGGAGCAAACACATGGTGGATAACAGTAAAGGAGGACCCAAGGGTCAACACCGCAGATATGACTTGGCAACAGTTCGAGTCAATGTTTATTGATGAGTATTTTTCTGGCGATGTGAAGAGGCAGAAGCACCAAGAATTCGCTAAGTTATACCAAGGCAACATGACCGTCCGGGAATATGCTGGCTAGTTCAAAGAATTATCGGTCTACTTTCTCTCCACCATCTCAATAGAGCAAGATAAGACTAAGAAATTCTATAATGGCCTTCGCTATGATATTCGACAAGCCTTGTCGATCTTGGATCTCAAGATTTACAAAAAGGTCGTTGACAAGGCCATGAGTTTTGAGCAAAAGAAGATCGTGCAAGAATAGAGAATTAATAGGGAAAAACGGCCTGCAACGTTTTCCCAACAAGGCTCGTAACAGGGCAACAAAAAGAATCCCTATAATAATCAGAACCCAGCCCTCCCAACCCCTGTTCAGAAGAATGAGGCCACAACACCTGCAGCTGAACCTTCTAACCATGGCCATCAGGGTTTTCGCAATCATGGCCGCGGAGGTCGTCATGGCAGGGGTGGCCATCAAATTGGCAATGGCAGAGGTGGTGGTAAACACCACAATCAGCATGGCCAACAGAACCATTCGCAGTATCGACCGACCTGTTACACTGCGGCCAGAAGGGCCATGTAAAATATGTTTGCCATCGCTCAACAACCCCTCCCAGACAATAGTATAGTCGAAGGTGCATTTCCCTTGTTCAATACATTGGTGCATGTCTTGTTCGATTCGGGTGCTACGCATTCTTTTATATCATCTGCATTGGTAAGACATTTAGGGTTGCATCCTGAACCCACAACACTCACACTCCATGTCACATCACCTTTAGGACCTGGTACTGACGTGAAATTGCAGTGTTCTCAATGTGAACTTCGAATGTCAGAACAGATCATATATGCAGATCTTTTTGTGATGGACATTGAAGACTTCGACATCATCCTTGGCATGGACTGGCTCGCACCACTGAATGCAAAGATAGATTGTATGAAGAAGCAAGTTCAGTTAACCTTGCCCACGGAGGACTTTGTCAAGATTCAGGGAACAAGGAAATGGATACATAACTCGACTGTTGCACTTCTCAGGCACAGCTTCGAGCTTTATCCCTTGGTGATGAAAATGAATCACCAACACTGTACCCTCTCGAAGTACACGATGTTCCAGTCATATCTGAATTCCCAATAGTTTTTTTAAATGACCTTCCTGGTTTACCTCCAACTAGGGAATTTGATTTTGAAATCAACGTCATACCTGGGACCGGGCCTATCTCAATTCTACCATACAGAATGTCAAATGTCGAGCTGGTCGAATTAGACAAACAACTGAAGGAATTAGAAAGTAATGACTTCATCAGAAAGAGTTCATCACCCAGGGGCACTCCAGTTCTGTTCGTTCGAAAAAAGGATGGTTCGTTACGACTTTGCATAGACTATCGCAAGCTCAATAACGTCACCATTAAGAACAAATACCCATTTCCCAGGATCGATGACTTGTTCGACCAACTTAGAGATGCCAAATACTTCTCTAAGATTGATTTACGATCTGGTTATCATCAACTCCGGATCCGAGAGTCGGACATTACCAAGACAGTGTTCAGAACTCGGTACGGTTACTACGAGTTCCTGGACATGTCGTTTGGTCTAACAAATGCACCTGTTGCATTCATGGATTTGATGAACCGCATCTTCCGGTTATACTTAAACCGATTTGTGGTGGTTTTTGTGGACGATATCTTGATATATTCCTCAAACGAGGAAGACCATAAGATACATCTGAAGATAATCCTCCAGACCTTGAAAAGCCACCAGCTGTATGCAAAGTTGAGTAAGTGTGAATTTTGGGCGAAGCGAGTTCAATTCCTAGGCCATATGGTTTTAGGCAATGGCATTGAGGTCGATTCTTCTAAGGTTAAAGCAGTTTTAAATTGGAAGCAGCCTACCACTGTCACTCAGATTAGGAGTTTTCTTGGTTTGGTTGGCTATTACAGACACTTCATCAAGGACTTCTCAAATATTGCTGAACCTATGACAAAGCTCACTCGAAAAGACATGTGATTCATCTGGAATCCCGCCTGTGAAGCATCATTTCAGGAATTGAAGAAACGCCTCACGACGGCACCTGTACTTATCACTCCAAGAAATGAAATTGAATTTTCACTATACACCGACACCTCTCTCCAAGGCTTAGGTGTCGTACTAATGCAAGAAGGCCAAGTTCTCGCATATGCCTCGAGGGAACTGAAGATTCATGAGGATAATTACCCAACACATGACTTGGAACTTGCAGCTGTCGTATTTGCACTGAAATTATGGCGTCATTACCTATACGGTGAAAGGTTTGAGGTCTTCTCAGATCACAAGAGTCTTAAGTACATATACACTCAGACAGACCTAAACCTCCGCCAAAGACGATGGTTGGAATTCTTGAAGGATTATGACTTTCAACTCCAGTACCATCCCGGAAAGGCTAATGTCGTGGCTGATGCCCTGAGTAGAAAATCTTATGTTTCTTGTACTCTTAAATACGAAATGGGGAAATTGGCTACCGAGATGGAGAACTTTAACCTATAGCTGATCGAAGAAGGACCAAGATCACGACTCTCTCAATTATCAGCCAACTTTGAGCTAGTTCGAAAGATTTCAGCTGCTCAAGCTAATGACCCTATGTTAATGGAGAAATGAGAACTTCTACTCAGCGGACAAGACCTTCCTCACTGGTCGGTCTCTGAAGATGGGGCCATTTTCTATAAAAAAACGTCTCTGTTTACCGAACGATCCTGAGGTTCGAAAAGAAGTGCTCACTAAGATGCACTGCTCGAGATTCGCTATGCATCCAGGGGGTGACAAGATGTACGCGGAAGTCAAGCGACAATTCTGGTTTTCTGGAATGAAAAAGGCGATTGCAGACTTCGTTGCTCGATGTCTGGTTTCTAGCAAGTTAAGGCAGAATGAAGACTTCCCTTTGGACTTCTTCAGTTGTTACCTATTGGAGAATGGAAGTGGGAGAACATCGCAATGGATTTTGTTACGGGCTTGCCTCGAAATAATAAAGGGAAAAATGATATCTGGGTTATCATTGACAGACTTACAAAGTCTGCGTACTTTCTGCTAATAAAGTTCACGGATAACCCCGCCAAACTTGCGAACTATATGAAAGAGAGATCGTACGCCTCCATGGCATACCACTCACGATCGTCTCTGATCGAGACCCTCGATTCACAGCAAACTTTTGGAAAAGCTTCCAGAGTAGAATGGGTTCTAAGATCACCATGAGCCCAACCTTTCACCCTCAAACCGATGGCCAGTCAGAGCGTCTTATCCAAATCTTAGAAGACATGTTACGGTGTTGCATTTTGGACTTTAATGACGGATGGGCAAAGTATATACATCTAGCTGAGTTTGCATACAACAAAAGCTACCAAACTAGTATCGGCATGGCATCGTATGAGGCTCTCTATGGTCGCCCTTGCAGATCTCAGGTATGCTGGTTAGATATAGCAGATCGACCGAAGTTGGGCCCTGAACTAGTTCAAGAGACTTCTGAGAAGATCACACTAGTAAAGGAATGACTTTGTGTTGCACAAAGTCGACATAAGAGCTATGCGGACAAGCGGAGGCAGCCTCTAGAATTTGATAAGGGGGACTTGGTTTTTCTAAAAGTTCAGCCCACGAGAGGTGTCAAACGCTTTGGGATCAAAGGAAAGCTCTCCCCACTGTATATCGGTCCATTTCAGATCATTGAACGTATTGGCAAACTTGCTTCTCGTCTGTCCCTTCCATCATCCATGTCTGAGGTTCATGACGTTTTTCACGTATCCATGCTTCGAAAGTATCGTCCTGATCCTTCGCATATCATCCTTCTAGTCAAGGTTCGGGTTGATGAAGGAAATAAGTATCAGGAGAGAGCGATACATATTTTGGATAGAAAAACTCAAGAACTAAAGCTACGTAGTATACCACTGGTAAAAGTGCTCTGGGATCACCATGAAAAAGATGAAGCAACATGGGAACTAGAAGCAACAATTAAACAGAAATACCCTGAATTGTTTTCTAGTAATGACTAATGATGTGATACATGTATTATTTCACTTATCAATAAAATGATGAAACTTTGTTTATACATATCTTAATACATCGTTTCACTTGAATAACTATGCAGATGCCTGAAAATAATACCAATGGATATGGTAATGCATACACGTAGTGTGACGACCCCGCGCCCCGGACCACCAACCCCGCTGGGAATGGCATGCGGAATGCCGGGGCGGGACGCCCGGCGTAGGCATCTCCGACCACTCCTCAACTCCCGTGAGGTGGTTGAGACCCTACGAGCCTTATCTCAAACAACGACATAATATCAAAAGGTACTAAACAAAACTACCCACCGTATTAATCATCAAAGACAAGAGATAATCCATAAAAATGAACCATAAATAAAATCATAATCCCTACAGTCCATTAAAATTGAGATACACATAAAGTCCAAAATTGTGGGTACAAATAAAAACTGTCATATGGCCACATGGTTTATCTAACAAGTCCCAACTCACCCATACTACAATGTGGTAAGTGTTATAATTACATAATCCAAAATATAATACTTCATAATTTAAAACACAGTTCAATCAAAATGCCTCACAACTCACATCGAGGCTTTGGATTCTCTCGCAGGCAAGACCCTCAAGATATAACTACTCCTTTGCCCTTATTCGGGACAGAAGGACCTGAAAGAGGAAAATGAGGGTGAGCCAACGGTGCCCAGTGAATAGAATTCAGATATGCTATCAATACTCATCAATAAATATCATGTATGCATGTCAATGTGTAGCATGATTTAAAAGCTCATAACATATAGATATCAAACATTTATAATAAGTTCGATGCAAGTAAAAGCTTATCAATTTGGATCCACATTCCACATGCATTGGGTTACTAGTATACGTCTATTTCACCGTACCGTTGATCCCAATCATGTTTATTTTGGGTTACTAGTGCACGTCTATTTCACCGTACCGTTGACCCCAATCTCTTCCTTTCCTAAAACCCTCCTATGACAAGGTTAAGTCCCCCTATTAGCCAGATAGACGGGCCCAACCAAAGTCATAAGGTTTTCTCAAATCAATGCATCATTCAAAACATTAGAACACATTCATGCTTTCAACAAACAATATATAAGTGATATGATGACATAAAAGATATAATCATAAATGAAGTCTACTCACAACCAAACCTCACGAGAGTATTTAACCACACACGACCACCAAACTGAATCAACCCAATCAAGATCCTGAAACATACATCAATATCCTACCATACATCAATTTCTATGCTCAATCACATAGACATTACACATCAACCCTAAATCAGCCCACATATAAACAATAGGCCTAAATCCCATCTAATCCCATCATTCAACTCAAATCACATGACTTAGGCCTCTAATGCATAGTTCTCATACATAAACCATTCTATTAATCAAAAATACTGATTTTCAATTCCTTAGGCATAAACATGCCCAACGTTGGTCACTTGATCACAAGTAGGCCTAACCTATGATATGGTCACAACCACCAAATCAGTAGCATAATCAACTCTAATCATGCTTAATTAAACATAAGTTGCATCAATTCAATGATTCTAGGCCAAAAGTATCAAAAGCCCTAAAATATGAAATTTTCCATACTTAGGCCATATTGTCGATTTACACTAGGTCACCATGTTCAGCCATGTATATCACTGATTTTGCATCATGGGTTCATCAACAATGGCAACTAGGTCAACATAGTTGACATGCAAGCTATTTGGAAAGGTCTAAGTTCATATTCTAAATTTAGGTCTAATACAAGCAACCCTACCAATTCTTCATTTACTATTCTGTTCAGATGTATCAATATACCAACAGAAATATGTAATCACAAAATCAACCGTACATATTGAAGTATGTGAAGATACAAACCTTCTGTCCAAATATCAGCCCAATCCAACGGTGGACCGAAAAGATAAGTATATTTGATGAACAAGTCTCTAATCAGACAATTTCTCCTCTTCTGCTGCAAATACTCAAACTCAAATGACTATATCACAAAAAATACTAAATGACTACACATCCTCACCGTTCATAATACAGAAATATCAGTTATAAACTACATACCCAAATTTTATATCCATCCAACGGTAGATTTAGTAGATCTATAAGTTTGAGCGAAACACCACGAGAAATCCAGAATCTCTGACCAGCTTTGTTTCAGAGGTTAGATCTCTCAGAAGAGAACCTAAATCAAGATCTCCACCGTTCCGAATTCAGAACTATCAGTATTACACGATATACCCAAATTTTATATCCATCCAACGGTAGATTAAGGAGATCTAGAAGTGTGAGCGGAACGGCGCGAGAATTCCAGACTTTCCGACCAGCTTTGTTTGAGAGGTTAGATATCTTAGAGGAAACCTCGGATCAAGATCTTCACCGTCCAGAATGAATAACCATAAGCTACGAACTTGCTGACAAATTTTGAGCTCAATCTGACCATGTATTCATAAGATCCACCTCTTTGATGAAAATGTCGCAGGGATCTTCCTCCTGCAACTCTCTCCTTCTTTCTCTTCTTCTTTCCTTTCTCTTCTTTTCTTTCTCTTCTTCTTTCCTTTCTCTCCACTCACCTCTTTCTAGCACTTCCTTGATTCCTTCCTCTACTCACCTCATTTTCTAGCACATTCTTGGATTCTCTCCTCCACTCACCTTATTTCTAGCACATTCTTGGATTCTCTCCTCCACTCACCTTATTTTCTAGCACATTCTTGGATTCTAGAAGTGGGCATGGGACACTTGTCCACTTTCATGCACCAACCTTCACATGTGTTGGTCTCATACTACCCATACCAACCACATGTACTTTAACCAATCTCATGCTTCCATGTATTTTAAATGTTCAATCCATTTAATACACCAAATTTTCATTCTCATTTATCCTTTTATTCAATCAATCCTAACCCATATCAATTCATGGTTTAATGGGCTCATGCATAAATAATGACATATGCATTATACTTTAATTTAACATGACCCATATACAATTTATGATACACATATTTATATACATTATCAAGCATCAACTATACAAACATTAAATAATCATCAAACAAACACTAAACATATCAAGGCAACACATAGAGTTTGGGCAAAGTGCAATTGGGTTATGGGCTAGATGAAATAATTTTCGGGGCGTCACACGTAGTGGCCTCCTTAGCAACCTGTGACAACTCCTTCAAAATATGAGTCAAGTCACAACTACTTTGCATCACCAACTTCATCGCCACACAGACAACGATCCTTATCGCCAGAGCGTGCATGGCATTTTCTTAACAATTTTGTTCAAAACAATTTTGTGCCCTCATCTTGGCAGCACCTTCTACCAAAATTACCAGGCGGCAGAATTCGAGCAACAACACGGAAAAGTATTCCACCGCTCAACCTACCTCCCCTCAAAAGATGTAACCAACGCCCTCCACCACCATATGTTAAGCAAAGGTTGGAATCTTCTGAGGACGATCCGATTCCATTTGCTCTCCATGGTTTCATGATGTTGAGGATTCCACTGGCCACAGTGCTATTTAGGGACCATACAGGCACTACCCTGAACTAGCAAAAGATGACTCCGACAGTGAATCTCAAACAGATAACCATCATAACTACTTGACTTGATTTCAAGGACGAAATCCTTTTAAGGGGGGTAGAGTGTAATACCTTAGGATTTCACCAAATATATATATTTCGTTCGGGCACCCGCCCGAACGTTCAGGCGCCAACCCCTCTATATAAACACCCTCCCCCTCCTCATTTCTCACACCAAATTCACTTCTCTTGTGATTTTTCTTCTCCTTTCCACTCATTCTGAGTTTTTAGTCTTTTGAGACTCTCTTTCGAGACTCTCTGTGCGCCGCAACGCGGTTCTGTCCGGAGGAAGGCGCCAGATCTGAAAGAAGAAGTTTTTATTTAAAGGTGTGGAACAAAACATAGGTTTGCATCTTTTATAACTTTTATTAAAGTTTATATTCATTTATTATTATGTCTATCATTCATTTACACAGCATTATTTCGTTTAACGTTCATACTATTATATTTATACCTGTATATTTGGAGTTCATGTATTACACTGTTGTAATGTCGGATTTGTGGTCAATCTGGCTCAACCATTCTCGGTCTTGTCCTCAGTAACTTTAAATAGTGAACGGGAGGCAGCGAGCTGCTCTAGGCGATTGATATTTAAGCATACCTCGTGTCTCACCTCTCAACTGGAGACTAATCTGATTGGTCTTATTGAAAGCTATCAGCTTATACAAGTAATACTGAATATCCTAACCTTGCACGTCGTGATACCGACCCTGATAAGGATCACCAGACGTTACCAAAGTCAGTCTAAATGTTAAGTAAAGACCAGACTAGTAGACTAGACCAGTTCATGCATTGGCATCATACATATCACCAACTAGGGACGTATGTGGTTTTTGATTTATAGAATAGTTAGGAGCGATGCTCGCTATTCATCATATTTATCTGGAGAGGGATGTACAATGAGAACCTGGCTACTGCTAGGGAGGGACATATGTACGTGAATCCAGAGCGTCGTTCCTGATGAGGGACGTACAATGAGAACCCGGCTATTCCCGGGGAGGGACATCTATACGTGAACTCAGGCGATGTACAATCATTAAACCATTACGAGACAGTGTCATGCATACATACATATTGATTGATTATGATGCTCTCATGTGTATTTAAGATATTTGATTATGATGTATGCTTTATTAATTGTTATACTCACGAACTATTTTACCTACTGAGTGCGTTAAGCTCACTCCATTATTATTTAATTTTTCACAAGAAATTAGGGTGGACTGGGTGAAGGTTTATGGGGCCCACATTTTGTACCCTTTTTATTTTTCATTGGGGATTTTTGGGAGAATGTTCCCTTGAATATTACATGTACGAATACATTCTGAATTTAATGAAATCAGACTTGTACTGTATTGTATTTTCGCTGCGTACTCTCCTGCCATTGTGATAATTCCAAATGCACGCCCCGTCCGTGAGTGTACCCGATGATTTAGGCACGTCCGGGCGCGGTGTGACAATAGGAGTCATAATATATCATTTCTACGTGTTTTCACTTAAAGTGGGTCCAAATCCAATTTTTAGAAATACGGTAAAACACCTCCTATAGCAAGATTTATACCGATAGAAACGTCACACGCAACACGCGAATTTGGCCGAAAAACCCGCGTTCTCTCCGTTCTCCTTTTCTTCTTTCTCTCTGCAATTTCTCCCAATTAACGTTTTCACTTTAGAAAAAAAAATTAAAACATTAAGGTGTAAAGATGAGCAACATGGTTGTTGTGATTCCATGCTTTCAAAGCCACTTAGCTAACCAACTTTCCCATCTTATAATTCATATCATTTATTTAGCAACTCCCCCAATTCATTAAATCATTTAACTTTTTACTTCATTATCAACTATTCAACTATAACAACTATTCATTCATTAAATTACTTCATTTAATCATTTACCAATTAATACTATCGTCTTTATTTAAGTTTATTTAATCATTCCCTTATCTAACTCCAATTCATATATTTAATTCACTTAACTTAATTCACATATTTATATAGCAACTCACATATTTAATTTATACCCTTCACTGTATGTATTTACTACTTATTCTCATATGTACATACATTTGACTCCTACGTATATATACGTGTATTATACACCTCAAAATACGCATAAGTCAACGTATGTATGTCATTAAAACTTCGGGGTGTTACATATAGGACCCACCTAGGCAAATATAATAAATGCATACATGAATCCTCACATACATGAACCATTACGTTCATGGATCACACTATCCTAGGTATATACATGTATTCATTAACTTCTAAATACTAAATTTTGAAAACTACTAGTTTGAGAGCAAAAGGTAGAGGGGACTATATGAATAGTAGGAGAATTGTTCAGGGTTGTATTTGGGTCGTGATCCTGAAACAAGAATACAATTTAAAAAGTGAAAATTTGAAAAATAATTTTTTATCATTTTCTAAAAACAACTTGTTTTCTTAACAAAAAAGTGAAAAATTGTTTTTAAAATCTTTTGAACCTAATAAGTTATGAGTGTTTTCGAATTTTCGGATACAAAAAACTATATCCAATCACGAACCAACCTTTACGTTACTAAACCATAATTTAAATTTAAAAAAAAGTAAAACATTTTTATTTTTCAGGTGCCCACGTGGTGTTGTGTCTTACATTTCGAGCTCTACATGTGTCAATATATGTAAATGTTGCCTTTGGAAACCATGAACATGTTCTCTAGCTTTTCAATAATAATTTATACTTCACTTAAAAGTGCATGGAATCCAAGGCAGACAAGTATAAAATAGAACACATTTTTTTGATGATATGAGGCTTTTTCTTAAGGTCCAACGGCTCTTATCACCGACTTTCCTTAGGTGATCACGATTCTCCAAAACTTGTTCTACTTTTTTATGGACTCTTCCAAGTTTTAGACGACATTGGTACAATAGCCTACAAACTAATTGTACCCAGCCGGTTCCAAGTTGCATCATGTCTTCCACATGTCCCTTTTGAAGAAAAAATGTGATATTCATGCATCTCTCACGCCTTCCCTTCCTCCTTTTTTGATTGGTGTTACCATTTTAATTTGAAGCCACTTAAGATTTTGGATCAAGGCATTTTCGATCTCTAAATGTGAGAGTTATACTCTAATTTTGATTTAGATACTCGAGGACAAGCCTTGCCTTACAGGGGTTAATATAATTTGCAATGAGTCTCCTTTTATTTGCATTCTTAGTTCATTACAGACTTGCCATTTATAGATATTTTATTTACTAGAAAATCTGCTTATTCCATCAATAATGCTCCTAGGTTTAATGTTCATTCTATTAATCTCGGTCATTCCTGAAATAATAATCTACTTTTTACTTTTAATAAAAGAGAAATACGAAAAAGATACACACTAACCAAAAAACTAAAACATCTATCTGATATAAGGATTCCCAGCTTCATTACTATTAATAGTAGGAGCTACGAACTTAGGATCTCAATTAAACTAAACATAAATATATCACTAGCTAGTACTGTGACAGTTATTCAATTGGTTGCCTAATTACATTGTCTAACCCAATGTACGTATATATTCAATGCCAATTCGTAAAAGCCTTTTGCTAGTTTCCCATAGATTTGCTAAATAGTTGGCAGAACTCTCCAAATCCTACTTATGACTTTCCAAAGCCTGTTGATTTAATTCATAAGTAGAAGAGAATCACATTTGCAACATCAGTACCCCATAAATTGGAGAAGAGAAAGACTTGGAGAAGAGAAAGACTCCGTAGAAGAGTTGTAAACTCCTCATCAGCCACCAAAGTAGTAGAACACACAAGAGTGTTGGAAACGTAGTGAGTACACAGACTCTAAACAAGAAAAATATTGAAGAAGGAAAAGGACTTGAACTTGTACTTGAACTTGTGCGCTTTGCTTGATTTGAAAATGAGAAATACATGAGGTATTTATAGTGTCGCAACCCACTCCGTATGAGTGACATCACAACCGGCACAAGATACGATATACGTCATATGATGGCGTATATAATACCCTGTCAGCCTTGTCAAAAAATCACATCCAAAATTTTCTCGAAATTTTGACAGTCTTCTTTGTTTATTGGTCATATCACAATTTAATTATCACAATTCAAACACAATCACAATATAAAGATGATCATTCACATTACTCATTCATCATCTAAACCTCACATTTTCATATATACACACCCATGTAACCTATCCATACCCATTTATGTGATACAAATATTATAATAGTGTTATTATTTACATGACTACTACTCAAAATAGTATTAAACTTTCTCAAATCATTTACATACATTGCCAAAGAAGAAAGATTTTCTATCATTCACGTGCTTTTCCCTTACCTTTAGGATCCGAACCTGAAATGTTTGAGAATTGGGTGAACAACCACAGCTCAGTGAATATTCCTAACTATGACATCATATATGCATTTAATAAAAATCATATGAATCAATACATTCAAATTCATTCAAAACATGTAACCAATCTTTCACAGTACATACATGCCTATAAAAGAATTCCAAACATCCAGGATTATAATAAAAACATAAAATCTTCCTCCTGCTAGTAATAGAACATGTATGCACTCCTTATTATGCATTTATAAGGAGTCTACACTCTGACATCTCATTACCCAATTTTCTACTATGAATTATTTCAAATTAGGACCTAATCCCAATTTCATTTAGAAACTATCACTCGGACCATGAGATTATTCAATCATCATGCAAAACTGTCTTCTGAAAATGATATCATGTTTTAACTTGCTTTAGCAAGTCCAAAACATGCTCCAAAATAAAACATTTTCATGAATTTAAAAACAATGTAATACATGCATATATTCATGATTTAAAACACAATTTATATTATACAATGTCATATACAAGGAACCAAAGTCAAGAGATACTCATAGTGGCATTGCGTAGACCTACTCTCTACGACCACGCTACTATTCGTATCCAATCAACAATATAATCCTATCATAATTCATTTCCAGATAATTCATAATCAATTCTCAAATCATTATATCTATTTGTTTTTCAATTATTCATTAAAATCTAACTCGCCAATTAATTCTTATAATTCCATATCAGTCTAAAATTCACGTGAGGCGTCCCAAATATTTTACATGGCCCTCACACTTATTTTTTAATGCAATGGACAGTAGAAACAAACATTTATACCACATTTTCACTAATATCCAAGTTTGTCGTATTTACCGAATTCAGTTAGGCATATATTAAAAATATCAATCGATACCCAAAAATCATATTTTTGGTATCGAAATGTCTGGAATTCAGTTCTCTATAATTTTATGATTTTAAATCGGGATTTTACCAGCGTTTGACATAGTTTGAAAGGTCCCCAGTGTCAAATTTAGCTTCCGACAGATGTATTGGCACCAATATTACACTTGGATACAAACAAACCACATACCTAGTATCTACACATCTATATGAGTCATAATATATCATTTCTATGTGTTTTCACTTAAAGTGGGTCCAAACCCAATTTTTAAAAATATGGTAAAACACCTCCTATAGCAAAATTTATACCAATAGAAACGTTACACGTAGCTTAAATTCCAATTTTGTAACGAAAAATAGTGAAAATAGCTTACTAGCACATCGAATTTGGCCGAGAAACCCGTGTTCTCTCCATTCTCGTTTTCTTCTTTCTCTTTGCAATTTCTCCCAATTCACGTTTTCACTTAAAAAAAAAAAACTAAAACATTAAGGTGTAAAGATGAGCAACATGGTTGTTGTGATTCCATGCTTTCAAAGCCACTTAGCTAACCAACTTTCCCATCTTATAATTCATATCATTTATTTAGCAACTCCCCCAATTCATTAAATCATTTAACTTTTTACTTCATTATCAACTATTCAACTATAACAACTATTCATTCATTAAATTACTTCATTTAATCATTTACCAATTAATACTACCGTCTTTATTTAAGTTTATTTAATCATTCCCTTATCTAACTCCAATTCATATATTTAATTCACTTAACTTAATTCACATATTTATATAGCAACTCACATATTTAATTTATACCCTTCACTTTATGTATTTACTACTTATTCTCATATGTACATACATTTGACTCCTACGTATATATACGTGTATTATACACCTCAAAATACGCATAAGTCAACGTATGTATGTCATTAAAACTTCGGGGTGTTACATATAGGACCCACCTAGGCAAATATAATAAATGCATACATGAATCCTCACATACATGAACCATTACGTTCATGGATCACACTATCCTAGGTATATACATGTATTCATTAACTTCTAAATACATTTATGAACCTATTAAATATGTTCGCATCAAGATACATTCACTATAAAGTTCCCAAATGAATCATGTTTACTATAAATATATGTTAATTTCTAACATCCCCCCTTAAACATGATTCATGCACTTTAAAAATCAAACTTAATCTTTGACATCCCCCCTTAAGTTAGGCTTCGAACAACTCCAAGTGCTTGTTTGAGCTTCAAAAACTCTCGGTCTTTAACGCCTTTGTGAAAATGTCAGCCACTTGATCTTGAGTCTTGCAATACTTGATCATAACGTCGCCATTTTTTACTAAACCTCTAATGAAATGATACTTGATTAGTTGTGAGTATTGTAGTTGGGGAGAGGATCTGCCCAAACTTGATTTGTGAGCACTGTATAGTGAGAGTTGGGGATTTTGAGATGCTCGTGGACCTTAGAGTCTTGGAATTCCTCGAGTTTGATGCAATTCTTGGGATAGATTGGCTCGCCACATACCATGCAGTGATAGATTGCTTTGCAAAGAGAGTCATTTTTCAGATTCCTGGGCATTCTGTATTTGCATTACAAGGAAGAGCATCGAGCCAACCAATCACTAGAGGTAGATTGGTAATGGATGGAAACAGAGATATCTTAGCTGGAATGGTGCCAGTGGGGTGAGACTTGAGGACATCCCTGTAGTGAGAGATTTTCCTAATGTGTTTCCTTTGGACCTTCCCGGATTACTTCAGAACAGGAAAATCGACTTTATCATAGAATTGGTCCCTGGTACGAAGCTTGTCTCCATGGCACCATATAGAATGGCACCGGTTGAGTTGATTGAGTTGCAGAAACAGCTTGAGGAGTTGTTGGCTAAGGGCTTTACTGGCCCAAGTGTGTCATCTTAGGGAGCTCTAGTCTTTTTCGTTAAAAAAAAAAGGATGGAAGTTTGCGGTTATGTATAGATTACCGACAGCTCAATAGGGTGACCATTAAGAACAAGTATCCTCTTCCGAGGATTGATGATCTATTTGATCAGTTGAAGGGAGCGAAATTCTTTTCAAAGATAGATCTATGTTCCAGTTACTATCAGCTGAGGATCAAGGATGAAGATGTGCCTAAGACAACTTTCAGGACTCGCTATGGACATTATGAGTTTCTTGTGATGCCATTTGGTGTGACTAATGCACTAGCGATGTTCATGGTCCTGATGTAGAGAGTCTTTAGGCAGTATCTGGATAAATTTGTCATCGTCTTCATTGATGATATATTAGTGTATTCGAAGACTCAGACTGAGCATGAGGAGCACCTCAGAGTGGTTTTGCAGACTCTAAGAAAGCACAGATTGTATGCGAAGCTGAGTAAGTGCGAGTTTTGGATCTCCGAGGTGAAATTCTTGGGTCATGTGGTGAGTTCAGAGGGGATTTCAGATGATCCATGTATGGTTGAAGCCATTATCACTTGGCTTAGACCTACCACAGTGACCGAGATCAAGAGTTTTCTGGGTTTAGCAGGATATTACAGAAAGTTTGTGCATGGCTTCTCTAAGTTAGCTGCACCTCTTACTAGGCTTACCCAGAAGGATGTGCCCTTTGTGTGGGCGGATGAGTGTGAGAATGCCTTTTTAGAGCTGAAAAATAGGTTGACATATGCACCAGTATTGATTCTACCAAAGCCTGGTGAGGAGTTGGTTATCTACACTGCTTCCTCATGAAAATGAGCTTCTTATGTATATGTCACGGGCCATATATATGTAAATTATTCCATTGGTTTAGTCTATTTATGGTAATGGATAAGAACTGGTCCAACACACATACATACCAATTATATTATACGTTGGTTACATTATATACCCTTAGTCCTGGTAACTAATAATAAGACACTTTGACAGGCTAACAAATCCCATTGGACCCACCCCCACATATAACATCAAAACATACATTCCAATACAAATTTTTTTCCCTCTCAATTATTTAGGAGATAAGTAGACTCTATGAGTTGCCTTTTTTTCCATACATGTACCAAATTAGTACATGCAATAAGGGCTCTGATCCCCTACTCCATGGAAATTAGTAGTTTAAATTTGGAGTCAACAAAATTAATGTTAAAATAGATTCACTATCATTCCACCTAATTTTGGTCTTACCATGTTCGATACGTGTAGGCCCAAATAACCTAATTTTGGTCTTACCCTGTTGGATACCTGTAGGCCTAAATAATAGTTCGATATTGAATATGGACAAGTTTCTCACATGAAACCTTTTGAAGTAAAACCCTGTATTTGGGCTCATAGGTGGTTAAGCTGCGGATAATATTTGATACTAATTGATACTCAAACTCACTCAACAAGTGATATTAAAACTAATCGTTCAATTGGGACATTGCAAACGTACAACAAGTTGAAATAGGCATGGGTGCTTAAGGTGGAATATATCATGGTGGAGCATGGATAAGTAGTGCTTATGGTCATAAATAATTTTTCGAGATGAAGATGATAGCAATAGTGGATCTGATATTCTCATACCCAACCTCGCCCCATATATGACAATATTATATTATCTTATTTATCTTTCAAGTCTTAAACCCTAAACTCTAAGGCTGTATTTGGTTTAAGATTCGGATATAATTTTTTGTATCAAAAAATTTAGATATACGAAAAAGTGTTTTGTTCATTAAAACCTGAAAATAATTTTTTAAAATTTACAAAAAAAATAAATTATTTCAGTAAATGACAAAATATTATTTTTTAAAATTTTACTTTTTAAGTTGTATTCTACTTTTTTTGAACGATAAATAAGTGATAACCAAAATCATCCAATTCACTGATTTTACAAATTGCAATTCCTAATATAATGATTGGTGTAATGATGGGTGTTAGTCAAAAAATTAGCCCAATTAAGCCGGACAGAACGACATGACAATTGAAGGCAGATTACCCCCAAGTTCTGCCACCACATATATGAACAAACCACTGCTTGCCTAATTTGTCCTTAAAAACGTACTTTTCTTTGTCTACTGATATTACTTTTGTATAGATGGTAGAAAGTGCTAAAAGCATAGGGACCCACCTCAAAAATTCAGGCGTTTTAGACAACTAGCTGTGTAGTAATATAATTGGAGTTGCTAGCTAGTATTACTGTTAATTCTACGCTAAGATGCTCACCAAATCAAACAACGTACCTTTTAATTATCAACATGGGTTTGTTTGCCGGTTCGCCAACTAAATTATGAGATACGGTTAATAGACTTATCTTAAGTTTGAACTCACTCTTATCTATTTTTATTAAAAAATATACTCTTACCCTCGTAAATTCTCAAATTTAAAAAAATTAGTCACTTTAAAAAAAAAGGATACCCACTTAATGCATAAAAACTAGTACCTAAAAAAAAAAAAAAAAAAAAAAGACGACCTTTTAATTAATCAAAGCACTAAACAGGGCAGCAACCTTTGTTGGCTACTGACAGTACTAGTGAACAAATAAATAACACCCATAATGAGTAGAGCTATATATTTGTACTAATATAAAGAGAATATACAGAATATATAGTTTACCATCAACCTTGTTTATCATTGCTATACCAAAAATGTCATTCTTCAAAATTTTCACTCTTAATGTTTATAAGGATAAAATAGTAAATTAACATTTTCACTAATGTTCCCCTCTTTACTCATGTCTCCTATACAATTTTTTTTTTTTAATTTAAATATATTTCATATTCTATACCCTTACAACCTCCACCCTTTACTCTTACATACATTAATTACATGAAAATATTTTATTCTTTTATTAATATATATATATAAAAGATGGAAAGTAAAGCAGAGCATTTTGGAATGTTTGCAGAAGATGGAAGGGACAAGTGGTGTTGTTACAATCAATGTGCAAAGCAGCCATGTTCATGAAATATATATATATATATATATATATATATATATATATATATATATATATATATATATATATATATATATATATATGAACACTAGCTAGTTCCTCATCTACTGCCCCCTGTATAGTCTCTAAAGGAATTATTTGAATTATTTTGTAATAATATACTGTACGTGACGGGGGACCAACCTTCTTTTAGGACGATTCCAAATTAACCACCCTCACACCACAAGGATTATTGGAAATAAAACTAAGATGATTCATGGCATTTCGTTTTCGATTTGCTCTCATTATCTCAATGTGTTTTTCTAAGCCAACCAACCCAACAAGTATCTCTTTCTATATCATTCACCTTTGTGAATGATATATAAATAGCTTGTCCTTCTTGGAATAAGTTTTTCTCTATCATGCAATTTAATTCAATAAAGCTATATTTTAATTATATGGAGTTAAAGAAGTTATATAATTAATACATGTTCTCAACTTCACTTTATCAACAAATGTTGGCTAGCTCTAACGATGTGCATTCAGACCTTTTTACTTTAAGTCTGGAGTTTGATTCTTTTCTTTTACAAATAAGTTGGAGTTTTCCCTCTCCTAATAAAAAAGTGGGAGCGGGACCATGGTAGTTGGTTCGCATAGTCTCTATCCGGGCCTCTTATGCCCTTCGCCATTGTGTTTGCCTTCTTTGCCCTACTGAGGGGTATCGACTTCTTCTGACACCAGTGTCAGCATTCTCTTACCTTGTTTTAACACTTAAAAAAAAAATAACTTCACTTGATCATGAATCGAAATCTTTTGTTATATACATTATATGTATAATTAATATTGCATCAGGAGAGACCATGTGAAGCAGTATGTAATATAAAAATAAGGTTTCAGTCCTACATCTATTATTATAAGTTGATATATGTATAAGTATCTTTTTATTTAGATAACTATCTTTTACAAATTACTTTTCTTTTTGACTGATATTTTAAGGTAATTAATTTTTGTGATTTAATTTTACCAATTAAAATATCAAAATTAATTTTATTTTGCTAATTAAACATTTTAATTTTATACTCATGAACATCTTGAGTAAATCCACCATTAATAAACACATTTAATTACTCTTCATCATATACTTGCAGACACACAAACATATATACATACAACAGTATTTTTTATTTTTTTTAAATAAAAGAAAAAACATAAAGATATATGTGTCATTACAAACGCCATTTTCCTAATTAATTATGACCATGTAATATATAAGTCACGTTTCAAATATTATATAAGCATCAGTTTATTATTTTTCTCATTATCATTATTACCCTACATGAACAGCACATAATTGATTAAAGACAGTGACAGTAGAATATATATATATATATATATATATTAAATTATTTAATTTAGAAACGTACGTAATAGGTGATCTTAATTTGTCTTTTAGCTTAATTAATTACCTAGTTATATGAATATCCTTTGTGATCTTTGTCTTTAACTTTAAAAAATTTCAGTGATCCTTGTCCTTATCTTGATGGGCTGGATGCTGTCATGAATTGCAAAAAGTTACAAGTTTTTGGCATGTTAAATCAGGTTCTATAACTTGGCGGATTTGATAGTTAATTAATTACATATAATTAATAGGTGTGGGATACAATATGACAACAATTGAATCAATAAGATATGTAATTAAACAAAACGTTATATATGAAAGTGTCAAATTAATAGAGAGCAGTCCCAATCAAAAAGAAAAAATTACTAAAGATTATGTTAATTAATAAAGTGACTTAGATAGAGACACTTCCAATATCATATATTACAGAAAAATTTACTAAAGAGTATGTTAATTTTAAGTTTTATAATTAATCTTTTGGTATCATTATTTGGTTTTTTTTAAATAATATATCTTTAATGAAATTAGAATAATACGACTGTCTATTATTTAAAATAAAATAAGGGTAAATAATGTAGAATGTTACAATTAAAAGGAAATTTTGAAAACTACTTGTTTGAGAGCTAAAAGTAGAGGAGACTATATGAATAGTAGGAGAATTGTTCAAGGTTGTGTTTAGGTCGTAATCAGAAAACAAAAATATAATTCAAAAAGTGAAAATTTGAAAAATAATTTTTTATCATTTTCTAAAAATAATTTGTTTTCTTAACAAAAAAGTGAAGAATTGTTTTGAGTGTTTTTAAATTTTTGAATACAAAAAACTATATCCATATCAGGAACCGACCTTTACTTTACTAAATCATATTTTAAAATTAAAAAAAAAAGTAAAAATATTTTTCGTTTTCGAGATGACATGTTCTCAAGGTTTTCCACAATAATTTAAAAGTGCATGGAATCCAATGCAGACAAGTATAAAATGGAACACATTTTTTTTATGATATGAGGCTTTTTCTTAAGGTCCAACGGCTCTTATAGCCAACTTTCCTTCGGTGATCACAATTCTCCAAAACTTGTTCTACTTTTTTATGGACTCTTTCACGTTTTAGACGACATTGGTACAATAGCCTACAAACTAATTGTACGAGTCGGTTCCAAGTTCCATCATGTCTTCCACATATCCCTTTTGAAGAAAAAATGTGATATTCATGCATCTCTCAGGCCTTCTCTTCCTCTTATTTTTGATTGGTGTTACCATTTTAATTTGAAGCCACTTAAGATTTTGGATCAAGGCATTTTCGATCTCTAAATGTGAGCGTTATACTCTACTTTTGATGTAGATACTCGAGGACAAGCCTTGCCTCACGGGGGTTGATATAATTTGCAATAAGTCTCCTTTTATTTGCATTCTTAGTTCATTACAGACTTGCCATTTATAGATATTTTATTTACTAGAAAATCTGCTTATTCCATCAATAATGCCTCCTAGGTTTACTTTTAATAAAAGAGAAATACGAAAAAGATACACAACTAACCAAAAAATGAAAACATCTATCTTATAAATGGATTCCCAGCTTCATTACGATTAATCGTATGAGCTACGAACTTAGGATCTAAACGTACCACCGGCTGGTACTGTGACAGTTATTCAATTCGTTGCCTAATTACATTGTCTAACCCAGGGACGTAACTAGGATTTTTTTTTTAGGTGGGCTAATTTTTTTTTTTAAAAAAAAAAATCTCAACGATATGATACGATAAGAGTTGCCGGAGGTTTGAGGCTATTTGAGCGTTGATTTAGAGCTACTATTTGGAGCTGGATTTGGAGCTGTAATTTGGGTGCGATTTGGGCATTAATTTGAAATTGTGATGCAGGAGGTCTTAGCGATTTTCATTTGCAATTTAGGCGATTTGGGTGTTGAATTAGGTATTAAGGGAATAAATTAAGGATATTATGGAATAGTTTTTAAAAAGTATTTACCTGAGCCCAAGCTAGCCATAAATGGCTACGTCCCTGTATTCAAGATAGTTTAAGGCGGTTCAAGTATACGCAATGAAGTTCAAGTATACGCAATGAAGATATTTACCTAGGCTAATTAAGAAAAGTGACTTATTAATATCCCATAATGTTAATAAACATAGAGTAAGACTTAAAATAACATGAAAAAGATAATTGTAAAATGTATAAACTTATAATTTAAATATCATTACTCATACGGGGAATGAAAGAAGTGGATTCATTTAGTAACTCACAGTTTACCAACACTACTAATTCCATTCACAATGTCTCGCCCTTAGTTAAATAGGAGGTAGGTAGCAGAGAGAGACTTGAAATACAAATGAATGTGGATGCATGCTAGTGTTTAAAAAAAATGTTCATTTTTTTTCAAATAATTAGTACATCAATCTTTTTTTTTCATTAGAAAGTATTTTTTTAAAAATAATAGTAATAATAATAATAATAGCTATGTGACATGGGTAATTTTTTCTCTTTTTTTGGTATGTAATTTTTTTAAAATTATTTAATGTCTACTTGTATCCAATTATTTATTAATTTATTGATTATTATTATTGGGTAGAAATATCAGAATAGAGACAAATGAGTATTGAGTAGAAGGATATATGGAGAAGAAAAAATATATTTATGGATTATTATTAGTGAGTTTTTTTTTTTTGAAAACATTATTATTTCATTAATTTATTGATAACTATTATTGGGTAGAAGGATCAAAATGGAGATAAATGAATATTGGGTAGAAGAATGGAAGGAAGAAAAAATAAAAATTGTTAGATCGCTGGATTTGGGCACACAAACTCTAAACAAGAAAAATATTGAAGAAGGAGAAGGACTTGAACTTGCACTTGAACTTGTGCCATTTGCTTGATTTGAAAATGAGAAATACATGAGGTATTTATAAGACCCTACCTAGGCAAATACAATAAATGCATACATGAATCCTCACATACATGAACCACTAAGTTCATGGATCACACAATCTAGGTACATACACGTATTCATTAACTTCTAAATACATTCATGAGCTTATTAAATATGTTCGCATCAAGATACATTCAATATAAAGTTCCAAAATGAATCATGTTTACTATAAATATATGTTAATTTCTAACATCCCCCCTTAAACATGATTCATGCACTTCAAAAATCTAACTTAATCTCTGACATCCCCCCTTAAGTTAGGCTTCAAACAACTCCAAGTGCATGTTTGAGCTTCAAAAACTCTCGGTCTTTAACGCCTTTGAGAAAATGTCGGCCACTTGATCTTGAGTCTCGCAATACTTGATCATAACCTTGCCATTTTTCACAAAACCTCTAATGAAATGGTACTTGATTCTGATATGCTTACTTTTGCCATGAAAGACTGGATTTTTGGTAAGAGAGGCGAATTTCTCATAAATTTGCAAAATAGTGGGGAGAACTCTCCAAACCCTAGCTAGCTAGGACTTTAATTCCAAATCTTGTTGATTTAATTCATAAGTAGAAGATAATCACATTTGCAACATCACCCCCATAAATTGGAGAAAAGAAAGTCTTCGTAGAAGAGTTGTAAACTCCTCATCAGCCACCAAAGTTGTAGAACACACAAGAGTGTTGGAAACATAGTGAGCACACAAACTCTAAACAAGAAAAATATTGAAGAAGTAGAAGGACTTGAACTTGTGCGCTTTGCTTGATTTGAAAATGAGAAATACATGAGGTATTTATAGGACCCTACCTAGACAAATACAATAAATGCATACATGAATCCTCAAATACATGAACCACTAAGTTCATGGATCACACTATCCTAGCTATATACATGTATTCATTAACTTCTAGATACATTCATGAACCTATTAAATATGTTCGCATCAAGATACATTCACTATAAAGTTTCCAAATGAATCATGTTTACTATAAATATATGTTAATTTCTAACATCCCCCCTTACACATGATTCATGCACTTCAAAAATTTAACTTAATCTTTGCCATCCCCCCTTAAGTTAGGCTTCGAACAACTTCAAGTGCATGTTTGAGCTTCAAAAAACTCTTGGTCTTCAACGCCTTTGTGAAAATGTTGGCCACTTGATCTTGAGTCTTGCAATACTTGATCATAACGTCACCATTTTTGACTAATTCTCTGATGAAATGATACTTGATTCTGATATGCTTCCTCCTGCCATGAAAGACTGAATTTTTGGTAAGAGCAATGGCGGATTTCTCATAGATTTGCAAAATAGTTGGGAGAACTCTCCAAACCCTAGCTAGGACTTTAATTCCAAATCCTATTGATTTAATTCATAAGTAGAAAAGAATCACGTTTGCAGCATCACCCCCATAAATTGGAGAAGAGAAAGACTCCGTAGAGGAGTTGTAAACTCTTCATCAGCCACCAAAGTAGTAGAACACACAAGAATGTTGGAAACGTAGTGAGCACACAAACTCTAAACAAGAAAAATATTGAAGAAGTAGAAGGACTTGAACTTGTGCGCTTTGCTTGATTTAAAAATGAGAAATACATGAGGTATTTATAGGACCCCACCTAGGAAAATACAATAAATGCATACATGAATCCCCACATACAAATTCTAAATGAACCAGCGAAATACCCTAATGTCACGTATATGAGAATAGTTCATTTAGGATGAACCTAGAAATTGGCCTTTTATCTTCTGTGTGAAAATAGTTCAAATTGTCGGATGATGGGGAATTGGCCTAATGTCACACGTGAGAATAGTTCATTTAGGATGAACCTAGAAATTGGCCTTTTATCATCTGTGTGAGAATAGTTCAAATTTAATTTTTTTAATTTAATTAAAAAAGATTTAATTATTTTTTGGTTTCAATCCCACCACACTCCAAACATAGGATTACACTATTTTTAATCCTATCATATCCTATCTTATCCTGTCCTATCCAATTTCACAAAAATAATCTCATCCTATCCCGCGTACCAAACCCTAAATGCATACATGAATTTTCACATACATGAACCGCTAAGTTTATGAATCACATTATCCTAGGTACATACATGTATTCATTAACTTCTAGATACGTTCATGAACCTATTAAATATGTTCACATCAAGATACATTCACTATAAAGTTCCCAAATGAATCATGTTTACTATAAATATATGTTAATTTCTAACATCCCCCCTTAAACATGATTCATGCACTCCGAAAATCTAACTTAATCTTTGACATCCCCCCTTAAGTTAGGCTTTCAACAACTCCAAGTACATGCTTGAGCTTCAAAAAACTTTCGATCTTCAACGCCTTTGTGAAAATGTCGGCCACTTGATCTTGAGTCTTGCAATGCTTGATCATACCGTCGCCATTTTTGACTAAATCTCTGATGAAATGATACTTGATTCTGATATGCTTACGCTTGCCCTGAAAGACTGAATTTTTGGTAAGATCAATGGCAGATTTGTTATCACAAAACAAAGTTGCCGCTTCAACTAGAGTTTGCTTGAGCTCTTGTAACACCCATCTCAACCAAAATGTTTGAAAACCCGCCGTTGTCAAAGACAAATATTATGCTTCGGCGGTGGAAAGGGCTACACTTGTTTGGTTCTTCGAGGCCAGCGAGATTGCACCAGAGCCAATGTTGAAAACATAACCAGAAGTATTTTTGCAATCATCATAACTTCCACCCCACTCACTATCATTGTAACCAACCAAACATGGTTGATCAACCTTTGTTGGCTACTGACAGTACTAGTGAACAAATAAATAACAACCATGATGAGTAGAGCTATATATTTGTACTAATTTAAAGAGAATATACAGAATATATAGTTTTCCATCAACCTTGCTTATCATTGCTATACCAAAAATGTCATTCTTCAAAATTTTCACTCTTAATGTTTATAAGGATAAAATAGTAAATTAACATTTTCACTAATGTTCCCCTCTTCACTCATGTCTCCTATACAATAATTTTTTTTTTTTAATTTAAATATATTTCATATTCTATACCCTTACAATCTCCACCCTTTACTCTTACATACCTTAATTACATGAAACAATTTTATTCTTTTATCAATAAATATATAAAAGATGGAAAGTAAATCAGAGCATTTTGGAATGTTTGCAGAAGATGGAAGGGACAAGTGATGTTGTTACAATCAATGTGACAGAGCAGCCATGTTCATGAAATATTTGAGTTATTTGAATTATTTGAACACTAGCTAGTTCCTCATCTACTCCCCCCTGTATAGTCTCCAAGGGAATTTTTTGAATTATTTTGTAATAATATACTGTACGTGAAGGGGGACCAATCTTCTTTTAGGACGATTCCAAATTAACCACCCTCACAGCACAAGGATTATTGGAAATAAAACTAAGATGATTCATGGCATTTCGTTTTCGATTTGCTGTCATTATCTCAATGTATTTTTCTAAGCCAACCAACCCAACAAGTATCTTTTTCTATGTCATTCTACTTTGTGAATGATATATAAATAGCTTGTCCTTCTTGGAATAAGTTTTTCTCTATGATGCAATTTAATTCAATAAAGCCATATTTTAATTATATGGAGTTAAGTAGTTACATAATTAATACATGTTCTCAACTTCACTTGATCATGAATCAAATATTCTGCTATATACATTATATGTATAATTAATATTGCATCAGGATAGACCATGTGCAGCAGTATATAATATGAAAATAAGATTCTTCGTATTCTTTGTAATGGATTTGATTTTCACTTGCAAAGAAAGCTAACAATTCTAAAAATGTTAAATCAAACTCTACAACTTATCTTTCCGTCTAAGATATAGATTTCTTAGGTGATTTTGTCTTCTCCTTTATTTTAACTTTAAAAAAATTTCAGTGATCCTTGGCCTTATCTTGATGGGCTGGATGCTGTCCTGAATTGCAAAAAGTTACTAGTTTTTGGCATGTTAAATCAGGTTCTATAACTTGGCGGATTTGATAGTTAGTATGACAATAATTGAATCAATAAGATATGTAATTAAACAAAACGTTATATATGAAAGTGTCAAATTAATAGAGAGCAGTCCAATCAAAAAGAAAATTTACTAAAGATTATGTTAATTAATAAAGTGACTTAGATAGAGACACTTCCAATATCATATATTATAAAAAGATAAAAAGGGGGCCTATATATGTTTCTCTTCATGACAACTTTTATTATTATTGACAAAGAACGTACGCAAGATTGGTGGAGGCAGTTCTTAACAACCTCGCTTATGCCGCATTTAATGGGTAATATATATCCTTGTCTTTCATCCAATATTACTGTTACGGCGCCCCTAATATAGGCTGACATCATGACCAACACAGTATACTATATACCGTATATCCCATCTACAGTATATAATACACAGCCTCAACGGACATTTACAAAATTTCTCACAATTTCTAAAAATTTTGACTACACCTCCCCATAAAATGGGCATTTCACTTTTGTTTTTCCTGATAAATCACAAATTAAATCCAATATAGATATCTATAATCATTCCATTCATTCACACATCATATTTTCATTTCATCATCAAATATATGAAGCTATATATATGCCCACACATCCCATCTAGATGATAATACATATATCTATAATGTGTGATAATTATACATATCAAAATAACAAAAATATATTTATTTCCTCCAAGCATACATACACATACCAGACGAAGGCTCACGTGATTATCACTCACGGATTTTTCTTTTTCCCTTCGACTCAATACCTGAAATATTGGAGGAAATGGAGTGAGCGATCAACAGCTCAGTGAATATACTTCTTGATATGACAATTATATACATTTAGAGAAATATGACATTTAAAATCATTTCAAACAAGTATTAAACACATGCATCATTCAACGAATGTATTATACATGTCAACATCATAATGTTCATGAGTTTTCAAGAAACCAATGAATTCTTTTTCCACAAAATCCACAATCTCCCTACTTCAAGGCAAGAGAGCGGGTCTAACCCTTGTATGGCCGTTACAAGGTAGCCACAGCCTCTCATTACCCAATTCACAGTCATTTTAAGGATCGCAACCCTTGTTAGGACAGACCTACTGACAATGAGAACTCGCAAAACCTCATTCGGGTCTAATTCCTAACGAAATGACATCATTACAAACTCCAATTGCTAAAATCAGTTTGCATGATCCATAAAACTCAATGCATTATATATAAATATAACATGCATACAATCAAACAGTTTATCTGTGTACAATGTCATACAAGAACCAAATCAAGAAAACTATACTCACAATGGTTACACGGAGTTTCTAAGCCAATATATCCGAGCAACAATAAACGTCCATCATAATTGCTTCCTCAAGAGTATTTATCCATGCACTTGAGCTCTCAATTTAAACACTGAAATGAACCATAGATTATCATGAGAATCACCATTTCAACTCACCAAAACACTAGGACTACACTCAAATTTTCTAGCTGGTTCAGCAGCTAAGATGAGGTTATTTCACCATGAAAATACATATGAAAATATATGTCATATCCACAAATCATGTTTTTAACATCGAAACGTCCGGAATTCAGTTCTCTACGATTCTATGATCTCAAACCGGAGTTTCATTGGATTCTAATTCCATTTTATTCACTGGATATGATCATAGTACTATTCACGTAACTGTTCACGTCATCACTATTCATTGGAAACATGTAAATTGTACTAAAATTGTCAAACGGTCTCCAAAAATCATGAACTTAGCATCGATGGACTCGCAACAGTCCATTCTACCGTTCTATAGCCTTAAACCAGAGTTTCATTGGGAATGGTCTCCCATCTACACTCTAACTTCCAACAGCCATAAAAGTTCCAAATGAACACATAAATTCAATCTAACCACATATTCGGGGTCCCGACAGTCCAGGGAGTGTTTTACAACCTTCTTAGTGAATTTTCATTCACGTTGGGTCAAAATCTCAATTTTTAAAAACGCTGTAAAACGGCTCCCACAGCAAAAATTACTCCGCTAGAATCGTTACATCTACCTTAGATATTAATTTCACGAAGAAATAGAGTGAAAATCACTTACCACGAGTCCCGATGTCGCGCGAATTGCCCGTTCTCCCTTCTTTTTCTCTTCCTTTCTTCTCGGTTATCTTTCTCTCTGCTTCTTTCTTTCCTTTTCGTTCCAGCGATTTTTTTTTTGTCTTCTTTCCATATGAGTACTGTTCGGTGAACACTACCTGCAAATGAACAGTTTATTTTTTCTTACTTCATTCCTCATCTTCTTCTATACACTCAATTCACATGAGACATACACGTGTTGTAAATCGATTTCTATGTAAATCACGTTCCGAACCACTTTTGACATTTTCAAGTTTATTTGTCACATGTACACATGCTTTAAAGGTACTTATATGTGTATTATACATCTCGATATATGCGTACTTCAACGTATATATTTAATTAAAATTACGGGGTGTTACAATGTATACATAAGGCCTTTTTGTCATACCGCAGTATCTAGTACCCCGGGATGTGATGGGTACCTCATACCGAGCGTACCCCAGCCATTGTACCACATAATATTGTTATACCTCAATACACAGCCCGCACACAACGTCTAGTATCCCCGAGGTTTTTTGTCCACAAAGGGGGCCTCCCCCCAAGTCAAACTCGCAACCTCCCCTTAAGGAGTTAGAATTCGCACTTGGAGTAACTACTGAGCCAAATAGTTCAGTGGCTACTCCAAGTGCGAATTCTAACTCCTTAAGGGGAAGTTGCAACTTCGACTTGGGGGGAGGCTCCTTTTGTAGAAAAAAAACCTCGGGGATACTAGATGTTGTGTGCGAGCTGTGTATTGAGGTATAACAATATTATGTGGTAAAATGGCTGAGGTATGCTCGGTATGAGGTACCCATCACATCTCAGGGTACTAGACACTGCGGTGTACTGTGTACTGGGGTGTGACAATTACTACTATATATAGTGTGTATAGTAAGATCTTATAGTTTGTGTTTTCAATTACCTTTAATCAATTTTTATTTTATGAATACTAGTGTGTATGAGCGTACATTGCATGTAATTTCTGCTATGAACAAAATTTTAAGTTTTATAATTAATCTTTTGGTATCATTATTTGATTTTTTTTTTAAATAATATATCTTTAATGAAGTTAGAATAATACGCCTGTCTATTATTTAAAATAAAATAAGGGTAAATAATGTAGAATGTTATAATTAAAAGGAAAATTTGAAAACTACTAGTTTGAGAGCTAAAAGTAGAGGAGACTATTCGAATAGTAGGAGAATTGTTCAAGGATGTGTTTGGGTCGTGATCCAAAAATAAGAATACAATTTAAAAAGTGAAAATTTTAAAAATGATTTTTTATCCTTTTCTAAAAATAATTTGTTTTCTTAACAAAAAAGTGAAGAATTGTCTTTAAAATCTTTTGAACCTAATAAGTTTTGCAAAATGATGGATTTCTCATAGATTTGCAAAATAGTGGGGAGAACTCTCCAAACCCTAGCTAGGACTTTAATTCCAAATCTTGTTAATTTAATTCATAAGTAGAACAGAAACACGCTTGCAACATCACCCCCATAAATTGGAAAAGAGAAAGACTCCGTTAAAGAGTTGTAAACTCCTCATCAGCCACCAAAGTAGTAAAACACACAAGAGTGTTGGAAATGTAGTGAACACACAAACTCTAAACAAGAAAAACATTGAAGAAGGAGAATGACTTGAACTTGTGCGTTTTGCTTGATTTGAAAATGAGAAATACATGAGGTATTTATAGTGTTGCAACCCACTCCGTATGAGTGACGTCACAACCGGCACAAGATACGATATATGTCATATGACGGCGTATATAATACTCTGTCAGCTTTATCCAAAAATCACATCCAAAATTTTTTCAAAATTTTGACAGTCTCCTTTGTTTATTGGTCATATCACAACCTAATTATCACAAGTCAAACACAATCACAATATAAAGATGATCATTCACATTGCTCATTCATCATCTAAACCTCACATTTTCATATATACACACCCATGTAAACCTATCCATACTCATTTATGTGATACAAATATTATTATAGTGTTATTTACATGACTACTACTCAAAATAGTACTAAACTTTCTCAAACCATTTACATACATTGCAAAAGAATAAGGATTTTCTATCCTTCACGTGCCTTTCCCTTACCTTTAGGATCCGAACCTGAAATGTTTGAGAACTGGGTGAACAACCACAGCTCAGTGAATACTCCTAACTATGGCATTATATATGCATTTAATAAAAATCATATGAATCAATACATTCAAATTCATTCAAAACATGTAACCAATCTTTCACAATACAGACATGCCTATAAAATAATTTCAAACATGCAGGATTACAATAAAAACATACAATGTCCCTCCTGCCAGTAATAGAGCGGGTATGCACTCCTTATTATGCATTTATAAGGAGTCTACACTCGAACATCTCATTACCCAATTTTCTGCTATGAATCATTTCAAATTTGGACCTAATCCCAATTTCATTTAGAAACTATTACTCGGACCATGTGATTATTCAATCCTGCGGGACTGTTTTCTGGAAATGATCTCATGTTTTATCTTACTGTAGCAAGTCCAAAACATACTCTAAAATCAAACGTTTTCATGAATTTAAAAACAATGTAATAGATGCATATATTCATGATTTAAAACACACAATTTATATCATACAATGTCATATACAAGGAACCAAAGTTAAGAGATACTCACAGTGGTATCGTGTAGACCTACTCTCTACAACCACTCTACTGTTCTTATCCAATCAACAATATAATCATATCATAATTCATTTCCAGATAATCCATAATCAATTCTCAAATCGTTATATCTATTTGTTTTTCAATTATTCATTAAAATCTAACTCTCCAATTAATTCTCATAATTTCATTTCAGTCTAAAATTCACGTGAGGCATCCCAAATATTTTACATGGCCCTCACGCTTATTTTTTAAGGCAATGGACAGTAGAAACAAGCCTTTCTACCATATTTTCACTAATATCCAAGTTTGCCGTATTTACCGAATTCAGTTAAGCATATATTAAAAATATCAATCGATACCCAAAAATCATAATTTTGGTATCGATATGTCTGGAATTCAGTTTTCTATAATGCTTTGGTTTTAAATCAGGATTTCACTGGCGTTTGATATGGTTTGAAAGGTCCCCAATGTCAAATTTGGCTTCCGACAGCTGTGTCGGTACCAATATTACACTTGAAAACAAACAAACCACATATCTAGTATATACACATCTATAGGTGTAATACCTTAGGATTTCACCAAATATATATATATATATATATATATATATATATATATATATATATATATTTCGTTCAGGCACGTGCCCGGACGTTCGGGCAGATTATGATGTATGCTTTATTAATTGTTATACTCACAAACTATTTTACCCACTAAGTGCGTTAAGCTCACTCCATTATTATCCAATTTTTCACAGGAAATTAGGGTAGACTGGGTCCAGGTTTATGCGGCCTACATTTTGTACCCTTTGTATTATTCATTGAGGATTTTTGGGAGAATGTTTCCTTGAATATTACATGTACGAATACATTCTGAATTTAATGAAATCAGACTTGTACTGTATTGTATTTCCGCTGCGTACTCTGCTGCCATTGTGATAATTCCAAATGCGCGCCCCGTCAGTAAGTGTACCGCCGTTTTAGGCGCGTCTGGGCGGGGTGTGAAATTTAATGGTATCAGAGCATACGGTCCACGGCCCGCCCAAGTCCACCAGATTAGGGGAAGAAAAAATTCTATTAGATATATATATCTCTAGAACTATATATATAGTTGAGATTTATATTAAATATATATCTAGAAAACTATATATTGTTTTTATATAGTTTAGATTTAAATATATATAGTTATGATTTATGAAACTATATATATGGTTATGATTAAATATATATATATATATCTATATATCTATGTATATATGAGATATATATGTACCATGTGGCTAACGGAAAAATTTTGGATGAAAAATTTTATTAGATATATATATCTCTAAAACTATATATATATATCAATTATATATAGTTGAGATTTATATTAAATATATATCTAGAAACTATAAAAATTTTATATAGTTATGATTTATGAAAACTATATATATATATATATGATTATGATTGAATGTATATATCTATATATCTATGCATATATGAGATATATATATCATATTGCCAATAGAAAAATTTGGATTAAATGATGGCATAAACATTGAGAAAAAAAAAATAGAGAATATTGTCCAACTGACAAAGTATAAGTCTTAAAAATGTTAGGAATATATTTTGTGTCTTTCACAAATTTATTTTCCTTTCAGCAAAGAAAGACCTCAAGTGAATGAGCGACTTCCGGTAGTAGGAAACCAATTCCCACTAGACTCAAAGAATTGTCCAAAAGGGAGGTTATGATTATGAGGAGTATCGACAATGGAGATCTTCGCCTCCGGCCCATCCTTCACAAAAAACTTGCAACACTGGGGTGGTTGAACATAACAAAAGTTGAGGGCCACGTCTCGTACAACTTGATGAAATCCTTCTACGGAGCCATGAATTGCGTGGGACTCCAAGAAGATGAGATCAACCCTGTTTTGGAGACAACAGTCAAAGCAACAAAGATTTCTATCACTGTCGAAATCATTGCACGACTTATGGAGATTCCAATTGAAGATAGAATCATTGATCCACACAAACCCCAAACAGTTGTAGAGATCGCAGAGTCCAACGAACAGTTGTTCAATTCTCTCACCAAAGAACCGTACACACTATCAACGTACACCAATCTTCTAAACAATCTCCTTAAACCATCTCTTGCCGGACTTGAAAAGATCGTATTCGGCAACATCTTGCCAGAAAGGGGGACTAGAGGCACTATGTCAAGGGCTCAACTCCTTGTGTTATATTGCATAGAGAAGAAAATTAAGGTCTCCCTACCTCACATCATCATCCAACAAATGTTGAGAGTGATTCAAAACCCTTTAAGAAAGAATCTCCTCGGCTACGGAGTCTTGATTATGAGAATGCTATGTGAGGCAAACATCAACACTTTTGATAAGTCTTCGAAGCAGATCACTGAGGCGGTTACAACATCCTCTATCTTCAAGACATATGTCACAAGTGGAGGGGTAACTGACGAGGAAGTATTCGACGCGACTTTTAATGGCGAAAGAATGAGATATGAATATGGACGTTGTTACCGAAAGAGTTGACGCAAGATTCCTGTTAGGGAAGTACCAAATAATGAGCCAAACCAGAACCACCAAATTTTGGAGGGCAAGACATCCCAATGAGCCCATTGTTTCAAAACTTTTCACCCCAAACATATCCAAATGTCCAAGGGGTTCCAGTTAGGGGATCCCCGTACAATCTAAACAACTACCCTTCACCTATGAGTCACCCGACAACCAATACTTTCCACCAATGCCTCCGGCCTACCCTCCACCTATGGGACAATCGACCCATCAACCATCGATGGGAGAATCGACTAACCTATTCGAACAGTTAAATGTGATGGTATCCAGTATTGCTGAGATAAAAGAGACTCAAAATGATATGTTAAAACGTATGCAAAACTTCGAAGAACAATGAGCAAATTCTCAACCTTCTTGTAGTAGTCGTTCTGTACCTAGCAGGAGGTCTAGGAGGAACGGTAGTAGGCAGGAAAATCAAGATTTATTACTGGCATTGTAAACTTTTCTTTTATATATGAATGAGAATGTTTTGTTTAAGACTATCTTTGGTGGGCTGACTTACAACCATTCTTTCTTTTGCATCACTAACTTTGGAGTGGTATGAGACACAACAAAATTGGAGGATACTAAACAAAATGTGGAAGTAAGAAAACCCACGACCTTGTATGAAAAGAAACATTTGGAGAAAGTTGCATTACTAATATTATCACTAAGTTTACACGGTATGGGACGAGTAAATTTGGACAATACTATTAGTGAAATATTGTTCAGCTGATGTTTTATAGAGACCGTGTTCATACAACTTAACTTGGTTAACACCCTTATTACCAAAGTCATGTGGTATGGGACACACGAACTTGGATAATAATCAAAAAGACTAACAGTAAGAGTTTGAATGCATAAGATTGCGATAGAACGTTAGATCAGGATATTTGCCGAGGCAAATCTTAGAATTCTTATGACTCGTATGGATTTTCAATGAAATATACATATATATATATGTTCACAAAAACCAGAACCAATTCATTTGAAATACTTGCAAAGTTTTATACTTATTATATAAACATTCTAACCTTGTTTTTTTTTACACCATGGCCAAACATACGAGGCACATAAATTTTTTTGATTCCTCAACAAAAACCATACACTATACTTAGAAAAATAGGTGGTTTATATATTGCAGTACTCTCGAAATTGTTGCTGTGCATACCATAACATTATACTTGGCTACAGTTCCTAAATCGTGGTTTTATTTTCTCTTTGCCAGTGAGAAAATGCAAACCAGGAAGAGAGGAAGGCCACGTACTGTCCGTCCAACAGAGGAGGAACCTCCTGAGATACAGAACCAGGAATAGCCGTCTCCGATGATAGCATAGGCCATACCCGACACTGCCACTACGTCTGGGCAGGCAGTCCCACCACAACCTACACACTTTGCCATGCCTTATAGTATGGAAGTCTTTTTCGCCGGATTTATTATGGCGATGAAAGTCATTGTTCAAACGGCCATTCGTGAGACCGCGGCCAATCAGGTTGCCACTATACAAGCACCTGTGAGATTTGGGTCGGAGACTCAAACCGACCAGATTACGAAGTACAAGAGGCTACAACTTCTTACCTTTGCTGGTAGCATTGATGCTGAAGAGGTGCAAAAGTGGCTGGATGAGTCAAAGAAATCTCTCGATGCAATGAGAGTCGATGAGACTCGAAAGATTCCACTAGCGACCTGCCAACTTGTTGGTGGAGCAAACACATGGTGGATAACACTAAAGGAGGACCCAAGGGTCAACACCGCAGATATGACTTGGCAACAGTTCGAGTCAATGTTTATTGATAAGTATTTTTCTGGCGCTGTGAAGAGGCAAAAACGCCAAGAATTCGCTAAGTTATACCAAGGCAGCATGACCGTTAGGGAATATGCTGGCAAGTTCAAAGAATTATCGGTCTACTCTCTCTCCACCATCTCAATGGAGAAAAATAAGACGGAGAAGTTCTATAATGGCCTTCGCTCTGATATTCGACAAGCTTTGTCGATCTTGGATCTCAAGATTTACAAGGAGGTCGTTGACAAGGCCATGAGTTTTGAGCAAGAGAAGATCGTGCAAGAATAGAGAATGAATAGGGGAAAACGGCCTGCAACGTTTTCCCAACAAGGCTCGCAACAGGGCAACAAAAAGAAGCCCTATAATAATCAGAACTCAGCCCTCCCAACCACTGTTCAGAAGAATGAGGCCACAACACCTGCAGCTGAACCTTCTAACCATGGCCATTAGGGTTTTCGCAATCATGGTCGCGGAGGTCGTCATGGCAGGGGTGGCCGTCAAAACGGCAATGGCAGAGGTGGTAGTCAACACCACAATCAGCATGGCCAACAGAACCATCCGCAGTATCGGCCGACGTGTTACAACTGCGGCCAGAAGGGCCATGTAAAATATGTTTGTCCGCACATTCAACAACCTATTCCCGTTGTTCCAGTCGAACAAGCACTACCTCCTGCTAATGCCCAACCCAGACAGAACGAGCAAAACTAGGGACAACGGAACCAGGGCAGAACGTTTGTCATCGCTTAACAACCCCTCTCAGACAACAATGTAGTCGAAGGTACATTTCCCTTGTTCAATACATTGGTGCATGTCTTGTTCGATTCGGGTGCTACGCATTCTTTTATATATTCTGCATTGGTAAGACATTTAGGGTTGCATCCTGAACCCACAACACCCACACTCCATGTCACATCACCTTTAGGACCTGGTACTAACGTGAAATTGCAGTGTTCTCAATGTGAACTTCGAATGTCAGAACAAATCATATAGGCAGATCTTTTTGTGATGGACATTGAAGACCTCGACATCATCCTCGGCATGGACTGGCTCGCACCACTGAATGCAAAGATCGATTGTATGAAAAAACAAGTTCAGTTAACCTTGCCCACGGGGGACTTTGTCAAGATTCAGGGAACAACGAAATGGATACATAACTCGACTATTGCACTTCTCAAGGCACAGCTTTGAGCTTTATCCCTTGGTGATGAAAATGAATCACCAACACTGTACCCTCTCGAAGTACACGATGTTCCAGTCATATCTGAATTCCCAATAGTTTTTCTAAATGACCTTCCTGGTTTACCTCCAACTAGAGAATTTGATTTTGAAATCAACCTCACACCTGGGACCGGGCCTATCTCAATTCCACCATACAGAATGTCAAATGTCAAGCTAGTCGAATTAAACAAACAACTGAAGGAATTAGAGAGTAATGACTTCATCAGAAAGAGTTCATCACCTAGGGCGCTTCAGTTGCCGATTGCCGATTTACACTAGGTCACCACGTTCAGCCATGTATATCACTGATTTTGCATCATGGGTTCATCAACAATGACAACTAGGTCAACATAGTTGATATGCAAGCTATTTGGAAAGGTCTAAGTTCATATTCTAAATTTAGGTCTAATACAAGCAACCCTACCAATTCTTCATTTAATATTCTGTTCAGATGTATCAATCTACTAACAGAAATATGTAATCACAAAATCAACCTTACAGATTGAAGTATGTGAAGAAACAAACCTTCTGTCCAAATATCAGCCCAATCCAACGGTGGACCGAAAAGATAAGTATCTTTGATGAACAAGTCTCTAATCAGACAATTTCTCCTTTCCTGCTGCAAATACTCGAACTCAGATGACTATATCACACAACATACTTAACCCATAAACATCTCCACAATTCAGAATGCAGAAATATCAGCTGTAAACTACATACACAAATTTGATATCCATCCAACGGTAGATTGAGGAGATCTATAGGTTTGAGCGAAACGACGCGAGAAATCCAGACTTTCCGACCAGCTTTGTTTGAGAGGTTAGATCTCTTAGACGAAACCTTAATCACGATCTCCACCATTCAGAATACAGAAATATCAGTTGTAAACTACATACCCAAATTTGATATCCATCCAACGGTAGATTGAGGAGATCTATAAGGTTTAACGAAACGGCGCGAGAAATCCAGACTTTCCGACCAGCTTTGTTTGAGAGGTTAGATCTCTTAGACGAAACCTCTAATCAAGATCTCCACCGTTCCGAATGCAGAACCATAAGCTATGAACTTGCTGACAAATTTGAGCTCAATCTGACCATATATCCCGAAGATCCAGCTCTTTGATGAAAACGTTGCAGAGACTTTCCTCAAGCAACTCCTTCTTTCTTTCTCTTCTTCTTTCCTTTCTCTTCTTTTCTTTTATTTTGTTTCCTTTCTCTACGCTCACCTCACTTTCTAGCACTTCCTCGATTCCCTCTACTCACCTCACTTTCTAGCACTTCCTTGGAGAAGAGAAGTGGGCATGGGACACTTGTCCACTTTCATGCACCAACCTTCACATGTGTTGGTCTCATACTACCCATACCAACCACATGTACTTTAACCAATCTCATGCTTCCATGTATTTTAAATGTCCAATCCATTTAATACACCAAATTTTTATTCTCATTTATCCTTTTATTCAATCAATCCTAACCCATATCAATTCATGGTTTATGGACCCATGCATAAATAATAGCATATGCATTATACTTTAATTTAACATGACCCATATACAATTTATAATAGACATATTTATATACATTATCAAGCATCAACTATACAAACATTAAACAACCATCAAACAAACACCAACCATATCAAGGCAACACATAGAGTTTGGGCAAAGTGCAATTGGGTTATGGGCTAGATGAAATAATTTTCGGGGCGCCACAATACTAATGCAAGAAGGCCAAGTTGACGCATATGCCTCGAGGGAACTGAAGATTCATGAGGGTAATTACCCAACACATGACTTGGAACTTGCAGCTGTCGTATTTGCACTGAAATTATGGCGTCATTACCTATACGGTGAAAGGTTTGAGGTCTTCTCAGATCACAAGAGTCTTAAGTACATATACACTCAGAGAGACCTAAACCTCCGCCAAAGACGATGGTTGGAATTCTTGAAGGATTATGACTTTCAACTCCAGTACCATCCCGGAAAGGCTAATGTCGTGGCTGATGCCCTGAGTAGAAAATATTATGTTGCTTGTACTCTTAACTACGAAATGGGAAAATTGGCTACCGAGATGGAGAACTTTAACCTACAGCTGATCGAAGAGGGACCAAGATCACGACTCTCTCAATTATCAGCCAACTCTAAGCTAGTTCGAAAGATTTCAGCTGCTCAAGCTAATGACCCTATGTTAATAGAGAAACGAGAACTTCTACTAAGCGGACAGGACCTTCCTCACTGGTTGGTCTCTGAAGACGGGGTCGTTTTCTCTAAAAAAAACACCTTTGTCTACCAAACGATTCTGAGGTTCGGGAAGAAGTGCTCACTGAGATGCACTGCTCGAGGTTCGTTATGCATCCAGGGGTGACAAGATGTACAAGGACGTCAAGCGACAATTCTGGTTTTCTGGAATGAAGAAGGCGATTGCAGACTTCGTTGCTCGATGTCTCATTCGCCAGCAAGTTAAGGCAGAATGAAGACTTCCCTTTGGACTTCTTCAGTCATTACCTATTGGAGAATGGAAGTGGCAGAACATCGCATTCGATTTTGTTACGGGCTTGCCTCGAAATAATAAAGGGCAAGATCCTATCTGGGTTAGCATTGACAGACTTACAAAGTCTGCACACTTTATGCCAATAAAGTTCACGGATAACCCAACCAAACTTGTCGAACTATACGAAAGAGAAATCATACGCCTCTATGGCATACCACTCACGATCGTCTCTGATCGAGACTCTTGATTCACAGCAAACTTTTGGAAAAGCTTCCAGAGTATAATGGGTTCTAAGATCACCATGAGCACAACCTTTCACCCTCAGACTGATGGGCAGTCAGAGCGTCTTATCCAAATCTTAGAAGACATGTTACAGTGTTGCATTTTGGACTTTAATGACGGATGGGCAAAGTATTTACATCTAGTTGAGTTTGCATACAACAAAAGCTACCAAACTAGTATCGGCATGACACCGTACGAGGCTCTCTATGGTCGCCCTTGCAGATCTCCGGTATGCTGGTTAGATGTAGCAGATCGACCTCAGTTGAGCCCTGAACTAGTTCAAGAGACTTCTGAGAATATCACACTAGTAAAGGAATGACTTCGTGTTGCACAAAGTTGACATAAGAGCTATGCGGACAAGCGGAGGAAACCTCTAGAATTTGATAAGGGGGACTTGGTTTTTCTAAAAGTTCAGCCCACAAGAGGTGTCAAACGCTTTGGGATCAAAGGAAAGCTCTCCCCACGGTATATTGGTCCATTTTAGATCATTGAACGTATTGGCAAACTTGCTTATCGTCTGTCCCTTCCATCATCCATGTCTAAGGTTCATGATGTTTTTCATGTATCCATGCTTCGAAAGTAACGTCCTGATCCTTCGCTTATCATCCCTCTAGTCGAGGTTCAGGTTGAAGAAGGAAATAAGTATCAGGAGAGAGCGATGCATATTTTGGATAGAAAGTGCTCTGGGATCACCACGGAATAGAGGAAGCAACATGGGAACTAGAAGCAACAATTAAACAGAAATACCCTGAATTGTTTTCTAGTAATGACTAATGATGTGATACATGTATTATTTCACTTATCAATAAAATGATGAAACTTTTTTTATACATATCTTAATACATCGTTTCACTTGCATAACTATGCAGATGTCTGAAAATAATACCAATGGATATGGTAATGCACACACGCAGTGGCCTCCTTGGCAACCTGTGACAACTCCTTCAGAATCTGAGTCAAGTCACAACTACTTTGCATCACCAACTCCATCGCCACACAGACAGCGATCCTTATCGCCATAGCGTGCATGGCTTTTTCGTAACAATTTTGTTCAAAACAATTTTGTGCCCTCATCTTGGCAGGACCTTCTACCAAAATTACCAGGCGGCAAAATTCGAGCAACAACACGAAAAAGCATTCCACCGCTCAACCTACCTCCCCTCAAACGATGTAACCAACGCCCTCCACCACCATATGTTAAGCAAAGGTTGGAATCTTCTGAGGACGAATCTGATTCCATTTGCTCTCCATGGTTTCATGATGTTGAGGATTTCACTGGCCACAATTCTATTCAGGGACCATACAGGCACTACCTTGAACTAGCAAAAGATGACTCCGACAGTGAATCTCAAACAGATAACCATCATAACTACTTGACTTGATTTCGAGGGCGAAATCCTTTTAAGGGGGGTAGAGTGTAATACCTTTGGATTTCACCAAAAATATATATATATTTCGTTCGAGCAACCTGCCCGAACGTTCAGGCGCCAACCCCTCTATATAAACACCCTCCCCCCTCCTCATTTCTCACACCAAATTCACTCCTCTTGTGATTTTTCTTCTCCTTTCCACTCATTCTGAGTTTTTAGATTTTTGAGACTCTCTTTCGAGACTATCTGTGCGGCGCAACGAGGTTCTTTCCAGAGGAAGGCGCCAGATCTGAAAGAAGAAGTTTTTATTTGAAGGTATGGAACGAAACATAGGTTTGCGTCTTTTATAACTTTTATTAAAGTTTATATTCATTTATTATTATGTCTATCATTCATTTACACAACATTATTTCGTTTAACGTTCATACTGTTATGTTTATACATGTATATTTGGAGTTCATGTATTACACTGTTGTAATGCCGAATTTGGGGTCAATCTGGCTCAACCAGACTCGGTCTTGTCCTCAGTAACTTTAAATAGTGAACGGGAAGCAGCGAGCTGCTCTAGGCGATTGGTATTTAAGCAGACCTCCTGTCTCACCTCTCAACTGGAGACTGATCTGGTTGGTCTTATTAAAAGTTATCAGCTTATACAAGTGATACTGAATATCCTAACCTTGCACGTCGTGATACCGACCCTGATAAGGATCACCAGACGTTGCCAAAGTCAGTCTAAATGTTAAGTAAAGACCAGACCAGTAGACTAGACCAGTTCATGCATTGGCATCATACATATCACCACCTAGGGACGTATGTGGTTTATGATTCATAGAATAGTTAGAAGTGATGCTCGCTATTCATCATATTTCTCTGGAGAGGGATGTACAATGAGAACCTGGCTACTGCTAAGGAGGGACATTTGTACGTGAATCCATAGCGTAGTTCCTGATGAGGGACGTACAATGAGAACCCGACTATTCCCGGTGAGGGACATCTATACGTGAACTCAGGCGATGTACAGTCATTAAACCATTACGAGACAGTGTCATGCATACATACATATTGATTGATTATCATGCTCTCATGTGTATTTAAGATATTTGATTATGATGTATGCTTTATTAATTGTTATACTCACGAACTATTTTACCTACTGAGCGCGTTAAGCTCATTCCATTATTATCTAACTTTTCACAGGAAATACGGGTGGACTGGGTGAAGGTTTATGGGGCCCACATTTTGTACCCTTTGTATTATTCATTGGGGATTTTTGGGAGAATGTTTCCTTGAATATTACATGTACGAATACATTCTGAATTTAATGAAATCAGACTTGTACTGTATTGTATTTCCGCTGCGTACTCTCCTGCCATTGTGATAATTCCAAATGCGCGCCCCGTCCGTGAGTGTACCGTCGGTTTAGGCACGTTCGGGCGGGGTGTGACAATAAGAGTCATAATATATCATTTCTACGTGTTTTCACTTAAAGTGGGTCCAAATCCAATTTTTAGAAATACGGTAAAACACCTCCTATAGCAAAATGTATACCGATAGAAACATCACACGTAGCACGGCGAATTTGGCCCAAAAACCCGCGTTCTCTCCGTTCTCCTTTTCTTCTTTCTTTCTGCAATTTCTCCCAATTAACGTTTTCACTTTAAAAAAAAATTAAAACATTAAGGTGTAAAGATGAGCAACATGGTTGTTGTGATTCCATGCTTTCAAAGCCACTTAGCTAACCAACTTCCCCATCTTATAATTCATATCATTTATTTAGCAACTCCCCCAATTCATTAAATCATTTAACTTTTTACTTCATTATCAACTATTCAACTATAACAACTATTCATTCATTAAATTACTTCATTTAATCATTTACCAATTAATACTACCATCTTTATTTAAGTTAATTTAATCATTCCCTTATCTAACTCCAATTCATATATTTAATTCACTTAACTTAATTCACATATTTATATAGCAACTCACATATTTAATTTATACCCTTCACTTTATGTATTTAGCACTTATTCTCATATATACATACATTTGACTCCTGCGTATATATACGCATATTATACACCTCGATATAGGTATAAGTCAACGTATGTATGTCATTAAAACTACGGGGTGTTACATATAGGACCCTACCTAGGCAAATACAATGAATGCATACATGAATCCTCACATACATGAACCACTGCGTTCGTGGATCACATTATCCTAGGTATATATACATGTATTAATTAACTTCTAAATATGAAATTTTGAAAACTACTAGTTTGAGAGCAAAAGGTAGAGGAGACTATACAAATAGTAGGAGAATTGTTCAAGGTTGTATATGGGCCATGATCCAAAAACAAGAATACAATTTAAAAATTAAAAATTTGAAAAATAGTTTTTTATTATTTTTTAAAAACAACTTGTTTTCTTAACAAAAAAGTGAAATTGTTTTTAAAATCTTTTGAACCTAATAAGTTATGAGTGTTTTCGAATTTTTGAATACAAAAAACTATATCAATATCACGAACCAACCTTTAAGTTACTAAACCATAATTTAAATTTTAAAAAAAGTAATAATATTTTTATTTTTCGGGTGCCCACCTGGTGTTGTGACTTACATTTTGAGCTCTACATGTGTCAAGATATATAAATGTTGCCCTTGGAAACCATGATCATGTTCTCTTGGTTTTCGGTAATAATTTATACTTCGCTTAAAAGTGCATGGAATCCAATGCAGACAAGTATACAATAGAACACATTTTTTTGATGATATGAGGCTTTTTCTTAAGGTCCAACGGATGTTATCACCGACTTTCCTTAGGTGATCACGATTCTCCAAAACTTGTTCTACTTTTTTATGGACTCTTCCAAGTTTTAGACGACATTGGTACAATAGCCTACAAACTAATTGTACCCAGCCGGTTCCAAGTTGCATCATGTCTTCCACATGTCCCTTTTGAAGAAAAAATGTGATATTCATGCATCTCTCACGCCTTCCCTTCCTCCTATTTTTGATTGGTGTTACCATTTTAATTTGAAGCCACTTAAGATTTTGGATCAAGGCATTTTCGATCTCTAAATGTGAGAATTATACTCTAATTTTGATTTAGATACTCGAGGACAAGCCTTGCCTTACAGGGGTTAATATAATTTGCAATGAGTCTCCTTTTATTTGCATTCTTAGTTCATTACAGACTTGCCATTTATAGATATTTTATTTACTAGAAAATCTGCTTATTCCATCAATAATGCCTCCTAGGTTTAATGTTCATTCTATTAATCTCGGTCATTCCTGAAATAATAATCTATTGTTTGCTTTTAATAAAAGAGAAATACGAAAAAGATACACAACTAACCAAAAAACTAAAACATCTATCTTATATAAGGATTCCCAGCTTCATTACTATTAATCGTAGGAGCTACGAACTTAGGATCTCAATTAAACTAAACATAAACATACCACTAGCTAGTACTGTGACAGTTATTCAATTGGTTGCCTAATTACATTGTCTAACCCAATGTACGTATATATTCAATGCCAATTCGTAAAAGCCTTTTGCTAGTTTCTCATAGATTTGCAAAATAGTGGGGAGAACTCTCCAAATCCTACTTATGACTTTCCAAAGCCTATTGATTTAATTCATAAGTATAAGAGAATCACATTTGCAACATCAGTACCCCATAAATTGGAGAAGAGAAAGACTCCGTAGAAGAGTTGTAAACTCCTCATCAGCCACCAAAGTAGTAGAGTACACAAGAATGTTGGAAACGTAGTGAGCACACAAACTCTAAATAAAAAAAATATTGAATAAGGAGAAGGACTTGAACTTGCACTTGAACTTGTGTCATTTGCTTGATTTGAAAATGAGAAATATATGAGGTATTTATAGGACCCTACCTAGGCAAATATAATAAATGGATACATGAATCTTCACATACATAAACCACTAATTTCATGGATCACACTATCCTAGGTACATACATGTATTAATTAAGTTTTAGATACATTCATGAACCTATTAAATATGTTCGTGTCAAGATTCATTCACTATAAAGTTCCCAAATGAGTCATGTTTACTATAAATATATGTTAATTTCTAACATCCCCCCTTAAACATGATTCATGCACTTCAAAAATCTAACTTAATCTTTGTCATCCCCCCTTAAGTTAGGCTTCGAACAACTCCAAGTGCATGTTTGAGCGTCAAAAAACTCTCGGTCTTCAACGCCTTTGTGAAAATGTCGGCCACTTGATCTTGAGTCTTGTAATACTTGATCATAATGTTGCCATTTTTTACTAAATCTCTGATGGAATGTTACTTGATTCTGATATGCTCAGCTCTTGCCATGAAAGACTGGATTTTTTGTAAGAGCAATGGCGAATTTCTCATTGATTTGCAAAATAGTGGGGAGAACTCTCCAAGCTTGGACTTTAATTCCAAATCTTGTTATTTAATTCATAAGTAGAAGAGAATCATGTTTGCAACATCACCCCCATAAATTGGAGAAGAGAAAGACTTTGTAAAAGAGTTGTAAACTCCTCATCAGCCACCAAAGTAGTAGAACGCACAAGAGTGTTGGAAACGTAGTGAGTACCCAAACTCTAAACAAGAAAAATATTGAAGAAGGAAAAGGACTTGAACTTGTGTGTTTTCCTTGATTTGAAAATGAGAAATACATGAGGTATTTAGAGTGTCGCAACCCACTCCGTATGAGTGACGTCACAACCGGCACAAGATACGATATACGTCATATGACGGCGTATATAATACCCTATCAGCCTTATCAAAAGATCACATCCAAAATTTTCTCGAAATTTTGACAGTCTTCTTTATTTATTGGTCATATCACAATCTAATTATCACAATTCAAATTCAAACACAATCACAATATAAAGATGATCATTCACATTACTCATTCATCATCTAAACCTCACATTTTCATATATGCACACCCATGTAAACCTATCCATACCCATTTATGTGATACAAATATTATAATAGTGTTATTATTTACATGACTACTACTCAATATAGTATTAAACTTTCTCAAATCATTTACATACATAGCCAAAGAAGAAGGATTTTCTATCCTTCACGTGCCTTTCCCTTACCTTTAGGATCCGAACCTGAAATGTTTGAGAATTGGGTGAACAACCACAGCTCAGTCAATATTCCTAACTATGACATCATATATGCATTTAATAAAAATCATATAAATCAATACATTCAAATTCATTCAAAACATGTAACCAATCTTTCACAGTACATACATGCCTATAAAAGAATTCCAAACATGCAGGATTATAATAAAAACATACAATTTTCCTCCTGCTAGTAATAGAATTTGTATGCACCCCTTATTATGCATTTATAAAGAGTCTACACTCTGACATCTCATTACCCAATTTTCTACTAGGAATTATTTCAAATTAGGACCTAATTCCAATTTCATTTAGAAACTATCACTCGGACCATGAGATTATTCAATCATCATGCAAAACTGTCTTCTGGAAATGATCTCATGTTTTAACTTGCTTTAGCAAGTCCAAAACATGCTCCAAAATAAAACATTTTCATGAATTTAAAAGCAATGTAATAGATGCATATATTCATGATTTAAAACACACAATTTATATTATACAATGTCATATACAAGGAACCAAAGTCAAGAGATACTCATAGTGGCATTACGTAGACCTACTCTCTACGACCACTCTACTATTCGTATCCAATCAACAATATAATCCTATCATAATTCATTTCCACATAATTCATAATCAATTCTCAAATCAGTATATCTATTTGTGTTTCAATTATTCATTAAAATCTAACTCCCCAATTAATTCTTATAATTCCATTTCAGTCTAAAATTTACGTGAGGTGTCCCAAATATTTTACATGGCCCTCACGCTTATTTTTTAAGGCAATGGACAGTAGAAACAAGCCTTTCTACCACATTTTCACTAATATCCAAGTTTGCCGTATTTACCGAATTCAGTCAGGCATATATTAAAAATATCAATCGATACCCAAAAATCATAATTTTGGTATCGAAATGTCTGGAATTTAGTTTTCTATAATTCTATGATTTTAAACCGGGATTTCACCAGCGTTTGACATAGTTTGAAAGGTCCCCTGTGTCAAATTTAGCTTCCGACAGCTGTATTGACACCAATATTACACTTGGATACAAACAAACCACATACATAGTATCTACACATTTATAAGAGTCATAATATATCATTTCTACTTGTTTTCACTTAAAGTGGGTCCAAAGCCAATTTTTGGAAATACGGTAAAACACCTCCTATAGCAAAATTTATACCAATAGAAACATCACACGTAGCTTAAGTTTCAATTTTGTAACAAAAAATAGTGAAAATAGCTTACTAGCACGTCGAATTTGGCCGAGAATCCCACGTTCTCTCCATTCTCGTTTTCTTCTTTCTCTTTGCACTTTCTCCCAATTCACGTTTTCACTTTAAAAAAAAATTAGAACATTAAGGTGTAAAGATGAGCAACATGGTTGTTGTGATTCCATGCTTTCAAAGCCACTTAGCTAACCAACTTTCCCATCTTATAATTCATATCATTTATTTAGCAACTCCCCCAATTCATTAAATCATTTAACTTTTTACTTCATTATCAACTATTCATTCATTAAATTACTTCATTCAGTTATTTACCAATTAATACTATCATCTTTATTTAAGTTTCTTTAATCATTCCCTTATCTAACTCCAATTCATATATTTAATTCACTTAACTTAATTCACATATTTATATAGCAACTCACATATTTAATTTATACCCTTCACTTTATGTATTTACTACTTATTCTCATATGTACATACATTTAACTCCTACGTAAATATACACATATTATACACCTCGATATATACATAAGTAAACGTATGTATGTAATTAAAACTATGGGGTGTTACATATAGGACCCTACCTAGGCAAATACAATAAATGCATACATAAATCCTCACATACATGAACCATTACGTTCATGGATCACACTATCCTAGGTATATACATGTATTCGTTAGCTTCTAAATATATTTATGAACCTATAATATGTTCGCTATAAAGTTCCCAAATGAATCATATTTACTATAAATACATGTTAATTTCTAACATCCCCCCTTAAACATGATTCATGCACTTCAAAAATCAAACTTAATCTTTGACATCCCCCCTTAAGTTAGGCTTTGAACAACTCCAAGTGCTTGTTTGAGCTTCAAAAACTCTCGGTCTTTAACGCCTTTGTGAAAATGTCGGCCACTTGATCTTGAGTCTTGCAATACTTGACCATAACGTCGCCATTTTTTACTAAACTTCTAATGAAATGATACTTGATTAGTTGTGAGTATTGTAGTTGGGGAGAGGATCTGCCCAAACTTGATTTGTGAGCATTGTATAGTGAGAGTTGGGGATTTTGAGATGCTCGTGGACCTTAGAGTCTTGGACTTCCTCGAGTTTGATGCAATTCTTGGGGTAGATTGGCTCGCCGCATACCATGCAGTGATAGATTGCTTTGCAAAGAGAGTAATTTTTCAGATTCCTGGGCATCTTGTATTTGCATTACAAGGAAGAGCATCGAGCCAACCAATCACTAGAGGTAGATTGGTAATGGATGGAGACAAAGAGATCTTAGCTGGGATGGTGCCAGTGGGGTGAGACTTGAGGACATCCCTGTAGTGAGAGATTTTCCTAATGTGTTTGACCTTCCCGGATTACTTCCGAACAGGAAAATCGACTTTATCATAGAATTGGTCCCTGGTACGAAGCTTGTCTCCATGGCACCATATAGAATGGCACCGGTTGAGTTGATTGAGTTGCAGAAACAGCTTGAGGAGTTGTTGGCCAAGGGCTTTACTGGCCCAAGTGTGTCACCTTGGGGAGCTCTAGTCTTTTTCTTTAAAAAAAAAAAGGATGGGAGTTTGCGGTTATGTATAGATTACCGACAGCTCAATAGGGTGACCATTAAGAACAAGTATCCTCTTCCGAGGATTGATGATCTATTTGATCAGTTGAAGGGAGCGAAATTCCTTTCAAAGATAGATCTATGTTCCAGTTACTATCAGCTGAGGATCAAGGATGAAGATGTGCCTAAGACAACTTTCAAGACTCGCTATGGACATTATGAGTTTTTTGTGATGCCATTTGGTGTGACGAATGCACCGGCGATGTTCATGGTCCTGATGTAGAGAGTCTTTAGGCAGTATCTGGATAAATTTGCCATCGTCTTCATTGATGATATATTAGTGTATTCGAAGACTCAGACTGAGCATGAGAAGTACCTCAGAGTGGTTTTGCAGACTCTAAGAGAGCACAGATTGTATGCGGAGCTGAGTAAGTGTGAGTTTTGGATCACCGAGGTAAAATTCTTGGGTCATGTGGTGATTTTAGAGGGGATTTTAGCTGATCCATGCAAGGTTGAAGCCATTATCAGTTGGCCTAGACCTACCACAATGACCGAGATCAAGATTTTTCTGGGTTTAGCAGGATATTAAAGAAAGTTTGTGCGGGGCTTCTCTAAGTTGATTGCACCTCTTACTAGGCTTACCCAGAAGGATGTGCCCTTTGTGTGGGTTGATGAGTGTGAGAATGTCTATTTAGAGCTGAAAAATATGTTGACATCTGCACCAGTATTGATTCTACCAAAGCCTGGTCAGGAGTTGGTTATCTACACTGATGCCTCATGAAAATGAGCTTCTTATGTATATGTCACGGGCCATATTTATGAAAATTATTCCATTGGTTTAGTCTATTTATGGTAATAGATAAGAACTGGTCCAACACACTTACAAACCAATTATATTATACATTGGTTACATTATATACCCATAATAGGACACAGGCAAACAAATCCCATTGGACCCACCCCCACATATAACATCAAAACATACATTCCAATACAAATTTTTTTCCATCTCAATTATTTAGGAGATAAGTAGACTCTATGAGGTGCCTTTTTTTCCATACAGATACCAAATTAGTACATGCAATAAGGGCTCCGATCCCCTACTCCATGGAAATTAGTAGTTTAAATTTGGAGTCAACAAAATTAATGTTAAAATAGATTCACTATCATTCTACCTAATTTTGGTCTTACCATGTTCGATACGTGTAGGCCCAAATAACCTAATTTTGATTTTAGCCTGTTGGATACCTGTAGGCCTAAATAATAGTTCAATATTGAATATGGACAAGTTTCTCACATGAAATCTTTTAAAGTAAAACCCTGTACTTGGACAATAAGTGGTTAAGCTGCGGATAATATTTGATACTAATTAATATCCAAATCACTCAACAAGTGATATTAAAACTAATCGTTCAATTGGGACATTGCACATGTACAATAAGTTGAAATAGGCATGAGTGCTTAAGGTGGAATATATCATGGTGGAGCGTGAATAAGTAATGATTGGTGTAATGATAGGTGTTAGTAAAAAAAAAATTAGCCCAATTAAGCCGGACAGAGCGACATGACAATTGAAAGCAGATTACCACCAAGTTCTGCCACCTATATATGAACAAACCACTGACTTGCCTACTTTGTCCTTAAAAACGTACTTTTCTTTGTCTACTGATATTACTTTTGTATAGATGGTACAAAGCAAAAAAAGCATAGGGACCCACCTCAATTTTTAGACAACTAGCTGTGTAGTAATATAATTGGAGTTGCTAGCTAGTATTACTGTTAATTCTACGCTAAGATGCTCACCAGATCAAACAACGAACCTTTTAATTATCAACATGGGTTTGTTTGCGGGATTGAGAAGCAAATTATGAGATACGGTAAATGAACTTATCTTCAGTTCAAAGCCCGTCATTATCTATTTTTATTAAAAGATGTATTTTTATCCTCATAAATTTTTAAATTTAAAAAAATTAGTCACTTTAAAAAATAAGCCCAAAAAAAAAAAAAAGCCGACCTTTTAATTAATCAAAGCAATAAGCAGGGCAGCAAGCTTTGTTGGCTACTGACAGTACTTGTGAACAAATAAATAACACCCATGATTAGTAGAGCTATATATTTTTACTGATATAAAGAGAACATATAGAATATATAGTTTACGAACAAGCTTGTTTATCATTGCTACACCAAAAATGTCATTCTTCACTAATGTTCCCCTCTTCACTCAGGTCTCCTATACAATTTTTTTTTTTAATTTAAATATATTTCATATTCTATACCCTTACAACCTCCACCCTTTACTGTAGCATACCTTAATTACATGAAATTATTTTATTCTTTTATTAATATATATATATATATATATATATAAAAGATGGAAAGTAAATCAGAGCATTTTGGAATGTTTGCAGAAGATGGAAGGGACAAGTGATGTTGTTACAATCAATGTGACAAAGCAGCCATGTTCATATATATATGAACACTAGCTAGTTCCTCATCTACTCCCCCCTGTATAGTCTCCAAAGGAATTATTTGAATTCTTTTGTAATAATATACTGTACGTGACGGGGGACCAACCTTCTTTTAGGACGATTCCAAATTAACCACCCTCACAGCACAAGGATTATTGGAAATAAAACTAAGATGATTCATAGCATTTCGTTCTCGATTTTGCTGTCATTATCTCAATGTGTTTTTCTAAGCCAACCAACCCAACAAGTATCTCTTTCTATCTCATTCACCTTTGTGAATGATATATAAATAGCTTGTCCTTCTTGGAATAAGTTTTTCTCTATCATGCAATTTAATTCAATAAAGCCATATTTTAATTATATGGAGTTAAGTAGTTATATAATTAATACATGTTCTCAACTTCACTTGATCAGTAACGTTGGCTAGTTTTAACTGTGTGCATTCGGACCTCTTCACTTAAAGTCTGGAGTTTGATTCTTTTCCTTTGCAAATAAGTGGAAGTTTTTCCTCATCTAATAAAAAAGTGGAAGCGGGGCCATGGTAGTTAGTTCGCATGGTTCACATCCTGACCACTTATGTCCTTCACCGTTGTGTTTACCTTCTTGGCCCTACTAAAGAGTTTTGACTTCTTCTGGCCCCGGTGTCAGCATTCTCTTACCTTGTTTCAGCACTTAAAAAAAAAAAAACTTCACTTGATCTTATTTGTATAATTAATATTGCATCAGGAGAGACCATGTGAAGCAGTATGTAATATGAAAATAAGGTTTCAGTCCTACATCTATTATTATAAGTTGATATATGTATAAGTATATTTTTATTTAGATAACCTTCTTTTACAAATTACTTTTCTTTTTTACTGATATTTTAAGGTAATTAATTTTTGAGTTTAAATTTGACCAATTAAAATATCAAAATTAATTTTATTTTGCTAATTAAACATTTTAATTTTATACTCATGAACATCTTGAGTAAATCCACCATTAATAAACACATTTAATTACTCTTCATCATATACTTGCAGACACACAAACATATATACATACAACAGTATTTTTTTTCTTTTTTAAATAAAAGAAAAAACATAAAGATATACGTGTCATTACAAACGTCATTTTCCTAATAAATTATGACCATGTAATATATAAGTCACGTTTCAAATATTATATAACCATCAGTTTATTATTTTTCTCATTATCATTATTACCCTACATGAACAGTACAATATTGATTAACGACAGTGACAGTAGAATATATATATATATATATTCATAGTAGTAATTATTTTTAAATTATTTAATTTAGAAACGTACGTAATAGGTTATCTTAATTTGTCTTTTAGCTTAATTAATTACCTAGTTATATGAAGATTCTTTGTGTTCTTTGTTTTCACTTGCAAAAAAAGCTAACAATTCTAAAAATGTTAAATCAAACTCTACAACTATATCTTTCAATCTAAGATAGAGATTTCTCAGGTGATCTTTGTCTTCTCCTTTATTTTAACTTTAAAAAAATTTCAGTGATCCTTCTCCTTATCTTGATGGGCTGGATGCTGTTGTGAATTGCAAAAAGTTAGTAGTTTTTGGCATGTTAAATCAGGTTCTATAACTTAGCGGATTTGATAGTTAATTAATTACATATAATTAATAGATGTGGGAAACAATATGACAACAATTGAATCAATAAGATATGTAATTAAACAAAACGTTATATATGAAAGTGTCAAATTAATACAGAGCAGTCCCCATCAAAAAGAAAATTTACTAAAGATTATGTTAATTAATAAAGTGACTTAGATAGAGACACTCCCAATATCATATATTATACAAAGATAAAAAGGGGGCCTATATATGTTTCTCTTTATGACAACTTTTATTATTATTAACAAAGAAACGTACTCAAGATGAGAAATAAATGAGATATTCATAGGACCTTACCTAGGTAAATACAATAAATACATATATGAATCCTCACATACATGAACCACTACGTTCATGGATCACTCTATCCTAGGTATATATATGTATTCATTAACTTCTAAATACATTCATGAACCTATTAAATATGTTCGTATCAAGATACATTTATTATAAAGTTCCCAAATGAATCATGTTTACTATAAATATATATTAATTTCTAACATCCCCCTTAAACATGATTCATGGACTTCAAAAATCAAACATAATCTTTGACACCCCTCCTTAACTCAGGCTTCGAACAACTCCAAGTGCTTGTTTGAGCTTCAAAAACTCTCGGTCTTCAACGCCTTTGTGAAAATGTCGGGCACTTGATCTTGAGTCTTGCAATACTTGATCATAACGTCGTCATTTTTTACTAAATCTCTGATGAAATGATACTTGATTCTGATATGCTTACTCTTGCCATGAAAGACTGGATTTTTTGTAAGAGCAATGGCGGATTTCTCATAGATTTGCAAAATAGTGGGGAGAACTCTCCAAACCCTAGCTAAGACTTTAATTCCAAATCTTGTTAATTTAATTCATCAGTAGAAGAGAATCACGTTTGCAACATGTAACACCCCGTAGTTTTAATTAAATACATACGTTGAATTACGCGTATATCGAGATGTATAATACACGTATTGTATACATAGGAGCCAAATACACTCGTGTATGATTAGTAAAATAAATAAAATTATGAAATGAAGATGATACATATGGTATCATTCGATATGGGTACTTACAATTTAAAAAATGAGATTTTTAAGATGATAGGTCCATTGGCTTACCGATTTGCTCTACTGTCACAGTTGATAAGTGTCTGGAATATATGGATGTTAAGGAATATATATGTTAGGGATATAACTAAACTATAAGTTTGGGAGGATACTACGTATCAAGATGAGCAAACATGAAAGCGGAAATATAAAATGCGGGAGCAGTTTTCTGGGATTGAGTATCACTTGAGGAATAGTCCTTGATTATAAATTTCGAGGACGAAATTCCTTAAGTTGGGGAGATTGTAACACCCCGTAATTTTAATTAAATGCATATGTTGAATTATGCGTATATCGAGATATATAATACACGTATTGTATACGTAGGAGCCAAATATACTCGTGTATGATTAGTAAATAAATAAAATTATGAAATGAAGATGATACATATGGGATCATCCGATATGGGTACTTACAATTTAAAAAAATGAAGTTGAATTAAATTGATTAATTTATGGGATTGAAAATATGTGGATTGGAGTATGATGTAATGAATTAATGAATAGTATATTTTAATGCATGAAAGTTAAATATTAAGTTGGGTAGCTAATGGAATCATAAAATAATACATGCTCATCTCTTAAGTTGCTTCTCAAATAAGCAAACTAACATATATATATAAAATCTCTCTCTAGTGAATCTCTCTCCAAAGTGTTGAATGAAAAAAAAAAGAAAAAGAAACAGAAGAGAGAGAAAAAGAAGAACGAACGAAAAGAAAGAGAGAAAGAGAAAAAGAAAGAAGAACGAAGGGAGAAACGCGGGATTTGCGTCAAATCGAGACTCGCGGTAAGTGATTTTCACTTTAGTTCGTCGTAAAATTGATCTTTAACTAGTGTATGACGATTCTAGCCGAGTAATTTTAGCTATGGGAGTTGTTTTACAGTATTTTTAAAATTGGAATTTTTATCCAATTTGGATGAAAATTTGTTCAAAAGGTGGAAAAATACTCCCTAGACTGCAGGAGCCCCGAATATGTGGTTCGATTTCATTTATTTGTTCATTTGAAATTTTTATGGCTGATGGAAGTTTGTTGGAAGTTAGAGTTATATTGAAAACCTTTCGAATCATATTAAAACCCGATGAAACTATAATTTAAGGCTATAGAATGGTAGAATGAACTGTTGCGAGTCCATCGATGCTAATTTCATGATTTTTGGAGATCGTTTGACAATTTTAGTAAAAATTTTCATGTTTCTAATGAACAGTGATGTGAATAGTGATGTGAATAATGCTGTGATCATATCCAGTGAATGAATGGAATGACTGTGATGATGATTTATATATATATATATATATATATATATATAGATATATTTGATTTGATTTGTGGTATATTAAGGAAAAATGTGAATTTTTCATTTTATGGGGAGATGCTTTCAAAATTTCTAAAAATTTTGAAAATTATTGTGAATGTCCGTTGAGGCTGACAGTGTATTGTATATTGTATATGGGTATGTACAGTGTATAATATATTGTGCCGGTCATGACGTCAGCCTACATCAGGGGCGTCGTGACACATCATCACCCCCATAAATTGATGATGAGAAAGACACTGTAAAAGAGTAGTAAACTCCTTATCAGCCACCAAAGTAGTAGAACACACAAGACTGTTGGAAACGTAGTGAGTACGCAAACTCTAAACAAGAAAAATATTGAAGAAGGAAAAGGACTTGAACTTGTGCGCTTTGCTTGATTTGAAAATGAGAAATACATAAGGTATTTATAGTGTCGCAACCCACTTCGTATGAGTGACATCACAATCGGCACAAGATACGATATACGTCATATAACAGCGTATATAATACATTGTCAACCTTATCAAAAAAATCACATCCAAAATTTTCTCGAAATTTCGACGGAATCTTCTTTGTTTATTGGTCATATCACAACCTAATTATCACAAGTCAAACACAATCACAATATCAAGATGATCATTCACATTACTCATTCATCATCTAAACCTCACATTTTCATATATACACACCCACGTAAACCTATCCATACCCATTTATGTGATACAAATATTATAATAGTGTTATTTACATGACTACTACTCAAAATAGTATTAAACTTTCTCAAACCATTTACATACATTGCAAAAGAATAAGGATTTTCTATCCTTCACGTGCCTTTCCCTTACCTTTAGGATTCAAACCTGAAATGTTTGAGAATTGGGTGAACAACGACAGCTCACAGTGAATATTCCTAACTATGACATCATATATGCATTTAATAAAAATCATTTGAATCAATACATTCAAATTCATTCAAAACATGTAACCAAGCTTTCACAATACAGACATGCCTATAAAATAATTTCAAACATACAGGATTACAATAAAAATATACAATCTCCCTCCTGCTAGTAATAGAGCGGGTATGCACTCCTTATTATGCATTTATAAGGAGTCTACGCTCGGACATCTCATTACCCAATTTTCTGCTATGAATCATTTCAAATTAGGACCTAATCCCAATTTCATTTAGAAACTATGACTCAGACCATGAGATTATTCAATCCTCATGCGGGACTGTCTTCTGGAAATGATCTCATGTTTTAACTTGCTATAGCAAGTCCAAAACATACTCCAAAATCAAAAGTTTTCATGAATTTAAAAACAATGTAATAGATGCATATATTCATGATTTAAAACACACAATTTATATCATACAATGTCATATACAAGGGACCAAAGTTAAGAGATACTCACAGTAGTATCGCGTAGACCTACTCTCTACGACCACTCTACTATTCGTATCCAATCAACAATATAATCATATCATAATTCATTTCCAGATAATCCATAATCAATTCTCAAATCATTATATATCTATTTGTTTTTCAATTATTCATTAAAATCTAACTCTCCAATTAATTCTCATAATTTCATTTCAGTCTAAAATTCACGTGAGGCATCCCAAATATTTTACATGGCCCTCACGCTTATTTTTTAAGGCAATGGACAGTAGAAACAAGCCTTTCTACCACATTTTCACTAATATCCAAGTTTGTCGTATTTACCGAATTCAGTCAGGCATATTAAAAATATCAATCGATACCCAAAAATCATAATTTTGGTATCGAAATGCCTGAAATTCAGTTCTCTATAATTCTATGGTTTTAAATCGGGATTTCATTGGCGTCTGACATGGTTTGAAAGGTCTCTAGTGTCAAATTTGGCTTCCGACAATTGTATCGGCACCAGTATTACACTTGGACACAAACAAACCACATATCTAGTATCTACACATCTATAGGAGTCATAATATATAATTTCTATGTGTTTTCACTTAAAGTGGGTCCAAATCCAATTTTTAGAAATACGGTAAAATACCTCTTATAGCAAAATTTATACCGATAGAGACGTCACACGTAGCACGTCGAATTTAGCCGAGAAACTCGGGTTCTCTCCGTTCTCCTTTTCTTCTTTCTCTCTGCAATTTCTCCAAATTCACGTTTTCACTTTAAAAAAAAAGTTAAAACATTAAGGTGTAAAGATGAGCAACATGGTTGTTGTGATTCCATGCTTTCAAAGCCACTTAGCTAACCAACTTCCCCATCTTATAATTCATATCATTTATTTAGCAACTCTCCCAATTCATTAAATCATTTAACTTTTTACTTCATTATCAACTATTCAACTATAACAACTATTCATTCATTAAATTACTTCATTTAATCGTTTACCAATTAATACTACCATCTTTATTTAAGTTAATTTAATCATTCCCTTATCTAACTCCAATTCATATATTTAATTCACTTAACTTAATTCACATTTATATAGCAACTCACATATTTAATTTATACCCTTCACTTTATGTATTTACCACTTATTCTCATATATACATACATTTGACTCCTACGTATATATACGTGAATTATACACCTCGATATATGTATAAGTCAACGTATGTATGTCATTAAAACTACGGGGTGTTACATATAGGACCCTACCTAGGCAAATACAATAAATGCATACATGAATCCTCACATACATGAGCCACTGCGTTCGTGGATCACACTATCCTAGGTATATACATGCATTCATGAACTTCTAAATACATTCATGAACCTATTAAATATGTTCACATCAAGATACATTCACTATAAAGTTCCCAAATGAATCATGTTTACTATAAATATATGTTAATTTCTAACATCCCCCCTTAAACATGATTCATGCACTTCAAAAATCAAACTTAACCTTTAACATCCCCCCTTAACTCTGGCTTCGAACAACTCCAAGTGCTTGTTTGAGCTTCAAAACCTCTTGGTTTTTCACGCCTATGTGAAAATGTCGGCCACTTGATCTTGAGTCTTGCAATACTTGATCATAACGTCGCCATTTTTTTACTAAACCATTAATGAAATGATACTTGATTTTGATATGCTTACTCTTGCTATGAAAGAATGGATTTTTTGTAAGAGCAATGGCGAATTTCTCATAGATTTGCAAAATAGTGGGGAGAACTCTCAAAACCCTAGCTAGCTAGGACTTTAATTCCAAATCCTGTTGATTTAATTCATAAGTAGAAGATAATCACGTTTGCAACATCACCCCCATAAATTGGAGAAGAGAAAGTCTTCGTAGAAAAGTTGTAAACTCCTCATCAGCCACCAAAGTAGTAGAACACACAAGAGTGTTGGAAACGTAGTGAGCACACAAACTCTAAACAAGAAAAATATTGAAGAAGGAGGACTTGAACTTGCACTTGAACTTGTGCACTTTGCTTGATTTGAAAATGAGAAATACATGAAGTATTTATAGGACCCTACTTAGGCAAATACAATAAATGCATACATGAATCTTCACATACATAAACCACTAAGTTCATGAATCACACTATCCTAGGTACATACATGTATTCATTAACTTCTAGATACATTCATGAACCTATTAAATATGTTCGCATCAAGATACATTCACTATAGAGTTCCCAAATGAATCATGTTTACTATAAATATATGTTAATTTCTAACATCCCCCCTTCAACATGATTCATGCACTTCAAAAATCTAACTTAATCTTTGTCATCGCCCATTAAGTTAGGCTTCGAACAACTCCAAGTGCATGTTTGAGTTTCAAAAAAATTTCGGTTCACGTTTGTGAAAATATCGGCCACTTGATCTTGAGTCTTGCAATACTTGATCATAACGTCGCCATTTTTAACTAAATCTTTGATGAAATGATACTTGATTCTGTATGCTTACTCTTGCCATGAAAGACTGGATTTTTGGGAAGTGCAATGGCGAATTTGTTGTCACAACAGAAAGTTGTCGCTTCGACTGGAGCTTGCTTGAGCTCTTGTAACACCCATCTCAACCAAAGTGCTTGACAACCCACCGTTGTCAAAAACAAATATTTTGCTTCGACAGTGGAAAAAGCTACAGTTTTTTGCTTCTTCGAGGCCCATGAGATTGCACCAGAGCCAATGTTGAAAACATAACCAGAAGTGCTCTTGCAATCATCATAACTTCCACCCCAACCACTATCATTGTAACCAACCAAACATGGTTGATCAACCTTCTCATAGTGTATGTCATGATCCACAGTGTCATGAACATACCTTAGAAGTCTTTTACCAGCTTCCCAATGACTTCTTTTCGGTGCTTCCATGAATCTGTTGATCATGTTAACTACAAAAGTGGGATTCGGTCTTGTTGCAGTTAAATAAACGAGACTTCCAACGAGGCTGCAATAGAAGGTTGCATCAACAAAAGGATCATCTTCGTTATCTTTCTTTAACTTTAGGCCAAATTCCATAGGAGTCCCAATAGGCTTTGCATCGTCCAGCTTGAATCGCTTCAATACGTCATTTGCATACTTCTTTTGAGATATGAAGATGCCTTCTTGACTTTGCTTCACCTCAATTCCAAAAAAGAAATGGAGAAGACCCATATCCGTCATTTCAAACTCATTCAGTATTTAGTTCTTGAAATCATCACACATATGTCCATTATTGCTCGTAAAGATCAAATCATCAACATATAAGCAAACAATAAGAATATCGCCATTGTTACCTTCTTTACTGTAAAACGTATGCTCATGTTGACATTTCTTGAAGCAATTCGTTACGATCCGGCTGTACCACGCTCGAGGAGCTTGTTTCAGCCCATAGAGTGTTTTCTTCAATTTACATACTTTCATTTCTTCCCCTCTCTTGACATAGCCGAGAGGTTGATCAATATAAACCTCTTCTTCAAGAACTTCATTCAGAAACTCCGATTTGGCATCCATTTTGTAACGCCCCAAAAGTCTTTTCATCTAATCCATAACCAATTTATTTTTTGCCCGAACTTTGTGTGTTTGCTTGATGTATATGTTTGTGTATTTAATGCTTGATAATGTATATTATGTGTGTATACGTATTTATTATGAAGTTTTATTAAAGTCTAAATGAACCAGCGAAATACCCTAATGTCACGTACGTGAGAATAGTTCATTTAGGATGAACCTAGGAATTGGCCTTTTATCATCTGTGTGAGAATAGTTCAAATTGTCGGATGATGGGGAATTGGCCTAATGTCACACGCGTGAGAATAAGCAAATTTTGGGATTTCGAATTTTGACAGTATTTCAACTGTGGGCCCAAACTTGTCTATTTAAGCAATGTACACCCAATTTCAGCTCATTTGCACATTTTTGAGCTTGGAAAAGAGGGAAAGAGGAGGAGAGGAGAAACCTAGGGTTTTTGGAGTTTCTTGCTTGGATTCCTCCCAAGGTATGTGTAATTCCTCATTTTCTTCCTTAAATCTCTTTGTGGTTGTGTAAAAGAGCATGATTTTGACCTAAGGAACCATGGTTTGGGGGTGACCCTAACCTAGGGTTTACTGATTTTCACGCTTTTGTGCTTGTTCATGGTGGAAACAACTCTCTATGACCTTTTATCTACACTCCATATGCATTTCTCAAGCATTTCACCACATTTTTAGGGGTGCATGGAGTTAGGGTTTTGTCGGAAAACCTTAGGGCCGAGATGTATGTTAGGAATTTGGGTTCCTAGGTTGATTTGGAACCCAGTGGCACCATTTTCCCCAATTTCTAGCAAGAAATTGGTGGAGCTAAGTGTAATGACCTTAAACCTAGAAAATGAACTTCGGGCTTTCCATCCAAGTTGCATGCAATCTATGTTGATTAAATGGGTAAATGTGGATGATTGATAGTCCAATTTACTGATTTTGAATGGTGAAAAACCTAGGTGTAGTGTAAAATTGGCCTAGGACATGATTTTGGGACTTTGCCCAAAATTGGGGCTTTGACCTAAATCAAGTTAATTGATTAAATTGACTTGAGACTTATTGAATTGAACCCAAATTGAATGGAATTGTGGGTTTATAATGGTTAGACTTGTGTTGGAATCGAATGAGTTAGTTCAATTTGACTCTATGCCCTATTGTAGAGATTTCCCCCAAATTGGGGCATATGCTATGTATTGGCTTAAATTGGGAATTTATGTGGTTTATGATCAATCTTTCATGGTTTGAATGTTAAATGGTGTTTTAATTATGATAGCCATGAATAGGCCTAGACTAAGTATTTGTCTTGGGTTTTGAAATTGAGTTCTTATATGTGGATTAGTATGGATGTTGAGGTTGATCATGAGAAGATGAAACTCACGATAAGGCCTAGGCATGTATGGGCCTATTAGTTGTGGAATTGATCATGTGTAGTATTTATGTATGGGTATGATCATGGTAATTGATGCATGTGCATGTGATCATGCTTTACAGGATCTTGATTGAGTTGGAATCGGTGTTGATTCGTGTGTGATTGTAGCTTGCGTGGCTTGGTTGTGAGTAGTTGTTCCTTATGATTATCACTTGTGTCATCATATTAAATTATGCTTGTATGTTGAATGTCATGAAATATCATTGAGAAAATGCATGTGTTTATTATGTTTTGAAATGGCATGCATTGAAACTCTAGAGGGCTTTGGATGTTCCAAGCTAAGTTCGCTAGATGTTGCGATATCTAGGAGGCTTGTACATATTGCCAAGCTGACTTTTCTAGAAGGCAGAGGCAGAATCTTCTATAAATGAAGGTTAAGGGTATGAGGCTGACATACCCAAAAGCGGTAGAGTATTTGATACCCCACCAAGCATGATCAATTCACTTAGGCTAAAAGTGAATGATCAAGATGAATAACCCTAGGATGCAAGTTACACTCCAATATGGAAGGACCATCTTATGGTCTATGAATATAACTAAAGGTCGGTAGAGTTTTTAAATGTGCATAAAAACGGTTGAATGCTTATTTTACTGTGTGTTTTGTGTTTCACATACTTATGAGCATTATTTCATGCATGTGCATATATATGGCTTTTATTGATGTATAATTGATGGCATATTTGAATACTATTCATTGAGCATAGTTGGCTCACCCTCATACTCTCTTTCAGGTCCTTCAGATAAGGAAAAGGCATTGCATTTCCTTGAGGGCCTAGCCACTGCAAAGCTATGGACATCTTGATGTGAGTCTAGGTTTTGTGTCTGGTGTTGGATGTTCTTTCTACATATGTATATCTTTTGTTTATTTTGATACATATGTAATCTATAACACTTGTTAAACCTAGATGGTGAAGGTTTTCGTATGTTGTTGTATATTGGCCATGGGCCTTGGATTTGATGATGAGGAGTCTAGGCATGTTGACCTAGGCTATTTTGGTTTATTTTGAAGGCCATGGTGATCATTATGTTTATTGGGAGATTATTATTTTGATTATGTGGATGTGCATGCCATTGATTTTAGAACTGTTAAGTCTATCAGGCTGTGTTTAAAATAAATAAATAAATTTGGGGACTCTATAGAGAGTCTAGTTGAGGCTTGTAGGGTCCCGATCATCCCATGGGATGATTTGGGGTGGTCGTGGATGCCTACGCAGGGCGTCCCGCCCGGCATTCAGCACACCGATCCATGGGGGATGGCGGTCTGGGGTGTGGGGTCGCCACAGTTGGTATCAAAGCCAAGTTTGTCTTAGTTGTTGACTTAGATGACTTGACCTAGGATGATCGAGTTGAGAGATTTAGGTGACTAAAAGCTTATAAGATAAGTTAAAAGCCTTACTATCCTATTTTCTGTGTGTATTATACGATATGGGTAGTTATGAGGTTTTAAGGATGTATTGGATGCTCTTCTGTATGATGATTGTTCGTGTTTTTGCTTCTCAGTGGCATGAGGAGAAGCGAAAGAGTTACACAACCACGCATAGAGTCATCTGAAGCAGATATAATCAAGATGTTGGAGGAATTGGTTGTTGTTCACGGTCGCATAATGGCAGCCCAAGCCACACAAATGAAAGCTCAGGCAGCTCAGATGCAGGAGCTGATTAGGAAGACAGATGCCAGTCCACCACAGCCACCTCCCGTGGTACCTCAAGAGGAGGTGTTGGTGAGGTTGAGGCTAATCCTACGGGAGCTAAGGTTGCAGCTGAGCTCCCTATGGCTGCACCATAGCCTGAGATTGCACCAGCACCTATTCCTATTCCAGCCAGAGGCCCCCCAAACCATCAGATTAAGATGGTAGAGAAATTCATGAAGATGAAGCAAGAGAAGTTCTATGATGGGGCGAAACTGAAGAAAGCTGAGGACTGGCTGAAAAATGTTGAGAAGATTACACTGACTCTTAGCCTTGATGAGGAGGCCCAAGTGTTTTGTTCTACCCACATGTTTGAGGGTGATGCAGATGACTGGTGGACATTTGTGTTGAAGAACTAGGGCACAATTCAGAGTTGGCAGTTGTTCAGGCAGCTCTTCCTAGAGGCTTATGTTCCTGTGACTAAGAGGCAGAAGAAGAGGCTTGAGTTTATGAATCTCAAGCAAGGCACCATGACTGTTCATTAGTACAAGATCAAGTTCATGCAGTTGTCTTCTTATTCTCCTGGTTTGGTACAGTTTACTGAGGACCGGATCACATAGTTCATGATGAGGTTAAGGCCAGCTATCAAGAAGGCCTTATCAAAGACTGAGATGGCCGAGTTCAAGACCGTGGCAATGAAGGCCGCACAATTTGAGCTTCACAAACATGTTGAGGGTATGGTTAGACCCGCAGTTCAGGCACCTCAGCAGATACAGGCCGAGACAGGTGGGAAGAACTCTTGGAAGGAGAAGAATTTGGGAAAGAAGAGGAAGTTTCATAAGGGAACACAGTATGAGGGTGCTCAAATCGAGTCATCTCATATCCAGACTGGTGTTAGATCTTCACCATTCATTGTACCTTCTACACCAGTAGCCAGTCAGGCATAGAGGCCACCACTCCCACAGTCAGGCAGAGGTAGAGGTGGTAATAGGGTTGCATCATAGTCAGGGTCTACAGCTCCTAGAGCTCCATTCATCTATTATCAGTGTGGTCAGCCCGGGCAAAAGAGGTTTGAGTGTACAAACCTTCCGTTGGCATCTCAGGGAACAGTTCAACAATCAAGTGGCAGAGAAATTGCCAAGGCAGCAATAGATCCAAATCCAACCTCATCGAGGACCTTAGTGGAAGGTACCTTTCATATTTGCGATATTTCGATGCATGTTTTATTTGGTGCAGGATCTATATTGTCATTCATTTATGGTCGCATGGTAGATAGATTGTGTTTGATCCCCATTAAAGCTAGTACATGGTTAGTTGTGAGTATTATAGCTGGGGAGAGGATCTTTTCGAACTTAATTTGTGAGCATTGTATAGTGAGAGTTGGAGATTTTGAGATGCCCGTGGACCTTAAAGTCCTAGAATTCCTCGCGTTTGATGCAATCCTTGGGATAGATTGGCTCGCCACATACTATGTAGTAATAGATTGCTTTGCAAATAGAGTCATTTTTCATATCCCTGGGCATCCTGTATTTGCATTACAAGGGAGAGCATCGAACCAACCAATCACTAGAGGTAGATTGGTAATGGATGGAGACAGAGATATCTTAGCTGGGATGGTGCCAGAGGAGGATGAGACCAGTGGGGTGAGACTTGAGGACATCCCTGTAGTGAGAGATTTTCCTGATGTGTTTCTTTCGGTCCTTCCCGAATTGCTTCCAAAGAGGAAAATTGACTTTATCATAAAATTGGTCCCTGGTACGAAGCTTGTCTCCGTGGCACCATATAGAATGGCAGCGGTTGAGTTGATTGAGTTGCAAAAACAGCTTGAGGAGTTGTTGGCTAAGGGCTTTATTGGCCCAAGTGTATCACTTTGGGGATTTCTAGTCCTTTTCGATAAAAAAAAGGATGGGAGTTTGCGGTTATGTATAGATTACCACCAGCTCAATAGGGTGACCATTAAGAACAAGTATCCTTTTACGAGGATTGATGATCTATTTGATCAGTTAAAGGGAACGAAATTCTTTTCGAAGATAGATCTATGTTCTGGTTACCATCAGCTGAGGATCAAGGATGAAGATGTGCTTAAGACAACTTTTAGTACTCGCTATGGACATTATGAGTTTCTTGTGATGCCGTTTGGTGTGACTCATGCACCGACGATGTTCATGGTCCTGATGCAGAGAGTCTTTAGGCAGTATCTGGATAAATTTGTCATCGTCTTCATTAATGATATATTGGTGTATTCCAAGACTCGAGCTGAGCATGAGGAGCACCTCAAAGTGGTTTTGCAGACTCTAAGGGAGCACAGATTGTATGCGAAGCTGAGTAAGTGTGAGTTTCGGATCACCAAGGTGAAATTTTTGGGTCATGTTGTGAGTTCAGAGGGGATTTCAGCTGATCCATGCAAGGTTGAAGCCATTATCAGTTGGCTTAGACCTACCACAGTGACCGAGATCAAGAGTTTTTTAGGTTTAGCAGGATATTACAGAAAGTTTGTGCAGGGCTTCTCTAAGTTAGCTGCACCTCTTACTAGGCTTACCCAGAAGGATGTGCCCTTTGTGTGGGTGGATGAGTTTGAGAATGCCTTTTTAGAGCTGAAAAATAGGTTAACATCTACACCAGTATTGATTCTACTAGAGCCTGGTGAGGAGTTGGTTATCTACACTGCTTCCTCATGAAAATGAGCTCCTTTTTGTATATGTCGCGGGCCACATATATGTAAATTATTTCCATTGGTTTAGTCTATTTATAGTAATGGATAAGAACTGGTCCAACACACATATACACCAATTATATTATACATTGGTTACATTATATACTAGTCCTGGTAACTAATAATAAGACACTTTGACAGGTTAACAAATCCCATTGGACCCACCCCCACATATAACATCAAAACATACATTCCAATACAAATTTTTTTCCCTCTCAATTATTTAGGAGATAAGTAGACTCTATGAGGTGCCTTTTTTCCCATACATATACCTAATTAGTACATGCAATAAGGGCTCTCATCCTCTACTCCATGGAAATTAGTAGTTTAAATTTGGAGTCAACAAAATTAATGTTAAAATAGATTCACTATCATTCCACCTAATTTTCGTCTTACCCTGTTGGATACCTGTAGGCCCAAATAATAGTTGGATATTGAATATGAACAAGTTTCTCACATGAAACCTTTTAAAGTAAAACCATGTACTTGGGCTCATAGGTGGTTAAGCTGCGGATAATATTAGATACTAATTGGCATCCAAATATCAAAACTAATCGCCCAATTAGGACATTGCAGACGTACAACAAGTTGAAATAGGCATGGGTGCTTAAGGTGGAATATATCATGGTGGAGCATGGATAAGTAGTGCTTATGGTCGTAGATGAGTGCTCGAGATGAAGATGACAGCAATAGTGGATCTGCTATTCCCCTTACCCAACGTCGCCCCATATATGACAATATTATATTAACTTGTTTATTTTTCAAGTTCTAAACCCTAAATCCTTATTTGGTTTAGGATTCAGATATAATTTTTTATATTCAAAATTTTAGAAATATGAAAAAAATATTTGGTTCATTGAAACCCTGAAAATAATTTTTTAAAATTTATAAAGAAAACAAGTTATTTCAGTAAATGACAAAATATTATTTTTTAAATTTTTACGTTCTAAGTTGTATTTTATTTTTTGGATCATAAACCACGCGCAGCCTAAACATGTGAAAAGCCATCTAAAAAAACTATAGATTTCTATTGATTCATCTAATGATTAGGAAATAATTTCAATCCAATTTCTCAGGGATTTACGAGTTGAGCGATTGGGAATCCAAAATCATCCGATTCACTGATTTTACAAATTGCAATTCCGAATATAATGATTGGTGTAATAATGGGTGTTAGTCAAAAAATTAGCCCAATTAAGCCGGACAGAGCGAGATGACAATTGAAGGCGGATTACCCCCAAGTTGTGCCACCATATATACGAACAAACCACAGACTTGCCTAATTTCTCCGTAAAACGTACTTTTCTTTGTCGACTGATATTACTTTTGTATAGATGGTACAAAGCAAAAAAAAAGCATAGGGACCCACCTAAAAAATTCAGGCGTTTTAGACAACTAGCTGTGTAGTAATATAATTGGAGTTGCTAGCTAGTGCTACTGTTAATTCTACGCTAAGATGCTCAGCAGATCAAACAACGACCTTTTAATTATTAACATGGGGTTGGTTTGGGTGAACTATGAGATATGACTGGTGGACTCATTACGAGTTTAAGTCCGTCTTCATCCATTCTTATTTATAGAGGTACCTTTATCTTTATAAATTCTCGAATTTAAAAGAATTAGTCCTCTAAAAGTAGAAGACACTTATTGCGTGACAAAAAATCGAACGACCTTTTAATTAATCAAAGCACTAAGCAAGGGCAGCAACCTTTGTTGGCTACTGACAGTACTAGTGAACAAATAAATAACACCCATGGTGAGTAGAGCTATATATTTGTACTAATATAAAGAGAATATACAGAATATATAGTTTACCATCAAGCTTGTTTATCATTGCTATACCAAAAATGTCATTCTTCAAAATTTTCACTCTTAATGTTTATAAGGATAAAATAGTAAATTAACATTTTCACTAATGTTTCCCTCTTCACTCATGTCTCCTATACAATTTTTTTTTAATTTAAATATATTTCATATTCTTTGCCCTTACAACCTCCACCCTTTACTCTTACATACCTTAATTACGTGAAACAATTTTATTCTTTTATCAATAAATATATAAAAGATGGAAAGTAAAGCAGAGCATTTTGGAATGTTTGCAGAAGATGGAAGGGACAAGTGGTGTTGTTACAATCAATGTGACAAAGCAGCCATGTTCATGAAATATATATATATGAACACTAGCTAGTTCCTCGTCTACTCCCCCCTGTATAGTCTCCAAAGGAATTATTTGAATTATTTTGTAATAATATACTGTAAGTGAAGGGGGACCAACCTTCTTTTAGGACGATTCCAAATTAACCACCCTCACACCACAAGGATTATTGGAAATAAAACTAAGATGATTCATGGCATTTCGTTTTCGATTTGCTGTCATTATCTCAATGTGTTTTTCTAAGCCAACCAACCCAACAAGTATCTCTTTCTATGTCATTCTACTTTGTGAATGATATATATATAAATAGCTTGTCCTTGGAATAAGTTTTTCTCTATCATGCAATTTAATTCAATTAATTATATGGAGTTAAGTAGTTATATAATTAATACGTGTTCTCAACTTCACTTGATCAGTAAATATTATGTAGTTTTAATATTGTACATCTGGACCCTTTTATTTAAAGTCAGGAGTTTTAATTCTATCTTTTTATAAAAAAGTGTGAATTTTTCCTCTTCTAATAAAAGAGTGGGAGGGTGACCATGTTAGTTAGTTCGCATGGTCTCCATCCGGGCCTCTTATGTTTTTTTTCGTTGTGCTTACCTTCTTGACCCTACTGAGGGGTTCCGACTTCCTCTGACCTCGGTGTCAATATTCTCTGGCCTTATTTCAGCACTCAAAAAAAAAAACTTCACTTGATCATGAATCAAAATCTTCTGTTATATACATTAGATTATATATATATATATAGTAGTAATTATTTTTAAATTATTTAATTTAGAAACGTACTTAATAGGTGATCTTAATTTGTCTTTTAGCTTAATTAATTACCTAGTTATATGAAGATTCTTTGTGTTCTTTGTAATGGATTTGATTTTCACTTGCAAAAAAAGCTAACAATTCTAAAAATGTTAAATCAAACTCTACAACTTATCTTTCAATCTAAGATAGAGATTTTTTAGGTGATCTTTGTCTTCACCTTTATTTTTAACTTTAAAAAATTTCAGTGATCCTTGTCCTTATCTTGATGGGCTGGATGCTGTCGTGAATTGCAAAAAGTTAGTAGTTTTTGGCATGTTAAATCAGGTTCTCTAACTTGGCGGATTTGATAGTTAATTAATTACATATAATTAATAGATGTGGGATAATATGACAACAATTGAATCAATAAGATATGTAATTAAACAAAACGTTATATATGAAAGTGTCAAATTAATAGAGAGCAGTCCCAATCAAAAAGAAAGATTTAGTAAAGATTATGTTAATTAATAAAGTGACTTAGATAGAGACACTTCCAATATCATATATTACAGAAAAATTTACTAAAGATTATGTTAATTTTAAGTTTTATAATTAATCTTTTGGTATCATTATTTGATTTTTTTTAAATAATATATCTTTAATGAAATTAGAATAATACGACTATCTATTATTTAAAATAAAATAAGGGTAAATAATGTAGAATGTTACAATTAAAAGGAAATTTTGAAAACTACTAGTTTGAGAGCTAAAAGTAGAGGAGACTATACGAATAGTAGGAGACTATATAAATAGTAAGAGAATTGTTCAAGGTTGTGTTTGGGTCGTAATTCGAAAACAAGAATACAATTTAAAAAGTAAAAATTTGAAAAATATTTTTTTATCATTTTCTAAAAATAATTTGTTTTCTTAACAAAAAAGTGAAGAATTGTTTTTAAAATCTTTTGAACCTAGTAAGTTTTGAGTGTTTTTAAATTTTTGGATACAAAAAATTATATCCATATCAAGAACCAACCTTTACGTTACTAAACCATATTTTAAAATTTAAAAAAAGTAAAAATATTTTTAATTTTCGGGCGCCCACGTGGTGTTGTCTTACATTTTGAGCTCTACATGTTTCAAGATGTAAATATTGCCCTTCGAAACCATAATCATGTTCTCAAGGTTTTCCATAATACTTTATACTTCGCTTAATAGTGCATGGAATCCAATGCAGACAAGTATAAAATAGAACACATTTTTTTTTTTTTATGATATGAGGCTTTTTCTTAGGTGATCACAATTCTCCAAAACTTGTTCTACTTTTTTATGGACTCTTTCAAGTTTTAGACGACATTGGTACAATAGCCTACAAACTAATTGTACCCAGCCGGTTCCAAGTTGCATCATGTCTTCCACATTTCCCTTTTGAAGAAAAAATGTGATATTCATGCATCTCTCACGCCTTCCCTTCCTCCTATTTTTGATTGGTGTTACCATTTTAATTTGAAGCCACTTAAGATTTTGGATCAAGGCATTTTCGATCTCTAAATGTGAGAGTTATACTCTAATTTTGATTTAGATACTCGAGGACAAGCCTTGCCTCACGGGGTTGATATAATTTGCAATAAGTCTCCTTTTATTTGCATTCTTAGTTCATTACTGACTTTCCATTTATAGATATTTTATTTACTAGAAAATCTACTTATTCCATCAATAATGCCTCCTAGGTTTACTTTTAATAAAAGAGAAATACGAAAAAGATACACAACTAACCAAAAAACGAAAACATCTATCTTATATATGGATTCCCAGCTTCATTGCTATTACTAGTATGAGCTACGAACTTAGGATCTCAGTTAAACTAAACATAAATGTACCACTGGCTAGTACTGTGACAATTATTCAATTCGTTGCCTAATTACATTGTATAACCTGAGGGCGTAGCTAGGGGTTTTTTTTAGGTGGGCTAAATTTTTTTAAAAAAAAATCTCAACAATACTATAAGAGTTGCATGAGGTTTGAGGCGATTTGAGCGTTGATTTAAAGCTACTATTTGAAGCTAGATTTGGACGTTGATTTGGAGCTGTAATTTGGGTGCGATTTATGCATTGATTTGGAATTACGATGCAGGAGGTCTTGAGCGATTTGCATTTGCAATTTAGGCGATTTGGGTGTTAAATTAGGTATTAAGGGTATAAATTAAGGATATTATGGAATAATTTTTTAAAAGTATTTACATGAGCCCAAGCTAGCCATAAATGGCTACGTCCCTGTATTCAAGATAATTTAAGGTGGTTCAAGTATACGCAATGAAGACATTTACCTAGGCTAATTAAGAAAAATGACTTATTAATATCTCATAATGTTAATAAAGGTAGAGTAAGACTTAAAATAACATGAAAAAGATAATTGTAAAATGTATAAACTTATAATTTAAATATCATTACTGTGAATGAAAGAAGTGGATTCATTTAGTAACTCACAGTTTACCAACACTACTAATTTCATTCACAATGCCCCACCTTTAATTAAATAGGAGGTAGGTAGCAGAGAGAGACTTGAAATACAAATGAATGTGGATGCATGCTAGTGTTTAAAAAAAATGTTCATTTTTTTCAAATAATTAGTACATCAAACTTTTTTTTTTCATTAGGAAGTATTTTTTAAAATAATAGTAATAATAATAATAATAGCAATGTGCCATGGGTAATTTTTTCTCTTTTTTTGGTATGTAATTTTTTAAAAAATTATTTAATGCCGGCTTGTATCTAATTATTTATTAATTTATTGATTATTATTATTGGGTAGAAGGATCAAAATAGAGACAAATGAATATTGGGTAGAATGATGTATGGAGAAGAAAAAATATATTTATGGATTATTATTAGTGGGTTTTTTTTTTTTTTTTGAAAACATTATTATTTGATTAATTTATTGATAACTATTATTGGGTAGAAGGATCAAAATGGAGATAAATGAATATTGGGTAGAAGAATGGAAGGATATATGGAGAAGAAAAAATAAAAATTGTTAGATTGCTGGATTTGAGCACACAAACTCTAAACAAGAAAAATATTGAAGGAGGAGAAGGACTTGAACTTGTGCCCTTTGCTTGGTTTGAAAATGAGAAATACATGAGGTATTTATAGGACCCTACATAGGCAAATACAATAAATGCATACATGAATCCTCACATACATGAACCACTAAGTTCAAGAATCGCACTATCCTAGGTACATACACGTATTCATTAACTTCTAAATACATTCATGAACCTATTAAATACGTTCGCATCAAGATATATTCACTATAAAGTTCCCAAATGAATAATGTTTACTATAAATATATGTTAGATTTTTGGTAAGAGAGGCGAATTTCTCATAAATTTGCAAAATAGTGGGGAGAACTCTCCAAACCCTAGCTAGCTAGGACTTTAATTCCAAATCCTGTTGATTTAATTCATAAGTAGAAGAGAATCACGTTTGCAACATCACCCCCATAAATTGGAGAAGAGAAAGACTTCGTAGAAGAGTTGTAAACTCCTCATCAGCCACCAAAGTAGTAGAACACACAAGAGTGTTGGAAACATAGTGAGCACACAAACTCTAAACAAGAAAAATATTGAAGAAATAGAATGACTTGAACTTGCACTTGAACTTGTGCACTTTGCTTGATTTGAAAATGAGAAATACATGAGATATTTATAGGACCCTACCTAGGCAAATACAATAAATGCATACATGAATCCTTTCATAGATGAACCACTAAGTTCAAGGATCACACTATCCTAGGTATATACATGTATTCATTAACTTCTAGATACATTCATGAACCTATTAAATATGTTCGCATCAAGATACATTCACTATAAAGTTCCCAAATGAATCATGTTTACTATAAATATATGTTAAATTCTAACATCCCCCCCTATAACATGATTCATGCACTTCAAAAGTCAAGCATAATCTTTGACATCCCCCTTTAAGTTGGGCTTCGAACAACTCCAAGTGCATGTTTGAGCTTCAAAAAACTTTCGGTCTTCAACGTCGTTCTGAAAATGTCGGCCACTTGATCTTGAGTCTTGCAATACTTGATCATAACGTCGCCATTTTTTACTAAATCTCTGATGAAATGATACTTGATTCTGATATGCTTACTCTTGCCATGAAAGACTGAATTTTTTCTAAGAGTAATGGCGGATTTGTTATCACAAAACAAAGTTGTCGCTTCGACCGAGCTTGCTTAAGCTCTTGTAACACCCATCTCAACCAAAGTGCTTGACAACCCACCTTTGACAAAGGCAAATATTCTCTTCGGCGGTGGAAAGAGCTACACTTGTTTGCTTCTTCGAGGCCCATGAGATTGCACCAGAGCCAATGTTGAAAACATAACCAGAAGTGCTCTTGCAATCATCATAACTTCCACCCCAATCACTTTCACTGTAACCAACCAAACATGGTTGATCAACCTTCTCATAGTGTATGTCATGATCCACCATGCCACGAACATACCTTAGAAGTCTTTAACTAGCTTCCCAATGACTTCTCTTCGGTGCTTCCATGAATCTGTTGATCATGCTAACTACAAAAGTGAGATTCGGTCTTGTTACAGTTAAGTACATGAGACTTCCAACGACGCTCCGATAGTGGGTTGCATCAACAAAAGGATCATTTTTGTTATCTTTCTTTAACTTTAGGCCGAATTCCATAGGAGTCCCTATGGGCTTTGCATCGTCCGGCTTGAATCGCTTCAATAAGTCATTTGCATACTTCTTTTGAGATATGAACATGCCTTCTTGACTTTGCTTCACCTCAATTCCAAGAAAGAAATGGAGAAGACTCCTATCCGTCATCTCAAACTCATTCATTATTTAGTTCTTGAAATCATCACACATATGTCCATTGTTGCCCGTAAAGATCAAATCATCAACATATAAGCAAACAATAAGAATATCGCCATTGTTACCTTCTTTACTGTAAAATGTATGCACATATAGACATTTCTTGAAGCAATTCATTAGGAAGTGATGGTCGATCCAATTGTACCACGCTCGAGGAGCTTGTTTCAGTCGTAAGAGTGTTTTCTTCAATTGACACACTTTCATTTCTTCCCCTCTCTTAACACAGCCGAGAGGTTGATAAACATAAACCTCTTCTTCAAGAACTCCATTCAGAAAGGCCGATTTTACATTCATTTTGTAACGCCCCAAAAGTCTTTTCATCTAGCCCATAACCCATTTGCTTTTTGCCCGAGCTCTGTGTGTTTGTGTATTTAACGCTTGATAATGTATATTATGTGTGTATATGTATTTATTATGAACTTTTATTAAATTCTAAATGAACCAGCAAAATACCCTAATGTCACGTACATGAGAATAGTTCATTTAGGATGAACCAAGAAATTGGCCTTTTATCTTCTGTGTGAAAATAGTTCAAATTGTCGAATGATGGGGAATTGGCCTAATGTCACACACGTGAGAATAGTTCCTTTAGAATGAACCTAGAAATTGGCCTTTTATCATCTGTGTGAGAATAGTTCAAATTTAATTTTTTTAATTTAATTAAAAAAAATTAATTATTTTTTGGTTTCAATCTCACCACACTCCAAACATAAGATTATACTATTTTTAATCCTATCATATCTTGTCCTATCCAATCCCACAAAAATAACCTCATCTTATCCCGCGTACCAAACGGACCCTAAATGCGTACTTGAATTTTCACATACATGAACCACTAAGTTTATGGATCACATTATCCTAGGTACATACATGTATTCATTAACTTCTAGATACATTCATGAACCTATTAAATATGTTCACATCAAGATACATTCACTATAAAGTTCCCAAATGAATCATGTTTACTATAAATATATGTTAATTTCTAACATCCCCCCTTAAACATGATTCATGCACTTCAAAAATCTAACTTAATCTTTGACATCCCCCCTTAAGTTAGGCTTTCAATAACTCCAAGTGCGTGTTTGAGCTTCAAAAAACTTTCGATCTTCAACGCCTTTGTGAAAATGTCGGCCACTTGGTCTTGAGTCTTGCAATGCTTGATCATAACGTCGCCATTTTTGACTAAATCTCTGATGAAATGATACTTGATTCTGATATGCTTACTCTTGACATGAAAGACTGGATTTTTGGTAAGATCAATGGCGGATTTGTTATCACAAAACAAAGTTGTCACTTCAAGTGGAGCTTGCTTGAGCTCTTGTAACACCCATCTCAACGAAAATGTTTGACAACCTGTCGTTGCCAAAGACAAATATTATGTTTCGGCGGTGGAAAGGGCTACACTTGTTTGCTTCTTCGAGGCCCGTGAGATTGCACTAGAGCCAATGTTGAAAACATAACCAGAAGTGTTTTTGCAATCATCATAACTTCCACCCCAATCACTATCATTGTAACCAACCAAACATGGTTGATCAACCTTCTCATAATGTATGTCATGATCCACCATGTCACAAACATACCTTAGAAGTCTTTTACCAGCTTCCCAATGACTTTTCTTCGGTGTTTTCATGAATCTGTTGATCATGCTAACTGCAAAAGTGAGATCCAGACTTGTTGCAATTAAATACATGAGACTTCCAACGAGGCTGTGATAAAGGGTTGCATCAACAAAATGATCATCTTCGTTATCTTTTTTTAACTTTAGGCCAAATTCCATAGGAGTCCCTATGGGCTTTGCATCGTCCAGCTTGAATCGCTTCAATAAGTCATTTGCATACTTCTTTTGAGATATGAAGATGCCTTCTTGACTTTGCTTCACCTCAATTCCAAAAAAGAAATGGAAAAGACCCACATCTATCATTTAAAACTCATTCATCATTGAGTTCTTGAAATCATCACACGTATGTCCACTGTTGCCCGTAAAGATCTACAACATATAAGCAAACAATAAGAATATCGCCATTGTTACCTTCTTTAATGTAAAGAGTATGCTCATATGGACATTTCTTGAAGTCATTCGTTAGGAAGTAGTGGTCGATACGAATATACCACGCTCGAGGAGCTTGTTTCAACCCATATAGTGTTTTTTTCAATTGATAAACTTTCATTTCTTCCCCTTTCTTAACATAGTCGGGAGGTTGATCAATATAAACCTCTTCTTCAAGAACTCCATTCAGAAACACCGATTTGACATCCATTTGATGAATGCTCCAGCCATGTTGTGCTGCTAAAGCAAGGACTAACCGGATTGTTTCAAAGCGTGCTATAGGAGCATAAACTTCTTGGTAGTCAATCCCATGTTTTTGCTTGTACCCTTTCACCACGAGTCGTGCTTTGTACTTTTCAATTTCTCCTTGTGAATTTAACTTGATTTTGCAAATCCACTTAGCCCTAATGGTTTTCTTTCTTTTTGGAAGCTCGGCTAGCTCCCAAGTTTCATTTCTTTGTATGGAACCAATTTCTTTATCCATTGCTTGTCTCCACTTTGCGGGTAGTGAGGCTTTCCACTCACCATGTGATGCTTGTACATATGAGTCAACGTTTTAAAACTCAAATGTCCAAACCGCAAATGCCATAGCCATGATGGGTCTTTCACAATTGTACTAAAGCAAGAAAATATTTTAGTTCTAATCTTCAAGGGGAACATCTTGTTATGTGTCATTTTTACTTTAGCAACAAGAGTATTGCTCCTATCCTTGATCTCACATGCATAATTGACAAACTTAACATTATATTGCTTCAAAAACAATTGCCAAACACTAAGAAGATTGTGTTTGAGGCCAGGGACAAAGAAAACATTGGAAATATGTTTTGTACCTTTTTTGGTATTCACTAAAATGTCACCGACAGATTATTGTCTGTATATGATATTACATAGATAAGGGATGTCACCAAGATTTGGATATTGTAGAGATTATGGGTATGGATACATGAATTTTCGGTAATACAGCATGATGTATAAATGGTATATATAGATGTTGTGATGTGAATAATAATATGTAGGATTTTGTTAATGTGTTTAATGATCATTTGTGATAATCAGGTTTTGAGATATTCGGTAATTATGGGGAAGTTATCTAGAAATTTTTGGGATATTCGGTAAATGTTGTATCTACTTATATAGTTGTTATAATCAACCTAAAAGACAAACCCCAGCTTAGCTCTTTAGAGCTACTTTGGTAAACAAGAATTTAGGACCAGTCTAAAATAGGTGTTTAATTCTTCTTACCATGGGTGATCATCGAGATAGTATTTAATGTGATGTCCTTATTATGGATGTGGCACGTATTTTTAGGTTGTTCTTGGTTATATGATTATGATGTCACCCACTATGGTAGGGAAAACCCTTATGTATTCAAGCATCAGGGCAAAACTATCAAGTTACTTCCTTCAAAATCAATGGATAACAAGCTCAAGCCTTTTCCACAGTCTAGTGTACCTCATTTGTCCAAGTCTCCTCTCAAATCTCCACCACCAAACCCCTTCATGCCTTGACCAGTAGTGAGTTTGAGAAGGAAAGTGTGTCATTGGATATTGTTCTAGCAATGGTTAGTCATGTCATCGTCCTTGAAACCTTATAGCTCCACTTAACTTTCCCTTCCCCCAAGGTTAGGCCTTTAATATATGAGTTTCATGATGATGCTCGCGATGAATTACTATTTGAGCTTTCTCCCTTAAGGGACATCCAGCATGCCATTGATTTAGTCTTGGATTCACAGTTACCTAATCTACCATAGTATAGAATGAAAGTCAAATGAGCATACTAAACTCACTAGACAGGTTAATAACATATTGGTGAAGGGTTTCATAAGGCACAGTTTGAGTCCTTGTGCAATCTATGCATTGTTGAACACACCCCCCTCCCTCCCCCCCCCCCCCCCCCCCCCGCCAAAAAAAAAAAAAAGGTCTTGGAGAATGAGTTGATAGTCATGACATCAACACAATTTTATCAAAAATTGATTTTTCATCCCATGTTTAGATGACATGTTGGATTTTTTGGCATGGGCTAGATGGTTCTCCAAGATTAACCTACATAATGGGAATCACCAGTTGTGTGTTATGCCAAGTGATGAATGGAAGATAGTATTTAAGACCTAAGATGGCCTCTATGAGTGGTTGGTCAGGCCATTTCTTTGTCTAATGCACCAAATACATGTATGTGGGTTATAACTTATATTTTGCGTCATTTTATTGGCAAGTTTTTTTGTCGTTTATTTTAATGACATTCTTATTTCTAGTCATCCAAGGAAGCGTGTGTGGGTTATCTTCATCAGGTCCTAAAAGACCTTAAGTTAGAAAAGTTTTGTCAATCTCAAAAAATGTTCATTTTTTTACCTAAAAGACCTTAAGTTAGGGTTTATTGTGTCATGAGATGACATCTTAGCTTATCTTGATATGGTGAAAGCTATTCATGAGTGGCTTGAGCCCAATACCATATTTGAGATTTATAGTTTCCATGTGTTAGCCACGTTTTATAAGTGTTTTATCCGTAATTTTTACACCATCATGGCTCCTGCTACTGATTGCATGAATAAGGGGAGTACCAGTAGACTAGGGTAGCATGAAAAGCCTTTGAGGTATGGGTATAAGCCAACTCGACCGAATTGAACTCAACCGGATAAGTTGGGTTTGGTTGATCTAGGTGTTTGGGTTGGGTTGGGTTGGGTTCAAACATCCCAACCCGAATGGTTTGGGATGGGTCGTGCACACCCTTGGAACTCAACCCAACTCAACTCGAACCGAACCTAACATTAACTTATCCCCTATAGCCACCAAATCGCAAAACTAACAAAACCCCCAAAATCCCAAATCCAAATTGTAATCTTTTTGGCCTTCTACATGAAACCTCTCAACTCTTCTTCTTCTTGATTTCTTCTTCTATTTAATTTGTATTTCTAAAGTCATTTTCTTGGAAAAAAAAAAAGTCATCTCAACCGTAATGTCCAACCCAACCCAACCTGAACTAGTTTGGGTTGCGTTGGGTTGGGTTGAGTTTTGGCTCGAACCCAACCCAATTTGTTACACCCCTACTCTGAGGAGAAAGAAAAAAATAAATTAATGAGGCCCAATTCTACACCATCTAGGCTTTATTCAAAATCTTCAAAATATCAGGTGATGCATCTGGCATAGGTATAGGTGGTGTCTTGAGTCAGAAAGGTTATCCCATTGTGTTTTATAACAAGATAACTTAATGATGCAAAACAAATATATTTTACCTATAATAAGGGTTTTTATACTATTACACAGTCTTTAGAAGTATTATCAGTTGCCTCGTGAGGTTTTTTTATACTTTCACCATGAGACCTTAAAGTATATCAATTCACAAAAGATGTTGAGTGTCAAACATGCTAAATGGGTTATCTTCTATCGTAGTATGCTATTGTGTCCCATCATCAAACAAGTGTGGCCATTAAGGCTACCGATGATTTGAGTTATGCCAGGTATCCTAAAGTCCTTAAGTGTTAGTGTAGTTGGGTTTGATAGAGTTAAGGATAGGTACCTCATTTATCCTGACATTGATACCATTTGTTAGGATTTGTTAGGTGGAAGCCATCAAGCACACCTCAATTTCACCATCTATGATGGTTATCTATTTAGAGACTCCCAATTATGTATTCTTTGTACTTCCCTCCATGAGTTTCTAGATAGTGAGTTTCATGCTAACAAACTTATAGGTTATCATTGGAGGGACAAGCCTATAGTCCTTATGGAGGATTAATTTTGTTGGCTTTTTCTTAAGAAAGATGTTGCTAGGATTGTTTCACAATGTTGTACTTGTCAAGTGATCGAGAGGCTAGATAGTAGAATTTGGCTTATACACTCCCTTACCTTTTCCTTATATACATTGGCTTCATTTGCATATGGATTTTGTTCTTGGGTTGCTTAAAACTCTTGAGGGCATGATTCAATTTTTATTGTTGTGGATAAGTTTTCCAAAATGTCCTGTTTTATTCCTTATAACCAAACAACAGATGTTCCGCATGTGGCTAAGTTATTTTTTAGGCTGGTTGTACACATATATAGGTTACTTACGTTCATTGTGTCTTACCGTGATGTCAAGTTTGTTAGCTACTTTTGAAGACCTTGTGAAAGTTGTTTAGTATTCAATTACAGTTTTCATTGGCATTTCACCCCAAACAGATAGTCAAACTCAGTTTATTAACAAAAATCTTGGGTTTTCACTTAGATGCTTAGTGAGGAATAAGCTAGGTACTTGAGATTTATTGTTATATATTGAGAACTCTGCCTTAAATAATTTAGTTAATCGTTTTATAGGCAAGTCCCCTTTTAAGATTGTTTATGGACACGATCCTCGTTAGCCCGTTAACCTAATTCCATTGCCCCCTGATTACCGACCCTTTACCTTTACTCAGTCTTTGCCTAGCACTTTCATGACTAATTTACATGCAAATATATATTAAGTGAAGAATTACACTTTCCTATGGTAATATTGTTGGCCCAGTATTATAATCCAAGAGGGGGGGTGAATTGGACTTGCGGATTTTTGCATTACCTTTCGATTAATATAATTAAACAAATAAAGTGTGCAGTAGGTAACAATCAAAATAAACAAATGTACGAAAGATAAATGGATACGGAGATTTAGAGTGGTTCGGTTCCCCTATAACCTATGTCCACTACTTAATCATCACGATTAGGATTTTTCAATACACTATTGGCTAGTCAACTTACGGGTGTGACTAGAAGCCGTTTACAAAAGCCAGCATAAAGGCTTGGCTCAATGCCTTACACTAACCAACATAAGAGCTTGGTTAGAAAGCTACGCTCTAGCCTACACAAGGGCTTGGCTAGAAAGCCACACTATAACTAACTTACGAGCGTGGTTACGTGTCGTACAATAGTATGGTATGTTTTCTGGTTGACAAACATGCCAACGATACATCAAGATTGCAAGTGATAGAGAGAAGTGTTCTACAACACTCTCAACAATATTAAGCTTACAATCTTGAATGAGTAAACACCACTATTTCAACCACAATGATTTAAATGATGCAATGTGTTGAAATAGTTTTTCTCAAATATGCAATCGATTCAAATATATGTGATATGAAATCAAGAATCGAATATGCACATGTAACTAGATATTGATTCTAACAATGATGTGTTTAAGGCACAAGAATCAATATATAATGATGATCAAAACTTGATGATTCTAAAAGTGTAAATGATTAAAATCAAGAATCAAACAAACCGAGTGTTGATCTATGAAATCGATTCAATATAGTATAACTTTAACACATGAATCGATACCACAAGATATTTATGAAACCACTAAATAAGATACTATGATATGACGATCAAAATGGGTTCCACAAGTAATACTCAAAACGAAATCAGTTTTCAAGATGTTAACATAAGCACAAAACTGATTTGCTCAAACCAAAGTCACAAGAATCTAGATATAGAAAATATACCCCACTTAAGTAAGGTTGAAGCTTTGAGATTCTTCAAGTGTTAATGTGTGATGTTGGATGAGATATATCATGTTCAAGAATGATCAAGACGCAACAAGATGTGTAGATAACACTCAACAACGTCTTGAACACGTGCTCAATGGAAACACACAAGTTTCTCAAAGTATTTGGAAGATTTGGAGAACTATCCGGAAGTATGAATCAATGGATCAAATGTAGGTGAACTTTTGCTTAGAAAGAGGTTTAAAATTACTCAAGAACTTGTAGAAATGAAACAAAGAAAAACAGACAAGTTCTATGTATTTTGCAAAAGTTGCTCTTCAAATGAGCAAGTGTGGTATTTATAGAAAAACACACACTGAGGCAGAGGAACGCGTTCCTCAAAGAAGGAGCGTGTTTCTGCTTTGAAATCTAAAAAACCTCAGATTTCCCTCCAATCAAGGAGCGTGTTCCTTATATGAGAAGCACATTCCTTTATGTGTCCGTTGGGCAAAGGAGCGAGGTCCTTCATCAAGAACCACTAACTCTATAAACTTTCTTATTTTGCCATTGACAACAGGAGCACATTCATTTTTCTCTAATCAAAAAAATCTGACTCTCAAGAAAAATCACAAGAGCGTGTTCCGTTTACAAGGAGCGCATTCCTTTAACTCTGATCAGAAAAATTTGAGTCTCTGAAAAATGTACAGGGGCGAGTTCGTTCAATGTGAAGTGATAGAAATCTGATTTTTCGATCATAATGAGTTTTGGACTTTGTCAAATACATAGTCTAACTTTTAAAAATAATTTTTGAAAAGATTGAAGTATAATTGACAAAATTAAATACGAGTAAATCAATCGACTAAGCATATGATTGAGACATTAAATACAATACACGTAAAACTATAAAGCCATGCAAAGTTGGAAAAATGAATACATATTAATCACTGATAATTATATGCATAATAAACAATTTTAACTATGTGATCACATAATTATCATGCTAATGTGTGTGCATGCATGATCAATAATATAATAGTGTATATGCATAAGTATGATAAACTATATGCATGATTTTCGAAAAGATGCAAATCATATTGTGGTTGGAACATGTAATGGTTACTCTACAGCACCAAGATTCTAAATAAGAATTACAAACATTAAGCTCTTAAATCTTCGTGCAATGATGTTCCTTCCACATGTTTTGACAGTATAGTTGAATTCATCTGATATAGTTAGTTAGCATTAAAACAACTACGTCAAAGAGATTAGTGATCACAAGTATGTTGTTTGTAATCATCAAAACAAAACAGGGTAAGAGTTGTTACATCAACAAATATAAGTTTAATGTTGACTTGTATCGTAGGAACGTAGAGAGTTAATTTCATGTGGATTATTATATAATGATTCATATCACTCATAAGAATTTCCTTCACCATTCTTTCAAAATATTGCAATGTTCGTTCTTCTTGCCCATTTCAAGTCCTTAAGAAATTTGGATCAAATGCATATGTGTTTTTAGTTGCCTACTAATATGAATATTAGTCAAATTTTCAATGTAGAGGATTTATACCCTTGTCAAGATACTTTTAAGCATCTTGTATCAGCTAGTATGCCTACGAGTATTCCTTTTACTCCTACTTTTTCAATTATTAGGCTACCCCTCTGTTCTTGATCATATTAACAAAGTGCTTGAAGATGATATTATTTCTACTACTAATGGAGATTTTCAACATTATATAGTTACTTGAAGAGGTTATCCTACTTATCATCCTACGTGGATTATTGGGGATAGATTTATTGCCTTAACTATAACATGTTTGAGCAATATCGTCATCATTACTCGTCGGAGTCGAGTTTTCTTTAGTTAGAGGGGATTGATGTAGGATGCATGTCAATTATTCCACTGTCACCTTATTTGCTAATGCTACGTACATAAATTAGAGATTGATTAGGATTTTTTATTTTTATTTTTATTTTATTTGTTTTAGGTACGTTATCTAATTTTGAGTTGTATTTAATAAAGACTTTAGATAGATTTGGATATCTTTGAGATTCTTAATTGGTTTATAAGTCATATATGGCTATAAATAACTTAGGTTGTAACTTGAAAACTATCGTTTGATGATTTGCAATAGAAAATTTCTTGTTTACTCAACTTTTCTCTTTCTGGTCGCCTTTAATTATACAATCATGTTTCTTCAAGATAGCTTGAAAGAATATTTAATAAACCTAATCGGGTGATTGGCATCCCTTCCCCTTTCACAAGTCAAAGGGTTGAAGTCCCTTCCTCAATATAATCAATAAAGGCAAGTTGTTTGTTTCTCTATGTCTTATTACGGGTCTATAGCCCTTTTTGTTTGGGTCGTATGTGCTCTTTGTTGTAAGAATTATGCCCTCTTGTTAGTATTGATTTTAGTATTTAAAAAACATTTCTTCAGATTTAAAAGATTGTAATCACAGAAGGAGAATGGAAAAGCATCTTGAGTAGCTTTTTCAAATTATGATAAATCTACAAATTTTGGTAGTTAGTGAAAATAAACAAACACGTCATATTAAGCCTTTGCTTACAAAAAGTGAAAAAGAAAAAAAAAAGTATTACTATCACAATAATAAACATACCATTTTTTTGTCTCTATGGCGATTAGGAGGGCCACTAATTGCGACTGCATGTTCTCTAAATGATTCATGACGCCATAAATGAATGTACTCTAGAAATAGAAAATCATTGTAATCTTGACAAATAAATAAATAATGACCTACTTCTTAATGTAGTATGTATGCTAATTACGATAGCGTTAATTTTTTTTTTGTTTTGAAAGCCAGCCTGCTTCATTAAGAAAAAGAAAGAGGACTTGCCTTCTCAAACACTACATTAGTGCTTACAGGTGCAACCTCCTCTAAGGCAATAGAAACAAAGAATTTGCTAAGCACATGAGTTGTCCTATTCCATTCTCTAAGGATGGCCTTAAACACAACATTTGGCCAAATACGAAGAAACGATTTGCAATCTTCATCAAGTTCACAAACTTCTGTGTGAATGTAATCAGAGGAGCAGATTGCAGCAATGGCATGAGATGCATCACTTTCCACAAAATTAATTGGGATTCCAAATCCAGCTGCCAGTGCGAGGCCCTCTCAAATTGCTAATAGCTCGGCCACCACCACAGAGTGACAACCTTTAATCCTCCTGGCCTATGCCACCAGAACATGCCCCTCGTCATCTTTGATTACCGCTACCACCCCAAACGCGTTTGACCTTGAAGAGACACTAGCATCAACATTGACTTTAATGTGCTCAGGGGGGGGTCCATCTGCTAGCTCTAGCCATTCTAGTAGTGGGGGGAGAGATTGGCATTTGTTGGTATTCACTAAGGGTAGTTTCATCTTTGAAGAGGATATCATCTGCAGAGAGACTTGTTTCACCCACCCTACTTTTGTTCCTGTCAACCCAAAGGACCCAGTAGATTAAGAAGATCTTCTCAAGCTCCCCACTATCAGTTTCCAACAAGAGATTCTTCCACATACCACGTCCCAAAAGATGCAAGAAATCATCTCTGATATCGTTAGCCCTCACAAGATCCCACACCTCACAAGCTTTTGGGCACTTGCAAACAGCATGGGTAGCAGATTCCATCTCCTCCTTACAAGCCTCACAAGTATCAAAATCAATGATCTTCCTTTTCCTTTGATTTTTGCATGTAGGGAAAGCACTGTGAATCATTCACCAATAGAAGATCCTGACTTATGGGGGGATTTTAAGTATCCACATCTTGTCCCACATTTGCTTGTTGCTTGGAAATTTTTAGCCACATTCAAGCTTTTAGTTTGCAGCCAATAGCTACTACTTACATTGTACTACCCATTCTTAAAGTAGTGCCATACAAGTTTGTCGAGGGGGCGACACACACTAAGGGGGATTTTCAAGATCTCGTCAATGTCAATGGGAAGAAAATTCCTTTGTAGCTTTCCCACATCCCACTCATTATGCACATTGATGAAATCAACAATTTTAGCCAATTGGGAGCTTGGCAGCGGAGATATGAGTTTGAAAGAATTAAGACGTGGGATCCATTTCTCTTGAATGCTTATCTGTGAACCGCATCCAACCCTCCGCTTAGATCCCTTCTTGAGAAGATCCCTACCCAAATGATACTTCTCCATATTTTTAACGCCCCCTTGCTATTCGAGCATCCCAAAAAGATACGTGAGGGAAGTATTTTCCTTTCAGAACTTGGGTAAGGAGGGAGGTCGGGTTGCTTAGAAGCCGCCACCCTTGTTTGGCCAGAAGAGCTTTGTTAAAATCTTCTAAGACTTTGAACCTCAAACCACCAACTGACTTGGATCTGCACATGCTCTCCCAACTTTTCTAGTGGATTTTCCTTCCATTCGAAGAGTAGCCCCACCAAAAATTTGCCACAATTAAGTTAATTTTTTGACAGAGGCCTTTAGGAATTCTGAATCAACTCATGGAGAAGACCGGTTGCGCTTGGATGACGGCCTTAATGAGAATTTCCTTCCCCCTGGTAGAAAACAGCTTTGAGTTCCAATGCTGTAGAGATTTTCAAATTTTGTCTTTTATGAAGTGGAACATTTGTATGGTATTCTTTTGACCTAGGGATGGGAGTCCCAGGTATCTTGAATGCCTAGCCACTTGTTGAATGCCGAGTCTATCCTTGAACCAGTTCTTCGCTTCCTCGAGAATGTTTGAGCTGAAGAACAACGATGACTTGTTGTAATTAACTTGTTGGCATGAAGCATCTTCAAATGATCGCAAAATTGATTGAACTGCATAAATGTAGATAGAATTTGCTCTACACAAAATCAACAAAGAAGTACACATGCCATAGGAATATTAATGATCCGAAAGAAATATTAAGAGAACAATTGTTTTGAACATATTAATTAAAGAGATATAAACTCTAAGTTTTCATCTTCAACCATATAATTATATTTACTTTATAATGTGCTTGTTGGTCTTTGAAAGAAAAAAACAGTTTATTATTACCAACAACATAATTTAGAGTCCAAAATGAGGTAATATTTTTTTTATGGTTTGTTAAAGTTACAAAACCTTAAAAGAGACAAAAGAACAAGTATCACATGTTGTGTTGTAAAAGGAAAATTTTGGTATTTGAGAGAGAGACAGAGAGAGAAGATTAAATTATAGACAGATCTCCACGTCTTAAGAGAAAACATACTGATTGTATGGTCACTATGGCTAAACACTAAACATTAATTTGTAATTACTTAAAAGATCAATTATAGCCAGATCTCAAGTACATGTCTTATGACCGACAGATCGACAGACATCCATCACTTGATACATTAAATACTCGTGGATAGCTGTATATACTCTTTATATGAATTTTTTCGAAAAAATTATAATAAGATGAGAGAGAAATTTAATTCTTGCTTAAGTTCAAACTATTTTCTATTGAACGAGAAAAAATTATAACAAATTAATTTTATGCATATTTAAAAGATTCAACTAAACTTAACTTTGCTAATTATTTTTTCAACTAAGATTGGTTATATCAAAATTGTACTCACTATTAAATACTATTAAATTTTTCCGAATTATATACCAACGTATAATTTAAAATAATATAATAGTATGTATGTGGGTATGTATACTTTGGGTATGTACAGTAAATGTCAATATAGCATTATAATTTGATTAAGTTTCATGTCATAGTTGATCTAATAAATTTTTACGTTTGCTGTCAGCTACCTATCATAATCCTCCTTTACTTAACTTTGGATCTATCATTGTAGACCCTCCGAGGCTTCCCAAAATAAAGTATTAAGTTGTTAAGACATCATACACACAAACATATATATATATATATATATATATATATATATACCAAGGGAGAATTAATGGGTGTACGAACTGCTGATATTGATCTATGCATGGAAGTATTAATTTGAGATATTTCAGAGCGCATATAGTGGAAGCTTTTATAATGTTCAGTTGTCCATTCTATGAAGTGAATAAAAGAAACCCCACCTGAAAAAGATAGGACATTAGGGTTCTCTTTGAAAAAGTACAAAAAACCCTCAAGTGGAGTGGAGGAGTGAAGAAGGAATTTATTTTTATTTTTATTTTTATTTTTTTGAAATTTGCCAGAGTGTTGTGGGATGGGGCTGTGAGAAAAGGAGACAAAAGGGTGCAAATGTGGGCTCCCACAAATGCTTCCCCCCAACACTGGTTTTGGATGCTTTTTATGATGTCTGTCTTCTTTTATGTGCACTGCCCCAAAGCCATAAAGTATTATTATATGTTCTCATTTGCTTTTCTCAATCTATTTTTTCTTTCTCTCTTTATTATATATATAAATATAGTACTTAGTCTATGCACCACCCACTAACTAGTAAACCCAACAATTATTCCCTACTCATTTGCTTACCACGATGAGATTGATGAGTTTGTCTTCATGGGATCATTAAATAAATTATATATAATATATCCATCCATTTATCCATATTATCCATCGAATATTCTCTTTAATTTATATGTAGTCATATTTTTATTTATTTTTTTAATTATTTAACTAACCCGATGATTTGAGAGACCTGAAACCCCAATAAAAGAACACTTAGTCATAGATGAATTGAATTAATTAAGTACCATGTACACCAACATATGGTTATCAATTTAAGATAGGAAAAATGTTAATTTAATTATAAAAAAAAATACAAGTGTACTTTCACATTTATTGGGTATGTGTGTTTTACAAATTTTTATATGTACAATAAATGATCCTATAGATGTAAAGGTGTAGTTGCATATATAGTTTTTTTTTTTTAATTTGTAATTAGATTAGCATTTTTTAGTAAAATATATATGATATTAATTTTAGAGATCAAAGAAAAATGCATAAAAGGTAGAGTAGAACTGAAGTTTTTTTTATATATATTTATTTTAGTTTTAGTAAAAATCAGAATTGGAATTTCTTTATAGATTCTAATTCTTCACTGAAAAGAATGAAAATGATCTAGAATGGAAGGTAAAGATAGTCACTTTATGTAAGAAAATTGCTAAATATTACACTTGATAGGACTATTAATAGGTAAAGCGAGCATTATTTTCTTTTCCTCCCTGTCTTTCAATACCAAGAAAGATATATATATATATATATTCTTTTTTTATCCATTTTTATTTTTATTTTTTATATGAACTGACCATTAATCAATTTCGTTGGTGTTGGGTTGGATGTGATTGGGGTTTTAAATACCTAAAAAATATTAATGATTTCAACTTTTAATTTATTAAATTGCATGATTTAAAAAAAATTAAACTCAACTCAACTCAATTAAGTGTCGGAGAAAATTACAAATCCATATATTGTAGCTAATACACTTATTATACCTTAAATCATGAATAAGTTGTCCATTTGTATGCTAGGTAAATGTGAAATTTGATGGCTAATGACACTTTGCCCCGGTAGTTTCCCCGAACTTTTGCCATCCTTATGACTAAGGTTCAACGTAAGTCCTCGTGCTGACTAGGTTTACTAAATAAAAGGTTAATTTTGAATATTGTGGAGGCATGAGCCCTTTTGTCTTGCTGGTGTTTGTCTGCCTATTTGTTGGCACATATGCTCTGCATTGGCCTTAGTGGCTCACTAGCTATGCTTGCATAGTAATTTATAATGTATTAAATGTATTTATTGGTAAGATTTTATCTAAAAATAGAGATTGAAATGTAATGTAACCTTGACAAAATAAATAAATAAAAGTGTAAAATGATTAGTACATAAAAAATATAGGCATATACATATATAGACATTAAATTTCACTATATCAAGAGTCTCCATAGGGTTACAATTAAACCAACTAAGCCAAATTTTCTATATATTGACTTGTTATGATTATAAATAAATATTTTTACATATTGGTATCTTTCCTTTAAAAAAATGTACATTAATATTATATCAGCACTATTAGATAAAAGCAAATGTCTATTATGATTATAATTTTGTTTCTTGATTTTTATCCCTTGGATAATGGCTTAAATATTTCACCATCTTACCATGCATCAAGTAGTTGATTACAATAATAAATAAAAAATTGAAAATATCACATATATATAATCATAATACATTTTTTCTATTTTCTTTTAGACAGATGTTTTTGTATACTCTTCATTTATACAGTAAATTCTATATTTTTAACAATTACTATAAAATAGTATATTTGTACATTGTTTATATTTGTATCATCAATACACGTGTGTGTGCAAACGTGCGATTGGGTGTGTGCGTGCAGCGAGTTTTATTCTTACGTACGTAATATAGCCACGTGATATTGAAAGTGTTAATTTGTTATATAGACCAATTGGCATCCAATAATAAAGTGTAGCATTGGAACTAATAATGATGACTGCAATTTCTATCCAATATTATCGTATAATTTGGTGTCGATGAAAAGTGAAAGAAAAAGCAAAGAGAAATGCTTGTTACAAATGAATGATAGGAAAACAAACTATGTTTGATTGAACACAAAGGTTAGAGAATCTTTCTTTACGTAGCATTTACTCCACTCGTGGAGTTGTAAGAAAGAGAGAGCCAAACCTTTGTGTTGTTTTAATTATTAATCCCTAATCACTAGTCATATCAATTACTATTATCTTTTAACATTTTTTCTGCTTTTTCAAAGTGATCCAATTATGAGAGATGAATTAATCCCATTAAGAGAGAATCTATATATCTTCGGATCAAATCATAACTATCACACATGCGTATATACATATAAAAAATATTTTATATATGTTAGGTGTCAACGTTATTTTTTGATACTGACATTTTATTCTTTTAGATATTTTAAAGATGTGTGTTTATCACACAACATCTCTAACATTTAAGAAAAATAGGGTACCAACATCAAAAAATAATATATATATATATACACACGCTACTAATTAACCCTAACCCTTGCCCGAAAATGGATGGATCTAAATTGGGTAAACTGGAGTTTTAAACCTTTTAAGGTGTGCGCGTTGAATGAGGCAAATATTTCAAAACCAAACTTGAGGCCTAGCTAACCTCATGCTACCTAATGTAACGTTAGTAAGAAAAAGATGATGAATTAATAATGTGTATATATATAAACTTATATATCAAATCACATTTCTTTTATAGATTATATATTATTATATTTATATGTATTAGCACTATACTAACTCTACCAAAGAATATTTCATTCAAATCTTTGACCATATCCTCATAGCTATGGCCCTACTTAAGATCTCATATGTAAAAAAGGAAGACTTCTTGACCATGACAGCTATCATTAAGGTCACTAATATGACTACTCTCTTCTTTCACTTCATCATCATTAGTCCCCCAACCCTCGTATTAACAGTTAATAATATAATGATTGCGAATAGCAAATGAAAAGCACCAGTTTGCCCATAGCCCATGAGCCTACCTCGCATTCCTTGGTTGTACGTCCCTTAAAAATATATTTGCAACAAATCCAACACCCATTTGATAATATCCAAGATATATATATTCTATTTATAATTTTAAAAGTTTTTTTTTTTTTTTTGAGTAGATTCAATGGTCTCCGGCTGGTGTATCCACCCGAGGGGTATCCGGGCCCTCTGAGTTCGGGACAAAGCCCGACTAACTCTTTTACCAATTCATAAAAAAATAGAAGGAAAATTAGTGGCAGCGAGGCTCAAACCCGGGTACTTTCGTTTCCCTAAGCTGTGTTCATACCACGAAATCATCAACTCATCGTTAGGTATTTATAATTTTAAAAGTTGGTAAAAACTCACCATGTGATCATTTTTTACTATTTTTCTAATATTACCGTCGTCAATTTTTTTTTGTAATCTTTTGATATATATTGTTGGGCCGCTATCCAATAGTTATAGCTTCTAGCTATGTTTAATGAGTTTTAACCTAGTATCAAATCTAATTTTGTAAGAGATATTAAGTTCAAGTCTTTTATTGAAATTATTTTCATATTTACTTTTTGTAACAGAATTCTTTCTATCAATATGAAGGATACATAGAGTTAGCACAGTCTTGCATTGCCTAATTAATGCAATGTATAAGTCTTTAGCAACTCCTCTCCCTGTAAATCACTTTAAGAATGAGTTAGACCCCGTAGAATTTATTCTGATATCAGCGCCAATGTATACTAGGGATGAGTTGAATTGAATTGGATTCCTACCCGAAAAGGATTGTCTAGTAACTCTAGCCTTGGTAATAACCAGGAGTGTTAACATAGTCTCACCTTCAAGAGTACAATTATAATGTGTAATATATAAGTGGACGTGAACTACTCTTAATTTCCTTGTAAACTAGTTTTCAAGGATAAATTATCGAGACCATAAGTTTCATTACACATTATGATTAATTATACCTAACATGGGATTATGCCCCCCAGTGAGGGGTCCTAGTGAGAACTTAATATTTATATACTATTGGTCTTTATTTACCTACAGCTATAACTTGTGGGTGCACCATATCTTTAATTATCTTTTTATTTGAGACGTAAAAATTACATGCAACATGCGTCATATATATGTATACATATATATGAGCAAGAAATGTGACTAAAAGGATATGTATACAGTAGTAAATATTTTCAAAATCTTGCCATTTGGTGCTAGCTAGTTGCAAAGGGACCTTTGTCGGTGAATGAGACTTGGCTTTGATTCATGGAAGGCAACCTGCAGAAACTACAGGTCCTACAACTACGTACATGATAAAACAGCTAAAACTATGCTATATATCTAACACATATTTCTCTTTTCTTATTTCCATATTGAATGGATACAATAAGGAGGGGTATTCTCTCAACCTCTCCTATCTTAATTAGGAATTCAAAAGGGGAATGTGGCCATAAACCATGTATAAAGGAAGTATTGTATTTTTAATTATTAGCCACTAGCTAGCTTTTTAGGGTATCAATTAATTAATATTATCAATTTTTGTTTAAGGGTATTATACAATAGGATGAAAAAGCATCAAATATTATATATGATCAAATTGACGTATGTAAAATTTTTTAGCATTCCTTTTAGAGCACTTATAATTATATGCTTATCCCTGCATGCCTTCAAATATATATATATGATTATATGCTTTATGCCCTCATTAATAATCACAATTCAAAGAAATATATATAATTTGAAAATTTTTGACTGCCTGCTTCTTCTTCTTTTTTCATCCATTTTGATAAATTTCATTGTAAAGTGTTTAATTAGTTTAAAAAAGACTTTTGTAATATTTCAAACCCTACTTTTATAATACGTAGCTAGTTGAATTGTTACTAATGAGGCTCCTATATATATATATATATATATATATGTTACTTGGTCTTTCTGTTTGGGTGCTGATGTGACCAATCAGTGAAGCATCCAATATAAAGTATGTGTGCATATCTATTAGTAGGAGTAATACATAAAAGAAGTGAAAGACAATTAGATGAGACAGTTAAAGAAGGCAGGATCGATGTTGCTTTTATTTTAATACCTAGATCATGATCCCTTGTAAATTTAAAACATAACTTTTCATTAATTTTAACAGATTAAATAAATAATATACAAAATTTAAATTAGTTGGATATTAGAAATAAAAAATATGATCACTTCATGACGAGTTCTCCAAATATAATTTCCATTATATAGTGAAGTACATAATTAATTTGAAGTGAAAATGTTTTGGCAATGTTAGTCTACATCATATTTTTCTCTCTTCAAATAGGTTGTGGATGACTAATGTTTGGAAATCTTAGGACTTAATAAGGTCATATAATTACTGACATAAGAGATATTACACATACATAAGATTAACTAGAAATAGGATCTACAAATAAGTGCGTATTTTGCCAACATGGAGTTGATGTAGTTGGTAAAGAAATATAGTTTTAGAACTCAAAGGTTTCAAATTCAACTTTTGTCACCGCCTCACCCTAGAAGGTAAGGGGATTAATGAGTCAGGAATGAGCCTAATGCCTCTCTAAGAGCACGGTTTGGTAATAAAGTCGGTTATACAAACTAACTATCAACATTAATTGTATCTTCTAAAAAAATAAATAAATACATAAGTGCACATTTTAAGTCATTTGTTTTTTTTTAATACTCCATCCTTTTCTTTTGGTTATCGGTTTTTCAGCTCCCGGGAGGTATCCTCCTTCCCGAAGGGTGAGACTAATCATTTAGGACTTCGGGCACTTCAAAGGTGATTTTGAGCAACCCTCCCAATAGGGATATGTTAAAGGTGGGCTTGAACTCGCAATGCGAGTCCCTTAATTGTCTTAAGGTGTACTCTTCATCCAGAGAACCAACCCCATGTTGATAAATACTCCATCCTTACATTAATTAATAAGAATGGAACCAATAATATGATCTCATGATAACCTCTTTTCTTCAATAATGCAGGTGTAATGTATAGTTGGCCTTTCCTTTTTTCTTCCAAGCAACCTGAATGATTAACCAGGTAAAGAAATACTTTTTTCCAATATATATATATATATTGAAAAATTATATAAACCTGTCAATATATATATATGAAACTTCAGACTAGTTTTGTATTAGGTATTTTGAGAATAAACTTGTGAGCTAGAGGTCACATATTAATCTCCAAACAATACAAGCTAGACAACATTTATCATCTCTTCACGAACCAACAATGGCAAGAGCTTCATACATTTGGTGCGCGCACCCACTTTTATTTTGATAGATGTAATTTAAGAGTGGACTTTAGCCCATAATCATGCAAGATGGAGAAAGTGGATTCATGCATTCAGCCAACCCTGTTTATGTGAAGAAGTTGAGTTCACTCCATAAATTATTTTTTTTGTTTTTGTCCTCATAAATATTTTTCTTTCATAGTTTTCATTATCTTTTTTATATATGGTGGATTATTTATCTAGAATACCCAATATGGATTGTTAATATTTATACGTAGCTACAAAAAATATTATGAGTTGTATACTTATATCTTATCTAAAAAATCTAATATAATTATATATTCTAACGTCACCCCCCTTTTTTAGTAAACCAAAAAAAAAATGTTTTTACAATAGTTAATATAAGACTACAAAGAAAAGTAAAAGAAACACTATATCTACACGTGGATATATATAGTAATCTGTACGCTTAATATCAACGTTATTTTTTTTATGCTGATACCCATCCTTTCTTTAAAATTTTAAGAATATATGTATGTTTAGAAATATTATATAATATTACTATACATATAAATATATATTTTTTAATATATATATATATATATATATATATATATATATATATATATATACTATACACACAACGTAAACTTGAAGAAAGAAGAAGTAAAAAAAAAAGAAAAAGAAATTAAATAATTATATGTATAGAAACCAAATGAGTGGAGTGTGAAAAAGTTGGGTTTGGGGCGGAGAAGTATTACTGGTCACAAGTTGATTTTATGTAACCCATTATATGTAAAAAAAATAAAAAAGACTAGAGTGATCAGCTTTTGCTTTTAAAAGCCACTGCTTTTGATTTGTTTATCGGAAGGACTGTCTGCTGACCATACAGAGATGACCGTGCCATACTACCACCCTCTGGCTGGCTATGGAATCAATAAAGCAACCTCAACCCACTTTTTTTTTTTTTTTTTTTTCTTTTTTAATACAAAAACAAACACAACAAAAATAAATATTCAAAAAGAAAATAGACACTTCTTTTTAATTTGTTTAATACAAAAACAAACAATCAATAAATGTCCAAATAAATAAACAAATAATTAAAATCTTTAGAAAAAAAAAAACAGAGATTCCAATCTTCTTTGTTTAGAAAGAAATGATGGCACCACCACTCACCCTTCCTTTGCATCACCAATTTCTAAAAGGAAACCCAACTTCTTGAGATCCCCACTTTTTTTTTAGTTTTTAATTCATTAAAAAAAGATGGAATTTGGGACTTTACTGGGTGGCCAAACTCAGGGAATGTTGGATTCCCCACAGCTAAAAAAACAGCCAAACCAGAACCCGCTATTACTCGTCTATTCTTCTCCTTCTTCTTCTTGGCTTTCCTTGCTTTCCCCGTTTCACTCTCTGATTTATTTCTTCTTTTCTCTCTCTCTCTCTCTTCTTTTTTTTTTTTCTTTTTTATAAAAACTTTTAAACAAGCCAATGGCACTCATTTCATGCCCACCACAACACTCATCTCAATGCCAATGGAGAGGAGTGGATTGACTGATTCTGACTTACTGATTTACCGGACAGACTTGACCCCACATAGAACTTCTTCTTTTTTTGATTAATTTCCTTAAAATTTATTTTCTTAATTTTCTTGACATCCACTTTGTATTTTCTCCTTAAAATCTTTGTACATGAACAAGAACAGCATATAATCAATCCCTCACTTTTTTTCTAGACAAATGCATGATTGATGATAAAGCCACCACCACTTGAGAAGCTTTCCTTCTCTTTTTGAGTTTATCTAGATTTTCTTTTCTTCTATCTTCTTTATTTAGCTTTTTTTTTTATGTATAAATATCCCTTTGCTTTTGTTATTTCTTTTATTTTTTTTTATTTTTTTTTCTTCTGGTAAACCAGTGGAAGGCATGCTATGGTTCTTCTCTCTTTTACTACCAAATTGCTCTCTTTTCTTCTGTCTGACATTACATTTGAGTTATAGGGTCTCTGCCACAGGAAGCTTGTGGAGCTCTCCTGTCTTCTTCTTCTATTTCTTCTTCTGATTCAAAAGAAACCCATTTCAGAAAAAATTGATTCCTTTTCTCAATTCAAATCAAATTCTGCCATTTCTCCCCTCCCTTCTTCTTCTTCAGGATTTATTGCCTTTTGTTGCCTCTGGGAATTTGATTTCAAGTACCAGAATTCAATGGAAACTAAAGCTGTTTTGTTTCCTGTGGCAATGTTTTGGTTTTTGACTTCTGCAGCTGCTTTGCTTTCTCCTAAAGGAGTTAATTTTGAAGGTAATTTTAATTTCATTTTTTTCTAATAAAATTAAAAAAAGGGTGAGTGAAAATGGAGTATATTTTGATCTTTATTTTTTGTTATTCAGTGCAAGCTTTGATGGGTATAAAACAGTCTCTTACTGATCCTCATGGTGTTCTTGAGAACTGGGATGAAACTTCTGTTGATCCTTGTAGCTGGACTATGGTCACTTGCTCTAGTGAGAGTCTTGTTATTGGACTGTAAGTTACTTCTGCCACCCAAAAAAAAAAGAAGCAAGCTACAAAACTGGTTTAAAAAAAGATGTGTTCATTCTGTTTTTGAATTTGAAGTGTTTGGTTTCATAGAATTAATCTTTTATATTAGAAAATTTAAATGAAGTTTGCTTTAATGGCACTATTGCAGGGGAACTCCAAGTCAGAACTTATCTGGTATGCTATCTCCAAGTATAGGGAACTTGACAAATCTACAGACTGTGTAAGAAGACACACCTTAGTTGTCAAGTTAATCACTCAAAATTTATTATCTCTGATGCTGGTTTTTAATGATTTAAAGTTTTTTTTTCAGGCTCTTGCAGAACAACAACATATCAGGGACAATTCCCACAGAGATAGGAAGACTTTCAAAGCTTCATACTCTTGATCTTTCCAACAATGAATTCACTGGCCAAGTTCCCTCTTCTTTAGGCCACATGAAAAGCCTCCAATACCTGTAAGTTTCAGTTCATCAAGAACAACCAAAAAGAAAAATGATAAAACCATAATTAAAAAAAAAAAAAAAACTTTGGGCTACTAATTATTTTTTGGGGGGGTCTGATGATGAGTTTCTTTTAAATTTTGGAATAGGAGGCTTAACAATAACAGTCTCTCTGGAGCATTTCCTTTGTCTTTGGCCAACATGACCCAACTTTCTTTTCTGTAAGTCTATATGATTAATACCTTTCTTTCCATCTTTAATGGAAGCTTCTTGCAGAAGATTGATTTTGCATTTGTGTTATTTGCTTTAGGGACTTGTCTTACAACAACATAAGCGGCCCAGTACCGAAATTTCCTGCAAGAACATTCAAGTGAGCTCAAACTTATTTAAAATTTCTCTCGTTGTGATCTATTGATTTTTTCTATAAGAATTAACTTGGATTATTAATTTTTTATTTTTTTTTTTTTTGTGATTCAGCATCGTCGGGAATCCTTTAATCTGCGCAACAGGATCAGAGAAAGAGTGTTTTGGAACACTGGTTCCTCTTTCCTTCAACCTAAGCAATTCACCAAGTATGGAATTTCAAACACATTTTAGCTGCTTGTTAAAAAGTTTTCATTTTAACTACTTTGATGATATCTTTATTTTCACTAAATTTGTGTTCTTGTTTCTTCTTTTCACTTCTTTGATGCTAACTCTAATTTCTTGTGCATCTTTAGCTCAACCTACAAAAAGACCTAAAAGTCACAAATTAGCCCTTGCTTTTGGCACAAGCTTGGGCTGCATCTGTCTCCTCATTCTTGGGTTCGGGCTCCTTCTCTGGTGGAGGCAAAAACATAACCAACAGATCTTCTTCGACGTTAACGGTCAGTAAACCAAGCTAAAAAATACCTCTTAATTATTCAAACCTTAAATTTCTACTTGTTACTCACAAAAAGGAAAATATTTTCATAACTTTCAGACCAACACCGGGAAGAGGTTTGCCTCGGAAACTTGAAGAGGTTTCATTTCAGGGAACTTCAAGTTGCAACTGACAATTTCAGCAACAAAAACCTGGTCGGAAAAGGTGGGTTCGGAAATGTCTATAAAGGTTATCTTCAAGATGGGACTATCGTGGCCGTGAAGAGGCTTAAAGATGGAAATGCAATAGGTGGAGAGATCCAATTTCAAACTGAAGTTGAGATGATAAGCCTAGCAGTGCACCGAAACCTCCTTAGGCTTTGCGGGTTTTGTATGACAGCAAGCGAGCGGCTTCTCGTTTATCCCTATATGTCCAATGGAAGCGTTGCTTCACGTCTCAAAGGTAGACAAAACAAAAAAACCTTCTAAAAAATTCTGCAAAATTCATTTCAACTTGTAACTTAGACTATTCTAATTTCCTCATCAAAGCCTTTAATCTCCTCTGTTCTTCATTTTTTTAGTTTTAAACTTTTTCTTTTTATAGCAAAACCAGCCTTAGATTGGGGAACGAGGAAGAGAATTGCATTGGGAGCTGCGAGGGGTCTATTATATCTTCATGAGCAATGTGATCCAAAGATAATTCACAGGGATGTGAAGGCTGCAAACATACTTCTTGATGACTACTGTGAGGCTGTGGTTGGAGACTTTGGATTGGCAAAGCTTTTGGATCATCGAGATTCGCATGTTACCACGGCCGTGCGAGGCACTGTTGGACACATCGCCCCCGAATATCTCTCCACTGGCCAGTCCTCAGAGAAGACCGATGTGTTTGGATTTGGGATTCTTCTCCTCGAGTTGATCACCGGCCAAAGAGCTCTTGAATTTGGCAAGGCAGCAAACCAGAAAGGAGCTATGCTAGATTGGGTATGCACCAGTTAATTATTAATTATGAATCCTCACATAAATCACATAACCTTTCATTCTTAAGATCATGATCTTAAAGGGTACTCTTCAAGTTCATTTGTAGAACTTTCGAAGTGCCTGATTCAATCGGAAAATCTCCCTAGTTAAATGTTGAGAGAACTCTATATGTAAGTTCTTAAGACTGATGTCAACTTGTTGGGTATGTGTCTCATCATTATAGAGGCCTTTTAAAGAAAAACCCCACATCTGTGCCTAGATCCTGGCCTGCCCAACAAAACTAATAGTACTATATATCATATTTTGAATGCTTTCTTGAATTTACTTATTCTTCGACATAAGTTTTTTGTAACTTCAAATTCACAGGTGAAGAAGATTCACCAAGAGAAGAAGCTAGATATGCTAGTTGACAAGGACTTAAAGAGCAATTATGATAGAATTGAGCTCGAGGAAATGGTTCAAGTTGCTCTACTTTGTACACAATATCTTCCGGGCCATAGACCAAAGATGTCCGAAGTGGTTAGAATGCTTGAAGGTGATGGACTTGCAGAAAGATGGGAAGCTTCTCAAAGAGCAGAAGCAAGCAAATGCAGAGCTGCCCATGAATTCTCATCGTCAGAGCGATACTCCGATCTCACCGATGACTCTTCATTACTAGTCCAAGCAATGGAGCTTTCAGGGCCAAGGTAAATATTCATCTCCAGCATAGAATCAAGAAATAAAAAGAAGAAAAGGGAAACGAAAAATAGTACAGCTACATGATCAAGACTTGCTCAACGAAACAGACGTGGATTCTAAAAGTTTTCGTTGAATGCTAGTACGACATATCAGAGTGGCAAAAGGGTTGTGATGACAATTGGTATGTACAGAATCTGAATTAATCAAGGAAGTTTTCATTGTTTAGACCGAGTGAGAGTGATCCATAATGTCATTTTTTTTTAAGGTGATGAGTGAAGAAACCTTGGGGAATCCAATTAGAAAGGAGTCAAGGTTTTGTGAATAATGAATGATCTTGACATGAGTGATAAATTTTTCCTTCAAATTTTCAAGCAAATAGAAGATGAGAGTAATGTTAATGTCAGAAATATAAACATGGGTTTTTGTAATTTGTACTCTCTAGATTATTACTTTTAATGTGATTTCAAAAATCCATTCCAGTATCCCTTTTCTTGTGTTTTTATTCTTCTTCTTCCTTCTCAGTTAGTACGTTCAAAACCTTGATGAATATAATTAACACAAGCATATAACTCTGGTTGTGGATTGATGTGGGTGTTAATGGATAATCAAGATTATTCCTTCATGGGTGATCAAGATTAATTAATGGCAATGCCATTGCTTTATTTCTATTTATATTTTTCTTTTGAAAAGCTTTTGAGAACTTTTTTTTTTCTTTTCTAAGTATGATTTTCATTTTACAAGGAGTATTTTAGATTAAATAGAAAGAGGGAGAATCTATACTATAAGCAAAACCAAAATTAATTCTGTGACATTGTTTTTCTCTTTAAATATACACTTTTAAATACTAAAGTTCTTTATTCTATTACCTCCTCTTTTTGGAGAACAAATATGCCTGTGGGTGCACCATTTTTCTCTCTTTTTTCCTTTCCTTTGGTAGACTTTGTTCACATATCAAGCACGTATGTGTTGGTTGAGGGGAAGATATATGATTTAATATGCATGATAAATAACTTGTTCTAAATCATCATTAGAGTAGTACAAAATCTAAATTTCAGAATAATATGGGAAAATATTATGGGTTTTTAATGAAATTAAATACTAAATCTAGTGATTACTATATAAGAAGTATAAAGATAAAATTGAAGCTTTTTAATTGTAATATTTAATTGCAATCCCAAACTATATATTGAAGTTCAAAGGGGATCTTATGAAAAATTACAATAGAACAAGCCTATATCAATATGTTCAATCGATTTTTTATATATATCCAAATACATAAGTATTTAGATCATTAATACATATAAATAATACGTATTTATTCTACTTTCTAATTGTACTATTTAATTGCAATCACGAACTATATATTGAAGCTCAAAGGGGATTTATGAAAAATTACAGTAGAACAAGACTATATCAATGATGTCCAATCGATTTTTTATATTCAAATACATGAGTATGTAGATCATTAATCCATACAAATAATAAGTATTTATTCTACTTTGAAAATAGAAGAAAAAGAGTTTAGGTATGTATTTCAAACTTTTATAGAAAATTTTAAAATTTTAAGTAAAAAAAAAAATCCAATTAATAGTAAACCAAAAAAAAAAAATCCCAAATTATAGGATTTCTCCTATTTGAAGTGACACTACAAGATTGTGTCAATATGCCCAAATAAATCAAGAGTTCATAAAATATTTTCTATTTAAATGGTAATAAAAAGGAGAATGACTTTACATGGTGTATAAAATAAGTGAGTTGTAATTTTTCACATTGATTAGATACTTCTACAAACAAGATTACCCAACTTTTACATCATTGCACAAAAGGTTATACCACATCCGAGAAATGTTTTCCCTTCCTTTTCATTTTTTAACTTAGGTCAAGCTTGTCACCTATATTATAGTGCTGAGCTATTTTATAAAACATTATTGCCTCACTATAGCAAAAAAATATTATAAAAAGTCTCTACCATAGCTCATTGATTAAGATAGATGGTGTCTTTATGTCCTAATCAATCCTTTTCTTCTTGATTATCGTATCATATGATCTTTTAAGCATAAATAGAGGCACAAAGCTTCTATTTTTTTTTTTTTTTCCATTTGATAAAGAATCTAGATTCTCTAACTAAATTAATTCATCTACTTATTCTTGTGACAAAAGATGACAACAATCGTCTCTTTTCACTGTCTCCCACAACTGGCGGAGTCAGTATTTAAAGTTTGTTTATTTATTTTTATTTTTTTTGAGAAGTAACAACTTCTTACATCCTACACCATTCAATTGATCTTGAATTAGTATGTTAAGTATCGAAAGGTGGCGTATAATATATATTTAATGAAATGTAAACCATAGAATTAGTATAAGATTAAAATATACATATATAGTCTATGTTGTCTAAGCCTTTCTGTTCTAATTTTTATTAAGAGATAGAAAATTGTCATTTAAAAAGATTTTTAGTATTGCTCAAGAGAGATTACTAAATGAATTTGGAGCATTTCGACCTACATTAGGACAAGTATTTCAGTTAAAATAAAATTAGGAATTCATGCAAATTAGCACGTAAAATCATTACCCTAGTGTCTTAAGCTCCCGTATTTCAATCCAAGATTCTTCAAATTCAATCTTTGATCCTTTGCCAAATTTAAATTTCAAATTTAGTATTTTAGTTTCTTTTCATTAGTTAAATAATCACTTCATTTCTAATTTTCCAAATATAGTTAAATTTGACCAATTTTAATAATTAGCATTAATCCTTGTGGGACGATACTCTTACTTATCATTTATTACTTGTGCGACCCGTTCACTTACGAAAATTTTTAATTGTGAAATTAAATACGCAACAAGTTTTTAGCACTGCACCCATGAGGTATCCGGGTCTCTTGGGCTTAGGACAAAGCCCCCCTAACCCCCCCCCCACCTTCGGATGAGAGATAAAAAGAATTGGTAGGAGAGGGTTTTGAACTAGGGACCAGACACATCGCCGAACCCGCACTTCAACCACCAGATCGATGCCTCATTGGCAAGTTTGTTTCAATTTGGTATTGCTCTTGCAACCTAAACTACTGTTTAGAGTTAGTGATACATTTATATACCTAAAATGATGTTTTACTTACCCTTTTACATGTCTTAATCAACTATTATGCCCCTGTATGTTATGGTCTTGAGTCCTTGTTGTAAAATTTGTAGTATTTTACCCTAATTGCAAACTCATTTGCATAATTCTTTAATACCAGCTAATTAAGGTGGTGTTTGTTAACTTTACTTACAATCTCTAAAAAACATTGAGGGTAATAAAAAAAAAATATTTTGTTGATAAATTTTTTAATTTTTTCAACCACTAATTGAAATAGAGGTGCAACCTCTACAAAAAAACAGAAAAAAACCTTGGCTTATTTTAATAAAGCTTAAACTTTTACTATAAAAAGAAGTTGGCTTTGAAGTAGACGTAGAGGCCCTTGTCAAACAAAAAAAAAAAAAGTAGAACTAGAGGCTAAACAGAGGCTAAGTAGAGAACTACTAGTTGCCTTCAACTAAATATTATTTTTGTCATGTATAAACTATTGTGGTTCAAATCCATAAATAGTTAAAAACCTTGTAAAGACTTTGGCTCCGGTGGTAGGGGCAAGCGAGGTTGCTAGTTCAAAACTAAACTCAAGAGACATGTCCTCCAATGTGTTGGTTAACGATGTCCAAAGGCATTTGCAGTAGTGCCCTAAAAGAATTAGTAGGACAAAAATCTTAATACCCGTCATTACACGTACTTCAACAAGAGATCTTTCTGTTTTTTTTTTTTGGGATAACTGAGGGTATCCGGCTTTTTGTTTTTTTTTTTGGAATAACTGAGGGTATCCCGACTAACCCCTTAGTAGTTGGGCCCCTGGTCGCCCAAGCAGAAATGCCCATAGTGGCCAATGCTAGTGGATGCCAAGAGATGATCTTTAAGCCAAAGGATCTTACCTCAAAACCATATCTCCAAGCTATGCGTGCCTAGTCTGCCTTCGTTGAACAGAAAATACAAGGATCAAGACCCAGTTCCGGAAGTATAATTTCCATGAACAGAGTGTTGAAGGCTGCGATGCCTGAAGAAAAGAACTAGTGCATCCATCAAGTCTATAGGATTTTACAAATTCACCTTCAAATCCACCTTCTTACCTCATTACTTGTCATGGCTGCATTATAGATGTTTCTGACAAGGCTTCACTTCCAGGTCCTGAGATCCTTTTGGATAATTCTTTCAAAGATGTAATCTCCCAACAACTAACAAGACTATTTCCTTAATGAAAATGACAATATCAGAATGCCATGTATGCAAATGTTTTAGTTACAACCTAGTCCTAATCACTTGGAATCAGGTAAAACCACTTCACAAAGAAAATTTACATATTTTCAGAACTACCCTTTTCGCATCTTCAGAACCTCAAAACCTGATACTCACCAAAAAGTAATAGTTACATCATAGATGTTACTCCTAAACAGAAAAGTGGAATCGGCATGTAACAGGAATTGCATCTGTAGAAAAACTATGCACCGGTTTACACGTTAGAGAAATGACTGTAGACTAATAGTCAACTTTAGACTCAACGTGAATTTGACAGAGCCTTTAGGGAGATTAATGCCGCACCACTTAACACCAAAGAAACAAGAAGAGGAACTCCAACTTGATCAAAATAACTTGTACTGTTTCTGTCTGATCTTCCATCCCGAGAGCGATCTCCCAATCTTTCATGGATAAAATTGCTAAGATTGTCTAATTGATGCATGAGCTGACGCTGCTGCCGTGCTATCAACGTTATCTGTTTTTGGACAAAATAAAGAAGAAAAAAAAAGGATACCACAGATTAAGGTCACAGTTTAAAGTGAAGAATCAAGCCATAATCTGCAAGTTATCTGAGATCATATCCAAGTCAAAATCTTTAAAATGGTTGAATGCAAGGGTGATGACACCAATCATCTTGGCTCAATGTTGTGATAAAAGAGTTGTCAAATAAAACTGTCAAGAAATTTTAACCACATTAAGATAACCTCTTATGCAAAGCCAGCAAGTGAACAAAAATTGCTCCACTTTTGATGGTTTAATACCATTCAACTTAAAAATTGTCAAATTTGGGTTAACTTATGAACACAATAGTCTGATAGCATTAAAATAATTAAACTAGCAAAGATAACTCTCTTAACACACAAGCTTGTTCTCAGAACTGTTGATTAATCACTGCTTCACCACATGTATACACAACATTCATAGAGCACGTAAGCAAAAATATTACAATATTCTCCTAGATCTTTTCCTTGATCCAGATTTTCACCCTATTTTCCTTCAATTTCTCTAACCTATATACATACCTTTACTACTGATGATGCGTAATTATCGTTTTACAATCATTTCCTCCCATATTACAGGCATGCATTTGTACAGATTCTTTACCCCATTTTTCCCTTTAATTCCACGTACATACAAAATATGCTATATAAATAAGAAATTGAGTTGACCTCATATGGTTAATGAGAAATACAAATGAGGGTATGGACAATTGAACCCTCGACATCCTTCTTTGATATAATATTTCATCCTGCTCTATAAGCTAAAGGCTGTTATTGAAGTACTTGCATAAAGCACAAGCATTTACCTAGAACTATTATGTAATTGACTGTCCTTTCATAACCCACCAAAATGTAATATTTGCTCATTAATTTTGATATTATTAAATTTATAACTGGCATGTAATTTCCCTTAAGTTCCATGCAGCTCCTTGAATTGTTAAAGCACTAAATTAAGAATTAAATACAAGTAAAAGTACATGACATAGGCGACATTTATATTATAAAAAAAAAATCATTCAAAACTGTGATATTAAAAGATTCCAATGAATCTCTCTTTTTTTCAATGAATGATTGTAATTTGTAAAAAACAGAAATCAAATGTCAAATTTATAAGAAAATATCACCGAAAACTGAAAATATTTGAAATTTAAGCTCAATCTATAATAAAACAGATAGAAACTAAAGAGTCATTAAAGAAAGAAAGAAAGAAAGAAAGAAACGTAAATTTTTTTATTTTTTATTTTTTATTTTTGGTCAAGAAAAGGCAAAATGATTTACAGATTCAAATATTGAATTGAAAAAGATAAGCACATGTTAGAAATAGACTATATGTTAATCTATAATAAATGCCGTATATACTATAATATTACTAATATTCGGCACACGTGTGTTGCACACTAGGAAGAGAAGGAAATCATAGGATATTGCTTTGGAGCTTTCTAAGCAGTAAGTCCTTTCTCCTTAAAATTCTTCATTTAAAGAAGATAACACAAAGCAAAAAAGAAAAAGAATAAAGCAGAATGCCGAATGATGATACCTCTTCCATTAATGGAGATTCCCTCACCAACTGGGATGAAGAGGATGAATTAGGTAGTAAAGATCCGCTCAAAGAACCATTTCCCAGGCTAGACACAAAGAGAGATGTTGGTGCAGAGCCATTGCAGGCTTCAGCTTGCAAAGCCAAGTTTTGTTGGCTAACAGAAACTTTCCTGGTCGTAAACTTGGAATTTAACTCCTCAATCCGAGATGTAAACTCATCCATCCTCTCGTTAAGTGTGGAAATCTGTTCTGAAAGTTGAGTAATGACTCCCTATACAAGATCCAGATAAATATGAATAAGCCTTGAGAAAATTACCCAATTGTCTACCAACAAGCAGTCTTAGAGTAACTTGGTTTCTCAAGTCCTGCATGTATTTACCTGGTTTGTGATTCCTGTAGGTGAGTCAGGAGTTCTTCCAATGTATCTACTACTGTTAACAGAAAGCCTGGTCAGTCGGGAAATATTTTTGTCCCCTTGTGTTGAGTACGAGTGAGACAAACCACTGCACATTTGGACGCGTGAACACAATTTAGTTTTGTAAAACAATGAAAATTTTAATTAACGAGAAAAGTTTAAGAAATTGGTAAAGAAAAACGTGTTTTGTACAATAACAAAAAAGGAATAAGCTTTTAAACACAATAAAGTTAATTGTTATACTAGACATTTTAGAAAGAGAATTGATTAGATTATGACAAAGATACTCTCAGACATAGTCAACAAAACTTGAAAATGGCAGGTACTAGGGATAAATAGAACTATTAAAATAGAGCTTTAATACTGGATGGGAGAGTACAGTGAACAAGGACAAGAAATTAAAACCTCTTGAGAAGTTTATTTCTCATTGCAACCCTATCCGCAGAAGCTCGGGAAAGTGCTTCTTTTGGGCTCGACGAAACCAAATCCTCATCTATGCTGAGCTTTGTCTTCAAGTCGTCAGGCAATGCCTACAGAATAATCTGATTAGTCAAATATGAAAGCAAGAAAAGGCCTTTTTAGTTACTTTAAACAGTGTCAGAAGTGATGCATACCATGACCTCATTTACCAGCTTTTCCAGCTGAATTTGCTCTATATAAGTGTGAGGAACATATGAACCATCCAAACCCAACTGCTCTGCAACAAATTTCACATACAATCGATCTCTACCTTGAACCTTGCACCAAATAGTATGAACATTTATGTTAGTATTTAGACATGAAAATTTGATTTACTAAGCTAGAAGGTAGCAGTCTGTCACGTCTACAAGTTGCACGTATACAAGGAGCCACTATGTTTGGCAAAGGAGATAGGTACCAGGAAAAATACTGTTGATAAATTGACTTCTTTCAAGGACTTCCTCGTCTTTCTCTAACCAGGTAAAAAGCCTACATAAACTATCACTACAATTCAATCCTGCTGTACTCAGCAAAAGCTCAGAGTGTAGCTATTAAATCAATTGTCTTACTTATGCATTAAGAAAGATTAGTTTGATAGAATTAAATTTCTCTCCCATAAGACAATGCCACCACAGAAGCACAAACACTTTACCTAGCATGCAGCTCCTGTTCCAACACTTATATTCTTAACAAAACTTTTTTCAGTCCTACCGCCAAGCCACGGTGCAATAATGTCTCTTCTGAAACTCAGTCTTCTGCCTGATAGTAATGATTTTTGTTCTATATTGATATTCAAATTTTTTTTTTTATCATAGACACGAGATACCCTTTTTGTTTAGATTTTATATCAAGCAAACATATAGGATTGAAGCTAAGTGTTGTAAAATAAACAAATCTAGAACACCAAAATATAACGTGGTTCAGCTCAATGGCCTACGTCCACTGGAGAAGAGAGGAGAGTATTTCTTATTGATTTTGTCACAATGTGAGAGCATATATAAATAGATGTACAGGGTTGTATACTTTACAAACTTAGTAAATGATATAAATGGCAACTTCTAAAACACTCTTTCTTGTATATGGTAACACAATCCCATAGATTGCTCTCTTCTCCGCAACACTCCCCCTCAAGCTGGTGAGTAAAGGTTTACCATTCCCAGCTTGGACACATTTGTTTGAAATACAGAATGACTTAACCCTTTAGTGAGCATATTGGCGAGCTGGTTATTGGTAGACACATATGGAGTACAGATCAACCCACTATCAAGCTTCTCTTTAATGAAGTGTCTATCAATCTCTATCTGCTTGGTTCGATCATGTTGAACTGGGTTGTGGGCAATGTTGATGGCAAACTTATTATCACAATAGAGCCACAAAGGGTCGTCCCAACGTATCTTCAAGTCTCCCAAAATTATTTGTAACCATAATAGCTCACACACCCCTTGTGCCATTGCTAGAAATTCTGCTTCCGCACTAGATCTTGCCACTACATTCTGCTTTTTACTTCACCATGTCACCAAGTTTCCACCAAGAAATGTACAATATCCTGTAGTTGATCTTCTGTCAACTACTGAACCAGCATAATCTGCATCTGTATATGCTTCAAGAGCCACTCCTGTGTGTCATTTAAATAAGATGCCCTGTCCTGGAGTCCCCTTAAGATACTGTAAGACACAGTTAGCTGCTTGCAAATGAATATCTCTAGGGTTATGCATAAATTGACTAATTACACTTACTGCATATGCAATACCCTGTCTCGTGTGAGAAAGATAGATGAGTCTTCCTACTAGTCTTTGATACATTTCCTTATTAACAGTAGGTGCTTCTTCAGCTTCTCCAAGTTTGTGATTGGGATCAATAGGTGTGGTTATTGGTTTGCATGCTAACTTCCATGTCTCTTTAAGAAGATTTGTAATGTACTTCTGTTGAGAAATAAAGATCCCTTGTTTGGAGTGTGCCACTTCAATTCCAAGAAAGTACTTTAATCTTCCTAAATCCTTAATCTCGAATTCGTTGCCAAACACTGTTTCAGGCTCTGTTTCTCATGCTCATCGTTTCCCATCATAATGATGTCATCTACATATACCAAAAGTGCAGTGACTCCCCCTGAAACAAAGTGTTCAATGAATAAGGTATGATCCCCTTGGCTCTGCTTGTACCCCATTTCTTTCATTACTTTGGCGAAGCGGCCAAACTATGCTCTTGGAGTGTTTAAGTCCATACAAGGCCTTTTTCAGTTTGCATACTTTACCAGTGGTTAGGTTGTTCTCAAATCCAGGAGGGCCTTCCATAGAGATCTCTTCTTCCAGATCTCCGTGAAGAAATGCATTTTTCACGTCAAATTGTTGCAAGTCCCAGTCGTAGTTGGCTGCCAAAGAGAGTAGTAATCGGACAATATTCATTTTGGCAACTGGTGCAAATGTCTCCAAATAGTCCACACCGTATATCTGAGTGTACCCTTTTGCTACTAGTCTTGCCTTGTATCTCTCCATTGACCCATCTGCTCTGTATTTAATTGTATAAACTCATTTGCATCCCACAGGTTTCTTCCCGGCAGGCAAATCAGCCAACTCCCATGTTGTATTTTTCTCCAGGGCTTCCATTTCCACATTCATAGGTTGTTTCCAATTTGTATTAGATAAAACCTCGGATAATGATGTAAGAGTCTGGATATTGTTCAGGCTGGTAAGAAAACTCTTATGGGTTGGTGAAAACTTCTCAAAGGCTACAACATGAGATAATGGATACAAGGGATGTTTAGTGCATTCCCATGTTCCTTTTCTAATGGCAATGGGAAGATCATTGTCAGGTTCAGAGGCTAAAAGATCACTGTTAGTTTCAGGAACTAATGAAATTTGTAAGGAGGGTTCAGGATTTGTTACCTCATTTTCAGGGATTGGTTAAGATTCTTGAACTTGCATCGGTTCAGGAGCGGCAGCTTTCTTCCTTGAGTACATTTGTCCAGTCATCTGATCCTTAGGTTCATCATTGGGTACAGAGGGTGTAGGAGATTCGGGTTAGGTTTGTTAGAGGTTAAAATGGTCAAAAGGATCAAAAGGGTTATCAAGGGAGTTCCGATCCTTATATTCCATGATGACACTCTCCCCCTGAAGAGGAGAGAAAAAATAGGGCTCAGGTTCACAGAAAGTGACATCGGCAGAGACAAAGAATTTCTTTGATGGCGGATGATACCATTTATATCTCTTTTGAGTGGAAGAGTATCCGACAAAAATACACTTGAGAGCACTGGGGTCCAACTTCCCCCTGTTGGGTTGGTGAACATGGACAAATGATACACACCCAAATATCTTAGGTATAAGATTATTGGAGATTTTGAGCTTAGGGTAAAATTGACAGAGCTTTTCCATAGGACTTTTGAAACCAAGGGTCCGGGATGGTATGCAGTTAATAAGGTATGCTGCAGTAAGGATCGCTTCCCCTCAATAGAACTTAGGCATATTATTCTGAAAAATAAAAAGGCTCGGGTTGTATCAAGCAGGTGGCCGTTTTTTCTTTCAGCAACTTCATTTTGTTGTGGGGTGTGAACACAGGATAATTCATGAAGGATCCCCTCGGTTAGAAGTAATTGGTCAATGTTTGATTAAAATAGTCTCTTGCATTGTCAGATCGAAATCTCTTGATTTTTGCACCAAATTGGGTATCATGTTATGGAAGGTAGGAAGAACAAAGCTCACATCTGATTTTGTTTCAGTAAGAATATCCACGAGACTCTAGTACAGTCATCAATGAAGGACACAAACCATCGCGCTCCCGAAACATTAGGTATTGGAGAGGGACCCCAAATATCACTATGAATGAGATCAAAAGGATCTGAACTTCTTTCATTACTAAGTGGAAAAGATATACGCTTGTGTTTTGCTAGTTCACACACACTTCACAATGAAAATCTTCAACATTTAGAGACTTAAACAAAAAAGGAAACATGATTTTAAGAGTTCGAAAAGAAGGATGGCCAAGGCAGCGATGATGAAGCCATAGCTTTTCTTTATTGGAAAACTTGCGCCCGGAGAGAAATGAAGTGTTACTCTTGATAGGATGTACTGGTGTCTCAAGGTAATACAACCCGTCCTATTCCTTAGCACATCTAATCATCGTCCCCAAGTCCTAGTCCTGAAATGCACAATAAGTAAGGAAAAAGGTTACATTACAACTCAGATCATGGGTCAGTTTTTTAATAGAGATAAGATTAGTAAATAGTTTAGGAACATGAATAACATTTCTAAGTGTAAGGGTGGGGTTGATATGAACATCACCTATACCAGCAACTGTGGTTAAGGATCCATCAACTGTGGCTATTTTCCGACTACTAGGACAGGGGTTGTAGGTATGAAATATATTGGGGGAATTGGTCACGTGATCTGTAGCACCGGAATCTATAACCCAAGAGTTAGCAAAAGACTTATCCGAGACGTTAAATCCAATAGAAATAGGAAAGTTACCTGAATGTGCCAATGAACAGGTACCTGAGGGTTTGTCCAGTGTGCCAAGCAATGATTTCAATATTTCAATGTCGTCTTGGCTGAATCCTACTGGCACCGGGAGTCTGCAACTGTTTGTTCAGTAAACAGATGTGCTTGTCCACTGGTCTTCTGTTGTCCTCCTTTGTAGCCCCATTTTTTACTGGAAGTTGAAGGCTTGCCATGAAGTTTCCAACACTCTCCAGTATGTCTAGCCTTCTGACAATAAGTACACCATAGATTGTCCCTATTGTCTCGATTTGGGACCTTTGATGATTCAACTCGCGGATTGTTTGTCTTCTGATCATTTCCCCAATTGGCAACCATAACTGAGCCTTCCATCTTCTGAGGTGTGAGCATAACACTTCTTCTGCTTTCTTCAGTCCGGATAACAGAGATAGTCTCATTCAAAGTTGGCAACTCTTTGCTGAGAGTCTGAACTCTCACTTGATCAAACTCTGCATTGAGTCCAGCCAAGAAGTCATAGACCCGATCCTTCTCAATGTAGTTTTTTAAAACTACAGCATCTGCAGGGCATTTAGTCTCAATACACCTATAATGGTCAAGTTCCTGCCAGAGATTCTTCAATACATTGGCATATTTTGTGACCGTCATGTTGCCTTGTTTTGTTGTTCCAACTTTCACTTTGATCTCATACACTTGGGCTGCATCATGGGCCTTAGAGTATGTCTGATGAACGGCATCCCAAATGTCTTTGGCGGTAGTCAGAAACATGCATGTATCACTAATATTTGGCGTTTCACTAATATTTGGCGACATTGAATTCCATAGCCACGCCATTATAGAAGCATCTTCGTTATCCCATGCTATAAACTTAGGATCTCCAGGTGTAGGTCCAGTGCCCAAAAGATGACTCAATTTCCCTTTGCCCTTTAAAAAGGTACGCACCAGTTGAGACCACTTCAAATAATTCTTTCCATCAAGTCTATATGCTGCCTGAATGTTTGGTAGTTCTCCTTTTTCCGTTTTTTCAACTGCTTCTTCAGTCTGCACTGTTTCGGAAGTAACCGGCATTTTTTTTTTTTTTGCAAATCTGATTTTTTTTCTCTTTTTTTTCTTTTCTTTTTAGGGTGCAGGACGAAAAAAAAACGAAAAGATTTTTTTCTTTTCTTTTTTTAGGGTGCAGTTGCAGACGAAAAAAAAAAAACGAAAAGAAAAAAGGGTTAGTTGCAGTAATACCGGACGCGACGGAAGAGGAGAAGAGGAAGAAGGCATTGACGGCAGGCTTCACTGAACAACAGCAGGCAGCGTCAACGGCGAGATTCTGCTCTGGTACCAAAAGATTGCGTTGATGGTGATGAAGAAGAAGAAGAAGACGAAGACGGTGATGCGTTACTGATACCACAGTAAGGTTTACAACGGCAACGACGAAAACGATGATAAACCACAGCAACGTCAACAAGGGTGTACCACGGCAACGACAACAACGAAGGCGAGCGACGAAGACGATGATGCGGCGGCAGTAGCAACGCAGCAACAGTGGATCAATGGTAGTAAAACACACCACTGGTAGAGATCAGCAACGTCAAGCGATGGGTGTGCAAGTTCTGACAGCAGGGGCAATGGGTGTGCGAAACAACTGTGTCGGTAGTGACAATGGCCACGAGCAGCAATTCAACAGCAAGGATGTTGCGATTGCAGTGATGAAGACGCACGTACCAATCAACAACACGTTTAATGGTGATGAAGACCAACGAGGAAGGTTCCGGCAATAAAGGCCGAAGAAAAAAAATTTCGACAATGAAGGTCGAAAAGAAAAAAATATTTTCTAGTTGTACGAGCCTAAAGCTCTAATACCATATTGTAAAATAAACAAATCAAGAACACCAAAATATAACGTGGTTTGGCTCAATGGCCTACGTCCACAGGAGAAGAGAGGAGAGTATTTCTTATTGATTTTGTCACAATGTGAGAGCATGTATAAATAGATATACAGGGTTGTATACTTTACAAACTTAGTAAATGATATAAATGGCAACTTCTAAAACACTATTTCTTGTATATGGTAACACAATCCCATAGATTACTCTCTTCTCCGTAACACTAAGTATTCATGCTTATGAGATTATGGTAGATATTACAGGATACAACTCTGCCCCAAATGTCCTTCTCAACCCCCCGAGCCCTTATCCCCAACCTCCTCAAAAAGAAAATGAAAATAAAAAACAAATATAGTCCATTACCACCCTGGTTCTTCTATAAATACAAATATTTTCTGATCATGTTCAACTAAAAGGACATCAACTAACAGTTTCAAACGCATTATCACCAATCCACCCATCAACTCTAAACATATTGTGGTTACCATCTAGCATCATCTTAGGGCATTATCTAAGTTCCTGGTTCTCCACAGGACAATATAGCTTCATTTTATATCAACATAGATTTAGATACATGCTAGTCCTCAACTACTTTTGCAACTTATCAGTAAGCTGGAATTCATGAAGCAACTAGAATTGGAAAAAAAAAAAAGATGATGAAGAGAAAAGAATCCTGTAAGTTGGAAAAACGTGCAATACTATGGTGTAAAAAGGTTCACAGAAAGAAATTCATATGATCATGGGAATCATTATCATTAATACCAACAGAAATTCTCATCCCAACTATTTGGGGAAGGTTACATGAATCTCATTCAACCATTCAACTTTACTTACGGTGATATTTTTCTCCTAAGTTGAGGATACTTATACTTTTTCATCATAATTGTGCAACTTAAGTTGATGTTGGCCTCGCTCTTGCCATTTTGTATACCTATAAGTCATACTCTCTTAATTAGTCTTTCTTGGGTACATAGAAAACGAAATTTCAAAACCACCATTCAGTATCAATCATCCTACTTTAATTCTATGGGGGAACATCTTCCTAATTGGAAGGTGATGGGCATGTCTCTTTGTAGCCATTTTTCAAAGAAAAAAAAGAAGTGGCCATTTTTCCACCTAAACCTAGAACAGTAGATTAAGTTTGAAAATATTTGACAAATAGAAGCCCTTGGCAGATTCCTGTAAGATGTAGACGCATTAGAAACAATACTTGCTAATACCTTAACATGATTTAAGTTGGACCCTCCAAAAAAGCTTACTATTCACCTCACAACCTCTCTTGGTACCTTCTGTGTTAACCATGAGGTAAGCATAAACTACCAACAAATTTCTTCCAAGAAGTGATCATTGTTTTTAAAATCGCGTGAAGCGTAAGCCTCGAGGTGCACCTCGAGACAAGGTGGAAGAAAAAAGCCTCGAGGCTTAAGCCTCACAGTTTGAGGCGTAAGCCTCAAATTTTCTACTAAATCTGAATTTCATTTAAAATTTCTTCAGCATATCACTTGCATCTCATTTAAATTTATATTAATTTACATCATATATATACTTCATTTGCATTTAAATTACATTTGGTTTCAATTTCATTACATTTAACCCTAAAAAAGTAGGGAGGGGAGAAGATGGGATTGCATCCCCCTTAAAAAGAAATAGAGATTAGAGATACCATTTGCCCTATTTTAATTAGCCCTATCCCAAAGAAAACAATAATTGTTAGTAACGTATTATTGTTTCAAATGACAATATCATTAGCAATTTATAAATTTGTAATCAATTAACAAATGAAAGCTATAGAAATTAACATAATAGAATGATTTTCTTAGACATGAACTTGAATTACTCATTTGACATAAATGATAGTCGAATATTGATATACATAATATATGGCTATTGGGTTATATTGTTCTTTTGATACATTTCATGTTATATTTTACATAATTATGATTTTGAAGTTTTTTTGCGAGGTTTGGTATATAAGTAATTGAAGATTGATAGTGATATTTGCTTTAATTTCTCTGCTTCTTTTTTTTTTTTTGTTCTTAGGATTCCACAATCCTATTATGATCAATAAACGTTATGGTTTTTTTATTACTCATTTATTATAAATTTGCCAATAATATCAACGACTCAATCAATTTATAAAAATTGAATTTTCATGCATGCATACTAGGACAAATTAGCTTAAGATAAAGTATACTCAAAGCTTCAAAATGTACTTAGTTTTATGTTTTTTCATTTAATAATGATATCTATAATCACTTACATGTTTTTGAATTTTTTTTTGTAAAACTATTGAGGATTACGCCTCACACCGCCTCGAGGCTTACTCCTCGCCTCACTCGAGAAAAATGTTTTACTTACGCGTTACGCCTTTTTAAACCTTGGAAGCGATTAGTAACTGGAAATATAGAACGGCTTAGTAAATAGGATTCATTACTAGATTTTTAGAACATTAAAGGAGAGGCAAAGAATTTCAACTAAATAGGATCCATAAGTAAAGAAAACCATCCAATTCCATCTAATGTTATGATTATTAGATACCTGCACATAATGACGGTTCAATTGTTCTAACCAATCAATTTTCACACAGACCCTGTTGTCAGAGAAAATGTGACTATTTCTTTTCAGGATGGTCGCAATGGTGTACCCCAATGCCATGAGCCCACCAAGAAGGCGTACACTAACTTCAAATGTAATTCTGGGTGATATGATGAATGGTCTATCCGTTACCCATTCCTGCAATCACAAGTACAAAATGATCGATGAGAAATGAAGTTTCACTAGACAAGAGCTTGTTAGATTCAGTTGTCAAATAGATATATAGCAGAAGGCAGTGCACAAAAAGATCATTGATTCAAGCTTAAATGATAATATACATAATGAGAACGTATCAATGCCACTAAAAATTAAGAGTTTTTCAACAAATTAACCATGGAACTAGCTTCCACCAAAATACCAGCTTCAATAAAGTCAGCTGGTGTCAATAATAAAGACCACAACCAGAATCCAGTCTCTCTAGTAACAATGAATCTGTTATCCAACAGAGAATAACCTTAATTCTGCCAAATATACTTCAGTTTTGCACTTGCGCCCAGCATATGTTAAAGGCCTGTTAATAGAATGAGATGATGGTGATGATAATCAGCAGGTGCACAAGAAACATTCTATGAGAAACACATACAGAAAATGTAGCAATACCTATAATGGATGATGATAAACGAAGGAAAGCTGACTGACACAACAAAGATATCTAAAAACCTAACTAGAGACTAGAGAGTATCCGGCAGGTTGAAGGTCCAAAATACAAGAAGCTAATCATAAGAGAATTTGTGGAGACTTTACAATTTAACTCAAATTGGTTAAGATGGAATAAGTAAAATTCATTTACCAAAAGTAATTGTACAACTAGATTCTTTGTCTTAAATTGATATACTTAACAAAGCTTTTTCCCAACGGTTAAGCTAGTACACTTGAACTTTTTTTTCTTTTGAGCAGAAACGATTAATGTGTATATAATCAATGAAATATAAGATTTGATATTACAACTAGGGGAACACAAGGAGCGCGCCCTAGCCAAAACAAAAACACCCTATACCAAAACATACAAGGTACCCCAACACCAATTTAAGAGAACCCACCCCTAACTATATTACAAATGATATAGGCAGCTACCCCAATCCAAAATCCAGTCCAAAAGAGGACCTCGAACAATGTCGGACACATGCACCCAAGAACTTGCCACAAACTTGATATCCTCCCATAACTTATTTACATCCTTACATCTATCATTGAAGATCCTATTATTCCTTCCTAACGATATATGCCATAATGTCACAAAAAGAGGCCACCAAGGCCACTTCCCTTGCCGAAGAAGAGGTGATAATATTATGAGAAAGGGTCATGCAATCCTCAAGACAAGATGGAGGGAAGAACCTTCCTCCCGAAAAGCAACACCATCTATGCCATAGACCTCTCGCCACATAACATTGTAAGAATAGGTGATCTGGGTTTTCTTCTGCTTGAAAACAAAGAACACAACACTGTGGAGACAAAAGCATATTAGGAAGACGTCTTTGAAGTAGATCCATGGTGTTAATCTTCCTATGAGCCAAAAGCCAACCAAACACCTTAACTTTAGATGGAATACGTATTCTCCAAATGTTTGCCACTAAAGGACAAGGTGGAATGAGATGGTTGGATGATGCTTTTAGGTGATCAACTAGTGATTTGCATGAAAATTCCCCATTTGGCTCAAGGGTCCATTTGAATTTATCTAGGCTAGATGAAATATTTATAGATTCTAGGATGACTAATAGGTTTGCTATTTCATCATGTTCTCTTGAGGTTAAGGCCGGAGGGAAGTGAAAGTTCCATGAGGTACTATTGTTGTGGTCATTAGGGGTAATGAAACTTGCTATTGGTCTGTTGTGCATGGATGACAATCTATACAAGTTTGGGAAAGAGCATGCCAAGGAAAAGTCCCCAACCCATACGTCCTCCCAAAAGCGAAAAGTTTCCCCATCACCAACCAAGAGGCGAGTGTGTGCATCAACCATCGAGGACAAAGATTCGATGAACTTCCACGGCCCTCTGAATGAGAAACGCCCCCCAAACCTTTCCCCTCCGCCCTGACCCGTGACTGATGATCTCCCATACCGACTGAGGACCACCCTTGCCCACAACGATTTTTGTTCATGCTGAATTCTCCACAACCATTTCCCGCATAAGGCCTTATTCCTCAAAACAATGTCCCCAATGCCAAGCCCTCCCTGTTCCACCGGCCTTTGAATCACCTCCCACTTGATCAAGCTTTTAGATTCTCTTCCCCCCTTACCACCCCAAAAGAATATTCTCATCATTTTTTCAATCAATCGAGCCACCCCCAATGGGATTTTAAACACTGATAGAAAGTAAGTTGGAATGGCTTCTAAGACTGCCCTGATTAATGCTAACATTCCACCTTTTGACAAAAAGATGTGCATCCATCCCTCCAATCTACGTGAAATGGTTGCAACAACTGGTTCCCAGAAACTTTTAGATTTGGGATTTCCCCCCAGTGGCATACCCAAATACCTCATAGGCCAAACCCCTACTGCTCACCCCGCTGAGTTTGCCAAACGTAGTAGTACCTCTGTATCCATGTTCATACCTGCCATCTGACACTTTGCCATGTTTTACTTTTAGCCCAGAGAAGTCGCCAAAACAATGTAAAATATTTAGAGCATTGCACACATTTTCTTCCCCACCTTGTAATGAGAACAAGGTATCATCAGCATATTGTAACAAAGAGACATCAACCTTATCCTTTCCAACTTGGAATCCATTGACTAGATCAAGATTTCTGGCGCGGGTCATCATTCGCGCTAGACCTTCCCCCACAAGGGTGAAAAGGAAAGGAGAAAGTGGATCGCCTTGACAAAGCCCTCTCCCCGCAGCAAATTTGCCCCTTCGTCGACCATTAATAACCACAGAGAATGTTACAGAGCTGACACACCCCATCATCCACCTAATCCACCGATCCCCAAACCCCTTCTGCTGCAACACATGCCTAAGAAACCCCCAGTCCACTGAATCATATGCTTTGGCAAAATCGATTTTAAACACTACACCTGTTTTACCTCCGACCCTATAGTCTTTTATCGCTTCATTGGCCACCATAACAGCATCTAAAATTTGCCTCCCCTTTATGAAGGCCGACTGGGATTCATCCACCGTCTTATGTAGCACGGGTCGAAGTCTTAAGGACAGTGTCTTAGAGATTATCTTGTATAGGCTAGAGACTAGGCTTATAGGTCTGTAATCCTTCAAGCATCGGGAATCACATTTTTCAGGGATTAGACATATGTACGTCTCATTCGCCAAATTGTTAATCACACCATTATGGAAGAATTCCTGAACCACCCTCATAATATCACCCTTCACCACCTCCCACGCTTTTTGATAGGACATAGTGAACCCGTCTGGTCCCGAGGCTTTAGACTCATCACATCTAAAAACTGCAGCCTTTACCTCCTCCTCTTGGAATGGTTGTTCAAGGAACTCTCTATCCTCAAGGGAAATAACCCCCCAATCCGGTCCTTCCGTCTCCCATACAAAAGTCCTATCCGCACTGCACACCTTGGCGAAGTATGCAATAATCTCCTCCACCACCTCCCTTTCCCCAGAGATATGAACCCCATTTTCCATTTCAATCGAAGTGATGCAATTTTTGTTCCGCCTACTGCTTAGTATTTTGTGAAAGAAGTTTGAATTTGCATCTCCCTCCTTAAGCCATTTAATCTTAGCCTTTTGAAGGGCTATTCTATCTTCTCTGAGGCACATTTCTTCCAAATCCGCCTTATAAATTTTCCGGAAGGTGTCCAATTCAGCTGTCCATGCTCCATCCTCTTCCAACCCATCCAACGAACTAATGACCCTTTCAATCTCTTTCTTTTTTAGACCCGTCGCCCCAAAGGTTTCTCTGTCCCATGCCTTAATTGGATCCTTCATCAACTTCAATCTAACCATAAATTGATGTCCCTCCCACCCAGAAGCACTTGCAACCTGGCACCACTCCTTTACCTCTTGCAAAAAGTTACTATGTGTCAACCAAACATTTTCAAATCTAAAAGGCATTGGGCCCCATTTCACTTCATCCGTGTCTAGTAAAACTGACCTATGATCCGAAGTGATTCTAGATAATGCCAAATGTCTGTTAGAAGGAAATAATTCTAGCCATTTTGTAGATACCAAGAACCGGTCCAATCGACAACATATTGGTTGTACTCTCAAATTGGACCGTGTGAAGTTAGCATTACATAGAGGTAAGTCCATAAGCTCAAGCTCATTTATCAGTTGATCGAACTCCTGCATACTTCTCGTGAGCCGTGTGCTGTTCAACTTTTCTCCCACAAATCTTGTGGTGTTGAAATCACCCGCCACACACCAGGCCCCCTCACATACCACTGACAATCCAGCAAGTTCATCCCAAAACAATTGCCTCTCCGATGGCGATGAGGGTCCATACACCCCTGTTAGCCACCATTGTGAAGCCCCTGTGCCCCTCATCTAGACTGTCACTAAATAATTGCCAATGTAGCAAAAATTCGCCTCCACAACCCTTGTATACCACACAATTAGAATCCCCCCTGAAGCCCCCACAGATGGAAGGAAGGACCGTCCCTTATTTCGAGAACCCCACAGTTTTCCAATGAGCCCTCGCCCAACCCTTACCTTTTTTGTCTCCTGCAAAACCACCATATCTAGATTTGCTCTCCTAATCACACTTCTTATAAGACTCCTCTTCTTACAATCACCACATCCTTGAACATTCCAAGACAGAATCTTCATTTAATCACCTTTTGTTTCCTCCTGTTGTTCCCTTCATGACCAAGGAAGTCCCTCTTCCTTGAGCCCTTAAAGTCTTTGATACTCTGCAACACTTGATTCCTTTGAATCTTACATGCCTTCATATTCATCCGCCACATGTAATTTGCTATTACTTCCTGCGACTTCGAGCCCTCATCCCTGAACTTCTCCTCAACCGTGAACATGACATCTTCCCCCTGATGAGACACATTCATTCGCTCTTGAAGTAAGGTTAAACCCCCCGCTTCCGGACACATAACTGATGTACCACTCTTTTGTAATGGCAGTTGAGAATATTCCTCGGCCACTTGTTGGGGGCTGCATTGGTTAGGCTGCGGTAAAGAAAATGTAGGAGAAGATGGGGGAGACTCATGGATGGGGTTAGGTGAGGGCGGAATAGAACAAGGCACAATAGAAGTATTCGACATTGATGAGAATACAGATTCCTCATCTAAACTTAAAGTATATTGACGTACCTGACCCAATCCATGCTTGAAAATTGACAAGAACGAGTCCACAAGCTCAATGCTTCCATCGCATTCAGACGAAGCTGAGATAATTCCATCAGCATCATCCGACTCCTTGTCTGAATCCACAACGCTTTCACCGGCTGAGGCACCACCCCAAGTGTGCCCCACCGCGTCAAAATCTTCATCCCGCCTCTCGTCTGGTCTCTTCCCTGAGCATCCATTGGACCTATCAGTTCTCTAAGCTAGTTACATATATTGACCATAGATATTTTTCATTCCCTCCCAATTGTGCGAGTCTATCAAGGGGATTCTAAGAAGTTTTTTGGTTATAGATCACAATCAAAGGAGAAGGCTCAACCCTATCTGTTGGGATATTATTCGTAAAATGCAAGAGGAGGTTTGGATTAGATATATCTAAAAAGGGTGTACCTAGTGCACAAGGTTCCCACCATTGAGGGTATGAGGAAAAGACAATGTACGTAACCTTACCTCCACATTGGAAAGGTTGTTTCCAAATTCAATCCCGTGACCTCCACGTCACCATGGAGCAACCTCAACCGTCACAGATGGATTGACCAAATCCATCTAAAGTACCTAAAAGCCCATCTACCTAGGCAATTCCCATTCCTCATAATCCTTAGGATTTTCAAAAAATATCAAAATATAGAGACATTATTGGTTGTGTTTGCAATATCTCTCTGGTACCTGTAGAAAGCAACAAATTTTAGTGGAGAATCTAGAGATCCAATGAATGGCAAGATTCTTCTATCCCACAAAGCCTTGGGACCGGGAGTTTGACAGTTAAGTTTTCCTACAAGAGTAGTCTACCACAACAACGAACTCTATACGGCCTACACAACTACCTTATTTGCAATTCAGTCTCAATTTCTAAACATTTCGAAGCTTCTCAATATTGAACTAGATAAAATCATATGTTCATCAAAAGCTTTTGGGAGGTTATCTCTTGGTTTGGTTTAGCCTACTGTTGTCAAGGCTCGTGCACCTAAGCAACGACTAGTCCATCACCTATGGCATTTGGAACTTAATCCCCTAGGCCATACTCTACAGGCAACCAGTGGGGCACTTTGAGTTTTTTTAAGTTGTATTAATATATTAAAGCATAAAGTTCTCTTTCCTTCATATTGTTACATGTGTAATTGTATAGCTTGAAATGGGCATAACTTTTAATTATAGCTTTATATTTCCATTATGGAAGTTATTTTTTTACTTTTTTCCCTAGTTTCTAATTCTGATTATTATCTTACTTTTGTCATATTGTTTCAAATATTTCCTTTTGTCATTAGTGTTTCATCAAACATGGCTCTTTAAATCTTTGTACTTTCGTCATATGTCAACTTGTCTTATTTTTTATAATGTTCTTCTGGTTTTAATTTGTGGACAAACCTGAAAAGTGTAAAATATAGTTAATCTGTTTTGCACGAGATTTGGCTTTCTATATTGTAGAATATGAATGTAATTATATACTAAGGCTTTATATGTGTAAAACTATTTTACTTAAGAAGGCATAAAATAAATATTTTTTGTAATGCCTAGGCCTCACCTAGACGGAATCAATTGCAGACATCACCTTGACAACACCAGTTGAACCTAGAATCTAGCGAGGACCATTGCATCAAGTTTGATGTGGCACGAGATCATTTCATTTCCAAGTAATGTTCCTAGATTTAGCATTGTCGACTATTGGTCCTCGACAAACTTCCTAAAATAACAACCATCCAAAAGTTGGGTCTAGTCGATCCACTTCTACCATTCTTTGTTGGTTGGCACAAAATCTTGTGACACCTCTTTTTTGAAGTATGCTTTCTCCAAGAAACTAAGAAAGTCAGCATAGCCCTACATGTTGGCCTCACTATTATAGGTTCTAGTAGTAGTAGGCTCTCAAAAAAATAATGGATATATAAGCAACTCAAAATTAGGGGTCTAGAGAAATTAATTGGAAGACAGGTATCTATTCAATCCTTTCATCTACTATGTTTGGTGAGAGACATTTTTAGAAGATTTGGAGGACAAGCTAGAAGTATTGCTCAGATAATAACTTTGATTAAGGATTCCATTAGAGTAATCATTTCTTCTAGCACAGAGCCAATTAGTGAGCTGAACTACGGGTTTTTCGTTCAAGAGAAATGAATTCTTTTCTGTGGAGTGAAATTAAAGCAAGTATCTCCTAGTTGGTAGAGTTCTCGACCGGAAGGTTCACATTGCCTTGATTCTTATGGCACTCACAATCACAGTATGGCTATTTCACATGAATATTAAAAAATATCCATTAATTTGAGATAATTTCATAAACCTCGCTTGAGGTTCTAACTTTATACCTTCAAAATATCCCCTAAATTTTAAATATTAAATTAAATGTAGAATAGGATTGAAAATAATATTTCTTTTCAGTACTATTTGCATGTAGTTAGGAACAAATAGTACAATTACATTCATAATTTACTAGTATATGTTCACTTTATTATTTTATACAAATAGTTATCTTTAAAATTACTTTATATCAAAAAAACTACTAGTCCAAAAAAAGTAGTAAGTGATTTTTAAAATATTAGTACGATAGTTAATGCATTATTTTTGAATTTTAAATGAATATTTTTAATATATAAAATCCAAGGCACAAGGGGAGCAAGTGTTATAAGGGAGATTACTGATATTTTCTGAACTAGATGGGTTGTTCCTGATAATTAATAAAACTTCCAGGGAGGTTATGAAATCATACATTTTATACTCCATCACCCTCATCATTTTTTTATTTTATTTTTTTGAAAAGAAACAGAATAGATTGTATTATAGTAGTAAATATGTACAACCTAAAAGTGTAGCGAGGACCAATAGTTCGTCTGCCTTCTCTAAATACAGTCCAAAATGGATTTCCACCCTCTCAACCAATCAGCCAACTTGTAACCTACTACTAGTTTACTTGCACTAACCCATAGGGAGGCCAAAAAGAAAGAGCTTTCCCAAACACCCATCTCCTCCCTAACATTCCCATCAATGTTGATGGTAGCTTGATATGCATTGTTGGGCCCTTATATGATAGCTATAGTTTTTAGGTTGAGTGGTTTCTAACATGGTATAAGAGCCTTGATTTTGCAAGAGGTCTGGGGCTCAAGTCTCGTCATTGGTATTTGCATGTTCCCAATTTGCATAATTGGTATTTCTCTTCTTCTATCTCTCTTCTAGCTCTCCACGTACAGGATGGGGCTGCACATGAGGGAGAGTGTTGATGGTAGCTTGATATGCATTGTTGGGCCCTTATCTGATAGCTATAGCTTTTAGGTTTTCTAACATATATGGTTGTTCCTTTCCTTCCAAACTAACCATACCACCACAAATACCACGATCCTCCAATTGTCTTTCACCTTTCTTATATCTGGTCTACCCTCCGAGAATGACCGAAGGTTGGATGTGTTAGGCAAAATTTCCCATTGCAAGATGCTTCGCCATTTATCCCAAATTCATCTCGTAAAGCTGCACTCCAAGAACATAAGGTTGCTAGATTCGTTGTCCTCCTTAGTTAAGCAGCACCAATCCGATGAGATGTACCAATTTTTGAGCCTACGCTATAGCACATCCGCACAGTTCAGCTTGCTATAAGCAATAGTCCATCTTAAAAATTTGGCCTTAGATGGTACATGAGCTTTCCAAATAAAATTATATGGGAATTGTGTTGGGGGGGTTGGAATGGAACTTAGACTTTGGAAAAAAGATTGTGATGTGAAAGTACCTGAACTATGCAAGGTCCACACTACCTTATCCATCCCACCCTCATCATTATCTTGTGATCTTCTTCTCCCCCCCCCCCCCCCCCCCCGCCCGCCACACAATAAAAAAACATGCCCTCAACTACACTACACAAACTTTCACTATCTTAAAAGAAATAAATGAACAAGAACAATCTTAAAAGTGTCCATAATTGTGTCCATGAATTGGGGTTCAATGGGGTTTATATTGTCCAATCATACCTCTAATTGGTACCCTTAGGAGATTTCTTTTCTCCCACCAACTTCACTTCTTGCCCCAAACTTCTATTCTATGAAGTCCGTATATTATAAATGAGTTTGATGAAGATTTATGATTGAAATTTAGAGATTTAGGGATTTCTCAAAGAACAATTTTATTTCCAACTTTAATGTAGTCAAGTGTAGCCACCTAGGATTTGGGATAGTTTAATTTCACACAAAGCAAAAGTAAATGGCACAATTTTCTGTATGTTATGATGAATTTAACCAATTTGCAACTCCACTAACTTGGTTGAATTTTCCCATTAAAAACCTACTTTTTGATTTCAAATGTGCATTTGAAACTTTAAGAAAAATCTAGAAATCTAGAAATCCTATATGCCTCATCTCATTTTCTTGTAGCATTGGAAGCACTAGATTCCACACATCAACTCACAATTGGATTCTTAGAATCTAAGTACATGGAAGACTTATCAGTTATCATACAAGGACGTAATCATCAATGATGGTTGATGACTCCTATCATGGATTTGATGTCACCAATAGATAGAGAAGCAAATTCAATAACTCTCAATCAAGAATACACAAGTTATCTTACAGGCCTTTTCTGCTTATAACAAAAGAACAAAAACAATATCAGTAGGGAGGCCGAGATAAGGATGGGGATACACAAACTTCTTGTGATACTAAGCCATCCTCCATTTGTCTCATTATTGTTGTTTTTGCAATTAACTATTTAGACATCTAAATACATTGGTTTTATTTATCCGTTAATATGATCCATGGTACTTTTCCATGGAAATTTTCTATCATTAGTGTGTTAAAGAAGTAGATCGACAATGGAAATAAAAATCATGCAAGAATCTCCCATATTATAAGAAAAGAGACATTGAGATAATCAAATATGTGTTATGATGCATGTAATGAAAAATTTGACTAAATTCAAAACAAAAATGACTATAAGTATCTAGTTTCTCATGATCTCATTACCCAAGTGTTATCAGCCTCAATAACTTCAACTAAATATTGCAGGTCATTTGTAAGTGTACTTTCATCCAACGGACTAGCAAAATTCAAGTTTGACTACTTTTTTTTTTTTGGAAAGGAAACAAGACAAATATATTACCAATGAGAAATAACACAAAGTACAAGGAGTTCCAGGGGTACTCCAAGAAAACGGGACCAACCTCTACACACTCAAACAGTAGAAAGATCCTCCACTTACACACCCAAAACCCTAAACCCTAAACCACTACACACCCAAACAGTAAATAGATTACATTAAGACCTTCCACTTCGTAATCCAATCACTTAGAGAATAACAATTTGCAAGATTAGAGCAAACTATCCAACTCGCAGCCATCAACCTACAAGATTCCCAAACAAAAGTATTATTATTGATGGAGCCCTCAAACACTCTGTGGTTTCTTTCTCCCCAAATAGCCCACACCATTGCAAAGAAAGTGATTTTCATTTTTCATTCCTTACTCTGAACCTAACACCTACTAAATGGGTAAAAAAAACACTCGTCACAGTTAGACGTTGATGTCATCTTCCCATTTGTAAAGACCCTCCACCTATCCAAAACTAACAAAGTAAACCTGCACCGAAACATTAAGTGCTCTAAAGATTCGCCATCTTCCATACAAAGAATACAACAGTAAGGAGAGAATAGGGGACATGAGGGACGAGACTGTAAAACGTCACATGTGCTTATCCTATTGTGTGCTGCAACCCGCAAGCCAACCCAACATCTTTACTTTGGAAGTTACTTGAGCTTTCCATATGTGGGGGGCAAGGGAGAAAGGAGGATAGGAGGGGTCATCAACTAAGAATTCAAAAAAGGACCCAGAGAAGGAGCAAGAAGGGTCAAGCGACCATGTAAACCTATCAGGTCTATCTAACATGATCACAATGCGAAAGTCACCCAGTTTAGACAAGAGAGAGCAAATATCACATTCTTTGCTAAGAGTAAAGGCCCTAGGAAAATGGAAGTACTGTGAGGGACAAACGAGGGGCTAACCAAGGGCGAGGAAAAGAATGAAGAAATGGGCTGGTTATGAAGGTTAGAAAGACGGAAAAGGTGAGGGAATAATGTTTGAAAGCTATGTTGTCACACCATTTGTCCTCCCAAAATCTAAAGAAGTTTCCATCATCAATAGAGGGAACAATGTGCATATTATAAATTGTAGATACCGAGGATATGAACTTCCAAGGACTCCTATATGTGTACCAAGACGTAAGATTGATATCCAAGCCAAAACCTGAAAGTCCAAATCTGCTTCTTATAGTGCAAGCCCACAGAGAGAATTGCTCCCTAAGAAGCCTCCACAGCCATTTTGCAACAAGAGCCTTATTCCGCAAATAGCGCACCTTTTACCACCAGCATATGTACCATTTTCCAATTGACAAGATGTGGACTTTTACTTTCCTCCGTGCCCTTCCATAAAAAGGTCCGCATCTTTTTCTCAATTTCTTTTGCAGCATCCCTTGTTACTTTCAAAAGAGAAACGTAATATGTCAGAATAGCCATAAGCACCGATTTGATAAATGCTAGCCTCCCTTCCCTATATAACAAATTCCCCATCCAACCACTAAGCTTCTTAGAAATCTTTGCAGTCACCGGGTCTTAAAATGAGGCTTGTAAGGGATTACCTCCTAGTGGGAGACCCAAGTACTTCAAAGGCCAAATCAAATGATTGTAGTAAGGAGAAGAAAAAAAGAAGCAAATGACATCATGAGAGAAAATTGTCAAGCACTCACTAGAAAAAGAGCAAAAAGAACATAATGAGTAGAATAGTGAAAATAAGGTCCTTCAACTTGGATATGAAGGTTGAGAATAAACAGTTTCCTTTGGATCTTGCTTTACAACAGACTAGTATAGTAGACTAAAAGGCACCTTTTAACTAGGTTAGGAACTTCTATCACATGGCCCAGGATAACCCATTTAGTCTCAATGTTCTACCAAAATAAATTACCAAACATCTCTAGTGAAAGGGAAACGCATGCTGAAATGGTCCACTATTTCCTTGCCATTCTTGCATAGTGCACATCCATGGAAAAATCAAACATATATTCCTTCATTCTGGTAATGTATCAAGCATTTCCATTAACCTAAAAATTGTTGTTCTAAAGAGGATAGGATGGCATTACACCAGTTTCCATCAGAAGCTAGCTAGAAATGAGCACCAGTTTCCATCAGAAGCTAGCTAGAAATGAATGAAATGTATCAAGATATATGGATATACTTAAGTAACTCTATCAAGAAATGCCTATGAATATGCCGTCAAGATGCCTTTGAGATTGCATTTCCCACTCTTCTCTTCCTCTTCCAAGAGCACCTCTTCTTCACTACGCTGATTGAGGAATGAGCAGTGACATTGGATGTGACCTCATTTTATCCAATCAGCAACTCCAGGATCGAGCACCAGCAGTACAGAATTGAGTTGTGAACACCAGCAATATATTATTCAAATAAGCAAATATTATTATGGATTGGGACAGCTATATTATGGTTAGAGATGTCATAAGTTATTGTCTTTCGGTCTTTCCATTAAATTCCAAACAGAGAAACTGGCAAATAATCAAACATATTAGTGAAAACAAAAATTATTTTGCAAAAGAAGAAAAGAGAACAAACCTCAAACATAAGATTGTATTTCCCTTCCCTATTCCGCATACGCAGATATGACTGGCAAGCTTCTGGATCCTCGCCTGGTGGTAGAAGATATATATCATAAGTCTCCTCCATAATTTCTCTATGTTCTTCAGAGACAACAGCCTTGATTTGTTCTACCAATGGGGTCTTTGTAGACTGCAACATTACAACACGGTTAGAGCTAGAATAAGCCATCGTAAAAGGATCAGAGAGGCACCTGTATCGATAAGAATGATAAATTTAAAGATGAACTGGTATTGACCTTTAAAATATAAGTGGGGTTCTGGAATCCTGTGAATGGATTGAACTTATTGATGATTTTTATATGTGCAGTTTGTAAATCGGGCTCAATAAAAGCCTTGTACATTGGGTATACCTGCATAGACAAATATTTCACATAATTGTACGAAAATTATATCTGCAGATTCCTGAATACAAAGCAGCCATGTTGCAAGACAGTATAAATATTCTTAAGAAGAACACCTAACAAAGGGTAAATATTCTTAAGAAGAACACCTAACAAAGGGTAAGTAAAAAAAACCGTTTCAGAGATCTGCTGGATTATTTCTTCAGGCTCCTGGTCAGCACGTTGTATGTCTCGTAAGACTCGTTTCACAAGGTCAAAGTGAACACCACCAGTAATAGACACTCGAAGATCTAAAAGAGGCCTCAATTTTTCACTCAAAGCATAGATACCTTCAATAATCACAATCCGAGAGCTTGGGACTTCAATTGTCCTGTTTGAAGTAAGTATTTTCTTTAAATATGGATAACTATACAACTACATTATCAATTATCATTTCCTAATCTTACAACTAAAAACTATGATCAACGAGAAAACTAGATGTAGACATCAACAGAAAAAAAGACCAAAACTCCTTCAAAGTTAACTGAAATAGAAACAACTTTTGTTGCTATTCTTATGATATGCTGTAGCAAAGTCAGATAGGGAAAAAAAAAACCTGTATCCTGTGCGGCTGCTAGACTTGAAATCATATATTGGCACCTGTGCAGGCCTCCCTTCTTTTAGGCCGCGAATATTCTCAAGCAATGTATCATAGTCTGTCAAGCGTGGGTCTGTTTCAAAAATCATTACCATTAGATTTTAAAATCTACTCCCTGCTGTCATCACTATGAGATAACTTCATTAGAAATTAATGACAAGTCAAAAAAAAAAAAGTTAAACAATTTTTTATTTTTTTATTTTTTGTTTTGACAGAAATAAAATGTCATTGTATTTATATAAAATAATGTATGTACATTCTATAGTGTATCTTGGACGAGAAGTCCATTTGCTATAAGTAAATACATTCCAAAATTGGATTCCACCCCCTGAGCCACTCTCCCAAAGAGTACCCCAAAAAAAAAAAAGTTAAACAATATTATTTATAAAAAAATGATATTACAGAACATATCAAGAATTGACATCATGGCCAGCTAAGCAACAGGATTGCCCTAAACCACCTATAAGTAATTAAAAAGGCACCACTATTCATGATGCTCAAAATGTAATAGTATCCCACACCACATTGACCCCACTTGTATTGTCCTCAAAAGCCCTTTGATTTCTTTCCAACCAAACACACCAAAGCAATGCAAAAAACATAGAATATTACTAGACTTTCCACAACACAAGCATATATCCAACATATAATCAATGTTAAGAATATCAATCATATCCCAACTTCAACCAAGCACCTACAATAACCTATACCACAGCAACAGAGTGAGCATGCAATGAACGAAGACATGATCCAAAGATTCCCCATTCCTCTCACACGACATGCACCAATAAGAGGTACTAACACAGACAGCAATCTCCTTGGAAGATCTCAAAGACATAAACCTTAACAAGGGCCAAAAGCCAAGTTGGTATTCACTGTTATGATACCCTACATAAATAACTCATCTAAAGGAGTGTTTAATGAAGATTCTTGCTAACTACAGGATTAAGTGTCATGTCTTCATGAAGATTGATTTATGAATCATGGGGTGGCAATTTGGCCCATCCAAGCCAACCCAAACCCACCCATTTTATGCCCACCACAAACCTTAGGCTACGTCAAGCTAGCTCAAACTAGAAAAACCAAGGCCAAGCATAACTTGTAGCCCATTCACAAGTCCACAGCGCTAGACCATCAAAATAGTTATATACAAAAGGTTAAAAGAACTTGTATGAGAATGGTACAAAACTGATAAATCAAAATTACAAAAAATACAAAATGCATTAAAATAACATGATATATAATAATATCATCAAGTGCAAGTGGGACTGACAAGATGAGAAGAGGGTTAGTTCAAGTCCTTATTCTCAAAATTGGAAGGTGTTAGCGTTCCTATGGGCAACCAAGACAGCAGGGTTTTTGACATGATTACCCTTCAAAAAAATAATAATTTCACAAATGCCATCCCCTCAAAAATAATGTCACATTTGCCACATTTTACTGTTCACTGCACAGTCATCGCACAGTCAGCGCGCCAAACAAGCGCCACGTCGGCGCGGAGGGAAGGCGTCATTTCAAAAGACGCCTTCCCTTCACAAATTTTTTTTTTAAGTAGAAGGGAAGGCGTCTTTTGAAAAGACGCCTTCCCTTCAAAGTTTTTTTTTTATTTTAAGGGAAGGCGTCTTTTGAAAAGACGCCTTCCCTTAAACCCTACAAATACCCCACCCGCGAGCAAACACTCCCACACTCGTCCCTCGCCCCCCTCCTCTCTCTGAAACTCTTCGGACCGTCCGTCGCCGTCCTCTTGCTTCGCACCGTGCCGTCGCCGTCGTTGGCAGCCGAGAGCCATTCCGCGCAAGATCTGATCGTGGTTGTTGCCATTCTCGATCACTAAACAAAGGTGCCATTTTTTATTTTGATTTTTTCATTTTCTTCTTCTTATTATAGGTTTCAAAATCATTCCAAAAGAGCAAGGTGTAGTAGACGAACTTTTTTTTCTCTGTTCTTATCTGTTTGGCTCGATTGTGAAGAGTTGGATGGTTGGGGACAAGGAGACCTTAGATTAATCTTATTGTCATTATGGAGTTTTGTTGAATTTTCTTATTCACGAGCTGAATTTCTTGTGAGTTCGTTGGAAAAATCGAACGAGTTTCTTTGCTGGCCTTTAATTTGTGCACTGCGGTGCTCCGAGGTCGTGTTGAATGATGTTAGAAACCACTCGCTATAGCCTTTAGATAAGACTTTATATGGTATAAAAGTCGTTCGAAAGTTGTTTTATCTTGATCTTTAAGCATATGAGAAATTCACGCCTTCAGTGGGACCTTTTCCTTCGCTAATACTTAATTAACACACAAGGAGGCGCTCAGTTTTCTTTCCGACATTGCTACGGCCTTGAATCGCATATTGGTAATTTTCTGAAGACCATCCAACAATTCACAATGGACATAGTGACCCCAGTTAGTGTTGAAAGTGTGTTTAGGAAGAATTTTTCTTTCTTTTTTTCCCTCGCTTTGCTATCGTCGCTACAGTAACTATAATTGTTGTAGTAATAGCTTCTTTTTCTTGTTCTTTTTAATGAGGAAGTTGCAGTCAATTTGCTTCCTGTCCGTTGCTGAGATTTACAATCCGAAAATAAATCCGTTCTTATGTTTTTCTTTTTCAAGGACTCGAGTAAAATATTTCTCACTTTTTCTCTGTTTGTCTTGCCGACAAATGAATATTTCACGCAACTCCTGAGTTTTTTTTTTTTAAAGAATTTCAGTTTGTGTTTTTATTTTTTCCAAATATCATCATGAATCGAGTTTGCCATTTCTTTGATTTGATGGTAAACAATTTCTTTGCTCTGAACTACATGTCATTCTTGTTGTCTTCTTCTAAACTGTAGAAGTTCTAATATTATGATAATTTTATGATAATTTTTGTTCTTTCGAATCTTTCAATTATGGTTTTAGGGATGGAATTTCAATTTTTTTACTTGTTTTTTGTTTATTCGGAGAAGGGAAACTGGGAACGATTTAGGCTGCTGATCGATTAATTAGGGATGGTTAAGGTTTTTGAGTTCTTCACTGCAATAGCATTTTTATGTAAAACTACGTTAACAAGTGTGATTTTGCGAGTGATTTTGGTTCTTTGGCTACATTATTTTAGCTTGTGGTATGAAATGAATGGAGCCTTACTAAGGTGCAGGGAGGTATAATTGATTGGTCAATTTGGATGAAAATTGTATTGATTATCTATATGAATTTTAGTAGCTAGATGACTCCAAAAGTTGATGAGTTCAATAAAAACAAATGTGCATCATAATCAACAAATTAGCCTTATTACATTTCCTTTTAATTGTTACTTTGTTGAAGTCATAGGCTTTAATTTCATATTTTTTTTGAAAGAATGACGATTGTATTTTGCTTATTCCCACACAAATGACAAATAGACTTGTTTCTATAATATGCTACAGTGGTGGTTCTGTAGTACATGGTTCGCGGGGTGCATCATACGATAGACCGCCAGTAGGGCTTGTAAGAGTCCGATCAGGCATTGGTTTTGAAGAATTTGAAGGGGTTATTCGAGGTAAACTACGGATTGAAACCTGTGCAACGATCAATATCACCTATAGATATCCTTTGCTTTTTGGCGAAAAGGATTTCAATTATACGGTTCTTCCGATTAGCAATGAGGAAGAGCTAAGGGATATTTTTTCCATGTTGCAAGAGGTCCCACCTCCTACTAATATGGAGGTGTATGTAGAAGTTGTTGCTGGAAATTCAACTCAAGGTCGTCAAACGGGCCATCGGCGAAGCGGGCTTTTGAATTTTGGCGGTCATAGTGCACAAAGATCAATGGAGCACATTGGTCCGAGTACAGCTTCACCTATTGATGCTACAATCGATCACATGACCAATGATTCTGAAGATGCCACCCCTTCAAATGTATATTTGTCTGATGATGAATTCAATTTTGAAGACGACGACAGTGGTGAAAACAGTGATGAGGATGATGGACATGAGATGGATAATTTTGTTGATATGCGTGGTACTTTGTTGAGAGTAATTGAAAATGATGGGTCTATGTATGCATCGCCACTACGAGAAGATGGCAATGGCGTAAGCATTGAAGAAACAGAGTTACAAGACATTGAGTTCCATAGTATGGGTGATACACCAGAACCTACCATAGCAAGTTTTGAAGCTCCATCACCGAATTTCATGGAACTTAATCATGAAGCTATGACCCCATTATCAGACAATCATGATAACATATCGATGGGGTGGAACGAGTCACAAGATCTTTGCGAAGGACTCATATTTCCCTCAAAGGAAGACTTGCAACATAGAGTAAAACGATGTTGTATAGCCAAGCAACAAGAATATGTTGTGGTCGATTCAGAACCCAAATTTTGGTCAATTAGGTGTAAGAAATGGAAAGATGGTTGTCAGTGGAGGCTACGGGCTTCGAAACGCAAGAAATCGGGGTTGTTTGAGATCACAAAATGCCCATTCCCACACACATGTATTTATGCCCAAATGTCGCAAGATCATAGGCAATTGGATTTAAAGCTAATATATCGCAAAATTTTTGATATTGTAAAGCGAGATCCTTCAATTTCTGTGTCGGCGCTACATCAAGTAATTAAAAATAATTACAAATACGATGTGCATTACAGAAAAGTGTGGCGTGCAAAAAAAAGGGTGATGGAAAAGATATTTGGTGATTGGGAGGGATCGTATAACCTACTCCCAAAATGGATGGATGCATTGAATGCTAGTAATCCAGGTTCGCACGCATTTGTAAATCACTACGAACCTGAAAACAATGGGATAGCCACATTTCATCATTCTTTTTGGGCTTTTGGTCCCTCAATTGAGGGTTTTAAGCATTGTAGGCCTATCATACAAATAGATGGTACACACTTATATGGAAAATACCGCGGTAAGTTGCTCATCGCCACGTCAATCGATGCAGCCAGTCATATATTCCCTCTCGCATTTGCTATTGTTCATCAAGAAAATACTGACAACTGGGCATGGTTTCTGAGGAAGCTTCGTTATAGCGTGACTAACAGAGAAGGCATTTGCCTTGTTAGTGATCGTCACCCTGGCATATTGAATGCAGTTAAAAGAGTAGAGAATGGTTGGACCGAGCCGGAGGCATATCATAGGTTCTGTTTGAGGCATGTGGGTAGTAATTTCAATGATAAGTACCGTAACGAGAAGTTGAGAGATTTGGCCAAGGCAGCAGGGTCACAACACCAACCACGTAAATTTGAGGCACTAATGAAAGAACTAGAGCACCAGAAAGAGGGTTGCACAAGATGATTTAATCCCATTACCCTTCCTAGAGAGAGGTGGACAATGGCTTACGATGGTGGGGTGCGGTATGGTTGGATGACTACAAATGTCGCTGGTTAGTATATGCATTTACTTATTTCAATTCTCTGAGCTATTATTTTTAGTGTCAATTACCGTCTGATTTGTTTCCTGTTTTTTTTCTTTAGAGTGTTTCAATGGAGTATTGAAGGGGGCTCGATTTTATCCGGTCACAGCATTGGTTCAGTTGACGTTGTGTTGGGTGGTTTATCGTTAGACGACAAGAAATAGATGAAGCAATTAGGAATGGAGAAGTTTTCACAAAGTATGCGGTTGAGAAAATGAAAAATTGGGGGCTTAAGGCAGGGAACCACACTGTTACAATGATCAATCGACAGCTTGAGACATTTGAGGTTGTAACCGGTATACAAGATGCCCGCATGAACAAAGGGGGAAACAAGCAGGTCGTTCGACTAAAAGATCGTTTGTGCAGCTGCGGCAAATGGCAATGTTATGGGATTCCTTGTTCACACGTCCAAGCAGCGTGTCGTTATGCTTCGATCAATTGTGAGCAATACATTGATCATTGGTACCTCCTCCAGCATTACTCTAAGTGTTATGAAGCTCAGTTCCATCCCATTCCGCACGAATCTTATTGGCCACAATGTACTATTCCGTATACGGTGATGCCTGATTCTGGTCATGTTCGCAAATCTGGTCGACCGAGGTCGTCGCGCTTAATAAATGAGATGGATATAAGGGAACCCTCGTCTAAGATTAGATGTGGACAATGTGGACAAGAAGGCCATAACAGGCGGAAGTGTCCAACCCTCCGTGATGGGGCTGCATAAGCTATTGTTTGCTCACATATATTTCATGTTTTCTACTTTTTAAGTCTCCTGTATCTTTTGCAATGTAATATGACACTTTGGGGGATAGACATTGTCATGTACGAGCTATTGTCTGATAATTATTCTCACATTTTTATCTTTTTCTAATATATTTTTATCTACGTTTGATCCTAATATGTTCTAATTAAATGTAATGCTAGTTCATCTACGTTAGATGGATCCAGGACCTTTAGATCCATCAGTACTATCATTGCAGGCCCGTCATCGATCTGGTCCCATATGGGATGGAGAGGTACTTACGTATTATTTTGATATTTAATCCCTTTTGAATTAAATCTTTGACTGACAATATAATAATTTATTTTTGCAGCCAGTGCCAGAGTTTGGATTCGGTGAGGTCGAACAGTTTAGAAAAAGCTTATGTTTTTCATTTAAACTTGAATTCGGGATGGGGGTCCAAAAATTCAACCGGACATGGGAATGGGATTCCGTCGACTCCGGGGGATCGGGGGAGGATAGTGGGACGTGCTGAAAGTGGTCTGGTTAAAAAAAACCAAGTGGTTTGGATTCGGTGAGGTCGAACAGTTTAGAAAAAGCTTATGTTTTTCATTTAAACTTGAATTCGGAATGGGGGTCCAAAAATTCAACCGGACATGGAAATGGGATTCCGTCGACTCCGGGGGATCGGGGGAGGATAGTGGGACGTGGTGAAAGTGGTCTGGTTAAAAAAAACCAAGGGGTTTGGATTCGGTGAGGTCGAACAATTTAGTAATAACTTTGAATAAAACTTTGATTTTTCATTCATTTAAAAAAAAAAAATTATGAAGGGAAGGCGTCTTTTGAAAAGACGCCTTCCCTTCAGTTAAAAAAAATAGCGTTGAAGAGAAGGCGTCGACGCCTTCTCTTCAGTTAAAAAAAAACTTTGAAGGGAAGGCGTCTTTTGAAAAGACGCCTTCCCTTCTACTTAAAAAAAAAATTGTGAAGGGAATGCGTCTTTTCAAAAAACGCCTTCCCTTCCACTTTAAAAAAATTCCACCTCCGCGTCGACGTGGCACTTGTTTGGCGCGCTGACTGTGCGATGACTGTGCAGTGAACAGTAAAATGTGGCAAATGTGACATTATTTTTGAGGGGATGGCATTTGTGAAATTATTATCTTTTTGAAGGGTAATCATGTCAAAAACCCCAAGACAGCAATAGTGTTCCTTAGAAGCTTAGGCCATTTCTCTAACAAATCTCTCATCTCTTACCTTATTAATAACCCATTCATTCATGTCTTCTCTCCTAACAAGGAATCAATAATCAAGTCTTTTATTCCATCATCTATCTATGTTAATTCCAAAAACAAACCCACTATTTATAAGAATTCAAAGTACCCAATCTATATCATAGTACAATTTGGAAACAGAATCCTACTTAAATAAGAATATTAGAATCCTCATCAAATAAACAACTAAATCCCTATTGTATTTATATAACTAGAATCTAGATAATAGCTACTAATTGATCCTTGTGGCATTAGTCATTGTATGAAATCTAAGTAACTTAAAAGTTTCTACAACTCAAATAACCCTTTTACCAACTACATGAATCCACTTCCTCCACTATGCTCTATCGAGGGCTAGGTCAACATTCAAATTACAAGAAGTTAGATCTTTTTTAATTATTTTTTTCAATGTTATTTTAAGTTTACCTCTACCTCTATTGTTACCATCAAGTGATAATGGGTCACTCTTCCTAATTGGTGCATCTAAAGCCCTACGTTGTATGTGTTCAAACTACCTTAGTCGATTCTCTCTCATTTTATCTCCAATTGATGTTACTCCTACCATTTTACGACTATGCTCATTTCTAATTTTTATTTTAAGTGCTACTCCACTATAGTCGGTCCCAAGCCCAGGTAAGGGAGAAGGGTTGTATTAGGTAGCTAACAGCCAACGTAAAACTTTGTGAGATCAACTATGAACATAAGTACCTTTAAATCATGGTCTTCCAACCTACCTCATAGCTAGGCTTTTGAGTTGCGCTATTGAATGGGCTAATGAGTCTGGCCAAGCTATGATACTTACACCAAAACTACTCAACAAATTATTGGATCGAGCAGACCAGCCTAGTTCACTATCAAGCCAAGGACCAAGGTTGAGTGAAAAGGGCAAATTGGGAGGTCCAGTTGTAATCCAAATTGTCGCTAATGAATCTATATGAGTGGAAGGGTAATTGCATTGCCTTCATGAATACTAATTTATGAACTAAGGAGAGAAAATTTGGCCCATCGAGGCCACCCATGTCCAACCCATCCATGGCCAAAGCAATATCCAAGCTAGGTCGGGCCGACCTAAACTAGAAAAACCTACCCCAACTCTAAGCTATGGCCAATCCATATGGCCATAGGCCACTGATCTAGGCTATCAAACAGTCCATTAAATAGGGTTATGAAAAGCACATCTTCAGGTAGGGGCAAGTAATCGTGACCTAAATCACTATTCTAATTTTATGTAAAAACAATTGCACTTAATAAATGAATTTGAGTAGCGCAAGAGACAAACATAGACAATTAAATACTTACATGAGAAGGGTACAAATTTGATTAAAACAAGGTAGTTAAAGGCACGAGGCGATGAGGGACCATAGCGCCTAAGGCACTACAGGGCAAGGCGAAGCGCGTGCCTGAATAAAAAGAGGTACATAATTCTTAAAAAACTTAATTAGATATTAAATTTAGGTAAAAGAATTTCAAAAATAAAAATAATAAAAGTTTTAGTTTTTTTCTCACCATACTTCATAATGTTCATAGTAGCACTGATGCAATACTGAGAGAGAAGAATAAGAAATAGAGAGAAATAAGAAGAGAAGTACAAGAAAGGGAACACGAAGGGAAAAGAAAGAAGAGAGAAGAAGAGAAGATGAAGAAATCAATAACCAATATTTTTATGCCATTCAATCTGTCAATTCCAATTACAAAACTATTATCTATAGAAATCTAAAATATCTAATATGTATCCTACTACAATTTAGAAACTAAAATCAAACAACTAGAATCCTACTAAAATAAGTAACTAGTCCCCTAATAAAATAAATTACTTTGAATAATAATAATTAATAAAAATAAAAATAATAAATACTTTGAATAATAATAATTATTATTATTATTATTTTTATTATTATTATTATTTCTATTTTCATTCTACATTATTCTTCCCCTCTTGAAGAACTCGACTCCGATGAGTAGAACTATGCCAAATAATAGGTAAATGATTCTTCCACGCGAGCAAATATTGTTGATAATGTCTAGCACGGGAAGCTAATGGAACATGAGAAAGAACTTCCTTGAATGAAATTAAGGCAAAAAGTTTGTATTTGTCCTTCGAACGATGACATTGTTTGGCTTCCTCCACAAAATCTCCTTTAGATTAAAATAGGATATTGGTACAGCCATAGCATGTTAAAACACCACCATATATTGAATAAAATCAATGTTCTTGGTCAAAGGATCCTAAAACATTAACTTGTCATGATCACTAGTATTCAAAAGATCATTACCATCTACAACAATATCTTTGAAATCAAGAATAGAACTTTGGTTAGTAACAGTAAGTGGTTCTTGATTCTTACTAGGAGGTTGAGAATCCTAATCAATACTAGGACACTGACTAATCTTGGTAACTGGGGCTAGATTTGCACTAGCTTCGTCCATTGGTTGGATTCCTGACATATTGAGGAGCAACATGTGCGCCGCACTTCAAGGCACACTAAGGCGCATGCCTTGATAACACTAGACTAAAAATAAAAAAAAATATTAGCGACTAATCTGTCACCTTGGTCATTTGCAACTAAATCGCCTAAATCATATTTAAGGCAGGTAGTGGGTGTCTTTGAAAAATTTTAAAAGTTTAAGGGGTAAATATATAAAGCGTGATGTTCTTTTTTCTTCGTAATATTTACATATATGATTGTATAACTTAAAAATTAACATAACATAACTAGACTGAAAAATTCCAATCTAAGCTAGGAGTTGGTCTCTATTTTGAAACAAGGTAGGTCCGACAATGTTCTCAGACATTTTGGTGTTTGTTGTATGTTTTGTGTGTGCTTTGGATAGGTTTTAGCTTCATACGTTTGCATAAATAGAGGAGTTCACAAAACCTGAGAAAAACAAGAAGAACAAAAGGGGAGGTTTAAAAAGAACAAAGGGTATCACAAAGAGAAATAAAAGTGGCGTACAAGAACCAAGGACCTAGTAAGAGTTTTTACCCATCACTTGACCATCTGAGAGAGAGAAAAAAAATGCAACAATTGCATCTTTAATTCGGCCATCTACAAAGAGGATATAATCTATTCAGCAAGTTACATAAAAATCCGTGTTGTCATGACCACGATTAGTTCATCACCTGGCCTAGGCCATTTGCAACAAAATCGCCTAGGCCGTGCTTAAGGTAGCCACCTGGGCTACTTGAGAATTTTCTAAGAGTATGAGGGGTCATTATAAATGTATAAAGAATAAGGTTGTTTTTCTTTATAATGTTACAAATGTGATTGCATAGCTTAAACAATGACATAGCTTTTAATTTTAGTGCTATATTTCCATTATCCAAGTTATTTGTTCTTATTTTCTAATTTTCATTTTTTTTTTTTTTTTTTTTTACATTACATTGTTGCAAACATTTTACTTTGTTGTCAAAAATAATATATCAAACGTGGCTCTTTAAATAGTTATACTTTATTATATGCAAACTTGTCTTATTCTTTAATATGTTTTTCTGCTTTTTGCTTTGGGGACGCATAATTGACAAATGCAATATATAATTAATTTTTGTTACAAAATTTTTAACTTTTATACCAAGGAATATGTAAGTAATTATATATATAGGGTAAAACTATATGTAATTATATGTGTAAAACTAAGTACTTATTTATTTAGGAAGCTACAAATGTATATCATTGATAATGCCTAGACACCACCTCGCCTAGATGGGACCAATCGCCAAGGCATCACCTCTACTCTTGACGACACTGATCAAAATTGTGTTTTCTCGGTTAAGGTAGGAGACGTTTTGAATCCCCACTTGGGGTGGTGTTGATTACTAGGTAAAGAGAATTGGAGCTAGTGTTGATTTCAGCACCAAACTTAGCTCCCCACAAACTAAAAGTGTCATTTTGCGGATAAGCACCAATCTGCCACTAAAACTTAAGAGCAGAACCAATCTGCTGGTTCCATATAAAAATCAGCCACAGGGTATTGAAAGATCATCTGTGCCAGCATTTATGAAATGATGAACCTTAGTAATTAGAAATTCTTGAAAACTATCTTATGCACACGGAATGAATGTCTCAAAAAAAATCTGTATATCATGCACTGCAAGAAACCATGATGTTACAGTGCCAATGTATCTATGCCTTAGCAATATCTTATGAAACTAATTAATAATTACTATCTCAAAAAGCAGGTGTTGCATAAAGACCTCTCAAGCGAATACATTGTGACAAAAATTGCCACTCCCTTTTTTCTTGATATGTAAGTGGAGAGATTTGGGAGACTGCTAGTATTTAACTGCCATGTCCATCAGTAAGCTATCTTTAAACATGCCAAGAATGAAAAACAAAATCATCTAGAAAATCTAGAGCCTTCCTGGAAAACAAACAACATTTCCTCAAAATCAAACAATTTTATTATAATAAATCAGCGTAAACTGTTGTTAATAACAACATGATGGCACTCTTCTCCAAAAACATTAATATGATTGCACTCTACTTAAAAAACACAATATGATTGCATGTTTAATAGGATACTCCAGATGGAAATAGAAGTAGCACAAGATAAAATAATTTTTACCATCAAAATTTCCATCCACGATACGAGTTGAGTCGTTATAGTTATCCATTGATATAACTTCAAGGCTAGGCATAAAATTGAGCACCTTCTCCGTAAAAACAGTCTTTCCAGCCCCCGATGGACCCGCAACACCCACAAATATTATTCCATCATTCTTTTGGGCCAACAATTGGCATGCACGAATTACAATAAAGAAGCCCTTCTCAAAGGAAAGTGTTTCTTCAATTGGGACAATCTCATAGCGGTCAGAATCCTTTTTCTTAATCAACCGAACTTGATCTCTTAAGAGACCCGACTTTCGATGGGGTGATTCAGCACCTGAAGTATCTTTAGCCATTTGAAACCTAAACAAATGCAACAAAATGGGTTAATAAATTAAGTGCATGCTTGATAGGTAAGAAAAAGTTTCTAAAGAAATGTTAATTCCTCAACAAATTATTATGTGAGAAGGTTTTACCAATGTTACATAATGAGAAAAAATTTTGAAGAGGATTCTAGAGTTTATTTTTTTAGTGAAATGACATATTTTCCTACCTTCCCAAAGAGGAAAAAAAATCATAGGAGTTGATAGTATTAATATAGAAAAAAGCTAAGAATTAAACATTCTTTCATGGGAAAGTTGGTCCCATCGAATGCATATAATATATTATTTTCACAGGATTATAATTATTACAATTTCTCAAGAAAATTATATTTCTCAGTGTATCTCTGTTGAATTCACTCATAGAGGATATATGGAATAGTTAACCGAGGAGGTAAGCACAATGTATAAATACTACTCTAATATGAAAATGCACAAAATAAAAGCTATTATTATCAAAGCTAATATGACAATGCAACAAAAGAGAGTGAAGCTGTCCTATTTTAGTACATACACCAGGATGATTAGAAAGGAAAATTTTATATCAAAAGCTCACATAAGAGAAAACATTCAAAAGTAAATTAGCAACTCTAAATACCAAAAGCATCTAGACTCTTAAGCAAAGTAAGCTTTCAAATTAAATAATTTAGGCGCTTGATCAAGAAATCCCAAGTATGTTTATTTGATAAGAACCCAATTCAAAATTGATTAAATATCTATCCCGTAAGAACATGATCCAGTAAGTTCAGTCAAACCACAATCTGATTTAGTTATTTATGATTTAACATCAATCAAACCATAATCTACAGGTAACAACAGTCCAAACAGGTTGTGTCCCACATATTTTAGGTCCACAAACCCAATCATTTGTTGCTTGTATGTAAAATTCATCTTCCCACCAGTGATTTCATTACCTTGGTCTCAAGCAACATTACAACAAGGTCAATTTCATTATTTATCTAGGTTATATTTTTTGCTAAGGTTCATTTTGCAAGCTTTGCAAGCAGAAAAACTTTCTTCCGCTCATTACTATACTTGTTATTTTTGACATTCATGTCATCATCAAGAAACCTTCATCTAGCACCATCTCACTTCTCATTTGTACAAGTATACAACCTTTTGTACAAGAAGGAAAAATCAGTGACCTATTAGTCTCTATCCTTGAGCATTGATAAAATCTTGCTTAACTGCAAAAATCATAAGAAAAGAACTTTACGCTTCCCATACCCTCTCCACAGCTAAGATGTTTAGGAAAAAAGCATAGCCTTTGTTGTGCCCGTCTCTCATTGTTCAAGAGTCTACCATACATCTCCACAAAATTATTTACTATGAAACAGTGAGAAAAATTAAGCTCAAAGTGCCTACATGTTATTGAATTTGTCTATGTCACTATGCAATTATAGTTAAAATTGGCAAAATGATTATCGTCCTAGAAAGGAACATAACAAAGCAACATACTCAACAACCATTGTCCCACAATATTATCACTAATTTCACTCAACATCAACATAAAGCCATACTCCAACTATTTGGAATCAAATAAACCAATATCGATATAATCACTTATTCAAACTTCATTTGTTCTAGAAGTTACATCATGTACCCAAGTCAAAATAAAAAAGGAGGTTTAACCAATGCAAAATATAAAAGCATGAGTCTCAAAAATAGAGATTTTCTCAGTCTAGTCCAATTACTATTTTTTTTCTAGGAAATCTCATTCTAGCATCTTCATTTCCAGTTTTTTCGAAATAATGTTTTTTCACGCAATTCCCCTTCTCCATTACCATGAATGAACCTAGTGGTTTCAAGACGCCAAGGCAATGTCTAGACATTTTTCCCTATCTAGGCAAGACGTGGCCTAGGTGAGGCCTAGACAGTGCTTAGACCATAAAAAATATTTATTTATATAGGATTGTATGTATCTAACTGTGTTCTATAATAGATGGCAAATTGTCATAAAATGACCAAAACCACTTCATATCAAATGAAATTATGTCCAAAAATCATAAATTCATGTCAATGATTTAAAGAGTCATGTTTGATGTAATAATTATATAAAACAAAATGGAAAGTATTTGCAGCAGTATAATAAAAATAAAATAAAATAACAGAATTACAAAATTAAAGAAAGATAACTTTCATATAGAAATACAAGTATACCACTTGAGTTAAAAGTTATGCTAATATTTTAGATATACAATCATATTGTAACAAAATAAAGATAGAGAAACTTATGCCTTATATATTTACACCGCCCCCCTTATACTTCTAAAAAATTTCAAAGAGCCCCATAGTTTGCCTTAAGTATGGCCTAGGCGATTTAGTTTCAAATGGCCAACGCAACGGACTAGTCGTGGCCTAGGCATGGCCATGAAAACACTGAATGAACCTAACTGAAGAGGATGCATTAAAACAAATTCCATATGAAGTAGTATGCCAAAATATATATGTACATATATATACAGAGGCAGATAGTAAAGCTTTGCTATCCACCATCTTCAAAAATACGAGCATAAACTGAAATTTCAGATGACATAATCGCATTGCATGGAACCTCAAGCTAATATATGTCTATAAAAATTGTTAGAAGATTGGGCAATTAAATTAACAGAATTTCATTTAGAAAAATTGGTTCTAGGATCTATTTGTCTCTTGCATTCATGTCTATTCCTATTTTCTAATACGAACTTGAATATGAAATCACAACTACATGAAACGGACTATAATTCAAACAACTAACCTGCATTCCCTTTCTTGAGAGAGAAAGGAAAATTAAGGAAATGGCCAGGAAAGAAATAATACTTTTTTCCCAGAAAGATAAACCTATTCTTAATTGTTTCATTCATTCCAAGAACTGAATTGGAAGAATGCAAAATTAAAATCATAAACACATTAGAAAAATAAATAGAATTCAAGAACACTCATTACAAACAAAAATCAAAAGGAAAAATCCATAAACACTCAAAAAATAATTTATTTGGGGTTTAATTTCATGCCACATAAACCCCATTGAACCATCAGAAGGAAAAAAAAAATCCATGAATCAAAACGACCGAAAACAACAAATAAATGATCAAAGATCAGCGAAATAAGAAAAATATTAGGTATTACAGATTATACCTTTTCTTTCGTTACCCTTCTTGAAACTCTTAAAGGGAATTTATTTATTGATTGCTCGGTACTTTATTTTTATTTTTATTTTCTTCTTCTTCTCTGTCTAGAATAGTCGGTAACGAGGAGTGCAAGTAGCACTGTAGTAGCAGCAGCCCTTCGCAACAAGAAGTTTGGGGAAGGAGAATTGCTGAGTTTTGATCCAGTACAGCTGGAAAACAGTGTCTTACAAAACGACACTGCCATATAGGTGACACGTAAGAGGTAGGAAGATTCCTGTGATTGGATTGGACGCGTGTGGGGTCTTTATTGGAGAATTGGTAACATGGGTTCGTTAAGGACTACATCTGATACGAAAGTGCTCGTTCTGCTTAAAAATGAAGCGCCGAAATCTTAACTGTAGCCATAGTATTAAAGTTCTATTTAAAATTAAAATATATTATTTTAGATAATGTTAAATTTCATAATCGTTCACTCGAAAAAAAAAATTCATAATTATCTTGTGACGATTACCACTGATTACTGCTCGGAAGATTGGTCCTAAATTCTTCCCTAATCTCATTATCTGGACTCATATACTTGGATGTGATCTTCCTGATAAGGATATATTATTTGGCATGGATCTTTACTCTAAATTCAAGTTAAGAATTCTACCTCATGGAATTTCTTATCAGAACCAAACCCTACTTTATACAACTATTCCCAAGTTGTATACCATCCAAGATATTCCCACGGATGTTCCCTCATATCAAGAAAGGCTTAAGTCATGTTTCAGTGAATCACATAAGTCTTTTACTCACCAACATCCTTTATGGAAGAATTCTCAATTCTATGTTCATCTCCCATTTAAATTGAATGAAGACATCAATCCTACAAAGGCTATTCACCCTGGAATGCCTCCTGATGAACTTGCCTTAGCAAGGCAAGAATGTGATGATCTCCTGTCTCAAGGTTTGATTGAACCAACTACTTCCGATTGGGCTTGTCAAGCCTTCTACGTCAATAAACGAGCTGAACTCACACGTGGCAAGAAACGATTTGTTATCAATTACAAACCGTTGAATGTCTTTCTCAAAGATGATAAATTTCCCCTTCCAAAGATATCCTCCCAGCTTACCTTACTTTCAGACTCCACCATCTACAGCAGATTTGATCTGAAAGCAGGATTTTGGCAACTGGGTATTCATCCTGATGATAGATCTAAGACAGCTTTCTGCATTCATAATGCTCATTACCAATGGACTGTTATGTCATTTGGTCTCAAGGTTGCACCTTCATTATTCCAGAAAGCCATGACTCGCATCTATGCTTCTATATTATCAACAGCTCTTATCTATATTGACGATATCTTACTCTTCTCCAAGATTGAAGCTGCTCATCACCAGCTTATCTCTCAGTTTTTAGATATCACGCAACAGCATGGCATCATGCTCTCTGAAAAGAAGAGTATTCTCTGCACATCCGAAATTGATTTCCTTGGTATGAAGTTCTTTAATGGTGTCTATCAGCCTGGTTCTCATATTGCTGTGGAATTACTCCAATTCCCTGACACTCATCTGACAGTTAAACAACTTCAGCAATTTCTCGGTATTATCAATTATCTGCGGATGTTCATCCCTCACATCACTCGACATACATCAATATTATCTTCCCTCTTGAAGAAAAAACCACCTCCTTGGCAAGATATTCATACTGATGCTGTTCAGTTTCTCAAGAAGATTTGTCAGAATCCTCCCCCACTGGTTATCCCTAGCACAGGCTCTCTTATTCTGCAGACTGATGCGTCTGATTATTATTGGGGTGCGGTTCTTCTTGAACGACAAGATTCCACTGACTCTATTTGTGGATATCACAGTGGCAAATTTTTCGATTCAGAACTCCATTACCATATCACAATCAAAGAAATTCTTGCTGTGAAATATGGTATTATAAAGTTCGCCTTTTTCTTAAGGCCTGCTCAATTTGAAATACAAATGGATAATTCCTCATTTCCCAACATGTTGGAATTCAGGAACAAGATGGTTCCCTCTGCTCAACTTCTTCGTCTCCAGGAATGGTTTACTCAGTTCCAATTTACAGTTAAACATATTCCAGGAATTAAGAATGTTTTGGCCGACTTTCTCTCCAGACCTATTCAGAAACCTAATGCTCAACAGGTTCCCCTGTTCCATGATGGTCTTACCTTCCCCTTACTGATCCAGCCCAATATTGTTCATACTACTCGGCCTATCCAATTAATTCATGCCCATGGCATTTTCCCTCTTATAGGTGCCATATTTCCTCCTGACTTACCTAGACCCATAACTGCTCATGAAGTCCATACTTATGCTCAACAACACTTGTTTGAGTATGCCCATAAATATTAATAGTTAGTTGTTTAACTAACTTAAGTACCAAACTGCACTCTCGGAAAGCTATTAGGAGGCGTCATCGGTTCGATTTAAGTCGGTTTAATGCTCAAACAAAAATTAAATCGACCACTTGTCCAACCTGAACCGAACAAAGTCGATTTGGTTCAGTTTGGGTTAATCGATTTAGACTTTTTAACATATAACAATAATTATTTTAAATATAAAGAATACTTATTTAAGATAATATGACAAATCATATAATTTTACAAGTAAGAAATATATTTCTAATTATATAACAAGAATATATCAATATATTTAATATAAATTAACCTAAGTCAGTTCGATTTAGGTCAGTTCGGTTTTTAAATTTTCAAATCGTAATCCGAAAAACCGAACCCAATGCATTAGTTCAGTTTGATTTTATGGTTTTGGCCAAACTACTGACACTCCTAAATATTAGACTCATTCCTCACCCATTAATCAACCTCAACCCCTTAGACGAGACAGTAACAAAAGTTAAACATATAACCTTTGGGTTCGAAAACTACTTATTTACAGTATTAACTCTATGTTGGCTAAATATCACTTAAATTACATTATTTGTTAATAGGATTTTAACAAAATCTTTGTTAATAATGTTTTATTATTATTTAAAAATATTATTTTATGTACAAATTAAAAGATAATATTGTCATTGTCAAAAAATATATATGAGAATAGAGACAAATAAAAGGCAAAAAATTTATAGTTGAGAAGGCAAAATCAAACATAATTTTGAGTCCCAAAACAAAGGTACGCATGAAAAAGTTGTGAAAAATCATTGTTGCCAACAACTCTTGAACTTAGTCAATAATGCTTACAAGCCAAGTTCCATGGCAAATCATGTTGGTACGTAATACTTTGTCAATATCCACCTCGTCAGATAAATCACATTTATTTTTTTATTGATGCAAGATTTGACCAATATCGGTAAATAATGAAATAAAAGGGGGATGTTAATCTAAAACTCGTCGGAATGCTGAAGAAATAGCGGGAGATTTTGTGATCTGAGAGAGAAAAAACTAGAGAAAGTAGGCTATTGTAAAGAACACCGGTGTGATGTCGCCCAAAAACTCTCTGATGCCTAAGTTAATTCAAAGCTCTGTAGAGATAGTAGTAGTGAACTGAGTCGAGAATTGCTTAGAGTTGTTTACCTCCCCCTTAGGGGTTGTGGTCTTTTTATAGAGAGGGCTTGAGATCTTTGGCCTTTTAGTGGTGTTGTTGTAGAATCAGGAATCTAAATCGTGCTGGAGGAGCATGTTTGATTCCTAGTAGAATTAGGAAGATCTGGTCTGATCCTTATAAGATTAGAATGACTTATCAGCCTTCTAGTCGAACTAATAGAGTTTTAGGCCTTATCAGAGTCGAATTAGGAGTAGATCTCGAACTTATCGCAGTGGATCACGCCTTATTCCTATCTGATCGGGCGTTACGTCGTCATCCGTTTCGGAGTCGGAGACCTCTGCAGGTCGGTATGCCGATCTGTAGTCTCTCATTCTATCAGCTTGATACTGCACATATGGTTTGTAAGAAGATCGATAGATAGCGGTCGGTAATCCATGACATTGTATGCCGACATGGTGCTCTCTAGTGTTGACTTGACAAATATTGTAAATAATACATTCATCTGGTCGGTAGGACCGACCATGGGCTTGGACTGTGTGCATGGTTGGGTAGATCTATATTCTCTGTCCAGAACATGTCGTAATATCGACCTGGTACTTGTTACGTCTTAATGGGGAAGACTAACATGGTTGACGTGTCTTGTGCTCGGTATATGGTCTAACAATTACCCCCAAGCTCTGAGCAAGATTAATTGCTTGGAGATTAGATAAAACTCCAGATACCGAGCCATTTAATGTTCGTGACAGTTGTGCTTCGAAAATTACGCTAACGTGCTCCGCCTGACAACCCGGCTGCCCTTGCACGTCCTTTAACTGTTGGCCATTGATTTTGTCTCGAGATTCAGACTCATCATTATGCCTTACAGGTCGATCACCTATAAATAGAGAACTGGTCATTTGTTCTCCACTCATCAACTGTGCTCCAAAGAGATCGGTAATCGCTTGCTCGACTCTTCTGGTTTTCCATTCTTGCACGGTAACTCCTTATTCCAAGTTTTTTGCTTTTGTCTTTCCGCTAGGTAGTCTTAGGTATAATCCTTAGGTTATCCTAGGGTGGCTAGCTCAGCTCTTCTAGTCTTCCATTCTTGCACGGTAACTGTTGGACAATATACCGAGCACAAGACACATCAGTCATGTTAGTCTTTCCCAGTAAGACGTAACAAGTACCAAGTCGATATTACGACCTATTATGGACAGAGAATACGGATCTACCCAACCATGCACACAGTCCGAGCCCATGGTCGGTCCTACCGACTAGATGAATGTATTATTCACAATATTTGTCAGGTCAATACTAGAGAGCACCATGTCGGCATACCATGTCATGGATTACCAACCGCTATCTATCGATCTTCTTATAGACCATATGTTCGGTATCAAGCAGATAAAATGAGAGATTACAGATCGACATACCGACCTGCAGAGATCTCCGACTCCGAAAAGGATGACGACGGAACACCCGATCAGATAGGGATAAGGTGTGATCCACTGCGATAAGTTCGGGATCTACTCCTAATTCGACTCTGATAAGGCCTAAAACTCTACTAGTTCGACTAAAAGGCTGATAAGTCATTTTAATCTTATAAGGATAAGACCAGATCTTCCTAATTCTACTAGGAATCAAACATGCTCTTCCAGCACGATTTGGATTCCTGATTTTACAACAACACGACTACAAGGCCAAAGATCTCAAGCCCTCTCTATAAAAAGATCACAACCCCTAAGGGGGAGGTAAGCAATTCTCGACTCAGTTCACTACTACTATCTCTACGGAGCTCTGAACTAACCTAGGCATTGGAGGGTCTTTGGCCGACATCACACCGGTGTTCCTTACGTAGCCTACTTTCTCTGGTTTTTCCTCTCTCAGATCACCAATCTCCTGCGATTTCTCCAGCATTCCAACGAGTTCCAGATTAGCATCCTCCATCCACCTCATCGTCTACTGGTGTTGGTCAAATCTTGCACCAACAGTCATCTTTGAGCATATTCCTTAGATCATTGATAATGATGTTAAAGATCACATGATTTAATCCATGTTCATTGATATTGGTGCGATAGTTTCATCGATGAGATCTCACAGCCACGATCAACGCACATGATCGTACACCATCAGATCGTACTCGATCAATGTAGGTGTGATCTAACGGTTCCGATCGGCACACTAAACCTCGCACCGTTGTATCATGTTTAATCCATGTTGGCATGATCTGACGGTCCCGATCGACGCACTCAATCCCGCACTGCAGGATTGAGCTTGTGTGATCCAGCGACTCCGATCGCTCCACTAGGTTCATCGAACCTGGATGCACCCATCATTCATTGTATCTGGACACTCCAATGAATGACTCAGGTGCCACCTCCACAGACACATTCGATCCGGCTGATCTATCTCGATTTTCAAAAATAAAAAGCTCATCGCGATGATGTTATGCACCCTAAGTCGGCTAATCGCCCTTGCATAGGGTGTTGCAAAACATCACCCCTAAGGCTTTGCTCAACTCTTTGAATGCTGAGACTTGTGTAGTTGTGTAGTTATCTCTTAGGTAGCAAGTTCTATTTTTCTAGTTTTCTCATGTGGGACAAAATTATTCTACACATTATACACACAACTTTAACATATCAACTACACTACTTTGGTTTCAATTTCTCATTCATATTAAAATGGGTATGACCAAAAAGTTATATGTTCTTAATCTCTACATATTAGAGGTTCCACCCCCAAAATCTCATGTGGGTCCCACTTAAAATTTAGCTCAATGTTAATGAAAAATCATGGTTTAATACCCAATTTTCCAACAGTTATCATGAGATTTGACATGAGGTAGCGCTGAGCAAATTGAACTATTGCAATTGAGAAGCTGATGATACTAATGAAGTTGGACTGGAAGAAGGTGACAAACAGAGTTTATAGAGACCATCCTTAAGCAGTTCATGACGCAAGATACTCTTCAAAACCTTGTCCATGACAATAAAGTGATCACCTTGTAATTCAGCTATGATGTTATTGTCATTTGTAAATTTGGAAACAGTAAGAAGATTTTTGGTTATATTGGGAACATGTAAGACTTTATTCAAGTGTAAAGTATGTGTAGGTGATGTGTGTGAATGAATAGATGTAATACCAATATGAGAAATGTTTAACTTAACACCATTACCTACCATCACAATATCCATACCTTTGTATCCAACCTTGTTTGTAAAGTTATTCACATTTAAATTAATATGACTCGTTGCATGTCCTTGAATCCATGTACCAAGAAGGGTCAACTGCTGAGTCTGGAGAAGCATAAAGACCAGTTGCTTGATGAGAATTTGCTTGTTGAGGTACAAATGACTAAGACTGAGCAGGCATGTGTTGTAGAATGAGGTAGATTTCTTATTCTGTGAAATCTCACCATGCTGAGGAGCCTGATAGCTTTGATCGAATCTATGATAACACTAGAGAGCCATGTGTCCTGGCTTGAAGCACACTTGACAAAAGACCTTTTGACCACCTCGACCACCATTTCTTCCACCTTTGTTTTTTCTGCCTCCTTGATTATTCATTCCACCTATTCCAGAATAACCAAGACTTTGTTGTGAAGTATGTCGATTGAATTGATTTTTCTTGTCATTTGAACCTGACACAAAGTTCGTTGAGATGTTCGAAACATCTACTTGTGTAGTAGCATTTAATTGTTAAATTCTTTGATTATGAAGCATAAACAAATATTGAGCATCTTGCAATGTCATTGAACGTTGCTGAGAAGAAATTAGTACAACAACCGGATCAAACTCATGTTCAACACCATTTAGAACACTTCGTATTAGGGGTGTCATTGGTTCGATTTGGATCGGTTTAAACCCCAAACCATAAACTGAACCGATGGGCATCGAATTGACTTTTTGTAAACCAATCCGAACCAATTATACCTTCCTAAACCGATCCAAACCAATTCGGTTTGTGTCAATCGGTTTACATTTTTTAACCTGTAAAATATATATTTTTAAATTAAAAGAAACACATATTGCAAATAATACAACATAATCATGTAATGTTACAAAAAACAAAATTATTTCATCAACATATATATATCAACATATCTTGTTGCATCAATACCTACATAGAAATATTTAACATACATAGTATAATAATACAACATAAACATGGTCGGTTCGATTCGGTTCGGTTTACCATCAATTTTCAAGACCTCAACCCCGCAACCCTAACCCTAACCCTAACCGAACCAATCGGTTTACAAAACTCCCAACCCAAAACTGAACCGATTAGAGCAAAAAACCTGAATCAAACCAAATCGAACGCACCAGTTCTGCGATTTGAACCAACCCCCTAACACCCCTACTTAATATCAGATATGAATCTGTTACAATATGTCCAATTGATTTGAGCGCTGCTCTTATTGACTTGATCTCATAACAAACTTTGAAATTGTTGAAGAACCTCTTTTTTGTGTGCTAAGTTGTTGTTTTAGCTGTAATGCTTGAGCCATTGAAAATTGAGCAAAAAGTTTGTCAAAGGTGTTCCAAATCTCAATGAAGACTCACATTCAGTTACTTGTCCAATAATGTTCCCTCTAATGGTTGATAACAACCAGCACATACGAAGCCGGTCAGATCAGAGCCAAATCTCACTTGCATCATCAAATTGAGATCTAATTGCAACATTCTCTTCGAGTGATTGTTGATCAAGAAACTTACTGAGAAGTTTCTTTGAACCTGTGATCAGATATTTGAGACCTAATTCTTGAGTTGCAGAGTGTATCTGCACTTTCCAGTAAGAGTAGTTGTTTCCATTCAATTTTATTGCTAGATTGAAGTTTAATGCTTTTGCAATGGTTGCAACATTTGCTACTGATGATAAATTGCTGGTAAAAGAACTTGGTGAACTCGCAGTAACCTTTAGACGTCTTTCTTAATCTGCTCTGACATCATGTGAGAATTCACTTAAGCTTGTGAATTCAACTGCTTTTATCAAAAATATTATCTCTCTATCTTCAAAAGAATCAAAGCTTAACAAAGCTTATTAATGGATGATTGAAGATGTGACGCCCCGAAAATTATTTCATCTAGCCCATAACCCAATTGCATTTTGCTCAAACTCTATGTGTTGCCTCGATATGTTTGGTGTTTGTTTGATGGTTGTTTAATGTTTGTATAGTTGATGCTTGATAATGTATATAAATATGTGTATCATAAATTGTATATGGGTCATGTTAAATTAAAGTATAATGCATATGTTATTATTTATGCATGGGCCCATCAAACCATGAATTGATATGGGTTAGGATTGATTGAATAAAAGGATAAATGGGAATGAAAATTTGGTGTATTAAATGGATTGGACATTTAAAATACATGGAAGTATGAGATTGGTTAAAGTACATGTGGTTGATATGAGTAGTATGAGACCAACACATGTGAAGGTTGGTGCATGAAAGTGGACAAGTGTCCCATGCCCACTTCTCTTCTCCAAGGAAGTGCTAGAAAGTGAGGTGAGTGGAGGGAAAGGAAAAAAATAAAAGAAAAAAAGAAGAGAAAGGAAAGAAGAAGAGAAAGAAAGAGGGAGTTGCTTGCGGAAAATCTCTGCAACGTTTTCATCAAGAGCTGGATCTTCGGGATATATGGTCAAATTGAGCTCAAACTTTGTCAGCAAGTTCGTAGCTTATGGTTATTCATTCTAGTTGGTGGAGATCTTTATTAGAGGTTTCGTCTAAGAGATCTAACCTCTCAAACAAAGCTGGTCGGAAAGTCTGGATTTCTCGCGCCGTTTCGCTCAAAGTTATAGATCTCCTCAATCTACCGTTGGATGGATATTAGATTTGGATATGTAGTTTACAACTGATTTTTCTGCATTCTGAACGGTGTAGATGTTTATAGGTTAAGTATGTTATGTGATATAGTCATCTGAGTTCGAGTATTTGCCGCAGGAAAGGAGAAATTGTCTGATTAGAAACTTGTTCATCAAAGATACTTATCTTTTCGGTCCACCGTGGATTGGGCTGATATTTGGACAGAAGGTTTGTTTCTTCACATACTTCAATCTGGATGATTGATTTTGTGAGTACATATTTTTGTTGGTAGATTGATACATCTGAACAGAATATTAAATGAAGAATTTGTAAGGTTGCTTGTATTAGACCTAAATTTAGAATATGAACTTAGACCTTTCCAAATAGCTTGCATGTCAACTATGTTGACCTAGTTGCCATTGTTGATGAACCCATGATGCAAAATCAGTGATATACATGGCTGAACATGGTAACCTAGTGTAAATCGACAATATGGCCTAAGTATGGAAAATTTCATATTTTAGGGTTTTTGATGCTTTTGGCCTAGAATCATTGAATTGATGCAACTTATGTTTAATTAAGCATGATTAGGGTTGATTATGCTACTGATTTGGTGGTTGTGACCATATCATGGGTTAGGCCTACTTGTGATCAAGTGACCCAATTTGAGCATGTTTATGCCTAAGGAATTGAAAATCAGTATTTTTGATTAATAGAATGGTTTATGTATGAGAACTATGCATTAGAGGCCTAAGTCATGTGATTTGAGTTGAATGATGGGATTAGATGGGATTTAGGCCTATTGTCTATATGTGGGCTGATTTAGGGTTGATGTGTAATGTCTATGTGATTGAGCATAGAAATTGATGTATGGTAGGATATTGATGAATGTTTCAGGATCTTGATTGGGTTGATTCGGTTTGGTGGTTGTGTGTTGTTAAATACTTTTTTTCTTTATGCTTTTTCTTCCAAAGTAAGAAATTCTTATACCACTGGGTTTTTTTCCCCACCTCCAACACTTCGAGGAGATCCAAATATCCTCCCAAGAACCCCAAGAACCCCCAGAACCGATGGAACCCTGCTCCCATGCCCCGGTGAATTTTTGACCCTCTTACCGAAAGTTTTGGTTTAAATGAACTAAATAGACTTAGAAAACGCGTTTGAGGCAATCGAGACCAATCCACCTGTTTTTTTTTTGTCCAACACTTTAAGCGAGTCCCAATACCTTCCCAAGAACCCTCGAAATCCCCGGAACCGACATAACCCCGCTTTCATTCCCCAAGTGAATTTTTGAACCCTCAACTGGAACTTTTAGTTCAATTGAACTAAAACGCCTTAGAAAATGTGTTTGAGGCAGTTGGGACCAATTCGCAGGGTTTTTTTTTCCTTCCAACACTTTGAGTGAGTCTCAATACCCTCCTAAGAACCCTCGGAACCAACGGAACCCCGCTCCCATTCCCCAGTGAATTTTTGACCCCCCACCGGAAGTTTTAGTTTAAATGAACTAAATAGACTTAGAAATTGCGTTTGAGGGAACCGAGACCAATCCGTCGGGTTTTGTTTTTCGTCCAACACTTTGAGCGAGTCTCAATACCCTCCCAAGAACCCCCAGAATAGACGGAACCCCGCTCCTATCCCTCGGTGAATTTTTGAACCCTCAACTTGAAGTTTTAGTTCAATTGAACTAAAATGCATTTGAGGTAACCGAGACCAACCCACCGGGTTTTTTTCCTGTCCCACACTTTGAGCAAGTCCCAATATCCTCCCAATTACCCCCGAAAATGACGGAACCCCGCTCCCGTGCCTCGATGAATTTTTGGCCCTCCAATCGAAAGTTTTAGTTTAAATGAACTAAATAGACTTAGAAAACGCGTTTGAGGCAACCAGGACCAATCCGTCAGGTTTTTTTTCGTCCAACACTTTTGAGCGAGTCTCAATACCCTCCCAAGAACCCCCAAAACCAACGGAACCCCGCTCTCATTCCCCAGTGAATTTTTTACCCCCCAACCGAAAGTTTTAGATTAAATGAACTAAATAGACTTAGAAGTCGTGTTTGAGGCAACCGGGGCCAATCCGTCGGGTTTTATTTTTCGTCCAACACTTTGAGCGAGTCCCAATATCCCTCCAAGAACCTCCAGAACCGACGGAACCCCGCTCCCATTCCCCGGTAAATTTTTTACCCCCCAACTGGAAGTTTTAGTTTAAATGAACTAAATAGACTTCGAAAACGTGTTTGAAGCAACTAGGACCAATCCGCAGAGTTTTTTTTTTCGTCCAACACTTTGAGCGAGTCCCAATACCCTCCCAAGAACTCTTGGAATCGACGGAACCCCACTCCCGTTCCCCCGTAAATTTTTGACCCCAACCGGAACCAATCCATTAAATCAAGAATCATGTTTTAGGACAGAGCTCCTAATTCAATTAGAGTTTTACCTCCAAGCCTCGACTCCCAACTCTTAATTTTTATTTTTATTTTAGTTTTTGTTAAAAATTAAGATGCTTGTATTACTTAAGGAAAGAGAATCATAAGAACACATGAAGCAAAGACTAAATGAGATAACTTCATTGCGATGAAAAAGACTATAATACATAACATGTTTGTCTTTACATATCATAAAAGAACCTATACCAAAATATAAACATGTGCCATCACTCGGTGCCACACGATGGCCAATGTCGTCGTTTGTTGTGACGCAAATGATCTCTAGTATATTGTTGCAATGGTGGTTGTACAGGAGGACGAACATCACTTGGAGCGTTTACATTTTGCATTGGATTATCAGGTACTCTGCACATGTCTTCATGACCATGATCATGATCGAAGGGCTCATCATGTGTCTATGTAATCGCCTTTGTCATAGGTGCAAGTCCTCTTCCTTGCCCTGGCCTTCGCCTAGGCCCTCGTTTTCTTTTTCTTATCATATTTCCTTCTAGATTGAGATCTAAATTTGGTAGTCTCTCTTCAAATGGCATCAGGTCCTCCTGGAATGCCACATTTGATGGGTCAACCCCAACAGGTGTACTTGTGTCGAACAACACAAAACAATCTTGATGTAAGGTTGACGCACAAACATCAGATAATGAATCAAGTGAGTGGTAGGGGTAATTGGACTACGGTCAAATGTGGATGATGTTCCCTTTGTGGTTCTCACCCTTACCATATACTCTGCGTGCACAGTTTAAAATGCAGACATTGAAATTCTTTCAATATCCCTCAGGGAAACATCGTTGGAACCCCGACTATGCAAGTGAACCTCAGCCAAGTTGCTAGCTTGAACAAAAAAAAACTACATAAGTTAAACTAGAGGACCATAAAAATAATTTAAAACATATAAAGAGCAAAATGCATGTTCTCACCAAGTAATTGATAGTTGCTCCAGAAACGGTCATAAACCTCCGAGTTACTGACCGGTACCATACCATGTACGAGCCATAATAATCGAGGTTAGATGATGCTTGACCCTGATGGACTTCACCCTCTGCCAGATTTTCTGCCCGATGCTCCCATTGATCAACATAATCCCTATGGACGGCGAGCCAATCAGTATCAGCCTGACCTCTCATGTCTATATTATGAAGATTGATGCTTGTGTTGCATGGCTGAGGGATTGTCTGCCTTATTCCAAATTGTCGCAACATCCTATCAGGCCTGTGTAGTTCGACTATGGCGAAACAAATCAGGGGTGAAAGAGTTCGCCAAATGTCCTTCCCACAACGACAATACTCAGGCAATCCATTGATTAACTCATCTGGATATGGTGTCCATATCACCTGAACAACCGTGTACAAGTGTCAATGGTCATATATGCAACACAATAAAATAAGTTAATAGTGATCGTCAATTATTCAAGGAAATTTTCCTGTTCAAGGGATTGCGTGTCCAACAATTCTCTATATTTAATCAAGACGTGCATTGGAACTTGCGTGGTCACCAAAGCGTTTCTTCATCTGCAAAACAAAAGGAACAATTAATAAATGATATAAATATATAAGTGTGCACCATTTTTAACAAAAAAAATTGAAGTCAAGTTCACTTTACCTATATCCTAATAGAGGTGGTAGCGGTAGATGTGCATGAGGATCATTATGAGCATTGTTCCTTTTTTGTGGAGCTAGAAATGGAAAACGGACCCATGCTCATAATTGGAAGATGATAAGTGCTCCTGACACACCTTTCTTCTCAAAATCAACAGCACGACATAATTGACGATAAAACCACGCCAATGTTGCACTCCCCCATGAGTATTTGCCAGCCACGTCGAAATTGGCAAGCAAAGGCAAGTATCCCAAATGCACCAAATAGTTTGACTGGTCTTAGAATAACCAACCACCTATTAGTTGCAGAATATACGCTCGTGCATACCGTTCAATCTGGATGTCCGTGGCATCCTAAGGTAAATTTACTTTATCTGCAAGTGTTGATTGCTTAAGGCTACCCTCTTGACTTTCTTTTCCCACTGGGGAAAATCCAAGCAACTCAAAACAAATCGCATCATAGTCTACGTCGGTTGATCCACTCATGGGGAGACCATCAACAGGCAATCCCAATTGAATCTCAACATCTTGTAGGGTGATAGTCGCCTCACCTACTGCCAAATGAAAGGTGTGAGTCTCTTGTCGCCATTGCTCAATCAATGTTGTGATCAAGTGTCAATCTAACTCAATAAAGTCAACATGTGTTACTCCATAAAACCCTCTCTCTGTAGGTATGGAATAATGCGATCATCTAGTGGAAACGTAGGGTCAATAACAACTTGCCGACGACGATAATGCAACTCAGCTATTTCCTGCAATAGAACGAAAAAAGTTGTCAGCATATATTAAGAAAAAAAAATTTAGAATTGGATTACATATCTAAATATACGTTGACTACCTATCCATCTCAAATGGGACCGGATCGATGGCGACTCTGAAGTGTTAACAACGATGGATCAGAGGGCCCTGGTTCCATATAAATTAAACACATTAAGGAAATATATGAAATTAATGAGATATAGTAGATTCATGAAATTTCGGGAAGCATTAAACATTTACATAAAAGTAAGTTACAGATAAACGAGCGTAAATGCAAATTGAAATGCATTTTAGATAATATAAGGTGCACAAAACAATATACACACACTGTCATATAAATGAAAGAGTACATAATTGTGATTTCAAATCAAAATTATCATTAAGTGTCATATTACATCACCAAAATTACATCATTATGAAAATATAGAGAACATGAAGATTACGACCCTAATATATTTTAGGTGGCCTTGCCACGACGAGCAGGACAACGACGTCGATTGTGACCCTCATGTCCATAATGCCCACATCGAATCTTGGAGGAGGGTTCTCTTATATCCATCTCATTTGTTAAGGGTGACATCCGCGGCCGGCCGGATTTACGAACAAAATCAGATTTATGGATAACTTTCAATTGGATCGTACACGGTGGTCAATGTGATTCGTGTGGAATTGGATGAAACTGTGACTCAAAACACTTAGGTACTTATCAATGGGATACCAATCTTCAATGTACACATCACAATCAAGTGAAGCATAACGACACATTGCTTGTGCGTTTAAGCCATCTTGTGCAACCTTCTTGTTTATGTTCAAGTTGGTTCATTAATGCCTCAAATTTACGTGGTTGGTGTTGTGACCCAACTTTCTTAGCCAAATCTCTCAACTCATTGTTGTGGACTTTATCATTGAAATTGCTCCCTACATGACACAAACAATATCTATGATGTGCATCGAGCTTTGTGAGGATTTGTTTATTCAACTCAAGAAAGAAAATAGAGCATGAGACCTCTATTTATAGAGTGTCTCTCTAATAAGAAATTTGTTACAACAGCTGTAACTAAATAGCTAATACAGTTCACTATCACAACTAACTTTAAAACTTCTAGAAGATAATAACAATTATCAGTTAAGTAACTAACCGACTGCGTTTCTTCTTCTATTCTAACATCCCCCTGCAATCGAGAGGGTGATGGCAACACACCGAGATTGGAACAAAGAAGCTGAAACCGCAAAGTAGAGAGGGCCTTAATTAAACAATCTGTCGTTTGTTCACTTGAAGGAACATAACGAACTTCCAAGGAACGTTGGAGAATCTAGTCATGAACAAAGTGGACATCCAACTCTATGTGCTTTGTTCGTGCATGAAAGACCGGATTAGCAGCCATAGCATTAGCACTCATGTTGTCACACCAAAGACAGGACAAGATGAGAGACTAACATGAATTTCAGAGAGAAGAGACTAAAGCCAACAAATATCTGAAGTTGCTTGTGTAACACCCCGTACTTTTAATTATACACCTACGTTGAGGAATACGTAGACGTACGCGTATACGAATGTAGGAGTTAAACGTATATGTATATAAACATACCTAAATTAAGTAGATTTGCATTCTTAAATGTCATCTTATCATTAGATTATAAGATGATTATAAGATGATATATATATATATATATTAGTATAATATGATATATATTAGTATTATAATATCTCATTTTTTTCTCATTCTCTCACCTTTCTCTCTCACTTAAACAACAAAAAAAAGAAACAAAAAGAAAGAGAAGAAGAACCAGAGAGCGAGAGAACGGAAAGAAAGAAGAGAAAAAAAGGGGAACGCGAGATTTTTGCCGAATCGAGACCCACGGTAACTATTTTTCACTCTATTTCTTCGTGAAATTGATATCTAAGATAGATGTAACATTTCTTTCGGAGTAATTTTTGCTGTGGGAGCCGTTTTACGGCGTTTCCAAAAATTGGGGTATTGACCCAACGTGAATGAAAATCAGCTAGGAAGGTTGGAAAACGCTTTCTAGGCTGTAGGAACCTTAAATATATGGTTCGATTGAATTTATTTGTTCGTTTGTAGTTTTTGTAGCTATTAGAAGTTAGATTTGAGCTTGGATTCCTTTGGAACCCTTAGCTTTGATCTTTGAAACCTTTCGAATCATATTAAAACCCGATGAAACTCCAGTTTAAGGCTATAGAATGGTAGAATGCACTGTTGTGAGTCCATCGATGCTAATTTCATGATTTTTGGATACCGTTTGACAATTTTAGTAAAAAGTCACATGTTTCTAATAAATAGTGAATAGTGTGAATAGTACTGTAATCATATCCAGTTCATAAAATGGAATTAGAATCCAATGAAACTCCGGTTTGAGAACATAAAATCGTAGAGAACTGAATTCCGGACGTTTCGATGTTAAGAACATGATTTTTGGATACGCTTTGATATTTTTAGTAGCTAAAGATATGAGTTTTGTGAGTAAAATTGGCTTTGGATGCCTTTGCGAACGTGTCGAACCTCAATAAAATACCTATTGAAGGTAGTAGAATGATAGAATGACTGATTTGACACGTGTCGATGTGAACAGAATAATTTTAGGAATGTCCTAGATTTTTAATAAAATTGACATATGTTTTCATATGCCTACATGAGTACGTTGGTGTTGAAATCTAGTTTAAATGTGGCATTTTCATAGTGAAATAACCCCATCTTAGCTGCTGAACTAGCTAGGAAATTTGAGTATTAGTAATGGTGTTTTGGTGAGTTTAAATGGTAATTCACATGATGGTTTATGATTTGAATTACCAAATTGCAGTGTTTGACTTGAGAGATAAATGCTCTTGAGGAAGCAACTATTATCCACATTATTGTTGCTGGATTCTAGAGGGTATATTGGCTTAGAAACCTCGTGTAATCACTGTGAGTATAGTTTTCTTGATTTGGTTCTTGTATGACATTGTACACATATAAAATGTTTGATTGGATGCATGTTATATATTTATACGTAATGCATTGAGTTTTATGGATCATGCAAACTGATTTTAGCAATTGGAGTTTGTAATGATGTCATTTCGTTAGGAATTAGACCCGGATGAGGTTTTGCGAAACCTCATTGTCAGTAGGCCTGTCCTAACAAGGGTTGCGATCCTTGAAATGATTGTGAATTGGGTAATGAGAGGCTGTGGCTACCTTGTACGGCCATACAAGGGTTAGACCCGCTCTCTTGCCTTGAATGAGGGAGATGGAATTTTTTTTATGAATTAGCATAAATTATATATTGTGTACATGTATAGTATTTTGATGAATGTTGCATATGTGCTTTTGAAATATTTTAATTTAAAGGATTTGATATGCCATGTTTCTTTAAATGCATGCGATTGTCATGTCAAGAACTATATTCACTGAGCTGTTGTTTGCTCACCCCCTTTCCCTCACTATTTCAGGTACAAAGGAAAAAGGAAAAGGAAAACTTTGAGCGTCATCAGCACGTGACTAGGACGTAACCTTGCTGATGTACATATGCTTTGGAAGAAGTAGTTACATGTTTTATATATTTTGATATATATATATAATTATCACACATCTTATATATGTATTACCATCTAGATGGGTTAGTTTGGGAAAATGAGATATCAATGGTTATTTTGGATTGTTAAGATATTTGGCGATGATATATATATATATATATATATTTGGATGATGGAATGTTTGATTTATGAATGACAATGGTTGTCTTTTGGATTATGGTATACATAGATGGAATGATTATGTATATATATGGAGATGATATGATTTGATAAATGAATGAAATGAGAATGACTAGATGTGTGGAATGAATGGAATGATGATTATCTATATATATATCACTTTGATTTGATTTGTGGTATATTAGGAAAAAAATGTGAAATGTCCATTTTATGGGGAGGTGCTGTCGAAATTTTTGAAAATTTTGGGAAGGATTATGAGACTATTTGAAGGCTGACAATATACTATATATTGTATACGAGTACGTACAATGTATAGTATACTGTGCCGGTCATGACTAGGTCAGGGACGTCATTACAATAGGTTGTGAGTTCGAATCTGGGGGAGGCCCTGCACTATTCATGAATAGTAAATAGTGTGGACAAATGATCCCGGGGGTACTAGACACTGCGGTGGGCTGTGTACTGGGATGCGACAATATTATGTGGTATATAATGGCTGGGGTACGCTCTGTATGAGGTACCCATCACATCCCGGGGGACATAAGGCCTTTTTTTGTCACACCCCAGTACACAGCACACCGCAGTGTCTAGTACCCCCGGGATGTGATGGGTACGCATGGGGGAGGCCCTGCACTATTTATGCGTGAATAGTGTGGACAAATGATCCCGGGGGTAGTAGACGTTGCGGTGTGTTGTATACTGGGATGTGACAATATTATGTGGTATATGATGGCTAGGGTATGCGTACCCATCACATCCCGGGGGTACTAGACACTGCGGTGTGCTGTGTACTGGGGTGTGACAGCTTGAGCTAGAGCACGTTACTCGGACTCAACACTGGATCTAGCAACAACAGCTTGTTTCTTAGATTGCCACGAAATAAGGCATGATCCAAGAAACACCCAATACCCGCCAATGGACTTTCTATCATCCGAAGAACACGCCCAAACGACATCAGAAAATGCAATCATAACTAATCTATCAATAGGAACATAGCGAAGACCACAGGTGGAAGTACCAGCAAGGTAACGAAGAACACGCTTAGCTGCTTGCCAATGATCAGTCGTAAGAGACTCCATAAATTGACTCAGCTTGTTCATGATAAAAGAGATATCTGGGTGTGTATAAGACAAATACTGAAGAGAACCAACTGTGTTTCTATACATAGTGGGATCAAAGAACAACTCATCTCCCTCTTTGAACCTCGTTAACTATCGACCAACAACAACAGGTGTTGGCCACGGTTTCAAATGAATGAGATCAAGGTGCTTTAACAGATCATGAATGTATTTTGGCTGAGACAAATAAAGACTAGAACTGTCACATGTTATCTCAACACCCAAAAAAATAGTGCAAATTCCCTAAATCTTTGAGTGCAAACTTAGAAATTAGGCGAGTGATAAGTGTTGGTCCCGCCCAAGAGGGGGTGAATTGGGTGCGATGGTCAATTTTAAATTTATCTTCTAATAACTTAGTGATTTACATGAGTGTATTGGAATTTGATGCAAAATAGAACATAGACTAAATTGCAAAAGTGAAACACACGATTTATAGTGGTTTGACTGTGCCTACGACCATTACCTAACCTCCTCAGTTAGGATTTAAACCTTATCACTAAGGGATTCTCTTACGGGTGAGAACCAAACTGTTACAACTGCCCTTTTACAGGTTAAAGGCAAACTTATCCTTTCACGGGCTAATGATGAACCAAATTTCCTTTTTTCGGGATTAGGAGAAACTCATGTTCCTTTTACGGCTAAGGAAGAATCGGTTCTCTTTTAAAGGCTGAGAGATAACCTATCCTTTTTAAGGTTAAGGACACACCTATCCTTTACGGGATGAGGATGAACCGGTTTCCTTTTTCCGGGCTGAGGATGTAACACCCCGATTTTCAAAACTTAAATTTCAAGTAAAATAATGAATATTTTAATTTTATCGAAACAGATCACTGAAAGTCAAGATGCTAATCGTATCCGTCTATCTTAACCCATAACCATTATATAGGTAGTAAAATTTGCAAAACTATGAATTTGTGTTCTTCTAACCAACTTACTTGTTAAGATAAACAAATACCCTTTTATTTTCATGCTAAGGACCACATAATTTCACTATACAAATTTCCATATTGAATTGTGAGGGTACTTGCCCTTGTCCATTCATTATGGACACAACATTTTAAATATATTCATCAAGTAGAATTAACACGTTCAAGTCCAAAGCACATACATTTAAAGTAAATCATGATTCCTTCAATAATCATAATAAGGTTTTATCAAAATTTCTAGTGTCAATACAACCCTTTTCAAATAAAAAATTCACAAAGTCAAACAAGTAATTAACTCATTCACTAATTAAAATCTTATCCAGATTACCATCCCACCCCTATCACTGAACCACGTCACAACTTGCTACTTTATTTTCTGAGTACCTGCATGTGAAAAATAGGGGTAAGCTTGAAAGCCCAGTGGGTCATCTAAACAATTCACAACATTTTATCATGATATATACACAAGAACATTACAAACAAGTTTCACACATTAATCGTTGCAACATTAGATTGTTTGAGTCGAGAATTTTATCACGTTCCAAATCACGTACCTTTAGGGAATCAAACCCCGGGCGGCACTACCCAAAATTAGAAATTCGTTGGTGATATTCATTATGAATAACTGCCCCATAATAAACATTGACGATATTCCTTAGAATAACTGCCCCATAATAATCATTGGCGATATTCCTTGGAATAACTGCCCCATATGTGTGATTATTATCTTAATTGTGTTCTTTAGTGATGTCACACCATACATACAACATAAGTATAATATTAATTGCATTCACAAGACATATTCAAACTCTACTAGACATGGTATCATGTCACAATGCTAAATATAATAGTATTATTGCATGAACTTCACTATGTCAATATTCTCAAGTCATGTATTTCATCATCAGGCATTATAATATACAAATGAATTCAATTACCACATGAATTGCATGCATCCAATTATCATTTGATCATAACAAAAATTCATGCTGACACACATATCATCATAGTTAACAATCATAACATGGTATATATAAAATCATGTAAAATAGACATGCAAGAGCAATCTAATAATATTATAGACCTAATTAATTTAACGTTCCTATCTATATATCAAAATAAAACATTGTAAGGGCATAAAATATTCTCCACCTGTAACGCACGCAATTTGTTCTTGTCCGAATTCCTTGGTGCGTAACGTACGTCCTCAACCTATACATACATGTTACATTTGAATTAGTTGCGTATACCTACCCAAGTTTATATACATATATATATACACACATTTGTAATTGTAGCAACCAGGAGAGTTGCAGGTATAACATTTACTTATTTAAATGTATGTGTAGTATGTAGTATATTTGTGGATAATATATTGTAATATAATGTGTTATATAGTTGCAGATGCAAGTAGCATACATATAACCATATAAATATAAAATATAGCATATAAAACTTATACCCCAACGTACATATGCACCAGCATTATCTCCTTTATATATTAATATCAAAAGAAGTGGTGTAAAAAAATAAAAAGAAAAAGAAAAATAAAGAAAAGCCCAAAAACACCGTTACATTATACTTCTTGATCTTGCCCAACAAACCGTTCTTCTTCAAGGATAAGGGCCATTCTTCAACTTGTACTCTGTTTCACTGGGCGAAAGGGAAAAAGCCTTGTAGGGTTCGAAGTTCCACTATTATCCATCACTTGGTTTTTGACTTTACCATGGCCAGAACCAGTAAACGGAGGGGGAGAAAAGAAGAAAAATGAGGAGGAGGCGGATATGCTGAAGATGGGAAGCAATCGACGGCGGATTCGTCGCTTAGAACCCCATGAGAATGGAAAGCTGTGACAACAAGACGGTGGTTGGTTTGAAAGCAACCAAAGGCTTCTGCAATTTCGAGTTCACAAGGACCGAAATGGGAACAGGAAAACTTCTGGTGTTCGAGGCGGTGGTGGTGCTCGCTGAACATCGGTGCAGAGAAACGAGGAGCAGAGGAAGAGGACGGAAAATATAAGAGAGAAGAGAGAAAGAGGGAACGACGGCAGTTCACCGGAGTTATGAATCGGGCAGCGATTTTGGAGAACCAGCAAGAGGTGCGATTTTGGAGAATGTTGGCGAGGTGCGATTCTGGGGAGAGATTTGATGAGGTGCGAGAACAGGGTTTGCGATTTTGGTGAACTTTGGAGAGGGTTTCATTTGGCGATTTTGGAGTTTGGCGATTTTGAAGAAAGGAGCGGCGATTTTGGACAATAGTTATCGGTGTATAGTTATTGTCACCGTCTTGTTCATGGCGATTTTTTCAACTTAGAGAAACAGAGCATCAAAGCAAAGAAAAATAGAAAGAAAGAAGTCTCACCGTGGTTGCCGTTTCCGCGTTTCTTGATTCCTGGTTCGAGAGAAGAGGAGCGTGAAAGAGATGAACGAGACGGCTGAGGTACATAGGTATTATACATAGTATTGTTAATTCTAGGGTTTAATGACGATCATGTTCCATGATAGGAAGGTTAATAGTATTGGAAACTTGCCATAATTTTGTATTAAAAAGTTTGCCAAGATTTTGGTGTGATTTGTAATTGATTCCTTAAAGGAATGCGAGAATAATTTCGAAATTGGAAAGTAGATATTTTCAGAATTTTCAGGGGATTACATTTGAAATTGGAAAGTAGATTTTCAGAATTTTCAGGGGATTACAAAGGATGAACCCATGTTCTTTTTACGGGATCGGGAAAAACCGTTGTGATTTCAAATTAAGCTCGTTACAATTAAGCTCGTTACATAGCATTACAAAGATATGAAATATGAAATAAGTAATACTAAGAGAAGATACACTTACAATCCTTTACCTTCTAATGTTCGGTATTGCTCAAGTGCAGTTTCGAAAAGCATGAATGATATGATATGAAAATCAGTGCTTCTTTGAAAATAATATAATATCATAAAACATTGAAGTTGAAAATCAAAGGACTAGTGCATACATAGACACAGATAGTTTTCAAAATAGATATTGAATATAAGTATAAAAACTTCTAGTTCAATGATCAGCAGTTAACGCAACTACTGATATAGTTCAATACAATACTTAAGATATGAAATCAAGTATAACTGTATATCTTGAACTATTTCTCAAATTCTATCTCAAGCAAGATTGATATCTAATATGAATTAGTGCTGAGAATTTGAGTTGATACCAATAAAGATAGATTTTCAAAGATAAAGTATAATTGAAGCTCAATATGAAAATCTATTGTAATCGTAAAGGTATCAGTGAAAAATACTTTGAAAGATTAGAAAAATGAAATTCATTTTGACACCGACTAACTTTCAAAAAGTATTGGCACAACATAAAGTGATTGGCAAATTGTTTGATCCTTAGTGCTGGTATTTATAGACTTAGTGGGACATAGCCGTTAGACATTTGAAGTTCAAATAATATGAACGTTTACACACAACGACTAGAATGTTATATGTAAATGGCAACTGCAATTTTCACTGACATTCTGGTTCTTTTCAGATTTCATAAAAAATGAAAGTTTTAGAAAAACTTATTTCATGTATCAGAGACGATCTCTGATAGGTCTGAAAAGGATTTTGTGCAAATGTCTGTTTTGAAATAGTAAACAGACGTAGTGTACTCATTCGAACAGTGACGGTAGTTGAATTAGTGTCCTGATTCCGTAATCAGTGTCCTAACGCATAATATCAACTTTGTCATTTTGTTCCTTGAGGGCGCTTACTACGTATAAGCGTCCAGTTGAACACTTAAGTGAGGGTGCTACTAACTCGTAAGTGTCCTGACTTATGACTTTAGACGACTTAAACCTTGAGGGTGCTAATGCACAGTTAGCGTCGTGCTATGTTTTAAAACTATTAAGTGCATGAGGGCGCTACTATCCGAGTAAGCGTCCTGCTTTTAAAACATAAAACAAAACATGATGGCGCTACATTACATGTGCGTCTTACTAGATAAAACCATAACATGAGGGCGCTACTACTATGTAAGCGTCCTATAAGTTAAGACATTTAAAAACACGCTGAAGGACAATCAACATCTTGAAAGTTATTCAGTTGATTTCTAAAGGTGAGGGCGCTCCTATCCAGAAAGCGTCCTGATAGTTTAATCAACTTATAACCATCAGCGTCCTCAAAGAAACATTCTTTGAAGAACTTTTAAAAGATCTTTCAGTGAGCTGATGCTGAGTCAGCTTCCTGACAACTTCAGAGGTTGACTAATATATAAGACCGCTACTATACAGGTAAGTGTCCTGATTAATTAGTTCATTTCAACCTTGAGTGTTATCAGCGTCCTAATAACCTATCAGCGTCTCGACTTAACAAGTTCAGGAAAACGCTACTATTTCATTAACGTATTGAAAGACTCTTTGAAACAGTTTTGACTAGCGATAAAATATTCGATAAATGAGAATAAAAACTCGGTATATTTCAAATTAAATATATAATATTAAATTTCTTGAAATATAGTTAAGACATCAAAACATGCAGATTTAGAAAACATATGAAAATGATATATGCATGGTTTTGAAAAACATTTTGAGAAATAACGATTTGAGAAAGATATACCTTAAATACTTTGTGTATTTCTCTTTTCTCACAACCGTTAAATCCAACTCTTCATTATGAGATCTTCAATAAGAGTAATTTGGAGTTGAATGACTTGAACGTTGATCAAGAGATGTAGTCTTGAAGCTTGATCGAAATGTTTGAGAGAAGTGATCTTGAAATCATGATGTGATCGTTGAAGTCCGTTAGTTGAAACGAGCTTGATCATTGGATGTAAGCTTTGAGTTCCTTGATCAAGTCATTCCTTGGCTTTTTGCTTTACCTTTGGTGCAGAGATAAGTTCTTGAAAAACGTTCGTTAGCACTGAAAAATACTTTGTTTGTGATCATCAAAATATACTTCATCAAGTATACTTTAGGGATGTTCTAAGGATGAACCATATAGGTTAACAATAAGAAGAACAATCCGAGAACTATCATTTCCTGTCACAATTATATCATCGACATAGACAAACACATATTTAAAAGTAGACTGATCATGAAGAATAAACAACGATGTATCAACTTTCGAGTTGACAAAATGCCAACGAAGAAGTGTAGAGCGAAGCCTATCATACCAGGCGCGTGGAACTTGTTTCAAATAGTAAAGAGCACGATGTAAACGACACACATAATCAGGTCTAGTAGCATCAATGAACCCCTCGGGTTGTACCATAAACACCTCTTCATTCAACACACCATTGAGAAATGCGTTGTTAACATCTAGCTGACGTATATCCCAATTATGAAATACAACAAGAGCAATGCGAATGTGCACGATGGAAGCTTTAGCAACGGGACTAAAGGTTTCACTAAAATCTATTCCAGGGGTTTGATGAAAACCTTTAGCAACAAGATGAGTTTTATGTCTATTAACAGTACCAACAAGATTATACTGTAATTTGAACACCCACTTGTTTCCAACTAAGTTTTGAGTAGGATGAGGAGGTACTAAGGACCATGTACCATTTTTTAGTAATGCCACATGCTCAGCATCCATGGCAGCCTTCCACTCAAGACAAGCAAGAGCACTCAAAAGATGGCTCACTAAAAGAACCTGGATTATCAACAACAACAACATATAGTTTAGGCTTGAAAATTCCATTCTTGGACCTCGTAATCATTGGATGATTTGAGACAGCAAGAGACGAATTTATAAACAGAGAGAAGTGGATGAGGATCAAGAACATAATTATCACAAGGAATAGCAGGTAACACAGGAGAAGAATTATCTGTAGGGTTGAGAATTGAAACAGGTGTTGAATTAGGTGTTGAAATAGGACTCGACTGAGCACATGAAGGTTGTTGAGACAAGGAAGAAGAAGATGGTAATGAACACCAAAAAAAAAGGAGTAGCAGGTTGTTTTACAGGTTTACAAAATAGTCAATTGTAAGGAAAAAATAGTTTCATTGAAAATAACATTGGATGAGATGTAGATTTGACTAGAAGGACTAAGGCATTTGTAACTATGATGTGATGGACTATAACCAAGAAACACACATTCCATAGAATGAAATTGAAACTTATGTTTTTGATAAGGTCGCAAGCAAGGAAAGCATGAACATCCATAGCATTTAAAGAAGTTGTAGTTAGGAACAATACCATTTGCCAATAGAGAGGGAGAACTTCCTTTTAGCACTGGTGTAGGAAGACAATTAATGAGAAAAACAGAGGTTTCAACAGCTTCCCACCAATATGACAAAGGAATTTCAGCTTATGCTAGCAATGTGAGTGCCATTTCAGTTATGTGTCGATGTTTCCGTTCAGCCCTGCCGTTTTGTTCATGTTCATAAGGACAAGAGTGAATGAATTCAACACCATGATCATGTAGAAAACTTGAGAAACTTCTATATTCACCTCCCTAATTAGACTTGAGACATTTTAGTTTACAATTAAACTTGTTTTCAACAAGATTTTTTAACAACTTGAAAGCATGAAAAACCTATGATTTCATCTTGAGTGGATGCACCCATGCATATCTAGTAAAATCATCAATGAATACAATGTAATAGTTGAATTCAAGATGAGAAGGTGATGGAGCTTGTGGCGCCCCGAAAATTATTTCATCTAGTCCATAACCCAATTGCATTTTGCCCAAACTCTATGTGTTGCCTTGATATGTTTGGTGTTTGTTTGATGGTTGTTTAATGTTTGTATAGTTGATGCTTGATAATGTATATAAATATGTGTATCATAAATTGTATATGGGTCATGTTAAATTAAAGTATAATGCATATGTTATTATTTATGCATGGGCCCATTAAACCATGAATTGATATGGGTTAGGATTGATTGAATAAAAGGATAAATGAGAATGAAAATTTGGTGTATTAAATGGATTGAACATTTAAAATACATGGAAGCATGAGATTGGTTAAAGTACATGTGGTTGGTATGGGTAGTATGAGACCAACACATGTGAAGGTTGGTGCATGAAAGTGGACAAGTGTCCCATGCCCACTTCTCTAATCCAAGAATGTGCTAGAAAGTGAGGTGAGTGGATGAGAGAATCCAAGAATGTGCTAGAAAATGAGGTGAGTGAGAGAATCCAAGAATGTGCTAGAAAGTGAGGTGAGTGGAGGAGGGAATCAAGAAAGTGCTAGAAAGAGGTGAGTGGAGAGAAAGGAAAAAAAGAAGAGAAAGAAAAGAAGAGAAATGAAAGAAGAAGAGAAAGAATGAGGGAGTTGCAAGAGGAAGATTTCTGCGATATTTTCATCAAAGACCTGGATCTTTGGGATAAAGGGTCATATTGAGCTCAAAATTTGTCAGCAAGTTCGTAGCTTATGGTTATTCATTCTGGTCGGTGGCGATCTTGATCAGAGGTTTCGTCTAAGAGATCTAACCTCTCAAACAAAGCTGGTCGGAAAGTCTGGATTTCTCGCGCCGTTTCGCTCAAACTTCTATATCTCTTTAATCTACCGTTGGATGGATATAAAATTTGTGTACGTAGTGTAAAACTGATATATCTGCATTCTGAACGGTGGAGATCTTGATTAGAGGTTTTGTCTGAGAGATCTAACCTCTGAAACAAAGCTGGTCGGAGAGTCTGGATTTCTCGTGCCGTTTCGCTCAAACTTGTAAATCTCCTCAATCTACCGTTGGATGGATATAAAATTTGGGTATGTAGTTTATAACTGATACATATGTATTCTTGACGGTGGAGATGTTTATGCCTTTAGTATTTTGTGTGATATAGTCATCTGAGTTTGAGTATTTGTAGCAGGAAAGGAGAAATTGTCTGATTAGAGACTTGTTCATCAAATATACGTATCTTTTTGGTCCACTGTTGGATTGGGCTGATATTTGGACAGAAGGTTTGTTTCTTCACATACTTCAATCTGTACGGCTGAGTTTCTGATTACATATTTCTGTTGGTAGATTGATACATCTGAACGGAATACTAAATGAAGAATTGGTAGGGTTGCTTGTATTAGACCTAAATTTAGAATATGAACTTAGACCTTTCCAAATAGCTTGCATACCAACTATGTTGACCTAGTTGTTATTGTTGATGAAACCATGATGCAAAATCAGTGATATACATGGCTGAACATGGTGACCTAGTGTAAATCGGCAATATGGCCTAAGTATGGAAAATTTCATATTTTAGGGATTTTGATGCTTTTGGCCTAAAATCATTGAATTGATGCAACTTATGTTTAATTAAGCATGATTAGAGTTGATTATGCTACCTATTTGGTGGTTGTGACCATATCATGGGTTAGGCCTACTTGTGATCAAGTGACTCAATTTGGGCATGTTTATGCCTAAGGAATTGAAAATCAGTATTTTTGATTAATAGAATGGTTTATGTATGAGAACTATGCATTAGAGGCCTAAGTCATGTGATTTGAGTTAAATGATGGGATTAGATGGGATTTAGGCCTATTGTTTATATGTGGGCTGATTTAGGGTTGATGTGTAATGTCTATGTGATTGAGCATAGAAATTGATGTATGGTAGGATATTGATGTATGTTTCAGGATCTTGATTGGGTTGATTCGGTTTGGTGGTCGTGTGTGGTTAAATACTCTCGCGAGGCTTGGTTGTGAGTAGACTTCATTTATGATTATATCTTTTATGTCATCATATCACTTATATATTATATGTTGAAAGCATGAATGTGTTCTAATGTTTTGAATGATGCATTGATTTGAGAAAACCTTATGACTTTGGTTGGGCCCATCTATCTGGGTAATAGGGGGACTTAACCTTGTCATAGGAGGGTTTTAGGAAAGGAAGAGATTGGGGTCAACGGTACGGTGAAATAGACGTGCACTAGTAACCCAATGCATGTGGAATGTGGATCCAAATTGATAAGCTTTTACTTGCATCGAACTTATTATAAATGATTGACATCTATATGTTATAAGCTTTTAATCATGCTACACATTGACATGCATACATGATATTTATTGATGAGTATTGATAGCATATTTGAATCCTATTCACTGGGCACCGTTGGCTCACCCTCATTTTCCTCTTTCAGGTCCTTCTGTCCCGAATAAGGGCAAAGGAGTAGTTATATCTTGAGGGCCTTGCCTGCGAGAGAATCCAAAGCCTCGATATGAGTTGATAGACATTTTGATTGAATTTTGTTTTAAATTATGAAGTATTATATTTTGGATTATGTAATTATAATACTTACCACATTGTAGTATTGGTGAGTTGGGACTTGTTGGATAGACCATGTGGGCATATGACGATTTTTATTTGTACCCACAATTTTGGACTTTATGTGTATGTCAATTTTAATGGACTGTAGGGATTATGATTTTATTTATGGATCATTTTTATGGACTATCTCTTGTCTTGGATGATTAATACGATGGGTAATTTTGTTTAGTACCTTTTGATATTATGTCGTTGTTTGAGATAAGGCTCGTAGGGTCTCAACCACCTCACGGGAGTTGAGGAGTGGTCGGAGATGCCTACGCCTGGCGTCCCGTCCCGGCATTCCGCACGCCATTCCCTGAGGGGTTGGTGGTCCGGGGTGCGGGGTCGCCACAGAGCTGGTCCCCAGACGTCAATGTGCACAAGAGATAAAGGTGTAAAAGTTCGATTGGAAGATCTTACATGCTGAAGCTTATGGGACTTTCCATATTGACAAACTGTGCAAAACTGAGGAACTTTATTAACAGGTTTCAAAGAGCAAAAAGAAAGAACTTGAGACAAAACCTTCAAGGATGGATGGCCAAGTCTTCGGTGCCATAGATCGACCATATGACAGGTATTAGCAGGGGCAGAGATAGACACTTCCGCAGAGAAATAAGCTAGAATAGAACATGATGAAGATGGTAGCTGATATAGGCCATCTTTAATGCGACCTTAAAGAAGAATCTTACTGGTTCGCTTGTCTTTCACAAGCTAGAAAGTTGAATGAAATTCAACAAAAACCTTGTTATCAGATGTTAAACGAGAAATGCTAAGGAGATTTCTCTTAATTGATGGCATACATAGCACTTGATTAAGACATAACTTGGCCTTAGAAGTATCAAGAAGTGAGTTTCCTATACAAGTAATAGGGAAAGCAGATCCATTACCAACAGTTAAGGTAGTAATACCTTCGTATTCAGATGAATAAGCAAGATTTGAGGCATCGCCAATGACATGGTGCGTAGCACCAGTGTCCATGACCCAAGAAGGATCAGCCACAACACCTGGTGTAGCAACATAGGCTCCAAGCTTGGTTGCATTGTTAGATTGTCCCATATAGGTGAAATTTGTTCTGAAATAGCAGATCGCAGCTCCATGACCATATTTGCCACATATTTGGCAAGTAGGTCTAGAAGAACCACCAGATATGCCACCATGACCTCGAGATCTCCCATTGTTCTTCTTGTTTTCTTGCTTTCTTGATTGAAACGCGCACCACGACCTCCTGAGTTGGGGTTTGCATTAGATTGAGTATAAGCTACTTTAGTTGTAGTAGTGTTCAGACTCAAGTTACTAAGCTTATGAAGTTGATCAAATTGAACATCATAGTTGATCAAAGAAAACTGTAACTCAGGCCAAGATAAAGACGCTCTTTCTTGCAAGACTATGGTGATCGGCAAGTATTCAGTACCAAGACCTACCAATGTGCAAGAAACCAGATTTGCAATTGGAAATAGATAACCAACTATTGCTAAACTATCTGAGAACTCTTTCATCTTTGATAGATACACGATCATTGTCATTCCTTCCTTTCTTATAGTTTGAATGCCAGTTCTACAGATTTGCACCCTTGCTTTGTTGTGAGAACGACGCATCTCTTCAATCAACTTCCAAGCAACAAAAGAGGATGTGCATCCAATAATCTATGATGCAATGGACTCTGTAAGAGAATTCAAGATCCATCCTAATAAAAATTGATCTTGACACAACCACTCGTCATAGGCTGAAGTTACTTGGATGGATGTCTCTCCATCAATGGCCGATGTAATCATCGCCAGTGGACACGGATTAGTTCCAAGAACATAGCCTTCTAATTTGTGTCGTCAAATCACTGGAAAAATCAGTGACTTCCATAGTAGATAGTTGTTGCGATCTAGCTTGATCGACATAGCTTGATTGAGATTGCCTCCAAGAATTGCATTGTTTGATGTCTTACTCTGCAGCAACTGAGCAGATCTATGAGAAGAAGCATTTGGAGAAGAATCCATGGCGTTGGCCGTCTATGGCTTTGATACCATGTGAGGATTTGTTTATTCAACTTATGAAAGAAAATAGAGCATGAGACCTCTATTTATAGAGTGTCTCTGTATCAAGAAATTTGTTACAACAGCTGTAACTAAATAACTAATACAGTTCACTATCACAACTAACTTTGAAGCTTCTAGAAGATAATAACAACTATCAGTTAAGTAACTAACTGACTACATTTCTTCTTCTATTCTAACAGGCTCTGTCCAACCAACTTGGGATTTTTGAATGGCTGCCAAAATACCCGGGTGGCGATCACTGATTAGGCAAATGCTTGTTTTATTCGTCACTAGATATCGAAGGACTGTGAAGAACCATGCCCAATTATCTATATTTTCTTCCTCAACGATTGCAAATGTGAGAGGGAATATGTGACTAGCTACATCAATTTCCGTCACGATGAGCATCTTACCACAATATTTTTCATATAAGTGCGTACCATCAATTTATATAATGGGCCTACAATGCTTAAACCCCTCGATTGAAGCACCAAAGGCCCAAAAACAATGGTGAAAAACTCCTATACCGGGATATCTTGGATATTTTGGGTAGTGTAGGACTCCTGCAATAGTATCGGGATTGCTTGCCTTCAATGCATTTATCCACTTAGGAAGCACGTTGTACGATTCAACCCAATCGCCAAATATCTTTTCCATCACCTTCTTTTTTGCATGCCACACTTTCCTATAATTCACATCATACTTGTATTTGTCTTTAATAAATTCATGAAGCGCCCCCACTGAAATTGAAGGATCTCGCCTTACAATTTTAAAAACCTCGCGGAATATTAGTGATAAATCAATTTGTCTATGGTCCTGTGACATTCAAGGAAAGACACATGTGTGGGTTCCCTCATATTTTGTGATCTCAAACATCCCTGTTTTCTTACACTTTGCCACTTTTGCCTTCAATTGACAACCGTTTTTCCATTTCTTGTACCTAACTGACCATACGCTGGGTTTTGTATCAACAACGACATATTCAAGCTGTTGCACTATGCAACATCGTTTCACAGTATGTTGCAAGTTTTCTTTACTAGGAAATGTAAGCCCTTTGCAAAGATCATGTGACTCATTCCAACTCATAGATATGTTGTCATGTTCATCTGACATTGGTGTCATGGCTTGTCTATTAGGTTTCATGAAACTCGGTGATGGAGCATCAAAGACTATTGTGGTAGGTTGAGGTGTACTTCTTACACCATGCAACTGAGAGTCATGTGGCTCATTATCCTCCATGCTCAACCCATTGTCTTCTCCTTGTAATGGTGCTACACACAAAGACCCATCATGTCGTATTACCCTCAAGAGTGTATCACTCAAATCAACAAGATTAGATGTCTCTTCTTCTCCATCACTTTCACTGTCTTCATTACTATTTTCACTGATTTGTTCATGGTCATCATTAGAATTGAAATCATCATCAGACAAACGTGCCACAAATGGACAAGTATCATCAGCCTCAGGTCCCATGCCCACATTTACAGCTTCAATGGGTGACATTGCACTAGGATCAATGTTCTCCAATGAACTTTGTGCACTGGGGCCACCAACATCGGGGTGGCTTGAAAAATTCCTCGCATGAGCTTGAGTTGGAATTCTACCAACAACATCAACATATACCTCCATACTAGTAGAAGGTAGGAGCTTTTGCACCATGGCAAATTCGTTTCTTAGCTCTTGCTCATTTCCAATCGGAACAGGCGTACAATTACAATATCCACCCCAAAAAAAAGGCCATCTATAGGTCATATTTATTATTGAAGCACAAAAAATATGTAGTACATTTTGGATAACCCCTTCGAATTCTTCAAAACTAATGCCTAATTGGATTCTTGCAACGCCAACCAGCATACTATCATATGATACACTGTGAGGGCTAGGTATTACTTGGCCATTTGTGTAGTATATTACTGAGACAAATATGTCAGCCATCTGCATTTACGTACACAATCACAACTACGTTTATGAGAAGATCATTATTATAGAAAATAACATAATTAGAAAGCACTCAAGGTCGACGACTTTCGTGTATTACATCAACTTTCATTGATCATAATAATCAATAGATTTTCGAAACATTATCTAATGGGTCATAGGAATGAATCTTAACTTTTTCTCCCCTTTTTTTATGCAATGTGGGTTCTAGATCATAAAAACAAAAAAAATATAAAAACCGTAACACTATTTTAAGCCATATAAAATAATAAATAAAAATACAAAAAAAAAACTAACCAAATAAGCAATCTAACAAACCTTAGAATTAGATCTAAAATAACATATATTTAATGTACATTGTTAGTGGCCAACACCAAAAAAAAAAATTATCCAATAATTTTTTTTTACGTGCACACTAACTAGTATATATTAATCACCCTCAAACAAAGAACACTCAATGTAACAAACCATGAAATTAGATTTAAAATAATAAATAAAAATACTAAAAATAAAACTAACTAAATTATAAATAAATGATCGTCGCTAAATCTAACAAATATATTAATCTTGTTAAAACGAAGAACACTCAATGTAACAAACCATAAAATTAAATAATAAATAAAAATAAAAAAAAATAAAACTAACCAAATAAGCGATCGTCACACATAATCTAACAAATATATTAATCTATCTAAAACGAAGAACACTGAATTTAACAAACCTTGGAATTAGATCTAAAATAATAAATAAAAATACAAAAAAAAAACTAACCGTCGCACCGAATCTAACAAATGTATTACTCTTTTTAGAACGAAGAACATTGAATCTAACAAACAATAGAAATAGGTCTCGAAAAATTAATAAAATACTAAATAAAACTAAACAAATAAACGATCGTCATTCAAGGTTTCGAGTAGCCGAAAAAGTGACAGAGAGCAGCCAGTCGGAGAAAGGAAAGAGATTCGCTGGAGAATAGGAGAAAAGTCGCCAGAAAGGAAGAGAAAACCGTCGATGAGGGAGAGAAAATTGTCGGATAGGGAGAAAATAGAGACGTTAGAGAGGAAGAACGAAGGAGAAAGAGAGAACTAGATGACAAAGAAAGAGTGAGAGACGCGAAAGCAAGATCTCCCTGGAGATACCGAGACGGCGGAGACACCGGAAAAAGGTATCGTCTGAGGAAAGGCGTGTGTATGCATTAGGGCTTGTGCGATTGAGTTTTGGGAAAGAAGTAATTTTTTTACTGTGAGGGTTAAAACGCAGGTTTTTTTTTTTATTTTAAATTTTTGACTTAAAAAAAATCTTAAGACAAAAGACGCTTTAAATATATATATATATATATTTATGAGAAACGTCTTTTGTAAAGATATTTTTAAAATATATATTTTTTGTATAGAAAGTATTTTTTGTTAAGACGACGTGGTAAAAAATAAAATAAAATCTTTAGGGCGAGTTTACATAATATTTTACTGCTTAAAATTAGTATATGGTTGTTACTTTTAAAAATTTGGGATTAGTGACATCATTTTAATTATTTAAATTAATCGTGTCAAAAACCCCAAATGCGTGAGTAGAACGTTTTCTACCGCTCTTCCTTGTCTTCGTCGTTCCAAAGCTGATTTGAGGTTGGTATATAACAAAGTAAAAGCGAGAGGAGAAATCAGTAGCAAGGAAATAAGGAAGGAAGAGAGCAATGGATTTAGAAGGGAAGCCGGCTCTTATTGGTTACCGAATGCCTGCAGAGTGGGAACCTCACTCACACTGTTGGATGGGCTGGCCTGTCAGTTCTTCTTCTTTCATGATTGATTACTTGAGTTTTTTTTTTTTTTTTTAATTTTTTAAGTGATGGGTATGTTTTATTTTCTCTTCTACATCCATTTCCTGATTCTTTTGGGTGTTTTTTGTTTGTTAATTAATTTCGGATTTTTTTTTTTTTTTGGGAATGTGTTTGTCCCTTTTTCTCTTTAAGTCTTGCTAGTCATTTTCAAGAGTTGATCTAATCAGCCATTTTCTTAATATAATGTCCTCAATTATTTGAATTTGGCGCAGAATAATTTCGAACATTACCCACAATAATCTCTCAATCAGTAGGCTTCTTTTCTTAATTTGGTGCATTATATTTATTTTCTTGCATATGATGTTGTTTTACATACTGTACATGGGATTATTTTGCTTCCCCTTTTATGTTTTACCTTGCAACAACCTTCAATGAATTCAGGATTTGATCACAAAGTGCAATTACACATACGCTTTTCGTTGATAAAGAAATTGCATGTTATTATATGTTGTCTTTCCTATATCTCAACCTCTATACTTTAAGAAGAATATATGACATCGCCAAATGTTCTGAACTATAGGAGCGTCTTGATAACTGGCGGGATAATGCAATGCCTGCTCAACGTGTATTTGCTGAAGTAGCAATTGCAATATCGAAGTTTGAGCCTGTTACTATTTGTGCAACTGCTACTCAGGTTTGTGGAATTGTGAGAGTTGTTGCTAAAAGTTTCATTTGGGTCTACTAGTTTGAATTGACTCTAACTTTGCTTCTTGAGTTTGCTGAAGTGGGCTACCGCACGTAGTCAGTTGCCACAAAATATTCGAGTGGTGGAAATGAGCACGAACGATTCCTGGTTCCGTGATACTGGGCCAACTGTGAGTTTTTTTTTTTCTTTCTTTTCTTAAGGTCTAGTTGCTCTAATCTCTAATTTTTGTTGAGAATTTGAATTTTTGGTGTACAGTTTGTTGTATCTGATCGGACTTTAACTTCTAGTTCTGGATATCCGGAGCACAAGGTAGCAGGAATAGATTGGAATTTCAATAGCTGGGGTGGTAGGTCATTTATATGCCAATTTTCTGTTGTCAATCCCTGTATTAGTATTATCTTTTTTGGCGCTTAGTTGCCAAAAAGTATATTAAGTGAGAAAAAGGGGTGCTAAATCCCATTTGTTTATGTAGTTATCTTGTTTGTTGACAAAGTTATTTGAATTATATTTTCTCTAGCTCATTAAATATGATTCTGCTCTTTTTTTTTTCCATTTTTGGTGGCTTCCTAGGTGTTGATGATGGTTGTTACACTGATTGGAGTCTTGACCTTCTAGTTGCAAGAAAGGTTGGTAAATTTGACCACTTTTATATTTTATTTTAGTAATTTTTTGAAAATTAGTTCAAATAGTTGAAATGAAGGCTATATGTTGATGTAAGTTGCAATATAGTTATTCTCTTTTAAAGTTGTATTATGGTTGTTTCTACCATTTGTTTGAAGCTTCTTTTAATCAATTTATTTATTTTAAAATGTTTATAGATTCTGGGAATCGAGAGGATTCCAAGATTTCCCCAGTCCCTCATTCTTGAGGGTGGAAGCATCCATGTAGATGGAGAAGGTAACTTAAGCTTTTTGGAAAGGGCATACGGCCACTTATACCGTCATTTTTATGTTGAAGCATGTAAAACCAAAAAGTTGGACTTGTCTTTCCTTGTATGAACTATTTTGTCCACATCCTAATCATTTTTTAATTACCCAACCGCATTATCTGATTCTGTGGAATAGTGCAATTAAAAAAAAATTACAGTTATCTGTCCCTGAAAAAATCCTGCCTGTTTAGAAAATGAAGACTAAGAAATCTAACTTTTCTCTCTTTCCTGTGTTCTTTCCCCTGGAATCTGTTATAGTGCATCTGCTTCCTGGAATCTGTTATAGTGCATCTGCTTCCTTGTGTTCCTCACTCACAATTTCCCAAAATTTCAACTGCAAATAAGCTATTTAACAAAAGACGTGGTGGAAACTTCCATGTGGATTTTGGAAGTTCTTATGGAACACCATGACTTATCTGATGTACTACTTAGGTTTAACAAATAAATTTGTTACATAAGATGTTGAGGATGTGGATGTCTAACTTGAAAAACTGTAAAGAAAGATTGGAAAATCAGTTCAATAATGAGAGACCAAAATCTTTAATGGGGTTGGGAATGACTTCCACTCCTTGTAAGTTGTGGTTCTGTCATCACCTTTATCATTTCCACCTATGAATTGAAATTGTTCAAGTTAGAGTTTCAACAGCTGGGAATATGATCAGAGCCAAAAAAGAAGATCTTGACCCAAAAAAAAAGAAGAAGAAAAAGGATGATAGAAAAGAGGGGGGGGGGGGGGGGGGGAGGGGGGAGGGCTGCAACAAATAGTACCATGAAAAGTAATGTAAAAAGTATCATCTCCTTTTTCCCAATATCTATTAACAAATGTAAATGGTCCAAAATAAGCCCATATGTCTAAATACCACCGCCGTGTATTAGATACACTGAAACACATAAATAAAGATAATTAAGCCTATTCTAAACTATTTTAAACACTCCCCTTCAGTTTGGAGTATAAATTTGAAAAAGAACTATTGTCTGAAGGTTTAGTTAGATTAGCACCCAATTGAACCTCGAGCAAAAGGTACAAATTACAATCAACTTCAATATGCTTTGTTGATTCATGCATGATGTAACATGATTACAATCTATGAATATTACAACTTAATTGTCAAAATACGTTTCATTTGAGAAATGCAATATTCATCTCGTAAAAGTGAATGAACCCATAACATTTTTGACTATATAAGCTATTACTTTATACTCATCTTTGTATTTGAACGAGCTACCATATTTTTCTTTTGCTTCATTATGCAACTACATTACCATCAACAAAGGTACAATAACTCTTTTGGATTACTGGTCCATGCTATTACCACCTAGCATTAAAAAAAGGGCGTACCTTGAAAATGCTTTAGATAATTCAAAATGATATGATATTCTACACAAGTCATCTACAAAAATTACAAAATATAGATAGCCAAGAGGACTTTTTGTGATGTGAAGATCCAAAGTATTCATATGGAATACATTATAAGGACATGATTAATGCAAATATGATTGGAAAAAGAAAGATGTTGATGCTTCCTAGTTGATCAGCTTCACACTGTAAACTAAATACCGGACTCAATTGTCTTATCTTTGCAAGCAAATTGTGACCCATACACTAGTGTCATTGGAATGGAGTCGCAACAATACTTAAGGTAGATGCAACCTGCTAAGTTCATCAAGATCCAAACAATATAAATCTTTTGTTCAGGCATTGAACCAATCACTATCTTCATCTTGAGATCTTGGAGCACACAATACACAAAGTAAATATCATTGAACATTTAAAAGACTTTGTGAGTTGACTAATTTAATAAATCAAAAGGAAAATTGGGAACATAACGTCTTGATGACAACAGTAAAAACTTAATAAGGTAAAGATCACTCAAAGGTAATGAGCATAGGTTGGTTTTTATTGTGCTTGGGCAAAATCGTGACTAACCTGTCCATTTTTGGTGGAGGAAACTATGACCTGTTCAGACCTAATGTTTATTTTAGGTTGAATAAAACCCAACTGAGCCAATCATCTGTGGGTTAAGATCTATTGGTTGGTTTGGCTAGCCATGTGATAACAATAATGGCACGTAGGCCATCACATATTAGGTTGAATAAAACCCAACTGAGGCTACTGACCCAATCATCCGTGGGTTAATATCTATAGGTTGGTTTTGCCAGCCATGTGATAACAGCAAGAAGAAGTAGGTCATCACATAGCTTAGGCCTATGAAATAAATCTAAATCAGCCATAATCCACCTAAAGTACTTGTGGGCTCTGTTTACAATGGCCTAAGTACTCGAAAGCTAAACCTGTGACATAGACCATGCTGCCATCCTTCATTCTTTGACATTAGAATGGATGTGGGACTAAAGCTTAAAAAAGAAACACTTGCAGCTTTTAGTCAGTCATTGATAAGGTTATGGAGTCGCTAACAACCACCTCTTTATAATCTATATAAAGGTGTTGTGAGCAAAGTAAAGGTAAGGTGTTTAGATCCTTGGCCAGCTTAGGTTCTTGGATGGTTGTTTATCAAAATCCATTGCTAAACTTGATCTCCTTAAATTAATGTAACGACCCTCTAGGGCATGATAGAGATGTTAAAATTGACTAAAACTGATTGGTTTTGTTTGTGTCCCTAAAGATTTTTGGGCTTTTGGATCCGCCCATTCCAGATAAGGCAATTGAACTGATCAACAAGGATAGTGTGTCTAATAAGAAGTGAAATTATAAATGGGAGAGGAATTACTATCCCTATGACAACATGCACCTTACTTAATAATCCAAGAAGGATTTTTTACAACTAAGCACACATAATTACATGACTTTAACATAGTAGGTGTTTCAGAAGCCGAAGAAATGGGTTTTAGTTTATGGAGGATTTTGGTTCAGCATGTCTTCATGAGAATCAGAGGGATGACCATTCTCAGCTGGAGCATCCACATTAGAATCATCTGTGCTATTTAATGTTGCCTGATCAACGCTTCTCAAATTTATCCTCATAATGTGCCTAGATGTGCTTATCTTTACCATAAAAGGTACACATTTGAATCTCATAAATGTGATCCACCATGACCACTAGAACACCCTAGTTTGTGTGACCACCAGGTCTATTGTGTACCTATTATCCACAACCGCCACGACACCCACAAGTAGATAAAATGCCAAAGAGTCCTATTGAGACAAAATTTCTCCTCCATTTTCTTATTTATAATTTTTTTTTCCTAAGACAAGAAAGGCTTGTGTAGCAGTTGGAATCCATTCATTAGCCAAAATTTGATTTTTCATAATGAAGAAGAGAAACATAGAAAGGGAATGAGAGAGAAGGGGAAGAAAGTGGCTGCAGTAAATTGTACCATCTTTTTCTCCCAATTCTTTGTATCTATTTAAAACTGTTAAAGGTTTACGGTCTACCTCATATGTATAAATACAACTACCATTTATTTAAATACACCCAAGACATATAAATGGAGAGGCTTATTGCTATTCTAAACTATGTCTTACGGTTATCTATTTCCTCTATATGCTATAGCACCTACTATTTGTGGTTTAGTGGTGTGTCCATCTTTTTGTGCTTGCTAATCTCGTATTAATCTGGTGATTGACTTTCTATTACATGAAGAATTGTACCAAATTAGATAGTTAAATTCGTTTTTTGGTGTTGGATATATATGTGTTGAACAAAATAAAGAACAGCTGTTGCATTTATTACTTTTCTGTTTGATATATTCTGCTTTTATTCTCCAGGGACTTGTCTTACCACTGAAGAGTGTCTCTTGAACCCAAACCGGAACCCAAGTTTGACTAAAGAACAAATAGAGGATGAACTCAAGGTGTATCTTGGAGTCAAGAAGGTTATTTGGTTGCCTTGTGGATTGTTCGGTAATCATTTCTATTTTGAATACCATTTCTGAACTCATGTTTCTGATCGTTATTGCCAAGGGAAAACTGAATATTTTTTACCATGGTTAGATAGTTTTACGTTTTGAATCGTCAAAGCCCTGTTATATGGTGATGATGCTTTTCTAGTCCCTTTGATATATACATAATGATATTGTTACGGAGAAGAGAGAAATCTGGAGGATTGCGTTGCCATTTATGGTGTTGCCATTTAGAGGAAAAATTATTTTTAGGAGTTGCCATATCTAAAAGATACTAAAATTGTAATAGTTACTATACAGTGAACAACTCTGTAAGTCTATTTATTTGGTGTTCCTCCATTGAGGAAAAATCACGAATAAGAAATACTCTCCTCTTTTCTCCCGTGGACGTAGGCCATAGAGCCGAACCACATTATATTTTGGTGTTTTTGTTTTGTTTATTTTACAAAATGGTATCAGATCTTTAGGCTCGTACAACTGGAAAAATTCTTTTTCCGACCTTCATTGTTGGAATTTTTTTTGTTGGCCTTCATTGTTGGAACCTTCCTTATTGGCCTTTATCGTCAATAAACGTGTTGCTGATTGGTGCGTGCATCTTCATCACCGCTACTATATCACCGTCGCAACTCCGCTACTGTGCGTCTTCATCACTGCAATGGCAACATCATCGCCGTTGTATTGCGGCTACTACGGCTTCCTCCTCATCGTCGTCGACGCCTTCCTCTCCATCGCTACCGCTACTAGTTGTCGTCACTACTGCTGCTCGTGGCCGTCGTCACTACCGATGCAGTTGTCTCTCTCACCCATCGCTGCTTCTTGCACACCCATCGCCGTTGCTGTTAGAAACCTTTGACGTTGCTGATCTTTACCACCATTGATCCATCGTTGCTGTTGCTGCGTTACTACTGCCGCTGCATCATCGTCTTCGTCGCTCAGATCTTGCAACACTGTAAACCTTTGTTGCTGTTGCTGTTGCTGTTGCTTATCTTTTTCATCACCATCTACGCGATCTTCATAGCCATTGACGCTGCCTGTCATTGTTTCCGTGAACCTCACTGTCAACACCTTCTTCCTCTTCTTCGCTTCCGTCGCCGTCTGATTTGCAAAAAATCAGATTTGCAAAATAAAAATAAAAATGGGTTACTTCCGAAACAGTGCAGACTGAAGAAGCAGTTGACAAAACGGAGAAAGGGGAACTACCAAACATTCAAGCAACATATAGATTTGATGGAAAGAATTAATCCAGTGGTCTGAGTTGGTGCGTACCTTTTTAAAGGGAAAAGGGAAATTGAGTCATCTTTTGGGCACTGAACCTATACCTGGAGATCCTAAGTTTATAGCATGGGATAATGAAGACGCTTCTATAATGGCGTGGCTGTGGAATTCAATGACGCCAAATATTAGTGATACATGCATGTTTCTGACTACTGCCAAAGACATTTGGGATGCCGTTCATCAGACATACTCTAAGGCCCATGATGCAGCCCAAGTGTATGAGATCAAAGTGAAAGTTGGAACAACAAAACAAGGCAACATGACGATCACAGAATATGCCAATGTATTGAAGAATCTCTGGCAGGAACTTGACCATTATAGGTGTATTGAGACTAAATGCCTTGCCGATGCTGTAGTTCTAAAAAACTACATTGAGAAGGATCGGGTCTACGACTTCTTGGCTGGACTCAATGCAGAGTTTGATCAAGTGAGAGTTCAGACTCTCAACAAAGAGTTGCCAACTCTGAATGAGACTATCTCTGCTATCCGAACTGAAGAAAGTAGAAGAAGTGTTATGCTCACACCTCAGAAGATGGAAGGCTTTACTATGGTTGCCAATCGGGGAAATGATCAGAAGACAAACACTCTGCGAGCTGAATCATCAAAGGTCCCAAATCAAGACAATAGGGACAATCTATGGTGTACTTATTGTCAAGAGGCTAGACATACCAGGGAGAAGTGCTGAAAACTTCATGGCAAGCCTTCAACTTCCAGTAAAGAATGGGGCTACAAAGGAGGACAGCAGAAGACCAGTGGACACGCACATCTGTCTACTGGACAAACAGTTGCAGACTCCCTGGTGCCAGTAGGATCCAGCCAAGACGACATTGAAAGATTGAAATCTTTGCTTGGCACACTGGACAAACCCTCAGGTACCTGTTCGTTGGCACATTAAGGTAAATTTCCTATTTCTATTGGATTTAAAGTCTCGGATAAGTCTTTTGCTGACTCTTGGGTTATAGATTTTGGTGCTACTGATCACATGACCAATTCCCCCAATATGTTTCATACCTACAACCCCTGTCCTAGTAGTCGAAAAATAGCCACAGCTGATGGATCCTTAACCACAGTTGCTAGTATAGATGATGTTCACATCAGCCCCACCCTTACACTCAGAAATGTTCTTCATGTTCCTAAACTATCTACTAATCTTATCTCTATTAAAAAACTGACCCATGATCTGAGTTGTAATGTAACCTTCTTCCCTACTTACTGTGTGTTTCAGGACCAGGACTTGGGGACGATGATTGGACGTGCTAAGGAACAGGACGAGCTGTATTACCTTGAGACACCAGTACATTCTATCAAGAGTAACACTTCATTTCTCTCTGAGCACAATTTTTCCAATAAAGAAAAGCTATGGCTTCATCATCGCCGCCTTGGCCATCCTTCTTTTCGAACCCTTAAAATCATGTTTCCTTTTTTGTTTAAGTCTCTAGATGTTGAAGATTTTCATTGTGAAGTGTGTGAACTAGCAAAACACAAGCGTATATCTTTTCCACTTAGTAATGAAAGAAGTTTAGATCCTTTTGATCTCATTCATAGTGATATTTAGGGCCCCTCTCCAATACCTAATGTTTCTGAAGCGCGATGGTTTGTGTCTTTCATTGATGACTGTGCTAGAGTCTCGTGGATATTTTTACTGAAGCAAAAATCTGATGTGAGCTTTGTTCTTCCTACCTTCCATAACATGATACACACCCAGTTTGGTGCAAAAACCAAGAGATTTCGATCTGACAATGCAAAAGACTATTTTAATCAAACCTTGACTAATTACTTCCAAAACGAGGGGATCCTTCATGAATCATCCTGTGTTCACACCCCACAACAAAATAGAGTTGCTGAAAGAAAAAACGGCCACCTGCTTGATACAACCCGAGCCTTTTTATTTCAGAATAATATGCCTAAGTTCTATTGGGGGGAAGCTGTTTTTACTGCAACACACCTTATTAACCGGATACCATCCCAGACCCTTGGTTTCAAAAGTCCTATGGAAAAGCTTTGTCAATTTTACCCTAAGCTCAAAATCTCCAATAATCTTATACCTAAGATATTTGAGTGTGTATCATTTGTCCATGTTCACCAACATAACAGGGGGAAGTTGGACCCCAGAGCTCTTAAGTGTGTCTTTGTAGGATACTCCTCCACTCAAAAGGGATATAAATGCTATCATCTACCATCAAAGAAAATCTTTGTCTCTGCCGATGTCACTTTCTGTGAATATGAGCCCTATTTTTCCGCTCCTCTTTAGGGGGAGAGTGTCATCATGGAAAACAAGGATCGGAGTCTGTTTGATCCTTTTGACCCTCTTAACCTTTTTAACTTTCAACAAACCAAACCTGAATCTCCTACCCTCTTTGAACCCATTGATAACCAAAATGATAAACCTATGGATCGAATGACTGGCCAAACGTACTCAAGGAAGAAAGCTGCAGTCCCTGAGTCGATGCAAGTTCAAGAATCTGAACCAAGTCCTGCGAATGAGGTAACAGGCTTTGAACCCTCCTTACCAATCCCATTAGTCTCTGAAACTAATAGTGATCTTTTAGCTTCTAAACCCAATGATTTCAAGGCTTCGCCTAGGCGACCGCCTAGGCGTTTTGGCGAAAAAACGCCTAGGCGCACTCCTAGGAAGGCGTTGGGGGAGTTTGGAAATATTTAAAAACTACAGGGGCGTCTAACTAATTTTTTAAAAAAAACTTTAAATCAGCAACCCTAAACCCTCGTCACTCTCCTCCTACACGACTCCGGTGATTGTCGAAATCTTCGACGACGCACCGTGACCCTCCGACGACCAGTGTCCGTGAAGACACAACACCGACACCAACGTGGAATATGCGTCGGACTCTTCAAAGTTTACAGTGGACGCAGTTCGTGCAAAATGCTTTGATGGCTATTAAAAAAGCAAAATAAAAGATCTTACACTTGGTGTGCAGGGTCATCGCTGGCTCAATTTGTGCTTGGGACATGCTGAAGAGCTCAGATGCAACTCCAAACCGGCAAAATCTGGACAAGCTTTTCAATTTTCGCTGTGCGCAAGGTTTGTTTGCAACTTTATCGCCAATTTCTACCCTGCAACTGCAACTTTATTGTCGATTTCTTGAAACAAGTCTCAATGGCCGTCGAGTTACAAAATGTCCTGCACATCTCTTGCGTTTGAAGTTTGAACAGTTCCAAAATGTGCTGGACCAAGAATTATCTCCTAGCCCACGTGCCTTGCTTGCTTGTTACACACGGCAAAGCATGTGGTCCTTTTTTTAATTTTTTTTATTGTAAAGAGGATGTTATTTAGCTTGCTCCACGTGTTATGCTCTAGAAGATGCACTCAAAAAAATTATTATACTCTTTATTTTAAAGGGAAAAACTATAATACTCTGTGTTATAAACTTGTAAACAAAACTTCTACTGACATTATAAAATAACTTATAATTTTGAATAATAAACTATATCTTAATATTGTGTGTTCATCTTAAAAAATAATAATAATGTGTGTTCATACGTTTTTTTCTGAGCTCAATGTGTGTTCATACTTTTAAATTGTAAAATACATTCATGATAATATATATATATTCTAAACTTACTAAACTTACGATTATCACATAAATTGTGATTATGTTTCCATAAATTCTGCTACTGTAAAATATAGATTTTACAAAAAAAATAAAATTATGATTATTTTTGCATAAAAATATATTTTAGAAGTCAAATATTATAGAAAAATCTTTTTTAATGAAATTATGATTGTAAAGTTTTCAAAAAGTTCCATTGTAAAATATATTCTTACAACAAACAAAATTGATTTATGATAATTACTTCTATACTTGTACCACGTATTAATAATAAATTATGATTATTTATAGTTTTGAAATTATGATAATAAGTTTTTTAAGATAATTAAACTGTATAGTTTACATAAAAAAAAAACAAAGAACTTGATTTATATACGATAATTACTTCTATACTTGAATCACTTATTAATAATAACTTATGATTATTTTTCCATCAAAAATATATTTTTGAACCTGCATAAAATATATATTTTTGAAATATATACCTGCATAAAATAACTTATGATTATTTTTCTATACTTGATTTGTCATAATAACTTATGATTGTTTTTGCATAAAATATGTTTTTGAACTCAAATATTATATAAAAGATTCATATTTTTAATGAAATTAAAAAAAAAAACTAACTTATCAAACTATATAATTTGATTAAATTATTTAAAGTACATAAGTACTCTGATTAAGTTATAATATTAGTTCAAAAGTAAACTAATACTCCAATTAAGTTTATAATATTAGTTATCAAAGTACACTAATACTCTAATTAAGTTGTATGACAAATTGCTTGCAAAGTAAACCAATACTCCGATTTAAGCAAGCAAAGAAACCAATACTCTCATTAAATTAGATTATTAGCAAACTCAATCTCATAAGTTGATTAAGCTGTGTTATTACTTTGCAACTAATTATATAAAAGATTCATTTTTTAATGAAATTAAAAAAAAAACTAACTTATCCGACTATATAATTTGATTAAATTATTTAAAGTACATAAGTACTCTAATTAAGCTATAATATTAGTTCAAAAGTAAACTAATACTCCAATTAAGTTTATAATATTAGTTATCAAAGTACGCTAATACTCTAATTAAGTTGTATGACTAATTGCTTGCAAAGTAAACCAATACTCCGATTTAAGCAAGCAAATAAACCAATACTCTCATTAAATTACATTATTAGCAAACTCAATTTCATAAGTTGATTAAGTTGTGTTATTACTTTGCAACTAATTATATAAAAGATTCATTTTTTAATGAAATTAAAAAAAAAAAAACTAACTTATCAGACTATATAATTTGATTAAATTATTTAAAGTACATAAGTACACTGATTAAGTTATAATATTAGTTCAAAAGTAAACTAATACTCCAATTAAGTTTATAATATTAGTTATCAAAGTACGCTAATACTCTAATTAAGTTGTGTGACTAATTGCTTGCAAAGTAAACCAATACTCTGATTTAAGCAAGCGAAGAAACCAATACTCTCATTAGCAAACTCAATCTTATAAGTTGATTAAGTTGTGTTATTACTTTGCAACTAATAATATAACTAATACTGACTAGGGTATATTATTAGTTATAAAGTACTATTATTAGTTCTTTCCATATTAAGTTGTATTATTATTTTGCAACTAAATATTAGTTATATTATTAGTTCTTTGAAAAAAAGTTATATTATTATTATTATATTTTTTGAAAGCAAAAAAAAAAAAGTTGTATTATTACTTTGCAACTAACAACATAACTAACAATGATTAAGTTTCTTGCCACAAAAAAAAAATAAAAATGATTAAGTTTAAGTTATATTATTAGTTGCAAAGTATTATTCTTTCAAAAAAAGAAGAAGTTGTATTATTAGTTGCAAAGTAAATTAATAATCTCATTAAGTTGTATTATTATTTTACAACTAATAATATAACCGATGCTGATTAAGTTATATTATAAGTCACAAAGTAAAGAAGTACTTTTTGTATGTCATGCATGTTATTATTTCAAAGTAACAATTCACACTCTAAATAAGTTATATTATTTTTGTAAGATAAACTAATAATTTGGTTAATTCATATTACAAGGTAAAGTAATAATTTGGTTAATTCATATTATCAATAATAAAATAATCTATAATAATATAATTAAGTTATATTTTTATTTACAAATTAAATAATAACCAAATCTAGTGTCATCATCAACTAATCCCATCATTTGATTTTTATTTTATTTTCAAATTTTTAATAAAAAAAATTCACAATAAACCATGCTTGCATTTAATTCTCTGATGACATTTCAAGTTTGGGGGCAAATAAACCATACTTGAATAGTGACTGCTGTCATTAAAAAAAAAATAATAGTAAAATAGTGGCACAACCACCACTCTCAAATTGAAAAAAAGAAACCCAAACGATTGCTGCTCCGTAAAAAAAACGTTGGAAAACAGAGGAAAAAAAAAGTTCACTCTTGAAGAAGAAGAAACATCTCCAGCTGGGTTTTTCATCTATCACCACTCTCTCAAAGAAATATATTCTTCTCACCTTGTCGTGTGAAGACGCTGCGTTTCATCGTTGGAAGTAGAAAGAAGCTCCTGCACCTCTCTCTCATTATTCTCTATTCTTGCGAAGTAGTATGTTGTTTTCTTTGCTTTATTTCTCTTCTTCTACTTCTTCTCCTGCAATTCAATAAATGATGCATCAATGATGAATTTTTAAAGTAATATGAAATTATGTGTTGAGGAAGTGGTTTCAAGCAAGAGTAATAGAAAAAGAAGAAAAGGTGCATTGTTTTGAGAAAAAATTGTATAGAAAATGTTTTAAGTAACTTGTCATTCATTATTTGTCTATTCTATCTTGATGAACTATGGCTATCTCTAATTTTCAAAAATAATAAAAAATTATTTGCAAAAGTTTAGCCTTTTTTTCTTTTTTCTTTTTTCTTTTTTCTATATTCTGTTTCTATTATATTTTTTTTAGTTTTTCAAAAATAAAAAAGTGCCAAGACATTGTCGGTGGTGATAAGTCATTATTTATGATTGAAACATGGCAAATCAATTTGCAGTAGTTTCATGTATTCCTAACCATGATTTTCTTGTTTGTTTGTTACTTTCACTTCTATGTTAAATCTTTCCCTCATCTTTATATTTCTTTTTGTTATATAAATTTTTTCGTTCATGGCCCAACTATATGTGCTATTGGCTTAACGGATAATTAATAAAAGCTTGTGCATTATTTATCTATTCTTTTGTTGGCTTACCGGATAATTAAGAAGTTATTGTTATTATTATTGTGGTAGTTAATACTTTTTTTTTTAGTGGTTAACACTTAGTTGTGTTAACTAAGTGTTTTGCAACTCTGTTGTGTTATAGTTTTTTTGTTTTTTACTTTCTGTTACTGAGTTAGTTAGAGAAGAATGAAGACCACATTGGCTTAGTAATAATTAAAGTTGTTAAAAAAGAATGAAATCAGAAATCCAAATTGCCTTAGTTTAAAATCTCTTGTTCTATCGTTCTCATTTTCTTTTCTTTCTATTTTGTCTCTCTCTCTTTCCTACTTGATCTGCAAAATTAATATTATGAATTATGAGTATGAATGAATTATGATTTTTTTTGTTTGTTTGTAACTTTATTTTAGAAGGAAGCAAGGAAGAAGAACTATAAAAATGACTTCAAGTGCGGGATCTAGTAGTGTTGAGAAACCTCCTTAGATGCCTGTAAAGGCTAATGATGTTGGTTGGAAGTATGCTTATTTAAGAGATCCCAAGGATAAGGGAAGAGTGACATGCAATTTTTGTCAAAAGAGGTCACCCAAGGAATTTATCGCATGAAGTTACACTTGGCTCAATATGGGGGAAGTGTAGCCAAGTGCACAAAGTGCCCTGAAGGAGTAAGGGATGAAGTAAGGGCAGCTTTAGAGAAAAATTCAAGGACTAAAAAAGGAGGAGATAGTAATATTAGTTGAGCTGAATCAATTCACAATGATTTTAGTTTGGAGGAAGATGAAGAAGAAGCTGAAATGGTTGTATTGCATAGTGGAGGAACACCAAGACCTGCAAAGAGAAAGGGTCCAATGGATCTGTTTGTCACTGTAGATCCTACTGAAGCCTACAGGAAGAAAAAAACAAAACAACCAACACTAGAAAGTTTGACTAAAAAGGAGGAGAAAACAAAGGTTAACCAATACATTATGAGATGGGTTTATCAAGCAAAAATTACTCTTAATGTTATAAGGTTAAAGAGCTTCAAGACAATGATTGAAGCTATTGGACAATTTGGTCCTGGTTTGAAAGGACCATCTTATTATGAAGCAAGGGTGCCCTTGTTGAAGAACGAAGTGAAATATACTAAAAATATTTTACTGCCTATCATGGAATCATGGGCAACGTCTAGTTGCACCCTTATGTCTGATGGGTGGGCAGATTGGAGAAATTGGACTATCATTAACTTTTTAGTAAATAGTCCTCCTGGCACAATTTTTTTAGAGTCTATTGATGCTTCACCTTTAGTGAAGAATGCATAAAAGCTTTTTGAGTTGTTGGATTCATATGTGGAAAAAAATAGGTGAAGATAAGGTTGTGCAAGTCACTGATAATGCTTCGACATATGTAGTTGCTGGAAGACTATTAATGGAGAAAAGGCATCATTTGTATTGGACGCCTTGTGCAGCTCATTGCATTGATCTAATGTTGGAGGATATTGGTAAGATTCAAAGGACGAAAGGAGTAATTGAGAAAGCAATTAGTTTGACTGGATTCATCTACAATCATGGCTTCGTCCTAAATTTGATGAGGACATATACTCAGGACAGTGATGTTGTTCGCCCAGCCGTTACGAGGTTTGCCACTTTTTTTCTAACATTGATGAGCATATACAAAAAGAGAGAAGCTTTGAGAAGACTTTTTGCAAGTATTGAATGGACTTCTTCCAAGTGGCCTCGTGACCCAAAAGGGAAAAGAGCGAGTGAAATTGTGTATGCAGGGGATTTTTGGAATGAGGTAGTGTATGCAATCAAGGTTTCAGCTCCACTAGTTCGCGTTTTGAGATTAGTGGATGGAGAGAGTAAACCCCCAATGGGATATATTTATGAAGCCATGGAAAGAGTAAAGGAAGCAATAAGAAAAGGTGTTGAAGAAAATCCTTGAAAGTACGTGTTTAATTTGTTATTACTTTATAATTTTTTTATTAGTTACTATTATTAATGAACATTTATTTGTACTTTTATAGATACAAGCCAATTTGGAACATCATTGATCGAAGGTGGAATGCACAACTTCGTCAACCTCTTCATGCAGCTGGATATTATCTAAATCCGACATTCTTTTATGCTAATAAATTAAATCATGATGGAGAGGTTCTGCAAGGCATGCTTCAAGTTAATGAAAGGCTAGCTGAAACTCCAACCCATGTTGAATTATAGAGAAAGAACTTGGAGTATATATAGAAGGTTGTGGCATGTTTGGTAGAGAAGCAACAATTCGATCTCGAACCACAATGCAACCAGGTTTTTCAAGCTTATTATTTGTATATTTATTTTTTAATTGATACTTTATCAATTTTTGATTTTTAGTCCTAGAAGTATTTAAAATGCTAATATGATGAATATTGCAATGTAGCTACTTGGTGGAACATCAATGGGGCAAAGACGCCCCTTCTTCAAAAGCTAGCGCTCAAGATTCTTGGCTTAACTTGTAGTTCTAGTGGTTGTGAGAGAAATTGGAGTGTATTTGAACATGTAAGTTGTGCCAATTGGCCCAATTCATTATGTTTATTAGTTACTATACTCTATTAGTTTAACTAAAATTATAAGTGGTTGCAACTTTTTTTTTTTTTGATTTCAGATACACTCAAAAAAGAGGAACAAATTGGAACAAAAGAGGATCAATGATCTAGTCTATGTCAGTTACAATCAACAATTGATAGAACGATTTAAGAAGAGGGAGACATTGGATCCAATTTCATTGAATGATATTGATGATTGTGACGAGTGGCTTACTCGAAACATGCAAGAGCTAGTTCACGAATATGAAGATTTAACATGGGAACAAGTTGAAGAAGCTCTTGGTGGTGATGAAGTAAGACACTTTACTAGATCTAGGACACAAATTGGGGAGCATTCAAGAAGGGAGGAAGAAGAAGAAGAAGAAGAAGAAGGAGAAGATGATGAGGAAATATACAACAAGGACATTGATAAAGATGATTCAAATAATAATATTGAAGATATTGATGAAGCAAATATTCAAGAAGACTTTGAACTTTAAACTTTAAATTTTAAGTTCACTCTTTTGTGCTTTAGGTTTTTTTTTTGTCAAGTTTCGTCACTTTCGTGCTTGAGTTTTGCAGTTTAGAACCTTTTGAGTTTTGAATAATGTGTATGTGTGGCATGAATTACTGTTTTGTGGACATTATTTTAATTAATATGAAGTGTTTTTTTTTATCATTTTATGAAAATTTAACATTTATTATAAAATACAGTTACATATATATAATTTTGTATATGAACTGTCCAGGGACCTCTAACTAATTAATTAATTATTCAGAGACCTATAAATAAATATTTTTATTGCCGCCTAGGCTACACCTCGCCTAGATGGGGCAAAACGCCTAGCCAGCCTTGACGCCTTGAAAACACTGTCTAAACCTGACAGTGATCTAACCATTGCCATTAGAAAGGGAACCAAGGAATGCACCAAACGTCCCTTATATCCACTATCTCATGTTGTGTCCTTTGAGAAGTTTTTACCAACCCATAAGAGTTTCCTTACCAGTTTGAACAATATCAAGACTCCTACATCAGTATCCGAGGCTTTATCTAATAAAGATTGGAAACAAGCTATGAATGTGGAAATGGAGGCCCTAGAAAAAAATGCAACATGGGAGTTAGTTGATTGACCTGTCGGAAAGAAACCCGTGGGATGCAAATGGGTAGATACTGTTAAGTACAGAGCAGATGGGTCACTGGAGAGATACAAGGCAAGATTAGGAGCAAAAGGGTACACTTAGACATATGGTGTGGACTATTTAGAGACATTTGCACCGGTTGCCAAGATGAACACGGTTCGAGTATTGCTCTCTTTAGCTGCCAACTACGATTGGAATTTACGACAATTTGATGTGAAAAATTCTTTTCTTCACGGAGAACTGGAAGAAGAGATCTATATGGTGGTTCCTTCTGGATTCGAAAGCAGTATAATCATTGGTAAAGTGTGCAAACTGAAAAAGGCCTTGTACAGACTTAAACAATCTCCAAGAGCATGGTTTGGTCGCTTCGCTAGAGTAATGAAAGAGAAGGGATATAAGCAGAGCCAAGGAGATCATACATTATTCATTAAGCACTCAGCGTTAGGGGGAGTTACAATGCTCTTGGTATATGTAGCATCATTATGACTGGAAATGATGAGCATGAGAAATAAAGCCTGAAACAATCTCTGGCCAAAGAATTCGAGATCAAGGATTTAGGACGGTTGAAGTACTTTCTTGGAATTGAAGTGGTACATTCCAAACAGGGGATCTTTATTTCTCAACAGAAGTACATCACAGATCTCCTTAAAGAAATAGGGAAGTTAGCATGCAAACCAGTAACCACACCTATTGATCCCAATCATGAGCTTGGAGAAGCTGAAGAAGCACCTACTGTCAATAAGGAAATGTATCAAAGACTAGTAGGGAGACTCATTTCTCTCTCTCACACGAGACCTGATATTGCATATGCAGTGAGTGTAATTAGTCAGTTCATGCACAACCCTAAAGATATTCATTTGCAAGCAGTTAATTGTGTCTTACAGTATCTTAAAGGAACTCCAGGGCAGGGCAGGGCATCTTATTTAAACGACACACATGAGTGGTTCTTGAAGCATATACGGACGCAGACTATGCTGGTTCAGTAGTTGACAGAAGCTCAACTACTGGATACTGTATGTTTCTTGGTGGGAATTTGGTGACATGGCGAAGTAACAAGCATAATGTTGTGGCCAAATCTAGTGCTGAAGCAGAATTCCGAGCAATGGCACAAGGGGTTTGTGAGCTATTATGGTTGCAGATAATTTTGACAGATTTGAAGATACACTGGGATGGCCTTCTGAGACTCTATTGTGACAATAAGTCTGCAATAAGCATTGCTCATAACCCAGTTCAACATGATCGAACCAAGCATATCGAGATTGATAGACACTTCATTAAAGAAAAACTTGATAGTGGGTTGATCTGTACACCATATGTGTCTACCAATAATCAACTTGCTAATATGCTCACTAAAGGGTTAAGCCATATTCCATTCCAAGCAAGTGTGTCCAAGCTGGGAATGGTAAACCTTTATTCACTAGCTTGAGGGGGAGTGTTGCGGAGAAGAGAGAAATCTGGGGGATTGCATTGCCATTTAGAGGAAAAATTATTTTTAGGAGTTGCCATATCTAAAAGATACTAAAATTGTAAAAGTTACTATACGATGAATGTAAGTCTATTTATTTGGTGTTCCTCTATTGAGGAAAAATCACGAATAAGAAATACTCTCCTCTCTTCCCCCGTGGACGTAGGCCATAGAGCCGAACCACACTATATTTTGGTGTTTTTGTTTTGTTTATTTTACAACAGATATTATTGGTGGGACAATTTGGAGACTGGCCGTTAAGAGAAAACATCACTCTGCAAAGAGCCGTAAACAAATGACATGCACTTCTTAATGATTTTTTGAAGTTGAGATTCATTTTATTTAAGATTTTTTCTAGTTTGCTCAATGGGGCAGTTGCCTGAGAAAACAATAGCTTACATTAGAATCCATAGTATCAGATGGAAAATATTTGCTTCTTATCTAAATAAAATCAGAATTCTAGTTTTGTAAAATATTAAGTAATATATATTTTCTATTCTCTTAATTCTACCTAGATAGGTCTTACACACGTGTTGTTCTCTTTTTCATTATTTATTTTATTTTATTTTTACCATCTAATGATTTCCAATGATCAATCATCTTGACCACTATCAGCGATACTTTGTTTTGGATTCAGAATGATTAGGAAAGACACTCCAATGTAAGCAAATTTAGATTAATCTACGAATAAACTGGTACAATAAATAAATTGGTTGAAATGGCTTAGAGGAAGACCAAAACTGATATGGCTTGTTGGACCTAAAGTCTAAAGAATGCCTTGGCTTAACATCTAACATTGAGAAAGCTAAAAATGGCCAAAATATTTCTGGTGTTTCAGTTCGGACCCCTGATAGTTTAAGACAATTTGTATAGTAATCCATTAATCCCCGTGGTTGATATTGTGTAAGCATCGAAAAGGACATTAAACTGAGAAAAAAAATTTGCATCAAGTGCCTTTATGTGATTTTCAGATATTGACTGGGGAAAAACTTAATTTTAAAAAAAAAAAACAACAATGGCATGTAGTGATAAAATATTGATACATGAAAACAATATGAAATATATGGCTTTAGAGAGGTTCCCGGTAGATTCTTTGATCTTACCTTAGAGTGCATATGATTAGTTAAATGCAATTATTTTTCATCCGTATAGAGTTCTCTTCATGATGGATTATGCTTTGATATTTTGGGGGATTCCCTGGGTTAGTCTCAATGTGTTCTCCGTAAAGTTCTTAGCCTCCTATAAAATCATCGTTCAATTATGAATTATTATCCTTTCCATGTTGAATAATGTTTAGAAGGGAATATTGGTAAGAGCTATTAGATTGAAAATTGGTGAAAATGGGGGAAGAGGATTAACATATCCTGGATGAATCCATGGTTGAATTTTTTAAAATTTTGTATAAAGTTAGGATTGGACCAAAAGAACTTCTGTTGGTTCCTTGGAAGTTGTTTAATTAAGTGGTAACACATAACATATGATATTTTAGTTAATCATTTATGCTTATTCAAATGTTGAGCCATGTACATTAGATATTGATGTCATGGCTCCAAGGATGGTGCTCAATTGTGGGAAGAAATTAGGTTTTTGGCTAGCACTTTTGTCTTTGCTTCTTCATCGGCGAATGGCTTTTCACTCTCTGATTGGTATTTAAGTTGGTATAACTGCTTGTACCAGGGTTGATGATTTCGTTTCTAAATTGTCTATTTGTCTAGTTTTAGGTGTTGGTTAGGCTATCTCATCCTTATTTGTGGGTTGGGAATCTGGTTGTGGGTGTGCTTGTTCAGTTGTTTCATTGTTGCTCTTGGCTTTGATAATGCTGGATGGCAGTGTTAAGTACTTCTGGTGCTTACCTCGTCTGTCAGCTGTTTTATTATTGAATTAATACAATATACATATTCTTTCTGCTTAAAAAAAAAAAAAAAAAAAATGAAAAAAAAAGAAGATATTGATGTTATGTCGCAGCTCATTAGTGCCGCCCAATTAGGTAAAAGTCAATAGATTTATGCTTCTTTTTTTATCATATCATTAGTTTTCAGTAGTATATCAAGTACTTGAAGTATCAGGTACATGGCTAAGCTCATTAGATGTTTGTCTGTTGACTTATTTTGACTAAAAGGCCAATGAGGGATCGAGTATCAGGGGTCATATGGCCCCTTGATCCCTCCAAAAGTTTTACTTGTAGGTCCTTCTTTACCACTCTTATAGATTCACAACATCTCCCTCTCTTTCCATGTTCTACTCATATTTGGCAGGCACATGTACCATCCAAGGTAAAAGTATTTGGGTGGACCCTGGCTCACAAGAGGCTCAACACATTGAAGATGATGCAAAGGAGGCTCCCTAATATGTGCTTGTCACCTCATTGGTGTGCCCTTTGTCAACACGAGGGGGACTGTGTAGATCACATCTTCTTACATTGTCCTTATGCGAAGTGGATATGGAGGGAATGGCATGTTTTTTCTGGAAACAGATTTACTATTCCCCAACAGGTGGAGGAAAGCCTGTCTTTATGCCATATCCCTTCTTTATCGAAGGAGGAGAAGGGTGTAGGTTTGATTGCATTCTATGTGTCCCTTTGGGTGATTTGGCTAGAACGAAATAAAAGAATCTTCCAAAATTTGGCTAAGTCTGAAATGCAATTATGGGAGGATATTAAGCTTAAGGCAAGCACTTGGGTTTTTGCTTCGCCCTTAGCTAAGGGTTTCTCAGTGTTAGATTGGTTGTTAAATTGGAATCATTGCATGTACTTGGGTAGGGGTCACGATCCTTGAGAGGTGTTGTGGTGTGGGCCAGTTCCACAGTTGGGTTAGTTAGTAGGTCATCTCTATGTATAAGGGGTAGGGCTTGCTGTATTTTACTTTCATGAACTAATACAATTACAACTTAATTCTGCTCCTACAAAAAAAAAAAAAAAAAAAAAAAAGAGGGACCGAGTAAATAAAAGGCAAAAGGAAATCAAAGAAATAGCTACATCAACCCAATAGAAGTATCTGCCTATTAAGTACTTGAAGGGTAATCACCCAAGTCAATCAAGCTTTTACTATAAGAAGAAAAAGGCCTTGATATTAAGGCGAGGAAGGAATGGATAGTAGGGCCTTGAATCAAAGGAAGTGAAGTTTCTGAACATCTTCTTTGTAAAAGCTCTTTTTTCCTAATTTTTTCCATTATCGTTAAACTTGTGTGAGGGCAGACCTTCATGAACTTTTTGTGAGGTTGTATTTGATGTGTTGTTAAGGAGAATTATGGTCAACAATCATGTCTTAGTAGGGAAAAGTAAGAGTGAAGAATGAAAATTAAAAAGGAAATCTCTTGTGCACGTGTTTTCAAGTGTACATTTACGAACCATTACAACATTTATGAAGCCACTTCTTGAGATAATTTTTTTTTTTTGTGTGTGTGTGTGTGTGTGTGTGCTGTATTTCCTTTGTAATTTTTGTTTCAGTTCTACTTTTTGATACAGCTGTTTTGGAATTGAATGTGAAAGTCACACAATTCTTTGCTGTTTATTAGCAATAAATATTTCATTGAATTTCTCTTTTCTTAAGTTGGAGCTTACAAATCCACCTGGTGCCCCTTTTAGGTGATGATGATACCAATGGCCATATTGACAATATGTGTTGCTTTGTGAAGCCTGGTGTGGTCTTGCTGTCCTGGACTGATGATGAATCGGACCCTCAGTATGAACGCTCTATTGAAGCCTTTTCCGTTCTTTCCAATGTTACGGATGCTAGAGGTAGAAAATTAGAAATAATCAAACTTCATGTACCTGGACCCCTTTACATGACAGTTGAAGAATCTGCTGGAGTTATCCAGGTCAAGTACCACTTCCTTATCTGTTATCATTTTCTTTGCAACTACATATATGTATGATTGTTCAAGTAAACTTGTGCAAACTTATATTTTCTTATATATCCTTCTTGTCGTTTGGTCGTTGTCATTATTTATATTTTGGGAAGTGACATAAAAGCTTTATTAAACTTTTAAAGAGATGGAGCAGAAAGGAGGAGGAAAAAAGGAATTTAGATTCTTCATTGTTGTTTTTCAGCTTTTGTTGGAAATTTTCAATTATAATATCTTATCTCAGTGTTCTTCAGTTTGTATGATAATTGCCAGTTTGCCAAGTATCTATATTCTTTCTTTTCACACCTTGACAACCAACAAATTGGTTTTCATCGACTCCACTATATTCTCAACTCAACTCAACTCAAATTTTTTTTTAGAGGAAACAATGATATATAAGAGCGAAAACAAAAAGATACATTGACAACTACAAACGAGCACCAGGGGTACTCCACATAAACAGAAAAAAAAAAAAAGAGAAAGCGAAGGAGAATAGACTCCTATAATCACAAAGAGACTAAAAAGGAGCAACAACACCTAAACAAAAATGCATCACCTAACTCAAACAATTCTCCCAATGCCTAGCCCAATCATTCAAGGTCCTATCCCCGTTAAGATTAAAAGCCACAATCCAAGAACTAGCCATGACGATAGTATCGTTCCAAAGCACATCCACTGAGCGGGCCATCCCATTGAAAATATGTTGATTGCGTTCCAATCATATCATCCATAGCGTAGTCCAAGACGCCGTTCTCATAACCTCCATCCCACTACACTTCAAACCACGCACGTTCATCAGCCGCAGGCACTCCTCACCGGATGAGGGAATGATAAACTTGTCACCAAGTTTGAAATGCCATTCTGCCCAGATTTTAGAAGAAATAGAGCACCTGAAAAAAATATGAGTAGATTTAGCATCCTTAAAGCACATGGGGCAGCAATGAGGAAAAGTAAAATGTGGTAATCTCCTTTGGATTGAGTCACCAACCATAAGCTTCTCATGGGCTAATAACCACCCAAACACTAAATTTTGGATGGAATGTGAGCTTTCCAAATCGAATGGGCGTGGGGAAAAGGAGCAAAGGATAGATGGTCAGACAAATGGTAGAACAAAGATTTAAAGGTAAATGAGCCCGAGGGGTGAAGGTCCTGACATAACTATCCTGATCTGAAGAGAGGATGACATGGTTCAACTAGGGGTGGCAAAAAACCGGGTACGAACAACGCTTCATACTAATGAACATGTAGCATGTTCATACCCGGCCCGGTTTGAAAAACGGACAACACATGTTCATCCGTACCCGTATGTTTTAAAAACCGGGTAGCCCGGTTTTGTCCGTTTTGTCCGCTTCTAGTAGCATGTACCTAATAAATTCTTAAATATTATACTAAACAATTTAATAGCACTCTTTTTTTTGTAGCAATTTTTATACTAAACAATTTAATATCACTTGTACCTAATAACACAATATCAAATAAATTCAATGAAGTTTTTGATAAATAACAATAAAAGTAAATAAGTGTCTCCAACTTTTAATGTGATTGGGAAAGGAGAAAATTAAAAAGGTTGCAAGTTTCAAAACTTGGTTAAAAGGCATGGGCAGCCCAAAATTAAATTATTTATTTATTACCCCTTATATAATTGTATTAAGTAGAAATCGAGGACCGGGTACCTGGTTTTTTAAGCTCCTGTCCGGACCTGGCCCGGTTTATAAGATTTTTTGTCCATACCGGTTTTGAATGGGCCAGAAGAAAGCAGACAAATGGGTTCGAGCTCGTTTTGCCACCCCTAGGTTCAACAAAGCCAACAAGGAAGACAGTTCAACTTGTTGACCCACCGTGAGAGCAGAGGGAAGAAAGAGGTTCCATTGGGCAGGCTCAGAAGGACTGTGAACAAGGGAGAAGTGGGCAATGGGGAAGTTGGGGAAGCATGAAAGATGGTAAAGCCTTGGAAAAAAGTCTAAGAGAGAGAACTCATCGCCACCAATCCTCCCAGAACCGAAATAAGGAACCATTGCCAACTATTGGACACATAAAAGGAAAGAAGTCAGGAAGAATAGAGCAAACAAATTTCCAAGGGCTTTTAAATGTAGCTCTAAAGGATGGGATAATTTTCTTGCAAGAGTCAATCGATTCATACTTGCTAATGATAATTCGTGCCCCAAACGACTGCTGCAATAGTCAATCAACTCAACTCAACTCAACCCAACTCAACTAAGCCTTTTTCCAACTACATGGGATTGGGTACATGAATTTGCTTCCTCCACTCCGCTCTATCAAGGGCTAAATTGACATCTAAATTACAAGAATTTATATCTTTCTTAATTATTTCTCTCAATATTATTTTAGGTCTTCCTGTCCCTCTGTCATTGCCATAGATTGTTAGCAGGTCACTCTTCCTAACTACGTTATCTAAAAGTTTTCGCTGTATGTGCCCAAACCACTTTAATCAATTTTCTCTCATTTTATCTTCTATTGGGGAATTCATATCAGTTGATCTGACAAGTTTTACGTTGGTTATCAACTTCTTGACACAACCCTCCTCCTTTAATGGGCTTGGGACTGGAATCCACTATATAATTTTACATAATGGTTTTAGGATATCAAATATATTCAAATGCAATTGTGAATAGTAGATTGGCAGGTAGAAACTATCCTGACCAGGCATGCATCAAAGTGAACCTCAACGTTTGTCTAGGAACTACTATGTGCATTTAGTGCACCCTTTATAGGGTTGACCTAGAGGTTAATGTCGCTAATATAAATTACTATGATAATGTGCGGATGATGATACTTAAGCTGTTTGTATTTATGTAGATCTTCAAGAACATCAATATTTAGGCCTATCTCAAAGTTGTGTTCTGCATTCAATAGCTTCATAGGGGTTAATTGAGGCACCTGTCTTTCAAAAAATCCATGTAAATTGTTGTATAATTCAATTACAAGCTATCATGTAAACTTAAATTATTTTTTAAGAAAAGCATGTTTGATATAGTCAATTGTTAAAATGTTCATGATTGAGAAAGTTAACTTGTTTTTGGTTCATAAAATGTTGCATATTGATTACCAGAAGAGGAAGTTTCTCAGATAAAAAACACTGAATTTGCCTTTGGTTCTCTAATTTTTGGAAGGCAGGATGGTGAAGCTAAACCAAGACCAGCTGATACCAGACTTGCTGCTTCCTATGTGAATTTCTACATTGCCAATGGTGGAATCATAGCACCGGCTTTTGGAGATGAAAAGTGGGACCGTGAAGCGCACAACGTCCTCTCTTCAGCCTTTCCAAATCATGAAGTAAGTTATAGCCATTCTACTCATAAAGCATATTGTTTTTTCATTGCATATCTTTAGATGCAACAGAAAAGGTGTGATAGTGAAGTTGCATGGACATGTCAAAAATGTTTAAGGGCCCGTTTGATTTAGGATTTAAAAATAATTTTTTAAAACAGAATATATGAGAAAAGTTTCTAGAGTAACAATTTCAGAAAAAAAAAAAACAACAAAAAATTGTTTTCTTCACAAATTTAAAGCTTTTTGGGAAACAGTTTTTCAGTTTTTAGAAAACTACTCAACCAAATGTTTATTCATGGAATCTTTGTTTCCAACAACATAAAACTGTTCTTGAATTCCAAACCAAACAGGCCCTAATGGTCTCCAGCCAAATTCATTGCATTTATATACACTTTGATACCTAAAGCTCCACCATTAAATTTATCCCTCCATACAACACATCATTAGAAGCCTGATGCTTTTTTCCATGCCAAACTTTTTGTGGCATTTCTTTCATTTGTTTATTGACTCGAATGAAGGTCTTTCTGCAAATTCTGATGAAGTTTTATTTGATTTGGTGATGGGGTTCAGGTGGTGATGATTAAAGGAGCAAGAGAGATCTGTCTGGGAGGTGGAAATATACATTGCATAACACAGCAACAACCAGCCTTTTCCTAGCTCTGAAGCTTGGTTGATATATGGTGTTGCACATTGTCAGGAAGACTAACCCTATATTTATATATGGTTAAAAGTATGGCCAGAAATTTGATTAAAAAGAATGATAAACAACTATGATCTGTAACTTCCTTTCTCATAAAGCATGGCCTGGAGAGCTGCTCAATGAGGAAAGAAGACCTTTGTTCCTATCTAAGGTTTTTGACTAATGTTGATGTTTTTTGTTTAAGAGGAAACAAAACTTAGCATTAAAAAGAAAAGTATAACATACAAGAGCACCAGAAGTGCTCCGAGAGCAGCAACCCTATACATCCCAACAAAAGCAAACCAGGACAAAAGAACATGGTAGCCACTCCACCAGGCCAAGAGAAAATCAAGAGGTCATTACACACGACACGACCAATTTCTGAACCAATCCACAGCAGAAAAACCTCCTGAAAGTTTTGATGAAGAGACCCATTTTGCGGCCAACATTCTTATATCCTCCTCCAAAGCATTCACATGACAGGAGGCATTCTTAAAGATCCTCTTATTCCTTTCTAACCATATACTCCACAAAGAAGCAAAAACAACAATCCTAGCAACCTTGGTCGCCTCACCTGAGGCTGAGAGAAATGAGCAAGAAAGAGACAATCATCAAGTATAGATGGGGCGCGAAACACCGTGGGCCAACAGGATTCCCAACTTCTCCAACTGGACTCGGCAAACTCGCACGATGCAAACAAATGCTCAACACCGTCACTTTCCTGCAAACAAAGAATACAACCATTTGGACAAAGACACGCTGCTAAACCTCCTCTGCAACACATCCAGAGTCGGTACCTTAGAGGGAATTTGAGCATTCCAAAGGAGGGAAAAGGATGGTAATGGGGGGATCGAAGCGTCATCAATCATGAAGGAAAGAGAGGACTTTACAGTGTAGGAACCGATGGACCAAGAGAGTTTATCAGGGCTATCTGAAATATGAATATGCTGAAGATTGTTTTATGGGTATTAGTATTAATACTAAGGAAGTTACAATTGTGAATTGGAAGATTGTTTAATCTTTTGAGGAGTCTTCATTATTTACTTAATTTAATATTTAAGAATGTTGATGTTGTTTTATGGGTATTAGTATTAATACTAAGGAAGTTAAAATTGTGAATTGGAAGATTGTTTAATCTTTTGAGGAGTCTTCATTATTTATTTAATTTAATATTTAAGAATTAGATATATATATATATATATATATATATGATTACCGCATTCAATAAGCCGATGGGCTTTACCTGAAAATAGGGTATCAAGACCTACTGACATAGATTAAGCAGCTACTACCCGTCTTGTTAAAAAATCAAAAACTTCGTTCTCATCAATTAAGATCGACTCTTTACTTCGACAGATATAGTCAACCCCAGCTTGCAAAAAGACAGTCTTCCAAGAGTGGCCATAGTCAAGGTGGGGGAGAGAAGAGGTACAGCCACAAGGAGGCTTACTGACTCTTGCTCTGGGACATGAATACTTTTTAGAATGGAATTCCGCCACCCTCCTCTGCTTTGCTCTGTCTTCTAGTCGATGGGCAGTGAAGACACGACCTGGAGATGTTTCAGTAACTATTCCTACTCATGTTATTTCCATTACCAAGGACTAGGACGAGTGGGCAGATCAAAGAGGAGGTCGTAAATGTGCTGGATACCAAGGATCACAGCACAAATTCATTTTCCAATAGTGAATTGGAATGATATAATAAAGGTTTGTGACCACACGCCATCTGATTCAAGTAATGCTTCACCAAGGTTCAGCTTTAGCTTCATGGGCAAAGACACTCTTGTAACAAAGTCACCATGTTAGCAACATCCCTAATAACATTTTTGAGTTTGCAGATGTGAAATTCAAAGTTTCACAGGCATATTAGTATGGGTTTACATAGCTTAATTCGACTAGAAAATGTAAATATTTGCTAAGCAGATGTACTAATGGTGAATGGTGTGATATGGTGACAGAAACATGCATGGAATAAGGTGCAGTTACCATATCTTAAGCTTCTTAATTACTCTCATATGTATCTCTTACTGAATATGCAAGCTGTAAAGAGGATATAGCCGTCTTTGGTTGAGAGCATTGTATCTTACTTCTGATTGAAAAGTTTAGTTTTTTGGATAAACTGGGTATCCAAACAATTTACATGCACCAACTAATCATAGGGGCAAGTCCCAATGAAGGGAGAAAGTGGCGTCTTTTCAATGGGGTGTGTATGTGGCCTTATACATAGTCTACAAGGCAATAAATATTTTTTCAGGCAAAGACTGTCTGCCTGTCTAGAACTCACACACACAAACACAAACACAAATGTAGAAGCCTACCTGATAAACACTGTTGAGAACACACCATAGACGAGCTTTGATGAGTGTAAAATATATGCATACATGTACATATTATATATATATATATATATTTGCAATTAACACGGTTTTCATTGCACCAGTGGCAAACAGAAGTGATTAGCCCCACATTTCTTCTACTTAACAATTGTTAAATACCTACTATATTTATGCTTGAGCCTTAAAGGGCTAAGGTGCAGGAAACTACAAATTCTAATGGAACCTTGTGCATAGTATCTGAAGGATGAATTTCTTTTTTGTTTCATAATCTGAACATCAAGTCACTAATCTTAACAACTACCATAGAAGCCATATTTCCTTCAACAGTGACAAAAAATAAATGAATAAAAATAAAGACCATTTAAAAAATAACAAATAAAACACATGGTTTCTGTGGAAAATTGTGATCTATTAGGTCTTCATTATGATTTCAAGACCCACCCATCTCTGCTTTTCACTCCATACTATCACATTGATCCATGGACTTGACATCATAGGTATTCTCAAGCATGCTTACAAGCCAAAATGATAAAAAAGCATGGCAGCAACTTCTGAACCTTGGCTATATAATTTTGATCTGCAAGAAGAATGATACAGAGATCTGATAAATATAAAAGGGTGGCTGCAAAAAGACATAAAAAACAAACTACTATTCATAGATTGTGGAATAACAATTTGGTGTGTGTACATACATGAAGTATCCGTCAATCTTGTTTGAGGATCAATCATCATGTTCATCTTCACCTTCGGAATCTGCATAAGAAAAGCATCATCAAATCGAACGAGCATAAAGTACAAGGGAGCTAATTATCACAAGACATGTTGAGGTTTCTATAATTCCCATGTTATACAACTTCAATGTCATAAGGATACACCCTATATAATTTGGAAATGGAATTTAATTAAAAAAAATGGTCTTCAGAGCAGACACATGATTTATTTCTAAGGATTCATGGTTACATATGATGATCTTATCACATGATTCTCCAAAAACTCAACCCAATGGAAATGCCTAGCTTTTGGCTATTGCAAACAAAAATAAGATAGGAGATTTCTCATAAATTTATGCCCCTAGGAAATTTATTGATCTTGATATGTTGATTACATGCATATGTGGGTGTTTCTTTCTTCTTCTTCTTTTTTTTTTTTTAATAATATTATATGACTAAAAAAAATACCATTCAGAAAATTGTGGCACATACCAGATCGAACATCATCCCCGAGCTTTCCCCTTGCTTGGACTTGCTTTACAAGCATCCGGAACATTAACACCCACCAATAAATGTGAAGAACAAGCAGGCAAAAGAGAAGAGTATTGAACATGTAATAATATATTGGCCCATCCACCTGGTGTTCCTTGTGATCCAACGTCTGAATAACTTCACAACTATTTTATTGTCACAGGAAGAGAGAAAATATATTGTCAAAGTTAGAAACTTTCTGATGCAGTATCATTAAATAAATGAAAATAAAGAATTGGGATCAGTCCTTTATCAGTTAAAATGAGTAAGGGAAGTGAAAATCATGAAATAAGATGGTTCTCTAAGTACCGAATTCCTCAACTTGACACTTTGATATATAAGTCAATGAGATATTCAAGGGCCAAGCAACAACACAGATATTAATTTATTCATGTATTTTTTTTTAATCCATGGGTTAAGGGTTAAAACTGTAGCAAATTAGTGATAATATACAGATGAATGAATGAGCCGGGAAAAATAAACATAAAGCATGTTGGAGGCAACTCCACAAGGAAAAGCCATCAAACTCCAGTAGATTGTAAGTGAATTAAAAGAAAAATAGAAAGAAATATCCAAAAGAAGATGAAACCAATTCCTCAAATAGAAATCTATTGAAATTATTGAACGGCCCCAATATCCTATCACGGCCATGATTCTTCGGAAACTTGTGAATGGCTTTAATCATCTTAAGATACTATTTTCCTTCAAATGGTCCTGCAAACTTGAGTGTTCCATACCAAGAGAATCAGAGTTCCACATCCCCTTGTGCCATTAAATTGGCCATCCAGTCCTTGGAAACTAGCAATTCTACCCAAACTTTATGCATCCACTTACCAAACTCTATGGACCAGGGCCTTTAGTCATAGGATCAGCCATCTCACACAGTACTTGTTTCTTCTGTCCAATGCTCAAATAGATATTAATGAAGGCAGCTCATAAAATCTGAGGTAGCATTTTAGACCTTTAGTATGGTTGCTAAAGATTGTAGTTGAATGATTTACCTCGCTATCATGCATACTGGGATTAAAGCACATAGTGACAAAACTATTGCATATCTTCCATGTATTGTTGCAAAGGCCAAATGTGACAAGCGTTACCATGTCTATACCATTATTTTTGTTAATGATATAGGAAACAAAATCCGGGTAAATTAGAAAGGTTTCATATTAGAAAAAATGTGTATATGGTTATAATTAGAAAGTTCCCTAATTACAAGGATCCATGGTAGTTAGGAAAATTTTCTTGTGTGTTCTAAAACAATTGTATATATGTAGGGGTCTTTGTACAAAGTTAATTATCAAGCAATTCACTAATTTTCCAATTCTCCCAATTTACCACAAATGTAGCTTGAAGTGCATTGTTAGTCCCCTATCCCTACCTATTGGCAGCAGCTTTTAAGGTTCAGTGGTTTCTAACAACTTTCATGTTAATTACCCATCTATTAACCACATGTATCCATGTACGAATGTCATAAATGCTCATTCTATTAATCCTCATTTGCTTCTATGTTGGACTCCAAGACTGGAAAAATCAATTAAAAAAACTAATTGGAGGCTGCTCCTTCCTGTGGAGGTTTTAGCCCGACATTCTCCCTACTAATAATGCTTTTCTTTTTGAGAGGAAACAAGAATATCCCAAAATTTTCCTTGCAATATCCAAGAAGAGATACTTGCCACTATGTCAAACTACAGAGTAAAGTTTCATACATCACTAGGAATTTCTAATCGAACTTTTGGATCTAAGAATTTAGGAGTAGGAGAGTTAATAGTTAATGTCATAGCTTTTATTAAGCTGATTGAATCCAAGCCCAAATTCTACTTCTAACTTCAACATTGTAGTCTTTAAATTAGGAGGATTACATTTGAATTTTTCCCAAGAGTCCAACACTAAATATTGTGAATAACGCAAAGAGTAGAAGAAAAAGCTAGAATGCTAGAGTTTCCGTAAATAACTCTGAAAATAATGGAAATACAAAAGAAAAGAAATATAACTTATATAACAATTACCCCTAATAATATATAAATTAATTACTCTAATAAGTATTAACAAGATTGATTAGAAATATACATTGTGAACCAATTACAGCCACCAATAAACCTTAATATACCCCCCAGGTCACGTACAGATTAAAGGTGTTTGACATCTCTAATTTGATAAAACAGGGTTATCTGGTTAAATTTTACTCAAAGATCATATGCAACTACAAAAACTTTCACACGTCCAACATATAACAAATAAGAAAACATCTCCAAGTAGCTCAATATCACCCAATACATCCACATATATTTGAACACTTGGATAACCACAAACCGAAGAAAATAACAAAAACTAAAATTGGTGATGGGAAACCTTTGAGGAACAATCATCACTGATACAAACCCAACCAAAATAAACTCATTTTGATAAATTTTAATGAGTGATAATAAGAAAGCAGTATCAAACAATCCCATCAAATAACCAATTCAACACAACAAAAATTTCCTATTTTATTTATTTCATTTTTGTTTCTTTATAACTGTACACCAACAAAACATGTATGGAAATCCTGGAAAAAGCAGAAAATGTTCTATGAATCAAGATTTATTGTTGGACTGATTGTCCACCAAAGAGGCTCTAGTTTTCATTATGATTGCTGACGGCATGTCGAGATTAGTGTAGTTTCATATGCATCTTTGTCTCTTCATAGTACATCTTTTTTTTTGACAGGAAACATAGTATTATATTAATAACTAAAATAAAGGTAGCAGTAGCCCAAAACAAAAGAAAAGGCCCTTGGGGATGAGATGTCCCCAAAAGGCGTTACAAAGAGGATAAGATAGAGTCCCAACTTCTAACCCAATCCCCAATTGAGTACCCCAAAGACAACTTGCTACTGCTCACCCAAGGACAAAACCCAAAAACTGAGTTGCTCCATACAACATCTTCCCCATTACAGACATCATAAAAAATCCTGGCATTTCTTTCATTCCATGTACACCATAGAATTGCAAAAAACAAGATCCTCCAATAGTTCTTTAGCTTTGGCTACATAGCATCGTCAGGGGGAAAACAAAAAGGGTTTTGCCTGACTGAATTGACTAGCAGCTGACACCTCCACTTCCATCTATCCCCAATGCTCTTCACCTATGTTACCTGGACTCGGGTATAGGTGTCGGATACGGGTACATATCTAGAGGTCCGACTTGTTTATTTTCAAATTCTGGGATATTGGGACTCGGCTATATTATATGTTGTTCTTTCCTTTCTTTCTTCTTTTCACTAATTTATTGTCCATTTTGTTCTCCCACTTAAGTGAATTTCACCTATTAATCATTATCTTCTTTTATGCTTTCTTTTCTTTCCATTGGAGAATCTACGTGGCACTATTCTAAAATCTAGAGTGTCGGACACATATCCCATACCCATGTTGTATCATGAAGTGTTGGACACGGGTACTTCAGGCTAAAGTAAAGAGACTAGGTGACATAGCTCTTCACATAGGCACAATCCTCAACCAAATGGTCAATCAACTCCACTCCATACCTGCAAAGGCAACACCAATTTGGAGAAAGATAGAAAGAGGAGAATTTCCTTTGGAGTACATCAACAGTATTGAGTTTTTTATGAGCTGCTAACCACCCCAGGAATTTAGCTTTATTTGGAACGTGGGCTTTCTAGATGAAGTTAGCATATGGGAATGAGGGAGAGGAATTGGACTGAGAAGACGAGGATATTGAAAAAAGATTTAATTGTGAATGATCCCGTACTATCTCCAATCCACACCACTCTGTCTCTATCTTCTGACAATCTACAATGTTCCAGACATTCCAGAAGGCCCATTACCTCAGTGCGACTCCTAGCAGCTGGAGGGTGACACAAATGAAGGTTCCAAGCCCCCACAATACCATTCTCCTCAATCTGGATGGGAGCAAAGGCAACAACAGGCGCATTGTGAAGGGTCGACATGTTAAACAGATTGGGAAATAATACCTTAAAGTATTCTGTCCCAACCCAAGTGTCTTCCCAAAAATGAATGCATTCCCCATCCCCCAGTTTCAGTCTTATATTAGTGAGATAAGTTGGATAAATCGACTAGATGAACTTCCATGGACTTTTGAAAGTTGTTGTGGGGTGGGTTTGAGCTTCCCTAAGATTCTCTTTAACTCCAAGACTGTTGCTGATCACCTTGACCCATAGTGCCTCATTCTCCCTTGTTGAACGCCATAACCACTTTCCTGCCAAAGCTTTGTTTTTGGTTAAGATGTTCCCAATTCCAAGTCCCCCACTATCACAACTCTTTTGAACCATCTCCCATCAAACAAGATGTGATCCTTTGGATTTGTCCTCACACTTCCAAAGGAAGTTCCTCACTATGCACCCGATGATCTTGGCTGCCTTTTTGGGAATTCTAAAAACAAACAGATAGTATGTAGGGATTGTGTCGAGCACAACCTTCAAAAAGGTTAGTCTCCCCCCTTTGGATAGGAAACTTCTTTTCTAGCCTTCAACTCTTTTGGAAATTGTATGAATAACGGCCTCCCAAAAAGAGAGCTTCAACGGATTTCCCCCCAAAGGCATGCCCAAATATAACATGGGCCAAGATGTCTAAGAGCACCCCGAGTTATCAGCCATACGCTATAAATCTTCAATCTCCAAGTTCACCCCAGCTAATTGACACTTCGAAAGGTTTATACTTAAACCAGACGTGAAGTAGAAACTTCTAATAATGATCATTGTATTCTCCAAGCAATCATCTTCCTTATCCAAGAAAAAAATGCAGTCATCCGCAAACTAAAGATGGGATACTTGAACACTGTTCTTTCCCAGCTTAAAGCCATTAACCATATTCTTCTCTCTAGCTTTGCAGATGAGTCCATCAAGAGCATCCGCCACTCTCGTATACAACAACGGAGACATTGGGTCACCCTGCTGTAACCCTCTGCCGCCTTGAATTTTTCCTCTAGGCCAACCATTGATGAAGATAGAGTAAGAGACTGACTGCAGGCATCCACGGATCTAGCTCCTCCATCGATCCCCAAAACCCTTTCTGAGAAGAACAAAGCCCAGGAATTGCCAATTAACCGAGTTGTAGGCCTTTGCAAAATCAATTTTCAACACAATGCCTTGCTTCCCGTTGCGGCGATAGTCTTCAGCAGCTTTGTTAGCAATGAGAATGGCATTCGTGATATGTCTTCCTTGTACAAAAGCCATTTGTGTTTCAGCAACAGTGTGATAAAGGATACTCCTCAATCTTCTTGCCAAGTCTTGGCAATTATCTTGTAGGGGCTTGTTGTTAGGCTAATAGGATGAAAGTCAACAACTCTTTTGGAATTGGATTTCTTTGGAATAAGACTTATGCACATCTCGTTAACATTTATGTTGATAATCCCCATCCTGTGAAACTCCTCCTTTACTTTAACCAAATCATTTCTTACCAACTTCCAGTTTTTTTTGAAAGACGAGAGCAATGTGAAGCCATCGGGGCCAGGGGCTTTCTCACCTTCACAGCTGAACACTGCTTCTTTTACTTCATCATCAACCCCAAAGGGTCTCTCCAACCAAGATTTCTGCTCTTCAGAAATAGCCCTCCAGTTTATTCCTTCAAACCCCCACGAGTCACCTTCAGCAGCACTGTAAAAAGACTGGAAATGATTGCTGATTTCTTGGGATATCTCCTCATTTCCTTCAATCGGTACTCCATTTTCATCTTCTAATATGTTAATACACACCTTCGCACGCCTGAAACTCAGCATTATGTGGAAGAATTTAGAATTCATGTCCCCCTCCTTAGCCCATTTTAGTTTTGTTCTGTCTTGCCACCCGTTCCAGTCTGCACTCAATGCTCTGGATTTCTGCCAGCAGTTGTTCCCTTTGATTCTTCAGAGTTGATGTCCACTGCACTCACCCCATCTGCCCATCCGGGTTCTTCAAAGAAATGAGCAAGCTTGTCCTGGTTCTGTCCCGGTCAGCGTTGTTTTTGCTCCAGTCCTTTAGTTTGTTCTTGATGAATTTTAGTTTTTGCTGAAATTTGTAGCCTTTCCATCCACTAGCAGTACACTGCTTCCACCATACCTCCAATAGCTTGCTAAGTTCAGGGTTGTTAAACCAGATATGCTCGAAGCGGAAGGGGGTTGGACCCCAGATTCCTAACTCAATATTCATTGTTAAGCAGAGGCCAATGATCGGAAACCATACGGATGTCAACCTCTTGCTAGGATGTAGGATAGATATGATCCCAACCTGCGGTCATCATGAATCTATCGAGTCTGCAGCACGTTGGTTGCTCCCTTCCATTTGTCCATGTGAACTCTGTTAAGAAAATAAAATAATGAACGACACAAGATGTAATGTGGTTCGGCTTTATGGCCTACATCCACGGGAGAAGAGAGAGGATCTTTATTCTTGTGTAATGTCTTAATGGAGGGACTCAATATATATAGACATACAGGGCTATGTACATATAGTTATAATTACAATTTTAGTAACTGCTATATAAAACGTCTTACTAAAATTATCATCTTTCCTTAAAGGAAATAAATCTGTACAGGAAACAAATCTCAACACTACCCCTCAAGCTGGTGAATAAAGGTTTACCATTCCCAGCTTGGACACATTTGCTTGAAATGCAGTATGATTTAACCCTATAGTGAGCATATCGGGGAGCTGATTATTGGTAGACACATATGGAGTACAGATCAACCCACTATCAAGCTTCTCTTTAATAAAGTGTCTATCAATCTCTATATGCTTGGTTCGATCATGTTGAACTGGGTTATGGGCAATGCTAATTGCAGATTTATTGTCACAATAGAGTCTCATAGGGCCATCCCAGTGTATCATCAAATCTGTCACAATTATCTACAACCATAATAGCTCACAAACCCCTTGTGCCATTGCTCGGAATTCTGCTTCAGCACTAGATCTGGCCACTACATTCTGTTTTTTACTTCTCCATGTCACCAAATTCCCACCAAGAAACGTACAATATCCAGTAGTTGATCTTCTGTCAACTACTGAACCAACATAGTCTGAATCAGTATATGCTTCAAGAACCATTCCTGTGTGTCGTTTAAATAAGATACCCTGTCCTGGAGTCCCTTTAAGATACTGTAGAACGCGATTAGCTGCTTGCAAATGAATATCTTTAGGATTGTGCATGAACTGACTTATTACACTCACTGCATATGCAATATCAGGTCTTGTGTGAGAGAGATAGATGAGTCTTCCTACTAGTCTTTGATACATATCTTTATTAACAGTCAGCGCTTCTTCAGCTTCTCCAAGCTTGTGATTCAGATCAATAGGAGTATTCATTGGTTTGCATGCTAGTTTCCTTGTTTCTATAAGAAGGTCTGTAATGTACTTCTGTTGAGAGATAAAGATTCCCTGTTTAGAGTGTGCCACTTCAATCCGTAAGAAGTATTTCAATCTCCCTAGTTCCTTGATCTCAAATTCCTCGGTCAAACACCGCTTCAAATTTTGTCTCTCGTTCTCATTGTTTCCTGTCATGATGATGTCATCAACATACACTAATAAAGCTGTAACTCCCCCTGAAGTCGAGTGCTTAATAAACAGAGTGTGATCTCCTTGGCTTTGTTTATATCCCATACTTGTCATTACTTTGGCAAACCGACCAAACCATGCCCTCGGGAATTGTTTAAGTCCATACAGGGCCTTTTTTAATTTGCACACTTTATCAGTGGTGCCAAATCCTGGAGGCACTTCCATATAGATTTCTTCCTCTAAATCCCCATGTAAAAATGCATTTTTTACATCAAATTGTTGCAGATCCCAGTCATAATTAGCTGCCAATGACAAAAGAAGTCTCACAGTATTCATTTTTGCAACCGGAGCAAATGTCTCTTGATAGTCCACACCATATGTCTGTGTATATCCTTTGGCTACCAATCTTGCCTTGTAGCGCTCTAGGGACCCATCTGCTTTGTATTTTACTGTATAAACCCATTTGCATCCAACAGGTTTCTTTCCTGGAGGCAAGTCTACCAACTCCCATGTTGTAATTTTCTCCAGGGCTTCCATTTTCACATTCATAGCTTGTTTCCAATTTGCATTAGATAAAGCCTCGGATAATGACGTAGGAGTCTTGATATTATTCAGGCTGGTAAAGAAACTCTTATGGGTTGGTGAGAACATCTCAAAGGATATAACATGAGATAGTGGATACAAGGGATGTTTAGTGCATTCCCTTGTTCCCTTTCTAATGGCAATGGGAAGGTCATTGTCAGGTTCAGAGGCTAAAAGATCATTGTTAGTTTCAGGAACTAATGAAATTTGTAAGGAGGGTTCAGGATTTGTTACCTCATTCTCAGAGATTGGTTCAGATTCTTGAGCTTGCATCGGTTTAGGAGTTGTAGCTTTATTCCTTGAGTACACTTGTCCAGTCATCCGATCCTTAGGTTCGTCATTGGGTACAGGGGGTGTAGGAGATTCAGGTTTGGTTTGTTGGAGGGTAAAGGGGTCAAAAGGATCAAAAGGGCTATCAAGGGAGTTCCGATCCTTATCTTCCATTATGACAATCTCCCCCGGAAGAGGAGGAGCGGAAAAATAAGGCTCAGGTTCACAGAAAGTGACATCGGCTGAGATAAAACTTCTTTGATGGCGGATGATAGCATTTATATCCCTTTTGAGTGGAAGAGTATCCGACAAAAACACACTTAAGAGCTCTAGGGTCCAACTTTCCCCTGTTGGGTTGATGAACATGGACAAATGAAACACACCCAAATATTTTAGGTATAAGATTATTGGAGATTTTAAGCTTAGGATAAAATTGACGTAGCTTTTCCATAGGACTTTTGAAATCAAGGGTCCGGGATGGTAAACGGTTAATAAGATGTGTTGCAGTAAGGACTGCTTCCCCCCAATAGGACTTAGGTATATTATTTTGAAATAAAAAGTCTCGGGTTGTATCAAGTAGGTGACCGTTTTTTCTTTCAGCAACTCCATTTTGTTGTGGTGTGTAAACACAGGATGATTCATGAAGGATCCCCTCGGTTTGGAAGTAGTTGGTCAATGTTTGATTAAAATAGTCTCTAGCATTGTCAGATCGAAATCTCTTGATTTTAGCACCAAACTGGGTGTGTATCATGTTATGGAAGGTAGGGAGAATAAAGCTCACATCGGATTTTTTTTTTAATAAGAATATCCACGAGACTCTAGTACAAGAATAAGAAGATGAAGAAGACGAAGAAGATGAAGAAGAAGATGAGTCTCGCTGAAATATGAAGAAGACGAAGAAGATGAAGAAGACGAAGAAGATGTAAAGAAGAACATGGTTCTCACTGAAAGAATAAGAAAAGACGATCAGAGAAGACGAAGAGAAAGAAAGAAGAAAGAGAGAGAAGACGAAGGATGAGTTGCAGGGATTGAAGACGATGAACAGTGATAAGGATCGCGATTAGCAGCAGCAGTTGCAGACGAAAACAGTTGCAAATCGCGATTTAAATGGCGATTTGCAAATGAGGATCGCGATTTAAATGGCTATCCAGCAGCAGTTCCAGATCGTGATTTGAATGGATATGGAAGATGAGGATTGCGATTTGCAGGCGATCCAGTCGCACGTACCAGTCGCACGTACCAGTCGCACGAACCAGCACGAACCAGTTGCAGAGAGGGATTTGGTCTTGGGTTTTGTTTTCTTCGCAGAACTAGCATAAAACGGGAACGAGGACGTTGAAGCAGCAGTGGCGATCGAAAACAGGTCTGAGTCGTCAATCAACGAAGAAGACGATGAACAGTGAAAAAGGTTCAGTCGCTTTGATCTTCAGAGAGCGAACTTGTGAGATTGAAGAAGACGATCTGTAACGATTCGTTTCTGACGAAGGCGAAGCTGCTCCAGGCACTTCCAATGGTTGGATCATGATTTGCAGAAGACAAATCGATCCAGTTGCAGCGGCAGCAGCACAGACGACGACGACGACGGCGTCGTGATTTCCACGCTAGCGATGAAGGCAGCGACAGTGATGAATGTTCCGACAGCGACGGCAATGAAGGCCACTCTAGAGGATTCCGGCGATGAAGGCCGACAATGATGATTTCGACGATAAAGGTCGAAACAGATTTCCTAGTAATAAAAACTTAGGTCTCTGATACCATGTTAAGAAAATAAAATAATGAACGACACAAGATGTAACGTGGTTCGGCTTTATGGCCTACATCCACGGGAGAAGAGAGAGGATCTTTATTCTTGTGTAATGTCTTAATGGAGGGACTCCATATAGACATACATGGCTATGTACTTATAGCTATAATTACAATTTTAGTAACTGCTATATAAAACGTCTTACTAAAATTATCATCTTTCCTTAAAGGAAATAAATCTGTACAGGAAATAAATCTGTACAGGAAACAAATCTCAACAAACTCATGGTTGAGCAAAGGAGGGTCACGGAATTATAGCTCTTCATAGTACATTCATGCCACAATAATCAATTGCTGGGTTCAAACTTAAAGACTTTACAGTTTCAAATAAGGAGAAAAAGCCAAAAAAAAAAAAAATGATGAGAAAAATGAGACAAGGGAAAAGGAATTGGAGAAAATAAATGTCAAGGATGAAATGTTCTCCACTTCTTTCTTATTTACATTGCAATTAGTATGCTTTATAGTTAGCTGTCTGTAACTGGTGTACTGTTATAAGAAAGAAAGGGGGGGATATATGGTGGGCAAGTGAAAGGCAATGTGGTGATCCAAAGAAACTAGAGAAACTAGATGCAAGCTACGGTTGAAAAGTGCATCAGCAGAATTTCAATATATGGTTCAAGGATTTGTGAGCTCCTACAAAATGCCACTGCATAAAACACAATGAGACTAAAATCCCCTGATTATACATTTATCATTTCTTGTGGTTCCATCATGATTTCGTCGAGAGTTTTTTCTTATAGATATAGAAAGTCGGAGGCATAAGTCCCTTATTTGAAGGAATGGTTGCACTCTTTAATTAATAGGTATAAACCAGCAATTTTAGGACTTCGCCTAAAGGATGACCAAGGGAACAGGCTGTATCAAAGTAGCAACCTCTTTACATATACTTCCTAACTTGAGATTTTTAGCACAAAAGTTGACGTGATAGCAAAGTAGCATACACAAACCAGCAAACCATAATAGAGCAAAGCACACTGAGGTGGGTGAAACCTTGGACATGACTATGCACCCTTTCTAAATTGGGTACATGTACATAGTTGCTTAATATTTATATAACAAGGAAGGCGATGGGAATGTCTCTCACATCACATCCATTCTCATCAACTCAATTTGCTCATTGTTTGATCTACAGTATGGTATTTGTGACTTTTACCCATAGACGAGTGGAAACCACCAGACTTATATAGGTTCAACTTCTTGATTAGTTTTAGTTTGGCCCCTTGAAGAATGAGAAGATAAAATGCTCAAAGGAAAATCAAGCATGTTCACTCAAATATGATCCACCAAGGTAGTAAGCAAGTAAACCCTCTAGAATATTTTGTATAAGATAAAGTTTTGTTAGGGGAAAAGGCTAAGCGGGCTATGCAGATAGAAGTTCAATATCACATTTGAACCTGGAATCGCTAGAGGGAATGCCATTGCTAACATCTAAACTGACTCTAGAACAAAAGGAAATCAATGCTTTAACGATGAAAAGTCAGCTAAGAATGAGACTACCAAGAAATTATGTGAACACTGAACATTGAAGTTTAATCGATGGGTTGAGTGCATTCACACTGAACATTCAAAAACCAACGGTGGGTTGGCTCAGTGGTTGAGTGCAAGCACACTCACCTTGAAGGGAGGGGGTTCGAATTTGAATCGTGCCACCCACCACCATGTTGGCCAACGGTGTCCAAAGGTGTTTGTGGCCGTGCCCCAGAGAGATTAGTAGGAACCATGATATTCCTAATACCTGCTGTCCTCAAAAAAAAAAAAAAAAAAAAAAAAAAATACGATGCTTCAGAATTGAAGTTTGAATTCTTGACATATGCAAAGTGAAATCTTATATGAACTGTTTAAGGTCTCTTCTTATCATGGCATTACCCCAGACGTTTGCTGGCAGTCTCGCACGAGAAACACTTGAATAATGCATGCATTTCAGCTTTTTGGGACCTTGAGATTTTTGGCATTATTGTTTTACTTTATGATGCAAATGCAAACCTGTCCAAATAATCTGTTACCCTAAGAACTTGTAAAACACCAAAAAATTGGTTCTTTCAAAGAGGTTCAGGCTTTGTACCTGCAGGGACCACAGTTGACATTTGCGTTGAACGCATCCCACAAGGTTGTCCACAATTTGGACCGCAACAAAGCCAAAAAGGTAACATAATTTATGTTTAGAATCCAGAGAAAGCTCCGATAAGAATGAAGAGTTGGTGATAGGCCCCTTAGTACGTAGAAAATGGCATAAGAAATTGATGGGTGATAGTCCATGACTCCATGATGAACTCCAAAAGGAAAAAATAAGAGATGAGACGTGGATAGAATCAAATGTGGAGTAACTTCAGGGTATGCACCCAACTATTAAAGATGAAAGTTTGAAGTATGATTATAATGAATCATTATTCTATGGGCTAAGGGTCTTTCACATTGTCAAATTCTTCCAGGGGTAAGGCAGGCTATAGAAGCATTGAAACAAATTCCAAAAACACAATATAAAACTTCACAATGAGAACTCATAGGAAGAAGCAGATTAAGTGATAGGCAATATTAATTAACATTAATGTATCATGGAGTTGACCCCATGAGATGGCACATGACATTGATCCATCGTGGAGTTGGCATCAACTATGACTTTTGGTTTTATACTGGTCCTACAAGGTAATGGCAAAATATATAAATTGATGCAAATTTTCAAAGTTAAGGCCTTCTTTAGAGCATGGTGCAGGATTATACACTAAATCAATGCAAGAGATAAATAATCAAACAATCTCTTTGAAAATGTACAAAAATCAGCAACCCAGTAGTAGATTCAATATTTGCAAAACCATTCCCTAATATAATAAGTGAAACATCGAAGATTTAATACTTTACAAATAAAACAAGCATAATAGGATCTCTCTATTATTAGTCTTACTTTTGTTTCTGGCTGTGTTACACCATCATATATAATTAGGCTAAACGGTTGTTGATTTGAAAACAAGGATTGAATTTGAAAACAGAAAAATCTATAAAGCAACTTGTTTTCTTAACAAAAAGTTGAAAACTATTTTCCGGATTTACTCAACCAAACGCATTTTCAGTGTTTCCAGACTTTTGAATACAGAAAACTGTATCTGGATTGCCAACCAAATAGGGTCTTAATTCTTTGTATTCTCTGCACTTCAGAAAAGTCCTACTAATCCAGTACACAACAGAAACCAGAATGTCATGCAAACCATGCATCTAGCAATGCTTTCCAACCTAACAATAACTTCTTTAAATGTACCATTATAGATCCTTGGAGCGAAACCCACAGTGCATGTTTTTCTCCATTCATCTCTAGGTTTTGGGCAAGTTTGATGTTTTGAGCCAAAACATTTAAAATGAGTACTATAATTAAAGATGTTCATGTCTGCAACTGACCTTGTACTCCGAAGGATCCAAAACGGATAGTATATTAGGCGAAGTATGACCCAAGATAAAACAAACAGAACGAATGAAAAGCTAGCAACACTTTCAAATCCACTGTACTTGGACATCTTCCCAATTTCCAAAAACACATCACTGGCGTCGTGGAGAGCTAAAACAATAGAACCAACCCGGGCAAACCTGCAAAAAGAAAGACGTAGATTGTTAGAGAACACGATCAACTAATCGACATAATTCCACTATGCTTGATCACTATTATCACCAATACCTCAACCCAAGGACCCAAAATACTGTGGCAGTTGAAACCTTTTTCACATCAACTCTTTGCATTGCCATATCCCATCATGCTTGATGCTAAGCTATTATTTGCCACATGATTTGTAGATCTTCTCAATATACATTAGCAATACACTAAACAACAAAAGTCAAAGAAGGGACCTTCTTCCCCTTCTTTCAATCCTTTTTGTTCCTTCTTGTGGTAGTCTTCAGTCTGCACGTGAATAAAACAACTTCTTGGGGTATCTGAAACAACTTCTTGGTAATGGTGCAGAACATTAGTGATACCAAGAATTTTAGGTTCTCTTTGGCGCGTAGGAACCATACAACAGATTCAGTACCTTCATGGTTACATTTCACATGTTTCCAAGTTTAGGACTTAAATGTGGATTATAAGAACCAAGACAAAGGGAACTTGGACAATCTAGACCAAAGTCAGTGTGTGACGAGGGTTGGAAGAATGCCAATTTAAGTCAGCCATTTCCAATCAGACCAAGAAATTTAGTAAATGAGTTTGTAACATCCCAAAACTGCACACTATCATTGATATTATCCAGCTTAGGCCCAGCTCCAACTCTCCAGTGTTGTTACTCGTGAGGCCAACTTCCCCCAAGGTTTGTCAACGGAAAGTGCACAACATGGGAGTCAGGTGCTACCCTAGGATGGCAAGACTCCCTCCACTTCCTATTTAGGACTTGAAAGATAAAATTTAAATAAATAATGTGCCTTCAGTCATGTAGCACTTTTGAAATTTCTTGAATTTCTAATCTTCCACGTCTTGGCCCTTTCCACTTTGATAGTAGAGAAAGTCATAGGGTCATAGGGGGTAGTTAGGCTGGACTTGGGACTCTATTTATATCCTGTACCACCTTCATTTATCAGAGAGTGTGGGTAGTTTTAGGGAGTTATTAGTTGTTTGGTGGTTATCCATGTGGAATTCAAATACACATATGAGCCATATAACTAAAAAGACTATCACAATACAAAACACATCTTCTCTGGCTCAACAATATGCCATCACTATGCACAAACATTGGTCTAGTTGGTTAGCTATTTAGGCCCAACTCTGAATACCCGATCTTGTCCGTTGAGGCCCACCGAACCTCACCCGTCGAAGCACGTCCATGGAGAGTACATACAAATGGGAGTTTTATGCTTGCCTAGAAATCCATCCGTTTCCTATTTGGGACTATCACAGAGTTGAGAGGCAAATGAAATGCAATTAAACCCAAGCCAAGCAGTATTGATAAATCATCAATTAGAGACTAATAGACACAACTCACACAAGTGTAAGCGCATTTGAAATGTACCTGAGCATGTAAGACAAGACAATGAGAGTGACAGATGCTACATGATGACCCATTGACACACCGAAATCTGAACGCCTTGTTTCCCAAAAAATCAAAGCAAAAATGGAATATGTATAGAATCCAGCACCATACATGTACAATGCCTTCAATTTCAACCTGGACGTTAGGAGAAAAATGAATCACTTAATTCCATGCAGATTATATGCTTCTGTTTACCAACTAAATGAGGGGCATGCATAAGAAAGCCTCAACAATTACAATCAGAAACTTACTTGATTTTCTGATCAGGCCAGACCTGATCTCCTGGTCCCACCCAAAAATTTCTGGTGTTTGTGAACCAGGGTTCATCATATGTAACACATAATGCCAGAATTTCTGCTGAAAGAAAATAAATGCATTTCCATGCAGACTCCTTGAATTTATTGAGCTTTTTCCTTCTCTTATGTGCCTCAAGATCCAGCTTGTGGTGCCCCTTTCCAAAAATGAAACGTCTAGCCAATTTCTACAAGAAGCATAAACAAGTAGTTAAAACTAAGCTACAAATCCTGCAGAAAGATTAAAAGATAAAAAATAGGAAGCATCCTGGCAAAACAAAAATAACATTGCCCCATGCAGAAAGCAGACCTCAGACATTCATTATTGACAACTAGAGCAAGATTGATAAGTAAGATACTAACGTAAATTTTCGGATATAGCAACTTATTCAACCCCCATAAATGTGATAAGTTGTTCAAGAAGGCATATGAAGAATAAAAGATCCTCATCCAACAAATACAAGGTGAGCCAAATTCAAATTGCTCCTCCCCTTACATGACCTGATGCCATCCAAAAACACATGTTTCTGATATCTGAAATTGAGGCTTTTAGAAAGAATCCAATGTGGAGAGCAAGAGAACATATGAAGTAGTGTCCCAAGCCTTTGACCATGGGTAAGGAACATATGAAGCATCATAACTATGTCTAAAGTGCATACAATGATACAAATTCAGCTGGAACTATACAAAATATGAATGCCTTAATTTAAAGAATCACATCAAAAAGCATATCCGAGAAATTAACCAAATTCCTGCTGGCTTGATTGCCAGAGACATTGAACAGAAATTAAAAGTAATTTAAATAAAGTTGTGAAACCTAAATAAAAACAAATAAATAAAATAAAAGACTAGTCACCCCATCAGCAATTATAAAACTTACTTAGGAATATTCATAGAGAAAAAGGTCATCTAGGAAGCAACATTGGAACAAAAAAGGAATGATGAAGGGGATGCCCAAAAATGTAAGATGTAAAGCTTCATAACCAGGTGTTAACCAAAAGGAACCACTTTTTGGTATAAATACTATACTCCAAGGCAACAAAAGAAAAAAATGGATACTGAGTGAGCCTTCAATTATATAGGCATCTCCCAAAACAAAATCCAAATGAAAATTTTCCCACACTGTAAAACTAATAATACACAAGGGGGCCCTGATTGGAATAAGGAGCTGGCTAGTGAAAGGTCCATCGCCAAGGCAAAATTATGGAAGTTGTGTGTGAATGAAGATATGGCAATTTTACTTAAATCAAGGATTAGATGGTTTAAGGATGGCGACGCCAACTCAAAATTCTTCCATAAGATTATGAATGGGAGAAGGGTTTATAAACTCCATTTCTAGATTGGAGAGGGATGATGAGACTATTTTAGAGGAGGAAGAATAGATTGTGTCTGAAATTATTGATTATTTTCGTGTGGAGTTTACTCAAGGGATGGGAACCGTGTTTGGGGGGGTGGATGGCATCGATTGGTGTCCAATTAGGGAGGCGGAAGTCACGAGATTGAAAAACCCTTTGATGAGGAGATAAGACAGGCTGTGTTTGAATGCGAGGGATCCAAGGCTCTTAGGCCTGACGGTATGACCATGTGTTTCTTTCAGAACTGTTGGGATATTATTAAAGATGATCTCATGAAGGTGTTGGTGGAGTTTTTTCATAACGGGATCATTAATGGTTGTACTAATGAAACATATATTTGTCTGATTCCAAAAAAGACTGTGTACAGAAGGGTTGCAGATTTTAGGCCTATTAGTTTCACTACATGTCTTTATAAGATTATTGCAAAGGTGTTGGCAAATAGGTTGAAGGGAGTTTTGAAAGATACGATATCTGAGAATCAGATGGCCTTTGTACAAGGACGTCAAATTGTTGATGTTGTGCTCGTTGTAAACAAGTTGGTGGAGGATTACAGATCTAGAAGGAAAGCAGGGGTTGTATTCAAGCTTGATTTTTCCAAAGCATACGACATAGTCAATTGGGACTTTCTTGACTATGTTTTACGAATGAAGGGATTTGGCTCAAGATGGAGGAAGTGGATTCGAGGTTGTCTGTGCTCGGTATCTTACTTAGTGTTTGTGAATGGTTGCCCGAGGGGCAAAATTGTGGGGGAGAGGGGACTCAGGCAGGGTGATCCTCTTCCCCCCTTCTTGTTTACATTAGTACTGGATGTGTTGGGGAGGATGTTGGATAAGGCGAAGGAGGCAAGTCTGGTTTTCGGCTTTAGGGTTGGCCGAGAGAATGTGAAGGTCACTCATCTCCAGTTTGCTGATGACACATTGAATTTCTGGATGGGAGTGACGGCTGCATTGGTAATGCATGTATGGTTGTCATTGTTTTTGTTGGTTGTCAGGTTTAGTTAATAACATGGCCAAGAGTCAGTTAACAGGCATAAATGTTTTTCAAGAATGGTTGGGGGAAGTGACAAATCAACTCAGGTGTGCCACTAGCTCTTAGCCTATGAAATACCTGGGTATGCCTTTAGGCGGTAATCCTTCTAAGATAGACTTTTGGGAACCGGTCGTAGCCAAGATGTCGAGAAGATTTGATGGTTGGAAAATAAGTTTCTTATCCAAAGGCAGGAGGCTCACATTAATCAAGTCAGTGTTGGATGCTCTACCAACCTGCTTCTTATCTGTGTTCTAGATCCCAGTCAAGGTGGTGGACCAAATTGAGAAGTTAATGAGGGACTTCTTGTGGGGGAATGAGGATAGGATGAAGGAATCTCATCTTGTGTCTTGGAGTATTGTGAAGAGGAAGGCTGAGCAAGGAGGTTTGGGCATTGGAGATTGTTGAAATACCCGATCCTTGATTTTCAGGGATACAGCTGCAGCAATCAGTCTCCTTTATTAGTTGTCTACATTAATTTAGGAATAAAGAGATTCTGGAAATTCCTGATATCTCTATTAGTTTGTTTCCTATTTTATAGTTTCCTATTTTACTAGTTTCGCGATTTTTAGTAATTAGTATCTTGTTACCAAATATAGTGAAAGGAACGTTTCTTCCTTCCATTATATATTCAGACTGTACAGTGATCATAAAAATAAGATGAGAATTATTTTCTTCTCTAAATTCAACATGGTATCAGAGCTACCACCTCTGACCTGTAGATAGATGACAAAATATGGGATGACAATGGCTCAGCAAAGCTAATCCTCCAATACCTCTGTCATTGGAACCGGATCCTTGGCTCACAAAGGTAATTTCTTAAACGCACTCAGTGCAACAAGAGAAAAAATCAGACCATGGACTGTTGATTCAGGAGCCTCCGACCACATGACTGGAGATGCAAGGATTTTTAATACTTATAGTCCATGTCATGAAAATTTCTCTGTCAGAATTGCAGATGGATCTCTCTCAAGAGTAGTAGGAACAGGTTCTGTGATTATCTCAAAGAACCTCACCCTAAACTCAGTCCTCTTGGTCCCAAACTTAGATTGCAATTTACTCTCTATTAGTAAACTCACTCAAGAGCTTAACTATGTTACTAAGTTCTTCCCTAACTCGTGTGAATTTCAGGACTTGAATTCGGGGAAGATGATTGACAATGCTAAGATGTGCTCAGGGCTCTACATCCTCAGGATTGATGATCTTCCGGAACAACAAACTCACAAGGCAGATTCGGACAAGGCAAACAATCAGTCTACAAAAATTTCTCTTTCTGTTTCTCGTTTCAATAATGATAGTGAAGTTATGTTATGGCACTATAGACTAGGCCATCCCAATTTCGCGTACCTTCAAAAACTCGTTCCCTCATTATTCAGCAATAACAGTCCAAAAGATTTTCAGTGTGAAGTTTGTCAATTTGCTAAACACGCCCGTACTCCTTATTCAATTCAACAATATAAAAAATCCTATCCATTCTCAATGATCCATAGTGATGTTTGGGGACCTTCACGTATCAAAGGTGTGACTGGTACCCGCTAGTTTATCTTATTTGTAGATGATCATACTAGGATCACTTGGGTGTTTCTCCTGAAAGAAAAATTAGAGGTCCCGCAAATCTTCAAGAATTTCAACAGCATGATTCAAACCCAATTCCATACCAAAATCCAAATCTTTAGAACTGATAATGCCAAGGATTACTTCAACCACATTCTCGGAGATTACCTACAAAGTCAAGGCATTATACACCAAAGTTCATGTGTCGATACTCCTCAACAAAACGGAGTAGCGGAAAGGAAAAATAGACACATTCTAGAGGTTGCTAGATCACTTATGTTTTCCACTCATGTTCCAAAACAGTTTTGGGGGGAAGCCATACTCACAGCAACTTATCTCATAAACCGAATGTCTTCCCGTGTCTTAAATTTCCAAACATCATGCCAACTCCTTTGTCACTCTTATCTCAACACCCGCATTGTCTCAACAATACCTCTCAAAGTATTCGGGTGCTCCGTGTTTGTCCATGTGCATCAACAACACCGAAGTAAACTCGACCCCAAAGCACTCAAGTGTATATTCCTTGGTTACTCTCCAAACCAAAAAGGGTACAAATGCTATTCTCCTATTACAAAAAGACTATACACTTCCATGGATGTTACTTTCTTTGAACATCAACCTTATTACCCCAAATCTGATATTCAGGGGGAGAATCTCATACAAGAATACCAGCTTTGGGATATTGATGCCACAACATCCAACAACTACCCAAGTTCCCAAGTCACCATCCCTCCTATCTCAACTACTCCTACTCCAAACCAAAGCCACCAAACAAAAACAAATTCTGATTTGGAAAATTCTGAATCTGAACCTGAAAATCCTCCACCTTAAAGTCCTGTCCAATGTCCGAAACCTGCAATCAATGGTGAGTTCATTGTCTATTCTCGGAAGAAGAAGATCCAAGAGGATGTTGAGCAACAAGCACCTCCCAAGCAAAGTCACCCGAGTGCAAGAAATCATGAAAATTCACCAGGTAACACTAGCTCTGAATTCATCACTAGTGAGTCTATTGCTAATGACCTTGACTGTCCCATTGCTTTAAGGAAAGGTAGGAGGTCATGTACCAGTCATCCAATCTACAATTTTGTCCCTTATAAAGGGTTGTCACCTAGCTTCCAAACATTTGTGGCAAATTTGAACAAAGTGCAAATTCCTAACTCCATTCAAGAAGCCATTTCAATTCCAGAATGGAAGACTGCAGTATGGGAAGAAATGCAAGCACTAAAGAAGAATGAAACTTGGGAGATTTCAGACCTACCGAGTGGGAAACATCCAGTAGGATGTAAATGGATTTTCACTGTCAAATACAAGGCTGATGGAAGTGTGGACAGATTTAAAGCGCGGCCGGTTGCAAAAGGGTTCACTCAATCCTATGGCATTGACTACCAAGAGACGTTTGCTCCAGTAGCCAAATTAAACACCATTCGAGTACTACTATCATTAGCTGCCAATCTTGACTGGCCTCTCCACCAACTTGATGTGAAGAATGCATTCCTCAATGGAGACCTTACAGAAGAAGTTTATATGGATATTCCTCCCGGCATTGAAAAAAAAGGCAACTATGAATAAGGTGTGTAAGCTCAAGAAATCCCTTTATGGACTGAAGCAATCTCCAAGAGATTGGTTTGACAGATTCAACAAAACAGTGAAGAAGTATGGGTACTCTCAGTGTCAAGCTGATCACACTTTGTTTATCAAACACTCAACTAAAGGAAAGTTGGTGATTCTTATTGTATATGTAGATGACATCATCTTAACAGGTGATGATGAAGATGAATTGATCAAGCTCAAAACCCTACTTGCCAAAGAATTTGAAACCAAGGATCTTGGGAGCCTAAAATATTTCCTTGGAATGGAAGTAGCCCGGTCAAGCAAGGGAATCTCAGTGTCACAACGGAAGTACGTACTAGATCTACTTAAAGAGACGGGAATGCTTGGGTGCAAACCGGCTGAAACACCAATGGATTCAAGCACTAAAATTGGAGCTAATAAGGACAATATTCCAGTGGACAAAGGAAGATATCAAAGACTTGTTGGGAAGCTGATTTATCTCTCACACACCAGACCTAATATTGGGTTCTCGGTTAGTGTAGTCAGTCAATTCATGAATGATCCAACTGAAGAACATATGGAAGTTATCTATCGGATACTAAGGTATCTTAAAATGACACCAGGTAAAGGCTTGTACTTCAAGAAAAACACAAGGAAAGATGTTGAAGTGTTTGTTGATGCTGATTGGGCCTGATCAATAATGGACCGAAGGTCAACATCTGGTTATTGTACGTATGTGTGGGGAAACTTAGTAACATGGCGAAGTAAGAAACAATCGGTAGTTTCTCGAAGCAGTGCAGAAGCAGAGTTCAGAGCTATGGCACTCGAAATTTGAGGGAATATGGCTGGAAAGACTAATGAGGGAACTAGGAATCATCACTTCTGAATCAATGAAAGTCTTTTGTGACAATCAATCAGCTATTAACATTGCAAAGAATCAGTACATCATGACAGGACCAAGCATGTGGAGATAGATCGCCACTTCATAAAGGAGAAGATAGAAAATGGGACAGTTAGTCTGCTATACACACCGACAAGTCAACAAATAGCAGATATCCTCACTAAAGCTCTACCAAGGAAGAATTTTGAAGATTTGAGTATCAAGCTTGGCTTGATTAACATCTACGCCTAGCTTGAGGAGGAGTGTTGAAATACCCGATCCCTGATTTTCAGGGATACAACTGCAGCAATCAGTCTCCTTTATTAGTTGTCTACATTAATTTAGGAATAAAGAGATTCTGGAAATTCCTGATATCTCTATTAGTTTGTTTTCTATTTTACTAGTTTCCTGATTTTTAGTAATTAGTATCTTGTTACCAAATATAGTGAAATGAACGTTTCTTCCTTCCATTATATATTCAGGCTGTACAGTGATCATAAAAATAAGATGAGAATTATTTTCTTGTGGAAAATAATTATTTGGTTGGGAAATGGTTGTGGAGGTTTCCAAGGGAGAAAGATTTTTTGTGGGGGAAGGTCATTCATAGTAGACATGGGCTACGGGATAATCTAAGGGATGCTGGATTAGCCAATAGAGCCACATTTAGGAGCACCTAGAAATTTATCTCATTAGTTTATCCTCTATTCTTACCCTTGGTTAGACTCAAACTTGGGATGGGTGATTCAATCCAGTTTTGGGTGGATATATGGTGGGGAATGACACCTTCCAAACACTCTTCCCTAACCTTTACCGTCGATCCGTTTCTCATAATAAACCTATTACTGAGTTTGTGAGGAACGTGGAAGGTTTCCCCTTGTCGTAGGATCTACATTTAGGTAGGCATATCTCCCCTAGAGAGGAAAGGGATGTGATGTCTTAAGTTAGTCTGCTTGAGGGGTGTCATCTTTCTGAAGAAGATGATAGGGTTACATGGCCATGGGAGTCTTCAGGATCATTCACTACCAAATCCTTCCATACATCTATCCTTAATGAGTCTAATGTCCCTCCTTTCATTCATCATAACTTTATTTGGAAAGCACAAGTCCCATCAAAGGTTAAATTATCGGGGTGGGTTGTTTCTCATGTGAAGATGAATACCGGTGATATGCTGCAAAAAAGGTTTCCATTTATGTATTTATCCCCATATTGGTGTTACCTCTGTAGATGGTCCAAGTTATGACAGATGCGGACGACGGGGGGATAATATAAACATCTTTCCTTTCATGAACAATGTTCAGTCTTCGTGGAAAGATCATTGGAAGGTGGTGTGCCTGGTAGTGTTGCGGTCCTTGTGGAAGGAGAGGAACAAATGTGTGTTTCACGATGAGTTTTGTTCGGCAGCTAAAGTGTGGGAAAAATCACACCTTCTAGCTTCATTTTGTGTAGCCAATCGTAATTTGTCGAAAGGTTATGCATTAGGCAATTGGATTAGAGGGTGGGGCAATTTTGTATCAGATTAGAAGCTTGGTTGCGTTTCTTTGTTGTATTTGGCGTACAGTTCATTGCTAGTTTTTTCCTTTTTACTCATATACTATCTTTTAGTTCCTTTTAAAAAAAAAAAAACTAATAATACACAAGTAACTGCATACATGCCCACACAAATTTGCTATGCAAGTATTTCAAAAAGAATGAGTAGTACAGAAAATTCATCTTTCTAAAAGAATTACCAAACATCCCTTACCTTCTTACGACCAAACCCTGCACACTGTACATCATAAAATGAATTCCTTGGAAAATTTAAAAATGCCTTCTCATTAGGTCTTTTCAAACAATGCAAACATAAGGAAAGAAATCCCCTCACCCAAGATTCACCATTTCTAGGATCCCAATGACAATGTCCTGCTGCTAAATCCCCCTTCAACCACCTACCTAGAGTGGTAATGTTATAAGATCAACATTTAAAACCCAAGTTTTCCACAAGACCTTGGGTACAGTCCATATTCAAAAGTCATAATGAACAAGTCATTTTGGGCATTCCATTAGATATTAGCCAATCTCTTTAATCTTTCAGTGATGAATATAAAGGGAGATATAGCAGGATAGAAAACTAGAAAACATAGCCTTGGTAAGAGTCATTTCATTAGGTTAGTCTTGATTATCGAATGCAATCTTTTTCAGCTTTTAAATGTTTATTTCAGGATTTGTTAAAGTATCCAAAGTTTTGGCATGTTTCATATAGCTCGTTGTACAGCTTGGTTTCTTCTTGAATTGAGTCACAAAGTTATTGTAGAAGACAATGACTAGCGAATGGAATATATATATAGGCAGTATAGTTTACTGAGAGTACAAAAAGAGGGGAGAGAATAGTTCCTGCAAAATAGTTGGAGATGAAACATTTGGCATAATGGTTGGTTTCTCACACTAATTTTCATATTTATTGGCCATTGAAATATAAGCAATCTTGTAACAACAGGAGAGAGAGGAGGATTCCAAAAATAAAACTTTTAAAAAGCATAGGTAGGATAGGTTAGTGAGTGTACAAAAAGAGGGGAGAGAATAGTTCCTGCAACATAGTTGGAGATGAAACTTTTGGCATAATGGTTGGTTTCGCCCCCTAATTTTCATATTTATGGGCCATTGAAATATAAGCAATCTTTTAACAACAGGAGTTAGGAGTAAAACTTGGCTTTGAACTATGATTTTGATTTTTGAGTTGATTTATGAGAAAGCAAGTTTCCCTCAAATGCCAAGACAAGGAATACCACAAAATGAACTTTCATTATGATGGCTATGTTTACGGTTGATTATAAAAAGATCAATAACATAAAATAGTCTTCAAGGCCATAAAATCCTAGACATGAAGTTGATCGTAAAAAGATCAATAACATAAAATAGGCCTTAGGGCCATAACATCCTCTAGACATGAATTGATCAAAGATAAGCCCATTGCATATAATGGTTGCTAATTTATAATGACACAAAAAAATGGTGGCATGCAATCTCCTAGGTCTGGATTGTTGGAAGTGATCTTAATTGAATTTGATCATATAATAATTTCTACGCTCAGGAGCACTAATAAATAAGGTTACATCACGAGGGTAAAAACCTCAAAAGCCTTCTCATGGAGCTCTATGGACTCAAAAGCATGAAAGAAGAGAGAGAATTTGCAAATTCTAATAAGTTCTCACCATAGATTTAATGAAGAACCAACAAGAAGGCTTCTAATCTTTACATCTCCTTTTTTCTATCAAAGTGGAAGAAAGAGCTACTACAATATATTCCTCTAATTACATGATTGTGTCCTCCAAAAACCTCAAAAGGAATAAACAAAAGGATTCCTCTCGCTCACAAGACTCACCCTATATATAGAGATTCAAGTATATACTCTCATTTTGCTAAGGTTACCTTTAGGCATTAAGCAAGCAATAAAAAGTTTCAAAATAATATTAAGAAAAAAATAAATGCATGATGAAGGGCAACCCTTAGCCCAATGGTTGAGGTTGCTCCATTATGACCTGGAAATCATAGGTTCAAATCCAGAAACAGCCTCTCCATGTAGAGGTAGGTTACATACATCGTCCATTCCTCAGACCTAGCAATGTTGGGGGCCTCATATACTAGGTACACCCTTTTATATATGCGTCAGGATTTCTCACCAATGTAATTAATCAAGAAAAGGTCACAAAAAATCTATGTACAAATTTAATCAAATCATCAAATATTACCTTCATCTTTACGGATAGATCCGCAAAATATTTGGTAAAATTTTAAAAGCATGATCAAATCAATTAATATCACCGACTTAAATACTAAACAAACTAAATATGTGTTCATCCACTGAATCAATTTAAGGGTTTACTAAATATTTTTCACGAAAGACTTCTAAAATTTCATCGATTTGTGCCTACCTACTATATGTAGTAGTTGAAACTCATCTAACAAATCAACTTGATCCACCAGATATTGGTCAGAGTTAACAAAAATCAGCTTCAAAAAGATTTTCATCTTTTGGGTTAGTGTGCATCTGCTTCAGAATTGGAAGAATTTTAATGATCTACTGGCCATAATCGTACACAATGAGAAAACCAGAAGACCCTCTAGAAGAGACTCTGATCCCATAAGATCTTATCTTCAAATATGAGACCTTGGAGGAACATATTTCCACCATCCCATGTTAACAATAATCTCCGGTAATTTTATTGTGAACAACACTTAAAAAAAAATGTGTTGCCTTGCAAAAGCTTAGTTTTTGAATCAATTCTCTCCTGATGTGTTGGTATTTAGTATTTTGTGCTTACTTAAATAAGTTACAAGATTGGGCTTTGTATAACAGTTGAGGTTGCTCTATTATGACATGGTTCAAATCTGAAAATAAATCTCTAATATTGGAGGTGAGGCTGGGCACGCCCTCCCTTCCCCAAACCCAATAATGTCATGAGCCTCATGCATTAAATTCGCCCTTATACATACCCAGAAAAGTTACTAAAAACACATATGTCAACCAAGTGTAACTTAAAAATATTAACAAAAAAAAGCCTCAGGATATATAACAGAAAAAGTAACTTTCGACTCAAGGATTAAAGATCAAACGTGAATCAGCACCTAATACTACCACAGAGATCATCAACAATATCCATTATACACAATTAAAAAGCAAATCAAATAACTGAATTAAATCTACTTAACAATCGAGGCCAAGCTCGCTGACTAGACAAATCATATGGCAAATTTAACACAGAACAAGTAAAAAAGAACAAGAAAAAGTGAACGAATCCACCTAAACATCGATACCCAGTTCACCAATAATGATCCAAATAAAGAATAAACACATACCCATTAAAAAAAAATTGGAAATTTAGGAGAAAACCGAAGCAGGATTCAGCAAGAAATAATACCTCGAACACGAATCTGTCTAGAACGAACCGAACGGAAGGGAAGAACAACGCAAACAAGGGAAGAGCCAGAAAATCCTGGTACGCAGGGTACGATTCCTGAGTCCAGTTAATGGGTCCCATGAAACCCATTAAGCCCATATCGAATTTAAGGATCTGGGAATGATCAAAAGAACAATCAGAGAGGTTTTCAACAGAGATTCATTAATGAGGGTGCTGCAGAAATTTCAAAACGATCCATAAATAATCAATGCTCTCTCTCTCGAAGTAGGAATGTTGAAGAGTTTTGTTGTGATTGAATGACTGTTTCTCTTAATTCTGACGTGTCATGGATTTGACTTAAATTAAATTCACTACCTTTATTAAATCCTCTCGTGCATATAATTATAATCGCTCTGATTTTGACCTCTTATATATAGGTTGGATCCTCCGCCGAATAACAGATAAAGGGCATGTTTTTTCTACTTTCCTTTATCAAATATTATTATTTTTTGCAATTTTATTCTTGATGCCTAGTAGGGATTTGAGAATGAATTTTTTTTTTAATAAACAAGTGTGAAGTATATATATTTTTAAAAAGATTGATCTTCTTGTTGTAAAAGATATATTTGTAATTTAATATTTTCTATATCAAAAAATGTCACGTATTACTAATTGCTCAAAGTTATTAGTATATTATTTTTTATTTTATGTTTTTAGAAAAAATAACCCAAAGCTCGTTAGGGTGTACAGATCCACGATAGATAGGTTGACGACCGACCCTCTTTCTCATAACGATCTGACTAGTCCTCACATCAACTAGGTACCAGATGACCTCTAAGGCCCAAGGGGTGAAGCGCCCCAATCTCGAACTATTGAACCAGCGTCGTATTGGCGAAAGTTATTAGTATATTAATTAATAAATATTTAATATATTTTAAAGAAAATATATGTGTTTTATGAGTGAAATGGTAGTTTCTCATTTAACTAAAAATAAGAATATGAGTGGAGAAAAGTAAAACTTTTTGTTTTTTTTCTTGAAAAGTTAAAATTGCAAGTGGAAGGGAGACTATTTGGAAAGTTAAAGATCTATTAAAAGCTAAATTATTGTTTTACTTTTTCTAATATTAAAATTATCTAGTTAAATAAAATATCAAATAAACTTTTCAAAAAAAAAAAAAATCCCAACTCAATAAAGTTATTTTTCAATACATGGAATTGGTTCATGAATTCCTTTACTTCCTTTTACAGGGAGGCTATGTCCAAACCATCTTCATTAATCATATCTTATTTTATATATAACTAATGTTATACTCATATAATTTCTTGAATACAATTATAATCTCTAATTTAATATTATTGTTTGACTAAATACCTATTTACACCTTCACGTACCCTTTCTTGAATACATTTATATTTTTTTTAATATTTGGCCTCATATCTATTTTAATATTCGTACATTTCAACTCATAAGTTATTATTGATTAGATCTCAAGTTCAAGCCTGAATGTATTACTATTTATTCATTTTTGTTGGAAAGGTCAGCCTAAACGTTTTTACTATGTCTGAGTCTAGGAGGATTAGTCTCGCCCAAAGGAAAGAAAAACGCCTCTTAGCTGCCAGAAAATTGGTAAAAAAAAAAAAGAAAAAAAACTCATAAGTTATTGTTAATATAATCATGTCAATTACAGTATCAAAATTTTCAATTCTTAAAGGGGTACAGACCATGACAACACGTATACACCATCAAGATATAGCGAAGTCACACCACCAGTAATTTACTTATTTATTTTGTAAGATGAGGAACAATAAGTATACTTTGATCTATGATGATAGTAATGGATATGTTTTGATGGCAGCCAATCTGGCAACTGCGTTCGTTCGTTGTTTCTACTGTCTAAGTTTATATACGTTCATTTGATTTGTCTAATATCTAATATAATAGAAGTAAAATGCTATATAACATTTATATTTTTTTTTGTGAGTCATCAAGTGTATTGTATTAATGTTGTATAAAATATTTATTGCTTGCTCAATTAATTATATTGTTGATCATTTTGTAAATTGGAGAGTTTAGGAAAACTAAAGAACTATTTTTGAATAGTCTAATGTTCTCGATTAACAAAAAATATATTGATTTAAGAAACTGTGATATAATATTCGAGATTTTGTTTTTATTTATTTAGAATTTGTTTTTATAAAAGTTTGTAAATTATATTATAATATGTCATTGTGGCCGGGTTTATAAAACATGTAGTATAAGTAAAACTCTATAAAACATTTAATTATGCTTGTTTAAAATATTTAATTTAATCGGATGTTAAACCTTTTCAAGTTTGCTCTTCTGCATTTGCATTACATTTGTTTGTCTTTATTTTTTTTTTGAGCAATGGTATCTAATTCTAAGAACTAACTAATTTAGTGAGACCTACATGCACTCACCATGTATCAGTTTGGATACCCAAGGCAAAAAACTCGTCAAATTAAGATTCTAACTTGAGACCTCCATGACCTCACCCTCGCCTCCTCACCATCGAGTCAATACTTTGATGGGTTATTCAAAGCATTACATTAATTGGATATTTTGTCTTTCAAAGGTCTCCATTGTTGTTGTTGTTGTTGTTTTAATTATATATCATTGATCCATTATTTATCCAACCATTCAAGCACAGTTCCGCTTCCACTTTTGCATCGCATCTGTTTGATTTCACATTTTAGCCCCCATTTAAAGCATTTTATTAATTGGATATTAAGCCTTTCCGACCTCTATAACTAATGTTCTCTTGTTTTATTTATTCCACTTAAACCTAATAACTATTTATTTACTCTCACATATAGTTTTTTTTTGTGAGAAAAGTTATATAGCATATCATATTATTTAATATGCCTAATTTAAGGAGCTTCTATTTGTACCCCACCATAGCACTATCATTACCCACCCAAAAAAAAATTCCAGCAATAGCTTTCGAAGATTTGTAAGATTTGTCCAAAATGTGCCCTTACATTATTTTTATTTTTATTTAACTCCAAATCATTTACTAACCATACCCACTACCATTTTCATGTTTACCTTTTTTCCTAAACCCTAAACCTTTCTTCCATTTTCATCTTTTATTTTTTCTCACATTTTTGTCCTTCCAAATACTCTGGGAAACCTTTTAAGGGTCATTTTAAAAGGGTTAAGATTTTTTTTGAAGGACTTTTAAGTGTTTTGAATCCTATTTAGTTGGTCTTCTAGTGTAGTAGAAACTGGCTCAAGGGCATTCAAAATCTCAATTCTTCTAGTTTGAAAGGTGTTAAATTGAAGTTATCAAGGTCATAAATGCCACAAAACAGGTCCATATGTCTTGTAGAGCCATAAAAATAAACTTAAATCACTATACCCAGGAAAAAACACCAAAAACACTAGGTTCCCTACCAAACTTATGTCTTCGATTCCATAAGACATGATCGAACCGAAGACATATGTTCAGTAGGACCCAACCAAACCTACTATCTTAGGTTCGGTCTTGTACTATCGAATCAAAGACATAAGTTCAGTAGAGTCCTAGCAAACCTAGTGTTTTTGGTGATTTTTTAGGGGTATGGTGATTCAAGTTTATTTTTATGACTCTGCAAGACATATGGACCTATTTTGTAGCGTTTATGACCTTGAGAACTTCGATTTAACACCTTTCAAAGATGAAATGGTGGGAGATTTGAGGAGAAGGGTATTTTGGGTTATTTTGGAATTTTTTGGTGGGTAAAGAAGGTAGTATGATTTTAGGCATGGGGTAATGTCGCAACTCATTTCGTAGGGTGACCTCACGACCAACACAAAATATCATATATGCCATATATAGACGTATATAATATCCTGCCAGCCTAATCTATACATAACTCAACTTGTATAATCAACCATATATCATAGACATCATATCCCTACATCAATTCCAGATATAATTATTTACAAAATCATGATCCATACCATATCCATCTTAAGGTATTTAATCCAAACTACTCACATGATCAAAATTCCATAAATTTGCATCAAGTTTCATATCCAACTAATACACCCATCTAGATGATAATATATACAATAAGATGTTATAAATATATACATCTATCAAAATATAAAAGTCTCTAACTTCTCCAAGATAAACATATATTAGAAAATGTAGGAGTCTGCTACTCCTCACGAGTATTGCTCTTTCCTTTATAATCTTTACCTGAAATGTTAGAAAAGAAAGAGTGAGCAACAACAAGCTCAGTGAATATATTTAGCTATGACATCATATATGCATTCATATAAAATATGCCTATTTAAAACAATTAAAACAATCATATGCAGTGATTAAACAAATATAATATATGCTCAATATATAACCATTCAATGCATTCATTTCTTAACATGCAATATCTAGTGAAAAACATATAACCATCTCCCTTCTTCTAAGTATCAGAGCAGGACTAACCCCTCATTATGCACCTATGAGAGTTATCCACTGGGTTCCTTATTACTCATGTCAAACTAATCATTTCTGGGTTCTCATCCCTAACTAGGACAACGTTGGTTCATGAGTACTTCAACAACCACTCATACGGGTCTAATTCGTAGAGGCAATGGAATTGATTTCATGCTTTAACCTACTTTGACAAGTCTAAAGAATGCTCCATTTTCTAAAACATTTTCATGAATTTAAATCAAATGTATATATCATAGCATGTTTATCATTCCAAATCATTTTCATAGAATACAATGCGATGTAAGAAGACCAGAGTAAAGAAATACTCACAATACAGGGTTTTCCAAACCTAAGTTCTATCACTACAACTACAAATCTAGATCCAAATCCTACTGTTTTCAACCTGCCATATATCAAATTCATATATTCTTATTCATTTCACACATAAATATTAATTTTCCATTTACTTATCTAAATTTTTCCACCTCAATTCAGGTCTTATACACACATGAGGACTCTCATATCTCATTCCTACAATCAATCTAGATGTTTCCAAGGTGAAGAACAATGAAAATAGGCTTCCGAGCCATATTCCTACTAGCACTCAATTCCATTTTCTTATTGGGAACCTATATCCGATTTATTAAAATTAGTATTTCATCTCCTAAAATTATTCTTTCCACACCAAGATGTGTAAGATCAGTCATACTATCATTCTACAATTATAAATAGGTATTTCATTGAGGATTTACATGTTCCCGGAGGTTCCCAATATCAAATTTTACTACTAGAAACTATATAAATTCCAATTTAACAAATCAACACAAACTAACATTATATTCAGGGTTTCTACAATTTAAGAAGTGTTATTCACCATTCCTAGCTAGTTTCCAGTCAAATTGGATCAAAACCCCATTTCTAGGAACGTTAGAAATGACTCCCATAACAAAAACTAATCAGAGGGATGTTATCCCAAGGAACCCCATGATGAGAATGTTTTGATGATTCCAAACTACTCATGTTTGTGTATCTAATAATTTTGTTAAGTGTTTCAGAACTATCAAGAACCAAGATCAAAGAGCAGAACTTACATGTCTATTGAAAGATCAATGCCTTGAGTTTTTCAAGTACTTAGGATGTAAAACTTTCGATCAAATAAACTCTCAGCAAGTTTAACATATTTGCATGTTTTGATCGATGTGTTTGAAAGGTTTTCTTAAAAGATTTAATTTCTTAATCGATTCAGTTTTTAGTTTAATCGAATTTTCAGCTGATTTGACTAAGTTTTGAAAAACGAAATTATTTTATAAAATCAGTTGTTAAGTATTCGATCAAGACGTTAATGTCTCAGCAGCGCCCTCCTGGACTTGGTAAGTTTGGACGCTGATGATATATTATGACGCTGATAATGTTCAAGGTTGAAAGTTCATATCTTTGAGGACGTTTACTTTGTCAATAGCACCCTTATTGAATCAACTAAGGAACTTATCAGGACGCTGATTGAACATCAGCTTGCTGATCGTTTTAAACATCAGGACGCTGACTGTCCAGTAACGCCCTTATGTTTTCAGTCGTTTTTAAAGTCTTAAACATCAGGACGCTTACGTCTCCAGTAGTGCCCTTAAGTTTTCATGTTTTGAATGTTAGGACGCTTACGTCTTTAGTAGCACCCTTGTGATTTTAAGTGTTTCAAAAACGTGTCAGGACGTTTATTTTCTAATAGCACCCTCACAGTTTTATTCATTTTTAAACGTTAAGTAAGTCAGGACGCTTACGTTACAGTAGCGTCCTCACTTAGCAGTTCAACAGGACGCTTACAATCTCTAAGCGCCCTCAAAGAACAAAACGACAAAGTTGGCCTTATGCATCAAGACGCTGATTGTCAAATCAGGATGCTAACCCAGCACTGCCATAAAGCTGCGTTTGTGCACTTTTTTAGTTTATCTTTTCAAAACTTTTTATGCACAGAACCCTTTTCAGGATTGTCAGAAATTTCTTCTGATGCATGAATTACATCTTTTGAGACTTTCCTTTTTCATGCAACCTGAAGAGAATCAGAATGTTCATAAATATGGTTTTTGCCATCTTCATGAAAAATTCTAGCTATTGAGAGCTAACGTTCATTTTGAAATTTAAAATTCAAATGTTCAACAGCTTTATCCGGACTAAGTCTATATATACCAGTACTTAGAATCCAAACAAACAACACCGAAAATTCTCGAGCCTTTACTTTTGAAAATTAGTCAAATTTTCATATCGTCTTTCAAGTTAAACTGTTTTTCAAAGTGTTGTCTTTGAAACACGTTTTAAGGATTTTCAAATTAAGCTTATCTTACATCTTTCATTGAAAATTTGTTTGAAGTTTATTGAACTGTTTTTACTCAAATTTTCTGCACAATTTTAATCTCATATCATTCTTGCTGAAGGAGAAATTTGAGAGATAGTTCATATGATACAATTGTACTTCATTTCATATCTCGTATACGATATCAAGTTATAAAAGTAGTTATACAAACTACTGATTACTTATCTTTGTTTGTTCAACAAAGTGGTCATTCTCAAACCTGTAAGTTGAGAAGGTTTTAGGTTAGTCTTACACCAGAAAGTTGAGATAGGTAGTTCTCTAGCCTGTAAGTCGAGAGGTGTTGGCTGGTTTCAAGCCTGTAAGTTGTGTAGTGTAGCGGTGGTTCTCACTCCCGGAAGTTGAGAAAAAGTTGTAACGGTTTGGTTCTCACTTGTAAGAGAACCCCTTAGTGAAGAGGTTTGAAAATCCTAACTGAGGAGGTTAGGTAGTGGAGGTAGGCAAGTAGCCGAACCACTATAAATGGATTGTGTCAATTGATTTACTTTTTCGCATTTTATTATATGCCATTAGATCATTTTTTTTTGTCTAAGTGTCCAATTCACCCCTCTCTTGGACATACCTGGGCCAACAAGGGAAACATCACACATGACTCCAATAGCAATTTCATAAAGAAATACAGCGAAAAACACATACCGAAGTGTTAATTTGGCTTAAAAATGGCTATTCCTTCTTTTCCTTTCTTCCCCCTTCGTTCCTTTGTGATTTTGAATGAAAATAAGTCAAAAATGGCCCAAAAATTGGATTAAATCAATTCTCTACCGCCTCATTGGTGGGTGGGTGATAAGTAGCTTTTTAAGTGTCTTTTATGTTACATTTTATGTCATTTTATGTTCTAGTTTAGGTATATTTTATGTTAAAGTTTTATGACATTTTATGTTATAGTTTTGATATAGTTTTATTTCGGTTTGCATTTTAGATGTTACTTTAGGTGTATGTTTTGATGAGTTTAACACTTAGTTCATGATTGATTTTGTAGGTTTTAATATGGTCTTGAAGTGATGAACAAGTGACCAAGCATTGAAAGGAAGAAACAAGTGCAAAACCAAGCAAAAGAAGGGTGAAAATCGGCCTGAAAATGAGTAGAAAAAGTCACCATACCCAAAATTGGGCACATCGACGTCCACAATGGGCGGCTAGGCTCTGGGTGATGGAGAAAAAAAGTACAAAAAATAGAAATTGGGTGCCTCGGCGTCCAGAGTGGGTGCCGCGGCGCTGAGAAGTCTCCTAATCCAACTATGAGTAAGATTTTCACTCGAATTTGCTCATCTTAAATCCTAATTGCATGGGTTTTTTTTTTCCTACTTTCTCCTACTTATAAATACATCATTAAGAGAGGGTTTTGAAGCATAAAAGAAAGGAGAACAAGTTGAAGAAAAATAGATCAAAGGATACAAAGAGCGCGACGTTGGAGACAAAAGAGTGAATCTACACATCTTGCGATTAGTTTTCTAGTTTCTTCTTGTTTTTATTTAAAATGTTCATCAATATTTTTATGTTTTCTTTTAATTTAATGATGAACTAAGTTGTTTGTGTAGATGATAGATGGATCCTAAACTTTGATACTATGTCTTAAATTTATTTTGATTATTATTAATAGATTCTTCATAGTTTATTTATATTTTTCAATTCTTAATGCTTTTGATCTACTGTCCATAGATTGAATGTTTTTAGATCTTGGGTTTGGCACTTGAGAGAGAGAGCTTGGGATTGGATTGGAAAAAATATAACATAGAAATATTATAAAATCGAGAGATTTATAATATTCTTTAAAGTTTTGAAAAAATCACAAAGCGTAAAAAATTTGCATGATTTTGGTTTTTATCAAGAGGTCGAAATCAAATCATATAAACATGTTCTAACTTGGCACTCGAGAGAAGAAGTTAGAGATTTGAGGATTTTTGACTTATAAACTAAGAGAATAAATTATTAATAAATATATATCAAAGACATAGTTGAAAGTTAGGTGAAGTTGAACCTCTAGAATTTCTCCCCATTGATTTCTCTTGATTTTTATTAGTTGCTATTTTTTAGTTTTAATTGCATTGTTTTTAATTTAGTTTATTCTTGATTTTGATCATCTAGATAAAGTTAGGGTTATTAATTACGGTATTTAGTGAGAGTTAATCGATCCTTGAGGACGATAACCCGATTATCATCAGTATAATATAACTTGACACTGTGCGCTTACAGAAAATCACGTACAGTGGGGCCCACTGGAACCCAGTCAATTGGTTTCTAGTCTAGTGGGTTGGTTCGACTGTTTTCTCTTTTCTTCATTCATTCATGCACACAAACTCAACACACATGACATACATACACACATATACATAAACATGACTCTTACGCACTCATACGCGTATAATACAACTCATAATATGTATAAGTCAATGTAAGTTTTTGACCAAAAATACGGAGTGTTACAGGTAAAGTTAGTAGGTGGGTAAAGACAGAGTTCTAGTTGGGTATATCTAGCAACCCTCCTAATTTAATATGTCTATGTAACATTTAAACACCTATTTGTAAGTATCCAAGAAGAAGAAGAAGAAACAGCAGCGAAGACTCTCACATATATAGCAAGCCCCTTAAACACACATGTCAAAACAACTGTGAGTTTGGGGTGAAATGCAAGAAACCGTTGTGTGATAAGAAGTTTTGTTAATGCATCAACAAACTGCTAATTTGAGGGAGTGTAATAAATAGGGAAATTTGATGAAATGACCTGTTAGAGAGGGAGAAAATGATATTGGACCTCAAATTTTAACTTCCAAAATTGTAACCTATTTTTCATGCAAAATGTCCAAATTGCCCTTATTGTTATAACCATGGTTAAACCAAAAAGTAACCCTGTAAAAAAAAATTATAACTTGTAAACTGTTAGGGTTTTAAACAAAACAAAAGGGAGAGCAAAACCTTATTCCTTTGCAGTCGTAGCTGTTGCCCTCCGCTGTTGCTAGTAACTTCTTCTTATATATTCATTAAATTGAACAAACATACAATGCTGCTGTAAATTTCCTTGTTCTTCTTCTTCTTTTTCTTTTTCTTATGTATTTATTGAGTTGAACAAACACACAATGCTATAATTTTTTTTTTTTGAAAAAAATGTATTTTTTTAAGACCCAATTTAAGCTTAAGAAGCATAAAAATCTGAAAATTTTTTGTATTGTTTGTTGGATTAGTTAAATTTCTAGCAAATTTTTCTACTTTTTAGATTTTGATATTTGTAGTCTATGATATGGTGGTCTATAGACCTACTTAAGCTTAGGAAACATAAACTTGACCTATTGCTCATGTTATAGAGGAAAACATTTAATTTTTTGTATTGCTTGTGGAATTAGTTAAATTTCTAGCAAATTCTTCTTTTTTTTAGATTTTGATATTTCTAGTCTATGGTGGTCTATAGACCTACTTAAGCTTAGGAAATATAAACTTGACCTATTTCTCATGTTATAGAGGAAAATATTTAATTTTTTGTATTGCTTGTTGAATTTGTTAAATTTCTAGCACATTCTTCTTCTTTTTAGATTTTGATATTTCTAGTCTATGGTGGTCTATAGACCTACTTAAGCTTAGGAAACGTAAACTTGACCTATTTCTCATGTTATAGAGGACAATATTTAATTTTTTGTATTCCTTGTCGAATTAGTTAAATTTCTAGCAAATTCTTCTTCTTTTTAGATTTTGATATTTCTAGTCTATGTCTACTTAAACTTAGGAAACATAAACTTGACCTATTTCTCATGTTAGAGAGGAAAATATTTAATTTTTTGTATTGCTTGTTGAATTAGTTAAATTTCTAGCAAATTCTTCTTCTTTTTAGATTTTGATATTTATAGTCTATGGTGGTCTATAGACCTACTTAAGCTTAGGAAATATAAACTTGACCTATTTCTCATGTTATAGAGGAAAATATTTAATTTTTTGTATTGCTTGTTGAATTAGTTAAATTTCTAGCAAATTCTTCTTCTTTTTAGATTTTGATATTTCTAGTCTATAGTGGTCTATAGACCTACTTAAGCTTAAGAAACGTAAACTTGACATATTTCTCATGTTAGAGAGGAAAATATTTAATTTTTTGTATTTCTTGTTAAATTAGTTAAATTTTTAGCAAATTCTTCTTTTTAGATTTTGATATTTATAATCTATGGTGGTATATGGTGGTCTATAGACCTACTTAAGCTTAGGAAGTATAAACTTGACCTATTTCTCATGTTATAGAGGAAAATATTTAATTTTTTGTATTGCTTGTGGAATTAGTTAAAGTTTTAGCAAATTCTTCTTCTTTTTGGATTTTGATATTTCTAGTCTATGGTGGTCTATAGACCTACTTAAGCTTAGGAAACATAAACTTGACCTATTTCTCATGTTATAGAGGAAAATATTTAATGTTTTATATTGCTTGTTGAATTAGTTAAATTTTTTGCAAGTTCTTCTTCTTTTTAGATTTTGATATTTCTAGTCTATGGTGGTCCATAGACCTATTTAAGCGTAGGAAACATAAACTTGACCTATTTCTCATGTTATAGAGGACAATATTTAATTTTTTGTATTGCTTGTTGAATTAGTTAAATTTCTAGCAAATTCTTCTTCTTTTTAGATTTTGATATTTCTAGTCTATGGTGGTCTATAGACCTACTTAAGCTTCAGAAACATAAACTTGGCGTATTTCTCATGTTATAGAGGACAATATTTAATTTTTTGTATTGCTTGTTGAATTAGTTAAATTTCTAGCAAAGAATATGAACCACTTTACACCTATAATTTCCCATTATATTATTCAAATTTAGTTTTATATGTAACTGAGCAATCCTAGTAATGCCTTTTTGGTTTAAGATATTTATTATTGATTGTATTGTTAATTTTGAGTTTCTTGGTTGGAACATCTTATTAATTTTACTATATTTTTACAGACAGGTTTCTTTAAGAAGCATTGACTTTGCTGGAGAAGAAAGATTTGGTTGTATTCAAATTTTATTTCTTTCCACCGAGTGGAGATTAAAACTAACGCAGCTCCCAATGAATATACCACCACCTGATATTTTTCATCAGTATGAAGAAACAGGTATATTCACAATGCTTCATTAATTAACTCAACTTTGATGTAATGAAATGATATATCTATAATGTTGATAGCTCATTGATTGCTCGGTTATATCTTTCATGGACCTTGTTATATCTACAATATTGATAAATCAAGTTTATAATACCATGCTCTATTTTTTTTTAGGTGTACAAACTATTGAGATTTTTGTACAGTATGGTGGCGATTGGGTCAATAATCCAGGTAATGGAAAATCGTACAATACTAAGAAGGGGACTGAAGTCATCTACCTCCCAAAAAATTGCATTTATAAGAGGATGATTGATGATGTATGCAACTTATTTGGGCCCAACATAAATAGGAGTCATGTTGCACTAACGTATGGATGTCAAACTGCAATCGGGATCATGGTGTTCTTCATTAACAATGATAATCATGTCCAATGTTTCATGAGGTTGAACACACAGTGTGACATGATAAATCCATTATGCTTAGTATATGAAAGAGAATTAGAAGACTTATCAACTCCAAGCTATAAGGATTCTCATTGGTCTTCTCATGGTAGTGCTCGTACACCAGATAATAATCCTTTTCATGACATTCCACGCGTGCAACAAGAGGCTCTTTCGGTAGAACAACATGACATTTTGTTATTTCCGAGAGAAGGTAAGCCAAATGAACATGAAGAAGTCCCAAATAGTGATACCAATGAGAGATTTATAGCGTATGATCTTCTTCGAGGAGACATGAGATCAAGTTCAAACACAACTGTATCATCGTCTATGGTCATTGAGAAAAATCAACTATTCAAAAATAAACGTGAGCTGCAACATCATATTGGTTTACTTGCCATGGCACATAATTTTGAGTTTAAGACGTTGCTAGTTGTGAAATGTATCACTGTAGAATGCAAATAGAAGGTTAGAGCTGTAAAGTTACCCAATTCTACCTTCTTTAAGGTAAACAAAGTACTTGGACAACATAATTGTACCCGAGATATTATTCACCATGATCACCGACAAGCAAGTAGTTGGTTGATTGGGCAATGTATAAAATCCAAATATGAAGGGGTTGGTCGAATATATAGACCTCGAGATATCATTGATGATTTAAGGAAAGAATTTGGGGTGAATCTTAGCTATGACAAAGCATGGAGAGCTAGAGAATGTGCTTTGAGCTCATTGCGTGGAACTCCAGAAGAGTCATATTCGAAACTTCTTGCATATTGTGTAATGCTAGAAGCTAAGAACGTAGGTACAGTGATAGCGATAGAGACAGATGCAGATAACCACTTTCTGTATTTTTTCATGTCAATTGGATCATGCATTTGAGGGTTTCACAATAGTATTAGGCCGGTCATTGCAGTAGATGGTACATTCATGAAACCAAAATATCTTCGAACTTTATTTGTAGCTACCGCAATGGACGGGAACAATCAGATATATCCAATAACATTTGGCATTGGTGACTCTGAAAATGATGCATCATGGGAATGGCTCATGACAAAGCTTAAAGATGTAATTGGTGAAGTCAATGACTTGGTTTTCGTATCAGATCGAAATGGAAGCATAGAGAAGTCAATTAAGAAAGTATTTCCTGATGCACAACATGGGATATGCATCTACCATTTGAGTCAAAACTTAAAGTCGAAGCTCAAAAACTAGTGCACTTTTCCCATTGTTCTATACAACTGCCAAAACATATCATCATGGCGAGTTTAATCATTTGATGAGGAAAATTCATCGTTGTGATCCGAATGCAAGCAAATATCTATTTGAGGTTGGGGTTGAGAGATGGGCTCGAACACATTTTGATGGTCGAAGGTATAATATTATGACCACTAACATTGCAAAGTGTTTGAATGGTGTATTAAAGGATGCTCGAGAGCTACCTGTGACCATGTTAATTGATAATTTGAGAGGCTTGTTATAGGGTTGGTTCTACGAGGGTCGTACCATAGCGGCAAACATGACTTCTCACATTATAGAATGGGCTCAAACTGTCGTTAACAATCGAATTGTGAAATCAACACGTTATAGTGTCAATCCTATCGACTGTTATGCAGTTGAGGTATTTGATGGTGATAAGAATGGGATAGTTAATTTGCACGCCAAGACTTGTACGTGCAGGGGATTCGATATTGACCAACTTCCATGTGGGCACGCGATTGCTGCTGCAAGATACCGAAGCATTTCAATTAACAATCTGTGTTCTCATTTTTATAGTTCAACTGCATTGGTGGCGGCTTATGTAGAGTTAATATATCCTGTTGGACATCTTGTTGATTGGCATGTCCCAGATGATGTGGGTGCTCGAGTTATACTTCCTCCAGCCACTAGACGCATGTCAGGTCAACCTCTGAAGCAACGCATACTATCAATTGGTGAATAACAAAATATTAGAAAGTGTGGCAGATGTAAAGATGTTGGGCATCATAGGCAGACTTGTAAGGCACCCATCCCACTCCATCCACTTGATGGAGCATAAGGTAGGATTAAATGCATAGGAACACATTTTATTCTTATTATGTGACAATTTGGTGTGTAATAGTTTAAATATGTTAATTCATATGAACTTATTGAATCTAGTTGAGATTGAAGATCTTAATATATACAATTGTTTCCTTCTAGGTGTAATTGTTCTACAATTCTTCAAATACTACATACTTATTAGGGGTGGAAATATAGGTCACGACACGATAACACGACTCGAAACCGACATGAATAAACGAGTTTGGGTTTTGCATAAACAGGTACGAGTCAAAATAGGTTAAACCTGATTAGACACGATTAAATTTCAGGTCAAAAGCAGATCAACTTGCTAAACCCGAAATTGACCCGTTTAACACGATTATATTTTGTGTGAAGACTTTTTAATATTTTATGTCATGTGTAGAGACTCTAACTTTATAATATTTTATTTGCTCTTTACTATATGGTTGTATAATTATAATTTTAAATTTTTGATTTATATGTTAATTTAGAATTTATATATGATAAATATGTTAGAATAAACTTGTTTATAAGGGTTATAAATAGGTTAACTTGTTTAACCCGTTTATTAAACATGTCAGGTTTGGGTTTACATATAATGACACATTATTTAAACGTGTCATGTTTGAGATTACAATATATTTTATCATAAATGATTACGATACAACCGGTTACGCCACGACAATACAAATTGCCACCCCTAATACTTATGCAAACTTTTCTATAAAAAAAAATGTTATAATATATACCTAGTTATAAAAAACAAACATTAGATAGTTTTAAACTTTTCACAAATTAATTAATTTAGAATCACATACATTATGATGTTATTTATTAATTGTTGGGCCAATGCTCCTCATATCGGTATCTCGAAATTTTAATGATTATAAACCACATGATATCACTTGCATTATTTCTCTAAGCATTGCAGCTAATCTACCAAGAACACATCAAACAATGGCTGTTGAAAACTACCAAGATCAAGCTCGAAGAACGAAGACAAATCTCATATGTAATGCACTAGTTTGATCTTAGGTGTGTAGGGTAACCCCTCGATTAATCTCAACACTTAAATTATCTAAAATAGCGAAGCTTTCAAAAATCACTCCGATTTCGCATTTGATTTTAACAAATTGTTTTTCGAAAGGTTTCAATCATGTTTTCAATGAGTTTTGAATGATTTAAAAGTGTTTAATCTTATATCAAAGTGTTTTGATTCAATGAAATGATTTTTTTTATTTTCTTTATTTTTAATTTCATTAATTTAAGCGAACTATGTTTTTTCCAAAGTATATAGTTATAAAAAAGAAAAAAACAATTTAACATTTAATAAGAAAACTTTACATGTAATGTGGCCAAAAATTAATATTAACACAATAATTACTTATGAATACAATTGAGATGTAAACGTGTATAATCATCCTTTCATTTTTTTCCTTGACTTTGCAATTGTTTAGTCTGTTTGGGTGAATCTAGCTTGGGAATGAATTTGAAAACAACGTGCAAATCAACGACCTTCTTTTTTTGAAACTTGGTCGCCCGTTCTTGGGTCACGTTGTAGATGTCCTTTCCAAAACAAATATACTCGCAGTACATAATTGAGAAAATGCCACAGTCTCCACTGTAAAAACATGGTTTACAATCAATAATCAATGGATATAATCATGTAGAAGAATTAAATAATTAGATGAAACTTACCCTCCATCTTGTTGTGGTAGACATGGATACTCAATCGACCATAACCCTTTTATGCGTTTGTCTTCTAAGAAATTACCAATAGCGCGGTCATTCCATTTGTAAGGGATGTCAACTCTTTTCCCAATCAACTAAAAAATCTTTCATTGAGTTGCATACCCTAATGATATTATTCTAGATGTCGATTTCAATTGGAATCCAGTGACTATGCTGAACATTATAGCAGAAAACAATTTGCATGACAACAAACAAAATTGAATCATACAACCAAGATTAATAACATATTTTTACATGTCAATCAACATTTAGAAATAAATGTACTTTATCTGCTTCTGCAAATGGCCGAACAAGATTTTCCTTTGGATGAATACCAAACGCGTAATGCAAAATTATTGCCTTGGGGTCAGTGAAGGTGAGTTGAACCAGACTCTTTGTATGCTCATTCTTTTTCAAGTGTTGATCATATAGTCCTTTCAATTCCTCATTTAAATATACACGTTCAGTTATCAAATTAAATTTTAATAAACCCTACATCCTAATAGTATGTAATAGTTGAAGACAATTTACCATAAAAAGTAGGTCGATTATAGATACACGGGGCAATCTAGCTTTATTACTAGATAATTGTGATCGTAATGTCCATATACATCCATCGATATGCTGCACCAAACATTGAATCATAAGTCAAGTTGAAAAAAATGATAAATATATTGCAAACTAACACAAGAGGATTAAAAAGAGCATACAAAATCTACAATCCAAAAATTTGAAGTGACCAAACCCTTGAACCATTCTCGATCACAAATGCAAGCCTCTATATCAACAACATCTTTATCATCAGCTTTCATCCAAGTTGTAAATTTCAACCAAGCATCCATGTCATACCTTTATTCTGGGTCATAAGGTCTAATGTTTTGCTTTGATCTTTTCTTGATGGGGTTTGTGTATGGTGACCTTATGAATGTTAATGTCACACCCCGCCCGGACGTGCCTAAACCGGCTGTACACTCACGGACGGGGAGTGCATTTGGGATTATAACAATGGTAATAACAGAGTTCGCTGTGGAAATATAATACAGTACAAGTCCGATTTCATTTAATTCAGAATTCATTTGTACATGAAGTAGTCAAGGGAACATACTCCCCAAAATCCCCAAAAAGGGTACAAAATGTGGGCCTCATACCCTGCACCCAGTCCACCCTAATTTCCTGTGAAAAATTGGATAATAATGGAGTGAGCTTAACGCACTCAGTGGGTAAAATAGTTCGTGAGTATAACAATTAATAAAACATACTTCATAATCAAATATCTTAAATACACATCAAAGCATCACAATCAATCAATATGTATGTATGCATGACACCGTCTCGTAATGGTTTGGTGAACGTACATCACCTGAGTTCACGTACAGATGCCCTTCTCCAGGCGTAGCCAGGTTCTCATTGTACGTCCCTCCTCAGGAACGATGCTCTGGATTCACGTACAAATGTCCCTCCCCAGGCGTAGCCGAATTCTCACTGTACGTCCCTCTCTAGAGAAATATAATGAATAGCGAGTAATGCTCCTAAATATTCTATAGTCATAAACCACGTACGTCCCTAGGCGGTGATATGTATGATGCCAATGCATGAACTGGTCTAGTCTATTGGTCTGGTCTTTACTTGACATTCAGACTGACTTTGGCAGCGTCTGGTGATCCTTATTAGGGAGGGTATCACGACGTGCAAGGTTAGGACATTCAATATACTTGCATAAGCTGATAGCTTTCAATAAGACCAACTAGATCAGTCTCCAGTTGAGAGGTGAGACATAATGTCTGCTGAAATACCAATCGCCTAAAGCAACACGCTGCCTCTCGTTCACTATTTAAAGTTACTGAGGACAAGACCGAGTCTAGTTGAGCCAGATTGGCCACTAATCCGACATTACAACAATATAATACATGAATTCCAAATATACAGGCATAAGTGTGACAGTATAAACATTATATGACATAATGCAGTGTAAATGAATGATAAACATAATAATAAATGAATGTAAACTTTAATAAAAGTTATAACACACGCAAACCTATGTTTCATTCCCCACCTTCAGATAAAAACTTCTTCTTTCAGATCTGGCACTTTCCTACAGACAGAACTTTGTCGCACCGCACCGAGAGTCTCGAATAGAGAGTCTCAAAAGACTAAAAACTCAGAATGAGTGGAAAGAAGAAGAAAATCAAAAGAGAAGGTGATTTGGTGTGAGGAATGAGAAACGAGGAGGGTTCCTTATATAGATATTTTTGGCGCCTGAACGTTTGGGCGTTGCGCCTGAATGTTCGGGCACTGCGCCTGAAAGGGCATGCGCCTGAACGTTCGGGCACGTGCCTGAACATTCGGGCACGCGCCTGAACATTCGGGGAGGTACCCAAAATATTATTTTTTTTGTGCAATCCTAGGGTATTACACTCTACCCCCTTTAAAGGATTTCGCCATCGAAATCAGTTCAAGTAGTCATGATGGTTATCAGCTTGAGATTCACTGCCGGCGTCATCGTTTGCTAGTTCAGGGTAGGTCATGTATGGTCCCTGAATGGCGCTGTGGCCAGTGGAATCCTGAACATCATGAAACCATGGAGAGCAAATGGAGTTGGATTCGTCCTCAGAAGATTCCAACCTTTGGTTAACAGATGGTGGTGCAGGGCGCTGGTTACATCGTTTGAGGGGAGATAGGTTGAGCGGTGGAATGTTTTTTCGTGCTGTTGCTCGAATCCGGCCACTTAGCAATTTTGGTAGAAGGTCTTTCCAAGATGAGGGCACGGGATTGTTTTTGGCAAGATTGTTACGAAAAAGTCATGCACATTTTGGCGATAAGGATCGCTGTCTGTGTGGCGATGGAGTTGGTGATGCAAGGTAGTTGTGACTTGACACTGGTTCTTGAGGAGTAGCCACAGGTTGCCAAGGAGGCCACTGCGTGTGTGCATCACCATATCCATTGATATTATTTTCAGACATCTGCATAATTATTCAGGTGAAACAATGTATTAAGATAGGTGTAAACAAAGTTCCATCATTTTATTGATAAGTGAAAATAGTACAGTGTATCACATCATCAGTTGGTACTAGAAAACTATTCCAGGTATTTCTGTTTAATTGTTGCTTCTAGCTCCCATGTTGCATCCTCTACACCGTGGTGATCCCAGAGCACCTTCAGAAGTGGTATGCTACGTCGCCTTAGGTCTTGAGTTTTTCTATCCAAAATCTATATCGCTCTCTCCTGATACTTATTTCCTTCCTTAACCCGAACCTCGACTAGAGGGATGATATGCGAAGGATCAGGACAATACTTTCGAAGCATAGATACGTGAAAAATGTCATGAACCTGAGGCATGGACGATGGAAGGGACAGACGATAAGCAAGTTTGCCAATACGTTCAATGATCTGAAATGGACCGATATACCGCGGGGAGAGCTTTCCTTTGATCCCAAAGCGTTTGACACCTCTTGTGGGCTGAACTTTTAGAAAAACAAAGTCCCCCTTATCAAACTCTAGAGGCTGCCTCCGTTTATCAGCATAGTTCTTATGTTGACTTTGTGCAATACGAAGTCGCTCTTTTACTAGTGTGATCTTCTCAGAAGTCTCTTGAACTAGTTCAGGGCCTAACTACGGTCGATCTGCCATATCTAACCAGCATACCGGAGATCTACAAGGGCGACCATAGAGAGCCTCGTACAGTGGCATGCCGATACTAGTTTGATAACTGTTGTTGTATGCAAAAGCTAGATGTAAATACTTTGCCCATCCGTCATTAAAGTCCAAAATGCAATACCGTAACATGTATTCTAAGATTTGGATAAGACGCTCTGATTGCCCATCAGTCTGAGGGTGAAAAGCTGTGCTCATGGTAATCTTCGAACCCATTCTACTCTGAAAACTGTGCCAAAACTTTGATGTGAATCGAGGGTTTCGATCAGAGACGATCGTGAGTGGTATGCCATGGAGGCTTACGATTTCTCTTTCATACAGTTCAACAAGTTTGGTGGGGTTATCCGTGAACTTTATTGGCAAGAAGTGTGCAGACTTTGTAAGTTTGTCAATGCTAACCCAGATAACATCTTGCCCTTTATAATTTCGAGGCAAGGCCGTAACAAAACCCATTGCGATGTTCTCCCACTTCCATTCTCCAATAGGTAACGGCTGGAGAAGTCCAGAGGGAAGTCTTCATTCTGCCTTAACTTGCCGGCAAACGAGACATCGAGCAACGAAGTCTGCAATCGCCTTCTTCATTCCAGAAAACTAGAATTGTCGCTTGACATCCTTGTACATCTTGTCACCCCCAGGATGCATAGCGTACCTTAAACAGTGCATCTCAGTAAGCACTTCTTTTCGAACCTCAGGATCGTTCGGTAAACAGAGACATTTTTTTTTATAGAAAACGGCCCCGTCTTCAGGGACCGACCAGTGAGGAAGGTCCCTGTCCGCTGAGTAGAAGTTCTCGTTTCTCTATTAACATAGGGTCATTGGCTTGAGCCGCTGAAATCTTTCGAACGAGCTTAAAGTTAGTTGATAATTGAGAGAGTCGTGGTCTTGGTCCCTCTTCGTTCAACTGTAGGTTAAAGTTCTCCATCTCTGTAGCCAACTTTCCCATTTCGTAGTTAAGAGTGCAAGCAACATAAGATTTTCTATTTAGGGCATCGGCCACAACATTGGCCTTACCGGGATGGTACTGGATTTGAAAGTCATAATCTATCAAGAATTCCAACCATCTTCTTTGGCGGAGGTTTAGGTCTCTCTGGGTGTAGATGTCTTAAGACTCTTGTGATCCGAGAAGACCTCAAACCGTTCACCGTATAGGTAATGTCGCCATAACTTCAGTGCAAATACGACAGCTGCAAGTTCCAAGTCATGTGTTGGGTAATTACCCTCATGAATATTCAGTTGTCTGGATGAATTTGCAACCACTTGGCCTTCTTGCATTAGTACGACACCTAAGCCTTGGAGAGAGGCGTCGGTCTATAGTGAAAATCCAAGTGTATTTCTTGGAGTAATTAGTATTGGTGCCATCATGAAGCGCTTCTTCAATTCTTGAAATGATGCTTCACAGGCGGGATTCCAGATGAATCGCACGTCCTTCCGAGTGAGCTTTGTCATAGGTTCAACAAATCTTGAGAAGTCCTTGATGAACCGCCTGTAATAGCTAGCCAAACCAAGAAAACTCATAATCTGAGTAACAATGGTAGGCTGCTTCCAGTTTAAAACTGCTTCAACCTTAGAAGGATCTACCTCAATGCCATTGCCTGAAACGATATGGCCAAGGAATTGAACGCGCTTCGCCCAAAATTTTCACTTACTCAACTTTGCATACAACTGGTGGCTTCTCAAGGTCTGGAGGACTATCTTCAGATGTATTTTATGGTCTTCCTCGGTTGAGGAGTATATCAAGATGTCGTCCACAAAACCACCACAAATCGGTCTAAGTATAACCTGAAGATGCGATTCATCAAATCCATGAATGCAGCAGGTGCATTTGTTAGACCGAAAGGCATGACCAAGAACTCGTAGTGACCGTACCGAGTTCTGAATGCCATCTTGGTAATGTTCGACTCTCGGATCTGGAGTTGGTGATAACCGGATCGTAAATCAATCTTAGAGAAGTATTTGGCATCTCTAAGTTGGTCGAACAAGCCATCGATCCTGGGCAACGAATATCTGTTCTTGATGGTGACGTTATTCAACTTGCGATAATCGATGCAAAGTCGTAACGAACCATCCTTTTTGCGAACAAACAGAACTGGAGCGCCCCAGAGTGATGAACTCTTTCTGATGAAGCCATTACTCTCTAATTCCTTCAGTTGTTTTTCTAATTCGACCAGCTTGACATTTGACATTCTGTATGGTGGAATTAAGATAGGCCCTGTCCCAGGTATGAGGTTGATTTCAAAATCAAATTTCCTAACTGGAGGTAGACCAGGAAGGTCATTTAAAATAATTGTTGGGAATTTTGATATTACCGGGACATCGTGTACTTCGAGAGGGTACAGTGTTGGTGATTCATTTTCTTTACTAAGGGATAGAGCTCGAAGTTGTGCCTTGAGAAGTGCAACTGTTGATTTGTGTATCCATTTCCTTATTCCCTGAATCTTGACAAACTCTCTTGTAGGCAAGGTTAACTGCACTTGCCTCTTCATACATTCATTCTTTGCATTCAGTGGTGCTAGCCAGTCCATGCCGAGGATGATGTCGAAATCTTCAATGTCCATCACAAAAAAATCTGCATATATTATCTGTTCTGACATTCAAAGCTCACATCGAGAACACTGCAAATTCACGTCAGTACCAGATCCGAACGGTGACGTGACATGGAGTGTGATGTCTGTGGGTTCAGGTTGCAGGCCTAAATGTCTTACCAATGCCGACGTTATAAAAGAATGCGTAGCACCTGAATCAAACAAAACATGCACCATTGTATTGAACAAAGGAAAGGTACCTTCGACTACATTGTTGTTTGGGAGGGGTTGTTGAGCGATGGCAAATGCTCTGCCCTGATTCCGTTGACCCTAGTTCTATTGGTTCTGCCTGGGTTGGGCATTAGCAGCAGGTGGTGCTTGTTGGATTGGAACAACGGGAATAGGTTGCTGAAGGTGCGGACAGACATATTTTACATGGCCCTTCTGGCCGCAGTTGAAACACGTCGGCTGATATTGCAGATGGTTCTGTTGGCCATGCTGAATGTTCTGCTGGCCATGCTGATTGTGGTGTCGACCACCACCTCTGCCATTTTCGTTTCTACGGCCACCCCTGCCATGACGATCTCTGCGGCCATGACTTCGAAAACCCTGATGGTTAGGGTTAGAAGGTTCAGCCGCAGGTGTTGTGGCCTCATTCTTCGAAACATGGGTTGGGTGGGCTGAGTTTTGATTGTAGTAGGGCTTCTTCTTGTTGCCTTGTTGGGAAAACGTTGCAGGACGTTTTCCCTTATTCATTCTCTACTCCTGCATGATCTTCTCTTATTCAAAGCTCATGGCCTTGTCAACAACCTCCTTGTAAATCTTGAGATCCAAGATCGACGAGGCTTGTCGAATATCGTGGCGAAAGGCCATTATAGAATTTCTCAGTCTTATCTTGCTCCGTTGAGATGGTAGAGAGAGAGTAGACCGATAGTTCTTTGAACTTCCTAGCATATTCCCTAACGGTCATGCTGCCCTGGTATAACTTAGCGAATTCCTGACGCTTCTGCCTCTTCACAGCGCTGGGAAAATACTCATCAATAAACATTGACTCGAACTGTTGCCAAGTCATATCTGCTGTGTTGACCCATGGGTCCTCTTTCACTGTTATCCACCATGTGTTTACCCCACCAACAAGTTGGTAGGTCGCTAGTGGAATTTTTCGAGTCTCGTCGACTCCCATTGCATCTAAAGCCTTCTTTGACTCATCTAGCCACTTTTGCACCTCATCAGCATCAATGGTGCCAGTAAAAGTAAGAGGTTGTAGCCTTTTGTACTTGGTAATCTGATCCAAATCTTACTGGTGCCTGAACAGTGGCAACCTGACTGGCCGCGGTCTCACGAATGGCCATTTGAACAGTGGCTTTCATCCCCTCAATGAATCCGACGAAGAAGGTTTCCATGCTCGAAAGCATGGCAAAGGGTGCGGGTGGGGGTGGTATTTCCTGTCCAGATGTAGTGGCAGTGTCAGGTGTAACTCGTGCTGTCGTCGGAGGCGGCGGTTCCTGAATCTCAGGAGGTGCCTCCACTGCTGGACGGACAGTACGGGGCCTTCCTCTCTTCCTGGTTTGCATTTTCTCACTGGCAAGGAGAAAATAAAACCAAGATTTAGGAACTGTAGCCAAGTATAATGTTATAGTATGCTCAGCAACAATTTCGAGAGTACTGCAATGTTAAAATCACTTATTTTTCTAAGTATAGTGTAAGGTTTTTGTTGAGGAATCAAAGAATTTTATGTGCCTCGTATGTTTGGCCATGGTGTAAAAACAAGGTTAGAATGTTTATATAATAAGTACAAAACTTTGCAAGTATTTCAAGTGATTTGGTTCTGGTATTTGTGAACATACATATATATTTCATTGAAAATCCATACGAGTCATAAGAATTCTAAGATTTGCCTCGTTAATTATCCTGATCTAACATTCTATTGCAATCTTATGCATTCAAACACTTACTCTTAGTCTTTTCGATTATTATCCAAATTCGTGTGTCCCATACCACATGAATTTGATAATAAGGGTGTCAACTAAGTTAAGTTGCATGAACGCAGTCTCTAAAAACATCGACTAAATAGTTGTTCAACAATAATATCTTCCAAGTTTAATCATCCCATACCGTGTAAACTTAGTGATAATGTTAGTAATGCAACTTTCTCCAAATGTTTCTTTTCACACAAGGTGATGGGTTTTCTTACTTCCACATTTTATTTAGTATCCTCCAATTTTGTTGTGTCCCATACCACTCCAAAGTTAGTGATACAAAAGAAAGAATGGTTGTAAGTCGGCCCACCAAAGATAGTCTTAAACAAAACATTCTCATTCATATATAAAAGAAAAGTTTACAATGTCAGTAATCAATCTTGATTTTCCTGCCTACTACCGCTCCTTCTAGACCTCCTGCTAGGTACAGAACGACTACTACCAAAAGGTTGAGAATTTGCTCGCTCTGCTTCGAAGTTTTGCATACGCGTTAATATATCATTTTGAGTCTCTCTCATTTCAGTAATATTGGATGCCATTTCATTTAACCGTTCAAATGGGTTAGTCGATTGTCCGATTGGTGGTTGATGGGTCGATTGTCCCATAGGTGGAGGGTAGGCGGTAGGCATTGGAGGAAAGTATTGGTTGCTCGCTCTGCTTCGAAGTTCTTTTCCAAGATTGGAAGGCGTCGTCGAAATCTTGGGAACTGGCTGAAAAGGGCACTGTTTAATTCCCTTTCCCTGAATGCCACACCTAAAGCATGTAATCTGTGGTCGGGGAGTAGAAGATGCAGTCTGGGACTCTAAACCAGGCAATGAAATCCAACTACCACCGGATCCCTTCAATTGAGGCCACGGTGGCTTAACTGAAGAACTCTGACTCTAAGGTCTCTATGCCATCGGTGTCCCTCTGCCTGCTGGTGGAGCCATGTATGGCACTCCTGGAACTGGTGCCATCTGAGTCGCATGTAGCTCACCACTAACTGTTTCGGCCACTCTGGCCTTCTTTGTCTTGGTCCCGAACTTTTTCCTCCAGGGAATGGAAAATACTGCTCTGTATATGCCGACTGCTGATGTGGTACTGATGGTGCTGTATGAACAACAAGTCTGACTGCCTCTGCCTCAACAGTCTCAAAGTCGATCGCCTGTCGTAAGGCAAACTTGTAGGTCTGCACCCTTGACAATGCCAAACCCTACTTAATGGGATCTCTAAACCCATCACGGATCTCTTTCAATCTATTCTCATCAGTCTGTACCAATTCTGGCGCATAAACAGACAATCTATTGAACTCGTGCTCGTACTGACGCACAGTCATAATCCCTTGCTTCAGATTCATGAAAGCTTTCCTCTTCTTATCACACTCAGCCTTGGGATAGAAGGAATCATAGAATACTTTCTCGAATTTGGCCCAAGTATTGATCTCATTTTGTGTTCTTTCCATGGACTTCCACCATTTCATTTCATCATCAGTAAATTTGAACTTGGCCAATCTCACTTTATCTTTCTCCAATACGTGCATATCATTGAAAATTGTCTATATTCTGAGAAACCAATATTCAACAATCTCCAACTCTAATCTACCCATGAAGACAGGTGGATCTCGCATCTTGAAGGCTTTCATAACTTCCTCATATCTTTTTTGCTCATCGATGTCTCCTCTAACATGAAACACTGGAGCATTAACCTCGGTCACATGCTCTGTTGTTGGTAGTGCACCCACACTGCTAGCTCCAACCTCTGGAACTACTGGTGCTTCGGGTCTCTGCCTGTCAGCTTGCAGCTTTGCCACTAGTTCTATGAGCTGGGCATTCTGTTGTTGTTGGGCAGCCAATAATTCTTCCAACCTTCTGATCTTCTCTTGATCAGTTGGATTCATGATCTTTCTTGATTATCCCTTTTCAATCTTACAAGCACAGATACAAGAGATCGTTAATCAATTGATCATGATATTTTTATAATCTAACTACCCATACATAGAAACATAGTATAATAAGGCTTTTAAACTTAACAACCTTAACACTCGATCATCAATCGTTCTAACACCAATCTTTAAATTGATCATCACTAAAACAATGTCTCTGATACCAATAGTTGTTACGACCCCCTCCGTAGGGTGACGTCATGACCGACACAGAATACCATATGCGTCATATCAAGACGTATACGAGATACTCTGTCAGCCTCGTAGTTTAAGACAATACCTCAAAAATCACTAAAAATTTTGCCAGAACCTCCCCATAAATCTGAGGTTCCACAAAGTTCCACAAAGTTCTTGATATTCTCATCATATCACATAAACAAATACAAAATCACATATGAATCATATGCATCCATTCCATATTATCCCACATACATCTAATAATATGTGACCATTCATATACACAAACATTATTCTTTTTTTTTTCTTCCAATTCTTTCTCACAAGACTTATATACATCTAAGTCTCCAAAATATACATCATCATGTACCATTCTCATGTATACCATCAATATACATCTCACTAACTATTACACATACTTTGGTGTTATATATACATATGCCAAAATAACAAAAGTGTATACCCATCTCCCTGAACAAACAACATACTCACATAGTAAAACGCAAGCTCAATCAACTTTCTGGAGCCTTGCCCTTGCCCTTGTGATCTATACCTATAATAAAAAGGAAGTGGGGTGAGCTACAACAAGCTCAGTGAGTAATCCAACATTGGATTTACATATGCATCAATAGAAAACATGGCATTGAAAACATCATTATAAACTCATGCAAATCAATGTAATTATCAATACGTGATTTAAATACTTTTCTCGTCTCTCTATACATATCATACAATGCATAAAAATAAAATCCTCACCCTCAGGTAAGTAAATGAATCTGTATCCCTATTATGCATATATAAGGAGAATCCATCTTACAAACCATCCTCTTGATCATTCTGAGGTCTAGTCAACAAACTGTCCTCCTTGGAATTGATCACATACTTTCCTTACTACGAGTAGGTCTAAGTCTATCCGATTTTCAAATCAAAGAGTTTTACATGCATAAATCAAACAATGCATATATGAAGCAATCAAACATGCATATAATCATCAAAAAATAGTTTATTTAATATAATGCCATACATAAGAACCAAATTAGAAATACTCACTAAGTACAAGATTTTTGTACTAAGTCCACAGTCCAACACTTAGCCATTTTTCACCAATTTTCACCACACAAGCATCACACTTGTGTCCAATTCAACATTAACTCACTGCAATTTAACATTGCACTACATTATACATACATTCTAGCATATCATTTACTCAATTTAACACCAATTTAATCACAATTGACCAATAAAACAACTTACCCAATACACCTCAATTCTGTTTTCTAGTACAAGTAGCACACTTTTGCTCTTCACCAAACCCAATATTATCAAATTCTATATCTCAAATCTCTGCAAATCATATCACCAATCATTCAAGATTAGTTTTCAGCCATTAAAACACACTAAAACACCTTAAAACCACACTGAAATTGGGTTCCAAAACCCCTACTCAATCAGGTTTTTAAACATCAAAACACTTACCAATGCTCAAGCTATTGTTTTCCAGCGATTTCCTTTAATGAATCGTTCAATCTCATTTCAAAACCCTTAATTTCCAGCTTGTAATCTAGCCATTGAAACCATTTAAATCTCACATATGATTAACAAAAGGAAGAAATGAGCTCAAAACTGAAATTTCTAACCCAAAATCACAAGTTCCTACTTTGGATTTTGAAACTCCACGGCTCTCCTTCTCTTCTTCCTCTATTTTGTTATCTCTGCAAATCTCTTGCTCACTTTGGTTTTCACTTCAACCAACAAGCTTCAACGTTTCTATTAGCTTGACAACAAGCTAGACATGTGTTGCATTAAAGACTTAAGTGGCAACATCTCATGCCCATTAAGTTGCAACTTAAAATTCAGCTAAGTGGCATCATTAAGTTGTTGTATGTGGCAACACATGTGGCTGCATTTTGATCAAGCCAACAAATTTAATTAAGTGACTACATTATCTAATAAGTGGCAACTCAAAATTCAGCTCACTCATATGTGTTTTAACATATGATTGCTAGCAATTACACACATATTGAAAAGTGTCCAACACATGTGGCGGCCTCAAATGCAATTAGGTGGCAATCTAAGTGCTGGTCAAGACATGTGTCTTGCCACATGGACACATCAAGTGGTTGAGACATGTGTCTTGCAACATGTATACACCGCCACATAGACCAAATTTATACAATCACATTATCTAAAGGTCACGTACATACGTATACGTGTATAAATATGCTTGACAATAGGAATAAGTCAATGTACAAGTTTGACTTGTACATACTGAGCGTTACACTGCTCCCTTCTCAGTTGAATGTATAGTATCATCTCCATCATTATCAACATCCTCAACACACTCCTCTACGACTCTTATCTCACCCTCGATGTGATCATATCTTTCGCCTCCATCTGAAACTATCATGTCATCCTTACTCTTATCCTTGGAATCCCATGATCTTTTCTTATTCCTGCCAAACTCATCATCTAAAAGATCGAGTAAGATTTGCTTAATTCCAAAAAATCCTGTATCTATTTTTTGCATGACCTCCACCATGAATTTTGCATGTTCATTCCTAAGTGTAGTGATCTCGTTACACATTCGATCCACTTGCTGGGCAAGGGACAACGATTTACGAACATTGTGCAAATTCTTCTCAGGAAATACACTATAGTTTTGCTTTGATTTTTCAGGGCCTTGTAGTTCCATCTTGTTATCTTCAAGATGTGGCACCATTTTAGACACCTGTAGTTATACATTGCATGCATGTTATTGCATGTCATACACTATATAACTCTATTAACTAAAAGCAAATAATAAAATTTACAAATTGGAAGTACATACTTCTTTGCTACCACAGATAGTAGCAATATCTTCAAATGATGGTTGGTTCTTGCTTGTCCACTTTATTAAAGATGGAACATTGTCCAAATGTGGACCTTTGTTTTTGGCCAAACTTTGACCTAATTGGGGGATTCACTCATAAGCCCACACTATAATTGTCAAAAATAAATATCAAATTATTAATAAAACATTAACAATAATTAGTAATTAAATAACTAGATGAGACAACTAATACCTGTATGACAAAAGGGCAGCCAATAATGTGGTATTGTTTCGAGCTATAAGGAGTATTTTCCGCGTGCCATGGTTGTAGGGCCTTGTTAAAGGACATTAATGTCTGGTTGAAGCAAATGGTTCCCTAAGGATAATCATTGAATTCCGATAGGTTATCGACAAGACAAAGATGGCTTTCATCAATTACTTTTTCCTTTAATTACCTAAGAAGACCAAGTTCCAAGAAATAGATGAGACTCAATTTCAAAAGGAGATCCAAGTGATCGTGAATATTTGTTATTCGCAAGTGCACGAATTATCAAGTTATAATACAGAGGTGAGTCGGGTTATCGTCCTCAGAAAAAGTAATTTTACTATTATAAATGCCCAATACTACTATGATATTAATTTTATCTAGGTGATCAAAATAGGTGATTTTATATGCTGGAATATAAATTAAACAAATTAAAATGAATTAATGCAAAATTAAATGGAAACGGGTATAAATCACTGAATGAAAGTTCTAGAGGATTGAAATCATTATATTTTACTTCATGGGTTTCAAAAGAGTTTGTTATTGAATTTATAAATCATGAATCCTAACCCAATCAAATACCTCTCTCGAGCGTCAATTTGAAAATCTACACTTAACCTATTAATTCCCTCTCTCGAGTGTAAACTAACAAGTCCAGCATGCCTTAAGATTTGTGATTCATGTTTCTTATTTCAAAGGATTTCGTAGGTCTCTCGACTCAATACTACTAACCTAGGTCACAAATTCCAGCATCTGATTTGATAACACCTCTCTCGAGTGTAAGAAATCAAATCTAATTTCATTCAATTAGTGGCCAGCAAATTGAAGGCATTAAGCATATGAAATTGCAAATAAATTCATAAATCAGTTCAATAACACATACATGAATATTAACCCATGAAATCAAATATAGATCATTCAAACCTCTAGATTAATAGTTTAGCTCATATTCATGTTCATGGATACAAGATGAAAAAGAAATAGAATAATGGATGAAAACATTTCAAGACACAAGACACTGGAATTAAAGGTTAGAATCCCCCTTCGACGGTGGATTTGGTCTTCTTTTTCTCCTTAGTTCCTTCGAGCAATCACTCTATAGCCTTCTCTTTTCTTGCTTTCTTGCCTCCTTTTTCACACCCTAAACCTAATGCTCTATTTTCGAGCAAGCAATCACTCTAAAGCCTTCTTCGAGGTGCAACCACCTATAAAATTTCAACTCATCTTTATTACTACATGAGATAATTATTTTTGTTTAGGGTGACTATAGATTCATAATTCTAAGTTCTCGAAAATAAAATGATCGTACTGGTTCAGTTTCTAGATTTTATAAAATTTTGGCAATCCTTGATTGTCATAGGGTACATGATTTGGTTTTGATACATGTAAACAAGACAAGCATACAAACAAACAACACCACACAACAATGGTATAAAGAAAATTCCCAAACTTTCACTTATACCCTCCGTATTCAAGTGTCCCATACCACTCTAGCTCGGTGATATAAGCTTCCACAAAGAAACTTCAATACACCCAAACAATGCGCAAATGTCCTACCAACTAAGGCTTCCCAGGTACCCACTAAGTCCAAGCTGTCCCATACCTGTTAAACGTAGCGATACAAGCTCGTCCAGAGTTGTTAGTCATTCACCAAACATGGCCTGCTAGTCTTCAAGTTCAAGACTCCTCAAATACCCTCAAATTCCTCCACGTTCCATACCGCTTTGGAATCAAGAATAAAAGATTCATCCTGATCTTAGATTCTAACCAAACAGTTTCCATACAAGTTCTCGTCTCTAACCGATGTCCTAAAAGCTTTGAGTTTGTTAGACCCACTGTACTTTTATTCTCGATATTATGTTATAAAGTTTATAATTGGCATATTTATTTAGTTCAAGTTGAACCCTAATCTCATAAAGATTTGATACCTACTCACTGATACTAAACTTCTCAAAATTTTTTGTAACACTTCCCTTGATCTGAAGCCTAAGCTCTGATACCAATTTGTAACACCCCGATTTTCAAAACTTAAATTTTTCGTAAAATAATTAATATTTTAATTTTATCGAGAAAGATCACTAAAACTCGAGATGGTAATCGTATCCGTCTATCTTAACCCATAATCATTATATAGATAGTAAAATTTTGCAACACTATGAATTTGTATTCTTCTAACCAACTTACTGGTTAAGATAAACGAATACCCTTTCATCTTCATACCAAGGACCACATAATTCCAGTATACAAATTTCTATAGTGAATTATGAGGGAACTTGCCCTTGTCCATCCATCATGGACACAATATTTTAAATACATACATCAAATAGAATTCATGTCTAAGGCATTCACACGTGAAATAAATCACAGGGTCTTTACTAACCGTAATAATGTTCATTGAATTTCGATTATCAATACAATCCGTTCAAATAATAAACTTTTAAAAATCAAATAAAAATATTCAGTCCTATCACCATAATACTAACAAATTAATTAACCCACCCCTACTACTCTGAACTACATCACGAACTCGCGATTTTATTCTCTTAATTACCTGCATATAAAAAATAGGGGTGAGCTTGACAGCCCAGTGGGTCATCTAAACAATTCACAACATTTTATCATGATACATACACAAGAACATTACAAAAAAGTTTCACACATTAATCGTTGCAACATTAGATTGTTTGAGTCGAGAATTTTATCACGTACCTTTAGGAAATCAAACCCAGAGTGGCACTACCCAAAAATTAGAAACTCGTTGGCGATATTCATCATGAATAACTGCCCCATAATAATCAATGGCGATATTCCTTAGAATAACTGCCCCATATGTGTGATTCTTATCTTAATTATGTTCTTTAGTGATTTCACAACATACATACAACCTAAGTATGATATTAATTGTATTCACAAGCCATATTCAAATTCCACTACACATAGTATCATGTCACAATGCCAAATATAATAGTATTAACACATAAATTTTTCTATGCCAATATTCTCATGTCATGTATTTCATGATCAGGCATTATAATATACAACTGAATGCAATTACCACATGAATTGCATGCATCCAATTATCATTTGATCAGAACAAAAATCATGCTGACACACATATCATCATAGTTAACAATCACAACATGGTATATATAAAATCATGTAAAATAGACATGCAAGAGCAATCTAATAATACTATAGACCTAATTAATTTAACATTCCTATCTATATATCAAAATAAAATATTATGAAGGCCTAGAATCATCTCCACCTAAAATGCACGCAATTTGTTCTTGTCCGAATTCCTTGGTGCGTAACGTACGTCCTCAACCTTGGTCCAAAAATCAACTTGCTTTTCTGTTGCCTTATAAACATTCTCTACAATTTGTTTAAAAGAGGGTTTGATGGGAAGAGATTTCTCAATCCACACGCTATTGGCGAATGAAACGCGAGGCCCTCCCCTGACGCTTCCATCTGCTAAAACCGTAGACACTAACTTGACGAGAAGGAGTTAAGATCGTTATTGCTCTTGGACCTGAGGAACGACATCAGCTGGTCGAGAGTGCTACCGTTGGAACCAGCGACGATCAAGCTCAGAACCAAGTTGATCAAACACGCGAAATCGCAATGCAAACCCTCATCTCGCGAAATCAACTCGTTCGAGAATGTCAATCCCGGCATTAACCCTCGCTTCTTCAACCAGAAGATCGCACAGAAGCTGCCGGAGAAGAAGATCCCTTAGACGCAAGCGAAGGCTATGATCCGCTCCGTGAACTTTTTCGATCCGTCGATCCACCGGAGCGCCCAATCGACTTTTTTCGCGTCGCAAGGGACAGTCTCGATCGCGTGGAACAAACGCGATTTCTTGGTCGAATATTTGACGTAGGTTTCGAGCAAGAGAGAATAGAGAAGAGAGAGGCAAGATTGGGTTAAGGGTTTTAGGGTTTCCGACGATGAACCAGAGCAGGGAGAGGTTTGGGTTTTTGTGCGATTGGTGTCGAGAGAGAGAGTTGGGTTTTTGTGCGATTGGTTTCGAGACGATTAGGTCTCAGCGATTGGGTTGAGAGTCATGGCGGGAGCGGAGTTGCAGAGCGAGATTGCAGGCGAGATTGTAGGGCGAGAGGGCAAAAAGTCACGGTGAGATCGAGATAGCGAGATTGGAAGGTAGATATTTTCAGAATTTTCAGGGATTACGTTTGAAATTGGAAAGTAGATTTTTTTTTTTTATAGATTTTTCAGGGGATTACATTCTTCCCGCCTTCAAAGAAATTACGTCCCGAAATTAAAGTTGAAGCTTACTTACTTGATGATGTTAAACATTTTCTACTGCTGACCAGTTGTATCTCGAAACCTAGAGCGTTCTTTGAAATAAGTTGGCATATTTGGCCTTCATTTCACTTTCAGGTTCCTAAGTGGCTTCTTCAACTCCATGATGCTTCCACAACACTTTAACTAATGGAATGTCTTTGTTTCTCAAACTATGAACTTTCCAATCTAGGATTTTTAAAGGTCCTTCTTCATAGGTGGCATCAGCTTGTACTTTTACGTCTTTCCAATCGATGGTGTGGGAAGGGTCTGGTTCATATTTTCGCAACATCGACACGTGGAATACGTTGTGGATGGCGGATAAACTAGTTGGCAAGTCTAGTTTGTAAGCATTCTCGCCAATTCGATCACTGATCTTGAACGGACCGATGAACCGAGGCGATAATTTCCCTTTCTTACCAAACCTCATGATGCCTTTTTGAGGGCTTATTCTCAGAAATACTTTATCACCTTTTTGGAACTCTATAGGTCGGCGCCTCTTATCTGTGTAGCTCTTCTGCCTACTCTGTGCAGTAACTAGTCTTTTCTGGATCAACTTCACTTTTTCGTTCATCTCAATTATCATATCAGGTCCTGTAAGTACCTTATCTTCCCAATCGACCCAACACAGTGGTGACCTACATGGTCTTCCATATGGGGCTTCATATGGAGCCATTTGTATACTTGCCTGGTAACTATTGTTATAAGCAAACTCTGCTAGGTGTAAGTATTTACTCCAATTTCCCTTGAAATCTAGTACACAAGCTCTCAACAAGTCTTCCAAGATCTGAATAACCCTTTCGGATTGACCATCTATTTGAGGATGATAGGCGGTGCTCATGGTTAATTTGGTTCCCAATTCCTGCTGTAAGCTCTGCCAGAACTGAGATGTGAATAAGGAATCTCTATCTGACACTATCGATTTGGGTACGCCGTGTAGCTTAACAATCTTTTTTACATACAGCTCACCCAGTTACTAATCGGATCTGTGGATCTAATAGGTAAGAAGTGTGCCACTTTAGTAAGTCGATCCACAATTACCCAAACCTTATCCTCACCTTTATGATTTCTAGGAAGAGCTCCGACGAAATCCATTGCTATGTTATCCCATTTGCATTCAGGGATTTTTAAAGGTTGTAACAATCCAGACGGTCTTTTATGTTCGGCCTTAACTTGCTGACATGTAAGGCATTTAGACACGTATTTGGCCACATCTCTTTTCATACCTTTCCACCATTAGTTTTTCTTCAAATTTTGGTACATCTTATCTCCACCAGGATGTAAAGTGTATTTAGTTTGATGTGCCTCATCGAATAAGATCTTTTTAATTTCCTCAATTCTGGGTATACAAATTCGATCTCTGAATCTCAATAATCCTTCTGAATCGAGCTTGAAATTTGCATTTCCATTATTGGCTCTTGCACCTGCCACCCATTTTATCAATTTTCTATCCTGGGCTTGACCTTCCTTAATTTGATGTAGTAGATCTGGCTTGCAACTCATATTATATAAGAAAATCTGATTTTCTCCTTTTTGTACGCCCAAATTATAATCTTCAATCAATTGGTACATCTGGGCTTTTTCTGCATCGTTCTTATACGATTTTCGACTTAAAACATCTGCGACTACGTTTGCTTTCCCTGGGTGATAATGCAGCTGGAAATCATAATCATTCAGCAATTCCATCCATCTCCTTTGCCTCAAATTTAACTCCTTTTGTGTATAGATGTACTTCAAACTCTTATGATCAGAGTATAGATCAAATTTCTCTCCATAAAGATAGTGTCTCCATATCTTCAAGGAGAATACAATAGCAACCAATTCTAAATCATGAGTCGGGCAATTCTGTTCATGAGTCTTCAGTTGCCTAGAAGCATAAGCAATCACTTTACCTTCCTGCATCAGAACAGCGCCAGGACCATTCTTAGAAGCATCAATGTAAATAACATAACCGACTCAGCTTGCAAGAGTGATCAATATTGGGGCTGTGGTTAATCGTCTCATCAACTCTTGAAAGGAATTCTCACATTGCTCATCCCAACTAAATCTGACATCCTTCCTTGTTAGCTTTGTCATAGGCTCAGCTAGTCTCGAAAAATTTAGAATAAATCTTCTATAGTAACCAGCTAGTCCCCAAAAACTTCTAATTTCTGTCACTGACTTTGGCTTTTCCCAGTTCATTACTGCTTCAACTTTTGTTGGATCTATGGATATCCCTTCTTATGACACTACATGGCCCAAAAATTTGACTAACTTCATCCAAAATTCACATTTTTCAAATTTGGCATACAATCGATTTTGTCTCAATGTTTCCAAAACTACTGTAAGGTGTTCTTGATGTTCCTCATTGGTCTTCGAATAAACCAAAATATCATCAACAAATACCACTACAAATTTGTCTAGATGAGGCCTAAACGTCCTATTCGTTAGGTCCATAAATGTTGTTGGTGCATTAGTGAGTCCAAATGGCATGACTCTGAATTCAAAGTGTCCATACCTAGTCTTGAATGCCGTCTTTGGTATGTCTGACTTTTTGAATCTAAGTTGGTGATAACCGGACCTTAGGTCGTTCTTGGAAAAACAAGTTGTTCCCTTCAGTTGATCGAACAAATCATCTATTCTTGGTAGGGGGTACTTGTTCTTGACTGTGACTTGATTTAATTTTCTGTAGTCAATACACAGCCTCATCGACCCATCTTTCTTTTTGACAAACAATATTGGTGCTCCCCAGGGTGATTCGCTCGACTAGATAAATCCCTTCGCACTAAGATCATCAAGCTGAGTCCTTAGTTCTATTAATTCGCCAGGAGCCATTCTGTAGGGTGACATGGCTAAGGGGTCTGTTATTGGGTACAATTTTATCTTGAACTCTACTTCCCGCTTAGGAGGTAATCCTGGTAATTCTTCGGGAAACACTTCAGGGAAATCTCTAACCACCAAATACTCTTCTAAATTCCTCAAGGTCTTTAGAGGCTCAGTTTCTGTTAGGGTTTTGAATTCCTCTTTGTGATTCACAGATTCGAGAAGTGCGGACATGATATTCCTAGGGATTTTGTTTCTATCCCCATAGATTTTAACCAACTCTCGCGAAGGTAACCTCAAAGTAATTTTCTTTCGAAGGCAATCGATCTGGGCTTGGTACTCAGATAACCAATCCATTCCCAAGATCACATCATAATCATTAATGGGTAAGAGTATCAAGTCAGTTGAAATCAACTTATCATTAATTCTAAGGTCACAACTACATTTTTGAGTTGTTGGGACATTTACTCCTACTGGTGTTGAAATCTTCATAACAACAGATAAAGGTACAGTGGAAAGTTGTAGTTTCCTGGCTAAGTTTTCAGAAATAAAAGACCTTGATGCTCCAGAATCAAACAAGACTTTAACTGTAACATGAAATAAAATGAAAGTACCTTCCACTACTTCGTTTGCACCAACTTCTAGTTCAGGATTTCCTTCTGTCATTGCAAAGACTCTGCCTTGATTTTGATTTTGGATTTGATTCTGATTATAGCTTGGACGATTGGCTTGATTTCTTCCTTGCACATTGTTGTTGTTCTGCCAGTTGCCCGGACGAAAATTTTGTCGAACTCCTTGCATAGTGCAGTTTCGTGCCACATGACCCGGTCGGTTGCATTTGAAGCAAAGTCTCGTATCTACTACTTGATTTTTATTTTGTTGGGGTGCACGAATATTGTTTTGTTGCATCTGTTGTTCACCATTATGCCTAGACCATCCTGATTCGTTGTTGTGATTCTACCCCCTGTTCCACTGGTTCCCATTGTTGAACTTGTTTCTGTTCCAATTATTACCATTGCCACCAAAATTTTTCAGATTCTAATTCTTGTTGTGATTACTCTGGTAATCAAAATTCTGCCCTTGAGGCCTTTTGTTTCTGTTCCATATTGTCTCTTGCAAGTTCAGTTCTCTCTCTACCAACAAAGCTCGTTCAACCACCTCTTTATAAGTCTCCAGATTTACAGGAACAACCACCTTTCTAATTTCCATTCTGAGACCCTCTGCGAATCTACTAGCTTTCATCTGTTCATTGATTAGCAGTTCATGAGCAAATCTGGAAAGTTCGATAAACTTAGCCTCATATTCTGCCACTGTCATGTTTCTCTGTGTCAGCCTCACAAATTCAGATTGTAGTTCTTCTCTGTTCGCCTTGGGGAAAAATTTATCATAAAATATCTCTTCAAAAGTTGTCCAGGTCATAGTGTCCACGTCCACTGTAGGACTTTCTTTAACCATTCTCCACCAATGTTTGGCCTCACCTATGAATTGGTGAGCCGCAATCGCCACCATTCTTGGACCAGTCACTCCAAGAACTTCCAAGTGTTCCTTAACCTCCTGGAACCTCTTGTCAGCTTCCCTTGGATCTGGTTTTCCTTCGAATTTTGAAGGATGCATCCGTTGGAAGTCTCTCAATTGATCTGCCCATTCCTTTTCTTCAGGCCTCCTGATGTTTCGAGCTCCTGGTTCATTCTGCACTACTGTTGTTGGATTCAGTTGAGGTTGAGGCATCTGTCTAGTCACCTGTTCCACTACTTGTCTCACAAATTCTGCCATCATCTCTGGTCCCAAAACAATTCCAGGGGTTGAAATTGTTGTAGGTCGGACGTTCTCTGTTCTAGTAGAGTCAACATTCGCTGTTAGATTTGCATGATCTTGCTCCGTCGGCTGAGGTTCGAATGTCGGTTGTGTCTGCACAACTGGTTCAGTGTCCCTTATGAGATCACTCACAGACCTTGTGTTTCTTCTTCGAGGTGCAGCCATCTATAAAATTTCAACTCATCTTTATTACTACATGAGATAATTATTTTTGTTTGGGTGACTCTAGATTCAAAATTCTAAGTTCTCGAAAATAAAATGATCGTACTGGTTCAGTTTCTAGATTTTATAAAATTTTGGCAATCCTTAATTTCATAGGGTACAGGATTTGGTTTTGATACATGTAAACAAGACAAGCATACAAACAAACAATACCACACAACAATGGTATAAAGAAAATTCCCAAACTTTTACTTATACCCTCCGTATTCAAGTGTCCCATACCACTCTAGCTCGGTGATATAAGCTTCCACAAAGAAACTTCAATACACCCAAACAATGCGCAAATGTCCTACCAACTAAGGCTTCCCAGGTACCCACTATGTCCAAGCTGTCCCATACCAGTTGATTGTAGCGATACAAGCTCGTCCAGAGTTGTTAGTCATTCACCAAACATGGCCTGCTAGTCTCCAAGTTCAAGACTCCTCAAATACCCTTAAACTCCTCCACGTACCATACCGCTTTGGAATCAAGAATAAAAGATTCATCCTGATTTTAGATTCTAACCAAACAATTTCCATACAAGTTCTCGTCTCTAACCGATGTCCTAAAAGCTTTGAGTTTGTTAGACCCACTGTACTTTTATTCTCGATATTATGTTATAAAGTTTATAATTGGCATATTTATCTAGTTCAAGTTGAACCCTAATCTCATAAAGATTTGATACCTACTCACTGATACTAAACTTCTCAAAATTTGTTGTAACACTTCCCTTGATCTGAAGCCTAAGCTCTGATACCAATTTGTAACACCCCGATTTTCAAAACATAAATTTTTCGTAAAATAATTAATATTTTAATTTTATCGAGAAAGATCACTGAAAATCGAGATGGTAATCGTATCCGTCTATCTTAACCCATAATCATTATATAGATAGTAAAATTTTGCAACACTATGAATTTGTATTCTTCTAACCAACTTACTAGTTAAGATAAACGAATACCCTTTCATCTTCATACCAAGGACCACATAATTTCACTATACAAATTTCTATAGTGAATTATGAGGGAACTTGCCCTTGTCCATCCATCATGGACACAATATTTTAAATACATACATCAAATAGAATTCATGTCCAAGGCATTCACACGTGAAATAAATCACAGAGTCTTTACAAACCTTAATAATGTTCATTGAATTTCGATTATCAATACAATCCGTTCAAATAATAAACTTTTAAAAATCAAATAAAAATATTCAGTCCTATCACCATAATACTAACAAATTAATTAACCCACCCCTACTACTCTGAATTACATCATGAACTCGCGATTTTATTCTCTTCATTACCTGCATATAAAAAATAGGGGTGAGCTTGACAGCCCAGTGGGTCATCTAAACAATTCACAACATTTTATCATGATACATACACAAGAACATTATAAACAAGTTTCACACATTAATCGTTGCAACATTAGATTGTTTGAGTCGAGAATTTTATCACGTACCTTTAGGAAATCAAACCCAGAGTGGCACTACCCAAAAATTAGAAACTCGTTGGCGATATTCCTTAGAATAACTGCCCCATATGTGTGATTCTTATTTTAATTATGTTCTTTAGTGATTTCACAACATACATACAACCTAAGTATAATATTAATTGTATTCACAAGCCATATTCAAATTCCACTACACATAGTATCATGTCACAATGCCAAATATAATAGTATTAACGCATAAAATTTTTTATGCCAATATTCTCATGTCATGTATTTCATCATCAGGCACTATAATATACAACTGAATTCAATTACCACATGAATTGCATGGATCCAATTATCATTTGATCAGAACAAAAATCATGCTGACACACATATCATCATAGTTAATAATCACAACATGGTATATATAAAATCATATAAAATAGACATGCAAGAGCAATCTAATAATACTATAGACCTAATTAATTTAACATTCCTATCTATATATCAAAATAAAATATTATGAAGGCCTAAAATCATCTCCATCTGTAACGCACACAATTTGTTCTTGTCCGAATTCCTTGGTGCGTAACGTACGTCCTCAACCTTGGTCCAAAAATCAACTTGCTTTTCTGTTGCCTTATAAACATTCTCTACAATTTTTTTAAAAGAGGGTTTGATGGGAAGAGATTTCTCAATCCACACGCTATTGGCGAACGAAACGCGAGGCCCTCCCCTGACGCTTCCATCTGCTAAAACCGTAGACACTAACTCTGACGTGAAGGAGTTAAGATCGTTATTTCTCTTGGACCTGAGGAACGACAGCAGCTGGTCGAGAGTGCTACCGCTGGAACCAGCGGCGATCAAGCTCAGAACCACGTTGATCAAACACGCGAAATCGCAATGCAAACCGTCATCTCGCGAAATCAACTCGTTCGAGAAATCAACTCGATCGCACGGAACAAGCGCGATTTCTCGGTCGAATCTTTGATGTAGGTTTCGAGCAAGAGAGAATAGAGAAGAGAGAGGCGAGATTGGGTTCAGGGTTTTGCGGTTTCCGACGACGAACCAGAGCAGGGAGAGGTTTGGGTTTTTTTTGCGATTGGTTTCGAGAGAGAGAGAGTTGGATTTTTGTGTGATTGGTTTCGAGACGATTAGGTGTCAGCGATTGGGTTGAGAGTCACGGCGGGAGCGGGATTGCAGACGAGATTGTAGGGCGAGAGGGCAAAGAGTCACGGTGAGATCGAGATAGCGAGATTGGAGGGTAGATATTTTCATAATTTTTTGGGATTACGTATGAAATTGGAAAGTATATATATATATATATTTTTAGATTTTTCAGGGGATTACACTTCTTGCACATGATCTTCACTTCTTTTATACACCATTTGAACCTTGTTTCAACCCACTTTTGAGCTCTTTATTTACCTACAAAACAAAGTATAAACAACTAAGATATTAACATGTATTAACTAAAATGAAATGTACCAAAAACACGTGACTTCTATGATATTAACATGTATTAAAAAGTCATTTATTCATGATAAAAACCTATAAAAACCTAAGATAAAACCTAAATGCATCTAAAACAACTAAGTATACTAATCATGTAAAAACACCTAAAAACTAACTATATGAACCTAAAAATCTATCAAATTAACATGAAAACTAACTACTAAAACTCAACTTATAAAATTCCCCCAAACTTAGACTTTGATCGTCCCGAGCAAAGAGAAAAATGAAAGTTGATCAAACAAACTTCTCACATATTCCAAAATGAACAAAGATTTAACTTGCAAAAATGGGTTTTCATGATTTCAAAGACAACATACATTCCATACAACACAACTCAGGGAAAACTTCGAAAGTTTAAACTTGTTGTCTAGAATTTTAATTTGCAAAGCAATGCATTCTCTTCTATTCTCATTGACAAACAAGCACAAGAAACCATTCACATGACCACTCATAAATTATACAGACCAATGCAAGCTAGATAAAAATATAATCTCAACAAAACAAAACAAGAACTTCATATGCTTACTTTTCACACTTCTCTCCACTAATGTAGGACTCACACCAATTAAGATCAATATGACTTTGTTAGTTTGTAATGTAAGGCTAAGGTTAAGGGTTTGATAACGCAGATAAAATGAAGCTCAACACACCCAAAACATCTTTTATGCATAGCACTTCTTAAACATCTCATGCCTTACAAAATGAATCATCACGTCACCCTTTACATTCCCCCAAACTTATTCAATTCACTCATTTATGAAGAACTATACCTTTTCTTTTCATTATTTTTCTTCTTCATCTTTCTTTTTCTTCTTTTTCACATATTTTGAACCACTTTGATATTTTCTCATCACCTTCACATACATTCTCATTCCATAGAACATTTACACATAAATTCCCATGAAAATGACCCAACCGATTACAATTCATCTACTTCAAAGAGTTAAGGGTGCAAGGGTGAAAAATAGGGAAATATCAATCAAAGGCCTTGGCTAATCAATTTAGGTGACAAAGAATAGTATATAAGGATCAAAATAAGGTAACTAGGGGTACTACACAGCTAGGTGGGCTTTATATCTCAAACTGTCCAAAAATGGCCTAAATCATATCTCTCATGGTGTTATTCCTAGGATTTCGCCTCAAGAAGTGATCAAGCAAGTTCCAGAGTTCAATTTGAAATGTGAAATTCAATGAAGCTTAACTTGCAAAATCTCAATTTAAATAGCAAGTGGAACACATGATCATAATTTTATACTCAAAAGTCAACAAAAATTTTCAATAAACATGGCCAAGCAAATCAAACACACAGACTTAAGAGTACTTTCTAATTTTCCACAGATCATGTTCAAAATCAAGTGCTAACCTTTTCATAGATCATACATACAAGAACAAATCACATCAAAGTTCATAAGGGAATATGGATTTATTCATGATCAAAACTCAAAAATTTAAATTTAAAAAAAAAATGCACTCAACTTTTTCACTAAGACATAGAATTAAAACTCTCCCTTAAACTTAAACTAAGCATTGTCCTCAATGCAAAACAACTACAAAGCAAGATAAAGAGATACAGGAAAACGAAACTCCCCTAAACCACATGGGTAAAGGCTTCCACAATGATTCTCCTTCTCTTGTTGTTGATGAAGACTTCCAAATTTGAATGAGTACTTGGGGAATTACATAAAGAGATGTCATTAGTGAAAAGTAAAAACACAACTTCTATACTACAATGACTAGAAATAAACAAAAACATAAACAAAACCGGTTGGGTTTCTTCACTTTGGCTCGTGAAGGAATAACACGTCCTCGCTTCGAATGTCTTAGCCATAATAGATAGTGCTTCACTCTTTGGCAATTGACCCAAAATTTGCTTCCATCCTTGTGGCTTTGCAATTCCACCACCCCATAAGGAAAGACGTTGACAACTTGAAATGGACCCGACCATCATGATTTAAGCTTCCCAGGAAACAGTTTCAACCCGGAGTTGTAGAGAAGCACTTGTTGCTCGGTAGGAATTCTCTTCCCAATCATCTTGTCATGCCATGACTTAGTCTTCTCCTTGTAAATTTTTGCATTCTCATAGGCTTCATTTTTGAATTCCTCCATTTCATTCAATTGGAGCAATCTTTGAGTACTCGAAGCCTTCAAGTCAAAGTTCAACTTCTTCACCACCCAAAATGCTCTATGTTCAAGCTCAACGAGAAGATGGCATGGCTTTCCAAACACCAAACGGTAGGAGGAGATCCTAATTGGAGTTTTGTAGGCCGTACGATACGCCCACAATGCATCATCTAACTTTGTGGCCCAATCCTTTCTGTTGATGTACTGTCTTCTCCAGAATTTGCATCACCTCCCTCTTTGAAATTTCTGCTTGGCCATTTGATTGTGGATGGTAGGGAAGGGCAATTTTGTGTTTGACTCCATACTTGGTAAGGAGTCAATTGAACAATTTGTTGCAGAATTGTGACCCTTCATCACTAATGATGGCTCTAGGGGTACCAAATCTAGTAAATATGTTCTTCTGAAGAAACTTGAGTACCACCCTTGCATCATTAGTCTTTGTAGCTATTAGTCTTTGTAGCTATGGCTTCTACCCACTTTGATACGTAGTCCACTGCCAACAAAATGTAGGTCTTGCCAAAAGAAGATGGGAATGGTCCCATGAAATCGATGCTCCACACATCAAACAACTCGACCTCCATGATAGGAGTCATGGGAAGTTCTTGTCGCGTAGAGATGTTTCCAAGCCTCTGGCACCTATCACACATCTTGACAAATGTGTAACAATCTTGAAAGATAGTAGGCCAGTAGAATCCTCTTTGTAGCACCTTGAATGCCGTTCGTGCAGCCCCGAAATGGCCCTCATATGGAAATGAATGGCACTCATGAATTATAGCTTGAATCTTTATTTTTGGAATGCATCTCCTTACAACTTGAGCACTGCACTGCTTGAACAATAAGGGATCATCCCACATGTAGAACTTCACATCATGGATGAACTTTTCTTCTTGGCATAAGACAAATCTATAGGTAACACTCCACTAACTTTGTAATTGACAAAATCGGCAAACCATGAAAGAATGACCTTCACTCCATAGAGTTGTTCATCCTGGAAGAGTTCATGAATTGGACATTCATCTTCTTTTTCTTCATGTTGCAGCCTCGATAAGTGATCTGCAACCACATTTTCACTCCCCTTCTTATCCTTGATCTCAAGATCAAACTCTTGGAGTAATGATATCCATCTGATCACTCTGGGCTTGGCATCTTTCTTGGCAAACAAGTACCTTATAGCCGCATGGTCAGTATAAACAATCAATTTCGACCCAACTATGTAGGATCAAAGCATGTCACAAGTAAACACAACTGCAAGTAGTTCCTTTTCCATTGTTGTATAGTTTTGTTGGGCATCATCAATAGTACAACTTGCATAGTAGATTGCCCGAACAACTTATCTCTTCTTTAGCCTAGCACCGGCCCAACAACATTGTCGCTCGCATCGCACATGATCTAAAAGGGCACTTCCCAATGAAGTACCACCATGATAGGAGCTGAAATAAGGGCTTGCTTGAGATGATCAAACGCCTTCACACATTCTGCACTGAATACAAAGGGTGCATCTTTCTCAAGTAGAATACATAAGGGCTTGGTTAACTTGGAAAAGTCTTTGATAAACCTGTGGTAGAAACCCGCATGACCCAAGAAACTTATAATCCCTTTGACATTGATTGGGTGAGTGAGCTTCTCAATGGCCACAATCTTGGCTTTATCAACTTCTAACCCTTGTGAAGATACTATGTGGCCAAGTACAATCCCCTCTTGGACCATAAAATGGCATTTCTCCCAGTTAAGTACCAAGTTTTTATCTTCACATCTTTTCAACACTAAGGCCAGATTTTTCAAACAATGATCAAATGAAGAGCCAAAGACAGAAAAGTCATCCATAAACACCTCCATGATATCCTCCACCATGTCAGCAAAAATTGCCATCATACACCTCTGAAAGGTTGCTGGAGCATTACACAAACCAAATGACATACGTCTGAATGCAAATGTACCATAGGGACACGTGAAGGTTGTCTTTTCTTGATCTTCTGGAGCTATGACAATATGATTGTAGTACTGGAACCCTGCAAGTTTGTCTAACATCTGATCAATGAAAGGAAGGGAAAAATGATCCTTCATTGTAGCCTTGTTCAACTTCTTGTAGTCAATGCAGACTCTCCACCCAGTTATTGTTTTTGTAAAGATTAACTCATCATTCTCATTCTTGACCACTGGATGCCACCCTTCTTTGGTACAACTTGAACTGGGCTCACCCATGAGCTGTCAGAGATGGCATAGATGATTCCTACCTTGAGCCATTTGAGGATTTCTGCCTTCACAACTTCCTTCATGGCTGGGTTTAGTCTTCTTTGGTGCTCCACTGTAGGCTTGTACAATTCTTCTATCAGAATCTTGCGCATGCAGATGGTAGGATTGATACCCTTGATATCTGCAATAGACCATCCAATGGTAGATTTGTGTTCTCTCAACATTCTCAACAACTTTTCTTCGTGCATCTTGGATAGGGATGATAAAATGATCACTAGAAGTGTAGACTCAACCCCCAAAAATGCATATCTCAGATGATTTGGCAGTGGCTTCAATTCTGGTGTTGGAATACTCGATTCTTTTGAAGAAGCTACATCTTCAATCTTCTCAATCTTCACAAGGGCAGATTCTTGAATGGATGCCTCAAGAAAATTCAGAAGTGCTTGTCCTCATCATTTGTCACCACATTCTCAGAGGTTGAATGGACAAGGCACCTTTTTAAGGGATCCACTGTACTCAATTCCATTTCTATCTCATGGATGCAACTCCCTACAATGTCAACTCTATGACAATAATTCTTCTATTCTGGGAACTTCAGGGTCTTGTAAATGTTAAACATTACTTCCTCATCGTTGACCCTCAGTGTGAGCTCTCTTTTTTGGATATCAATCAAGGCATGACCCGTGGCAAGGAATGGTCTTCCCAAGATAAGAGGTAACTCATCATCCTCTTCCATGTCTAGCACCACGAAGTCCTCAGGAAAAATGAACTTATCCACCTTGACTAGCACATCTTTTATATTCCCTCTTGGATATGTGATTGATCTATCTGCCAGTTGAAGGGAAATAATAGTTGGCTTTACTTCTCCAAGTCCAAGCTTCCTTAAAACAGACAAGGGCACTAAATTAATGCTAGCACCCAAATCACATAATACTTTATCAAATGAAGAAGTACCAATAACACAAGCGATAGTAAAACTCCCTAGATCTTTGAGTTTCTAGGGTAACTTCTTCTGCAGAATGGCACTGCACTCCTCAGTGAGTTTGATAGTTTCAAACTCCTCCAACTTTCTCTTTTTAGACTTCACATCCTTCATGAACTTGACATAGTTGGGCATCTGCTCCAAAGCATCTGCAAAAGGAATGTTGATGTGAATCTTCTTGAAAATATCCAAAAATTTTGCAAAATGTTCATCAAGCTTCTTCTTTGCAAAACGCTGAGGATACGAAATGGGGTTCTTAAGAATAGGTGGATTGTCTGAAAATGTGATACGACTCGGTGCATAGTCATCTTTCTTCGCCTCTTTTTCCTTCTCATTGGCAACTCGTTTGCCTTTTTGTAGACTTTCCTCTTCAATTTCTTCTTGAACATCTTCTTAGCTCTGTGAGGAGGATGATTAAGAAGTGGTGGGCTTTACATTGCTTGGTAAAGGATCACTTTCTACTTCTTTTCCACTTCTCAATTTGATAGCCTTGCACTGTTCTCTCGGATTGATCTCTGTATTGCTTGGAAAGGTGTTGTTGCTCTGTTGTGCACTCATTTGTGTAGCCACTTGCCCAATTTGAGTCTCCAAGTTCTTTACAGAAGCACCCAAGTTACTCACTTGACTCATGATACTCATTTGATTAGTCATGTGAGCCGTGAATTCATCCAACTTTGTTTTACTTTTGGCGAACCTCTTGTTTGAATCATTTAGAAAATTAGTCATTGCTTCTTCCAGACTTGATTTCTTCTCTTGAACTTGATTTTGAAACCCCGACGGTTGCAACACGTTTCTATTATTAGAGTAGGTAAAATTTTCATGATGCCCAACCCCCGGATGGTACTGATTTGGCACTTGAGTGCCACTTTGGTTCCCTTTGTAGTTGTCTTGGTTGCCTCTATAGTTGTACAATCTATTGTTCACAAACTATACTTGCTCTTCTTGACCACCAAAACCTTGAGGAATTGAACTTGCTGCTGCAATGGATGCTATGGAAGGTGAAGGTGAAGGATTTCCTAGGAGAGAGGCAGACAAAGTTGTCATTTGGTGTTGCATTGAAGACATTTGAGCTGATAAAGTTGTCATTTGATCCACTTCATGCAATCCAACCACTCTTTTTGTTGGAGCCCTTTCATTGGACTGTTCATAAGAGTTGGAAGCCATTTCTTCTATCAATATGAGGGCTTCATTTGTTGTCTTTCCCATGAGAGTACCATCAGCTGCAACATCAACTAATGACCTTGTAGATGAGGTCATGGCATTGTAAAACATATGAATCTGCAACCACTCTTGGTACCCATGCTATGGACATCTTCTCAGTAGGTCTTTAAATCTTTCCCAAATCTCATATAAGGATTCAGACTCCAATTGTCTGAATTGACTGATCTTCGCTCTCAGTTGTGATATCCTTGCAGGTGTGAAGAATCTTTGAAGAAACTTTTGGAGCATCTCTTCCCTTGTAGTAATGCTCCCTGGTAGTAGAGATTGGAGCCATGATCTTGCTTTGTCCCTTAATGAAAACGGGAACAATCTCAGTCTTATTTGCTCTTCTGGGACCCCGTTTATCTTCACTGTGTCACACATCTCCAAGAAAGTGTTGATGTGGACCGTTGGATCTTCTTGAGGTACTTCACCAAACTGGTGTTGTTGTACCATTGTAATCAAGGAAGGCTTCAACTCAAAGTTGTTAGCATTGATTGGCAGCCTTGCAATCCCAGAGTAGTTATTATTGACCACTGGCTTGAAGTAATCCCTCAAAGGCAACTGGTTGTTCCCTTCAACCATGGTTTCTTCTTGTGCTACTTTTTTTCTATCTCTTCTCAGTCTACCACAGGTTCTCTCAATCTCAGGATCAAGAGGTACAATTTCAGCACTTCTTATTCTTTGCATGAACCAATGAAACCTAACACGAAAAAGAGAAAAATAACTCAGAAAAAATAACAAACAAATGGTATTAATAAAAGTAAAATTGACACTGTTCCCCGGCAACAACGCCAAAAACTTGATCGTGAATATTTGTTATTTGCAAGTGCACGAATTATCAAGTTATAATACCGAAGTGAGTCGGGTTATCGTCCTCAGGGAAAAATAATTTTACTATTATAAATGCCCAATACTGCTATGATATTAATTTTATGTAGGTGATCAAAATGGGTGATTTTATATGCTGGAATATAAATTAAACAAATTAAAATGAATTAATGCAAAATTAAATGGAAACGGGTATAAATCACTGAATGAAAGTTCTAGAGGATTGAAATCACTATATTTTACTTCATGGGTTTCAAAAGAGTTTGTTATTGAATTAACTATTGAATTTATAAATCATGAATCCTAATCCAATCAAATACCTCTCTCGAGCGTCAATTTGAAAATCTACACTTATTCTATTAATTCCCTCTCTCGAGTGTAAACTAACAAGTCAAGCATACCTTAAGATTTGTGATTCATGTTATCTTATTTCAAAGGATTTCGTAGGTCTCTTGACACAATACCACTAACCTAGGACACAAATTCCCGGATCTGATTTGATAACACCTCTCTCGAGTGTAAGAAATTAAATCTAATTTCATTCAATTAGTGGCCAGCAAATTGAAGGCATTAAGCATATGAAATTGCAAATAAATTCATAAATCAGTTCAATAACACATACATGAATATTAACCCATGAAATCAAATATAGATCATTCAAACCTCTAGATTAATAGTTTAGCTCATATTCATGTTCATGGATACAAGATGAAAAAGAAGTAGAATAATGGATGAAAACATTTCAAGACACTAGAAACTGAAATTAAAGGTTAGAATCCCCATTCGACGGTGGATTTGGTCTTCTTTTTCTCCTTGGTTCCTTTGAGCAATCACTCCAAAGCCTTCTTTTTTCTTGCTTTCTTGCCTCCTTTTTCACACCCTAAACCTAATTCTCTACTTTGATAATCGTCCCTCCTTTTCCTAAAACGTGTATATTTCACTTAAGTGGATACAAAAGCCAAAAAAGGACAAAAATAGAAAATACACGAAAAATTGCGCAACTGAGTGCCGCGGCGCTAGATGACTATTCATGTCGCACTTTGTTTCCTCTCTGAGCTCCGCGGCGCCCTGTCCCTACTATTCTCATGGACTTAGTCGATTTTTGGACAATATTGCGCATTATTTGTGGATTTAGCCGATTTTTCCACTTTTTTGCACACTTCTTGCACATGTTTTGCACATGATCTTCACTTCTTTTACACACCATTTGGAGCTTGTTTCAACCCACTTTTGAGCTCTTTATTTACCTACAAAACAAAGTGTGACACCCCGAAAATCATTTCATCTAGCCCATTACCCAATTGCATTTTGCCCAGACTCTATGTGTTTTCCTTGATATGTTTGGTGTTTGTTTGATGGTTGTTTAATGTTTGTATATTTGATGTTTGATAATGTATATAAATGTGTGCATTATAAATTGTATATGGGTCATGTTAAATTAAAGTATAATGCATGTGTTATTATTTATGCATGGTCCCATTAAACCATGAATTGATATGAGTTAGGATTGATTGAATAAAAGGATTAATGAGAATGAAAATTTGGTGTATTAAATGGATTGGACATTAAAATACATTGAAGCATGAGATTGGTTAAAGTACACGTGGTTGGTATGGGCAGTATGAGACCAACACATGTCAAGTTGGTGCATGAGAATGGACAAGTGTCCCATGCCCCATTTCTCTTCTCCAACACATGTCAAGTTGGTACATGAGACCAACACATGTCAAGTTGGTGCATGAGAGTGGACAAGTGTCTGATGCCCCATTTCTCTTCTCCAACGCATGTCAAGTTGGTGCATGAGAGTGGAAAAGTGTCCCATGCCCCACTTCTCTTCTCCTAGGAAGTCCTAGAGAATGAGATGAGTGGAGGGAAAGGAAAAAAAAAGAGAGGAAAGAAGAAGAGAAAGAAAGAGGAAGTTGCTTTGAGGGAGGTCTCAACAACGTTTTTATCAAAGAGCTGGATCTTGGTGATATATGGTCGGATTTAGCTCAAAATTTGTCAGCTAGTTCGTATCTTATGTTTATTTATTATTGTCAGTGAAGATCTTGATTGGAGTTTTCTTCTGAGAGATATAACCTCCCAAATAAAGCTGGTCGGAAAGTTTGGATTTCTCGCGCAGTTTAGATCAAACTGATAGATCTCCTTAATCTACAGTTGGATGAATATGATATTTCAGAAGATGGTTTATAGCTGATCTTTCTGCATTATGAATGGTTGAGATGTTGATGGGTCAAGTAATTTGTGTGATATAGTCGTCTGTGTTCAAGTATTTGTAGTAGGAAAGGAGAAATCGTTTGATTAGAGATATGTTCATCAAAGAGGATTATCTCTTCGGTCCACCGTTGGATTGAGCTGATGTTTGAACATAAGGTGTGTTTCTTAACATACTTCAATCTGTGCAGTTGATTTTGTGATTAAATATTTCTGTTGGCAGCTTGATACATCCAAATAGAACATTAAATGGAAAATTGGTAGGGTTGTTTGTATTAGACCTAAATCTAGAATATGAACTTAGACCTTTCCAAATAGCTTGCATGTCAACTCTGTTGACCTAGTGACCAGTTTTTATGAACCCATGATGCAAAATCAGTGATATACATGGCTGAACATGGTGACCTAGTGTAAATCGACAATATGGTCTAAGTATGGAAAATTCCATATTTTAGGGTTTTTGATGCTTTTGGCCTAGCATCAAGCATGATTAGGGTTGATTATGCTACTGATTAGGTGGTTGTGACCATGTCATGGGTTAGGTCTACTTGTGATCAAATTCCCCAATTTGGGCATGTTTATGCCTAAGGAATTGAAAATCAGTATTTTTGATTAATTGACTGGTTTATGAATGAGAACTATGCATTAGAGGCCTAAGTCATGTGATTTGAGTTGAATGATGGGATTAGATGGGATTTAGGCCTATTGTCTATATGTGGGCTGATTTAGGGTTGATGTGTAATGTCTATGTGATTGAGCATAGGAATTGATGTATGGTTGGATATTGATGAATGTTTCAGGACCTTAATTGGGTTTATTCAGTTTGGTGTCCATGTGTGGTTAGATACTTTCGCGAGGCTTGGTTGTGAGTAGACTTCATTTATGATTATATCTTTTATGTCATCATATCACTTATATATATTGTACGTTGAAAGCATGAATGTGTTCTAATGTTTTGAATGATGAATTGATTTGAAAAAACCTTATGACTTTGGTTGGGCCCATCTATCTGGCTAATAGGGAGACTTAACCTTGTTATAAGAGGGTTTTAGAAAGGAAATATTTGGGGATGAGAACGGTACGGTGAAATAGACGTGCACTAGTAACCCCAAATCAACATGATTGGGGATGAGAACGGTATGGTGAAATAAACGTCTTAATTGGCTATTTACATACAACTAGCCCCAGGGCTATGGAACAAAGGATTATCCCAGATTTACATCGAGGTATTGACGGTGATTCTAAAATATCGCAGAAAAGAATGTAATACGATGAGATAGAATGCAATAGAAACAAAGACAGGGAATGCAATACGATGATAGGCTTTTACTTGCATCGAACTTATTATAAATGCTTGATATCTATATGTTATGAGCTTTTAATCATGCTACACATTGACATGCATACATGATATTTATTGATGAGTATTGATAGCATATTTGAATTCTATTCACTGGGCACCGTTGCCTCACCCTTATTTTCCTCTTTCAGGTCTTTCTGTCCTAAATAAAGGCAAAGGAGTAGTCATATCTTGAGGGCTTTGCCGGCGAGAGAATCCAAGGCCTCGATGTGAGTTGAGAGGCATTTTGATTGAATTGTGTTTTAAATTATGATGTATTATATTTTGGACTATGTAATTATAACACTTACCACATTATAGTATGGGTGAGTTGGGACTTGTTAGATAGACCATGTGGGCATATGACAGTTTTTTTGTACCCATGGTTTTGGACTTTATGTGTATGTCCATCTTGATGGACTGTAGGGATTATGGTTTTATTTATGGTTCATTTTTATGGATTATCTCTTGTCTTGGATGATTAATATGGTTGGTAGTTTTGTTTAGTACCTTTTTATATTATGTCGTTGTTTAGGATAAGGCTTGTAGGGTCTCAACCACCTCACGAGGGTTGAGGAGTGGTTGGAGATGCCTACGCTGGGCGTCCCGCCCCGGCATTTCGCACGTCATTCCTTGCGGGGTTGGTGGTCCGGGGTGTGGGGTCGCCACACAAAGTATAAAAAAATGTAAATTCTATGCAATTAATCAAAGTATTAACGAAAATGTAATGTACTAAAAACATATGACTTCTATGATATTAACATGTATCAAAAAGTCATTTATTCATGATAAAAACCTATAAAAATCTAAGATAAAACCTAAATGCATCTAAAACAATTAAGTATACTAATCATGTAAAAACACCTAAAAACTAACTAAATGAACCTAAAAATCTATTAAATTAACATGAAAACTAACTAATAAAACTCAACTTATCACCAAGTCTTCAGTTGAGATATTTAGAAACCTTTTTTCTATTTCTTTCTTCTTGAGAAACCATCAACCTTGGAAGAGTTTATTAGAAATACTATTATTGCCAGTTGACTTTAACTTCTTTGCTTCCCCTATCTTCAATCTTGTTACTTTGTAGAATGCATTAGTATCAAAAGAAAGGGTATGTCCTTGGATAAAGAAGCGAATGCCATTATTTGTAGGAGAATCAACCTCTCGTAGCAAAAGGTTGTGAATAATTGGGCATGAAATTTTGAATCCTGCTTGACTGCCCATGATTAGCTCTCCCAAGCATGTGTTTTGGATCATACATCTTAATTTCTCATTGTTCCCAATCTTATTATGAATGTTTACAACATATTCAACCAAGGATGATCGATTGGTTATCTTTGCTGCAACATGTACCCCATTATATTTCATAGAACACATCTTAAGAAACTTGTTGAAGATGGAAAAAAGATATTATAATTAATGAATAATTGATCCAACCATGAATTTATGAGAATTGTCAACTATGTAATTAATAATAAAAACCTTAGTTGAAAAAAAAACATGATTGCTTTGTTGCATATAAAGTACATCTCAATTTCTTGACTACATACACATATTAAAAACTAAAATGAAGAATCATATGCTAGAAATTTAAATAATCCAAGAAACTATGCACAAAATTAAAGATTGTCCATTATGACATGAGAAATTTCATATTTTTGTATTTACTATGAATTTGCTAGAAATTTAACTAATCCAACAAACAATACAATGAATAAAATATTTTTCACTATGAATGAGAAATAGATCAAATTTATGTTTTCTAAACAAGAGATTGAAGAGTAAAGGTTGTACCCCCACTATGAATGAGAAATAGATCAAAGAGTTCTTGGTGCCTTATTCTTGTGTTTGTTGTTATCTTTCAGTGTATCCGGTATTCTGTGTTGTTACCTAGTGATTGCAGTGCAATTGTAGGCAATTAGCTAGTGTGTTGAGAATACACCGAGTGAACGCAAGAATACCAAGGTAATAGTCGAGTGAAAAATCATTTGGGGGCAAAATACTTGGTGAAATCTAGTTAGATTGCAAAGAACAGGTTTTATGTTGTTGCTCGGGGAACACTAGTGCAATTGCAGGCGAAATGCGAGTGTATCAGTAATCCACCGAGTGAACATAAAAATCCCAAGGTAATCGTCGAGTGAATAGTCATTTGAAGGTAAAATACTTGGTGAAATCTAGTTAGATTGCAGAGAACAGGTTCTATGCTATTGCTCGGGGAACACAAGTGCAATTGCAGGCGAAATGCGAGTGTATCGGTAATCCACTGAGTGAACGCAAGAATCCCAAGGTAATCGTTGTGTGAAAAGTCATTTGGGGGTAAAATACTCAGTGAAATCCAGTTAGATTGCAGAGAATAGGTTCTGTGTTGTTGCTTGGAAAACACTAGTGCAATTGCAGACGAAATGCGAGTGTATCGGTAATCCACCAAGTGAACGCAAGAACCCCAAGGTGATTGCCGAGTGAGAAGTCATTTGGTGGCACAATCCTCCGTGAAATTAGGTTATATTGCTGAGACTAGGTCGGACCTAGTGCATCACGAGTGACCAAGAGGAGTACTGGGCGAATTTCTAGGTGAACAACCCCGGATTGCTAGGAGACAGTAGGAGTTCAACCTCGGATTGGCTGAGGTTTTGGGGTTGTGAAGGTCCAAAAATTTACTCCGTTTTGGTACCCGTGACACCTACCCATAAGCAGAAATATTAATGTTGTGAGCTAAGAGGTAGAAACCATTATATGGTAGCTAGGAAGAAAACTTTTATTGTCAAATGATTTAGGGATAACCACTTTTGCATATGAAGAAGATGAACAAGCTAGGGAAATTTAGAGTCCAAAATGCCTAGGATTAAGAAAAAAATAATAACTTACTTGAGTTTTCTAACAACTGTTAGCTAGGAGAGTTTGAGAGTATTACATACAGAAACACACAATTAGGTGGTCTATACATTACTCACCAATATATATATATATATCATTCAAGGGTTCCTTAAATTTAGATCATTCAAAAGTTTCTCTTTTTCCCCCCTATAAGTAGTTAAATGCAAGTATGTTTAGTGTGAGCAAGTTTTTACTAAGGTTATAGAATTGAATCCACCATAGACTTAATTTTTCCTAGCCACTATAGTGCTAGAAAATCATATGCTTAAAACGATTATATGAAATTAGAGCTTTAAAGGCATGTACCAACATATACTACAAATATCAAAATCTAAAAGAAAAAGAATTTGCTAAAAAAAAATTAAGTAATCCAACAAACAATGCAATGAATAAAATATTTTCTAAGCTTAAGTTTATGAATAAGAAATATTTCCTATTATGAATGAGAAATATATCAAGTTTATGTTTTCTAAGCTTAAGTAGGTTCATAGACCACCATAGACCACCATAGACCACCATAGACTACAAATATCAAAATCTAAAAGAAAAAGAATTTGCTAAAAAAAATTAAGTAATCCAACAAACAATGAAATGAATAAAATATTTTCTACTATGAATGAGAAATATATCAAGTTTATGTTTTCTAAGCTTAGGTAGGTCCATAGACCACCATAGACCGCCATAGACTACAAATATCAAAATCTAAAATAAGAAGAATTTGCTAAAAAAAATTAAGTAATCCAACAAACAATACAATGAATAAAATATTTTCTATTATGAATAAGAAATATATCAACTTTATGTTTTCTAAACTTAAGTAGGTCCATAGGCCACCATAGACCGCCATAGACTACAAATATCAAAATCTAAATGAAGAAGAATTTGCTAAAAAAATTAAGTAATCCAACAAACAATACAATGAATAAAATATTTTCTACTATGAATGAGAAATATATCAAGTTTATGTCTTCTAAACTTAAGTAGGTCTATAGATCACCATAGACTATCATAGACCACCATAGACTACAAATATCAAAATGTAAATGAAGAACCATTGGCTTGAAATAGGTCATGTACATGTTGTGCTACTTAATAGGTCATATACATGTAGTCTTACATTCTTCATGTAATTTTTTTTTCCTTCCAATTGTACAATGCCCAAACTTAAGAACCGAAATGATTCAAAATATACATTTATTTGTCATTTATAGAGTGTTCAGTGAAATACTTCATGCAATTAAACATCCCAAAACCCCTAAAAACCCTTTAAAAAAAATAAAAAATTATAGCATTGTAGTAGTCTAACATTTTTCATTTCAAAAAAAAAAAAGAAAATCCTTCCAATTCTACATTGCCCAAACTTAAGGACCCAAATGATTCAAAACGTACATAATTTCCCTACATTTATTTGTCATTTATAGAGTGTTTAACTGAAATACTTCATGCAACTAAACATCCCACAATTTCCAAAAAATCACCTTTGTTTTCAAAAAAACAAAAAAACAGCTAATCTACATATTCCACCTACATTTGTCCCAATTTACCTCGCCATTCAATTTCAAACATATTGTACTATACATCATAAATTAGACAATCTACATTTTCCAACTACTTTTATCGCAACTATCAACTTCGAAGGCTCAATTCGTATGTGTTTTAAAAAGGGTAGATAAAAGCAAAGTTCTGAATTTTTTTTTTCTTTTTAAGAAATATTATCTAAAGAAAACCAACTACCCATAAAAAGAAATGTTGCAACAAAAACAACATTCACTTTAAAGGTTGAATTTTTCAATTTATTTCCTTTAGAAAAAAAAATTGTTTGCTCAACATAAATCCTTATTTGAAAATTACACTGCTCAACTCAATAAATACGTAAGAAGAAGAAGAAAAAAAACCATTACTTAAAAACCACATTGTATAACTCAATGAATATATAAGAAGAAGAAGTAGAAGATGATGATGAAGAAGAAGTTACCAGTGACGGCGACGGCGACTGTGACGACAACAGCGACAGTGAGGTCGGTGAGGTTTTTATCTCTTTTTGTTTCCCTTTTGTTTTGAAAAAACCTAACAAGACAAAGAATCCTCCTTTTTTATTTAAATCTTTGGTTTAACTATAGTTATGATAGTAAGGGTAATTTGGTCACTTTACATAAAAATTGGATTACAATTTTGAAAGTTAAAATTTGAGGTCCAATATCAATTTCTCCCTCTTCATTTCATCAAATTTCCCTAATAAATGCTAAAAGAGTTATTAATGAATCACTTGCAAATGATATGTTGGTCAATCTTAATATGTTGGTACGAGCATGTAGAATCAGATTGGCAACCAAGTACGTGGCACTCACATTATCACAGAGCAATAAAGGTGGAGAGTAAGAGATGACATGTAATTCATTAAGGATGGATTCAAGCTATTGAATCTCTACAATGTCGTTTGCAAGACTTTGATACTCTAACTTGACACTAAATTAAGAGACAACTCACTGTTTAGTGGGAGGACAATGATATGCGATTAGAGGCAAGAAAAGTACAATATCCACTCAGTGCTACAATGATCATTGGGTCAACTAGGCCAACCGGTATCAGTATAACAAACTAATGATAAATTTGTGGAGCCATTAAACACTAGACCATAATGAGGTGTAGCATGGAATTAACGCAAAATACACTTATCAATCTGCCAATGTACTGTAGTTGTAGCATGAAGAGATCGATAAATTTTTATTTTATAGCAAAGTTGATACTATGGCGAGTTAAGGTGCAAATATTGGAGAACACCTGCAATGAGGCAGTAAGAACTTGGATCATCTAGCAGCTCCCTATCATATAAGAAGAGAATACGTACAAAAGCCATAGAGGTGCTGTAAGGCTTAAAATCTAGCATGTATGCCCTTTGAACTGACATAGTGTAAGGAAGCAGCTGTGGCCTAGCTTATTAGATGGCCAAATTTTTTAGAGCAAAGGGTGATTGACAATAGAGGCATCAACCTTTGTTATAACAAAGCCCCACATAAATAATTAAATACTTAGTTTTGTGTACCAAGTTTGAGGTAATTATTTGAGACCATAGATTGCATTGTGAAAACAACAAATTAGTGGTGAAGAGGAGGAAAAAATGAGTCCAGGAGGTTGCTTCATGTAAACCTCTTCTAGTAAATCACCATTAAGGAATGATTGTGGACATCAAGTTAACAAATTTCACATCTGCAAGAGAGAGCCAAACTGGGAACAATGTGAATGAGCAATGAGAATGAGGAAAATGAGCCTTGGGCCACTTGGAAGAAATGCATTGGGCCAAAATGAAAGAGGAAAATGAGAATGAGCAAGTTGTGTTGGTCTCATCTCAACTACATGGCGGAGGAATATAGGGCAAGATATATGATGAAGAATAGCATGGAAAATAAGATAAGGATAAAGAACACAAAATTCACCACTTTGGAGTGCCTTTATCTTGGAATTAAACTGTGCCTCAATCATGGACTAAAATCAAAGAAAGTACTGTAATGTCTCATTTTTGGATTTAAGTAAATAAACTCAAGTAAAACGTGAATAGCCATTAATGGAGAACAAGAAAAATCATTAGTGGCTGAAAACATAGGTGATGGTCCCCAAAAGTCGAATGTATTAACTCCGAAAGGTTATATAAAAATAGATGAAAATGAAATCAAAACTAAACAATGGCTCTTAGCAAGTTGACAAGAGTGACACAAATTATCATTATTAGTAAGAAAGCATTCATAATATAACTCCAAAAAATAGTAGAAAGAACATCAACAGACGAGTGTTCTATATAAAATGTCTATGTCATAGCCACTTATTTTGGAGACAAAAAGATGAATGAACTTTAGCTAAAGAGGTACTCGGGATAACTAAACCCAGTTGGACTAAGGATTAGAATGATGGAGGAGTCTGCAACTTGTAGAGACCATGTTCATTCTTGCACTGAAGTAGCACTTGTTGCATGTATAGATCCTTAAGCAAGCGAAATGAAGGATAAAACTCAATGAAAGCACTGTAATCTGAACACAAACATGAAACAGTACTAACAAGTTGTTTCGTAATCACTGGTGTATGTAGCACATTATTTAGAAGTAAATGGATTCTGTAAAGAATTGAGGTTTGGAGTAAGATGGTGTGTTGCCCTGAAAGTAAGATACTATGAGTCATCAATAGGAGTTGTAGCAAATGCTTATTAAGAGGAACTAATTAATAAGGTAGACATAGTTGATCAAGATGCATATGCTCAAGTGTTGGCCACATATTAACATTGTAGAATATGTTATGGCCGATAAGTCAGAATTTTATGGTGGTAATATTTGAAAACAATGTGGCCAAGTTACCCACAGTTCTAGCAGTGTGGCCTTTCACCAGTTGGAAGGAATTACCTCTAAGATCCATTTGAAGGATAAGTTGGAGGGAAAAATCGAGGTCAAGATCCTTGGAATGGCTGAGTAGTAGCATTTCAAAATTGCTAAGACTAATTTGTTGGTGTATATGGTCGTTATGTGTTTTACATGAATGGAGTGGTAACATGAGCTTATGGAAAATTAAGATTGTAGAAATCATTCGAATACAAATCATGTAAATCGAAATAAATTAAATAGAAAAGCGAAAACATTGTCAAGATCGTCTCGGGGGTGCTCTACACGTTTAGTGTTGTCACGGTGATTGGGACCACAATGTCACGGGTTCCTAACGTATTCCACAGTCCAAAAGCCGCACTCTCTACTCAATGTTCACATCCCCTTAATTTATTGGCTTTCTAGAGAATCAAATCTCCTTAATTCTCTCTAATTTGGGATGTGGTGGAGATAGGATAACTATCAAATGGTAGTTATCTTAAGGTGTATATTAAGGGGTTATCCTATTAGATAACTCAAGATAATAATAATCTGATTATGATAAATGTTATTAAAATCTAAGATCTCTAACTACATGATCAAATTCCAACATTTCCCACTCTCACATGTACGTAGGAGTATATGGGTCGAACACATCATGGGCGCCCCAAATTTGATCCATACAGTGTTATCTCCCACTCGCACATGGTGTGAATGACAAATACTAATCTTCAATGAGAAAGTGATAAGCTAATGGACCGTGCGACCATGAGAACTTCTGCATTTGGGAGCTTTACACTAGTAACTCACGACGAGCCAACATAGAGACATTGTCACACTCCAATTTTCAAAACTTAAATTTAAGGTAATAAGAATAAATATTTGCTCTTATAAAGAAAATAGCAAAAAGAAAATCGAGACGTGAATTGTATCCATCTACCTTAACCCCAAAATCTTTACATAGGTAAAAATAAATTTAATAATATCATTTATATTCCAAATAAGGTTACAAGTTAAGATAGAAGAATACTCTTTTAATTTCTATGCCACGGACTATAGATTCCCATTACACAAATTGAATATTGAGCCATTAGGGTACTTGCCCTTTTCCATCCATTATGGACACAACATTTTAAATATATTCATCAAGTATAATTAACAAGTTCAAGTCCAAGACATAAACATATAAAATAACCTATGAAATCTTCAACGACCACTATAATGTTCCAAAAGCATTGATTTCTAATACAACCCATTTAGTTGATATAATTAATTATTAAATAATTACTCAGTCCTACTACCATAACGCTACTCAAGCCACTAACCCACCCCTACTACTGTGAGACACGTCATGAACTTGCGACTCTATTCTTTCATGTACCTGCATGTGAAAAGTAGGGGTGAGCTTGAAAGCCCAATGGGTCTTATAAACCATTCACAATATTTTATTATGATACATACACAAGAACATTACAAACAAGTTTCACACATTAATCGTTGAAACATTTGATTGTTTGAGTTGAGAATTTTATCACGTTCCAAATCACGTACCTTTAAGAAATCCAACCCCGGGTGGCACTACCCAAAATTAAAAATTAGTTGGCGATCTTCATAATGAATAACTGCCCCATAATAATCATTGGCGATATTCATCAGAATAACTGCCCCAAAACGGTCATTGGCGATATTCTTTAGAATAACTGCTCCATATGTGTTATTCTTATCTTAATCGTGTTCTTTAATGATGTCATAGTATCACACATACAACATAAATATGATATATAACTTCTATTCACATGATATATTCAAACTCCACAACACATGGTATCATATCACAATGTTAAATAACAATAGCATTCACGCATGAACTTTATTATAACAATTATGCTAATACTCTCGTCATATATCTTATCATCAAACTTTAAAAAGTACACATGAATTACGCGCATCCAACATCAACTTGGGACAACAAATCATACACATACACATATCATCATGGCCAACAATCATAATATGTACAATCATGTAAGACAAGCATGCATGATCAATCTAATAATACTATAAATCTAATTAATTTAATGTTCCTATCTACATATAGAAATAAAATATTATGAAGGCATAGAATCTTTCCCACCTATTACACACGCAGTTTGTCGTTGTCCGAATTCCTTAGTGTGTAATGTACGTCCTTAACCTATACATACATATTACCTCTATGTTAGTATAAATATTCATATAAATAATTATGAGTATATACGTATATAAGACTACGGTAATCATGTAGCATAAAGTTAACCCATTACCTTGCATACAACATTAAAGTAATAATATAGCATAAGATTATAATATGTTATAATATAATATTATATATATTTATATGGATGTATTTATGTGGGTACAATGTAATATTGTACAACAAAATAGCGTAATGTAATATAATTATAATTTAATATAACTAATATACGATCTGATTTGCATTAGATGACGTAGTATTACGTATATAATATGTAATGTAGAATAGTGTGATGTGTTATAATTTCACATGATTTAACTCATTCTTTTCTAATATCTAACACATGGCATTGGCTTAATATCAAAGTAGCACGTGGGGGTATTTTCTCCCCATGAAATGATGGTAGCAACAACGTCGTTCTGCTGCTGCGGCTACTCTTTCTGGCATCTAGAATACAAAGAAAATGAAAAAGGTGCAGACGGTGAAGAAGAAGGAAAGGGAATAGAAGGGAAGGGAAGAAAAAGGCATGATGGCGATAGCAACAGTGCCATTGTTGCTGCTGTAAGATCCAAAACAGGGCATTGATTTGATGAGCAAGAAGAAGGAAAGAAGAGAAAGCGAAGAAGAGGAACATTACCTCGAGGTGGTTTCGGCGGAGGCGATCCTATATAGCGTCACTTGTTCCCTAGTTCTCTAGGTTGGGAATAGGATGGAGAGTGTGGGAGGCCGTTGTAGAGAATTAGACATTATATAAGTTAAGGTTTTCATTCATGGCTGCCATTTCCAACGCCAAAACAAAGTAATCAATTGTAAACAAACTTACGGTGATAGGAGGAGTTTGTCGTGGGTGGTGTTTCGACGTTGCACTGACTAACGTCACTCTGTGTGCTCACGCTCTAGGGTTGAGAGTAGAATGAAGAAGATGGCGTTGAGTGTGACGGTTGGGAAAAGTTCCTCCTATTAATGTAATAGGATTAGGGTTGTGGGTAGTGATTTGGTTTCCAATATGCATCTTGCATGAAGGGAAATTAGAGTAGATTAAGGAGTAATTTTTGGTTATTTCCAATAAAAGATATTAGAGTTTTGGGTAGTGATTTGGTTTCCAATATTCATCTTGCATGAATGGAAATCTAGAGAAGATTAAGGAGTAATTTTTGGTTATTTCCAATAAAAGATTAGAGGATATTGTTGGAAAGGATATGTCTCATCTATGCTCGCATATCCAGTTTAATGCGCCAATTAAAGGATCTCTTATCCGGTTCCAAACAACAGGCTTAATGGATAGTGGGTTAATCCATTATCAGTTTTCAACTCATCTTAACTCCAATCAAGATGACATATCATCATAAAATGACCTATTGCTATTCAAAACAACATTAGTCAAATGTCTCATCTTTGCTCGCTCTACATGAAGCGCCAAAGGTGATTGCTCGTGTGAGTAAGCTAATCATGCCTGTGAACGTACTGTTATGTGTGTTGGTGCTAGTAATAATAATAAATCAAATACAAACAACCATAATACACAATGAGGAATTTATTAAATGGTCTAATGAAATAAGTTTGTTACAAAAAAAAATGATTATATCCTATGCAAACCCAAGGATTTAACATGTGCAAGGAAAACATCTCTAGCGATTGGCTTAGTCAATGGATCAGCCATCAGCCTATGCGTAAAATATGTTGTATACAGACTTTTCCTTGTGCTATTATGTCTCGAATAAAATTATACTTAATGTCTTTATGCTTGGTCTCGCCATGGTATTTGGGATCTCTGGTGTAGGCAATCGCAACTTGGCTATCACTATAGATAGTGACTGGCTTCGATGTGTTCTGAACTACCTGTAAATGTTGCAAAAACCATCGAAGCCAAATAACTTCTTGTACCATTGCAGAGCAGGCTACAAACTCAGCTTCCATGGTAGATAGAGCAATGCACGTCTGCTTCTTGCTACTCCATGATATTGCACCATTGTTCATCAAGAAAGCATATCCTGAGGTAGATTTGTGTTCATCTGGGTCACCGCCCCAATCAGCATCTGAGTAGCCCAATAAACGCATGTCGGTACTATGATAACATAAGCACAAGTCCATCATGCCTTTCAAATATCTCAGAATTCTCTTCACTGCCTTCCAATGAGCTTCTTCGGGATTTGCTTGACAACGACTGACTAGACTGATTAAATAACAGATATCTGGTCGAGTACACATCATTACGCACATCAAACTTCCAATAGCACTGGTGTAAGGAACTTTTGACATCTTTTGTTTTTCAGAAAGAGTCTTAGGGCACATATCATGACTAAGGGGTATTTCTGTGACAACCCATATTTTGAAAATATATATATATAAATAATAAAGAAGCATATAGATATTTGCAAAATATTTATGGGGCCCACATTATAAAAAAAGAAGTTATTGTAGCGCTGGTACAGTACGCAGTTACAATAGGGCGCTACAATACACATAACCCAATTTAACGATTTGGGGTGATTCTTTTTATATAAAAGGTGATTTTGGGTGATCTTTTGAGTATTCCAACTTTACCAAAACCCTAGACCCGCCAAGGAGAGCAAGGGAACATTGGTAAGCCATCCAAGAAGGCTCCGAAACTCATTCAAAAAGCAAATTTAAAGGTCTAAGGTAAGATCTTTGGATTTTTCTTCTCTTTTTACTTGTTTTGGGAATAACTTGGGTGAAGACCTAGCTATGAATCCATAGAAGTAAGAGATTTTTTACCCTTTTACATTCATTCAAACCTAGGTTTAATTTATGAAGAAATCTTATGGTAGAATAAATTAATTTACTAAGTTTGAATCTGTCTATTAATACATGATATATCGACGTCATATATATAATACATCGTTGCTGTAAATATATATATATTGGTTGCTCTGAAGACGTTACTAATATATATATATATATATATGTGTGTGTGTGTGTGTGTGTGTGTGTGTGTGTGTGTGTGTGTGTGTGTGTGTGTGTGTGTGTGTGTGAGTAGAAGGAAGACGTTGAAAGTCAAAGATCTTGTTAACATATATATTTCTTGAAAACTATAGTGGGATCTTAAATTTGAAATGAAAAATAAATAGTTAGCTATTAGTATATAATATATATAATATGTGAAATAATTATGTTAAAGGAGTCACATTGTGATCGGAAGGCTCGCTTGGATCAAAAGTGAGTATAGTCGATGCGACTGTAGTATAGGGCATAGATAGGTTTTATTATTTCTTGCTCAATACTCTATTAATCTATTTGGAAATTTAAGCTATGTATGGTTTGGGTTGGGTTGACTGAACCCGTTTATTCGGCTTTCATACTTCCGCACACTTGGTGTGGACTTTATTGGATTATATGAGACTTAATAGTTATTTTTATAAATCTATGCTTAGTGGACTTGTTTAGGGATTTAGTTTGCGGTGATATGGAACATATATCTGTATGGAATTTGTGCAGGTGGTATATGATAGGGTTACTAGTACTTGGAATGTGAGTGCTAGCCCGTGCAACTCGCCTATTCTTGGTTTTTAAGAGAAGGGGTCGTCACAATTCTTTTTGTGATTGGTGTATCTATGGGCTTGCAATTTTGCATGTTGAATCGTTCAAAGATTGTTTTAATATAATGTTCTTGAGACAGAGCTAGGATTCTTTTTGAACGATTTCTATGAATTTTCACACCCAGTATGAAGTTTGCCTCACCCATGTCTTTCACGTCGAATGTGGAAGGCAGCCAATCTTTAATTATGATTATGAATGTCATATCATTCCCAACAAGGAGAAATATCATCCACATATAAGGACAAGAAGACAAAATGTGTTCCAGAATGTTTAATAAAGACACAATGGTCTTCATCAGTCATTGTGAATCCATAAGATGACACAGCCTGATGAAATCTCAAATACCATTGTCTGGATGATTGCTTAAGACCATATATTGATTGTTTAAGCTTGCAGACCTTGTGCTCTTGGTCTTTAGCTACAAACCCCGTAGGTTATTGCATATAAATTTCTTCATCCAATTCACCATTCAAAAATGTTGTTTTTACATCCATTTGATGTAATTCTAAGTCCAAATATGCAATGATAGCTAAAAAAAGTCAAATAAATACAAATCTCACAACTGGTGAGAATTTTTCTTCATAATCTATTCCTTCTTGCTGGGAGTATCCCTTAGTGACTAATCGTGCCTTATACCTCTCAATGGATCCATCTGGTTTGCGTTTGATTTTGAGAACCCATTTGTTCCCTATTGCTTTTCTTCCAAATGGAAGATCAACCAAGTCCCAGACATGATTAATTCGCATTAACTCCATTTCTTCTGTCATTGCTTTCATCCACTGATCACTAGCATCATATGAGAGAACTTCTTTGATTCTTCTTGGCTCACTTTCATCATGTGGAGCTATCATGAAAGCTTCGCCTTCGATCTCAAAATGACGGCGAGGTATGCTTTTACAAGTACTCCTTCGCAATTGATCCTTACAAACAATAGGGGGTGATCTGACACTCCCACTTGGATGAAGCTCATCATGAGCATCATCATTGATCGCCTCCGTTGGCGCATTAAGATTATTATTTTCTGGATATATTTCATACAAGGGAAGATCCTCAGTTGCTTCACGTTTGCTAGGATAGTCGTTCTCTACAAAGGTGGCATCTCTAGATTCGTACTCTATGAAAACTTGTTCTTCGTTTTCACCTATGAACACATACCCTTTTGAGTGTTCAGAGTATCTGATAAATATGGATTTCTTGCCTCGCGGTCCTAATTTTCCATATCGTTGGGATGGTGAGTGTACATACATTGTTGATCCCCAACATCTTAAATTGCTCAAATCAGATTTTCTACCCGTCCAGAGCTCATAAGGAGTTAAGGGTACTGATTTAAAAGAAACACGATTAAGACTATACACCGTAGTCATCAAAGCATCTCCCCAATAAGCAATTGGAAGATTTGCTTGAGACATCATTGATCGAACCATGTCTAACAAAGTTCTATTTCTTCGATCTGCAACACCATTTTTGTTGAGGGGTGCCTGGGATTGTTAGTTGTCTAGCTATCCCTTTTTCATCACATAATTCTTAAAATTGATCAGAAAGGTATTCACAACCTTGATCAGTTCGTAATGCTTTAATATGTTTATCAAGTTGGTTTTCAACTAGAGATACATATTTCTTGAAGCAGTCCAATGCTTCAGATTTGTGGGATATCAAGTAAATGTATCCAAAGCGTGAAAAGTCATCAATGAAGGTGATGAAATATAGAGCACCATGTCGTGATCGTACACTCATGGGTCCACAAATATTAGAATGAATCAGCTCAAAAGGTTGTTCGGCTCTTAAAGCTTGACGAAATGGTTTTCTAGTAGCTTTACCAACCAAACAATGGGTACATATGGGCAAGTCAATTTTTGAATGAGAGCCTAAAAGGCCTTCTCTAGCAAGTCTATTCATTCTATCATGCCCAATATGTCATAATCTAGCATGCCATACATTAACATCCAAAACATTATTTGAAGAAGATGTAACAAGAGAGAAACTACTACCATTTATTAAATTAATGTGATCAGTATTAAAAACAATAAAACCATTAGAAAAACAACCATATCCATAAAATTGAGTTTCGTAACATTACACCAGTAGCATTGAAATTTAAATTGAAACCTAAATCTAGAAGGACAACTACTGAAGCTAAATTTCGTCTGATGTCAGGTGCATAGAGGACATCATGCAGGAGTAGGGTTTGACAACCATGCAACACCAGCTTGCAAGTGCAATTCCTTTTAACTTCAACTTTGGTATTGTTTCCTATGTAGATCCATCTAGCTCCCACTTGAATCATACGATACTCTCCGAAAGCTCCACGGTATTTCGTCACTTGGTCTGTTGCTTTTGAGTCAATTATCCACATTGGATGAGATTCAGCTCAGCAAGCAAACATGTACCGGAAACAAAACATTTAAAAAAAAAGTAGAATAAATTACCTTTTCTTTTCGTGTTTCAATGCACTCTCGTGCAAAATGACCAAGGTTACCACAATTGAAGCATTTTATATCCTTTTTGTCCTTCTTGATACCACCACGTCTACCCCTTTTGTGACAATTATTATTCGATTTCGTAACCTTTCCATTCGTGGGACCTTGCTTGCCCTTTCTGGTATTTTTCTTGAACTGGTGGTACTTTCTTTTCTTTGAATCAGTTGATTCAGCAACCAGAGCATGAGTAGATGGTTGGGCAGGCTCCAAGCGCTCAGCCTCTAACTCAACATGTCGAGCAATATCTTCAAACATTTTGATACCATCATTATGGATCAAAGTGATCTTCATATGCTCCTAGTTCTGTGAAAGAGAGCGGACGACTGCATGAATTTGTTGTTCGTTCGTGAGAACATGCCCAACACTGTTAAGTTCACGAATCATGTTTGACATTTCAAATAGATGTTGTTTCATCGTATGATGTTGTCATTTAACATACGTTTTGTGACGCCCCGAAAATTATTTCATCTAGCCCATAACCCAATTGTATTTTGCCCAAACTCTATGTGTTGCCTTGATATGTTTGGTGTTTGTTTGATGATTGTTTAATGTTTGTATAGTTAATGCTTGATAATGTATATAAATATATGTATCATAAATTGTATATGAGTCATGTTAAATTAAAGTTTAATGCATATGTTATTATTTATGCATGGGCTCATTAAACCATGAATTGATATGGGTTAGGATTGATGGAATAAAAGGATAAATGAAATTGAAGATTTGGTGTATTAAATGGATTGGACATTTAAAATACATGTGGTTGGTATGGGTAGTATGAGACCAACACATGTGAAGGTTGGTGCATGAAAGTGGACAAGTGTCCAATGCCCACTTGTCTTCTTCAAGGAAGTGCTAGAATGAGTGGAGGGAACCAAGGAGAGGAAAACAAGGAGAGAATCAAGGAGAGAATCAAGGAGGGAATCAAGGAAGTGCTAGAAAGAGGTGAGTGGAGAGAAAAGAAAGAAGAAGAGAAAGAAAAGAAGAGAAAGGAAAGAAGAAGAGAAAGAAGGAGAGAGTTGCAGGAGTAAGAACCCTGCGAGATTTTCATCAAAGAAATGGATCTTTGGAATTTACGGTCAGATTGAGCTCAAATTTTGTCAGCACGTTCGTAGCTTATGGTTCTTCATTCTGGTCGGTGGAGATCTTGATCAGATCTTTCTTCTGAGAGATCTAACCTCTCAAACAAAGCTGGCCGGAAAGTCTGGATTTCTCGCACTGTTTCGCTCAAACTTATAGATCTCCTAAATCTACCGTTAGATGGTTATCAAATTTGGGTATGTAGTTTATAACTGATATTTATACATTCTGAACGGTGGAGATCGTAATTAGAAGCTTGTGCTAAGAGATATAACCTCTGAAACAAAGCTGGTCGGAATTTCTGGGTTTCTCGTTCCGTTTCGGTAAAACTTGTAGATCTCCTCAACGTACCGTTGGATGGATATCAAATTTGAGTATGTAGTTTACAACAGATATTTCTGTATTCTGAACGGTGGAAATATTTATACGTTAATTATTTTGTGTGATATAGCCATCTGAGTTTGGGTATTTGCAGCAGGAAAGGAGAAACTGTCTGATTAGACACTTGCTCATCAAAGATACATATCTTTTCGGTCCACCGTTGGATTGGGCTGATATTTGGACAGAAGGTTTGTTTCTTCACATACTTCAATCTGTACGGTTGATTTTGTGATTACATATTTCTGTTGGTAGATTGATACATCTGAACAGAATAATACATGTGAAGAATTGGTAGGGTTGTTTGTATTAGACCTACATTTAGAATATGAACTTAGACCTTTCCAAATAGCTTGCATGTCAACTATGTTGACCTAGTTGCCATTGTGGATGAACCCATGATGCAAAATCAGTGATATACATGGCTGAACATGGCGACCTAGTGTAAATCGACAATATGGCCTAAGTATGGAAAATTTCATATTTTAGGGCTTTTGATGCTTTTGGCTTAGAATCATTGAATTGATGCAACTTATGTTTAATTAAGCATGATTAGGGTTGATTATGCTACTGATTTGGTGGTTGTGACCATATCATGGGTTAGGCCTACTTGTGATCAAGTGACCCAAATTTGGACATGTTTATGCCTAAGGAATTGAAAATCAGTATTTTTGATTAATAGAATGGTTTATGAATGAGAACTATGCATTAGAGGCCTAAGTCATGTGATTTGAGTTGAATGATGGGATTAAATGGGATTTAGGCCTATTAATTATATGTGGGCTGATTTAGGGTTGATTTGTAATGTCTATGTAATTGAGCATAGAAATTGATGTATGGTAGGATATTGATGTATGTTTCAGGATCTTGATTGGGTTGATTCGGTTTGGTGGTCGTGTGTGATTAAATACTCTCGCGAGGCTTGGTTGTGAGTAGACTTCACTTATGATTATATCATTTATGTCATCATATCACTTATATATATTGTATGTTGAAAGCATGAATGTGTTCTAATGTTGTGAATGATGCATTGATTTGAGAAAACCTTATGACTTTGGTTGGACCCATCTATCTGGCTAATAGGGGGACTTAACCTTGTTATAAGAGGGTTTTAAGAAAGGAAATGATTGGGATCAACGGCACGATGAAATAGACGTGTACTAGTAACCCAAATAAAAATGATTGGGATCAACGGCACGGTGAAATAGACGTGTACTAGTAACCCAAATAAACATGATTGGGATCAACGGCACGGTGAAATAGACGTGTACTAGTAACCCAAGGCATGTGGAATGTGGATTCAAATTGATAAGCTTTTACTTGCATCGAACTTATTATAAATGCTTGATATCTATATGTTATGAGCTTTTAATCATGCTACACATTGACATGCATACATGGTTTTTATTGATGAGTATTGATAGCATATTTGAATTCTATTCACTGGGCATCGTTGGCTCACCCTCATTTTCCTCTTTCAGGTCCTTCTGTCCCGAATAAGGGCAAAGGAGTAGTCATATCTTGAGGGCCTTGCCTGCGAGAGAATCCAAGGCCTCGATGTGAGTTGAGAGGCATTTTGATTGAATTGTGTTTTAAATTATGAAGTACTATATTTTGGATTATGTAATTATAACACTTACCACATTGTAGTACGGGTGAGTTGGGACTTGTTAGATAGACTATGTGGGCATATGACGGTTTTATTTGTACCCACAATTTGGACTTTATGTGTATGTCAATTTTAATGGACTGTAGGGATTATGATTTTATTTATGGTTCATTTTTATGGATTATCCCTTGTCTTTGATGATTAATACGGTGGGTAGTTTTGTTTAGTACCTTTTAATATTATGTCGTTGTTTGAGATAAGGCTCGTAGGGTCTCAACCACCTCAAGGGAGTTGAGGAGTGGTCGGAGATGCCTACGCCGGGCGTCCCGCCCCGGCATTCCGCATGCCATTCCCTGCGGGGTTGGTGGTCCGGGGCGCGGGTCGCCACAGTTGGTATCAGAGCCTGATTTTACTAGGTTTGGTCTATGTATTGGACTTAGATGACTTTGACCTAGGAATTGGGTGAGAGATTAAGGTGATTAAAAAGCTTAAAGGAATTAACTTAAAAGCCTTACTATCATATTTTCTGTGTGTATTATATGATATGGGTAGTTATAAGGCGGGCACTAGTGGGGCTGAGGCTAGTGGAGCTGCACGGGCAGCAGGACCTCAAATGGTTGTACCTCAGCCTATGCCTACACCTGCTCCTATTGTTGTGGAGAACCCTACTAATCGGCAGATCAAACTGCTAGAGAAGTTCATGAAACTAAAGGTTAAGGAATTCACTGGTGGAGTTGACTTAAAAAAGGCCGAAGATTGGCTGAAGAATGTCGAGAAGATCAGTCGCTCTTTAGAGCTTGATGAGGAGTCTCAGGTCCTATGTGCTGCTCACACACTGGAGAGTGATGCAGAGGACTGGTGGCTTTCAGTGTTGGTATGTCTACACGGGCAGCTCCAGGTGAACATACTTCACAAGCAGAGTCTGGGGGGCAGTTCCAGACTCCGTGGACAAAGGGAAGATGGGAAAGAAGAGAAAGTTTTATGGAGGAGCACAGTCCGAGGGTGCTCAGAGTAAGACATCCGAGGTTCAGACTGGTATGATGGTCTCACCAGTGGTTTCCTCTCCTGTCCCTATTCCTACTTAGGCACCGAGTGCGCCAAGACCCCCATTCCCACAGACTGCTGGCCGAGGCAGAGGTAGAGGCCGAGGAAGTTATGTGACGACATCTCAGACTGGGTCATTTGCGCCCAGGGCTCCATTCTTATGTTTTCATTGTGGGCAGGCTGGGCATAGGAAGCTCGAGTGTCCGAATTTTCAGAGAGCTCAGGGATTTGTGCAGCAGTCCAGTGCCAGAGAGACAGCGAAGGCAGCTACTGAGCCAGACCCGACAGCATCCAGGACTTTGGTGGAAGGTACTCTTATTATTTGTGGTACTTCTATGCATGTATTATTTGATGCTGGTTCTACATTATCATTCATATCTGGACGTATGGTAGATAGTTTGCATTTGACTCCCATTAGGGCTAGTACATGGTTAGTGGTGAGTACTGTAGCTGGGGAAAGGATCTACCCGAACATGATTTGTAGCCAGTGTGTGGTTCAGATTGGTGATGTTGAGATGCCTATTGACTTTCGAGTCCTAGAATTTTTAGAGTTTGATGCAATTCTAGGAATGGATTGGCTCACGGCATATCATGCAGTTGTCGACTGTTTCGCAAAGAGAATCATTTTTCAAATCCCCGGACACCCAGTGTTTACACTACAGGGTAAAGCTTCAGACCAGACAGTCACGAGGGGTAGATTTGTGACTGATGGAGATAGGGAGATTTTGGTTGGGTTAGTGCCTGAAGAGGAAGAGACTAGTGAGGTGATACTTGAGGATATTGCCATTGTTAGGGACTTTCCAGATGTGTTCCCTGCAGATCATCCAGGATTACCACCGAAGCGAGAGATCGATTTCATTATTGAACTAGTCCCTGGCACGAAGCCTATCTCCATGGCACCATATAGAATGGCGCCAGCCGAGTTGAAAGAGTTGCAAAAACAGCTCGAGGAGTTATTGGCTAAGGGCTTTATTTGCCCGAGTGTGTCACCCTGGGGAGCTCCAGTTCTTTTTGTGAAAAAGAAAGATGGGAGCTTGCGGTTGTGCATCGACTATCGCCAATTGAACAGGATGACCATCAAGAACAAGTATCCTCTCCCAAGGATTGATGACTTGTTTGATCAGTTGAGGGGAGCGAGGTATTTTTCAAAGATTGATTTGCGCTCCGGGTATCATCAACTGAGGATCAGGGAGGAGGATGTGCCTAAGACGGCATTCAGAACCCGCTATGGACATTATGAGTTCCTTGTGATGCCATTTGGTGTGACTAATGCACCAGCGATGTTCATGGACCTGATGCAGAGGGTCTTTAGGCAGTATCTGGATAAGTTTGTCATCGTCTTCATTGATGACATATTGGTGTATTCCAAGACTCGAGCTGAGCATGAGGAACACCTTAGAGTGACTTTGCAAACCCTGAGAGAGCATAGGCTATATGCAAAGCTGAGCAAGTGCGAATTTTGGATCACCGAAGTGAAGTTCTTAGGTCATGTGGTGAGTTCTGAGGGGATTTCAGTTGATCCGTCTAAGGTTGAAGCCATTATCAGTTGGCCTAGGCCTACCACAGTGACCGAGATCAGGAGCTTTCTTGGGTTAGCTGGTTACTATAGGAGATTCGTTCAGGGATTCTCCAAGATAGCTACGCTTATGACTAGGCTCACCCAGAAAGATGTGTCCTTTGTATGGACCGAGGAGTGTGAGAATGCCTTTTTAGAGCTGAAGAAAAGATTGACATCTACGCCAGTGTTGATTTTGCCAGAGCCTGATCAGGAGTTAGTTATCTATACTGATGCCTCTCGTATCGGCTTGGGTTGCATGCTGATGCAGAAGGATAGGGTCATTGCTTATGCATCGAGGCAGTTGAAGGTGCATGAAAAAAAAAACTACCCTGTTCATGACTTAGAACTGGCCGCAGTGGTTTTTGCTTTGAAGATTTGGAGGCATTATCTCTACGGTGAGAGATTCACTTTGTATTCTGACCATAAGAGCCTCAAGTACTTGTTCTCTCAGAAGGAATTGAACATGAGGCAGAGAAGGTGGTTAGAGCTCCTCAAAGACTATGATTTTACATTGGAATACCACCCAGGTAAAGCCAATGTAGTGGCTGATGCGTTGAGCAGAAAGCGGGTAGAGACAGTTATGGTAGCACGCCAGATGTCTCGTGAGTGGAGACTACTTGAGGGGGCTACGATTATGAGTTTATGTGCTACCCCTTCAGATCAGATTGTGATATGTGCTCAAATGAGAGCTCAGCCTACACAAGTCCAGGAGGTAATTGACCAACAGAGACTTGACGTTGATTATGGGATATACAAGTCTTGGGCTAAGAGCAGTGATTTTACTGATTGGCACTTGTCATCTGATGGTGCCTTGAGATTTAGGGGACGTTTATGGGTTCCCACAGATCCACGACTTAGACAGAGTGTTCTTCAAGAGGCTCACAGATCTCATTATGCTATTCATCCTGGCGGAACCAAGATGTATCATGATATGAAAAGAATGTATTGGTGGCCCGACATGAAGAGAGAAATAGCTCAGTTCATTCAGAGGTGTGAGATCTGTCAAAGAGTCAAAGCTGAGCATCAGAGGCCTGGAGGGCAGATGCAACCGCTTGCCATTCCTGAGTGGAAATGGGAGCATGTCACTATGGATTTTGTTGTGGGATTACCCAACACCCCGAGGAGACATAATGCTGTTTGGGTTATTATTGATCGCTTGACCAAGTCTGCTCACTTTCTACCGGTGAACACTAGGGATTCTATGGACAAGCTGAGCAGACTCTATATGCGGGAGATAGTCAGATTACATGGAGTGCCTGTTTCGATTGTGTCAGATAGGGATCCGAGGTTTACATCGGTATTCTGGCAGGGGTTGCAGAGGCAGCTAGGCACTAGACTAGATCTCAGTACCGCTTTTCACCCCCAGACGGATGGCCAGTCTGAGAGGTTGATATCGATTTTAGAGGATATGCTTCGAGCTTGTGTCCTTGAGTCCAGTGGTAACTGGGAGGAGTACATACATTTGTGTGAGTTCGCGTACAACAATAGCTATCAGTCCAGTATTGGCATGGCTCCTTTTGAGGCATTGTATGGTCGACCCTGTAGATCTCCGATCTGTTGGACGGAGGTAGGGGATGTTGCGATGATGGGACCAGAGTTTGTACAAGAACACACAGAGAATATTAAGAGGATCAAGCATAATATGAAAGTAGCCCAAGACAGGCAGAAGAGTTACACTGATGCCAAGCGGAAGACCGTAGAGTTCGAGGTGGGTGACCAAGTTTTATTGAAGGTCTCACCTCAGAAGGGCCAAACTAGATTTGGGATAAAAGGCAAGCTCGCTCCGAGATTTATTGGGCCGTTCGAGGTTTTAGAACGAATTGGCCCCGTCGCTTACCGATTAGCCTTGCCACCTCAGTTAGCAGCAGTCCACAATGTCTTTCACGTGTCAATGCTGAGAGTATACAAGAGTGATTTTGATCACGTCTTGGACTGGAGGAACATTGAACTGAGGCAGGATGGGACTTATGATGAGGAACCTATTCAGATACTTGACCGGAAGGTCCAGAGGTTACGTAACCGTGAGATTCCGATGGTTAAGGTGAGATGGCAGTTCCATGGCGAGGAACAGGTTACTTGGGAGCGTGAGGACTACATGATGGAGCACTTTGCCGAGTTCATGGGCTTAGGTAATTCTTAACCTTAAAACTTCGAGGACGAAGTTCATTCTAAGGTGGGTGTGATGTGACGCCCCGAAAATTATTTCATCTAGCCCATAACCCAATTGTATTTTGCCCAAACTCTATGTGTTGCCTTGATATGTTTGGTGTTTGTTTGATGATTGTTTAATGTTTGTATAGTTAATGCTTGATAATGTATATAAATATATGTATCATAAATTGTATATGAGTCATGTTAAATTAAAGTTTAATGCATATGTTATTATTTATGCATGGGCTCATTAAACCATGAATTGATATGGGTTAGGATTGATGGAATAAAAGGATAAATGAAATTGAAGATTTGGTGTATTAAATGGATTGGACATTTAAAATACATGTGGTTGGTATGGGTAGTATGAGACCAACACATGTGAAGGTTGGTGCATGAAAGTGGACAAGTGTCCAATGCCCACTTGTCTTCTTCAAGGAAGTGCTAGAATGAGTGGAGGGAACCAAGGAGAGGAAAACAAGGAGAGAATCAAGGAGAGAATCAAGGAGGGAATCAAGGAAGTGCTAGAAAGAGGTGAGTGGAGAGAAAAGAAAGAAGAAGAGAAAGAAAAGAAGAGAAAGGAAAGAAGAAGAGAAAGAAGGAGAGAGTTGCAGGAGTAAGAACCCTGCGAGATTTTAATCAAAGAAATGGATCTTTGGAATTTACGGTCAGATTGAGCTCAAATTTTGTCAGCACGTTCGTAGCTTATGGTTCTTTATTCTGGTCGGTGGAGATCTTGATCAGATCTTTCTTCTGAGAGATCTAACCTCTCAAACAAAGCTGGCCGGAAAGTCTGGATTTCTCGCACTGTTTCGCTCAAACTTATAGATCTCCTAAATCTACCGTTAGATGGTTATCAAATTTGGGTATGTAGTTTATAACTGATATTTATACATTCTGAACGGTGGAGATCGTAATTAGAAGCTTGTGCTAAGAGATATAACCTCTGAAACAAAGCTGGTCGGAATTTCTGGGTTTCTCGTTCCGTTTCGGTAAAACTTGTAGATCTCCTCAACGTACCGTTGGATGGATATCAAATTTGAGTATGTAGTTTACAACAGATATTTCTGTATTCTGAACGGTGGAAATATTTATACGTTAATTATTTTGTGTGATATAGCCATCTGAGTTTGGGTATTTGCAGCAGGAAAGGAGAAACTGTCTGATTAGACACTTGCTCATCAAAGATACATATCTTTTCGGTCCACCGTTGGATTGGGCTGATATTTGGACAGAAGGTTTGTTTCTTCACATACTTCAATCTGTACGGTTGATTTTGTGATTACATATTTCTGTTGGTAGATTGATACATCTGAACAGAATAATACATGTGAAGAATTGGTAGGGTTGTTTGTATTAGACCTACATTTAGAATATGAACTTAGACCTTTCCAAATAGCTTGCATGTCAACTATGTTGACCTAGTTGCCATTGTGGATGAACCCATGATGCAAAATCAGTGATATACATGGCTGAACATGGCGACCTAGTGTAAATCGACAATATGGCCTAAGTATGGAAAATTTCATATTTTAGGGCTTTTGATGCTTTTGGCTTAGAATCATTGAATTGATGCAACTTATGTTTAATTAAGCATGATTAGGGTTGATTATGCTACTGATTTGGTGGTTGTGACCATATCATGGGTTAGGCCTACTTGTGATCAAGTGACCCAAATTTGGACATGTTTATGCCTAAGGAATTGAAAATCAGTATTTTTGATTAATAGAATGGTTTATGAATGAGAACTATGCATTAGAGGCCTAAGTCATGTGATTTGAGTTGAATGATGGGATTAAATGGGATTTAGGCCTATTAATTATATGTGGGCTGATTTAGGGTTGATTTGTAATGTCTATGTAATTGAGCATAGAAATTGATGTATGGTAGGATATTGATGTATGTTTCAGGATCTTGATTGGGTTGATTCGGTTTGGTGGTCGTGTGTGATTAAATACTCTCGCGAGGCTTGGTTGTGAGTAGACTTCACTTATGATTATATCATTTATGTCATCATATCACTTATATATATTGTATGTTGAAAGCATGAATGTGTTCTAATGTTGTGAATGATGCATTGATTTGAGAAAACCTTATGACTTTGGTTGGACCCATCTATCTGGCTAATAGGGGGACTTAACCTTGTTATAAGAGGGTTTTAAGAAAGGAAATGATTGGGATCAACGGCACGGTGAAATAGACGTGTACTAGTAACCCAAATAAAAATGATTGGGATCAACGGCACGGTGAAATAGACGTGTACTAGTAACCCAAATAAACATGATTGGGATCAACGGCACGGTGAAATAGACGTGTACTAGTAACCCAAGGCATGTGGAATGTGGATTCAAATTGATAAGCTTTTACTTGCATCGAACTTATTATAAATGCTTGATATCTATATGTTATGAGCTTTTAATCATGCTACACATTGACATGCATACATGGTTTTTATTGATGAGTATTGATAGCATATTTGAATTCTATTCACTGGGCATCGTTGGCTCACCCTCATTTTCCTCTTTCAGGTCCTTCTGTCCCGAATAAGGGCAAAGGAGTAGTCATATCTTGAGGGCCTTGCCTGCGAGAGAATCCAAGGCCTCGATGTGAGTTGAAAGGCATTTTGATTGAATTGTGTTTTAAATTATGAAGTACTATATTTTGGATTATGTAATTATAACACTTACCACATTGTAGTACGGGTGAGTTGGGACTTGTTAGATAGACTATGTGGGCATATGACGGTTTTATTTGTACCCACAATTTGGACTTTATGTGTATGTCAATTTTAATGGACTGTAGGGATTATGATTTTATTTATGGTTTATTTTTATGGATTATCCCTTGTCTTTGATGATTAATACGGTGGGTAGTTTTGTTTAGTACCTTTTAATATTATGTCGTTGTTTGAGATAAGGCTCGTAGGGTCTCAACCACCTCAAGGGAGTTGAGGAGTGGTCGGAGATGCCTACGCCGGGCGTCCCGCCCCGGCATTCCGCATGCCATTCCCTGCGGGGTTGGTGGTCCGGGGCGCGGGGTCGCCACACGTTTCAAACTTGATTGTTAGCTGCCGCAGCTTAATAGCAGAGGTCATCCCGAACTTCTCTTTAAGGGCAATCCACATCTCTTGGGCAATCTCATACTGCTCAAATTGGCACATCAAGACATCTATCATACTACTTAGTAGAGTGATGCGTGCCAGACTGTTCTTGTGTTTCCACTTTTGAAACACTTCCAAATCTCGCCTATGTTGAGCAGTGTTCCCACGTTCAGGTTCAGACATGGTATGGGTTAAGGCTTCAAGAGCCTCTTGCTCCTCAAGTATGAACTGGACTCTTCGATGCCAAATGTAGAAGTTGTCCCCATTCAACTTTTATCTCTTATTCAAATCAGCTATAATACTCTTGGTAGCATAAGTCATAGGTCTATAATATAAACATTTTAATAGCACATATTAATACTAGCACTCATTAATACACATATTTATGTTTGCCGCAAAATTCTAGTTAAGTCAATGATAAATAATTTTAGAGAATATGTTTGGAAGGTCACTTTTGCTCACAATCATCACTTATTTCTCTAAATCAAATAACCATTACTTCAACAAATTCGCGCAAAACATGTCATTCTATAACATCCAAATAATCATCTGTACAGATGGAAAGAGAATGAAAAACTAAATAAGTTTACTATTCACAATAGTGTCTAATTCATGTTGCAATTCCATCATTTTAATCATGGAAAAATCAATGGTTAAGATCATATCATGCATACAATTACAAATTTATCAACATGTTGAAGTCATATCAAGAATGTAACCGTACAGATGTAAAGATTTTTGTAAAAAACCATATGTCAAAATTCAATGATCTAATGATTTGAATTTAATAATCAAAATTTAACTGTTCATGTTACATCACAACACATATTTTAGATTTGCAAATTACAACATGAATCTGATAAATGTAACTGTACGGAAGTAAAGATCATGCAAAAATATGTTAAGGTACAGTACATGACTTTTGCCAAAAATCACCAGAAAGCCTTCATCTTAAGCCATAAAAAAAATTGAACAGGCCAGATTAACCCTTTCTTTTTTAATACTGGTTTAGTTGGACCGGCCGGTCTGACGGGCCCAATTTGGTCCAGGCCTGGTTTGGGCCTAGACCAGGCTCGTTGGGTCAGGTCATGGTCCAGGCCTAGGTTTGGGCCTGGACCAGCTTCCTTTTTTTTTTTTTTTAATCCGGGCCTGGCCGGGCCGAGTGGGTAATGACCCGTGTGGGTCATCTTCCCCACCCGGTGGGTCTGCAAGCGTCGTGGTGGTTACGGCACTACCCCGCGCACACCAGAAAGAGGTCTGGACAAACTTCCGTCAACCGACGATCACACCGGTGGGGTATTTCGCTAGAGAACCCTCCAAATTCCGGTGATCGACCGATTTTTCTTTTTTTTTCTAATGGTTTTCAACCGACTTTATTTGGGAGAGTGTTGCAATCATTGTGGCACACCTTTTAATAAAAAAAATCACTGAAAAAAAGTCCTTGTCTCTGTGTAAAAAAAAAAAAACACCGAAACATCAATCAACACGAGAACACCCATATATGCTATGATACCAATGTAGAAATTAATCGAATACAAATCATGTAAAGCGAAATAAATTAAATGGAAAAGCAGAAACATTACCAAGATCCTCTCGGGGGTGTTCCACGCATTTAGTGTTGTCAAGGTGATTGGGACCACAATGTCACGGATTCCCAACGTATTCCACAGTCCAAAAGCACCACTCTCTACTCAATAAAAATTCTTTGCAATTTTCTCGTGATTTTTACTGTTCACATCCCCTTAATTTATTGGCTTTCTAGAGAATCAAATCTCCTTGATTTTGTCCAATTTCGGATGTGGTAGAGATAGGATAACTATCAAATAGTACTTATCTTAAGGTGTATATTAAGGGGTTATCCCATTAGATAACTCAAGATAATAATAATCTGATTATGATAAACATTATCAAATTCTAAGATCTCTAATGACATGATGAAATTCCAACAAAGATGATCTACTGCATTTTGATGTTGCAACCACAAGTCGAAATGAATCTCTTCAAGGCTTAGTAATTTAAATTTGGAATTACATGAAGTTACTAAGGCTGTGTTTGGTTCGCGATTCGAAAATAATGATACAATTCAAAAAGAAAAAAATTGGAAAACAACTTTTTATTGTTTTATAAAAAAAATTTAACAAAAAAGTGAAAAAATTGTTTTTGAAATCTTTTGAATCAAACAAGTTTTCGATGTTTTCAAATTTTCAGATACAAAAAAGTGTATTCGAATCACAAACTAAATACGGCCTGAGGAATTGTATTCGGATCCAAGACCTTAAAAAAAATAAATCAGCTAATCTCAATTCAATACAGGTTCACCAATGAGTCCAACTTAAATACATAGTCATCAATTGAGAGATGATCCGTTTTTAATGGATTGTATTGCAGATCAAAGTTTTAAAAGACAAGATTGAGATGTAGCGACATATGTTGAAGCAAGAGCATTCTAGATTTCATACGTTGTGGAGTGACTCACGATCTAGTTGATCATCGATTCGACAAGAGATGCCAAAAACCAGCTCATAACAACTCCGATGTAATGCTACTGAGAGGTGTACTACGGATTGATCTCCCTTTGGTGTACATCAACAAATTTAGATGGGCAAGGTCTTGTGCCATTAATGACTTCTTCCAATCCATTTGCAATTATCATATTCGATAGTTGATTCTTCCATAAATAATCATTCTTGTCTTATTTCATCGTAAAGTTTGGTAACTCCATACTTATAGGTGCTGCTGAAAATTAATTTATAAGTGGTTTATATACTCATCAAGATGATAGGGGTGCTTGATTTTTTCTCCATGATTAATGAGACATTATATACTGTTTAACCTTTTACTCATGGAAGAAGAAAGAACATCTACAAACAAATGTCTTGACATCTAATTAATAACGTTCTAACTAAAACATTATTTTAGGGCATTTTTATAAAATAATTAGTAAACGGGCACGCATATTGCAAATAAATTTAATAATATCCTTTTTTATTAATTTATAATTGATAAACTATGAAAAAAGAAAATAATTCTGCAAGTAGATTTGAAAAAAAATAGAAGTACATAAAATGAAGTAAAACAAATAATAAAATGAAATTAACACCAAGATCCAGACACTCACCTTTTCCTTCACTAATTCTATAAAACCTTCTTTTTCGTGTTTACATGCCTATAAATACATAGACCCTTTGTGGCAACCATCGAGGGGAATCTTGCACACGGGCATTTTTGGCATAAATCACCTCTTCTCTCAAATTGTTTGGTTCTTCAGTATAAACTATCCTCGTCTCTCTGCCCTTGACCTTGGACATCTAGTGTACAACTGCACTATGAGCAGGTGCCCATAATATATTAAGAATATTATTGTAGATCATAAAATATTAAATAAAAAATGTCGTAAATTCATGGTTAAGCCCAAAATAAATTTGTTGGATCCATAAATTAGACTAAAAATAAATTCATAATCAAACTCAATACAAGGCCCAAAACCAAGCCCAAGCCTATTATTTGTAAGTTTTTAAAATTAGGTAAATTATTGGTGAAATGCTCAAAATTAGGTATAATGCAATACATGTGTATGACCAAGATTAATTTTTGGATATTTAATTGTGTGGTGTGGATTGTATTTGATCTAGTATAAATACCCCCCCCTATATAGGTGGTTTAAGCATCAAATAAATCATCGAGTGATCAAACAAGAGATCAAAAGTCATTCTCTACTTCTTGTCCTCAGTGTTCTTCTAAATCAAGAGAGAGAATCTCATTGTTCTCTCCTTGAGTGTGAAAAAAAGGTTGTAAATTACTATTCACAGTAAAGTTTTTATAGTTTTCCCGTGGATGTTTCTCTCAAATCGAGGGTTTTAACACATAAGATCTTTCTATTTTTTACTTCTTTACAGTTGTTTACATCTTGTTATTTAGTTGTATTATATTGCATATGTTGCTTATTCCCCAATAAATAGTATCAAAACCTCTCTTGAAAGTCTTAGTATGCTCTGTGGTTGCGATTCTGCCTGATCTTCCACATTAGAAAGGTCTCTCTTGAGATACGTTACTATTTACGTATAATACCAAACACTTTTGGTGTTAGTCAAATCTTGTACCAATATTTGGCGTCGTCTGTGGGGACACGAGCAAAAAGTCATAAACTAGCTAAGTCACCATGAGCCAAGAATCAGAACTTCATCTTGCTACTGACCCAATAGCTTCAACGCCAGCCGAAGAGCAACCGACCTCTCATCTTCGCCCTCAACAAAAACGAGGTCGATCCAAGGGAAGGGTATGAACATCGGCTAAGAAGGAACGCACACAACGAGCTCGGCTAAGCAATCTTGAGAAGATTGTCGAAGGTATAACGCAAATGCTACGAGAGCAACAACAAGCTCAGGAAGGAGCCCTGCCCTCATAACAACCCAGCAGATCAATGTCGTCATCACAACACAAGAGGCATAAAGACGAAGGTAGCGAAGCTCGACTGAGCCAAGAACGTGACAGGCCTGCACCACCGAATTCCCTATATTAGAGCAACAAATAGAGTCTCGATGTCGGAGCCTTTCCACAAATAAACTCAAATATTCATCGGGTACCAAGAAGAGAGAGGCAGAATCTTCGAAGAATTCCCAACACGAGACGACCTCCATCAAACCCGATCCCTTAGAACATCCACCAAAGAAGAAGGCAAAAATGGGGAACATCGACCCCACCAACCTCAAACATTACGCCTAAGGAAGTCACCCATACCATATGCTGAAGAAGACGACTTTATGAATGCAGATTCCCCGTCCGTTGAGGAAATCCACGAGGCCCCATTTCCATGGAAGATCAAGACCTCCAAGATCGAAATATATGATGGCATGAAGGATCCCCGTAACCATGTCGATACCTACAAAGCATGGATGGAATCGAAAAGTTATTCATTCCATACCATATGCCTTGGGTTATGGTTCACATTGGCCAAAGATCCGACTATGAAGTGGTACCAATCCCTAGAGCCTCAGTCAATCACCTCTTTCGTATAGTTGTGTCGATATTTCATCAATCACTTCATTGGGAGTAAGGAGAAGAGGAAGCCAACAAAATTCCTCTTATCGATACAACAGAGAGAAGGAGAAAGTTTGAGAAGCTATGTGAAGCAATTTAACAAGCAGCGTCTGGGCGTCGACGACTACTCAAATGGAGCTGCCTGATCGACTTCTAAGACCAGACTCAGACCTGACCAGTTACATTTCTCATTGTCAAATAAACTTGCTCGAACTTATGTAGAGATCCTCTCTAGAACGGACTAATACATAATGGTTGAGGACATGGAGGAAGCAAAACACACCGAGTTCAAGTCCTAGATAGAAAATTCTAAAAAAAAAAAAGAAGTTCAAGCCAGAAAATAACCAATGAAGGCAGAAAAAAGATAGGTAGGAAATGAAGGCGCTGGCAGAGCGAAGAGATCGGAATAACCAATTACCTCAAAGCAGATTTGACAGTTATACTCCCTTAAACACGTTCGGAGAACAGGTTTTACTTGAGATCCAAGGAAAGGATTTTGTCCGATGGCCCCAAAAAATTCAGACCCCAACAGAATATAGGGATCGGAGAAGATACTACCAGTTCCATAAGGATCATGGTCATGACACATCTCAGTGTTTTAACCTTAAAAAAGAAATTGAAACCCTCATTCGAAGGGGGTACCTCAGAGAATATGCGCAAGATCCCGAACCCACGGGGGAAAGAAGAGATGAACCACCACAACCACCGTGAAGAGACGCTGCAGCACCGATTCGGGAAATTCGATCCATCTTCGGTGGAGAACCAGGCCTAAGCTCCAATCGATCTTTGAAAGCCCATGCTAGGTGTGCTCGACAGAAAATTTGCAGCCTAGAATCAAGAACTGGGAAATTGGCCTGGGGGTGGATTTCTCGATTACATTTACTAAAGCAGAGGCGCGACATGTGCATCATCCACATAACGATGCGTTGGTGGTAACAATGAATGTAGCAAACTATAAGGTGCATCGGATATTGGTAGACAATGGAAGCTCTGCAGACATTTTGCTCTGGTCCGCATTTGAACAAATGGGACTGAATTCAGATCAACTAACACCCTCACCATCACCACTGATCGATTTCACAGAGGTAGGCATAATGCCTGAAGGAAGAATCATGCTATCGGTAACAGCAGGATACGGTGACCAAAAAAAAACTGTGATGTTTGATTTTCTGGTCGTAAAATGCATTTCATCGTCTAATGCAGTGGTGGGCCGCCCTTTACTAAATCAGCTCAGAGTCATCGTCTCCACTTACCATCAAGTCATGAAACTCCCTACTGAAGAAGGAGTCGGTGTAGTCCATGGCAGCCAAAGTGAGTCACGAGAATGCTATGCGGTGGCTATGAAAGGGAAAATCATAGAAAATTCTCAGATCACAGGAGATAGTTTTAAGCTGCAGAGAGGCAGACACCTATCACTCGACATACAAGAGTGACAACCTTTGAGGACCTCGACCCAAGAGAATGAAACAACAACTTGGAGGCTTCACAAGGAGAGTGGAAAGATGTACCATTGGGAACGGATCCAACAAAAAAGGTGAAGGTCGGAACGCAGTTGGAACCAAAGCTCACTAGAGCACTAATCGACCTCTTAGCATAGCACCAAGACATTTTTGCATGGTCCCATGCTAACATTCCAGGCATTGGAACCGACATAATTGTGCACAGATTAAATGTCAACCCTGGAGCTATGCCCGTGCGACAGAAGAAGAGGCCATTGGGGCCAGAGATAGCCCAAGCCCTAGAGGAGGAAGTCCATCGATTAATCGAAGTCAATTTTATCCGAGAAGCAATGTACCTAGATTGGTTGGCCAACGTAGTGATGGTGAAGAAGCCAAATGGAAAATGGAGGACTTGAGTAGATTTCACCGACCTGAACAGTGTTTGTCCAAAGGATAGTTTCCCCTTTCTAAGGATAGATCAACTAGTGGATGCTATTGTAGGTTATGAGCTGTTGAGCTTTATGGATGCTTACTCAAGATACAATCAGATCAGGATGCACTCAATTGATCAATAGAACACCTCGTTTATAATAGATCGCGGGTTGTATTGCTATAAGGTGATGTCATTTGGTCTGAAAAATGCAGGAGCCATCTACCAAAGGTTTATCAATCGAATGTTCACTGATAAGCTCGGGCATATTTTGGAGGCCTATGTGGACGACATGCTAGTAAAGAGTCGCACTTCAAAGGATCACCACGCCTACCTTAGAGATGTCTTTGATGTCCTACGACATTATCGGTTGCGGCTCCACCCAAAAAAGTGCATCTTCATTTTAGCACAGGTAAGTTCTTAGGCTTCATGATCAGCTAAAGAGGGATTAAGGCTAATCCAAATAAGATACAAACAATTCTGGACATGAAAGCACCAACAAAGCTTAAGGAGCAGCAAAGACTTAATGGATGTATCACCACCCTTAACAGGTTCATTTCTAAATCTACCGATAAGTGCTTACCTTTCTTTAAATTGTTAAAGTCTGGGAAGGTAAAATGGGACGAAGAGTGCGAGGAAGCAATTGTGGCACTAAAAAGCTACCTAAGCAATGTTCCCCTTCTCTTAAAGCCTATCTCCGGAGAAAATTTGTTTCTGGTCCTATCTGTTTCAGGGGCAGCAGTGAGTTTAGCACTCGTCAGAGAGGAGGCTGGGACTCAGAAGCCAGTTTACTATATTAACAAGTCCCTGCATGAAGCGTAAACTAAATACCTAAAAATTAAAAAGCTAGCCTAAGCGTTGATCACGTCCGTTAGGAAGTTGCAACCTTATTTTCAGGCCCACACTATAGTAGTGCTCACCCAACACCCCTTGAAGCTGGTTCTCCGAAAACTTGAGACTTTAGAAAAACTAATCAAATGAGCTATTGAGCTTGGAGAATTCAACATTGAATATTGCCCGCGGACCGCGATCAAGGGCAAGCTTTGGCTAATTTCCTCAGTGAATTCCCCACATCTCCAACCAGAAAAGAAGAAACAGGTTCAGTTAGTGAGTTACCCTGGAAATTGTATGTGGATGGTTCTTCTTGCAAGTAAGGCTCCGGAGTCGGTATCGCCCTAGTATTCCCTAAAGGCGACAAATACCTTTGCGCCATACAATTTGGTTTCTTCGCTTCTAATAATGAAGCAGAGTACGAGGCTCTCTTAGCTGGCTTGTGGACTACTAAGAAGTGGGAGGTCAAGAACATTCAAATCTACAGTGACTCACAACTTATCACTGGTCATGTCACCATGGAATACACTGCCAAGGAAACGAGGATGCAAGGCTATTTTCGGATAGTCCAGAGAACATTAGCAAGGTTCGAGAAGTTTGAGGTAATCCAAATACCTTGGGCAGAAAACTCTCTCGCTGATGCTTTATCAAAACTAGCCTCGTCCTCCGATGCGGAGATGATAAGGCAAGTACCAATAGAATTCCTGCCCTCCAATACTGTAGAAGTAGAAATGCACCTAGGATGCATAGAAAAAACCAAGTCCTGGATGAACGAGATTGTGAACTACTTACTATACGACAAGCTCCCAGACAACAAGAATGAAACAAGAAAAATACAAAAACGAGCAACCCGATATACAATTATCGATAGGCAGCTCTACAAGCGAAGTTTTTCCCGACCCTACCCAAAGTGCGTGAGAGAAGAACAAACCCAGGCGGTGCTCGAAGAAGTACACTCCAGAATCTGTGCAAATCACTCAGGAGGGAGAAGCCTGACCCACAAGATTCTACATCAGGGTTATTTCTGGCCAACCATGCATAAAGTGGATGTGGAGTTAGCTCGAAAATGCGATAGTTGCCAGTGTTATGGCACAACCATCAATTAGCCTCCAGAGAACCTCACTCCCATCCAAAGCCCGTGGTCATTCGCCTTGTTGGGGATAGACATCATAGGTTCCCTCCCCATCTGCAAAGGCAGAGTAAAGTTTGCAGTTGTTACGATCAACTATTTCACCAAATGGGTAGAAGCCGAGGCACTAGCCCAAATAACTGAGAAGAAAACCACAAGATTCATATGGTAGCCAATTGTTTGCCGGTTTGGAGTACCTCATGCCATCATCACAGATAATGAAAAATAGTTTGACAATGTCGGATTCATCTCGTTCTACTCTGACCTAGGCATCAAACACTTCTTCTCATCACCAGCTCATCCGCAAGCCAATGCAGGTCGAAGTCGTAAACAAAATCGTTAAGAACACCCTCAAGGCTCAGTTGGAGGCAAAGAAGGGCACTTGGGCTGACGATCTCTCGCAGGTGTTATGGTTGTATCGTACCACAGAAAGAACCGTTACCAGAGAAACCCCATTCGCTCTTGCCTTCGGAATGAAGGCAGTAATCCAAATAGAAGTCGACATACCCAATCTCCAAACAGAGTATTTCGACTAAAAATCAAACTCGGAGGCTATCGGGTTGAACCTCGACTTACTCAAAGAAAAAAGGGAAGCAACTAGGCTCTGGACCACAGTTTGCCAACAGTGCATTTCCCGATACTACAACAGATCCTCGATCATTTAAGGTCAGAGACCTAGTGTTGCTAAAAGTGATTCAGAACACCAGAGAGCCCAGAGAAGGAGCCTTTGGCCCAAATTGGGAAGGGCCCTACAAAGTCACATTGGTCTTGAGGCCGGGGGTATCTGAGTTGGAGGACTTAGAAGGAAGAAAATCTAGAAACCATGAAATGCCGAACACTTGAAGTTATACTACCAGTGAGAACAACAATGTAAAGGGTTTCAAACCCCAAGTTTCTACATCGATGAATAAAATGCTTCACCAAAATTTTCTCCCAGGAAAAGCTCACATGATGAGGCTGACTATAGTTCTACAAGTACCTTGGGGCTTGAGATAATCTCGGCTACCAGGAGGAAGATCTACTGATCCTATAGTGCCTTGGGGTAGGTCTTAACTTATCACAGGAAAGGAGGTTGCAAAACCTTATAGTGCCTTGGGGTAAGTCGTAACCTATCACCAGGAACGGGGTCGGGCTCTAAGCCCTAAAAGTACCTCATAGTGCCTTGGGGTAAGGTAAAACTTATCACCAGGAAGGAGGTCAGGCCCTAAGCCTTAAATGTACCTTATAGTACCTTAGGGTCTTAGCTCGGCACCCGGGAAGGGGGCATAGCCCTATAATGCCTTGGGGTAGGTTTTGACCTATCACCAGGAAGGAGGCTAGGCAATATGCCTTAAAATGCCTTACAATACCTTAAAATCCAACATAAAGCTCGGTGTTCGAAAAGAGGAGCAAATCTCACAGTGCCTTGAAATACAAAACACCTCGAGGAATACAACTAAAAAGTAAGTATAAAAACTCATAGTCAACTACATCGACAGTGTAGCATGGAAACTACAAATGTTATAGTGCCTCGGGGCTTTCGAACGAATCGGTAGTCACCGAGATGAAGGGCTTTAGCTTTAGAATACCTTGGGGGGCACCTTGCGACAAGCTTGGTACCTAATTTAAAAAAAAATGTAAGCTTAGGAATTTCATGGCAATTAAAAAAATTTTGACTATGTGTTGTCTCAAACTAAGACACGTAAGAAATCTCACCTCCTCACACTAGCAATAGACCTTTTCCTGAGGAGGAAACAAAATCCCCCGAGACTTGCCGGCGTGGCAAGCTGGGCACCCAAAGGATAACCCAACCTAGGAGTTGGCCAAACTTGTGGCCCGTAGAAGGAACAATATTTTGCAACATGTGGGGTTGGCCAAAATTAGCTCCAACACATGTCATTGATAAAAGTACATATTGATTAATATTCACTTATGATCATATATAGTTGGTAATATGAGCCAAGTGGGAGATTGTTAGTGGGTCATGATTATAACTCGCATTAGTGGCAATAATGGCGGACAATGTGGGTCTCAAACCACATAAAAAAATACAATTATTCTCCACTAACCAAAATGGATTGCCCGCTCTCCATTAATCAAACAATAATGGCCTTGCAACGTGTAGAGTGATCGCGCGTGAAATAATAATAAATTATAATTTATCGATAATTGGCAAAGGAACTCGAGAACGTCAACAAGTGGTTGACGATTAGGTAATCCTAATCCTATCCAATTAGAAATAGTGAACCAAGTTGATAGCTTTATAAACAACTCTAGCATTCCTCATTTTTGCTTCTCAAAGCAAAAGAGAAAAAATCGTGTAGGCAATAACGCAAAACCGATCTGATATCCGAGGAACGAAAGGTGATCTCTGCCAATCACAAGACATGTTTGCCAGGAGAATAATGGATCCAAGGGTGATGGATCCTCTAATAAACACTCTTATAGATGATATGTATAACCATGGAATGGAGAGGCGAATTGTAGATAAAGAAGGAAAATTGTTTATGGAATTCCATGAGATGTACACTTGGGATTGGACATGGGAACAAGCAAGCACATTAATAGTGCTCTGGGCCATAATCGGTAGACCGATCATTAGAGTTATGGTACATCATGTATTTTGACAAAACTACCCTGAGTATGTAGTAGATAGTTTTTGGCATGGACTTTGGGAGTCGGGACTGCCTATAACAGTTATATACAAATATAGCTAAATATGAGTCACAACTATGTAAATCCACAAATAATTATATTATTGATAAATAAAAATATATATATACATTGTTTAAATAAAAAAAGGGTTCTAGTCACCCAATTTGCCTTCAGAGCCTGAAACTAGTTGACTCAAAAGCTGATCTTGCTCATCGCGAAGCTCTGTGTTCTCTTCCAACGTGGGGTCGAAAGAATCCCTTAGACCAACAACCTCTTCCTGTAAGGCAGAGTTTTCCTGCCGTAAATTTGTAGTCTCATGCTGTAAATCACTTGTTTTATGATGAAGAACGATGATCTCCTAATATAAATTTCTCGTTCTCATCAGCTAAAGATTTCACTAGATATTCCGCAAACGCTATTCTATTATCCTTATTATTTGCTTGTTCAACCATAATTTCTACCTCTTTTTTGTGATAAATTTCTTAGCTCCAAGGATAGAGTGTGGTGTGTAAAAGCTCCCTAAACAAAAAAAAGGAAAAATAAATCTTAGTTCAAAAAATAAATAAATAAAGTAAAATAAAATAATTACCTTAGAAAGTTAGGACAAAGCTTTAAGCAAGCGTTTCTCAGGAGACATAGATAAATATTTTTCCACCTTAGCTTCACGAATGTTGATTACATGATCATCACAATCTAGCCCAGTGAAACCAGGCCTCGATTTCATGTCATCTTCCTTATTGGAAGGTTCAACTACATCGGCCTGACTAGATGATCCGACCGCAACAGAGGAAAAATCAACCTTAAGACCCCTACGAGGACGTTTTGCTCTGGTTCAATAGTGGTAGCAGGCAAGTCGGTACTGGGATTGAGACTAGTTCCTTCTTCGCCCTTGAACGAATCCATCTTACTATATCAAAATCGTAGCTTAGAAATGTGCCCTTATACTAGGAAAATGTAGAGACACAAATGCAATTGAACATGTCACGACTGATTATCATGACAAAGATGAAATTAAAAGCACCGACAGCAACATGACAAATTAGATTTCCATCTATAACAATTATTTAATACCCATTTGCTAAGTGGCATTTCCACTAAGAAACAAATGGAGAAAGCACTGAGCCAGGTGGCTCTAATTAATAACTTGGGGCACTAATAATACTTGATCGAGATTGATTCGGCTCCGACCAACCATCGATTAGCCAGAACCTGAGGGGTAGATGTTGGACCATAAAATATTAAACCAAAAATATTGTAAATTCATGGTTAAGCCCAAAAATAAATCCTTGATCAAGCCCAATACAAGGCCCAAAACCAAGCCCAACGCAAGGCCCAAAACAAAGTCGAAACCCATTATTTGGAAGTTTCTAAAATTAGGTAAATTGTTGGTGAAATGCTCAAAATTAAGTATAATGCAATACATGTGTATGGCCAAGATTTAGTTGTTGATATTTAATTGTGTGGTGTGGATTGTACTTGATTTAGTATAAGTACCCCTCCCCCCCCATATGGGAGGTTTAAGCATCAAATAAATCATCAAGTGATCAAATAAAAGATCAAAAGCCATTCTCAATTTCTTCTTCTAAATCAAGAAAGAGAGAGTCTCATTGTTCTTTCCTTAAGTCTGAAAAAAAAGTTATAAATTACTATTCATAGTGAATTTTTTACAGTTTGCCCGTGAATGTTTCCCTCAAATTGAGAATTTTACTATGGAAGATCTTTGTGTTTTTTACTTCTTTACAGTTGTTTACATCTTGTTATTTACTTGTATTATATTGCATATGTTGCTCGTTCCCCAATAAATGGTATCAAAACCTCTATTAAAAGTCTTAATATGCTCTACGGTTGCAGCTCTACTTGATTTTCTATATCAGAAAGGTCTCTTGAGATGCATTACTATTTACATATAATACTCATCACTTTTTGGTGTTGGTGAAATTTTGCACTAACAATTGTTGAGGGCGTATAAACTCCAAAGTTGATTTATATAGACCTTTTTGATAAGTGATGGGAGATTAACGTGAAGTAGAAAGATTATATTGAAGAGCTTCACTGTGAATTAAGATTTGGTGTTTGGCAATTAGAAACCAGATATTAGATTTGAGAGAATGAGGTAGTTAAATGTGGAAAGTTGTGATTGTTGGGAAGGTACGGGAATATAGTCGATTATTTGAAATAAACGTTGGTCATTGTATAGTTTCGATGATAACCTAGATATGGTCATATATAGAATATTTTAGAAGTCTGCAGAAGATTCAAGCAGCACATCAAGTGAGTTGGAAATTTTTTTAGCTAATTGCATCATCTTCCTTTTGTCTCGTGTTTTCGTTGTTGACACTAGGTCCCAAAACAATATTTATCTTATAATTATTATTATTATAATAAGTCGGTTATATATTATTATAGTTGGGAAGGTACGGGAATATATATATATATATGCGCCCTCAACAGGGCACCCATATGGGGGCTCCCCTATAAATAGGGGTACCCTTTATAGGGGTCCCTCTCCTCATTTTTTTTCACGGTATTCCTTCTCTTTCCCTCTCTTGCTCTTTCCCTCACTTGGAGATTTCTCTTCTTTCTTTAAGATTTTTTCTCTCCTCTTGAAATTCTCTCTTTTTTGAGATTCTCTTGAAAACCCTCCATCCTTGTGGTGCAGAACTGCTGCCTTCGGAAGGAATCACCAACGTCAGATTTTCTCTTTTTTTGAGACTCTCTTGGAAACCCTCCATCCTTACAGTGCAGAGCTGCTGCCTTCAGAAGGAATCACATTTTCTCTTTTTTTGAGACTCTCTTGGAAACCCTCCATCCTTGTGGTGCAGAGCTTCTGCCTTCAGAAGGAATCACCAACTTTGGAAAGCGTACAAGTTGAAGGTGAGAAGCAAAACTTAGGTTTGCGTGTATTATTTCTTTTTATAAAGTTTTCATATATGTATCATAATTATTTGATATACATGCATAATCTCAATTCATACATATATCATGTTATTTGATATATATATACATTATTTCAATTATATTATCAATGTTGAGATTATGTCATATTGTACCTTAACATTTGGATCGTATATCGTCATATTGCTGAATTGGCAATTGATTCTATTAGTCAGACTTAGTCTTGTCCCTAGTACCATTAAATTGTAAACGGAAGGCAACCATGCTGTTATAAAAGACTTGGTGTTTAAACTTGTCCATTGTAACCCACCTCTCAGCCTGAGGACTGGTCTAGTTAATTCTCTCAAAAGCTAGCCTAAAAGATATAAAGTCCACATGTCTGTCCTTTAGACTCAAGAGTTGCCGCACATGTGTAGTAGGCGTGATGAAGGAATACAATGGTCAAGGATAGAGACTATCCTGATTTATGTACATGTCTACATGCACATGCATAGCATATCGGTAGTCACGTAACCACCTAGAGACTTGAGAAGTGCTGGCCCCAATTAATTATTATCGCAGAATGCCTTGACTTAGTTAACCTCATGCGGTATTTGTCCACTGGAAGGACATGTACGGACCGGGTTACATATATTCCCTGGCAAGGGACGTACAATGAGAATTCAGGTTGAACACCAGGAAAGGGACATTATACGTGAACCTAGGATAGTATCAAGGCATAAACTTCCTCGTTACAGTGTTTTACGTGTCTACCCATTCATGCATTTATATGATTGATGATGATTGTATTGTTTATCTTATGATTATAATTATGATGAACTTGTTATAAATTGACATAGTCCACGAAATATCTACCTTTCTCACTGAGCGAAGGCTCATTCTGTTGTTACCATTTACAGGAGCTTGAGGCGGTCTAGATGAGGGTTTTATGGACCCTAGTTTTTGTGTATACCTTAACTAATTATTCTATTAGTTAGGATGATTTGAGAGTGTGTTCCCGTGGCAGTCTTCATAATGCCCGCTTTTGTACATAACTTCTATATAATAAATGAAAAGAATTTTTTTTGCTACATTGTATTCCTGTGCTTTGTATTCTATTATAACTACTTGCATTCCGTCTATGTGAGTTTCGTCAGTCTAGACGGACCTCGGCAGGGTGTGACACTTGCTCTCTTTGTTCGACTGTGAAACAAATACCCATCAATTGGTATCTATATATACCTAATACTGCAAATCCTCTTCTCCAATAATTTAACAATATAAGCTTTGTTGTTCCTCTTCTGCCCTACCCATTAAAGTCTTTTTCTTCGTTCTTCCACTTCTGCATTCTTCGTCTTCTTTATAATAATAATATTAATAATAACATATAGTTGCTTTGTTAGTTAAGATTTGATTTTTGGGAAGAGAATTGTCAAATCCTTTTAATTACTGCAACTTTTATTTTTGTTTGAATTCATGTATGATGAGCTTAGAAAATATGTTGTTGGAAGAGTATGAAGGGCGGATTGAAATCAACTGGGCACCATGTCCTCGTTGTAGCTATATGAGCTTTTCATATTCGGGTCTTTGTATTAATGTACTTCTAAAAATTTTTCACACCTTGTAATAACATGATGATATACTATTTTTCTTAAGGCATGATATTATGCAAATGCATCCTACCCTATCATCATGTAAATCTAATCTATAAGGTTGGTTTGCTTTGTGCGCGCGTTATGTTATGGATACCCTTAATCATGAGATAAAAGTTAGGCTGAATTTTTATAATTTTTAATATTGAAGTTATATATTTGTATTACATTCAAAAAGAGTCCTCAAGATTCTATTTTAAGATCAACTAAAATGAATGACAAGAAAATAAGTTTAATTATCATTCTAATTTCATTTTACGCAGCTTATATTAATTTGATTGAGTTCAATATGATTATTAGCTAAATGTGTTTACTTTCATTTGATATGCTATGTGTGTTTGCTAGCGGTGCTATGGATTGAAGTTGGATATTAGAGTGAAATAGAATTTCAACCAAATATATTACTGAGGTTATAAATTTTATACAACTTGCAAAGAGCCACTTAAATGAAAATGGCAAGACTCGATGCCCATGTGTAAGTTGTTTGAATTATGTATGGCATAACATTAAGATTATCAACGTTCATTTGACCAAAAAAAGGTTCTCTAGAACATACACAAAGTAGATATGCCATGGAGATAACGATAAAGTTGTACCTCCACCAAATGTTGTAAAAAACAATAAGTCATCTGAAGAGGATGTCAAGGTTCAAGGAATTGAAAATGATGGTTGCTTACTAATATTAGAAGACATTACATGAAGAAGCTATGTTGATATTGGAGAAGTGGATGATACACACGAGGAGAATATGGACAATGTAGATCAACTTTGAAATAAATCAATTTTCAAAGTAGATAATGAGTTGTATCATAAAGTTTTGGTAGGGTAATAATTTATGTTCTATTAGGTTTACATTGATTATCACATAATTAACACTTGTAACTCTTATTATCTTGTAGGAAAATTTTCAACTTCATTTGCATTTAAGATTTGTTGAGATACGAATGATTTACAAATAAATACTTCTTATTGAATATGGAGAGGTCAACTTCATCGTCGCTTTAAGTTTGTAGGAGGGGCAACTAATATAGAGGTTGCGAAAAGGGAAAAACCAACTTCAGTTGATTTAGAAGATGATTGCAAATGACTTTGAGATTATTTTGCATATGAATCATTCCAAATATATTGGAAATCTATTATTTTAAATACTTAATTATATATGTATCTTATGAGAATGGTTAAGATTCATATCATCGATTTTATTTTTTATGTTAGTCATAATTTAAGAGCTATACAATGTTGAAGCTTCTTTGACTTTTAAAGTTGTGACTGAATGGTTAATTCTATGGTTCTGAATTTGTGAGTTTAGTTTTACATTGTGATTGAATAGTTGATCTTTTGCTTATGTTATTGGTTGTATGTAGAATAATAGTTTCTAGCTTACTTAGGCATGGATGTTTGCATATAGTCTAACTTAGATATGTATTTAAGTTATTTTTGCACATTGTGAAGTTAAGGTTGGTTATGACTTGGTTTTTTGGATGAGTGTAGTGATTATAAGTATGGTTTGGATTGGAGACACAAAAAAATGATATTCTTATTTAGTGGAGAATTTAAACTTCTTTATTTCTATAATTGCAACTATTATGGAGCTCTATTTTTTTAATCTTCATATGTGATTTATAAGAAACCAACTTTAATTAATAGATGATTGGAAATGACTTTGTGATTAATTTGCATCTGACATCTCTCCATCTGAAATCTAAATTGCTTTGTGGTTTTAAATTTATGAGTTCAAGTTTATATTGTGATTGAATGGTTGATCTTTTCTTCTAATATTGGTTGTATGTAAAATAATAGTTTCTAGCTTACTTAGGCATAAATGTTCACATATAGCCTAATTAGGATATGTATTTAATTTATTTGTATATCTTGTGAAGTAGAAGTTGGTTATGACTTATTTTTCTGAATGAGTTTAGTAATTTATATCTTCATCAGTACTCCTCCTAACTATAATTACATCAATTTTATGCTTGAATTAGTAAAAACAACTGATTAATTTGTTTTTGTTTTTATGTTTTGGCATGATAAAATAAATCAATGGAATTGATTTGGATTTGGGGATATGGATGAAACTATATTTGAATGTTTATTAGGTATTTACCATACAGATATTCAAAAACCTTTTTGCTGAAAATACAAAGGAGACGCTGTCATTTTTTTTCCCGCTAAAAGCCTAGAGATTAATTTATTGATAACAATATTTATTTGTCTTATTATTTGTGTTATTAATTACTCTTTTTATTTGTACTAACAAATTGTGCATTTTGCAGAAAAATCGGCGACTAATTCAAAAAATCAATCAAAGAGGGAATAGATGTAAACTAATGGGTCAGTCTCTACGCCCAACCTCCAATTCAAAACAACATTGGCTAAATACAAAAGTCAAAAGTGTTTTTGTAAAGTTTAAATGAGCTTTTAGATTGATTAATATTATTTTAAAAATGTGTATCTTATATTTATTTATTCATTAACAATTAGAAATGGTAGATATAAGATTTGAAAATCAATGGCCTCCAACTGAAGATAAAGTGAACATGTCGTATATCACGAACTATCATATTATGGAACGTGTTTTTAGTTATAGCTTTGGTTACCAGAAAGGATGTGCTAAGAAGGAAAAAGGCTTATCAAAATAGATATCATGAGCTTGCACAAGTACACATGGATCTTTTTGAGGTGGTCAGAACAACACAGAGATGGAACATCTTGTGGCAAAACTTATAGATAGGGTCACAAATATTGAGAATGATGTTCGTTAGATCAAAGAGGATATCGTGCCGTTATAAACACCTACGCCTATAGAGACCACATCTTAGTTATTGCTCACTTGCATAATAGTCATCTTTATATATTTTGTTACTTTTGTAAATTTTGACTTGTGCAAATTTTTATTTTTGTATGCATACTACTTTAGAACTTTATGGTTGTAGAAATTATAGTTTTGATGAATGAAAATGTTCATTCTTTGTATTGTTAATTTTTTTATTAATTTTTATTATTTGTAAAAATTAAAATTCCAAAAATATTACAGAAAAATGTTTTTATCAACTATTTTGTAATATCATAGCTTGGTAAGATATTTAGTAGTGAATTTAATATTTTTACTTACAAATTTCATTGTAAGTAAAAGTCTAGATTTGTTGTATTTTTGCATACTTTTACTAGCGAAATTAAATTTTTACTTACGACAATAAATTCATAAGTAAAAACAAAGCTTTTACTCACGAAGTTGTCTACAGGATTAAAACTTTTACTTGCAAATTTTTACCCTTGAAGTTGGTTTTGCAACTATAAATCTAAAAGTCGTAAGTAATACCATTACTTACAAAATTTGGACTTTTACTTACGAGTATAATTCGCTACTAAAAATCTTTTTTTTTTTTTTTGTAGTGATTCTTTAAGTTTCAAAATCAAAATGAGTTGATTCAATAGGGTTTTCAAAGCTTTCAATGTGTGCATCATTTGCATCATTCAAAAGTTTCATCAAACTATTCTTGAGTAATCAATGATGCAAATTAATGAGGTGAAAATGTTTGTAAGGTCTTTCCAATCTTTGAGCTTAATGTTTTATATCTTGTATTGATTAATTTGTGTTCTATGAGCTTCATTGTAATTGTTCTAAATAATTAGAACAAATATTTACTGTTTTCTCTCTTTGGTTTGATTCAAAAGTTAAATGATTGTAAATCACTTGTGATTCCAAGGTTGGAATCAAGTTTTTAGTTTATTCTTTGTCTTAAAAAGGGTTTATAGGTTCATATTTATCCTGCAAAAAGATATTATAGGTTCGTCTTAAGCCCGTAAAAAATATATGTTTGCATTGAACCTGTAATTCTTGAAGTGAAAAAAAAAAAGAAAAGAATATAACATGATTGACAAAATGAAGAGAACCTAATGCTTCCTCGACAACATGAATTATCATATATATATATATATATATTCCATTCAATCGAATAAATAAATATGTAGCAAGAAGGGAAAATATAGTTTAACAAAATGTACACAAGAAAAATGATGAAAACAAAATAACAAAAAGGAAAAGAGAAGATCTTACCTATTTTATGGACCGTTTACTGCTTTAATAACTCATTATTTTGTTGTTGGAAGATATATATATATATATGAGTTGCATATATGATTTAGAAGATGAAATTAATACTACATAGTTCTCAACACCTCTTCACCTACGATCATTACAATTACGGAGAGGTTTTCTGTCCTTAAAATAAGAGTGTGTTTGGTTAGTGAGAAAATGTCAGAAAAATATTAATTTTCTTGAGAAAATTCTATTTTATAGTGTTTGATTGGTAAAAGAGGTGAGAAAAAAGTTTAAAAAGTTTTTCTCAACCCCCCCTTTTTTCTCACCATAATTTTCTCAAGTAGGAGATGAGAAAAAAAAAATTCATGAGAAAATTTCTTTATACTAAATTTGAAGAGGTTATAGATATCTAACTAAATAACTAGCTACAAAAAAAACTTTCTTATGTTTAACCAAACAACCTTGAGAAAATTTTCTCAAGAAAATACTATTTTTTCATGAAAAAATTTCTTAGCTGCCAAACACACCCTAATTTCTAAATGCAAATGCCCCTTCTTCTTCAATGTGTAAAATTAGGGGCGACAAAACTTGTCCAAACACGATTGTTCGATTTTTACAAACTCGTTGTAAAGTTAGTTCGAACAATTTCTTTTTTACTAGAAACAACTCTAATGACCTTGGGGACCCACCCATGGGGTGTCAGGCCACACTTTGTGGGCCCACACTAATCTTCACTTAGGCATCACAAACCTCTGATTTACATGAATCCATTTTGGAAATTTGTCAAAGGGCTACTTCAGCACGTTACTTTCTCTCCATGTCTTGTTGCACATGAAACCTACATCAAGGATGCCTTTATCATGATGTGCACAAGTGCCCTTGCATTCGTATTTGTTAAATTGTTCGTCATCATCACTTGAACTCATGATCCATTGGTTGCTCCTCACACCTTTTATCAACTGTGCCAACTGCCTATTGGCGATTTGAACAAAATTATTAAGCAATTGGGCTAGGTCTCGATAGAATCCTTGAAGTTGAAAAATGTCATTGATGCCTTTTCTTGAAGTGATGTAAGTTGCCATAAAGCTACTAAGAAATATACATTTTCAATTCATTACATAAGGGTGTCAATGGATTGGTTCAAACCGCGAAACTGAATCGAACCAATGTGTTTAGTTTGACTTGTTTTGATTTTTAATATGTTCGGCTTGAAAAAAGCATAACCCTATAGGTTTGGTTCGGGTTGTGGTTTTAGGCTTTGAAAACCAATCTAAACCGAACTAAACTAATTCTAAAAGTAAAACTATTAATATTTATTTTTAATGTCTATATTCTTTTATGATATAAACATTCTCATAAAAAAATATATAATCATCTTGTATATAGTAAAGATTGTTTTTAAATTTTTTAAATACGCATTAGGAAAGTTAGAATTACTTTATGTATATATGTGTATAATTGATTATTTTAATTTATTTAATATATGTACATAAAAAATTTTAAACTGATCAAACTAAATCGATTATGTTTGATTTAGTTTGGTTTTGGTTGGTAATTCGGAATAAACAGATTAAGCTAAATCAAATTGAACTCGATTATATTTGATTTGGATTAGGTTTGAGCATTAAACCAATCCAAACTTAACAGATCCTTAAATTGTACGCCCGGTCAATAGCTCTCCTCTACTATAAGGGGGTTATTTAATCCGTATCATCAATACGTAAATAAAGAAGGAAAAAAAAGAGGATAGGCTTATTTATAGTAGAATTGGCCAAGCTTAAGCCCAAAAGCCTTGGTCCATGACGCTTGCATATAGCTAAAGGTATAATATTAAATTTAATATATCTATATAAGCACACGTGTTAATCAAGTTAATCAAGCAACTCTTGACAATAAATCAATAACTTGGGTTTTGACATCAAATATACATAATGAGCTATGCATGGTTTATCTTAATACGTCATCTTTTGTGGAATGATCATTATACTTGATTTTTTTTGGAGCAACTTATTTTGTATTTTGTTTCTGATGTCTGTCAAAATGATCAGAAGATGCACTAGATAATGAAAGTGTGCAATCCTAATTAAGCCTTTGGGAGTTCTAAGTTCAGTAAGACCTTTTCTATATATGTTGATGTATATTTTCTATCTTAATTTCCTTTGTAACACTACATCCTATAATTAATTAATAAGATTAAACCATGATGTTCTTCTCTAGCAAGCTCCTTATGATTATTGGTCATTTTACAACTATTATCATCAATATAATGATAATTTATGTAAATTTGCTCTTTATTTTATTACATATGGGAGGTGTTGGGAGACTTTCTTGCCAGATTTGATGCTTCCTTTATAATCAAACGGGGTCCACCCACTATTATTTCCATTTCCTCACCACTTTTCCTTCTAGATTCTTCTTATTCTACAAGTAATTCATCTTACATTAGAAAAGTTGATGTGCATTAGAGGAGACTTTCCATAAGAATCTATGTCAAATGTGTTAATTCATCTTAATAAATGCAATTAGCAAATATTATATATGGGCCTACAAGCTGTTAATTCATATTAATTAATTAGTTAATTTGTTAAATGGAATATTATTTACTAGCTAGCTAGAATCATAATTTTAAATGTGGCTGATTGACATGTAGTAGATATGTTCACATCTATAGATTCCACATAAACATGTAAAAATCTTATTTTTGACATTTGGTAGATATATTCACATGTGTATTTCGTAGATGCTTGCACACTCAACATATTCTTTGTAATTTGTAGAATAGATTTTAATTATAACCGTTGGATTGAAGAGTCAAACAGTAAATCTGACCATTCTTTAACAATAGTACTACAATATCCTTTTATTTATTTTTTAAACAACTTGAAAAGAAATAATATTGGACCAGTTATTTATTTCTGTTTTTATTTTTAAATGGTTGTTTTACTTGGAATTATTATTCCAACAGTTGAAACTGATCATAGGGTTAGGCCAATGTTACTATTACATTTTATGTTTAAATTAAATAATTATTTATTATTTTTATAATTTTTATTTAGTTCAAAAAGTCTAGATAATGGGGTTATTTTGGGGGTTATAACTCTTTGGAGTAGTGAGTGGTTATGAATAGTTACAGGTAGTTATGTATTTTATCTATTTAAGGAGAATGTATGAATGAAATGGGCCGGAGGAGCAAAAAATTATTATCAATGGTTTGATCTCATTTTGAAGGTTGTGTTTCCTCAACGAATCTATTTGATGTTTTTGTTCCCTCGAATGAATCAATTATCTATCTATTTTCTTTCAAATTTTATATTTTTTAGCTTTAGAAAATGATTTTGTATCAGCCAATCGATGAGGCAACTAAAAATAACACGGTTGGTGTGACGCTCCTAAAATTATTTCATCTAGCCCATAACCCAATTGCACTTTGCCCAAACTCTATGTGTTTCCTTGATATGGTTGGTGTTTGTTTGATGGTTGTTTAATGTTTGTATAGTTGATGCTTGATAATGTATATAAATATGTGTATTATAAATTGTATATGTGTCATGTTAAATTAAAGTATAATGCATATGTTATTATTTATGCATGGGTCCATTAAACTATGAATTGATATGGGTTATGATTGATTGAATAAAAGGATAAATAAGAATGAAAATTTGGTGTATTAAATGGATTGGACATTTAAAATACATGGAAGCATGAGATTGGTTAAAGTACATGTGGTTGGTATCGATAGTATGAGACCAACACATGTGAAGGTTGGTGCATGAAAGTAGACAAGTGTCTCATGCCCACTTCTCTTCTCCAAGGAAGTGCTAGAAAGTGAGGTGAGTGGAGGGAATCAAGGAAGTGCTAGAATGAGTGAAGGGAATCAAGGAAGTGCTAGAAAGTGAGGTGAGTGGAGAGAAAGGAAAAAAAATAAAAGAAAAGAAGAGAAAGGAAAGAAGAAGAGAAAGAAAGAAGGAGTTGCTTGAGGAAAATCTCTACAACGTTTTCATCAATGAGATGGATCTTCAGGATATATGGTCAGATTGAGTTCAAATTTTGTCAGCAAGTTCGTAGCTTATGGTTCTGCATTCTAAACGGTGGAGATCTTGATTAGAGGTTTCCTCTAAGAGATCTAACCTCTCAAACAAAGCTGGTTGGAAAGTCTGGATTTCTCGCGCTGTTTCGCTCAAACTTATAGATGTCCTCAATCTACCGTTGGATGGATATCAAATTTGGGTATGTAGTTTACAACTGATATTTCTGCATTCTGAACGGTGGAGAGATGTTTATGGGTTAAGTATGTTGTGTGATATAGTCATCTGAGTTCGAGTATTTGCAGCAGGAAAGGAGAAATTGTCTGATTAGAGACTTGTTCATCAAAGATACTTATCTTTTCGGTCCACCGTTGGATTGGGCTGATATTTGGACAGAAGGTTTGTTTCTTCACATACTTCAATCTGTACGGTTGATCTTGTGATTACATATTTCTGTTGGTAGATTGATACATCTGAACAGAATATTAAATGAAGAATCGGTAGGGTTGCTTGTATTAGACCTAAATTTAGAATATGAACTTAGACCTTTTCAAATAGTTTGCATATCAACTATGTTGACCTAGTTGTCATTGTTGATGAACCCATGATGCAAAATCAGTGATATACATGGCTGAACATGGTGACCTAGTGTAAATCGGCAATATGGCCTAAGTATGAAAAATTTCATATTTTAGGGCTTTGATGCTTTTGGCCTAAAATCATTGAATTTATGCAACTTATGTTTAATTAAGCATGATTAGGGTTGATTATGCTACTGATTTGGTGGTTGTGACCATATCATGGGTTAGGCCTGCTTGTGATCAAGTGACCCAATTTGGGCATGTTTATGCCTAAGGAATTGAAAATTAGTATTTTTGATTAATAGAATGGTATATGAATGAGAACTATGCATTAGAGGCCTAAGTCATGTGATTTGAGTTGAATGATGGGATTAGATGGGGTTTAAGCCTATTGTCAATATGTGGGCTGATTTAGGGTTGATGTGTAATATCTATGTGATTGAACATAGAAATTGATGTATGGTAGGATATTGATGTATGTTTCAGGATCTTGATTGGGTTGATTCAGTTTGGTGGTCGTGTGTGGTTAAATACTCTCGCGAGGCTTGGTTGTGAGTAGACTTCATTTATGATTATATCTTTTATGTCATTATATCACTTATATATATTGTATGTTGAAAACATGAACGTGTTCTAAAGTTTTGAATGATGCATTGATTTGAGAAAATCTTATGACTTTGGTTGGGCCCATCTATCCGGCTAATAAGGGGACTTAACCTTATCATAGGAGGGTTTTAAAAAAGGAAATGATTGGGGTCAACGGTACGGTGAAATAGACGTGCACTAGTAACCTCAAATAAACATGATCGGGGTCAACGGTACGGTGAAATGGACGTGCACTAATAACTCCAATGCATGTAGAATGTGGATCCAAATCGATAAGCTTTTACTTGCATCGAACTTATTATAAATGTTTGATATCTATATGTTATGAGCTTTTAATCATGCTACACATTGACATGCATACATGATATTTATTGATGAGTATTGATAGCATATTTAAATTCTATTCACTGGACACCGTTGGCTCACCCTCATTTTCCTCTTTTCAGGTCCTTCTGTCCTGAATAAGGGCAAAGGAGTAGTCATATCTTGAGGGCCTTGCCTGCAAGAGAATCCAAGGCCTCGATGTGAGTTAAGAGGCATTTTGATTGAACTGTGTTTTAAATTATGTAATTATAACACTTACCACAATGTAGTATGGGTGAGTTGAGACTTGTTAGATAGACCATGTGGGCATATGACGATTTTTATTTGTACCCACAATTTTGGACTTTATGTGTATGTCAATTTTAATGGACTGTAGGGATTATGATTTTATTTATGGTTCATTTTTATGGATTATCTCTTGTCTTGGATGATTAATACGGTTGGTAGTTTTGTTTAGTATCTTTTGATAGTATGTCGTTGTTTGAGATAAGGCTCGTAGGTTCTCAACCACCTCACGGAAGTTGAGGAGTGGTCGGAGATGCCTACGCGGGCATCCCGCCCCGGCATTTCGCACGCCATTCCCTGCGGGGTTGGTGGTCCGGAGTGCGGGGTCGCCACAGTTGGAGTCTTGATCCATTTTAGATTACTTTGTCTTTTTTTTTTTTTTGAAAAAAAAAACCCATATAAGTTACCCTTTCTAGTGTTCTAAAAAAAATTGCCCTTTCCATTTTCATTATATGTATTAAAATTAATTAGTGGCTCCCAAATTATAAAAAACAGTACATTAGAATCATACAAATAGTAAATTTATATTTAAAACTTCCATTGGATCGTTTTAAAGCTTTTTTTATTCATTTGTTCAAAAGCTTTTATATATTTAAAATTGATCTTATAGTTATAGACAAATTGGATTTTTTCTTTCTTTTTTTTTTATCCTAATAATATCAGCACTACATATACAAGCAATTATGTACATGTGTTGCACAAAACTTGTATTATATAGAAACTAACGATTTATATTCTTAATTAAATGAAAAATTAATATTAAGAAAACCAGTAATTTAATATTGATTATGAGTAGATTAATAACAACTTTTTGGTTTCTCACAAAAAAAATAATACATTAGAATTTAAAAGGATAATTAAAATGAAGAAAAAATGAAAAAAACTATTTATAAAATAAGGAAAATACTTTTTGTACATGATTTCAACATCCGATTTTAATACTCATCTTGTAATGTATGGTGGATAGTTCTTTTATTATTATGTATTGTCGTATGATTCGAGGACATCTAGTGTATATTACAGACTAGGTGCTAAAAGCACGTGTGTATTGAATAGCATTACTCATAAAATAATCCCAAAAATAGGAGTCATGAAGGCCGGGAATAAAAATTAGTTAAACTATTTAAATTATTATATTAGCCTCTTAAATAATTTTTAAAATAAATGACAAGTACTATAAGTTTAAAAGGTTAATTTTAGAGGTGATCTCATCAAGTAATGTATGCTAGGCGTAGTTATTAAAACATAGTAATATTTCTTAAGAAAATTATAAAATTGCATTTGCATGGATTTTTTTTTTTTTCTTTTTAACCTAACTCGTTGGCCCATCAAGGAGTTATTTAATAAGAAAGGAATAAGACATTAGTTTAACAAAGAGATGTGCTGGAGACACACACCTTTCCTCAACTCCTTCTCCAACGCACGTTTACATGGCAAAAATGGGCTTACAATTTTTTTTTTTTTTATTACTAATTTTTCGGTATTCAAGAGGTGTTATTCTTCTATTTGGGCTAAACTAATCTTTTATGACTCAGATATGATAGAGACACTTATACTTAGTTACTCAATCAACTGAACTATCATTTTATGATTTGAAAATGAAGTGTTTGAAAAAAAATTTAAAAAAATTCTTTAATTAGTTTGATATTGAGTTTTTTTTTGTAAAAGTTCATAAATCGTCGTGAAAAGACAAAATAAAAGTAAAATAGATATATCCACTAGCGGGAAAAAAAAAAAAAGGTTCTTTTTTTGCAAAATGTGATCCAAACGGGTCTTATGTTTTCCTTCCTCTACTATATAATCACAGCATCTTTTAAGATAAGAGCTAAGGTATTACGCATTGATATGTATTTCTTTCTTTGTTACTTTGTTCTTACTTTATGCACTTCTCCAATATCACAGACACACATATATACTTTAATTTAAACCAAATTAATCACTAATTAGATTCTTGAGGATAACCTTAGCCATATATATTCATATTCGAATGATGACGAACTAGAACCATGAAAACATAGGACCCACTAGTCATAATCATATATAAAACCCTAAACATATTATTATAAGCAAACCTATATATACACTGAAACATTATTCTTATGTTTCTTGACTTCTAATTAAATAGTAAATATGAGGGTACACAGTTTAAATATGAGAAATATTTTTACGTTTTAAAAATTATATCTAACTGTACTCATATTAGCTGATATGGTGTATAGTGAATAAATAATATTTTTTTTCCTTTTATGATGTCACAATGTGATGTATTATCATGTCAGTTTAGATATAAATTTTAGTATAAATCTTAAATCGTTTTAGCACTCTTGTTTAAATATATAAGATATAATAAATTATATAAAATGACAAAAAATTTATATATTTCTTCTAACAGAAAAAACACACACATACATATGTACATATATATAATGTCAATTGGGACCACGCAATAATATTAACTGATGTAAACACCAATGGTAGAGTCTTGCAGAGAGATGTCTCTTTCAGTTTTGTATTAATGGAGGAAGGACATGTGTTATGTGTATTTATTATACATGGTGCACAACTGAAACCGGTAACTTAAAACTGGCAGCTAGTTAAAGTGATGGAAGCTTGCACGCTCATCTTCTTCTTTAATTTGGAAGAGTTTGTAACTGTTGAAGATGTACGTTTAGGTCATTCTAATTAAATAAAGGAATGGAAGAGTTCATTAAATTTTCATATTTATGGCTCAACGTCTGAATCAAATGGGAAACCACCCAAGAGAATATCATACTTTCGCCAAAAGGGCATTTGTGTCAGGTGGGATCTTTTATCTTTTATATATATATATGTGCGTATTTCTTGTGTTAGATGCACATCCCATTAATATCCTCCTTTCCTATTTCACACTAGACATGAATATCTCTTGCCTGGTGTGTACAATTTCATAAATACCCTCTGCAATGTGTAAAAAATTAAATTGTACCTTATTAACTTGTTTGAGAATAATTAACTTGCGTATTGGTTATATGAATTATCTAGATGGATGGTGTTAGTGGGACTCAAAGGATGATAAGCTTGGTTGGTGTACTCTATCCACCGTGTCTTGCTTTTTTATTTATTTTTATTGTCATTACCACTAAGCCTCTTGGATCATCTCATTCAATACATGCAATTTTAGAATGATCCAAGAAACTTACTCGCGAGAGTACACCAGTTGATTTTGGCCAGGTTTGGAAGAGGTTTTCAAAGTATTTTTAAATCAAAAGTACTTTTGAAAGTGTTTAACAAAACTTACTTCTATTCTAATTGAGGGTGAAAAAAATAATTTTCTGCTTTCAAAAGAAACTGAATAAGGTCGCTTTTCCTAAAAGTATGTTTTCGAGAAGCGCTCCGCGTTTTTGTGAAAACTCTTTCAAATGAGGCCATTATCAATTGAATCTCATTATCATGAACCAACTCAAGAGCTATAATAATTGATTTAATTTATCATTTTATCTTTTTTTTTTAAATTATTCTGCCTAGCTTGCATGGTGAACAAAAGTATATGTAGAGTTGTTGGGAGTTAATTGGGCAACCATATGTATAGAAAATGCTACAGGGATTGAGAACCTCACAAGTCTAGATATTAATTATAAATAGCCCAGTAGGGATTATTAATTATAAAGTGAAAATGAGGGCATTATTGGAACTCTTAACTCCCAAGAACCAAACTAAGCGTCATATGCACACCATAACTTAAAATTCCAAAAAAAAAAAACTATATTATATACGAACTCGTAAACTTAAAGCAATGAATCTTACAAACACCCACTTTGTTCCAATACAATAACTGTAAGCGATCCTGTTTCTCATGAAACTGCTATAAATTCAGATCCCATAATACGAAGCTGCAAGGTTGGTAGCTTATGTAGTACATAGCAAGCCAGAGGCCAGGCAGCAGAAAAATTCAAAGATGAGAGGTACAACTAGTATTCCTACAACACCACTGGTATCCACCCCCACCAGCACCACCGCTGCCACTAACGCCGGAACGTGGCGGTGGAGCACTCCGGTGCCATACCTCTTTGTAGGCTTGGCCGTGATGCTGGGCCTCGTCAGCTTGGCCTTGCTCGTTCTCGCGTGCTTGCATCGGAAATCAGATTCATCGCCATCGTCGGAAGACGTCGAGAAGCCAGAAAAAGCGGTTGATCTGCCACCGGTGGAGATGGAGCCCAAGATTGTGGTGATTATGGCTGGTGATGTGCAGCCAACTTACCTGGCCAAACCAGTTTCTTCAATTGATCACCAGCACTACGACGAGCAACAGATATAGTTTGGCGAGTGAATTGAACATGAATTTCAACTTAGCTATTAACACTAGCAAGAGCTAGCTAGGATTATTCTTTGTTATTTCTATATATGTAAATATATGAAAGAATTGTATTGAAGGTTTTTTTTTTTTTTTTTCCCGTGATTATGTAAATGTTTTGAGTGCAAGACTGAAAATTATATTGGCTTCTAATATCCAAACTTATATATATTGTATTTTTTTTTTTACAAAAATGTTTTATTAATAACCCAAAAATTATATTCATAATCATACTCATGTTGATGTATGTTGATGTGGTATAAGGTGAGTGGTGGGTGTTCCTTTTTCCTTTTTTTCTCTTGTTTATGATGTGTTGATGTGTGATATAATGTCACATAAGCATAAGTATATTTTTAGATATGTATTGTGGGTCATTTTAACGTTTTTTTTTTTTAAATAAGTTGTGGTGGAGGGCTTTTGAGACATATAATGTCTTTTTTAAACTTATTTTGCAAAATATAATGCATTTCAAATTATTTTGGGTCTTAATGTGTTTCCTCAGCGCACTCCATGTTGGCACCAACATGGAGTTATTTTTTTTATTTTTTATTTATTTTTTGTCTTAAGCAAAAATGCATTTTGAGATAACATTTTATATTTCACAAAAACATCTTTGAGAACTATTGGACCATATACCAAGCATAAGATACGTCAGCCATATTAATCTGGCCCAGTAAGATGTAGCCCGTATCAGGTAGATATACCGATCTGCCATGTTTTGGCCAGGCAAGACTGATTTGCCTAACCGGGCATACAGCCAGAGCTCATGGTCTGTCATACCGACCATATGTATGCGCAGTCACAATAATTGGAAGGTCGACAACAAAAGGTCTGCAAATCTAGATCGGTATCTCAAATCAATGATTACCGACCACTATATATCGACCTTATGACAGACCAAATCTTCATTACCATACTGACCTGTAGTGATCTCCGACTCCGGAACAGATGACGACGAAATGCCTGATCAGATAGGGATAAGGCGTGATCTATTGCGACAAAGCTCAAGATTTACTCTTAATCCGACTCTGATAAAGCCAGATACTCTACCAGTTCGACTAGGAGGCTAATAAGTCATCCTAATCCTATAAGGATGGACCAAATCCTACCAAGAATCAAATATGTTCTCCCAGCACAAGTTGGATTCCTGATTCTACAACAACACGACAACAAGGCCAAAGACCTCAAGCCCTCTCTATAAAAAGACCCTAACCCCTAAGGGGAAAGTATGAAACTCTAAGCCATTCTCGACTGAGTTCAGTTTTACGTAGTTCTGAACTAACTTAGGCATCGAAGGGTCTTTGGCCGACACCACACCGGTGTTCCTTACAATAGCCTGTATTCTCCTGTTTTTCCTCTTCCAGATAACTAACCTCCGACGATTTCTCTGATACTCCAACGAGTTTCAGATCAGCATCTTCCCTCCACCTCATCTTCTACTGGAGTTGGTCAAATCTTGCACTAACATTTGGCGCCGTCTGTGGGGATCGACATTGCAGGTCAAAAATAGCTCGTCGCCAAGCCGGCAGCACCCGAAAAACAAAGGGGGAGACCACCGAAAAAGCAGTCTAAGAATTTTGCTCAAAAATTGAGGTTGACTGCTATAGAGAAGAACCTGAAAAAAATGACTCAAAACGTCCTGGAGCAGCAACGGGTGTTGAGGGAAGTGCTCCCCCTACAACCACTTCATAGTCACCTACCATGTCCTAGCCCTCGATCCCAGAAGAGAGAGGAGAGTAGGTGCCGAAGTGTGACCTCGAAAAAGAGGTTAGTACCGAGAAAACCCCTTCCTAATTGTAAGTTTTTATCTGCTAAAGACTTGCGTCACTCACTGAACGCCAAGAAAAGTCACAGCTTGATTTTCTCAAGGATCAGGTTGGCTCTTCAGCGATCAACGAAACCAGCCTCACACAAGTCAGTATCCGAGAAAGAAGTTGTGGTAGGAAAGCTTGGTCCAAAGAGATCGGTACCAAAAAGGCCGTACGGATCAGAACGCTCCGAAACTACTAAGTCTGCACCTCGGCATTACCACGAGTATAAGGAACTCCCTTTTCCTTTTATTGAGGATATACTCTAGACACCGCTTCCAAAGAACGTCAAGACCGCAGATGTCAAAACGTACAAAGGGAAGGTAGACCTCAGAGAGCACATTGAGAACTACAAGTCCTGGATGGAATTAAAGGGCTACGACGACGCTACTATGTACAAGGGCTTCCAGATCACCCTTGGCAGACCTGCTCGGAAGTCGTACCGAAAAGTCAAAATCGGTTCTATATGTTCTTTCGGGCACTTAGCTCACAAGTTCATGAACCACTTTGTTGTGAAGAAAGAAAGGAAAAAGCCTGTGAACAGTTTGCTTGGAATACAGATCAGCGTGATGGGGCACCAGCTGAATGTCTACCTGGAGGCAAGACCGGTCTGACAGAAAAGAAGGGCTCTCAGTTTCGACTGAGCTCAAGGTCTACGAGAAGAGGTAGAGAAGTTATTGACGGTTAGCTTCATCAGAGAAGTACTATACTCCGATTGGCTGGCCAACGTAGTGATAGTCAAGAAATCTAATGGAAAGTGGAGAACATGCGTCAACTTCACTGATCTAAACAAAGCCTGCCAAAAAGATAACTTTTCGCTGCCTCGCATCGACCAGCTGGTGGATGCAATTGCAGGTCACGAGCTGCTGAGCTTCATGAATGCATATTCAGGGTACAACCAGATTGTATTGAGCCGCAGAGATGAACTGAAGATGACCTTCATTACAGATCGAGGTTTGTATTGCTACAAGGTGATGCCTTTCGGCTTGAAAAATGTTGGAGTGAACATAGAAGTCTACGTTGATGACATGCTGGTCAAAAGCGTTTAGTCGGCAGCTCATCCTATTGACCTGAAAGAAGTGTTCACGATACTGAGAAAGTATCACATGAAGCTCAACCCGACGAAGTGCACATTTGGAGTGAGCTTTGGTAAATTCCTAGGATTCCTCATTAATCAGGGAAGAATAGAAGCCAACCCCGACAAGATCTAGGCTCTGGTTGACATGCGGTCACCCCGCACAGTAAAGGAAGTCCAGAGGCTCACTGGGTGTGTAGCCGCACTGAGCAGGTTCATCTCCAAGTCCATAGACAGATGCCTTCCATTCTTCAAGTTGATCAAGAAGAAGGCAGTGGAGTGAACCCCAAAGCGTGAGAAGGCCTTTTAGGAGCTAAAGACTTACCAAGGTCAGGCCCCTCTGCTCTCAAAACCCTTCATAGAGAACAACTTTTCTTATACCTAGCAGTTTCAGAAGCAACTGTTAGTTCTGCTCTAGTCAGTGAAGAGCTAGGCAGCCAGAAGGTGGTCTACTACACCAGCAAGTCTTTGCTCGACACAGAGACGAGATATCCAGAAATTGAGAAGCTTGCACTAGTACTCGTCACTTCAGCTCAAAAAATCTTTCTCCAATGCAAGGCCCATGGCCTTTTGCTCAGTAGGGGTGGACCTGATAGGACCTCTACCGACCTGTAAAGGTCAGGTCAAATTTTCAATTGTAGCTGTCGACTACTTTACCAAGTGGGCAGAGGCCGAACCGTTAGCAAAAATTACTGAGCAGAAGACCACACGCTTCATCTGGCAGTCGATTGTGTGCTGTTTTGGCATCCTGTTTCGATAACACAAGTTTTTGGTCATTTTGCGAGGACCTCGGTATTCAACACTTCTTTTTTACTCCAACCCACCCTCAAGCCAATGGTCAAGTAGAAGCAGTGAATAAGATCATCAAACACACATTGAAGGCCAGGCTCGAGGAAAAAAAGAGAATGTGGGCTGAAGATATGCCTCAAGTTCTCTGGTCATACCGCACCACCTCCCGAATAGTGACAGGAAAAACACCATTCTCCCTAGCATTTGGAATGGAGGCCGTCACACTAGTGGAAATAAATATACCGACCTTGAGAACCTCTTTCTTTGACGAAGACAGGAACGGGGAGGCCCAGCGTACCGACTTGGATCTATTTGAAGAAAGAAGGGAACAGGCATAACTCAAGCTAACAGCATATTAGCAGAGGATCTTGAAGTACTACAACATCAAGGTGAAACATATAAGTTTCAAAGTTGGTGACCTAGTGTTAGGAAAGGTCATGTTGAACACACGTGAGCCCAGAGCACAAGATCACAACGGTACTTCGCATAGGGGTGTACAAGCTCGAAGATTTGACTGGGAGAAGAATTCCTAAGCCCTAGAATGCCGAGCACCTCAAGAAGTATTACCAGTAGGCATTAGCAGTAGTAGTAACAGTTCAGTAGCTACGTTACAGTATTTGCCGAGGTGTTGGTTACCTCTAGTTTTATTTTTAGCTTTCTACAAGTGTTTGTTCGAGATTTTTCTATGATAAACAAGAGTTTTCTTTCCACAAATCTACATCTACGGTCTACAAATAAAAGTACCTTAGGACAACGGACCATATTGGAAGCCAACGAGAAGAAGGGTCCCGACCCTAGAATGCCCTGAGGTACCGAGCTTTAGCAACGTACCCACCGAGAAGATGACTGCGGTCAAAAGTGCCTTGGGGTTCTGCCCTAGAAGGGCAAATACTACCGAGAAGATGGGTCACTGACCCTTAATGTGCCTTGGAGCGACGATCAAATCTCTACCAAGAAGAGAACCAAAAGGTTCAGATCGCAGTATTACCGACCTCATGACCCAGCAAACACTTAAAGAAAACTAAGCGCAAGGAGATCGACATGAAACCATAACTCATCGACTTCATTACACGTCAAACTCTTTGGAAAAAAGCTAAGTACAAAAAGATCAGGTCTAAGCAAAAATAAACATTTCATTAATATTGAAGCAGAGTACAAAGATGAACAGAGGATTACTGGGGAAAGCAGACCCCTTACAAAAAACACGGCCGAGAATAAAAGAAATCATTTACAACTCCGGACTAGTCAAAAGGTGTAGGATCTCAGGCAAACTGACTGGCCAGTCGTCATCATCAGCTTGGCGTGCCTCCTCCTTGAAGTTGATAGTTTGAGGCTGCTCGGACGATGTCCCCGGAACCACGGGTGTAGCACCTTGGCCTTCAGCCTCGGCCTCCTCATCCTCTAATACCTCTCTAGCTGCCGAGCTGGCCCACCTGTCGAAGCCATTTCAGTCTACCAAGTCGCCAAAGAATCCTCCAAATTAGCTCGGTTAACAGTTATTGCCTTTACGCAAGTTTCATCCACTCGGGCCCTAGCATAGTTCCTCAGCCTTGGTCTCGACAGTGGCTTGGAACTGTGCCCGGTACCTGGTCAGCTCGTTCTGGACCGACTTCACTTCGATATCTTTAAGCTTCAGCTGCTCCTTGAGCTTATTGATCTTGACATCCCGAGCTACAACCTTGGACTCCCAGATTACAAAGGTTGTCTGGGCATCTTTCACCGCATCTTGAAATCTGGCATAATGACTTTTGATGCCCTACAGAGCCAAGAAGAACCCAATTAAAAATTATAAAGGAAGAGGACATTAGGCAACCAAATGGATTAATAAGCGAACTCATCTTCACCGACTTCATAAAGGCATCAGTCATGCCCTCGAACATGTCCTCGTCCTTCATCACTATCGAGAAGGTATTGGGGACGCCGACCTGGTAGTTGTCGATGTTCAGGTTGATGTCCCCAATCTTCGTTACGAGGCTCTCGGATTCTCTAAATCTCACCTTCTTGGCAGCCCCCTGGTCTGTAGGAGTAGAGAACTTCGACTTGGTTCCCACCGACCTTGTCTCCCGAGCAGGAGTGCTCACCTGATCAAAGGAGAATGCTGGAGCTTTCCCTTTCGAAGTCAAAGTCTTCTTCGAGGCTCTGCTCGGCGATCTCCCGACCGGCCCCTGAGCGGCAGCTGCTCGCTCAGCAGAGAGGTCCTTCAGCATGAACAGATCGATAGTGTACTAACCAGCAATAACTCTCTTGGGTGCCATCTCTTCAGATTTGTTCGTTTTATTCTTTTTCCCTTTCTTTACGGAAGATCCAGGAGCAGAAAAAGCTACATTACAAACACGTCTCAGCTCGGAACCTACAAAACTGATCGGTACAAAATCAAGACATGATAAACTAAACTTACGTCCTGAGAAGACTTTCTTTTGTTTGATAATACCAACTCGGTATAGCCTTTCGGGAGTCAGAATTACTTTGTACCGTCGATTTATAAAGAGAAGCCGATAGATTTCGTCAATACGAGAGAAGTCAAATTGTTCATCCCTACTCGATTTTTCCCAAGTACTTGTCAAAAAAGGCGAAGAATATGAGTCTCTACCGAGCAAGAATAAGATAAGAGATAAAGTTAGGGTATGGAGAGAAGCTCGGTACCTGGTTTCTCGAAAGTGGCCAGTTCACAAGCTTCCTCCGCCCAAGGCCTCGATGCAAAAAATCACTTGTCTTTCGAGGATTTATTGGAAGTGGGGTTCTCGGTGATCAGGGGTTGGCCTTCCTCGACACCCTGATTAGCCAATGCATAATACCACCCGCTACATCTCGGGTGAGACTTTAGTCGATATATGAGGGTAAAGTCTTGAAAGTCAAAGTGGCCACTTTCTCTCCTTCCAGAACACAAGGCAACTCAGAATGGCCCTCCACACATTGGGATTGAGCTAAGCAAGGGCAACCTTTATATGGCTGAGCAGGTGACATATGAATATTTCGAGAGGTAGAGTCAATCCATCCTCAAAGAAGTTGGTGTACATGGCAACCTCTCCTTTCTTAGGGTAGCTAGCTCGGCCCCCAGGAGCAGACGCCATCAACCCTATACGACTCGGTATACCGAGCTCTTTCCTCAACTGAGCGACGTGGTGCTCTTTTATCTTAGAAGGAACACGATCTACCAAGTAAAAAATATCACCTACCCTGGCGTCTTTGGGCTCAAGGCATACGCGTACCTGACCCGATATGCTAGGCTCGATAGTGCCGAGCCTACTCTGGGACCTATCAACTAACAGAGGCGCAACGTCAAGCACCTCATTGTCCTCCTCAGAGTCCTTGAAGGAGGATAAGACTACTGCACTCCTTCCGACCTGAGGGTCAACCCTAACTCTTTATTCTTGGAAGAGGTCCTCGTAGGAGACCTTCATAGAAGATAAAAAGGAAGCTCTCTGGTCGGTAAGAGGATCTATGCTAAAGGAAGCTATCTAAACAACCTAAGGGTTATACCTACAGGCTACCTAGTAGAAAGACAAACAAAAAGATCGGAGAAAAGAGTTACCGCGCAAGAATGGAAGACCAGGATAACAGAGCAAGCGCTTACCGATCTCTCAGAGCGTAGTTGATGAATGGAGAGCAAATGACCAGTTCTCTATTTATAGGCAAACGACTTGTTTGGCGCAATTATGAGCACAAATCCTTAGGCAAATTCAACAACCCACAGTCAAAAGACTTGCAGTGGAGGCCGTGCTGTTAGGCAGCGCACGTCCGCGCAATTTTCGGAACACAACTGTCATAAGGATTAAATGGCTCGGTATTTGTCGTTTCATCTAACCTCCAAGCAATTAATCTCGCTTGGAGCTTGGGGGGTAACTGTTGGACCATATATCGAGCATAAGACACGTCAGCTGTATTAATTTAGCCCAGTAAGATGTAGCTCGTATCAGGTAGATATACCGACCTGTCATGTTTTGGACAGGCGAGACCGATTTGCCTAGCCGGGCACATAGCCCGAGCCCATGGTTTATCCTACCGACCAGATGTATGTCGCAGTCACAATAGTTGGAAGGTCGACAAAAAAAGGTCTGCAAATCAAAATCGGTATCTCATATCGATGATTACCTACCACTATATACCGACCTTATGACAAACCAAATCTTCATTACCATACCGACCTATAGTGATCTTTGACTCAGGAACGGATGACGACGAAATGCTCGATCAGATAGGGATAGGGAGTGATCCATTGCGATAAGCTCGGGATTTACTCCTGATTCGACTCTGATAAAGTCAGATACTCTACCAATTCGACTAGAAAGCTAATAAGTCATCCTAATCCTATGAGGATAGGACCAAATCCTACCAAGAATCAAATATGTTCTCCCAGCACAAGTTGGATTCCTGATTCTATAACAACACTACGGCAAGGCCAAAGTCCTTAAGCCTTTTCTATGAAAAGACCATAACCCCTGAGGGGAAGGTAAGAAACTCTAAGTTATTCTCGACTGAGTTCAGTGTTACGTAGTTCTGAACTAGCTTAGACATCGGAGGGTCTTTGGCCGACATCACACCGATGTTCTTTACGATAGCCTATATTCTCCTGTTTTCCCTCTTCTAGATAACCAACCTCTGGCGATTTTTCCAGCACTCCGACGAGTTTCAAATTAGCATCTTCCCTCCACCTCATCGTCTACTGGTGTTGGTCAAATCTTGCACCAACAAGAACATTTTTAATATAAGTAAAAGAACCTCAATGATTTTGTAATAAACTATCGCGTTAATGAAAACGTTTTCCCAAAAAACAATTTATATGTACAAAAAGTCTTTTGTGAAGACATTTTTAGTGTAAGAGAAGGAGAGTACATTTGAAAGCGTTTTCATTAAGCCAATTGGCGGGTGACACATATAGTCAAAGGCTTGAGGGGCAACTGAGGGGTCAAGGGTTTGAGTCGCGACAAACATCAATTTATATAATACATATGGGGTAGGCACCTGTGAAGAATAAAGACTCCCGGATGGGTTGTTGGCACATATAGTCAAAGTCTTGAGGAGCAACTAAGGGTTCGAGTTGCAGTAGGAGGCAATTTAATTATAAAACACGTATGGCTAGGCACCTATAAAGGTTAAAGGCTTCCTAATACAAGTTCCATGGGAGGAAGTAACAAACTAAACCCTCGAGACAGATTATCAAACTCTATTCGTACAAAAGCTCATGCGGCAAGTGGCCTCTTTGCTCAACTTCGTACATTGGTGTAGGGATTAGTGGGTCCATGATGTGGCTTGATATCAAAATATCAGTCATTGAGTTTATTTTTGTTGCAACCTATTTTCATGACGTCACTACCGACACAAAATCCCAACTATATCATACACCGACATACCTGAAATCCTGCTCAACCTTACCCAATAATTCCAAAATCCCAAAAGTATTAACACAATACCTCCTATAAATACATACACACTTAAATTGTTTATACATGTACCTAATTCACACTATTTCCTTAGATAGTCAAATGAACACATTGATCGCATCATCTCAAACCCCAAGTTGTGCATCCATCACAAATTACAACTCCAAGTTTCTACCATGACTGTAATTATTACATACATGTTATTATTTACATATATTATGAAATTAACAAGTTTAAAGTCTCAAACCACACACACACACATAAATGAATTGGGACTCAGCTACTGCTCCTTGGCCACTCATTTTCCTTTTTTATCAGAACCTAAAAAAATAAGGAAAGGATGACAAGCTCAGTGAATAAATCTCACAAATAGCACCATAAATGCATTTATAACATAACTAGCATGATTTAACGAAATTTTGAAAACTTAATGCAAGGTAGAATCCAATATACATACATGAATCAAATAACATGAATTATTCAAGAAATAATATGCATAGGTTTCATAAAAACATGAATGTCCCCCTTCCGCTCCTTTATGGTAATCTATCGGGATCTTTTCCTTATTTTTTGCTATAAGGGATGTCCAGGATAGCAATAGTATGTCATTTAGCTCCATTTCCTTTTATAATCAACCAATTCATACACTTATTCTCCTTTACATGGGAATAATCTTAGATCTCGAACACACTCAGGTTGAACCAGCGCATACTCTTCCCGAAGAGCAAGTTATGAAATGGTTATTTGTGTCAGAGTACATTACTTTTGTAATGTCATAGTCACCTTCATTTCAAAAATATTTCATGAATTCAAATATGTGCACATATCCATAGACTATAGGTGTTCATTTATCAACCTGTCACTAGGGGTGTTCATCCTACTAACCAACCCGATTAACCCTACCAACTTGAACCTTATGGGCTGAGTTAGGTTGGGTTAGAAATTAACAATCTGATCAAGTTTGGGTTGGGTCAAGATTTTGTAAATCAACTGATCAACCCGAACCAACCCGAACTCATTAAGATTAATATTAAGTATTTCTTTAGTTGACATTTTTATTAGAGTCACCTATTGTTATTGGATTACATAAAATCTCATGAATGAACACATTATTGGTTTGTGTTGGTTTAAGATTTTTACAATTCAAATTGATTGGGTTGGGTTGGTATTTGACCTCAATCCGAACCAACCCAGCTCGTGAGCATCGCTACCTATCACAAGGAAGATAAATATCTATATTACACTCCCAACACATTAATGTCACACATAGATGCCTAATTCCAAGCCACCAACGCATGATTTTATCTTCCATAATTTATTCCAAGCATGAATTGTGCATTCAACGTGAAATTTAAACACTTAGAAACCCCCGGCTGCTTCAACTAGAATAATGTTTTACATACATCATAAACACATTCTTCCCCTTCCTAATTTATACATCTTTCTGGTGATAAGCAGCTTGAAAATAAGCAGCTTGAAAATGAGCCAAAAAAATCCAAAAACTTAATTTATATAGAGATTCTGTTAGATATTGCAAGCAACACGCTGCTCCTCCACAGGAGCGCCCGCCTAGTGCCTCAAATGAAAAAAATTGACTTGTTTATCATCCTAATGTTTATGATTTCGATACTCCTACTGGCACACAACTCAAAATCTCCAAAACATAAAAAGAAAAAAAAAAAAAAACATAATATATATACACATATAAATATGTTTTATAATATTTATCAGTCAAAGGTAGGGTCCTCCAAGGATACGTTGTGCTACAGTTTCTACTCAAAAAGAAAATTCATTAAGTTAACTGTACTCTGCCCATTATTATATGGTGGGTGGGTAAACCATTTTAAGCCAGCCCACCCAATGGGCCTAGCCCAACAATCAAAACAAGGTGTTAAATGGGTCAACATATGATTGAACCCCTTTTACCCTTTTAATGCAATATATAAATTCTAAAAAACCTTTATATAATTTTTCTATTATTTTTAGACATCTATTTTAAGAAAGGACGTAGATGCACCAAGGATATACCAATTAAATGAGATTCATATACATAAACTAAGAAGAAAATCCTTACTCAATTTTAAATTTCGTATATTCTCACTGTTTGGACCATCAGCTCAGTTGATCCGAGCTGGACAGTCCTACGCTAGCCGAGCTGGCGTAATTACCGAACAACGAATTCCATTCAAGATTCGGGAAAGTTTATAGAAGACAGCTTGACTTGGCTGGTTCAACAAACATGACGTCAAGCCATGAAAACAACATCAAGGTAAACCCGATCCTCAAGGCGGCCAACAAAACTCAACGACACTAGCTCAGCTTGTACCGACCTAGCATCTGTAGACTTGACTAGTGAAAGTCGGAAGCTACACTCAACGATAGCTCGACACAAGTTTATGAAGACGGTAAAGACGAGAACGGTGTCGAGCTACCGAACTAGTTAACCTATTCTTACACGTATCAAATCACGAGATATTCGAGACAGATAGATATGCGGTGATCAGATTTATCCTGACAAATAAGCAACAAAACACCTATCTGAGACGATAGGAGAAGATGGAGTCGATCTTGAGCTCATCCAACTTATTCAGAGCATCTACTCTCCACTTATCAAAGGTTGGCACGTAGCATATATTTACCTCGCAGCTAGCTACTTAGTTAAGGATCTCTTTTATAAATAGCACCTCTCCTTTTCTCTAAAGATATGGCAGTCACTATTTTATAAGTCAGTACAAAATTTAGTTTGAGTCAATTTAGTTCTGACTTAAGCATTAAAAGATTTTTGATTGGCATTACACCGGTGCTTTTTATAATAGTCTATTTTTTATTTCCTTGATTCTAAATCTCGGTGGTGAGCTCTTGCTGAAATCAGTTGATTCGTGTTTCTAGATCAACTTACCTCCTCCATGTATTCATCAATTTAGTGTATGTCAGTTTTGCACCAACACTCACGTTCATTTTAACAAAATTCTTGATATCTTACTTTTGCTAAATTAGATAATTTTTTATTTTGCTAAATTAGATAATTTTTTAAATAAATTATTAGTAGTAAATAAGTAGAAGTTTTTTCCCCTCAAGCAAGTAGGGGGCATGTAAACACTTATTGTCCTAGTTCCAAGTGGTTTCCACCCTAGTGCCTGTCTCAAATTGGGGTCTCGATTTAGGCTGATCTTATATCAATTGTCAAAAAAAAAAAAAAAAAAAAAAAAGGGTCTAAAGATAAAATCTAAAGTTAAAATTTTTCACCATTGAGATCAACATATAATCAACGAGAGATATTGAGTAACAACGGATGGAGTTGTTAATTTAAGGAACTACTCAAGAGAACTCAAAAGAGCTATTAGGGGTTTAGATGCTAGATCATAAATCCACTTCAGGGCTCTTCAGACTCTTCTTGACTTTCTAAATGTCTTGTTCTTCACTATTAATCCACAGAGTTTATCCTTATGAAATAATTTGTTTTACAAAGTTTTCCCTATATAAAGCTTCTCATGGTTTGTCCTACGTCCTCTCTGTGATTTTTTATTTATGTTCCATGATGTTATACATGATCCCATCGACTACATGCAACTTAATTACCAGAGCTAATGGATTTCAAATCTAACTTATCTCGCATCCCTTTTAACATACTTTCCAGCTTTAGATCAAAGCCTTGAATGCACATATATATGAACCCATTAATGTTGGATAAGGATGTTTCTCATTTTTCTTTGTCATAAGGTAATGTTTGACTTTAATTTCCATCAAAATGCTTCACTTCAACTTTCCTCCTTCCAAAGTTTTTGATCATATTTGAATCATTATCGGCCATTGCGAACACCTCTACATAACTCAAGCTCTTATACTACATGTAGAAAATAGGTGAATATATACTCCAAAATATTCTTTCGGTAAATTTTTTTTTCAAACACCTTTTCATGATAACAATGATGGTCACACCAAATATAACTGACAAATGCAAAGAAGAAACTATATTAAAAACACAAAAAATAGAAATGGAACAAAAAATCAACGAATCAACTATGAAAAAGAATTTAATTTATACGGTTCTCTAAAATGACTATGCTAAGAACAAAAAAGAAAGAAATGAAAGACAGAGCAGATCATGATAGAAAAGAAAGAAACTCAAAGACTGTTATTGATGTTATTTGAATCAATATTTATACTTATACAACCAATGAAAGAAAGATCTAGAAGCTCTAACAAACTACTGTAACTAACTAACAAAGAAAGCTAACAACCTGACAAAACAGAACAAACAAACAAACTAACTGTTAGTCTTATTATCCCCCCTCAAACTCAGTGTGGAAATACTTTCCACTCCGAGTTTGGAATGAAACTCATCAAATCAAGAACTAGGACTGACCTTAGTTAATCCATCAGCAAGTTGAGCTATTGTAAACAAAAATCTCGCACAAAGTATAAGTCCAATTCAATGTGCTTAGTGCATGCATGTTGAATTGGATTTGCTGCTACCAATACTGCACTTAGATTGTCAGACCAAATAGATAGAGGCTGAGTGTGAGACACATGAAGTTCTGTGAGTAAGGCTTTGATCCAAGTTAATTCAGCTGTAACATTAGCTAAACTCTTATACTCTGCCTCAGTCGAAGATCGAGATATTGTTGGAACTTTTTCATCCACAGGATCTCCTTACAACCTTCAGTGATTGCAATGTATTCTACTTCTGTGGTACTTAAGGCAATACACTTTTGTAATCGTGATTGCCATGAGATAGCTCCCCTTGCAAATGTTATTAGGTACCTGGATATCTGCTTTCTCGTATCCACGTCGCCAGCCATATCTAAATCTGTAAATCCTTGTAATACAGGTTTATCATTACCAAAACATAAACAATGACTAGAAGCACGTCTAAGATACCTGAGTATACATTTGACTGCTGTCCAATGTTCCTTTTCAGGATTTGATAGAAATCGGCTCACAACACCAACAACATGAGCAATGTATGGTCTGGTGCATACCATAGCGTACATTCGACTGCCAACTACCGATGCATAAGGCACCTTGCTTATCTCTGATTTCTCCTCCTCGCTTGAAGGACACTGGCTCGAATTAAGCTTGAAGTGGCTTGCCAGTATAGAACTAACAGGTTTAGCTTTGCTCATATTGAACCGCTCTAAAACTTTCTCAATATACTTCTCTTGAGATAGCCAAAGTCTTTTGTTATTCCTGTCACGAACAATCTTCATGCCAAGGATTTGCTTTGCGGGTCCTAAGTCTTTCATTGCAAAGGACTTGCTCAACTCTTTCTTCAACTTGTTAATCTTGCAGATATTTTGGCCTACAATTAACATATCATCAACATAAAGCAAAAGAATAATAAAATCACCATCAGAGAATTTCTTGATGAAGACACAGTGATCAGCTGTCGTTCGGTTGTACTCCTTTTCCTCCATGAACGAGTCAAACTTTTTATACCACTGCCTCGGTGCCTGTTTCAAACCGTACAGACTTTTCTTTAGCCTGCATACCATCTTCTCTTTTCTTTTGACTTGGAAACCTTCGGGCTGCTCCATATAGATTTCCTCGTCAAGATCACCGTGTAAGAATGCGGTTTTTACATCAAGTTGTTCAACCTCCAGATTAAGACTAGCCGCCAAGCCAAGAACAACTTGGATTGAAGACATTTTTACCACCGGTGAGAAGATTTCATCGAAGTCAACGCCTTTCTTCTGCCTGAATCCTTTCACAACCAATCTTGCTTTGTATCGAGGTTGTGAGCTACCTTCTTCACTTTTGATCCTGTACACCCACTTGTTCTTGAGGGCTTTCCTTCCCTGCGATAATTTCACCAAGTCAAATGTGTGGTTCTCATGCAGAGATTTCATTTCTTCCTACATGGCTTTCATCCACTCAGTCTTATGTTGGTCAGTGATAGCTTCGGTATAGCTCTCTGGTTCTCCCCCGTCAGTGAGCATCACATAGTCGCTAGGAGAATATTTTTGACTTGGTTGTCGCTCTCTGGTGGATCTCCTTAGCTGTGCTTCTGGTTGGACTTGTTCAGGAACTTGTTCTGGTTCTGAACTTTGAGCTGGTGGAACATCATCATCAGTATTTGGTGCAACTCCCTTGTCATTTGGTTTTGTTGGTGGAGAGACTGGTTCCAGATTAACTGGAATTTCATCTGATTGTGGCTTCTCAGGTTTCTGAAAATCCTCGATCGTCTGATCTTCAAGAAATACCACGCCTCTACTTCTGACAATCCTTTTGTTGACAGGATCCCAAAATCTGTAGCTGAATTCTTCATGGGAATATCTCACAAAGATACACTGCTTCGCTTTTCCATCCAGCTTGGACCTCTCGTCTTTAGGGAAGTGAACAAATGCTCTGCAGCCGAATACTTTCAAGTGTTTGTAAGAAACGTCTTTCCCCGTCCAAACCTTTTCTGGTACGTCGTAGTTCAGTGGAACTGATGGGGAAAGATTGATTAAATCGACTGCTGTTCTCATTGCCTCCCCCCAATAGGAGTTTGACAGTTTTGCATTTGAGAGCATACATCCGACTCTTTCACAAATGGTTCTGTTTATTCTCTCTGCGACACCGTTGTGTTGAGGTGTCTTTGGTACCGATTTTTCCAGCCTGATGCCGAAACTTCTGCAGTACTCCTCGAATGATCCGCGATACCTACCGCCATTGTCTGATCGTACACACTTCAAACGTCTGTTAGTTTCTCTCTCAACTTTTACATGAAATTGCTTGAAAACTTTATGCACTTGATCTTTAGTTTTCAAAGCAAAGGCCCACACTTTTCTAGAGTGATCATCAATAAAAGTCACAAAATAATGAGCACCTCCTAGTGACTTACAACTCATTGTGCAGACATTTGTGTGTATTAAATCTAGAATATTTGCCTTTCTAGATGGTGGTGAACTACGAAATGCAACTCTATGTTGTTTACCCATAATACAATCAACACAAGTACGTAAAGGTGTACATTTCATTCCTGACAAGAACTCCTTCTTGGAAAGAATTCTGAGACCCTTTTCACTCATGTGGCCGAGCCGCTTATGCCATAACTCGGTGGGAACTTCTTTCCTTATGGTATTTACTTCTCCTCTACACAGCTTGGCTTCTGTGAGGTAGAGTGATGTATCTTTCTTGCCTTTGGCTACTACCAAGTTTCCTTTGGTGAGCTTCCATTTTCTTTCACCAAAGTTATTATTGTAGCCATCGTCATCAAGCATTCCGGTGGAAATCAAATTGAGGCGGATATCAGGAACATGCCTCACATCTTTCAAGAGTAACCTGCATCCAAGGTTAGTTTCTAAATAAATATTGTCGATGCCGATAATTTTGGATGCATTATCATTTCCCATCCTCACTCGTCCGAAATCACCTTGAGTGTAGGCTGAGAAGAAATCTCGTCGTGAGGTGACATGGTAGGAAGCACCTGAGTCAACTACCCATGTAGAGTCTTGACATGCAAGGTTGACATAATCAACATCTCGAACAATGACAACTTCTTCAGTGAGAGTTGCGGTGTCATTTGTTCGGGTTTCTGCTTCTTGATTTCTAGATCGTTCCCCCTTTAACTCGACATTCTCGAATGAAGTGTCCGGGCTTGCCACAGTGATGACACTTCTTGTCATGCCACGATTTGGACTTCGAGCGTCCTCTTTGCTGACTTTGATTACGTGGATTTCTGTTTTTACTTCTTCCTTGCCATTCTTGCTTGTCTTTTTTTTCCATGACAAGTGCTTCAGTTTCAGGAGTATATCCATCGTCTTTTCGTCGAGACTCTTCGTTCAACATTCTGTCTTTTACCATATCCATGGTAAGCTTGCCTTCAGGAGTTGAGTTACTAACTGACACAACTAGAGTGTCCCAACTTTTTGGTAGAGAACTCAGCAACAACAACGCTTGTAGCTCGTCATCTACGATCATCTTCATAGAGTTGAGTTGATCTACAATGCCTTGGAACTCACTCATGTGTTCCGATACGCTGCTTCCATCTTTATACTTCAAATTGACTAATCGTCGCATCAAATTAGCTTTATTCTGTGCGGTTGTCCTCGCATACATTTTCTCCAACTTTTGCCTAAGAACGTAAGCATCGTGTTCATTAGCAAAATTTTGGAAAATGCTCTTGTCGATCCATTGTCTGATTTGAGCAGCACACTCTCGGTTCAACACGGCCAAGTCAGCGTCTGTGCTGGTTGTTTTTGGTGTCTTGTCATCTGTCGAAGTTGTGGTCGCGACTTTCTCCTTCGGCATTACGATCGGCTTCCACAGAACTTTAATGTATAAAAGATCCTCCATCTTTGGCTTCCAAATTGCATAATTAAATGCAGTCAACTTGATCATATTGCCTGTGCTCATATTGTCCGTGCTCTCATCCATTTGAGTCGTCAGTCAACAGGTTTCGCGGAGCTTGACACTTTTTTGGCGATGAATAGCACTCAATGAATACTGCCCCTTGTGAATAGTACTTCGTGAATAGTACTTTATAAATAGTACTACTATTCTAAATAGTACCTACAGACAAAACAGTATCATATACGTGAATAGTACTGTATGTATGAACAATACCTTCGCTGAAAATGACCCAGGCTCTGATACCGTTTTGTTGGGAAAATTGCTGGTTGTAAAGAAATAAATTTCACAAACCCAGGATGATTTCCCAAACTAAAATAAACAAAATAACACCAACAATTTTTAGCGTGGAAAACCCTCCAAAAGGTGAGGTAAAAACCACGGGACCCGTAGGCCGCTTAAATACTTCCACTATAATAAAATGAGATTTCAAACTTCACCCTTAGGTGGATCTCTCACAAAAAATACAATAACTATGTATCTTCAATTTGTGGATAAAACTTCACAAATTTGCTCACTTTTTCTTCTCAAAGAAATTCTCTTTGAGGCTCTCCTAATAGATCTCTCAAATTTTTGATCTCTCTCAGATGATTTTCAAGAATGAAATTAAGGTTCTATTTATAGGAGTATTCATGGGCAATTTTGCAAATATAGAAATTATATTTTCATACAAATCGGCGCCTGAATCTTTGACTATTTCATTTTGCAAATTGTTGTTGGCCGTTTTTATTGACTGTTCAGTCGCCCTCGTGACGCCCACTTTTGTTGAATGGAGGCCGCCCATGAGGTGGATCAACAAAAATTTTGTGCAAACATCGCTTGGATTGGACCATGTGATTGGCCTGACGTAGAACCAGTGAAAGATCTATCAAAACGATAGTAGCAATGAATTGCTATGTGGCCAAAGTTACCACAAACCTGACATTGAGGTTTGCTACGAGCTTGCCGGCCATTGAGAATTAGGACCACCTTTACCTTGAAAACCACCTCTAAATGACTGATTATGACAACCACGACCTGATAGAATTAAGTGGTAATTGATATGATTACTATAATTATGGGATTGATATCCATAATTATAGTATATCACCTATAATATCTCCTAAATCTGGAGAGATATCCATAATTGATATGATTACTATAATTATGGGATTGATATCCATAATTATAGTATATCACCTATAATGTCTCCTATTAATCTGGAGAGATATTATTGACTTTCCTTGTAAAGCTCTTTGTGTATCTTATATATTGTAACAACGTACTGTGAATGAAATAACAGAAAAATTATTTCTTCAATTGTGTTCTTGACATGGTATCAGAGCCACCTTCAATATCCTATTCTTTACATTAGGAATTGAAGCAGGTCCTTTGTTCACAATTGTTAAATTTCTGTTCATCTTATTCTGCTACGATTCATTCGTATCCGTATCAGTATGTCTGTCCATCAAGAAGGTGAAACTTCATCCAAGAAGATTGATTCTTCTCCTACACCGATGGTTGCGGTTGGTTTCCAGATGCAGGAAACATCCTCCTTGATCACCCCAGAACGACTTGATGGGACCAATTACATAGAATGGTCTCTAAATGCTCAAAACAAGATACGGGGTCGTAAGCGTTGGGGTTTTATCTCGGGCACAAAAACTGCACCCAAAGATGTGAACTCCGAAGAATTTGAAGCGTGGGAGGATGACAATTGCTTAGTCAAATCCTGGTTGCTTGATGCGATGACAAAGGACATTCGCTCTCTTTTTCTTCGATTGCCTACAGCAAAAGAGGTATGGGAGGCAGCAAAACAAACATATTCTGTTGATCAAGATGCATCAAGAGTTTATCAACTACACTGTGAGGAAATTTCTGTCCGTCAAAATGGAGGTTCTCTCATTTCTTATTTTGGTCAACTAAAGAAAATTTGGCAGGAACTTGATGATATTGATCCCTGTGTTATGGAGTGTACTGTTGATATTGCCAAATATACTACCAAGGTCAACTGTCAACGTGTGTATACTTTTTTGGCTGGTCTTGATTCTCAGCTTGATGGGGTTCGTGGTCGAGTACTTGCAATTACACCTCTTCCCAATATACAAACAGTTTATGCCATGGTGTGTGGAGAGGCAAATCGTCAAGATGTTATGATGGGTGAGAAGATTGGAGAAGGGGCAGCAATGATCTCTCAAAAATCATCTACCTCAAAGAAGGATAGAAAGTGTACTCATTGCAGTGGTACTGGTCATATTGCTGAGACATGTTTTCGTCTCCATGGCTATCCGGATTGGCATCCCAAGGGAAAGAAAAATTCACAAACGTCCATTCATGCAAAGGAAGAGGACACCAATTCCAGAGGGAACCTAGTTGCCGCTGTCGGATTCACTGCTAAGTCAGGTATGTCTTTTACTAGAAATAGTGATTGGATTATTGACTCCGGTGCAACGGAGCATATGACTTGTGACCAGAAAAAATTTTCTCACTTATCTCAACAGTGTTCCAAAACTATCATCACCAATGCTAATGGTGTATCATCTCCTGTTCTAGGAGTTGGTACAGTCCCTTTATCTCCTACCTTAACCACCAAAGATGTGTTATTTGTGCCATCCTTGAATTGCAGCCTTCTTTCTATTTATCAATTTACCAAAGCTCATAATTGTGTCGCCATATTTTTTCCTACTCACTGTGTTTTTCAGCACATCCATACCAAGGAGAAGATTGGCAGTGGTAAACAAATTGGCGGATTGTACTATCTGGAGGAAGGGTTCCCGTCTTCCAACAGAGAAGGACAAGTCAACATAGTCAACATAGTGCAGGCCGATTTGGTGAATAAGCGCAAAGAGGAAATCTGGTTATGGCATAAGAGATTGGGACATCCATCGTTTAGCTACCTTAAGAGATTATTTCCATCTTTGTTTAGTAATAGTACTCCTGAGGATTTTATTTGTGAAACTTGCACAATGGCGAAAAGTCATCGCACTACTTTTCATTTGAGTGATAATAAAGCAACTTTCCCTTTTGCATTAGTTCATTCCGATGTTTGGGGACCGGCACCAATTCCAACTCCTAATGGAATGCGGTGGTTTGTTACATTCGTTGATGATTGCACTCGAATGACTTGGGTTTATCAGTTGAAACACAAGAGTGATGTTTGCTCCATTTTTCAATTTTTCCATCAAATGGTGACTACACAGTTTGGCATTCCAATCAAAGTTCTGCGTTCAGATAATGGGGGGAATATTTCAAGCAAAAGTTGTCCACATTCATGCAATCGGTAGGGATTATTCATCAAACGACATGTCCTTATTCTCCTCAATAGAATGGTGTTGCAGAGCGCAAAAAATAGACAGTTATTGGAGGTCACTCGGTCACTCTTGATTGGGGGCCATGTTCCCTCTTACTTGTGGGGTGAGGCGTTGTATTCGGCAGTGTACTTGATTAATCGAACACCATCCAGTGTCCTTACTTTCAGACGACCATTGGATGCTTTATCTGATCATTGCACCCTGCCACCCATAGTACATTTAGCTCCAAAAATTTTTGGGAGTGTGGTGTATGTCCACCTACATCCACATCAAAGAACTAAGCTTGAGTCTCGTGCGTCCAGGTGTGTTTTCGTGGGTTATGGAATCAATCAGAAGGGCTACAAATGTTTTGATCCATCTTCACAGAGGTTTTATGTTTCAATGGATGTTGTTTTCCATGAACATGAACTCTTTTATCAATTACCGAATACTGATTCCTCACTTCCGGGGGTGCATCAACACGAAGTGCTGAATCATGAGGAAATCCAATTTTTGTATCGGGCACAGGAGGACAATGAAGTCAATGCTATACCCGAGGAAAATGAATCACTGGAACTACTGGATGATGAAACCAGTGCTATACCCGAGGACAATGAAACCAGTGCTATAGACCCAGATAAGCATGATTCGAACTCTATTCAGGATAGTACAATCTTGCCTCAACATGAAGCACAATCACTGCCTCAATCTTCTTCTACAGAGACAATCTCAAAGGTACCCATAAATCCTCATATAAATACTATTGTTCTTGATAATGTTGTTGTTGAATTCCAAGCTAATCATGAACCTCAACTACCTCAATCCCGCTTTCCAGTCCGATCTAACTGTGGTATACCACCACTTTTGTATGAACCCGATCCTAAATCCAAAGCTAAATATCCCATAAGTAATCATGTGTCTTCCAAAAGATTGTCTGAGTCATATGCCTCTTATGTGCTGCAGTTATCGTCTGTCTCTATTCCTAGTAAAATGCAGGAAGCTTTAGCAGATCCTAGATGGACTCAAGCCATGGCGGAAGAAATGGCAGCGCTTAAAAAGAATCTCACTTGGGAACTCGTACCTCTACCTAAAGGGAAAAGAACTGTGGGATGTCGATGGGTGTTCGCAATTAAACATAAGGCAGATGGTACCATTGAAAGGTACAAAGCTCGGTTGGTCGCAAAAGGGTATACGCAATCATATGGGGTTGACTATCAAGACACTTTTGCACCTGTTGCCAAGCTTAATACAGTAAGAGTGCTCTTATCTTTGGCAGCTAACCGAGATTGGCCGCTTCTTCAATTCGATGTAAAAAACGCATTTTTACATGGAGACCTTGTAGAAGAAGTATATATGGATCCTCCCACAGGTGTAGAGGAATACTCAAATACTACTATGGTGTGCAAGCTAAAGAAGGCGTTATATGGGTTAAAGCAATCTCCAAGAGCATGGTTTGGGAGATTCACCAAGTCCATGAAGAGCTTTGGTTATAGACAAAACAACTCCGATCATACATTATTCCTAAAGCACAGAAAGGGAAAAATTACTGCTTTGATTATCTATGAAGATGATATGGTAGTAACGGGTGATGATCAAGATGAAATTGAGAGTTTGCAACGACGCTTAGCTTCAGAGTTTGAAATGAAACAACTTGGTGACTTGAAGTATTTTCTTGGTATTGAGGTAGCCCGATCAAATAATGGTATCTTCTTATCTCAGCGTAAATACATTCTTGACCTGTTAATTGAGACAGGTACTCTCGGATGTAAGCCTACAAGTACCCCTATGGAACAAAATCATAAATTGTTCTACTGTTCGAATGCACCTCCTATTGATAAGGGAAGATACCAGAGACTTGTGGGAAAATTAATTTATTTGTCTCACACGAGGCCAGATATTGCTTATGCAGTGTCGGTTGTGAGCCAATTTATGCATGATCCTCGTAAACCTCACATGGATGCTGTAGATCGCATATTAAGATATTTCAAATCTGCCCCAGGTAAAGGTTTGCTTTTCACCAAAAATAATCATATGAGAGTAGAAGGTTACATTGATGCAGATTGGGCTGGTTCAGCTGATGACAGAAGATCTACATCAGGATATTTTACTTTTGTGGGAGGAAACCTAGTGACGTGGAGGAGTAAAAAACAACCTGTTGTAGCAAGGTCAAGTGCAGAAGCAGAGTATAGAGGCATGGCATATGGAGTGTGTGAGTTACTTTGGTTGAGAAACGTGCTAAAGGATTTGAGGGCAGGTTCAAAGGAAGTAATGAAATTGTATTGTGATAACACTTCAGCTATTGCGATTGCTCACAATCCAGTCCAACATGATCGGACAAAACATGTAACACCCCGTAAATTTAAGTAAATGACGTACACGTATATTGAGATGTATAATACACATATTATACATAAGAGCTCAATATACGTTTGCTAATACACATATTTTATACATTGGAGCTCAATATACGTTTGATAATACACGTATTTTATACGTATGAGCTACATATACGCGTGATAATACACGTATTTTATATGTAAGAGCTAACTATACGTTTGATAAGACACGTATTTTATACGTAGGAGTCAAAATACGTGTATGTGATTGAGTGTACGAAGAAGAACGAATAAAAAGATAAAATAAAATAAAATAATAAACAGTACGTAAATAGTAATACTGTTTATCAAATAGTATTAGGAATAGTAATATAAATAGTAAATTACTGTTCATCAAATAGGGGGTACTGTTCATTATGAACAGTATTCATATTATAAAAAATAAATAAATAAAAACTATCTAACCGACGCCAGAGGGAAAGAGAAGACGCAGGGAGGAGAATAGAAGAAGAAAAAGAGGAACGCGTGATTTTGCGTCAAATTTGGCCTCGTGGTAAGTGATTTTCACTCTCTTTCGTCGTGAAATTACTATCTAAGCTAGATGTAACGATTCTAGTTGATTAATTTTGACTGTGGGAGCCGTTTTACGACATTTTAACAAATTGGGTTTTTGACCCCAACGTCAATGAAAACCCACTAGGAAGGTAGAAAAATACTTCCTGGACCGTCGGGACTCCGAATCTGTGGTTAGATTCGATTTCATGTGTTTTGGAGATCGTTTGACAATTTTAATACAATTTACATCTTTCGGATGAATAGTGCCGGGTGAATAGTGATGAATAGTGATGAATAGTGTCGGATGAATAGTGAATAGTGAATAGTGCACAGTACACAGTACACAATGAACAGTGAATAGTGTACAGTGTACAGTAAATAGTGCACAGTGAATAGTGATATAGTGAGTGATGTGAATCGTACTGTGCACAGTGATGTGCACAGTGATGTGAACCCAATGAAACCCCCGTTTGAGTTTATAGAAACGAGATAACTGCTTTTGAGTCCTAAATGGATTGATTAGTAGTGAGTTGAAGTGAATTGAGACATTAAAGATGTAAATAGATCTGAATACATGAAATTGAATCATGGAGTGATTGTTACAGGTTAAATTAGTTGGATTTAACTTGGAGCTGGACTCGAAAGCGACGATGATTGGGTTTAAGTGGAACGTGTTGTACAGTGAGTATAGTTCTCTTGATTTGGTTTTTGTATGGCATTGTACGCATATAAACTGTTCGATTGTATGCATGTGATATTACATATACTGCATTGAGTTTTATGGATCATGCAAACTATTGTAGCATTTGGAGTTTGTAATGATGAGGCTTTGCGATTCCTCATCGTCATTTCGTTAGGAATTAGACCCGGATGAGGTTTTGCGAGTCCTCATTGTCAGTGGCCTGTCCTAACAAGGGTTGCGACCCTTGAAATGACTGTTACTTGGGTAATGAGGGGTTGTGGCTACCTTGTACGGCCATACAAGGGTTAGACCCGCTCTCATGCCTTGCGGAGGAGGGAGATTGTGCATTGTATTATTGAAAAGCATGAAATTTATGTTGTTGACATGTATGATATATTCGTTGAACGATGCATGTGTTGAATAAATGTTTGAAATGAGTTTAAATGTCATATTTCTCTAAATGTATATAATTGCCATCTCAAGAACTATATTCACTGAGCTGTTGTTTGCTCACCCTATTTCCTCCAATATTTCAGGTATTGAGTCGAAGGGAAACGGAAACTCCGTGAGTGAGTCTGGTATGTGTATGTCTACTTGGAGGAAATAGCTTTTGTTATTTTGATATGTATAATTATCACACATTATAGATATATGTATTATCATCTAGATGGGATGTGTGGGCATATATTTATATTGGACGAGGAAATGATAATTTGATGTGTGAATGAATGGAATAGATATGAGATTTGATTTGTGGTAATAGGAAAAAAAAAATAATAATATTCTGTACATTTTGGGAAGGTTTGTGAGAGTACGTGAAGGCTGACAGTGTATTATATACTGTATATGGGTTTGTATAGTGTATAGTACGCTGTGCCGGTCATGACTTCAGCCTACGTCAGGGGCGTCGTGACAATATTGGTATCAGAGCCTAAGTTTAAAATTCGTAATAAGATTAAAAGTTTTATGATATTATGATTGTTTGTATGGGTATACATATGGGTAGTCCTGTTATGTTAAGCCTAATGTTATCTTGACGGAGAATCGCCGTGTCGGTGAATTCCAGACCAGTCAAGATGAACACTGAAAATTGCTGATCAAGAAAGGATCAGAAGGCTGAAAGAAAAAGAACTGGATGTAAACCAGTGCTACTAAATGACATAGCTTATATATGACTCGTAACTACCCAACAACAACGAAATGCACAGCTTACGAGCTTGTGACAAAGTTGTAATATGAGAAAGACAGAGGCTTGAATCATTGATAGCTCCAGATGTGGATGCTAATGGTATGAGTACTTCTGTAAAACCATATATAGTTGAGACTGAAGTCAAAATAAAATAAAATGATAAGCCAGATGAAATGAAAAAAATATGTGAAAGTTATGAAAACTTTCAGGAGAAGAGACTTTCTTATCTTAACTGGCAGTCTGATAGTAGACGAAGTAAAGAATTTGCGACTTTAAGTGGAGATCATCTTCGAGAATGATTACGTCTCTGAAAATGATAAAGCAAGTTAGCTACGTTTAAGCTAACTGATGATAAGAGATAAGAGAAAATTGGGTTAAGGACTCTGAGCTGATTTAGGCATGAGATGCAGTAAAGAAGCTATTGTATAAGGGCTTCTATCAGCATGTTGAAATTGATTTAAGGCATGAAAAAGTTTTTCTTGTTAAAATGTAGTGACATGCCTAACCATAAATACAAACATGAATTTAATAGACTGGTATAGTTTATTTTTGGAATGATCACTAAGGATATTCTGAGAATGATAAGGATCTAGAATAAATTTTAGGATCCTATACGGCAGGTTTGATAATTGTTGGGTTATAATTATATACGCAAGTTGTGAGGCAGCCTATAAATTTTGGGTTAGCCAAAGCTGTGGTAAAATTGTTAACCCCAGCAATACTGAGATAGCTTGCACTGCCGTTAAAAGCCGAGTCATTAACACCCGTTTTAGGTAAAAGGAGAAATAAGTAATGTAAGGAAAGGTTGGGGCACTAATCTGAAATTGAAGATCAGTGAAACATTGAGTAAGGATGAGATTTTGGCAGTATTCGTGACTCTAATTTTGTTAGTACCTAACCCAATAATAATGGGAAAAAGGGAAGTGATGTTAAAAAATTATGAAAACCAGAAGTGGTTTCGATTGCCTGAGCATGAGTCACAGACTGAGTACATGGTATCTCGACCAATGATTGTCTATTATCAATCTATAAAAACAAAGTGACACGGGATGTGTTAATGTCCAGTTAGTCGATATGGAATGCCCCAAAATTTTTTATCAATGTGATTCCACCAGATTTGAGAGAATAAATTAAAGTACATACAAGACCAGATCTAAAGATTAGTAAGACGTTGATAACATGTATGATCAACATTTTGTTATTGTGTATTTTGATTGTATTGTTGGATCTACCTTGTCCTTTATCTCTGGTGCTATGGTAGACAGATTGTATTATCTTCTGTTATGATAGGAGATCATTGATTGTGAGTATGCCTACAGGAGAAAGAATCAACCTTGATATGGTTAACAAATAATATGTGGAATAAATATGAGGATCATCAAGTACTTATGAACTTTAGAATATGAAATTTGTGGAATTGGATGCTTTGTTGGGTATGATTGGCTGGTCACCTCTCATGCCAGGTGGAACGTCTTTCCGAAGAGAAGTAATATTCTGAATAAGTGAAAAATTCTCATTTTGAATCTCGAGAAATTTATACCTTCAAAAATTGTCTCTCTAAGATAAGCTAGTTATTGACGAGGACATGGAGAATATGACTAGTACAAAGCCATGTAGGGTCATGTAATAAGGCATGCAGTTGATTAAAAATTCATGTGGTGAGCTGGTATATTGGAGTATTCTTTGATGTAGTATTAAAAATTGCCACCTAGACAGGAGATTGATAACATATAAAACTGATGTCATTCTAATACGTATCTCCATTCTTTATATAAAGAGTACCTGAGGAATTGTGAGGATTGAAAGTAGGTATATGTGTTAATGAGCAAAAGATTTAGATATGCGACCTTGAAGAGCATTTGTGATAAGATGGAAAGAAGGTATAGTGAAATATGTTTCAGTTTGAATTATTGTTAACTGAGCAGGGTAACAATAAAGAATGAATATCCTTTACCATGGATAGATGGTTGAATTCGGTTAACTCAATGGAGCCAAATCTTCTTTAAGATCATTTTGAGATCTAGGCACCATCAATTAAGAATTCGAGAAAAGGATGTAATCCAAACTATTTTAAGACAAGATATGGATATGATGAACTTTTGGTAACCTTGATAAATGTGTCAATCACGTTTATAGGATTGATGCAGTGGGTATATGAACCATATCTTGAGTATTACATAGTATTCGATGATGATAGATGCAATCGTCCCAAGAAAATGAGAGGAGCATGAATAGCACCTCAAAATTATCTTGTAGTCACTGAGAGAGCATCGATTGAGTGCCAAGCTCGATGAATATGAATTTTGACTATAATGGAATTTGGATCACATGACTAGTTTAAATCATATCTTTAAGGATACTGCGAAGGTCAAAGTGATCATAGAACTGTTAAAACTGATGTAAATGATGGAAATCATAAGTTCTCTGGTATTAGTTGTATGTTATAGAAAGTGCGTGGAAAGATCCTTGAAGCTATCTGTTCCACTCACGAAACTCAACCAGACAAATGGTGAGTACTGTGTGGACCGTTGTGCATGGGGAAGCTCTCACAGTATTAAATGTGATTACTAGTTTCAGAATCGGGAAGTAATTGTGATTGATGAATATCACGTCCAGATCTGAATTTTGTAGTGATACAAAAGGATAGGTTAATTACGTGTGTTTCCAGATATGTGGTAGTGCACGAGAATAACTATCCTAAGAGTGAATAAAAATTTGGTGATCGTTAGTTTGATTTGATGAAAGCATTTCTTCTATAGAGTCTGAAGTAATTATTTGAACGGAAAGAAACTGAATATGAGGTACTAAATGTGGCAAGAATTCCCGAAGGATTTGATTTTATACTGAATTCTTATCCTGGGAAATTCCACTATGTTGCTGAGGCATTGAGCAGGACACATGTTGAAACTAGAGTAACATCTATCAGTTAACCATACATGGAGATTGTTTGTGAGTGAGAGTTACAGTTATGCGTGTACTCTCTATTACTCCATGTGTTGATATTTGTGCTCGGATGCATGTTCAGCTAATTGATACTCATATTCAGAGAGAAAAAGTTATGATGAGACGAGTATGATATTAGTATGAAAGATTATGGATTGTGTTAAATGAAGATGGGATTCAAATGGTATCTTATGGGTTATGGGTAGATATGATACCATCTGGATGACCATTAGAGGACTGATAAGTCTGCGTATTTTTCCAATGAACACCAGAATTCTTTTGATAGACTGAGCAGATTGTATATGTGTGAGATATGGAGATTTTATGGGAGTACTCAGATATTTGTCATGTCGGATTAAGATCCGAAGATTGTGTCGAGATCTGATATATGATGCAGACTCGATTTGGTACTCATCTCCTTCTCAGTGTGATATGTACTCTCAGACTGGTTGACAGACTGAGAGAGTGACTTTGATGCTTGCGAGCATGCTCGGGTCTAGTATATTTGAATTTTGGTGGAAGTTGGAAGGAATATTTTATGTGTGTAACCGTATGTGTATAAATAGCTATTATCAGAGCATAATGATGGCACTCGAAAGGTTGATAAGAAGCCTTATCCATCTCCAACTTGGTGATTTGAAAGTATGGAGTTATTGTTATTGGTGCCACATGATCTTATTCAATACACAGGGTTGGTATAGAGGCCTTGAAATTGATTGTGGCTGACTCAAAGGGTCTTACCACAGAAAGGCCAAAATGAGATTTGGGATGAAAAGAAAGTTCGCACCGCGATTTGTTGGACCATTAGAGATCCTTGATAGGATAGGTCCATAGGCTTACCGATTTGCTCTACTGTCACAGTTGATAGGTGTCCGTACTATTTTCTATATATTGATGTTGAGGAAATATCTTTCGGATTCTATATATGTTATGGATATAACTCACCTCTAAGTTGGGGAGGATACCATGTATCAAGAAGAGCAAACATGGGAGCTGAATTATAAAATGCGGAGCAGTTTTCTGGGATTGAGTATCACTGGAGGAATAGTCCGTGATTTTAAATTTCGAGGACGAAATTCCTTAAGTTGGGGAGATTGTAACACCCCGTAAATTTAAGTAAATGACGTACACGTATATCGAGATGTATAATACACATATTATACATAAGAGCTCAATATACGTTTGCTAATACACATATTTTATACATTGGAGCTCAATATACGTTTGATAATACACGTATTTTATACGTATGAGCTACATATACGCGTGATAATACACGTATTTTATATGTAAGAGCTAACTATACGTTTGATAAGACACGTATTTTATACGTAGGAGTCAAAATACGTGTATGTGATTGAGTGTACGAAGAAGAACGAATAAAAAGATAAAATAAAATAAAATAATAAACAGTACGTAAATAGTAATACTGTTTATCAAATAGTATTAGGAATAGTAATATAAATAGTAAATTACTGTTCATCAAATAGGGGTACTGTTCATTGTGAACAGTATTCATATTATAAAAATAAAAAATAAATAAAAACTATCTAACCGACGCCAGAGGGAAAGAGAAGACGCAGAGAGGAGAAGAGAAGAAGAAAAAGAGGAACGCGTGATTTTGCGTCAAATTCAGCCTCGTGGTAAGTGATTTTCACTCTCTTTCGTTGTGAAATTACTATCTAAGCTAGATGTAACGATTCTAGTTGATTAATTTTGACTGTGGGAGCCGTTTTACGGCATTTTGACAAATTTGGTTTTTGACCCCAACGTCAATGAAAATCCACTATAAAGGTAGAAAAATACTTCCTGGACCGTCGGGACTCCGAATCTGTGGTTAGATTCGATTTCATGTGTTTTGGAGACCGTTTGACAATTTTAATACAATTTACATCTTTCGGATGAATAGTGATGAATAGTGTCGGATGAATAATGATGAATAGTGTCGGATGAATAGTGAATAGTGCACAGTGCACAGTACACAATGAACAGTGAATAGTGAATAGTGTACAGTGTACAGTAAATAGTGCACAGTGAATAGTGATATAGTGAGTGATGTGAATCGTACTGTGCACAGTGATGTGCACAGTGATGTGAACCCAATGAAACCCCCGTTTGAGTTTATAGAAACGAGATAACTGCTTTTGAGTCCTAAATGGATTGATTAGTAGTGAGTTGAAGTGAATTGAGACATTAAAGATGTAAATAGATCTGAATACATGAAATTGAATCATGGAGTGATTGTTACAGGTTAAATTAGCTGGATTTAACTTGGAGCTGGACTCGAAAGCGACGATGATTGGGTTTAAGTGGAACGTGTTGTACAGTGAGTATAGTTCTCTTGATTTGGTTTTTGTATGGCATTGTACGCATATAAACTGTTCGATTGTATGCATGTGATATTACATATACTGCATTGAGTTTTATGGATCATGCAAACTATTGTAGCATTTGGAGTTTGTAATGATGAGGCTTTGCGATTCCTCATCGTCATTTCGTTAGGAATTAGACCCGGATGAGGTTTTGCGAGTCCTCATTGTCAGTGGCCTGTCCTAACAAGGGTTGCGACCCTTGAAATGACTGTTACTTGGGTAATGAGGGGTTGTGGCTACCTTGTACGGCCATACAAGGGTTAGACCCGCTCTCATGCCTTGCGGAGGAGGGAGATTGTGCATTGTATTATTGAAAAGCATGAAATTTATGTTGTTGACATGTATGATATATTCGTTGAACGATGCATGTGTTGAATAAATGTTTGAAATGAGTTTAAATGTCATATTTCTCTAAATGTATATAATTGTCATCTCAAGAACTATATTCACTGAGCTGTTGTTTGCTCACCCTATTTCCTCCAATATTTCAGGTATTGAGTCGAAGGGAAACGGAAACTCCGTGAGTGAGTCTGGTATGTGTATGTCTACTTGGAGGAAATAGCTTTTGTTATTTTGATATGTATAATTATCACACATTATAGATATATGTATTATCATCTAGATGGGATGTGTGGGCATATATTTATATTGGACGAGGAAATGATAATTTGATGTGTGAATGAATGGAATAGTTATGAGATTTGATTTGTGGTAATAGGAAAAAAAAAATAATAATATTCTGTACATTTTGGGAAGGTTTGTGAGAGTACGTGAAGGCTGACAGTGTATTATATACTGTATATGGGTTTGTATAGTGTATAGTACGCTGTGCCGGTCATGACGTCAGCCTACGTCAGGGGCGTCGTGACAAAACACATTGAGATTGATTGACATTTCATTAAGGAGAAAATTGATGCAGGGATCATTACATTCCCATTTGTGAAGTCTGAAGAACAACTGGCCGATGTTCTTACCAAAGCCGTGGCCAGCCATATGTTTGATAATTCTCTATGCAAGTTAGGCATGTGCGATATCCATGCACCAACTTGAGAAGGGGTGATAGAATTAAGTGGTAATTGATATGATTACTATAATTATGGGATTGATATCCATAATTATAGTATATCACCTATAATATCTCCTAAATCTGGAGAGATATCCATAATTGATATGATTACTATAATTATGGGATTGATATCCATAATTATAGTATATCACCTATAATGTCTCCTATTAATCTGGAGAGATATTATTGACTTTCCTTGTAAAGCTCTTTGTGTATCTTATATATTGTAACAACGTACTGTGAATGAAATAACAGAAAAATTATTTCTTCAATTGTGTTCTTGACACGACCAGCTTGAGCATTAGCATAGTTACTACGGCCTTGATATTGCATAGGAAAACCACCTCTATTTGTTGATTGATGGGATCTTGGAAGCTGATGTTTATAGTTCTGAAAAGTAGTCTTGTTACCGGCAAGATTTGCCTGAAGATTAGCATCCAGGTTCTTTTCATGCTTCTCAATTCTTGACTCTTGTGCTAGGAGAGATTCAATCTCTGTAATGGAATAGTCATCAGTTCTTGAAGAAACTGATACAACAAATGCATCATAATCCTCTTGTAAACCATCGAAAATAGCATGATATGATATTTAGGGGAAACGCAACATATCCCACGGTAGCTAAAAGATCAACACAGTTCTTGATCTTCGAGAGATATGCATCAATTGAAGATGAATCTTCTTTATACTCTCTTAACTTCTTTTTATACTGAGAAATTTTGCTCTAACTTGTGAAGAAAAATACTGATCAAGATTTTGCCATATCTATGCAGATGTCTCACAGCCTACCATGCGTGTGAGGAGACTTTCTGTCATTGAAGACAATAACCGTGACATTAGCAACCGATCTCCTTGCTCCCAATTCAAAAAGGCTTGACTAATCCTCTGGTTTCTCTCATCTTCCATAGAAAGAAAACGTGCTGGCGTTGAACCTTCACAAAGAAAATTATCGCCATTCAACTTTACTGAGATCTTATGAGAAAAAGAAACTAGAGTGAATTTATGAACATTATCATCTCTTGCCATTGGAGTTGGAGATTTAGCCATGATTGAGCAACTAAGCTCTGATACCATGTTAAGAATAGAAAAGAAAGAGATGAAAGACGGAGCAGATCATGATAGAGAAGAAAGAAACTCAAATACAGTTATTGTTGTTATTTGAATCAGTATTTATACTTATACAACCAATGAAAGAAAGATCTAAGCTTTAACTAACTAACAAAGAAAGCTAACAACTTGACAAAACAGAACAAACTAACTAAATAACTATTAGTCTTATTAGACTAGCACTCAAGGCCCGTAGGCGATGACATATATATATTAGTTTTATTTTTTATTTTTTTAAATCATTTTTAAATATTTTAATTAATTTCTTTTTTACTTATTGTACATGTCCAAAATTTTATATCAATCTAAGATACTATTTAGTAACTCTATTTTTTTTTAGCTCTAAAACAATTAGCTCAACTTTTTTTAGCTTTACATTAATAAAAGTTTATTTTAAACATATTGTTTGGTATCTACAACTTCTTATTTTAGTTTTATTATAAAGAAAAAATGTTTTTAATTTAGAATTTCAATTTTTTATTATAAAAATAGTCAAACTTAAAAATAATATTTATATATAATAATTATATTGAATATTGATCATGCTTTGCAATATTTATTATAACATAAATTTATTTAAATGTTAATTCATTACTTATTTATTACGTTATAATTTTTACTGAAATATTTATTAATTTATTTATATCATTTTTCATTTATTTGTTTTTAACTTTATTATATCATAATTTTTATTTAAATATTTTATAATTTATTAAAGTATTAGAATTTTAAAAAAATTAAAAAAATTAAAATAAGAAATTTGACAACAACAATCTCGTGTCCAACGATGAAATCGGGGACGACGATTCAGTAAATTTTATCGCAACTTAAAACTCTAAAGTGTTGAGAGAATTACAATTTTATTTCAAATGAAAAAACCCGGCGATGGTAATTCCGTGACTGGCAACTCCCTCTTCTTCTTTTTCCACCATGTCCAGCCTGTAACTTCTTCTTCTTGTTCTTCTTCTACCATGTTCGCCAACCACTTATTTTTATTTTATTTATTTTTTTAACTACTTCTACACTATAATTTAATTACATTTTTTTTTACCTTATACGACAACCACTATCTCTATTCGCCAACCCCTTTTTAAAAAAAAAAAAAAAACTACTTTCTATAATTCAATCATATTTTTTTGTTTACTAATTTTGTATAATTTTATATTTAGATCAAATACAAAAGTAAAAGGTTGAAGTTGTCAAAATGGTAGATTAGTGTTTTCCTAAACTTGTTACTATTTGATATTTATGTAAAATTTGAAATAATTTTCTATTTGTCTTGATTTTATAATTTATTGTATTGATTTGGTGACTTTTAATATATTTGCCACATTTATAAAAAAATATTTATTTATTAATATATAAAAGGACTCAATTTTAATGATCGGCCGTGCTAGCACGAATGTAGAGATTTGCACTATTAAAGGGGCAAAGGATACAAATATAACCAACATTTGATTGGTTAGAATGGCTTGACATCTGTTTACCTTAAGCGAGGTCGTGAGTTCGAAACCCCCTTCGTGTACTGAGTTATAATTTGCTGAGAGATCTTTACACTTTTGTGCTCCAACTCGGATCGAATGTATGTGAATTAATTTCACTGCAAAGCAGAGGAGGATAGCTCAGAGATCTTTACACTTTTACCGCAAAGCAGAGGAAGACACCTCCTGGATGCCATTCACCGGTGAAACAAAAAAAAAAAACAAATTTTATTTTAACCTTTTCTTCTTTTCTTTTTTTATGTTTTAATCACCTCTTACACTATGAGAACAAAAAACGAGTTTATATATATATATATACATACACTATGCAAAAATAACATTTTTTAAGCCAATCTTTAATAAAAAAAAAAATATAGATCAAAGAGATACTTATGTTTTTCTAAGTAGTTAATTAGAATAACATGAGGATAAAAAACATTAATTCAATTATGTATAGGTTCAATTGTTGGGGCTGTAGTCTGTAGCTACACGAGTTTCTTGTATATATTTTAAATAATAATAATTCAAAAATCATAAATGTAAGTCATTAAAAGATATTTCCCACTACTATGGTAGAAAAATTTTTGAATTTGATAATATTCTTTAGTAATTTTTAAGTAACGTTTGGAAAGTGTGGGTTGGTTCAGAGTGGTTGAGGACAAGCTAACGGTTTTAACTTCAAAAGACTTAGGAAGGACGTAAATCCTCGAGCTCACCACATAAAATAAAAAATAAAAAATAAAAAAATGACGGGGGTTGGGCATTTTACATTGTCCTATCATATTCAATCAAATAAGAGATGAAAACTAAGCCAAGTAGAAGAGACGAGTTTAAGTGAGAAAAAGGAAGGAGAAGAAAAGACCCATGGGAAGCCTTCTTTAGCCAAACACATGTCACTTTATGGATGCATATAACTCTAAATGCTTGTTTACACGTAACAAATATTCATCAATATTAGAAATGGAGAGGACATCTCTGTTTTTATATATGGTATATAATTTGAAAAGATATATATGATGAAAAAAATGTTATTCTAAGTATAAATACAGTAACTACATTTTCAATTATATTCATTTAATTCTTTATTTATATTACACACATATTTAATACACGTATCTTTGTGGTATAATTCTGAGCATGTTTTTTTTGTGTAGTACGTTTTGCATTTGAAGTTTTTTTTTTCTTTTTATAATAAATAAAATGGAAGATATAAAGTAAGATGAACAAAGATATTTAAGAAAAATTTAACTTATTGTAATTTAAATATGAAGTTAGCATTTGATAGAATAGGGTGGAAAAAGTAAATTCATGTAATTGATTTCATATTATTAAAAGACAAATGGCGTCCCAAGCAAATAAGAAATTAAGGAAGGTTTACAAAGCTTTCCAAGTATATTTTTTTTTGAAGTTGATGATACCCTACCTAAACATTTGGAAATCTAGTTAGAAATCAAGTAATTATTTAATATAAGTGAGTACTCTTTATAAAGTTGTATTTTTCTTTTTTGTATAAAAGATAAAAATAAGACAAAAAAAGAGAGGCAATGTTAGAAGTTTGATAAAAGTGCCAATAATGTTGTGAGGGCCTCGTTCTTTTGTTACCGGATTTTATCAGTGGTTGCGAGGGCCTGTCTTTTTGTTGTCGAATTTATCTATTATTGTTAGATTTATCCGTGATTGTTTGTGAAGATATTGTGCTCACTGGTCATTGTTAGTCATAGTACCATGCTTAATGTTGTACCTGCGTTATTCAAAAAATGGTCTTTTATCCATAGGCAAGTTGTAATTCCGTTCATGGAGATTTGATGTTGTTCTCTCATATAGATTTAGTGGAATGAAATGAAACTTTGACCCAAAAAAAAAAAAAAAAAAAGAAAGAAGCCGATAATGGCATGATCTAGTGGTAACAAAGAGGTATCTCCCCTCTGTTGGGCGAGAGTTCGAATAGGTGCTTGACGAGTTCCACCTTGTATTCTCGGAAGGGGATGCAAGAGATCATGTACTAAAAAAAAGGTTGGATAAAAAAGAACATTGAGTTTTCTTAACAATTTGCTAAATATATATGAATTTTTTGCCAAAGTAAGAGAAATGAGGAGTTGAACATTGCAAATTAAGAGTACTAAATGACGTTTAGCTTAACTTAAAGGGTACTAGCTAGTACTACTGGATCGGATAAACTACTACATTCACGAATTAATGGTTCTCTTGGTGTTAAGTCTAGCTAGTTGGAGTGCTTTGGAGCCTGCCATAATATATAAGAATAGTTAAGATAATAAAAAATGATTAGTGTTCATTTTAAAATCTATAATTATCACACAACCCCATAATGTTTATATATATATACTGAATACTTTCTAGTATTGAAAATATATATAACTCCCTGTAAAAGTAAGACGCATATATAGTATTCAATATATATAATCTTAAAGAGAGTACTGCATCTGGAAGAGGCTTGGGAGTTCTAAGTTTGAGCAAGATACGATATCTCACAAGGATTAATTAGCTAGTTAGATGTTCAAAAATCCATTTTGCTTTCCTCCAATTAATATAATCAATGATTATACTATAAATTAGAAAACTTGCAAAAAACTTCCATAAGATCGATCTAGTGTTTCTAAACATGAACCAACAGATCATACATAGGTGAATTTCGTATATAAAGCTGTGGTAAGAAGCTTAGAGCTAGCTGACGAAACAAATGAACCCAAATAGCTAGAATTTTCAAAGAACTGAATCAGAACACCACTAAAAATAAATAAATAAATTAATTAATTAAATATCAATCCACCCAAAAATAAAATAAAAGAAGGAATCATGAACAAGAACATAGGATATATAACAAAAGAAGAGTAGTACAATCAGCTCCTCTACCATTAATCTGATATATATACATATACATACACACATCACAAAATTAAAAGAATCATTAATTCCTCCTATACATAATCTTAACATTTACTCTGATCCAAATTATCCATGGCGGAAGAGAAGAAATTAATTAAAGAAATTAAAGCGGTTTGGCCAAGTAGGAGGGTTGCTCATCACCAGCCATGATAACAACAATCTTGGGCTCCATCTCTGCTACCGGAAGACCTGATGAATTATTTCTAGCCCCCTTACTAGCATCGTTGTGATTTCTTGAATTTTCAGGGTAAGAGTTGCGGTAAGAGCAAGCAAGAGCAAGTAAGGCTAAGGCAATAAGAGCTAACAAAGCAGCAAGGCCTCCAAAGAGGTATGGAACTGGAGAGTTCCATCTCCAGCTTCCTGCACCAATATTGCTAATACTTCCTGCGCTTGTATCAGCAGCACTATTCATAGCTCTCTCTGTTGCTTTCTTTCTTCTTTTGGGCAGTATTAATTTAATTGATGGTGCAATTTATATATGTGTGTGTGTGTTTATATGTATAGGTCTTTAATTCAAATCATGTTACTGACTTCACTAGCTAAAAGATGATGGGTAAGAGGATAATTGTTGAACAACTACATGATGAGTAATAAATTAATTAATATTATACAAAAGTGTGCTTATGTGTTCCACTGAGAAATATATACCTTTAAACTGAAGTGATGTCAAATTAAAATGAATAAATAAATAAGGAAAAGCTTCATTTTTCTTTCTAACTTGTCCCACTGCATGCCCACAGCAATAATGAGAAAGCTTGAGTTGAAAAAAAAAAAAAAAAAAAAAGGAAAAAACAATATATTTTCTATTATTTTAATGATAATACAAAGCAATATATTTAATTAAGGAAAACATATATATTTTCTTCTTTTATTATGAGCATGCTATATACATGTCATTATTTACTATTTCAAATTACACTATTATTTTTATCTTCTTTTTATTTCTTAATTTCTTTCCATTAAAGTTACATCTACATTCGATTCTCTAAGGGCTTATTTGATGCGTGAGATATGATAAGATTATTCTTATGGAGATTGTATTAAATTGAATATGATAAGATAAGATAAAATTAAAAATTGAGTAATCATGTATTAGATGGTATGTTTGAGATTAAAATAAAAAATAATTAAATATTTTTTTAAACTTAATTTTTTTTAAAAATTACATTAAACCTAAAAAACAGCAAAGAAACAAAATGTTGATTTTGCGATTTGCAAAATCAGTGATGTTTTGAATTTTATGTATTTTCTTTTTTTTAAAAGAAGAAAGATGCACAAAGAAGAAAAAGAGTAAGAAAAAAGAAGAAGAAGAGGAGGAATAAGTTAAAAAGAATTAAAATATATAAATATAATTAAAAATAATTCTATTTCATTTAATCTCGCTTGACAAACCCACCCTAAAGGCATGCCCCATATTAATATTGAAATGACCATGTACGTGAAACACTCGTACACGTCTAGGGTCTTGTAAAGCATCTTTCATCGGAAAAATCGGAACTATTTGACAAATTAAACAAAAGGGATCGATGATATAATTATATGTTGACTATACAAAAGAGCTAGCTAGGCTGGCTGGTAAGGAACGCGGTGGCACGAATGCGCAAAGCGCGTTTGATGATTAGGGGTAACATAGTACTACTATTGAAAGAAATCAGAGTAGTGCAGTTGGCAGGGTTATGGAGTTTGAAAAAGTAGCTAGAATTGGTGTTTGATGAGCCATGCAGTGGAGCCGTGCAGTAGTAGAGGCTGTATAACATTTTTACCATTTGAAAATGTACATGGTTCGATCTACGGTATAGGTGATTCCACCTCATTACATTTATGTTTTGAGTTTTTAAGTTTTAGACCTTATTTAATATATATATGTAGGTGTGTATGTTTGTATTTTTTATTTTATTTTTTAAAAAAATATTTTATATACGTTACGCGTCAACGCTATTTTTTAAAATTAGCACACAGTTTTCTTAAATATTTTAGAGATACGCACGTATTTTATAATACCCCATATACACGTGTATTTCTAAAAAATCTAAAAAAATTAAGTTTTAATGTCAAAAAATATCGTTAACCGCTAACGTATATATATATTATTATTCAAATAATGACCTAAAAGGTATAAGGCGAGATTTGTATGTACTAACTAATCCCACTCTCCTTAGGGTACCCAATGTACCAACACAAGGTTTGGCAATCGAATGATGTAATGATGAAAATGTTTTGTCCTCAGTGGAGACACTTAATCACATATTCATTTTATATTTACATTTGTTGATCAACTGATTCTTCTTATATCCTTTGGCTGCATTGGTTGATTAGTTGTATATATATTATATATTGAAACTGACTTCCATTAATCTCCCATTAGAAGATTAGAATCGAAGTGCCAGTAGTAATCAAGAGAAGATGAGCTTAATAAAGTAGGAAAGACCTTCATGATTTTGTCTTCCAATAGATGCACAGGAAGAGCCATCTAGCTAGTTAGCTACTAGCTAGCAGCTCTAAGTTTATTATAATTGTTTGCTATTGTCATATCTCACTCAATCTTATTTTATAATAGTCTTTTTCTCCAATATGAAGAGACCGAAAGTCTGTCCTAGAAGTCTCTTTGATTGATTATATCTGATCGTCATTTTTTAACTCTTTAAAAAATGACATTATCTAGTAGCTAGGGGAATGCAATTTTAACTATCCCAATGCAAATTTTAAATGGAACTAATATGTATAATTATTAAATTATTTATTATATATTTTAAAATGTGTAACACATATATATTTAATAATTATAAATATGTAGTTATATTTTTTATAATTAGATTTAAATTTTTCTATATATTATATGTACTATTATAATATTAAAAATTAGAATATTTACAAAATAATCATTAATTTTCTCATTCTTTATTGTTGTTTTTTAATTTTGAAAATATGTTCTAACCATGTAAAAATTAACATATTAGTTAAACAATCTAACTTTTTTTCATTACTTTTTACTAGAGGTGTAGTGAGTTGGTTCAAACTTTTTCATGTGCATCCAGCCAACCTTTAGCATTTTCTATATTTATATATATTGAATGGAAGAAGTTCTAACGAAATTGCATCAGGTGGCCACAGGTTGACATAGGGAGCACTTCATTCATACATGGAAACCACCTACATTTATTTATTTTCTTTCTTCTTCTTTATCTTCTCTAATTTAGACCCACAAATTACCTAGTGCAGATCATATGTAACACCTCGATTTTTCAAAACATAAATTTCAAGTAAAAGAATGAATATTTTAATTTTATCGAGAAAATCACTGAAAATCGAGATATTAACCATATCCGTCTATCTTAACCCACAAACATTATATAGGTAATAAAATTTGAAACACTATGAATTTATATTCTTCTAACCAACTTACTGGTTAAGATAAACGAATACCCTTTTTTCTTCATACCAAGGACCACATAATTCCACTATACAAATTTGTCTAGTGAATTATGAGGGTACTTGCCCTTGTCCATCCATCATGGTCACAATATTTTAAATACATTCATCAAATAGAATTCAAGTCCAAGGCATTCACACGTGAATTAAATCACAGGGTCTTTACTAACCGTAATAATGTTCATTGAATTTCGATTGTCAATACAATCCGTTCAAATAATAAACTTCTAAAAATCAAAGAAAAATATTCAATCCTATCACCATAATACTAACAAATTAATTAACCTACCCCTACTACTCTGAACTACTGAACTATGTCACGAACTAACGATTTTATTCTTCTAAGCACATGTATATGAAAAATAGGGGTGAGCTTGAAAGCCCAGTGGGTCATCTAAACAATTCACAATATTTTATCATGATACACACACAAGAACATTACAAACAAGTTTTACACATTAATCGTTGCAACATTAGATTGTTTGAGTCGAGAATTTCATCACGTTTCAAATCACGTACCTTTAGGAAATCAAACACAGGGTGACACTACCCAAAAATTTGAAACTCGTTGGCGATATTCGTCATGAATAACTGCCCCCTAATAAACATTGGCGATATTCCTCAGAATAACTGCCCCATAATAATCAATGGTGATATTCTATAGAATAATTGCCCCATATGTGTGATTCTTATCTTAATTGTGTTCTTTAGTGATGTCATACCATACTTACAACCTAAGTATGATATTAATTGTATTCACAAGCCATAATCAAATTTCACTACACATAGTATTATGTCACAATGCCAAATATAATAGTATTAACGCATAACTTTTTCTATGCCAATATTCTCAAGTCATGTACTTCATCATCAGGCATTATAATATACAATTGAATTCAATTAACACATGAATTGCATGCATCCAATTATCATTTGATGAGAACAAAAATTATGCTGACACACATATCATCATAGCTAACAATCACAACGTGGTATATATAAAATCATGTACAATAGGCATGCATAAGCAATCTAATAATACTATAGACCTAATTAATTTAACATTCTTATCTATATATCAAAATAAAATATTATGAAGGCCTAGAATCATCCCTACCTGAATAACTAAATTTCAAAAGTGTTGAGATTCTTCGACGTTGGGCGTTATCAACCCAATGATAATGTCTCCAGATTCTCTGTCAGTCTTCACCTTCACGGGCTTCACCGCTACTCAACGAACAAATTACGCCTTATTCAAAGATCTCGATCTGAGACTTTCAAGCATCCAATGTAGCTCATGGAAGATATGGTTATAATTCCGTGTGAAAAGCGTTGCAACACAGGAGCAACAAGAGTTAGCAAATCTTGCGCAGGATACCACAAAATCAGATCATATACGATTTGAGCTTCGATTAAAGGAAAACGTCGAGAACTATAAGGCCTTCCAGTCCCACACAAGTTAGCAAATCTTGTGCAGCACAACACTTGAGATATATGATCAAAGAATCAGCGTGAACCAGTGATTATCAACTTCGCTAGTGCTGTGCGCGGTGTAATATGTAACAGGCGATAGTTAACAGTTAACACTCGACGCAACACAAGCAGCACGTCTTATAATCTCAGGCAAATCCGCAACTCTACTCCACTTTCCAACCTTACTATCGTATACTAGAACTAAACCTTCCTTCAATACTCTACAACTCCTCCCACTCCTCCTCAACAGATCGTCAATTCATCCCGTCACCTGCACCAAAACCACAGTCTCTCCAACGCCAACGCAACAGAACCTAACAGTACCATCAACTCTAACCTGAGCTGGTAACGACAGACTTTTTATCCGAGACCATTCTCGCAAACCACCATTAAGGCTCGATTTCCGTCCATCGTACCTCCAGAACGAGAGCTCCACCACGTGACTTGCTACAACATAAACGTATCCACCAGCGGCACAAGCCGCCACAACACAACCACCACTAGGCACCGTGCGGCTTCTTAACCACACTCTCGCCTTCACATCGTACAAATCCATCGAACTCGCGTACAAATGCGATTCAGATCGCACTTGATGAACGGTAATACAATTCGTATCCATAAGATTACTACTACTACTACTACTACCGATCTTCAACCCTTCGATCACGAAGAAAACACCATCAACGGACGCGCCTATGCAGCCTTAGCGTCTCCTAGACGACTCTGCTACTATCCGCCACGTGTCGCTCTTAGGATCGTACTCCTCCACTGTCGCCATACGCGCGGCTCCACCGTAGACGTATATTTTTCCAGCGACAGTAGCTGCTGCGAACTTCTTCCTCGAGAAGATCATCGTACCGGACCGTACAGTCTCTCCCGAGGATGTAAATCCATCGGCCTATCGTCGATAACCGCGCATTCGAGAACGATCTGTCCAACATCTCCAGCAATAACCGCGATACAGCTTCGAATCCAGAATAAGAAGCAACATTCCAAGAACGGCTCTCATCTCCGATACGGTGATTGGCAGAGTAGACGCCAAAATCTGTCACTGTAATCGCAAAGACTGTTTCTCAGAGATGACTGAGGCGGTGACGGAGATCGTAGAAAGTTGAAGAATCAATTAGCTAAGACCATCGCCGACAGACGAGAGAAACGGCGGAGAGAGACGACGAAGAAACTCTAGAAAGACATTCTAAGAGGAGATCGTCTAGAAGATCGGAAGCTAAAGTACTGGTTTTTCGGCTGGAATGTTAGTTGTTTTCCGGCGGGATCTTGACGGAGATCAGAGTTAGAAAGGCGGTTTTTGCGGCGAGATTCGTGGTGTGGATTTGGCAAACATGATTTTATTAGCCATGAAAAGGTTCGAGAGTTGCAGCTCTCGGCCGCCATCGCTCTGCTTCAATAACAGAGAGTCACTTCTGCTTAGGAGATTCTTCCGAGTGAGTGGGAGAGAGAGAGAAAAGCGTGAAAGAGATGAACGAGACGGTTGAGGTGCATAGGTATTATACATAGTATTGTTAATTCTAGGGTTTAATGACGATCATGTAAATCTTTTCAGAATTTTCAGGGATTTCAGGATTTTCAGGATCATGTAAATATTTTCAGAATTGGAAATTAGATTTTCAGGATTTTTAGGGATTTCATTTGAAATTAGAAAGTAGATTTTTTTTAAATTTTTCAGGGGATTACATCATACGTACGTTACGGCAACTGTGGCTGGTTTGATGTCTAAGGACATAATTTTTTATATTTATCGCCATGACTTTTTTTTTATATTCATAGAAAGACCTTCAAAAATAATATATTCAGAATTCGGCGCCATGTCCAAAATCTATCCAGTTTAGCAATGTTTTTTTTTTTTTTTTTTAATCTCAAACCCATGCCGGATGGAAAAAAAATATTATATCCATGCTGTCCCTTGTCATTAGTAAAAAGTAAAAACATCAACACGAGTTAAAAAAAAGCCTAAAATCAAATTAAAAAAAAATAATTTTGCTCGTGCTGATGGTCACCCGAGCTATCCGGTAGGATTTTTTTTTCAACCACTCCCGACACGTCCTGATATGTGCTTCCCAGCTGTCCTAGGTGCTCGTACCCTGCCTAGGACTCCCGGTGAATTTTTGACCCCCCACTAGATTTAAATAGTTTATGAAGCTTTTATATAGAACTTGAATTGTTTAAGCCCACCAAGGGCTATTCGGCGGGATTTTTTTTTTTGTCAACTACTCCCGAAGCGTCCCAATAAGTGCCCTCCAGCTATCCTAATTGTTCGTACCCCGCCTATGAATCTCGATGAATTTTTGATCCCCACACCAGATTTTAACAGTATATGAAGCTTTTATATTCAACTTGAGTTGTTTAAGGCTACCACGGGCTATCAGCCGGGATTTTTTTTCCAACCACTCTCGACACGTCCCAATAAGTGCCCCCCAGCTGTCCTAGACGCTCGCACCCCGCCTAAGAATCCCGGTGAATTTTTGACCCCCTCATCAGATTTAACATTATAAAAAGCTTTTATATAGATCTTAAGTTGTTTAAGGTCACCACGGGCCACTCTCGACATGACCCAATAAGTGCCCCCAGCTGTCCTAGGAGCCCGTACCTCACCTAGGAGTCCCGATGAATTTCTGACCCCTACTAGATTTCAACAGTATATGAAGCGTTTATATAGAACTTTAGTTGTTTAAGGCCACCCACGGGCTATCCGGCTGGATTTGTTTTTTTCAACCACTTCCGACGCGTCCCAATAAGTGCCCCCCAGCTCTCTAGGCGCCCATACCCCGTATAGGACTCCCGGTGAATTTTTTACCCCCTCACCAAATTTTAACAGTATTTAAATCTTTTTATGTAGAACTTGAGATGTTTAAGGCCACCACGGGCAATTCGGCGGGATTTTATTTTTCCAACCACTCCCGAAATGTCCCAATAAGTGCCCTAGCTATCCTAGGCTCTTGTAGCCCGCCTAGGACTCCCGGTGCATTTTTGACCCCCACATCAGATTTAAACAATATGTTAAGCTTTTATATAAAACTTGAGTCATTTAAGGCCTCCATGGGCTATCCGGTGGGATTTTTTTTTCAACAACTCCCGACACGTCCCAATAAGTGGCCCCTAGCTCTCCTAAGCGCTTGTACCGCTCCTAGGAATGCCTATGAATTTTTGACCTCCTACCAGATTTTAACAGTATATGAAGCTTTTATATAGAACTTGAGCTTTTTAAGGCCACCACATGCGATCCGGAGGTATTTTGTTTTTCCAACCATTTCCGACACGTCCCAGTAAGTGCCCCCAAGCTATCCTAGGTGCCAGTACCCCGCCTAGGACTCCCATTGAATTTTTGACCCCCCCAAACCCAGATTTTAACAGTATATGAAGCTTTTATATAGAACTTGAGCTGTTTAAGGCCACCACGGGTTATTTGGCGGGATTTTTTTTTTCAAATACTTCCGACACGTCCCAATAAGTTCCCCCCAGCTGTCCTAGGCACCCATACCCCTCCTCGGACTCCTGGTGGTATTTTACCCCCCCCTCCAAACTAGATTTTAACAATATATGAAGCTTTTATATAGATCTTGAGTTGTTTAAAGCCACCACGGGCTATCCGACGAGATTTGTTTTTTCCAGCCACTCCTAGCACGTCCCAGTAAGTGCCCCCCAACTATCCTAGGCGCTCATACCCCGCTTAGGAATCCCGGTGAGTTTTTGACACCCCCTCCCCCAACCAGATTTTAACAGTATATGAAGGTTTTATATGGAACTTGAGTTGCTTAAGGCTACCGCGAGCTATCCTACGATTTTTTTTTTCAACCACTTCCGACACGTCCCAATAAGTGCTCCTTTAAACTTATTGCTATTCAAAATCAATATCTTGATAGTTGTACATATTCGATTCACTATTTTACGCTACATATATTTGAATAGATTGCATTTGATAAAAACATATTTCAACACTTTGCAACATTTAGGATCATAGTGGTTGGAATAGTGATTGTTGTCTCATTCAAGACTGTAAGCTTATATTGTTGAGAGTGTTGGTATACATTTCTCTATATCTTTGTAATATTGATGTATTGTCCTAGGCTCCCGTACCCAGCCATGGACTCCCGATGAAGTTTTAACCCCCTACCTGATTTTAATAGTATATGAAGCTTTTACATAAAACTTGAGTTGATTAAGGCCACCACGGGCTATTCGGCAGAGATTTTTTTTCCAACTACTCCCGACACATCCCAATAAGTGCCCCCCAACTGTCTTAGGCGCCCGTACTCCACCTAGGACTCTTGGTGAATTTTTGACCTCCCCACCAGATTTTAACAGTATATGAAGCTTTTATATAGAACTTGAGCTGTTTAAGGCTACCATAGGCTATCTAGTGTGATTTTTCTTTTCAGCCACTATCGACACATCCCAATAAGTGCGCCCCAGTTGTCTTAGGCTCCCGTACCCCGCCTAAGAATCCCGGTGAATTTTTGACCCCCCCACCATATTTTAACACTATATGAAGCTTTTATATAGAACTTAAGTTGTTTAGGGCCACTACTAGTGATTATGGTGGGATTTTTTTTTCAAACACTATCGACACGTCCCAATAAGTGCCTTCCAACTGTCCTAGGTGCCCGTACCCCACCTAGGACTTTCGGTGAAATTTTGACCCCCCCACCAAATTTTAACAGTATATGAAGCTTTTATATATAACTTGAGCTTTTAAGGCCACCACATGCGATCTGGAGGGATTTTTTTCTTCCAACCACTCCCGACACGTCCCAATAAGTTCCCTCCAGCTGTTCTAGGTGCCCATACCCCACCTAGGACTCCTGGTGAATTTTTGACCCCCTCACCAGATTTTAAAAGTATATGAAGCTTTTATATAGAACTTGAGCTTTTTAAGGCCACCACGGGCTATTTGACGAGATTTTTTTTCCAGCTACTCCCAGCATGTCCCAGAAAGTGCCCCCTACTACCTTAGGCGCCCGTACCTCGCCTAGGACTCCTAGTGAATTTGTGACCCCCCAACCAGATTTTAACAGTATATGAAGCTTTTATATAGAACTTGAGTTGTTTAAGGCCACTAAGGGCTATCCAGGGGGATTTTTTTTCCAACCACTCTCGACAGGTCCCAGTAAGTGCCCCCCAGCTGTCCTAGGCACCCGTATCCTACCTAGGACTCCCGGTGAAGTTTTGACCCCCTACCAGATTTTAACAGTATATGAAGGTTTTACATAGAACTTGAGCTGTTTAAAGCTACCACGGGTTATCTGGAGGGATTTTTTTCCAACTACTCCCGGTATGTCCCAATAAGTGCCCCGCAGCTGTCCTAGGTGCCGTACCCCACCTAGGACTCCCTCTAAATTTTTTATATAGCGAGAGGTTCACATTGTATTATGATCATAAGAATTTGAAGTACTTGTTTGATAAAAAAGAATTGAATATGAGACAACGTAGATGGCTTGAATTTCTTAAGGATTATGACTTCGCATTGGAGTATCATCCTGAGAAAGCCAATGTTTTTGCCGATGCATTGAGCAGAAACTGGGTCGAAACAGGCATTGTAGCTTATTAGATGGCCCATGAATGGCGATTATTGGAGAGAATCTCGATAATAAGTATACGTTCTGTTAAACCATCTTTGGATGTTTGTACTCAGATGCGGGCACAACTATCGAACACTCATAGTCAGAGGATCAGATATTTACAGCAGCATAATCCAGATTTTGGGATGTTTGATGCTTGGGCTGCGTACTGATTGTGTTGATTGGTCGAGAAATGCAGATGGCATTCTGAGATTTCAGGGGAGACTATGGGTTCCATATAATCCAGAGTTGAGAGATGTGTTACTCCGAGAGGCACATAGATCACAGTACACTATTCATCCTGGAGCGACTAAGATGTACCATGATATGAAACATACAGTCTGGTGGCATGGTATGAAGAAGGACGTAGTTGAGTATGTTCGGAAGTGTGGAGTGCGTCAGCAGGTGAAAGCTGAACACCAAAGGCATAGAGGACAAATGCAATCATTGCCTATTCCGGAATGGAAATGGGAACATATTACGATGGATTTTATTCTGGGACTTCCTAGGTCTCAGGGTAGATATGATGCCATCTGAGTTATTGTTGATAGGCACACGAAATCTGCGCATTTCTTGCCGACAAGCACCAAGGATTCCGTGGACCGATTGAGCAGACTATACATTCGAGAGATTGTGAGATTTCATGGAGTTCCTGTTTCGATTGTGTTGGATAGGGATCCGCGATTCACTTCGAGATTCTGGCATGCGATGTAGATTCTGATGGGAACGCAGCTTCGTCTCAGTACGACATTTCACCCTTAGACGAACGGACAGTCTAAGAGGGTTATTCATATGCTGGAGGATATGCTCAGGTCGTGTATTTTGGAGTTTGGTGGGAGTTGGATTGAATATCTTCATCTGTGTGAGTTTTCTTATAATAATAGCTTTCAGGCTAGCATTGGCATGGCACCTTTTGAGGCTCTTTATGGGCGACCCTGTAGATCTCCTACTTGTTGGTTTGAAGTGGGAGAGACAGTTGGTGGGGCCAGAAGCAATGGTAGCACAGACTGAGAAGATCAAGCATCTTAGAGCAAGGTTGAAGGTAGCTCAAGATTGACAAAAGAGCTACTTCGACAGACATCATAGACCATTAGAGTTTGTTGTGGGAGATCTGGTTTTATTCAAAGTCTCTCCACAGAAAGGGCAGATGAGATTTGGTGTGAAAGGAAAACTATCTCCTCGTTTTATTAGGCCATTTAAGATCATTGAGAGGATAGGTCCCTTGGCATACAGGATTGCTCTATCATCTCAACTTGCTGGAGTTCATGATGTATTCCACGTGTCTATGTTGACAATCTATAATGCAGACCCCACCCATGTACCTATGCTTGATATTTCTCAAATTCAAGTTGGGGAGGATGCTACTTAAGTGGAACAACCTATTCAGATTATGGGTCATAGAATTAAAAAGCTCAGGAACAAAGAAATTCCTCTGATTCAAGTCAAATGACAGTTCCATGACAATGAAGAGCAAACCTGGGAGCGAGAAGATCAAATGCAGGAGATGTTCCCGGATTTGTTCACCGCTTGAGGTAAGATTTAATTTCTATATTAAATTTCAAAGACTAGATTTCCTAAGTTGGGGAGATTGTAATGACCCACTTTCGCATATGATGCCATGATGGCGTGAAATTCCCGACTCTAGGTCTTGTGTATGTATTTGATGTGTATAATTCTCGTATTTTGCGTATTTTATGTATGTATTTGATGTTTTTGCATGATAATTAATTATTGGTGTGTTAAATGGACCTAGGGCTATTAAAAGTGAGTTCGAAACACGTCTTTACATAGAAATCGAATGGCTATACGCGAAATTCCGATGTGTATTAAGCAAGTAGTAGCGAAATAAAAAATGAGTGTTTTGGGCAAGGGATTAGCACGCTCATGCGCTAGAGGAGGACGTTGATCACATTTTTTGGGCCTTTTTTTTTAGTGAAAAAGGCAAAAATCAGTATTTTAAAAGGGAAAAAGTTGCTACTAACCCCATTTGAGTTTGGGCGGTTTGTGCATGTTTTGAAACACATGTTTCACCCATTTGCAGCCACTTAGAACTAGTTTGAACATCTTTTCGACTTATTGGCTTGCTGGCAAGATCAAATAAACTTGCTGAATTGTGAGAATTGCAGAGCAATTCAAAGAGAAAACATTGAGGAAGAAAAGAGAAAGGAAGAAGATTGAGCTTCAAGCTTCAAAATCCAAGGTAAGAATGAGTTGTTTTAAGCTTAAACTTCCATTAATGGATTCCTCTCTTCATCTTCTACAACATATATAACATGCAAGGGTTTTCTTCGGCTAGATTTGAATCTGGACAATAGAGATTTTGGGCTGGAAATTGAAGGAATTTGCTGCCAAACTCATGGATGAATAATTCTTTGTTAATTAGTGGGTAGTTTGATGTTAAATTCATTGATTTTACATGGTTGAAATGGTGTTGCAAAACCTTGCTGGGTATGGGTTTTAGGAACCCATTTTCAGTGTTAAATTATGGTATTTTCATGTTTAATGGATGGAAATTTATCTTGAACAATTGATGATTTGAATTACAGAGGATTGAGATACAAAATTTGTAAAATTTTGGGTTTGGTGAAGTGGACAAGGTTACTAGTTGTGCTGGAAATATGAGAATTGGAAAAATCATTGGTAAGTTGTTTAATGATGTATTTTGATCAGTTTGATGAGTAATTGACTTGAATTAGGTGCTGGAATTGTTGTGTTAGTAATTACAATGTTTAAATTGCAGAGAGTTGATTATGAATTGAATAATGGTATGTGAACAAAAATTGAGGTGTTGGTGATTTGGCTAAGTATTGTGGACTTAGGCTAAAAATATGTATTGTACGTATTTCTCACCTTAATTCTCCATTTATAGCGTTGTATTTATATAAAGTTGAATTATTGAATGATATGCATCCATTATATATATGTGCATTGTATTTATAATCATGAGCACAGATTTATGCATTGGTATTGCCATGGATATTCTGGATTAAATACTTTAGCATTATTGTCTTTCTATTTACTTGTTCTTCGGAGAAATGTGCCGCCGGAGTACTTGGATTGGTACTCCATGAAAAGGATTTTTCGAATCACTGAGGAATGTAAGAGTAGAAGGATTAGTATAGGATAACATGTTGATCTGGACCCATAGCGCGATGAGGGAAGTGTATGCAATGTTATTCTGTGGTGACCTCTGGAGACATTAGCATAATTTCATGAAAATGATGCATAAATCATATGTTTAGTTTGATGTCATGTATATTACGATTCTTTTTTGATGCATTGGATTTATGACTGAGCTTTTCATTATCATACATGTTTTATATAAATGCATATGTGGAGATTTATTGTGAAAATTATTCACTGAGCAAGTTGAGCTCACCGCACTCCCTTTTTATTACAGGTATAGATCACAAGGGCAAAGGCAAGGCTCCAGATAGTTGATTGAGCTTGTCTAGTGCTATGTGAGTATGACGTTTGTACTGGGAGCTGGTTTATACTTTATTTTTGGTATATGTATATATATATAACGCCAAACAATGTCAAATGATTAGTGAGATGTATAAATGATAGGATACACGAGAATGATACATGTTGATGTATCTTTTGGGAGACTTCATTGTATAAGTCTTGTGAGAAAAAAAAATGGATGGTATTTTGTATTCATATCTATTGATGGATTATATATGAATGATGATGATAGTTTGTTATGTACTTTCCGTGTAGAGGCTTATCAGTGACTCAAATTTTGTCGGGTTGTGGCATTATCTGGGGTATTGTGCCAGTCGTGCTGTCACCCGAGAAAGCACCCGACACGTCCCTATAAGCCCTCTAGTTGTCCTAGCGCCCGTACCCCGCTTAGGACTCTCGGTGAATTTTTGAACCGCCCCCCCCCCCCCCCCCCGCAAAACCAGATTTTAATAGTATATGAAGTTTTTATATAGAATTTGAGCTTTTTAAGGCCACCACATGTGATCTGGCGAGATTTTGTTTTCCAACCACTCCCGACACGTCCCGATAAGTGCCTCCCAACTGTCCTAGGTGCCCATACCCCACCTAGGACTCCCGGTTAATTTTTGACCCCCCAACCAGATTTTAACTGTATATGAAGCGTTTATATAGAACTTGAGCTGTTTAAAGCCACCACTAGTTATCCGGAGGCATTTTTTTTTTCGAACCACTCCCCGCACGTCCTAATAAGTGCCCCCCAACTGTCCTAGGTGCCCGTTCCCTGCCTAGGACTCCCACTGAATTTTTTGACCCCCTCCCCCGCCCCCCTCCCAAGAATTTAACAGTATATGATGTTTATATGTTGAACTTGAGCTGATTAAGGCCACCACGGGCTATTTGGCGGGATTTTTTTTTTCAACTACTCCTGACACGTCCCAATAAGTTCCCCCCAACTATTCTAGGCACTCGTACCCTACCTAAGACTCCCAATGACTTTTAACCCCCCACCCCCACCAGTATATAAAGCTTTTATATAGAACTTGAGCTATTTAAGGCCACCACGGGCTATCCGAAGGGATTTTTTTTTCAACCACTCCCGGCACGTCCCAATAAGTGCCCCCCAGCTGTCTTAGGCGCCCTTACATCATATTTAGTATAAATAACTTTAAGTATTATATTCTTGAATCAATTAAAGTCGAATAATTCAAGGAACTAAATGCCCAAAATATAGCTCATATAGTAACTACGATAATGTTTGTAACATAACAAGAAAATTTTGTACATAACAACAAATCTCATATTCTATGATCGTCACCAATTATAAACTCTTCTTCGACGTGGACATCTTGAATTGGTTGGGAAGGACCTCCGTGAATAAGTTGTAAAGGATCTTCGAACATTTGTTGCTCATGACCGTGACTATCATGTAGAGGTGAGGAAGGTAATGACTCCTCAGCCCGTCGAGCAAGACTCTCATGTAAAGGGGAGGAAAGAAATGACTCAATCAGCCCGGACATCAATCTCATGTTGTGCACATCCTTTTCCCTGTCCCCATCCCCATCGTCGTCCTCATCCTTGTCGCAGACGTCCAAGTCCACGACCACAACCTTGAACATCATCAATAGGTGAGACAACTATATCATCAAAATTGATGCCAGTGTCAGCTGGAGTAGAAGGTTCTGGATCCTTGTGATGTACTACTCCGTGCAATTGACGAACTATATGCGTAACCTCTATGAAGGACGAGCACATGAATAGAACAAATGGGTCCCCAGTAGAACCCACATGGTGGTAAACTTGCTCCACTTCAGTTGCCTAGAAGCATAATGTCACCATAGTCAATCATTAAGCACATTTAAAAATAAAATTGAAGTATAAGTAATGATTGACTAACTTACAAGATAATTAAAAAGTGCACCCCGCCGACTAATAAATCGTCGAGTAATAGAGCGGTACTACTGAATATACCCTGCATCATAGTAATCAACGATGATCCTAGGACCAGCAACAAAAAGGTCATGTCTACGACCCCAAACCTCTACGTACCTCCGATGGTATGTAGCCCAATTCCTTGATGAATTGTTTCGCAAAGTAGTCTTATGAAGGGAGCTCTCAGTGTCACAATCACTAGGGATTGAATGTTTCATACCAAATTGTCGAAGGACTCTATCGGGAAAGTACCATTCTATAATGTGAAAGAAGATGAGCGACATCTTACTCTGCCAAACATGGTGATCACGTCGATAATACAAGGACATATGGTCCAGTTTATCATCAACCTCATATGGTTCCCATATTACCTGACATAGAGAACAAAAAAATTATTTAGAAGAGGCGCAGGATTTTACTTGTGTAAATTATATTACATTTATTACCTGCTCTGCAAGTTGGATGTCAAGTGCCTCACGATAATGAGGAAGCACGTAGGTCGGAACCTCTGTCACCGCAAATGTATATCTCCACCTAAACACACATCAATTGATAAATATTTGTAAAACATAAATATTTGTTAAAAAACATAACACTTCAAAGTATATATTCAAACAGAAATAGATATTACCTTGTCTCAAGAGGTCCTTCTGGTAGTATTACTTGGTCAATGGACACAATATCATCAAAATTAAAATGGAGACGTCTAAGTGGTGCAATATGTGAAAATCTATCCCATGCCCACAACTGTAACAATATTAGTGGTTTTGAAATCTGGTGTGGATCCCCATGCGTCACGTGACACAACTCCCGACATAACCTGGCCAAACAAGCACTACCCCAACTATACTTTCCAGCTGCCCTAAAGTCTACTAACAGTGGTAGGAACATCAAATGGACCAAATTGTTCGATTTATTTGAGAATAGACACCCTCCTATCAACTGTAGAATATACGACCGAGCATATCGTTTGACCACAACCTCGTCAAAGTTCGGAAGTAGATAAAAATCATTGTTGGGGTCATCTGGATCATGCTGAACCAACTCATCATCAGTGGGACCTGGTCGAGGAACCATCTGTGCCAACGTACACATTTTCAACTTCGCACCTTTCATATGTCGTCGGGCGGGTCTGAAGCCCAACAACTCTTCACACAAATCATACCAATTATTTTGAGTAGACCCCATCACTGGTAGAACGTCAACTGGAAGCCCTAATTGGATCTCTACATCCTCTAGTGTAACGGTGCACTTCTCATGCGGCAAGTGGAAATTATGAGTCTCTAGCCTCCACTTCTCAACTAAGGCAATAATCAGCTACCAATCAAGGGTAATAAACCTCACTCTAGCGACCCCATAGAAACCTATATCTTGTAAAGGTTGAATGAGCATGCTATGGATGGGCATTTGGCGATGTAAGGATGAATTGTGATGCCTAACACATATATGATGTCCATGTTGTTCAAGATCCCAATGTACATGCAATCAAAGTTAAGGCAAAAAACTAACCTAGCATTTATTGAACATATAAACCAAAATACATTGTATGTATAGACATACCGGGTCATCGCAAACAATTGATGATCTATGTCTGTCTTGCTAAGTCTGGAGTGAAGGATTAGAAGGACCAAGATCCATACTAGCTGCAATGACATAATAATCATAGTATTAGTAAAGTATTGAATACACATATGCAACTATTGGATCTAAATATTCAAGAGGTCAATGGTGTAATTCCTTCAAACTTAAATGTTACAAGTGAAAATTTGTAGTACATACGCATAAATGGGACAAAAGGATCGAAATGACGAAAACTAGATGGAGAAGGGTCGGATGGACCGTGATCCATGCCATCTACAATAAGAAAAACCAGTATTGTACGTCTCTGGATATATTTATTTACTTTACAATCTTGTCGATATTTAATATTAATAATCAAAAATTCACATTGCATACTCATATCTTGATATGAAGGATCGAAACTCCAATGATCAGATGGATGGAAATTAGATAGACCAAAATCCATTTCTATTGTAATTAACAAACAAAAGAATACACGTGAGAGTTACTTAACATGAACTATTTTTTTATACGTAATAACTAGTACTCATTCTCTTCATAATAAATGTTATAGTTACAAGAATGACAATATATGCCATAAAGAATGCAAACTATATTCAAGCCAAATAAGCCATTAGAAATCCATAATATAATACATACCCAAAAAAGAGAATGTTTGTAACATTACAATGCATACCTAAATATGGTCATATGTTGACAATACTATAATACATGCCCACAAGGAAAAACAAAAAAAAATAAAATAAAATAGTAGATTGGCTTGACGACAATCATCACATGCTATGGGTTCGAGGAAGACCGTCCTCCTCGCAAGGTTGGGCATTTTCTCCTATTGTATCCACGTTGATGACAATGTCCACAATGAAGCTTTTCGCCTAGTTCTCGCCAATCCATCTCATTTCTATTACGATTCGAAACTGGTTGTCCTTTCTTACGTTTCATGAGACCAAGTGGTTGTAATGGAAAAGGATATATCACTGATGGCCAATAATTTTCGTGTGGTATGACTCTAAAGGGTGTGGAGTAGCATAATATAAAAGAATTCCAACGATAGTACTCCTCCACAAAGCTCTAATGATTAATTCTGGCAAAGGCACACACAGCAATGACATGTGAACAGAGAATGCCAAAACTTCAGCATTTTTGACAACTGTAAGTCCTATAAGATAGGTTCACAACTTGCCTATGGTTGCCCCTATCCATATGAAACCCAATACTTGATGACCCTTTGACTTTTGTTGCCAGCGTTGTAGCAATTTCATTACATAGGGAGTATACTCTTCACCATTTTTCATAGCTTCCTCATACTTTTTTTGCCTTGTTTCAAAATACTTAATACATCGATAGAAAGTAATTTGAACCAAAGCACATATTGGCAACATTCTAGCACATTTGAGTACACCATTGAAACACTCTGCAATTGAAGTAAACAAAAAAAAATATTTATTTTTTTTATATCTAAGCAAGTAATACATAGAGGTCAAAATAGCAAATAAATACCATACCTACAAGGTTTGTAGTCATCCAACCATATCGATAGCCCTCATCATATGCCAACGTCCATTTCTTATCAATCTTAGAAAGCCATCCATGAGCTTAGGGATTCAACATTTTAATATGGTCTAGATATGTCGATTTGATGTCACATAAATGCCTTTTCTATCAGTTACACGACTTTGCAATTTTTTCATAAACCAACCCCATGAATTTGTTGATTCATTTGTAATGACAGCAAATGCAAGTGGGTAAACATATCCGTTACTATCAACCGATGTTACGATTAGGAGTTTAGCATGATATTTTCCATACAAATGGGTGCCATCAATTTGAATGATGGGTCTACAATATTTGAAACCTTCAATGCAACGCCCAAATGCCCAAAAAAACCGCTTGAACTCAATTAATTCCAGTCCCAGTGAACTCTCTTCCAATTCTACTTGTGTCCGTGGATTTGTTTCTAAAAACACATCTTTCCACTTGCGAAGCATCTGATATGATGTTTTCTAATCACCAAAAATCTTCACGAAAGCTTTTCTCTTAGCCTGCCATACCCTTTTGTAGTGAACGTCATAGCCAAACTTATCCTTCACCGTCTGGTGCAAAGTAGCTACAGAAGTGGTTAGCTCCTGATGAACCAGATCGAAGACCTCTGCACATATCAAGTTAGAATCGGGTTGGGAATGATCTTGTGATAATCCTTCGTAAACACATGTGTGAGTTACATGGTAATTAGTAACCTCAAAAAGACCATGCGACTTGCGTTTGCATGCACGCAACATCCATTTGCAACCATCGCTAGGTTGCTTGCAACGCAAAGCCCAAGATTTCTTATCAAAGTCAATAACTACAAAATCTTGGTGGTGCTCAATACAATATCGTTTCACTGTGTTTTGTAAGTCAACTTTACTATTAAACCTCAGTCATTTATACAAGTCACCAGTGTATCTTCAACAAGCACCACTTTCCAACAAATGCTCATCATCTATTACGTTAACTGCATCGAAATCTATATCGTAGTACATTGGAGTTGGTATTTCATACTCTGACAGGGTTTCTTCCCCTTGTCCTGGTTCTATCATCTTCATCAATCAATCATTTCATTAAATGAACCAGGTGGATCATACGAAGGATCATGTGCATCCAACACTAGGTCACCTCCAAGGGCATCATCTACTTCGTTCTCGTCATCGTCACTAAGTTTTTCGGTATCATTGTCATTTGCAAAATCAAATGGTTGAGATTGCGTGACCACTTTAGGCAAAGTGTCACCGCGAACCAATTCATCCCCTACATCACCATCTCTTAGTCTATCATCCATCGCCTCGTCTTCATTGTGACATGATGATTCAATGCGACCGGTCTGCAAGTTTAGATGTGCACCAGGATCTTGATTCGCAGTAATATGCTCAACAACCAAGTAGATCTTTATGGTATTTGGAGGTGGCAATTGAGACGCAACTTGCCACATGAATTGTATACTCCGATCATCCAAAATGGGTAAGGGCTTAAAGAAACATGTTCCACTTCCAGAGCAAACTGGATAATGGTACACCATACTTAACCGCATCGATCGACAACCTAATGATAGTGTTTCTCGTATGACATCTTCCAATTCATTAAAATTTATGCCCATTTTCACTATAATGTCAGTTGAAGGGCCACAACTATAATTAACACCGTTAGGTTCATATGTCATTTCTCCATTCATGTAACATATAACATAAACAATTTTGTCATCCATAATGTGCCCTAAAAAACCATAAAATATGTAATTTAGCAATAACAACAATTACAAAATTATTCACACACATTCAAATTCCCTTACAAATTTTTGATAAGTACTGTGAGATGCATTGTGATAGGTTTTAAGGAAAAAAAAAAATGAATTACAAATAGGTCTTCTAACTTAATGAAGGATTTTTATTAGGTTAGAAAACCTAATACCTTGTACTATGACGTTTTATAGATATCGCTTGTAAACAGGTCCAAATCCACCATCACCTAGCTTATTGGCATTAGACAATTTCAATTAATAATTTCACCAAAGGCTAAGTCATGAAAATGCACTGTCGTAGGTTGTCAACGAAAATATGAAAGAGGAAAAAAAAGGAGCAAGTTGCAGATGTATAGTATCAGATGAAAAATGTCACCAAGAAGAATTCAAGAGATCTTGACTAAAGAAAAGAAAAGAAAAGAAAAGAATGCAAGAGATAATTATTTTTAGTATCACTTTCCTTTTATTATTCTCTACATCATACCAAAAGAAGGAAAATGAAAAAAAATCAAATTCATCTCTCAAATCTTAATTGTCATCCATTCACATAAAAATTAATGATCACTAAAACTATTATCGGAACATTTCAATCAATAGTTAATCAAATCAACCACCCCCTTTACAAAAAAAATAAGAAAAAAAAGGAAAAATATCAGTTTCGTCAAAATTCTTCATACCATGCCATATGAATTGAGCAATCTTCATTCATCACTTCTTCTTTTTTAAAATATCCATTAGATGAGCAAAACATTTGGTTGAATTGGATTTTCAAGGGCAAAATGCTAAAACAAAACATCAATCTAATTAATAATTCAAGAGCACATTGTCTCTAAGAAACTTCTTATCATCAGAAAAATGTCCTCAAAAATGGAGGAAAGGCTCACATAAAAATAATACAAATATGCTTCCTAAGATGTAGCTCAACTACCACCACCAAATTTAACAACAAAGATTACATAAGGATATTTAAACTTAACAAAAACCTAAAAAAATAGTTACTAAAATATTAAAATTCGACTTTCTGTTTTTTGCTAGCTAATACTAGAATATTGCTAATATTCTACTATCAAGTATAAAAATATGTAATACCCCAAGTTTACACACAAAATAAATAAATAAATAAAAATTGAACTTCGGGCATTCCTTTTCCTATATAAAGAACCCCCCCCCCCAAATCATTTTTCACAGCAATCTTCTTTTTCTCTCTCTCTTTCTCTTACTCTCTTTGTGATTTCTCTCTTCTCTTTTTGAGACTCTCTTCGCTGTGCAACGCGGTTCTGCTCGGGAGAAAGCGCTTGTTCAAGAAGGAGATTCTATCTAAAGGTGGGGAACGAAACAAAAGTTTGGGTGTCTTATGAACTTTATTAAAGTTTACATTCATTTATCATTATGTCTACTATTCATTTGCACTACATTATTGCGTATAATGTTCATACCTGTCATACTTATGCCTGTATATTTGGAGTTCATGTATTACACTATTACTATACCGGATTAGTGGTCAATCTGACTCAACCAGACATTGTCTTGTCCTCAGTAACTTTAAATAGTGAACGGGAGGCAGCGTGCTGCTCTAGACGATTGGTATTTACGTGGACCTTGTGTCCCACTCTCAACTAGAGACTGATTTGGTTGGTCTTATTTGAAAGCTATCAGCTTGTACAAGTGACACTGAACATCCTAACCTTGCACGTGGTGATACTGACCTGATAAGAATCACCTGATGCTGCCAAATCATGTCTAATGTTAGTAAAGACCGGACCTGCTCATGCATTGACATCATACATAAGCACCACCTAGAAACGTAAGTGGTTTATGATCCAAAAAATATTTAGAAGCAATGCTCATTATTCTTGATATTTTCCTAGAGCGGGACGTATAATGAGAACCTGAGATTTCCTTGGGATGGACATCTGTACGTGAATCTAGGGCGGCGACCTTAGGGAGGGACGTACAATGAGAACCTGGGTTTACCTGGGAACTCAAGGCTCCGTATAATCATGAAACCATTACGAGACGGTGTCACGCGTACATACATGTTGTACTGATTGTGATGCTATGTTGTGTATTGATATTTGATTATGAAGTTTCCTTTATTAATTGCCATATTCATGAACTATTTTACCCACTGGGCAATAACTCACCCCGTTGTTATCCAATTTTTCTCAGGAGTTTAGGGTGGACTGGGTAGAGGTTTTTGAGCTCACATTTTGTAACCTTTGTTAATTATAGGGAGATTTTTGGAGGATGTTCCCTTAATCATATTTTGCGCAAAAAATATATTATGAAATTAATGAAATCAGATTTGTACTCAATTATGTACTTGCATACTTGGTTATTGTTATAATGTATTCGTGCCCCGCCTGTGAGTGTTCTGCCAGTTTAGGCGCATCCGGGCGGGGTATGACATTTAATGGTATCAGATAGAAAGGTCCACAGCCCACCTAAGTCCACCAATTAGGAGAAGAAATTTATATTAGATATATATATATATATATATATATCTGTAGAACTATATATATGAGTTACATATAGTTAAGATTTATAATATATATATATGTCTATATATCTATGTATATATGAGATATATATATAACTTGTTGCTAATGAAAATTTGGATTCAATAATGGCATAAACATCAAGAGAAAAATAGAAAATATTGTCCAACGGACAAGGCATAAATCTTAAAAATGTTACAAATATATTTTGTATATTTCACAAGTTTTATCTTCCTTTTAGCGAGATAATGACCTCAAGTAAATGAACGACTTCCAGTAGTCGAGAACTTTCCAAATGGGAGGTTATGACTATGAGGAGTATCGACATGAGAGATCTGCGCCCCCATCCTATCTTTCCCGACAAACTCTCAAAGCTGGGATGGCTGAATATAATAAAAGTTGTGGGTTAGGTCTCCTTCAACTTGGTGAAGTAATTTTACGAATCCATGAATAGCGTGGGACTTCAAGAAGATGGGATCACTCCTGTCTTAGAAACAATGATCAAGGAAGCGAAGATTTCCATCAACATTGAAACTATTTCATGACTTATGGAAATCCCAATAGTAAACAAGATCATTGATCCACACGAATCCCAGACAGTTGCAGAGATCGCGAAATCCAAATAACAGTTGTTTAATTTCCTCACAGAGAAGGCGTACACCCAAATGACATACGATCACCTCCCAAATAATCTCCTTAAACCGGCCCTTGCCGGCCTTGGGAAGATTGTAGTTGGCAATATCTAGTCGAAAATGGTGACTAGAGGATCCATGACAAGAGCTCAACTTCTTGTGTTATATTGCTTGGAAAAAGGAATCTTTGTCTCCCTACCTCACATTATCATCCAGCAAATGTTGCGGGTGATTCAAAACCAACAAAGAAGGAGCTCTTCGGCTACGGAGTCTTGATAATGAGGATGTTATCGGAGGCAAACATCAATACCTTTGATGAATCTTCGATATAGATCACTAAAGTTGTTACAGTATCCTCCATCTCTAAGACCTTCGTCTCAAAAGGAGGGGTGACTGACGAAGAAATATTTGGCGCGCCTTCGGGGAAAAATAACAGAAGGACTAGAGATAACAATGGAGGTTATCAACGAAAAAGTCGACGTAAGATTCCTATTAGGGAAGCACTAATTAATGAACCAAATCAGAACGCTACAACAAACCCAGCCCCGAATAATGGTCAACCCGATCATCTATTCTTCGAGGAAGATCTTTTTGGCAACCTTGGTCAACCACAAACAAATCAGGATGGACGGGGAATTCTAGAAAATCCACCTTCCTGGAACCTCCCAACTCAAGGCATTACGACATCTCAAGGTTTTCCAACTCTTGAGGTACCCTACCAACCAGTTCCACAAGTTCCTGGAACTAACAGTAACAGAATTTGGCGACACCAAATTTTGGAAGACAGGATATCCCGATAAGTCCACTGTTTCAAAACTTTTCGACTCAAGCATATCCAACCGTCCAAGAGGTCCCAATTAGAGAGTCTTCATATAATCAAACCAACTACCCTCTGCCTATGAGTCAACCATACGGCCAATACTTTTCACCAATGCCTACAGCTTACCCTCCACCTATGGGACAGTCAACCTACCATCCATCGATGGGACAAACGGCTAACCAACCATCTATGGGACAGCAGGCTAACCCATTTGACCAATTAAATGTAATTGTGTCTAGTCTTGCTCGGATGGAGGAGAACCGCAATGCATTGATAACGTGTGTGAAAATAGCAAAAAGAAAATCGAGGCGTGAATTGTATCCATCTACCTTAACCCCAAAATCTTTACACAGGTAAAAATAAATTTAATAATATCATTTATATTCCAAATAAGGTTACAAGTTAAGATAGAAGGATACTCTTTCAATTTCTATGCCACGGACTATAGGTTCCCATTACACAAATTGAATATTGAGCCATGAGGGTACTTGCCCTTGTCCATCCATTATGGACACAACATTTTAAATATATTCATCAAGTAGAATTAACAAGTTCAAGTCCAAGGCATAAACATATAAAATAAACCATGAAATCTTCAACGACCACTATAATGTTTGAAAAGCATTAATTTCTAATGCAACCCATTTAATTGATATAATCAATTATTAAATAATTACTCAGTCCTACTACCATAACCCTACTCAAGCCACTAACCCACCCCTACTACTGTGAGACACGTCACGAACTTGCGACTCTATTCTTTCATGTACCTGCATGTGAAAAATAGGGGTGAGCTTGAAAGCCCAGTGGGTCATCTAAACCATTCACAACATTTTATTATGATATATACACAAGAACATTACAAACAAGTTTCACACATTAATCGTTGCAACATTTGATTGTTTGAGTTGAGAATTCCATCACGTTCCAAATCACGTACCTTTAGGGAATCAAACCCTAGGCGGCACTATCCACAATCATAAACTCGTTGGCAATATTCATCATGAATAACTGTCCCATAATAAACATTGGCGATATTCCTTAGAATAACTGTCTCATACGTATGATTCTTATTTTAATCGTGTTCTATAATAAAGTCACACCATATATACAACATAAATATGATATGAATTGTACTCACAAGATATGTTTAAACTCCACTACACATAGTATCATGTCACAATGCCACATATAATAGTATTCATGTATGAACTTTATTATAACAATTATGCAATATTCTCAAGTCAGATGTCTCATTATCAAGCATTATAATTTACATATGAATTTCAATTACCACATGAATTGCATGCATCCAATTAACATCTGATCAGCACAAAAATCATGCACACATACATATCATCATACTAATAACCACATCACGGTATACATACAATCATGTATCATACACATTCACCAACAATCTAATAGTGCTATAAATCTAATTAATTTAATGTTCCTATCTATATATCAAAATAAAATATTATGAAGGCATAGAATCTTCCCCACCTGAATTGCTAAATTTCAAATCACTTAAATTCTTCGTTATGCCTAATACTCAACCTGTACACATATATTACGTTTGTTAATATAAATACTTATAAGAACGATTATGAGTGTAGAGATATATACATATATATAGTGATGGGATGTTTAACAAGTATATATAACATATAATATATGAATCCTTAATAGTGGTGGTGCTTATAACCTATAATATATATATTATATTAATATTTAACGGTGGTGGCAGCTATATTATATATACATATATACCCATATGAATATGTGGTAAGACATAACCTCACATAATAAGGAATATGATATTTCATATATGGTGTGGGTGTTTAAAGGATTAAAGCATGAATACCTGATACCTAGAATATTAAAATAATATTTAAATGATGTGTGTGTGGTCATTTAAAAAAAAAAACATATATGTGATATATGATATACATTATTATGTGTTGAATGGCAGCAAGTGCAAGGTGTGATGAAATGAGTGCTTAAAAAAAATGGTACTGGCAAAAGAGGAGAATGAGGTGGCGGTATGCATTTTATAATCTAAACAATGAATGGATATTAAAACCATATGTTATATATATCACGTGATATGTATGTTGGTGCGTGATATGTATGTTGGTGGAGTGGGTGTCTTGAAAGGCATTATATTTGCAGTGTCTGGTGCGGTGAAACAGGAAAACAGAGAAAGATGGCGCAAGAGATAAAAGAGGGAAAAGAAATCAATTGCAGATGGGTCATTCATGGCTGCTATCTCCTACGCCAAAAACAGAGTGATCGATTGTATAATTAATGGAGAAGCAAACTTACAGTGATAAAAGGAAATCACCCTGGGTGATGCTTCAACGATGAGCCGGCGGCCGTCACTCTGTGTGCTCACGCTCTAGAGTTGAGAGTAGAATGAAGAAGATGGGAGGCGGCTGCAAATTTGTTCTATATATTTCTTATAAGCTAGGGTGTGGTGACTTGCATGATTGTGGTCTCTTCATGCATAATTTTGGGAGTACTAGGAATAAAAATACAAGATACCAAAATTATAAAACTTGTGCCTTAGTGTCACATGTGTATAGAGCCTAATTAAGAATGATAAGATCTCTTAATTTTCTAAATTACCTTTGTCCACAAAATGGAAAGAATGTGCTAACCGTGGAGTATGAGAGGAATTAATAAAAGGAAGTTGGATATCTTGCCATGTCTAGCATGTGGTGGCTTTATGCGGAGAGATTGCAAAACTATTGATTATTAGAAACTTGCTTTTCATAAATAATAAGATTTATGGTATGTAAATTTTATGAGATTAAAATAGATAGTTTGAATTTACATTTAAGTAGAATAGTCATGGAATTTTGGGAATGCTTGAATCACGTGGATTATCCTATAACTTTATTATTATTATTATACTTTTATATGGCCACTTAAGCCTAGTCATAGAAATTTAAAGTATTATTTTAAATTTGAAGTGATACCGTAATAGGAATTAAGATCTAAATAAAATATAATAGCACGTAATATGTAACACATGCAATGTTTGAGCCCCTTTTTGGTCTTAGTGTAAAATTGTGAAAATACCCTTAAAAATTTTCGAAGTATTACAGTGACGGCTAGGAAAAGGTCCTCCTATTAATGTAATAGGATTATAGTTTTGGGTAGTGATTTGGTTTCCAATATTCATCTTGCACAAATCATTGGCCATTAATAGATCGTTTTGGGGTATTACATCGATTCACATCAAAAGTTTGGCAAAGCTTCCAGAGTATAATGGGCTCCAGTAACCCCATGAGCACAACTTTCACCCACAGACTAACGGACAGTTAGAACGGTTGATCCAGATATTAGAAGATATGTTACGATGCTACATTTTGGACTTTCATGACGGATGGGCAAAGCACTTACATTTGGCTGAGTTTGCATACAACAACAGCTACCAAACCAGTATCGACATGGCACCAAATGAGGCTATCTATGGTCGCCCTTGCAGATCTCCGATATGTTGGTTAGATATGGTAGATCGACCGCGGTTGGGGCCTGAACTAGTTCAAGAGACTTCTAAGAAGATCACACTAGTAAAGGAACGACTTCGTGTAGCACAAAGTCGACAGAAGAGCTATGCCGACAAGCAGAGACAACCTCTAGAATTTGAGAAGAGGGACTTGGTTTTTCTAAAAATTCAGCCTACAAGAGGTGTCAAACTCTTCGAGATCAAGGGAAAGATCTCCCCACGGTATATCGGTCCATTTCAGATCATTGAACGTATTGGCAAACTAGCCTATCGTCTATCCCTTCCATCGTCCATGTCTAAGGTTCATGACGTTTTTCACGTATCCATGCTTCGAAAGTATCGTCCTGATCCTTCGCATATCATCTCTCTGGTCGAGGTTCGAGTTGAAGAAGGAAATAAGTATCAAGAGAGAACGATACAAATTCTGGATAGAAAAACTCAAGAACTAAGGCGACGTAGCATACCACTTGTGAAGGTGCTCTGGGATCACTGCGGAGTAGAGGAAGCAATATGGGAAGTAGAAGAAACAATTAAACTGAAATACCGTGAATTATTTTCTAGTAATAGATGATGTGATGCATTGTACCTTTTGACTAATAAATGAAATTGTGGAACTTTGTTTACAATATCTTAATATATTGTTTCATATGATTAACCATGCAGATGTCTGAAAACAATTCAGACAGGAGTAATGAGTCATACACTTCATGGCCTGCATGGCAACCAGTGGAGACTCCTTCAAACTCTGATGCAAACCACAACTTCCTTGCATCACCAACTCTCACGCCTCAGCGGCAGCGATCCTTATAGCCAGAGCGCATATGGCTTTATCGTAGCAATATTGCCCGAAACAATCCCGTGCCCCCATCCTAGCAAGATCTCCTACCAAAATTGCCAGGCGGGCGAATACAGGTACCTGCACAAAAAAGCATTCTGCCCCTCAACTTACCTTCCCTGAAACGCTGCAACTTGCAGAGCCCTACACCACCATCGGTTAGGCAAATGACATAACCTTTTGAGGACAAATCTAACTCCATTTGCTCTCTATTGTTTGATGATATTGAGGATTCCACCGGCTACAGTGTTATTCAGGGGCCTTACAGGCACTAGCCTGGTCTTGTCAATGATGACGACGGCGGTGAATCTCACGCAGATAGCAATCATTACTATATGGACTGAATTTCGAGGGCGAAATCCTTTTAAGGGGGCTAGAGTGTAATAACCCAAGTTTACACACAAACAAAAAATAATAAAATAAAATAAAATTGAACTTCGGGCAATGCCCGAAGGTTCGGGCGTTCCTTTTCCTATATAAGGAACCCCCCCCCCCCAAAAAAAAAAAATTCACACCAATCTTCTTTCTCTTTCTCTCTTTCTCTTACTCTCTTTGTGATTTCTCTCTTCACTTTTTAAGAATCTCTCTAAGAGACTCTCTTCGTGGTGCAACGTGATTCTGCTCGGGAAAAAGCGTCAATTCGAGAAGGAGATTCTATCTGAAGGTGAGGAATGAAACCCTAAAGAATTTAGTTACATTCACTAAAAAAAACCTTAAAAAATCAATATACAACAACAACAATAACAATGATTAAATAAGCATCTCCAAAATTAAACTGTCACACCCCATACCGGCGATGTGATGGGTACCTCATACCGAGCGTACCCCAGCCGTTATATACCACATAATATTGTTACATCCCAGTACACAACCCACCGCAGCGCCTAGTACCCCCGGGATCATTTGTCTACACTATCCACTCATGAATAGTGCAAGGCCTCCCCCAGAGTCGAACTCGAGACCTCATAAGGTTTAATTTCGAACTCTGAGTAACCACTGAGCCAATGGTTCAGTAGCTACTCAGAGTTCGAAATTAAACCTTATGAGGTCTCGAGTTCGACTATGGGGGAGGCTCTGCACTATTTATGAGCGAATAGTATGGATAAATGATCCCGGGGGTACTAGACGCTGCGGTGGGCCGTGTACTGGGATGTGACAATATTATGTGGTATATAACGGCTGGGGTACGCTCGGTATGAAGTACCCATCACATCGCCGGTATGGGGTGTGACAAAAAGGCCTTATATTTTTTTTGTCACGCCTGGGTTGCACACAGTGCCCCCTACCCAGGGTGATGAGTACCCCCGCAGGGCGTACTCCAGCCATTATATACCACATAATATTGTCACATCCTAGTACACAGCCCACCGCAGCGTCTAGTACCCCCGGGATCATTTGTCCATACTATTCACTCATGAATAGTGCAGGGCCTCCCCCAGATTCAAACTCACAACCTCCTTATAAGGTTTGATTTCCCAATCTGAGTAGCCACTGAACCATTGGCTCAGTGGTTACTCAGACTGCGAAATCAAACCTTATAAGGAGGTTGTGAGTTCGAATCTGGGGGAGGCCCTGCACTATTCATAAAATGAGTGAATAGTGTGGACAAATGATCCCGAGGGTATTAGACACTGCGGTGTGTTGTGTACTAGGATGTGACAATATTATGTGGTATATAATGGCAGGAGTATGCCCTGCGGGGGTACTCATCACCCTGGGTAGGGGGCACTGTGTGCAACCCAGGCATGACAAAAAGGCGTACGTAAGGCCTTTTTGTCACGCTTGGGTTGCACACAGTGCCCCTTACCCAGGGTGATGAGTTTCAATGGCTACTCCAAGTGCTGATTCTAACTCCTTAAGGGGAGGTTGCGAGTTCGACTTGGGGGGAGGTCCCCTTTGTGGACAAAAAACCTCGAGGATACTAGACGCTGTGTGCGGGCTGTGTATTGAGGTATAACAATATTATGGATCGTAATGGCTGGAGTATGCCTTGTGGGGGTACTCATCACCCTGGGTAGGGGGCACTGTGTGCAACCCACAGGCGTGACACAAACAAACCCTAAAGAATTTAGTTACATTCAACAAAAAAAGGTTAGAATAGAGTCAAACCAAAGATGTTGAATGTCAGAGAGAGATAAGAAGATGTCAGAGAGATCCGCTGGAAATGGTCGTCGGATCACAAGCGGGAGGGTGGAAGTTTTTTTTTGCCTCTTTTGTTTTGTTTTTTTTAGCGCACAATTTATTTTTTTTACTTTGTGCGATGGGGTTAATTTAAAACGCAAGTGCACAAGGGAAAACCCTTGTGCGATTGCTATTTTGGGGTTTTTTTTTTTTTTAAAAAAAAGTCGTCGCCTCTTGAAGAGGCAGCACCTTGTGTTTTACCCAACCACTTCGCAAAAGGAAAACCCTTGTGCGATTGTGTTTTTTTGTTTTTGAGCATGCCGCCCCTTGAATGGGCGGCATAATCAAAAATATTTTTTTGTGTCATGCGGCACACACTTAAAATTATTTTTAGTCTATACCGGCTATTCAAGGGGCGGCATTCATTAAGCTAATAGAAAAAAGGAGCGAGGCAATTTTCGAACAGCTTGGCGCCTACGTAGTGCTTAACTGTCCAAAAGTTGCCTAGATGTGGATATAAAAAAAAATTGCCTATTTTGAGATATAAAAAAGAAAAATCACGCCTATTTTTGTCAAAAATCCCCAAGGACATGGAGGACCCATATATGTATGCACGTGGTGTAGTCAAAATATTATAAGGTCACCTTAATTATACACAACATGAATAATTTTATAAAATTTGTAATAACGATTTAATGGATGTGAGTCATTTAACCATGTATGTTTTTTGTGTATTTTCTTATTTACCCTTTCTTTACCATTAGGACATCAATTATTTCAAAAGGAATTAACGTGCCACTGGGCTCGACTTGACTCAGCTTGAGCCATTTACATCATCTTTGAGTCATTTAACCATGTCTGCTTTTTGTATATTTTCTTGTATATATACCCTTTCTTTACCATTAAGACATTAGTTATTTCCAAAGGAATTAACATGCCACTATACTCGATCGAACTTAGCTCGAGCCCCTTAGATTATCTTTTTGTTTTTTGTTTTTGTTTTTTCTTTTTGAGAAGAAACAAAACAAATATATTATCATAAGAAGAAAAAGTACAAGAAACAAAAATGAATACCAGAAGTACTACATCAAGATTCCAAAAACAAACACCCAAAAGAAAACATACTCAATACAAGAGAATACAAATGAAAAACAAGCAACTCTCCCAATTCCTAGCCCAATCATTAACCGAATCATCCCCATTGATTTTAAAAGCCACTAGCCACGAGTTGGTCGTAGTAATGATGTCAATCCATAGATTATCCACACGTCTAGCTTGATCGTTGAATACACATTGATTGCGCTCCAACCATATCATCCAAAGGGTAGCTAAAGAGGCCAATCTCATCACCTTCAAACCATCCCTAGACAACCCTTGAGTGTTGCCCAAAGACAAACACTCATCACATGACGCCGGTACTGCAAACTTCAACCATAGCCTCTTATGTCATTCCCCCCACAATTTGGAAGAAAAAGAACATCTAATAAAAAGATGTTATGTTGTATCTTTATCCTGTAAACATAGAGGGCAACAATGAGGAAGTAATGAAATATGAGACAATCTTTTTTGGAGAACATCACCCATGTTAGGTCTCTTATGAGTCATAATCCGCGCAAACACTTTAACTTTGGAAGGAATATGAGCTTTCCAAACAACATCAGCCATAGAAGAGAACTGAAGAGATTCATCATCGATGAGAAAATGGAAGAAAGAGTTACTAGAGAAGATACTAATGGATGGATGGTCCACAAAAATCTATTGGGGCCAAGGGAAAGGTGCACCAAAACCAAGGGATTAGATTGATAGCATGAGGGAGTCCCTTCTCAATCTCCAGCTCAAAGTGGATGGGAATCCTAGTGACGATGTTATGCTCAAGGATGATTTGGAGTATAGAGAGAATCTAGCTAAAATTCTAGATGTTGAAGAAAGTATGCTTGAGCACTACGCGAAATGGTCGCAATTGGGGGATCAAAATAATTATTTCTTTCACAAAGCTATTATGGAACGAAGAAATAGAAACCAGATTTCGAGTATTAGGAGTATGGATGAGGCTTGGTTACTTCATACCCTAACATCATTAAGTCCCAGGTTGTGAAATATTTTGAGACTCTTCTATCGCATCATGATGTAGACGTGCCTCATCTTGATCTTGGTTTTTATTGCCTATCTGACCTTCAAATTAAAGTCCTATCTAGGCTTATTCTAAAGAAGAAATTAAGCTTGTGATTGATAAGAACCCTTTTGATCGTGCTCTTGGCCTGGATAGCTTCAATTACAATTGTTTCAAAGTCTCTTACGAGCTTGTAAGTAAGGATGTTATCGATGCCATAAAAGAATTTTTTGACTTTGGTCTCCTCCTTAAGGAAGTTAATTGTACCTTTATCTCTTTGATTCCTAAGCCTATTTGGCTTCTTCTTTCTCCAATTCTAGGCCCATGTCTTTGTGTAATACAATCTATAAATTTATTTCTCAAGTGTTGGTGAATAAATTGAAGAAAGTCATAGATTATCTGGTTGTGGGCATGCCCAAGAGGGGGGTTGAGTTGGACACTTAGACAAATTAAAAATAATACAATGGCAAAAAAAAATGCAAAAAATAAGTAAGATGACAGCCAATTTATAGTGGTTCAGTTATATGCCTACCTCCACTACCTAACCTCCTCAGCTAGGATTTTCAAACCTTCACTAAGCGATTCTCTTACGGGTGAAAATCAAACCATTACAACTTTCTCAACTTCTAGGTGTGAGAACAACCGTTACACTGCTCAACTTACAGATGTGAGGCCTACCTACTCTTCTTAACTTACAGGCTAGAGGACTACCTATCTCAACTTACAAGCTTGAGACTAACCTATACACTTCTCGATTTTGCAGGCTAGAGACTACCTATGCGCTCAGCTTCACGGGTATGAGCAAACTGCTATCCAAAGTACAGGATAAAACAAATTCAGTCGTTTATATAACTACTGTTACAATTCTTGATATAGGTAAAAATATGAAGTACAACTGTATCCTATGAACAATTACTCAAACTCCTCATTTAGCAAGTAATGATATGAAGTTAAGATTATGTTGAGAATTCGAGTAAAACAGTTTACTTTTCTTCAAGCAGATTCTCAATGAAAATGATAGAATGTAAATTCAATATGAAAATCTTTTGAACGAAAGTTAACTTGAAAATACGACTAACTTTCAAAAGTATTAGCTAGGAGAAAATTTTACGTGTTGTCTTTGTTTTGATTCTAAGTGTTGGTATAAATAGACGTAGTTGAGATAAAGCAGTTGAGCATTTGATTTGGATTTCAAATTCGAACGTTTGCTCACAACGGCTTTAATATTTCATGAAAATGTTAAGTTTGGTTCAAATGAGATTGTTCTGATTCAATTCAGATAGCATGAATGAGGAAAGTTTTGGTAATCACGGTTCATGCACCTGAACTGTCAGCAAATAGGTTGTCAGTTGCTTTTTCAGAACTTATGACCATGTTGTGTTAGCATCCTGATGTGTAACACAAACACTTTGTCGTTTTGTCCCTTGAGGGCGCTCATACAACGTGAGCATCCTGGTGGATTATGAAGTAAGGGCGCTACCAAAGGACTAGCGTCCTAACTCATTTTAAAACATTTAAAACAAGAAATCATAATGGCGCTACTAGAACGTGAGCGTCCTGCCATGAACAAAGTATTTTTCAACCTATGAACCATCAACATCCTGACCCGATAGGTGCAGGAAGGCGTTGTTGAGACATCAGCGTCCTGATTCAACACTTAACCTCATTTGACATTTTTTAATCTTTGAAAGCTCGATTAAATAGAAAAAATATTAAATTATTTGAAAAACAAATCGATTAAAATCATGCAATTATGCAAAACTTGCTGAGAATCACTTGAGTAAAAGTTCTAAATTATCTAAGTACTTGAAACTCTTGAAGTTTTGATCTTGATTGCTCAATTATCTTGTAAGCTTGTAAACTTAATAAGCTCAGCTCTTTGATCTTGATTCTTGACATCACTAAAACACTTAACAAGATCATTGCATACTCAGGTAAATAGTTTGAAATTATCAAAACATTCACATTATGGGGTTCCTTGAGATAACATTGGTGAGCCCTTGTCAGTCTGCTTTCATCAAAGGGCATAACATTGTTGACAACCTTATTCTTATTGCCCAGGACATGGTTAGGGGCTTCCAAAGAAGATCTCACATCCTCCTGCAATGGCTCTAAAGATTGACCTTAGAAAGGCTTATGATTTCTTATCCTGGTCTTTCTTGCTCCAAGTCCTTGAGAAGATGAGATCTCTGGAGGTTTTCCTGAGGTAGATCTATCAATTAGGCAGGGGGATCCTATTATTGGCTTTTTTAAAAGCTCTAGGGGGATTAGGCAGGGGGATCCTATTTCCATTACATGTTTTCCTTAGCCATCGAGCCCCTGTCTATCTTGCTTAGTAATATTTTGTTCTTGAGTAAAAATTCTCTACTATTCACACTTGCAATGAGCTTGGATTCGCACTTGCTATGTTAATCAAGCTCTTTTGGCCATTTTCCTTTGATAAGTAGGTATTTAGTGTACGTTTTGGAGCATATTTTAGGTGAATTTTATATGCATTTGCTTAATTTTTAGGTATTTTTGCATAATTAGTACATATAGTTAATTTAGGTGCATTTAGGTGTTTAGATAATTTTTAGAGGTTAGTTTTAGGTGTTTTCATGAATTAAATGCATTAGATTAGTTTAGAAAAATAATCATGATATTTAGGAATTTTTCCTTAATCAATAGTTGGATTTTCATATTAATAGGTTCATATTATATGTGTTTTTATATAATTGCTTTTAGACTTTTAATTTGATTAATATAAATTATTTATATGGTTTTTGCTTTGTTTTGTAAGTGAATAAAGGGTTTAAAAGTGGGTTGAAATACAACACAAATGATGGAGATCAAAGCTCAAACCGTGGCACAAAAGATGAACAAAAGAATGAAGAAAAATGGAGCTAAAAAGAAAAAAGAAAAAAATATATATGGGCTGGGCGCTGCAGCGCCCAACACCAACGTTGCAACACCCAAAAAAAGCAAAATCCCAGGGTGTTGAGCGTTGTGGTGCTCAATGTCAAAATTGGTCTGAATGCCCTTTCCTTAGGGTTTCCTTTCATTATATAAAAGAAAATGTACATCAAAGTTGTCATATTTGCCGGCGTACAAGATAAGTATCATCCCTATGTACAGCCTAATTATTTGCTATTTACAATCTTGCTTTAACAGAAAACATCCCTAAAATATCGCAAATCAAATATTTTCTGATCCTAAAATATCGCAAATCAAATATTCTCTGATCCTAAATTATCTCCGTAACATCCCCCCTCAAATTGATGTTGGTAGATCAAAAAGCATCAATTTGTCAAGAACTGATGTCGATGCCGAGAAAGAGCTTTAGTGAAGATGTCGGCAGTCTGATGTTTGGTAGAAATGTGAGGAAGAGTAATCACATGTTTGTCAAAGGCTTCTCGTATGGAATGGCAATCGACTTCGATATGTTTTGTATGCTCATGGAAAACCAGATTAGCAGCAATCTGAATAGCACTTGTATTTTCAGCATGAAGAGGAGTGGAATGTAGCTGAGGAAAGCCAAGTTCTCCTAATAACCCACGAAGCCATGTGATCTCAGAGCAAGCGGAAGACATAGCACGATACTCAGACTCAGTGGAGGACTTGGAAACTCTGTCTTGCTTCTTACTCTTCCAAGAAATGAGTGCATTGCCGAAAAACATGCACCATCCAGTAACAGAACGACGAGTATCAGCACATCCAGCCCAATCAACATCACTATATCCCACCAACTGTAAGGAAGATTCCTTAGGAAAGAACAACCCATGTGAAGAGGTGCCCTTCAAATATCGAATAACACGACGGGCAGCAGCTAGATGAAGATGTCGAGGGGCCTGCATAAATTGACTAACCTGTTGTACAACAAAAGAAATGTCAGGGCGAGTAATCATCAAATAATTCAAACTCCCAACGAGCTGTCGATACAAGGATGGATCTGAAAGAAGCTCGCCTTCCTCACAAAATAGCTTGAGATTAACCTCCAAGGGGGTAAGAACAGAGTTACCCGATTGGAGACCAGCCAAGGAAATCACTTCTTGTGTGTATTTGTGTTGATATAACAATGTACCAGATGGAGTAATCTGGACCTCAAGACCAAGAAAGTACTGCAAAGGACCAAGATCTTTCATATGAAAAGAGGTCTTGAGATGCTGTTGCAACTGCTGAAGTAATTCAGTATCAGATCCAGTAATCACAATGTCATCGACATATACCAGAAGCAACACAATTCCTACAGAAGTCTTGCGAAGAAAAATAGAGGAATCAAACGGACTCTGAGCAAACTGAAAGGCAAGCAAAGTTGAGCGGAATTTTTCAAACCATGCGTGCGGAGCCTATTTCAGTCCGTACAAGGATCGACGTAGCCGACAAACCTCCGAGGAAGGTGAAGTAAACATGTTGGGAGGTGGAGACATATAAATTTCTTCCGTTAGGTCTCCATGTAGAAAAGCATTCTTCACATCCATCTGCCTAAGAGACCACCCCTGTGAAGCAGCAAGTGCTAAAATAGTCCGAACGGTAGTCATCTTGGTAATGGGGGCAAATGTTTCAGCATAATCAATGCCATACTCTTGACGATTCCCAAGAGCCACAAGACGAGCCTTATATCTGTCGAGTGAGCCATCAAATCGAAACTTAACTGAATAGACCCATTTACAGCCAATCGGTTTGACACCAGAAGGACAAGTCATAATATCCCAAGTGTGATTCTCTTGAAGAGCCTGGATCTCTTCTTGCATGGCCTGCTGCCAACATGGTTGGGAAGGTGCCTGGGCATAAGAGTGAGGAACAGAAATAGTATCAAGAGTGGCAGTGAGTGAGGTATGAGGAAAACCATACCTATCAGGTGCATGTGTAACCCAAGTGGAGCGTCGAGGTATAGGAACCGCAAAATCAGGTATCGGATCAGTGTCTGGAAGGAGCGTTAGAGAAGGTGGGCAGCAAGCTTGTGACGATCAACAGGGGGTAAATGAACAAAACAAACACACCCAAAAGTATGAAGGGATTGATACTCAGGAGAAATGCCAAATAAACGAAAATAGGGAGAATCATAATTTAGAGTGGTAGTAGGCAAGTGATTGATCAAATAGACAACAGTATATAAAGCTTCTACCCAGAATTTAGACGGTACAGACGAATCAATCAACAAAATACAAACGACATCTAAGAGATGTCGATTCTTACGTTCGGTGACTCCATTCTGTTGAGGGGTATAAGGACAAGAACGCTGAGAGATGATCCCCTTTTTCTGAAGATACGTTTGAAATGAATGGGACATGTACTCTCCCCCTGAGTCGGAGCGTAAGATTTTGATACATGTACCGAATTGTGTCTCGACAAGCGCAACAAAGCTTTGAAAGACAGAAAACACGTCACCTTTAGAATGAAGAAAATATATCCAAGTAAATCGACTAAAATCATCGATAAACGTCACAAAATAACGATACTGACCATGAGAAACAACAAGACTTACACCCCAAACATCAGTATGCATAATCTCAAAGCATTTAGAAGCACGACTACCATGCTTAGGGAAAGGTAAAGTTTTCCTTTTACCAAGACGACAAGTAGCACAATCAAAAGAAACAGGAGAAGAATTAAATGAATCATTTTTGCCCAAAAAACCATGTTTCAGAAGATGAGTAAAGACAACAGAATTGGGGTGACCCAATTTCTTATGCCAGACTTCAGTATTATTGGCAGTAGTCGTACATGCAAAAGAAATGACACTAGGAATAGAAAATTATAAAGGAAATAGACGTCCCACTTTAGGCCCCTTCGCGATCACCGTCCCCAACACCTGATCCTGCACAAGACAACCACCACGAGAAAAATGAACATCACAGTTATGATCCACCAATTGTCCAATAGAAATCAAATTGGTAGATAATCCAGGAAAGACAAAAACATGTTAGAATGAAGAACCCAAATTACCAACAGCAGTGACAGGAAGAGTACTGCCATCAGCAATCTGAATATTTTGCGTGCCTCTATACTTAAGAACATCATGGAGACCAATCGTACAACCAGTCATATGATTAGAAGCGCCCGAATCAACAATCCAAGAAGAAGTGGAGTTAGTACCCGTACCTTGCAAGCCTAAAGCCGTAAAAGCGGACACAATCATCTGTTGGACCATGGTAGGTGTGAGAACAGATGAATCAGTGCTTACAGTAGGGGGTGCAGAAGAAGGTGAGGGTTGAGCAACAGCTTGAATGGCTTGGGATTGGCGATTCTGATGCCGCACTCGACATTCTTTGATGATATGACCCTCTTTCTTGCAGTAGTTGCAAACTTTCTTAGGACAGTTGCGAGCAATATGACCGAACTCCTTGCAACTAAAACATTGCACTTTGTTTTTTCCTTTCCCTTGTGCCGCATAGGCTACATTCACAGCTTCAGAAACAACCTTCTTAGAAGTCATACTCATCTGAGTGGATAACCGTTGTTTTTCACGCAGTAAATCTCCCAAACAAATATCCAAAGAGGGAACCGGATTACGGTTCAATAAACCGGCTCTAACAGGCTTAAATTCAGGTCGAAGCTTCATCAAGAACTGATCACGCTGACTCTCAGCATGATCCGCTTGAAGAGTCGCGAGTGTCGTAGCGGGAACCTTAGAATGAACAATAGCAGAATACTCGCCCCAAAGATTAATAAAACCAGAATAAAATTGCTCAATAGTCAAATTACCTTGATTGAAATTGATAATTTCCAATTCCAATTGAAATTTCGAGCGATGTGGTCTTGGTGATAAACACGCTGTAGATAGTCCCACATAGCCTGAGCAGTAAGAAAACACCGAAGATTGGTGACAAGATGGGGCTCAATCGTTCCCAATAGGAAGGAGATCACCTTAGCATCTTTGACCTCCCATTGGGAAAGTTCGTTTTCATCAGTGGGAACTCAAATAGAATTATCAATATGGGTTGATAATTCCTTCCCTTTCAAAAACATCTTAAATTGAAATTCCCATGTAGGAAAATTCTTGCTAGTGAAGCGAACAATAGTATTCTCAATTGACATGATAAAAAAAATTCAAACAGCCACGGCAAGGGAAAAATAATAATTTTGTTGATCAAAATCACAGTTCGATGAAGCCGCACCCAGAACCGACGTCACAGAGGTTGCCGACCACCTCGCAACCACTACAGAAATGGTCGGTCACCACCACAGAAGGGTCGACTGCCACAGAAAAGGCCGATGGACACCCAGCCACCGAGAGAGAACCACCGAAAAAAAAATAGAGAACCCGCAAGAGAGAACGATTCTCTACCCCAAAACCAATCGCCGACACCCACAAAATAGTGAACCCACAAAGTGGGATGATCCAGGAGCAAGATGGAACTTGCAGAAACAGAAAAGAAATTCTTTTCTCGTCACACACGAAGGATTGAGACCACAGAGATGAATATCAAAGTAGGGGCTCTGATACCATGTCAAAATTGGTCTGAATCCCCTTTCCTTAGGGTTTCCTTTCATTATATAGAAGAAAATGTACATCAAAGTTGTCGTATTTGCCCGCGTACAAGATAAGTATCATCCCTATTTACAGCCTAATTATTTGCTATTTACAATCTTGCTTTAACAAAAAGCATCCCTAAAATATCGCAAATCAAATATTCTCTGATCCTAAAATATCGCAAATCAAATATTCTCTGATCCTAAATTATCTCCGTAACACTCAATTGCAACGTTGTGGCACTCAGGTCATATGTATCGCGAGAAACTTGCTATTTTTGTGGTTTTTGGGGCTTTTCTTGACGAATACACATCGAAATTAGACGCGATTTGTTTCTATGGACTCCTTATTATAAATAGAACATTATAAAAGGGTTTTGAGGAAGATGGAAAGAGAGAAAAACGGTTAGGAGCAAGTGAACGCTTAAAAATCTACATTGGAATAAGGAAGTTATGGCCTGAGATTATCAGAGAATCGAGAGATTTACGATACCTCTTGAAGTTGTAGGAAAATTACAAAGTGTAATGGGTTGGTAGGAATATAGGTTTTATCGAGAGATCGAATCCTATTCTTGGTGATACGTTCTAGTTCAACACTCGAGAGAGGGAATTACAAAACTCTAGGATTTTATAAATTAGAAAGTGAATTTGATAATAAACATATCTAAAATACATAATTGACAGTTGGGTGAAGTTGATTCTCTAGATTTTTGCATATATTGATATTTTTCATAGTTTATTTGCCCGAACCTTCAGGCACGTGCCCGAACCTTCGGGCACCCTTTTTTTCCTATTTAAGCAACCCCCCTCCTCATTTCACACACCAAAATCACTTCTCCTTGTGATTTTTCTTCTCTCTCTCATTCATTTTGAGTTTTTGTCTTCTCTTTTGAGACTCTCTTTCCGAGACTCTTTGTGAGGAGCAACCGATTTTGCTCAGGGGAAGGCGCCAGTTCTCGAAGGAATTTTTATTTGAAGGTGGGGAATGAAACATAGGTTTGCGTGTCTTATAACTTTTATTAAAGTTTACATTCATTTATCATTATATCTACTATTCATTTACACTGCATTATTGTGTATAATGTTTATACTTGTCATACTTATGCATGTATATTTGGAGTTCATGTATTACACTGTTGTTATGCCCGATTAGTGGCCAATCTGGCTCAACCACAATCAGTCTTGTCCTCAGTAACTTTAAATAGTGAACGGGAGGCAGTGTGCTGCTCTAGATGATTGGTATTTAAGTAGACCTCATGTCTCACCTCTCCACTAGAGACTGATCTGGTTGGTCTTATTTGAAAGCTATCAGCTTATACAAGTAATATTGAATGTCCTAACCTTGCACGTGGTGATACCAACCATGATAAGGATCACCAGACGTTGTCAAATCCTGTCTAATATTAAGTAAATGCCAAACCAGTTCATGCATTGGCATCATACATAAGCACAACCTAGGAACGTATGTGGTTTATGATTCATAGAATAGTTAGAAGCAATGCTCAATATTCATTATATTTCTCTGGAGAGGGACGTACAATGAGAACTCGGCTACTCCTGGGGAGGGACATTTATACGTGAATCCAGAGCGTCGTTCCTGAGGAGGAACGTACAATGAGAACTCGGCTACTCCTGGGGAGGGACATTTGTACGTGAACTCAGGCGACGTACAATCATGAAACCAATACGAGACGGTGTCATGCATACGTACTTGTTGGTTTGATTATGATGCTCTGATGTGTATTTATGATATTTGATTATGAAGTTTGCTTTATTAATTGTTATATTAACGAACTATTTTACCCACTGAGCATGTAGCTCACCCCGTTGTTATCCAATTTTTCATAGGAGATTAGGGTAGACTGGGTGCTGGTTTTTGGGCCCACATTTTTTGTACCCTTTGTATTATTCATTGAGAATTTTGGGGGGATGTTCCCTTAACTATTTCATATACAAATATATTCTAAAATTAATGAAATCAGACTTGCACTTAATCGTATTTCCGCGTACTCGATTATTGTTATAATGCATTCACACCCCGTCTGTGAGTGTCCCGCCAGTTTAGGAGCGTCCGGGCGGGGTGTGACATTTAATGGTATCAAAGAGTAAGGTCCACAGCCCGCCCAATTCCACTAAATTAGGGGAAGAAAATTTTTATTAGATATATATATATATATATATATATCTTTAGAACTATATATATATATATGAATTATATATAGTTGAGATTTATATTAAATATATATCTAGAAAACTATATAGTTTTTATATAGTTTAGATTCAAATATATATATATATATATATAGTTATGATTAAATATATATATCTATATATCTATGTATATATTTATATATATGTATATATGATATATATATGTATATATGATATATATATATATATATATATATATATATCATATTGCTAATGGGAAAAAAAAATTGGATTAAATGTATAAATCTTTAAAATGTTAGGAATATATTTTGTGTGTTTTACAAGTTTATCTTCATTTTAGCAAGATAATGGCCTCAAGTGAAGGAACGACTTCCAGTAGTCGGGAACCTATTCCCACCAGACTCATAGAACTGTTCGAAAGAGAGGTTATGACTATGAGGAGTATCGACAATAGACATCTCCGCCTCCGTTCGATCCTTCACGAAAAACTCGAAACACTGGGGTGGTTGAACATAACAAAAGTTGAGGGTTACGTCTCTTTCAACTTGGTGAAGTCCTTCTACGAAGCCATAAATTGCGTGGGACTTCAAGAATATGGGATCAACCCTGTTTTGGAAATGACGGTCAGGGAAACAAAGATTTCTATCAACGCCAAAATTATTTTGCGACTTACGGAGATCCCGATTGGGGATAAAATCATTGATCCACATGAACCCCAGACAGTTGCAGAGATCGCGGAGTCCAAAGAACGGTTGTTCAATTTCCTCTCCAAAAAGTCGTACACCCAATTGACGTATACCCACCTCCTAAACAATCTCCTTAAACCACCTCTTGCCGGCCTTGGAAAGATCGTATTCGGTAACATCTTGCTGAAAAATGTGACTAGAAGTGCTATGTCAAGAGCTCAACTTCTTGTGCTATACTGCATAGAGAAGAAAATTAAAGTCTCCCTACCTCACATCATCATCCAGCAAATGTTGCGGGTGATTCAAAACCCTTCAAGAAAGGAACTCCTCGGCTAAGGAGTCTTGATCACGAGGATGCTATACGAAGCAAACGTCAACACTTTTGATGAGTCTTCGAAGCAAATCATTGAGGCTGTTACAACATCCTCTATCTTCAAGACGTTTGTCACAAGTGGAGGGGTGACTGACGAGAAAGTATTCGGCGCGACTTTAGAAGAAAATGGTGAAAGAATTAGAGACAAAAATAGACGTTGTCAACGAAAAAGTCGGCACAAGATTCCTGTTAGGGAGGCGCCAAATAACGAGCAAACCAGAACCCTACGACAAACCCAGCCCCGAATAATGGTCAAACCAATCATCTATTCTCCGAGGAAGATTTCTTTGCCAACCTAAATCAACCTCAACCAAATCAAGATGGACAAAAAGTTCCAGCAAATCCACCTTCCTGGAACATACCAACTCAAGGCAATACTACGTACCAAAGGTTTCCAACTCCTGAGGTACCATATCGGCCCGTTCCACAAGTTCCTATGAACCAACAACAACAGAATTGTGTGGCACCAAATTTCAGAAGACAAGATATCCCAATGAGTCCATTGTTTCAAGACTTTTTGACTCAAGCATATCCAAATGTCCAAGGGGTTCCAGCTAGGGAATCCCCGTATAATCAAAACAACTACCCTCCACCTATGAGTCAACCTTACGGCCAATACTTTCCACCAATGCCTATGGCCTACCCTCCACCTATGGGACAATCGACCTATCAACCATCGATGGGGCAATCGACTAACCCATTCGAGCAGTTAAATGTGATTGTATCTAGTATTGCTCGGATGGAGGAGACTTAAAATGTTTTGTTAACACGTATGCAAAACGTCGAAGAACAGCGAGCAACTTCTCAATTTTTTTCTTGTAGTCTTTTTGTACCTAGCAGGAGGTCTAAAGAGAGCGGTAGTAGGCAGAAAAATCAGGAATGATCACTGGCATTGTAAAATTTATTTTATATATGAATGAAAATGTTTTGTTTAAGACTATCTTTGGTTGGCCGACTTACAACTATTATTTCTTTTGTATCACTAACTTTGGAGTGGTATGGGACACAACAAAATTGGAGGATACTAAATAAAATGTGGAAGTAAGAAAACCCACGACCTTGTGTAAAAAGAAACATTTGGGGAAAGTTACATTACTAACATTATCACTAAGTTTACACGGTATGGGACGAGTAAACTTGGACGATACTATTAGTGAACTCCTCTTCAGCCGATGTTTTATAGAGACCGTGTTCATACAACTTAACTTGGTTGACACCCTTATTACCAAATTCATGTGGTATGGGACACACAAATTTGAATAATAGTTGAAAAGACTAAGCGAAAGAGTTTGAATACATAAGATTGCGATTGAACGTTAGATCAGGATATTTACCGAGGAAAATCTTAGAATTTTTATGACTCGTATGGATTTTTAATGAAATATATATGTATGTTCACAAAAAAAAAATTATAGCCAAAACATTTGAAATACTTGTAAAGTTTTATACTTATTATATAAACATTCTAACATTGTTTTACATCATGGCCAAACATACAAGGCACATAAGATTATTTGATTCCTCAACAAAAACCTTACACTATACTTAAGAAGATAGGTGGTTTTTATATTGCAGTACTCTCGAACTTGTTGCTAAGAATATCATAACATTATACTTGGCTACAATTCCTAAATCATGATTTTATTTTCTCCTTGCCAGTGAGAAAATGCAAACCAGGAAAAGAGGAAGGCCACGTACTGTCCGTCTAACAGAGGAGGCACCTCCTGAGATTCAGAACCAGGAACCGCCGCCTTCGACGACAGCGCAGGCCACACCCGACACTGCCACTACGTCTAGGCAGGCAGTGCCACCCACATCCTTTGCCATGCCTTCGAGTATGGAAGTTTTTTTTGCCAAATTTATTGAGGAAACGAAAGTAACTGTTCAGACGACCATTCGTGAGACTGCGGCCAATCAGGTTGTCACTATTCAGGCACCTATTAGATCTGGGTCGGAGACTCAAATCGACCAGATTACGAAGTACAAGAGGCTACAACCTCTTACTTTTGCTGGCACCATTGATGCGGAGGTGCAGAAATGGTTGGATGAGTCGAAGAAGGCTCTCGATGTAATGGGAGTCGATGAGGCTTGAAAACTCCACTTGCGTCCTACCAACTTATTGGTGGAGCAAATACATGATCGATAACAGTAAAGGAAGACCCAAGGGTCAACACCACAGACATGAGTTGGCAGCAATTCGAGTCATTGTTTATTGATGAGTAGTTCCCCGGCGCTGTGAAGAGGCAGAAGCGCCAGGAGTTCGCCAAGTTATACCAAGATGGCATGACAGTCAGAGAGTTTGTTGTCAACACCACGGACATGAGATGGCCTTCGTCCTGACATTCGACAAGCCTTGTCGATTTTGGATCTCAAGATTTACAGGGAGGTCGCTGACAAGGCCATAAGCTTTGAGTAGGAAAAGATTGTGCAGGAGCAGAGACTGAATAGGGTAAAATGGCCTGCAACATTTTCCCAACAGGGCTCGCAGCAGGGCAACATGAAGAAGCCCTACTATAATCAAAACCCAGCCCTCCCAGCCCCTATTCAGAAGAATGAGGCCACGACACCTGCCGTTGAACTGTCTAACCCTAGCCATCAAGGTTTTTGCAATCATGGCCGAGGAGGCCGTAATGGAAGGGGTGGCCGTCAAAACAGCAATGGCAGAGGTGGTGGTCAGCACCACAATCAGCATGGCCAACAGAATCATCAGCAGCAGAGGCTGACTTGTTTCAACTGTGGCTAGCAGGGCAATGTAAGAAATGTTTGTCTGCACCTTCAGCAACCTGTTCCAGTCCAACAAACCCCACCTACTGCTAATGCCCAACCCAGGCAGAACCAGCAGAACCAGCAGAACCAGGGGCAACGAAACCAGGGCAGAGCATTTGCTATCCCTTAACAACCCCTCCTAGACAATAATATAGTCGAAGGTACATTTTTCTTGTTCAATACAATGGTGCATGTCTTGTTCGATTCGGGTGCTACGCATTCTTTTATATCATCTGCATTGGTAAGACATTTAGGGTTGCATCCTAAACCCACAGACATCACAATCCATGTCACATCACTTTTAGGATCTGGTACTGACGTGAATTTGCAGTGTTCTCGATGTGAGCTTCGAATGTCAGAACAGATAACATATGTAGTTATTTTTGTGATGAACATTGAAGACTTTGACATCATCCTCGGCATGGACTAGCTCGCACCACTGAATGCAAAAATCGATTGTATGAAGAAGCAAGTTCAGTTAACCTTGCCCACAGGAGAGTTTGTCAAGATTCAGGGAAAGAGGAAATGGATACACAACTCGATCGTTGCACTTCTCAAAGCATAGCTTCGAGCTCTATCCCTTGCTGATGAAAATGAATCACCAGCACTGTACCCTCTCGAAGTACACGATGTCCCGGTAATATCTAAATTTCCAATAGTTTTTCTAAATGACCTTTCTGGTCTACCTCCGGTTAGGGAATTCGATTTTGAGATCAATCTTATACCTGGGACCAGGCCTATCTCAATTCCACCATACAGAATGTCCAATGTCGAGCTAGTCGAATTGGACAAACAACTAAACGAATTGGAGAGTAATGGCTTCATCAAGAAAAGTTCATCACCCTGGGGCGCTCCAGTTCTGTTTGTTCGCAAAAAGGATGGTTCGTTACGACTTTGCATCAACTATCATAAGTTGAATATGGTCACCATTAAGAACAGATACTTGTTGCCCAGGATCGATGACTTGTTCTACCAACTTAGAGATGCCAAATACTTCTCTACGATTCATTTACGATCCGGTTATCATCAACTTCGGATCTGAGAGTCGGACATTACCAAGATGGCATTCAGAACTCGGTACGGTCACTACGAGTTCTTGGCCCTGCCGTTCAGTCTAACAAATGCACCTGCTGCGTTCATGGATTTGATGAACCGCATCTTTAGGTTATACTTAGACTGATTTGTGGACGATATCTTGATATATTCCTCAACCGAGGAAGACCATAAGATACATCTGAGGATAGTCTTCCAGACCTTGAGAAGCCACCAATTGTATGTAAAGTTGAGTAAGTACGAATTTTGGGCGAAGCGAGTTCAATTCCTAAGCCATGTGGTTTTAGGCAATGGAATTCAGGTGGATCCATCTAAGGTTGAAGCGGTTTTAAACTGGAAGCAGCCTACCACTATTACACAGATTAAGAGTTTTCTTGGTTTGGCTGGCTATTACAGACGCTTCATCAAGGACTTCTCAAATATTGTTGAACCTATGACAAAGCTCACTCGGAAAGACGTGTGATTCATTTGGAATCCCGCCTGTGAAACATCATTTCAGGAATTAAAGAAGCGTCTCACGACAGCACCAGTACAAATCACTCCAGAAATGCACTTAGATTTTCACTATACACCAACGCCTCTCTCCAAGGCTTAGGTGCGGTACTAATGCAAGAAGGCCAAGTTGTTGCATATGCTTCGAGGCAACTAAAGACTCATGAGGGTAATTACCCAACGCATGACTTGGAACTTGCAGTTGTCGTATTCGCACTGAAGTTGTGGCGTCATTACCTATACGGTGAATGGTTTTAGGTCTTCTCGGATCACAAGATTCTTAAGTACATCTACACCCAGAGAGACCTAAACCTCCGCCAAAGATAATGGTTGCAGTTCTTGAAAGATAATGACTTTCAACTCCAGTACTTGATGCCCTGAGTAGAAAATCTTATGTTGCTTGCACTCTTAACTTTGAAATGGGGAAGTTGGCTACAGAGATAGAGAATTTTGACCTGCAACTGATCGAGGAGAAAGCAAGATCACGACTCTCTCAATTATCATCCAACTCTGAGCTGGTTTGAAAGATTTCAGCAGCTCAAGCCAACGACCCTATGTTAATGGAGAAACGAGAACTTCTACACAACGGACAGGACCTTCCTCACTGGTCGGTCTCTGAAGACGGGGTTGTTTTCTATAAAAAACATCTATGTCTACCGAACGATCTTGAGGTTCGGAAAGAAGTGCTCACTGAGATGCACTGTTCGAGATTCGCTATGCATCCTGGGGGTGACAAGATGAACAAGGATGTCAAGCGACAATTTTGATTTTCTGGAATGAAGAAGACGATTGCACACTTTGTTGCACAATGTCTCGTTTGCCAGCAAGTTAAGGCAGAACAAAGACTTTCCTCTGGACTTCTCCAACCTTTACTTATTGGAGAATGGAAGTGGGAGAACATCGCAATGGATTTTGTTACGGCCTTGCCTCGAAATAATAAAGGGCAAAATGTTATCTGGGTTATCATTGACAGACTTACAAAGTCTGCACACTTTTTTCCAACAAAGTTTATGGATAACCCCGCCAAGCTTGCTGAACTATATGAAAGAGATATCATACACCTCCATGGCATACCAATCACGATAGTCTCTGATCGCGACCCTCGATTCACATCAAAGCTTTGGCAAAGCTTCCACAGTAGAATGGGCTCTACGATCACCATGAGCACAGCCTTTCACCCTCAGACTGATGGGCAGTCAGATCGTCTTATCCAAATCTTAAAAAACATGTTACGGTGCTGCATTTTGGACTTTTATGACGGATGGGCAAAACACTTACATTTAGCTGAGTTTGCATACAACAACAGCTACCAAACTAGTATCAGCATGGCACTATACGAGGCCCTCTATGATCACCCTTGTAGATCTCTGGTATGTTGGTTAGATATGGCAGATCGACTGCAATTGGGGCCTGAACTAGTTCAAGAGGCTTCTGAGAAAATCACACTAGTAAAGGAGCGACTTCATGTTGCACAAAGTCGACAGAAGAGCTATGCTGACAAGCGGAGGCAGCCTCTAGAATTTGATAAGAGGGACTTAGTTTTTCTAAAAGTTCAGCCTACAAGAGGTGTCAAACGCTTTGGGATCAAAGGAAAGCTCTCCCCACGGTATATCGGTCCATTTCAGATCATTGAACGTATTGGCAAACTTGCTTATAGTCTGTCCATTCCATTGTCCATGTCTAAGGTTCATGACATTTTTCACGTATCCATGCTTCGAAAGAATCGTCCTGATCATTCGCATATCATCCCTCTGGTAGAGGTTCGGGTTGAGGAAGGAAATAGGTATCACGAGAGAGCGATACAGATTCTGGATAGAAAAACTCAAGAACTAAGGCGACGTACCATACCACTTGTGAAAGTGCTCTGGGATCACCACGGAGTAGAGGAAGCAACATGGGAACTAGAAGCAACAATTAAACAGAAATACTCTGAATTGCTTTCTAGTAATGATTGATGATGTGATACATTGTACTATTTCACTTATCAATAAAATGATGGAACTTTGTTTACAAATATCTTAATACATCGTTTCACTTAAATAACTATGTAGATGTCTAAAAATAATGTCGATGGATGTAGTGATGCACACACGCAATGGCCTCTTTGGGAACCTGTAGCAACTCCTCCAAGATCTGAGTCAAGTCACAACTACCTTGCATCACCAACTCCATCGCCCCACAGACAGCGATCCTTATCGCCAGAGCGTGCATGGCTTTTTCGTAATAATTTTCCCAAAACAATCTCGTGCACTCATCCCACCGCTCAACCTACCTCCCCTTAAACGATGCAACCAGCAGAACCCTACACCACCATCTGTTAAGCAAAGGTTGAAACCTTCTCAGGACAACTCCAACTCCATTTGCTCTCCATGGTTTCATGATGTTGCGGATTCTACCGGCCACAGTGCTATTCAGGGACCTTACAGGCACTACCCTGAGCTAGCAAATGATGACGACGACGATGAATCTCACACTGATAGCCATCATGATTACTTGGACTGGTTTTGATGGTGAAATCCTTTTAAGGGGGTTAGAGTGTAATACCCTAGGTTTGCACAAAAAAAAAATTGAACTTCGGGCGCATGCCTGAACCTTCGGGCGCCCTTTTTTTCTTATTTAAGGAACCCCCTCCTCATTTCACACACCAAAATCACTTCTCCTTGTAATTTTTCTTCTCTCTCTCACTCATTTTGAGTTTTTGTCTTCTCTTTGGAGACTCTCTGTGCGGTGTAACACGATTCTGCTCAGGGGAAGGCGCCAGTTCTCGAAGGAATTTTTATCTAAAGGTGGGGAACAAAACATAGGTTTGCGTGTCTTATAACTTTTATTAAAGTTTACATTCATTTATCATTATGTCTACTATTTATTTACACTGCATTATTACATATAATGTTTATACTTATCATACTTATGCTTTTATATTTTGAGTTCATGTATTACACTGTTGCTATGCCGGATTAGTGGTCAATCTGGCTCAACCAGACTCAGTCTTGTCCTCAGTAACTTTAAATAGTGAACGGGAAGCAGTGTGTTGTTCTAGACGATTGGTATTTAAGTAAACCTCGTGTCTCACCTCTCAACTGGAGACTGATCTGGTTGGTCTTATTTGAAAGCTATCAGCTTATACAAGTAATACTGAATGTCCTAACCTTGCACGTGATGATACCGACCCTGATTAGGATCACCGGACGTTGCCAAATCTTGTCTAATGTTAAGTAAATACCATACTAGTTTATGCATTGGCATCATACATAAGCACCACCTAGGGACGTATGTGGTTTATGATTCATAGAATAGTTAAAAGCAATGCTCACTATTCATTATATTTCTCTGGAGAGGGACGTACAATGAGAACCCGACTATTCCTGGGTAGGGACATCTGTACATGAATCCAGAGTGTCGTTCCTGAAGAGGGACGTACAATGAGAGCTCGACTACTCCTGGGAAGGGACATCTGTACGTGAACTCAGGCGACGTACAATCATGAAACCAATACGAGACGATGTCATGCATACATACATGTTGGATTGATTATGATGCTCTGATGTGTACTTATGATATTTGATTATAAAGTTTGCTTATTAATTGTTATATTCACGAACTATTTTACCCACTGAGCGTGTAGCTCACCCCGTTGTTATCCAATTTTTTACAGGAGATTAGGGTGGACTGGGTGTCAATTTTTGGGCCCATATTTTTTGTACCCTTTGTATTATTCATTGGGGATTTTGGGAGGATGTTCCTTTAACTATTTCATGTACAAATATATTCTGAAATTAATAAAATTAGACTTGTACTTAATCGTGTTTCCGCGCACTCGGTTATTGTTATAATCCATTCGCGCTCCGTTCGTGAGTGTCCCACCGATTTAGGCGTGTCTGGGCGGGGTGTGACATCGTACGCTTGTGATTTTCACTTAACAGCCTTCAAGAAAGATTCTTTGTGGATCCGTTGGGTGCATAGTAAATATCTGAAATTCGATTCCATTTGGTTTGCCTCAGTTTCCTTTGATTGTGCTTGGACTTGGATGAAGCTTCTTAAAGTTCAGCCTATTGTTATCCAGTACATTTGAAGCCCTATTGGTAATGGCCGGAGCACCCTCTTTTTGCTTGATTGTTGGATCCCTAGTGATATTTTCCTTGATCGAGTTTCAGCTCTTGTTCACTTGGCTTCTAGTAAATGGGCCAAGGTTGGTAGTTTAGTCTCAAATGGTGTGTGGACTCCTCTTGAGTCTCAAAATTCCATTTTGAGAGAAATGTTGGAGTGTGCTAGTCTTTCTACTCTACCATGTGATGAATGTGACCAGGTAGTTTGACCTGAGAACTTCTCTAGCTTCTTTTCCTTTTGTTTTTACTTGGAATACAATCAAGTCTATCTTTGTGTTTGATGAAAGCTCATGACTTGGTTCTCTAATACCATTACAAAGCATTCTAGCTTGGTTCGAAGGCTTTTTTATAACAGAAGTTGCCTATGATGTCCTTGTTATTTAAGGGTGCAAAGTTCAACAAAGATCTTGTTCTGTATGTTGGATTGGTGTTGAAAATGATAAGCACATCTTCTTTGACTACAATTTCTTAGGTATTGTTTGGTCTATGATTGGTGTGAAATGCTTCCCCTCTCCTCCCCCCAAAATCTTGCAAGTGAATTGTATTATGGATTGATTGGGAGGCGGCTAGGTTGCTCGGTTCTCATTGGGGGTTGCCTATGTTTGGTATCCCCTTTTAGTTGGTTTTCAGTTGGCTTGTGATGGTTCTTTTGAAGTTCACCGTGTCAGAGTAGATGGTCTTCTTCGGGATGGTGTCGGAAATGTGTTATGGTGCTTTCATGCATGGTAATTGTTAGGTGCATTTAACCATATTTTCAAAAGATTTTGGTCTCCTTCAAAGCCTCCTGCTAATTCAACAATTGAATTTCTATCATGTTTTTGTCCAATGTGATTTTCTGTATTTAGTCCAATGAGGAGGTTGGTCTTTAGGTGCTGGAATTTAATAAAGTCCATTGCCTTTGGCATGTAACAGCTCTTTCTTTGGTTCTTTATTTAATTCTTTTATTTACCTTGCAAAAAAAAGAAGAAGAAATTCTAATTATATAATATAATAATACAAATATTGTTGGAAAATGGGTAAATAAAACATGGTTTTTTACCATTTTCAGCTAAATATTAAAGTAGGGACCCACAAGTGATTTTGGGTGAGTCTAAGTTGATTATTAATCTTTGATGTGTGAAGATTAAGAATATATATGTATTTAGCTATACCCATTTATATATGAATGAGAAATTAAGTCTAAAGTAGTCTACTTGATATGTATAAAGTTGTGAAATTTAGAAACAATCTTTTAGTCTCACATGGGAAACTATAGAATTCTAATTATTTAGTTATAAGTATAGCTAGAATACTACACTTGAATTTCAGCTAACTCACACATACAAGGAAGGCTCAGGGGTGATGCCCCACGCACGCGCACGCTTGTGCTAGGGTGACTTAGGGAGGACAGCACTTCGCACGTACGCATCGTCTCGAGGAGCTGGGGAGCTTTTCGTTTTTAGAAATCGAGGCAGATCAAACGGATGAGATGCGTCCGTGGAATATCGGATCTGGGGCATCCAGATACGATGAATGTGGTTATCCGACAGTGTGGGATCGGATGCGCTGATCAGGACCGTTAGATCGCGGCCGATTGGATCGACCGCGATCCAACGGTGCGGGATCAGTTGCGACGAGTGGAGCCGTTAGATTGCGCCTAAATCGATCAGATACAATCCAACGGTGTACAATCGAGTGCGTCAATCAAATTCGTCAGATCGTGTCTTGAGACGATCAGACACAATCTAACGGTGCAGAATTAGGCACCATGTACAGCCACGATTTGCCTATAAAAGGAGCCTTCCACAACTTAGAAAATCATCCCAGAAAATTCTAAAATCTCTAAATTTTCTTCTCTTCTCTCTTCTCTGCTTTTAGCATTCTTTTGTGAGTGAGTACAACCAATTTTTTGATTTGATTATTCTTGTGAGTTGAAGTGTTGTTGTCACAAAAAGAAGTTTATTGTATCTTGGAAGACAAGTGTCATACACCATGAGCACCTAAGTGGGACATAATTGTCTTAAGGAAATAGAGTTACACTCTAGCTTCAATCTACGTCGTTACTCTGCTGAAATTATAATTGATCTAGTTTAATTTTTGTCCCTAATACTTTTAAATAGTGAACGGGAGACAGCTTGTTGTTCTAGAAGAGTGATATTTAACCGAAACCATTGTGACTTCACCGCTCAGACTGAAGACTAATCTAGTTAATTATTTTGAAAGTTATTATTCAGTGAATATTGCCACTACAAAGTCAACAATAAATATTTATGGCAAAATATACATAATAGAAGAATTATAAACATCAAAAATTAAAATCTTAGTACTTTTAACTTTGAAATTGACTCAATTTGGTTTAATTTGATTCTTAAAGTCTTAAATCGTAAATCGAACAAAATAGACTAAGTTTTATATATCTCAAACTTAACCTAAACCAAGCTTACCGAAAATCGAACTAAAAACCAAATTAAATACCTCAATTTTGTTTTGTTTAGTGGTTTAGGCGAACTCATTGACACCTCTTCCTCACAAACATATTGCATCTAACTAATCTTTGAGATGTGTCATATCATTATGCTCTGTAAATTCTATGCAGACGAAGCGTGGTTCCCTCAAAGTGAGAAAACTTAGAACTCCGAACCCCTTTTTTAAGATATTAGATCGGACAGGAGTAGAGTTTGTGCTTCTTATTTTAAACGGGTGCTATTCATATGTATGTGTCCATGATATGTATGATATAACCAAGTGTCATATTCATATTTTAAAAAACTTATGATGATATACCATAAGTGATTTCGTGTTAAGACTATATTATTAGTAATGTATTTTAGGTAGGATAAAAAAAAAATTGATAATTTTGCCCCTACCTAAACCGAGTTTTTATACCTGCATTTTTAAAACTACGCATTCAGACTGAACTTGATTTTGTAGTCAGGTCGATTTTTTTCTCAAATCCGGCTCTAATTTTAATAGTAATCTTAGAATCCTTAGGGGCTCAAAAAAAAATGTTAGAATCCTTATTATTATACCGAGTTGGGGCAAAATCAAGCAATACATGGAGCAATGGAGTTTCATATATTTTGCCACCATCGGGGGTGAAGCCAACCTGACTAACCCAACTGAGCTGAATACAACCCGATGGGTTAAGTTGAGTCGATCTAAGTGTTTAGATTAGGTTGGATTCAAAAATCTTAATCCGAACGGTTCAGGTTAGGGATTATGGGTTGACACCTTTAAAATTCAACCCCAATTAAACTTAATATTAACTCTTAAATTTCTTATCCTTCAAAGCTACCAAATCGAAAAATTAAGATATCCCCCAAAGTCTCAAAGTTCAAACCAAAATTATAACATTTTTGGCCTTTACATAAAATCTCTTAACATTTTTTCTTCTTCATTTCTTCTTTTTCTTCTTTTGTGTTTGTATTCTTCTACTTCTTAGATTTTTTTTTTCATTTTTTAAGTCATTTTCTTGAAAAAAAAAAATTAAGTCAATATCCCAATCTAAATAACTAACCCAATTCAATTCGAATAAGTTCGAGTTGGATTGAGTTGGTTTAGAATAAATAGTTAATTCGGTTCAAATTAGATTATATTTTTTCTAACCTAAATTATTTGAATTAAGTTAAGTTTTGACTTGAAAGCAACCCCGTTACCCTCTAACCCTCACTTACTTAAAGACGGAGCTATTAATGAAAGTGGTGGCCAGTGCACGCAAAGCTCCCAATGATTAGAGAAAACAGTACAACTATAGTACTATTAAGAAAGAGTTTATTTCCAACTAATATTGGTAGGGTCAGAGAGTTTGAAAAGCAGCTATATAAATGCAAGATGAGCCATCCAGTGCGGGGCCGTGCAGTTTCTTCTTCTTTTTTCATTTATATACGAATCTTACTGGTGATAAATTAATTAGGTGTAAAGTGAACAGCCTTTACATGTCATCTTTTGTCTTCAGTAGTAAACGCTAGTATCAATCATACTTATTATATATAATTAATAAAATATATCTTTGTTGATCAACTAATTCTTGTTTTATTCTTGGCTGCATTGGTTAATTAATTTCGTAAACTCCCACTATAAGATTAGGAGAAGTGGCAGTAGTGATCATGATGAGAAGTTTTATAAAGTAGGAGAGACTTCTGATTTTGTCTTCCAATAGATGCACGGCAACACCTTACAAATAAAGGGAGTTTTAGGTATATATATGGGCCAACCTATGATAGCTATATATATATATATATATATAGCTGCTTAATTAATTTAGTTTACTATTATTTACTCTTATGATATATATCTCTCCCAATCTTATAAATTCTACAATATTAATTTATTTATTTCTCCACTACGAAGAGACAAAATGTTTGATTTGCACCATTTAATAATAAAATCTTAATGAGAATTTTATTGTTGATGTTTATTATTATTTTATTTTATTGTGGAGGTACAAGTACTAGTCCAATAACACGTGTGCAATGCATTAATGTACTTAAATAAAAAGAGTTAAAAGTTACCAAAAATAAAAAGAATAATTAAAAGTTACCAAAAATAAATAAATAAATAAATAATAAGTTGTTGAAAGATACTTAAAAATAAAAGGGACTGAAATTTGCAAAAAACAACAATTCTTAAAATAAATTTTATAAATCACTACAAGAAATTAAAAAGACTTTTAGTCGCGAGCGAAATCGTAACTAAACGTCTCTAAACTCGTAAGTAAAAGTATTAGTTACAAATTTCAGGTCGCGTATCACTCCTAAGCAAAGTGTTGTAAATAAAAATATTTCGTAATGACAATGTTCGTAAGTAAAACTTTTACTTTTGCTTACAACAATAATCATAATAGAGACATTCATAAGTAATAGTATTTCTTTGCTTACAAGCTAGCAAAACTCGTAAATAAAAGTCTATGTTCCGCAAGTAATATAAACATTTACTAATGTCTGATTTATAAAGAAAAGAATTGTGCTTCTTTAAAAAAGTTTTACGTGAAGTGTTAATAGTAAGTAAAGTCCAAGACTTCCAACTAAAAGTGTTTTTAAAATTTTTAACATTAAAATAAATTATTTAATAAAATGGTAACATTACAAATAAAAAAATAGATAAAACTAAAATTTAACAATAATTAACAAATTGATATAACAAAAGTCTTCTCATTCTAACAAAAAATGTATGCAAAAAGTATATTTTAAAAGTTTCACAAACAAAAAAATTGCACCAAATGAAGCAAAAAATAAGCATAACATAACAAAAAAACCCTATTAACCAATCAAGTAATCAATAGGGAGAAAATTGAGATCCAAAATATGACAAAGCAACACCAGACAATAAAAATATCTCTAGATGTAATTGTCACATAAGCTCTCGCAATTGTAGTACTTTATCAGTAAGTGATGAAACTTCTACATGGTAAGTTGTGAGCTGTTGATCCAATTAAGCGTTGCTTGGCCCATCGTTTGCATTTGTTCTCATCCTATAATTTCTTTATGACATCTCTTGAGATATGCCTCTTGCAGTCTTAGCATATCCACATAAATAACCAGAACGATAACCAAAAACATGCTCCATAATTTTAAAGTCCAAAAAAATGACATATTTTTGCAGTCCTCTATTAGAGGTGACAAGTTGTCCAACCTCATATTCAACATCTCCAACTACAAATAAAGAAATGCTATTATAAGATATAAATAACAAAAGAAAAAACATTAATTAAATATATTTACTAACATTATAAAAAAAATCTTTTTGCGCCTTATTACCAAATTACCATAAATTGTACCTTTTATGATTTAATTCATTTATGGCATATTACAATATTACGCCTATATCTTAAATTTATTTAAAAATGAAGTTTTGATAAATTAATTGAGGTACAGTGAGTTTTGATGATTTCATATTATAAATAGTATAGAAGATGATTTCATATTATAAATAGTATAGAAATTTATTCTGCATGTACATTAAGTAATTTCGACTATAAAAAAAAATTGATGTTTTATGATTTTTTTAGTTTTCTTATTAATACTTTATTGAAAATATTATATTTTTATTAAATTAATAAGATAAAAAGTTTGCATTTATTTAACACAAAATAGGGGTAAATAAAAGTAAAATATTGTAAGTACTAAAGAGGACTAAATTGAAAATGTTTGTTAAAGCCTTAAATAGGAGAGGAAATGTGAGAGTCGTGGAAACACTTCAATTAATTGTTGAAATGCTATATTACCCTTTTATTTTATTTTTTAGTAAACAGGGCTAAAAGTTAACAAAAAATAATTAAAAATAAATATAAATGTGAACTTAAAGGTACCAAAAAAAGAATTAAAGGGAACTAAAATTTGCTAAAGAGAATAATTTTTAAAATAAATTTTATACTTATTAACATTACAAAAGAAATCTTCTAGCGCATTATTTTTCAAATTACACATAAATATATTTTTTAAGATTTGATTTATTTGTGATACATTATAATATTACCCATATCTTAAATTTAATTAAAAGTGAACTTTTGCTAATGATAGCTTGCTGTTTTGTAAGGTCCACGCGCAAAATGGGAAAACTATCTCTGATATTCTCTCCCTGTACGCCAAAAGCTTCAAGGCAACTAATAAATATGGAAAAGTCTACAGCTTACTTCAACCTAAACACAAAAGAAAATCAAGTGAAGGAGGTCTTGAAGATCCTGCAAATAAAAAGATGCAATGGGCATTCAAAATATCTTGGGCTGCCAATGATGAGTTCCAGGAGAAAACTAAAGCAATATGAATTTATCAAAAAAAGAATGTGGAAATGCCTTCAAAGATGGAAGGAAAAACTCTTTTCTGCCGGAGGGAAAGAGATTCTATTAAAGGCGGTGGCCCAGGCTCTCCCAACCTATACAAAGAACTGTTTTAGGCTTCCATCTAAGCTATGTGAACTCAATTAAATGATGACTAGTTTTTGGTGGGCTTCTGCAATTCAGGACAAAAAAATCCATTGGAAAAGAATGGACTGATATGTGCAAACCAAAGACTCTTGGAGGCATGGGACTTAGAAATTTAGAAGATTTCAACAAAGCCCTCTTAGCAAAGCAAGGCTGGAGGCTAATCCACAGGCCGGATACTTTGTTGGCTACAACTTTGAAGGCCAAATACTTTCCTACATCTGATTTTCTAATACAAAAGCAAGTAAGAGGGCTTTTCAAGCTTGGAAAGGCAAAAGATCTCTTAGTGCAAGGCTTAAGATGGAGAGTGGGGAAGGGAACAAAATTGACACAAAAAACGATCCTTGGATCCCCAGACCATCCACACATTCAAGATCATCACTCCAAAATCTGCAGCAAATGATTGTGAAGTGCCAAATTTATAACAAGAGAAAGATCATAGGATGTCGGAAAGCTAAAAGAAGCAAGGTGGGATGATCTGAAACATCCTCAAAATTCCTATTAGTAACAGAGAAGTAAAAGACAGAATCATCTGGCACTACAGGAAGGATGGGAAATATTCAGTTAAAAGTGGCTATTGGCTACAACAAGATAAGAACAGTAAGATTGGGCAATCATCACATGGACCTGATAGAAGATGGACACTTCTTTGGCATCTCTGCCTACCTTCAAAGGTGAAGATCTTCTATTGGAAAGTCTTGAATGATATTCTTCCCACCAATGCTAATTTATTCAGAAAAAAGATATTAAATTCTACTGTTTGTTCAATTTTTGGAGAGCTCCCAGAGACAAGCTACCATGCCTTGAGTAGATGCATTAATGCTACTAATTTGTGGAAGTCTCAAAAGCCTGCTGGGAGCTCAAGACCAAATTTCAAATTTAATTGTAGATGGTGATTTTTTTTGCAATTCTGAATCTCCAAGACAAAGAGATGATTGAGAGTATTATCATGATTTGTTGGAGCATTTGGCATTCCAACTGAAATCTACAAATTTGTGGCAAACCCAAGTTCATGGATGATGGCAGAGTAAATAGAGCTCTTAATATGCTCAACAACTTTAAGTTGCTGCATTCCCAAAGGAAAATATGCAGTCCAAGATCTTCGGCCAAATGGGTTCCTCCCCAAGGAGATGGAGTGAATATGAATGTGGATGCAGGCTGGAAAAGTAATGATAATTGCTCAGGAGTTGGTGTGATAATTAGAGACAGTTCAAGCTATGTCTTAGCAGCCTTAACTAAGAAGATGCAAGGTGTTGTATCCCCTATAGTTGTTGAAGCTCTTGGCGTTAGAGACTAAAGTTTGCTTTGGAAACAGGTATTCCAGTTACCATCCTTGAAGGAGATTCAGTACAAATTCTGAGAGCTTTATCAGAAGATCAAACAGGCATTGATGAATTCTCCCTTATTTTATAGAAGACTAAACAACTTTTGTTTCAATTTCCTAATATTTGTTTTAGCTCAATATACAGAGAAAGTAATATTGCTGCTCATAGGCTTGGGCCAATTTGCCTTTTGTATTCAGGATTTTGTGGTGTGGTTGGAGGAGACCCCTGCTATTGTTTTGGATGTTGTTCAGATTGATTCTGCTATAGTTAATACATAATGAATTTTTTTTCAAAAAAAAAAAAAGAGTTATAAATTGAAACACCATTGCCATATATATCTTTGAAAGCTTCGTTCATTGTAGAGTGATTGTAGAAAAAATTTGATGATTGATTGCATGTGATCTCGAGAACATTAAATGGTTATTTGAATGATTAATTAGTGATTGTCCATCGTAATTAAAAAGGTTGTTTTAGTTGTTCGAAGATTGATCAAATCATAGAGTTCCTATTAAGGTGGAGAATATTAGGATTGACTTGAATTGTAATTGATGGAGTCTTTGATTAAGTTGAGTAGAAAACAATTTACAAGTAGAGTTATATTGAGTTTGTATGGCTGTGTTTGAATTGAATTACAGACTTTATCTTTCTACGTATAAGAAGTATAGTCACGGTTTCTTTTATTGTACTTTGATGTAAATACATATTGTGCAATGTTATGGGAATGAAAGAGTGAAGCTTGTGGGTCTAACCCTTATATGGCCGTTACAAGGTAGCCACAACCTCTCATTACCCAATTCACAGTCATTTCAAGGATCCCAACCCTTGTTAGGACAGACCTACTAACAATGAGGACTTGCAAAACCTCATTCGGGTCTAGTGCCTAACGAAATGACGATGAGGACTCGCAAAACCTCATCATTACAAACTCCAATTGCTAAAATCAGTTTGCATGATTCATAAAACTCAATGCATTATCTATAAATCTATCATGCATACAATCAAACATTTTATATAAGTATAATGTCATACAAGAACCAAATCAAGAAAACTATACTCACAGTGGTTACACGAGTTTCTCTAAAATCAAGCAACAATGTTGCTTCCTCAAGAGCGTTTATCCATGCCCTTAAGCTCTCAATTTAAACACTGAAATGACCATAGATTATCATGAGAATCATCATTTACCATTTCGGTAGCTACTAAAATATCAACTCACTGTTCACCGTACTATTCATTTTTTTACTATTCACTTTTCACTTTCACTATTCACTATTCACTATTACTATTCACTATTCACTATTCACTATTCATCCGAAAAATGTAATTTGTATTAAAATTGTCAAATGGTCTCCAAAAATCATGAAATTGAATCTAACCACATATTCGGGTTTCTAACAGTCCAGGGAGCATTTTTCTACCTTCCTAGTGGGTTTTTATTCACGTTGGGGTCAAAACCCCAATTTGTCAAAACGCCGCAAAACGGCTCCCACAGTCAAAATTAGTCTGTTAGAATCGTTACATCTAGCTTAGATAATAATTTCACGAAGAAATAGCGTGAAAATCACTTACCGCGAGGCCCGATTGGACCCGAATCTCGCGTTCCCCTTTTTCTTCTTCTCCGCCTTCTTCTCTCTGGTTCTTTCTTTCCCTGAAACTTCTTTCTCATTCTTTTCCTTCTTATTTTTTTTTTCTTATTTCTCTTGTAACACGTTGGAAACAGATAAGAGATCTTGATTGTATTATATATTTTTTTTTATTCTTTCTTTTACAACTCCACTATCTCTCTTCTTTATTTTTTTATTCTCTTTTTTTTTTTATTTTGTTTTTTGTTGTTGGACGTTGGTGGGAGAGAGTTGATAAGGAAGAGATTAAAAGATAAGTGTAAAAAAATATCTTGATTCCATGCTTCTAGACTCCCTTTATTAACCAACTCCTCCATTAAATTTCATTAAATTCATTCAATCATAATCCAATCCACATTTTTAATTAACCAACTCCATAAATTAATCAATTTAATTCAACTTCATTTTTTTGATAGGATGATCTCATATGTATCATCTTCATTTCATAATTTTATTTATTTACTAATCATACACGCGTATTTTTAGCGCATACGTATCAATTATCACGTGTATATTTAGCTCATACGTTAAAATACGTGTATTATACATCTCGATATACGCGTACTTCAACGTATGTATTTCATTAAAATTTACGGGGTGTTACAATCTCCCCAACTTAAGGAATTTCGTCCTCGAAATTTAGAATCAAAGAATTCCTCAAGTGATACTCAATCCCAGAAAACTGCTCCCGCATTTTATATTTCAGCTCCCATGTTTGCTCTTCGTGATATGTGGTATCCTCCCCAACTTAGAGGTGAGTTATAGCCATAACATATATGGAATCTGAATGACATTTCCTCAACATCAATATATAGAAACTATTATGGACACCTATTAACTGTGACAGTAGAGCAAATCGGTAAGCCAATGGACCTATCCTATCAAGGATTTCTACTGGTTCAACAAATCGCGGTGCGAGCTTCCTTTTTATTCCAAATCTCATTTGGCTTTTTACCCTTAACAAAATTTAGTCAGTCACAATATAACAACCTTGTGTATTTAATAATATCCTGTGGCACCAAGAACAATAACTCCATACTTTCAAATCAACAAGTTGGAGATCTATAAGGCTTATTATCAAGTGCCATCGTTATGCTATTATCATAGTTGCTTATACACATAAGTTTACACACATAAAGTATTCCTTCCAACGTTCACCAAAATTCACGTATACCAGACCCGAGCATGCTCGCAAGCATCAAAGTCACTCTCTCAGTCTGTCAACCAGTCTGAGAGTACATATCACACTGAGAAGGAGATGAGTATCAATACGAGTCTGCATCATATATCAGATCTCGACACAATCTTCGGATCTTAATCCGACATGAAAAATATCTGAGTACTCCCATCAAATCTCTCTATCTCACACATATACAATCTGCTCAGTCTATCAATAGAATTCTGGTGTTCATTGGAAGAATATATAGACTTACCAGTCCACTAATAATGGTTATCCAACTGGTATCATTTCTACCCATAACCCAATAGATACCATTGGAATCCCATCTTCATTTGACACAATTTATCTTACCAAGTCCATAATCTTTCATACTGATATCATACTCGTCTCATCATAAATCTTACTCTCTGAATATGAGTATCAATCAGCTGAACATGCATTCGAGTACAAATATCAACACATGGAGTAACAGAGAGTACACTCATAACTGTAACTCTCACTCACAAACAATCTCCATTTATGGCCTCACTGATAGATACTACTCCAGTTTCAGTCTGTTTCCTGCTCAATGCCTCAACAACATATTGGCCTTTCCCAGTATAATAATTCAATATAAAATCAAATCCTTCGGGAATTCTTGCCACATTTATTACCTCATATTCAGTTTTTTTTTTGTTCAAATAATTACTTCAGACTAAAAATCTGAAGATAATGTAACATTTTTATTATAGAGGCAAAACTCTCATCATTTCAAAATAACTACCAACAAATTTCTCTTCACTCTTACGATAGTTATTCTCGTGCACTACCAAATATCTGAAGGCACAAGTAATTAACCTATCCTTTTGTATCAATGCAAAATCCAGATCTGGACGTGTTCATCAATCACAATTACTTCCAGGTTCTCAAACTAGTCACAACATTTAATACTGTGAGAGCTTCCCCATGCACAACGGTCCACACATTTTATAGCATTTATCTGGCTTAGTTTCGTGAGTGGAACAGATAGCTTCAAGGATCTTTCCACGCACTTTCTATAACATACAACTAATACCAGAGAACTTCTGATTTCCATCATTGACATCAATTTTCACAGTACTATGATCACTTTGACCTTCGCAGCATCCTTACAGATACTATTTAAACTGGTCATGTGATCCAAAAATTCTCATCTCAATTATATTAAAAACTCATATTCACCAAGCTTGGTACTCAATCGGTGCTCTCCCAGTGACTACAAGATAATTTCGAGGTGCTATTCATGCTCCTCTCATTTTTCTTGGGACAAGTTCATATATCAGCATCAAAGACTATGTGATAATCACGATATGGTTCATATACCCACTGCATCAATCCTAGAAACATGATTGACACGTTAATCAAGGTTACCAAAATTTTATAATATTCATATCTTGTCTTAAAACAGTCTGCATTACATCCTTTTCTCGAATTCTTAACTGATGGTGCCTAGATCTCAAAATGATCTTAAAAAAAAATTGGCACTATTTAGTTAATCGAATTCGACCATCTATCCATGGTAAAGAATATTCATTCTTTATTGTTACCCTACTCAGTTATTTCATACTTAAACATATTTCACTATACCTCTTTTCCATATTATCATAATTGCTCGCCAAGGTGACATATCAAGGATAATAAATCTTTTGCTCATTAACACATTTACCGACACCTTAAATTCTCACAATTTCTCATGAAGGAATGAAGATACATATTATACTGGCATCAGTTTTATGTGCTATCAATCTCCTGTCTAGGTAGCAAGTTTCATAATTCATCAGAGAATACTCCACTATACCTGTTCACCACAGGAATTTTAATCAACTGCATGCCTTATGACATTACTCTAAATGGCTTTGTCCTAGCCATATGCTCTGTTTCCTCGTCAATAACCATCTTATCTTAAATAGAAGATTTTGAGGGTATAAATTTCTCGAGATTCAAAATGAGAATTTTCCACTCATTCAACATATTACTTCTTTTCAGATAGACGCTCCACCTGACATAAGAGGTAGCCAGCCAATCATACCCAACAAAGCATCCACTTCCAACATTTCCTATTCTAAAGTCCATAAATACTTGATGACCCCCATATGTATTCCACATAATATTTGCTGACCATATCAAGGTAGATTCGTTCTCCTGTAGGCATACGCACAATCAATGATAACAGAAGCTTATACAATCTGTCTACCATATCACCAGAGGTAAAGGACCAAGTAGATCCAACAATACATCAGAATAGACACCAAATATTGATCATACCTGTTATCAACGTCTTACTCATCTTTGGATCTGGTCTTGTATTTACTTTAATTTATTCTCTAAAATCTGGAAGTCACATTGATAAAATTTACTAGAGCAGTCCATATCAACTAACTGGAGATTAACACATCTCGTGTTTTTTTTTTTTTTTTCAGATTGATAATCAACAATCATAGGTCGAGATACTCCTGCTCAGGCAATAGAAACCAATTCTGATTTTCATAATTCGTTAACATCACTTTTCTTTTTCCCATTTTTATTGGGTTAGTACCTGACCCAATACTGCCAACATCTCAACCTTACTCAATGTTTCACTTATCTTCAATTTCATATTATTGCCCCCAACATTTCCTTACATTACTTATTTCTCCTTTTACCTAAAACTGGTGTTGATGACTCGGCTTCTAATGACAGTGCAAGCTATCTCACTATTGCTGGGATTAACAATTTCACTGCAGCTTTGGCTGACTCGAAAGTTATAGTCCGCCTAACAACTTGCACATATAGTTATAACGCAACAATTATCAAACCTGCCGTATAGGGTTCCAAAATTTAATCTAGATCCTTATCAGTCTCAGAATATCCATAGTGATCATTCCAAAAATAAACTATACCAGTCTAATTCATGTTTGTCTTTATGGTTAGACATGTCACTACATTTTAACAAGATAAACTTTTTCATGCCTTAAATCAATGTCAGCATGATGGAAGCCCTTATAAAATAGCTTTTTTCATTAATCTCATGTCTTAATCATCTCAAGAGTCCTTAACCCAATTTTCTATTATCTCTTATCATCAGTTAGCTTAAACTTAGCTAACGTGCTTTATCATTTGCAGAGACTTAATCATTCACTAAGATGGTCTCCACTCAAAGTCGCAAATTCTTTATTCCGTCTACTATCAGACTGCCAGTTAAGATAGGAGAGTCTCTTCTCCTGAAAGTTTCCATACTTTTCACATTTTTTCATTTCATCTGGCATATTATTGAGACCTTCTATTTAGTTTATTTGACTTCAGTCTCAACTATATATGTGTTTACAGACGTCCTCACATCATTCGCATCCACCTCTGGAGCTATCAATGGTTCAAGCCATATCATGGTAGCCTCTTTCTTTCTCACATTACAACTTTGCCACAAGCTCATAAGCTGTGCATTTCGTTGTTGTTGGGTAGTTATTAGCCATATATACGCTATGAAATTTATTATCACTAGATTACATTCAGTTATTTTTCTTTCAGCCTTCCAGCAATTTCCATTGTTAATCTTAACTATTCTTATCCCAATCTAGAATTCATCATCGCAGATGATTCTCAGTCAAGATAACATATTGAATTAGGCTCGACATAAGATGACTACCCATATGTATACCCATACAATCAATCATAATATCATAAAGCTTTTATCTTTTTACGAATTTTAAACTTAGGCTCTCATACCAATATTGTCACGACGCCCCTGACGTAGGCTGACGTCATGACCGGCACAGCGTACGATACACTGTACATATCCATATACAGTATATAATACACTGTCAGCCTTCACGTACTCTCACAAACCTTCCCAAAATGTACAATAAAATTTTTTTTTTATATACCACAAATCAAATCTCATAACCATTCCATTCATTCACACATCAAATTATCATTTCCTCATCCAATATAAATATATGCCCACACATCCCATCTAGATGATAATACATATATCTATAATGTGTGATAATTATACATATCAAAATAACAAAAGCTATTTTCTCCAAGCAGACATACACATACCAGACTCACTCACGGAGTTTTCTTTTCCCTTCGACTCAATACCTGAAATATTGGAGGAAATGGGGTGAGCAAACAACAGCTCAGTGAATATAGTTCTTGAGATGACAATTATATACACTTAGAGAAAAAAGACATTTAAAATCATTTCAAATACTTATTCAACACATGCATCATTCAACGAATATATTATACATGTCAACAACATAAATTGCATGATTTTCAATACCACAATGCACAATCTCCCTCCTCCGCAAGGCAAGAGAGCGGGTCTAACCCTTGTATGGCCGTTACAAGGTAGTCACAACCTCTCATTACCCAATTCACAGTCATTTCAAGGATCTCAACCCTTGTTAGGACAGACCTACTAACAATGATGACTCGCAAAACCTCATTCGGGTCTAGTGCCTAACGAAATGACGATGAGGACTCGCAAAACCTCATCATTACAAACTCCAATTGCTAAAATCAGTTTGCATGATTCATAAAACTCAATGCATTATCTATAAATCTATCATGCATACAATCAAACATTTTATATAAGTATAATGTCATACAAGAACCAAATCAAGAAAACTATACTCACAGTGGTTACACGAGTTTCTCTAAAATCAAGCAACAATGTTGCTTCCTCAAGAGCGTTTATCCATGCCCTTAAGCTCTCAATTTAAACACTGAAATGACCATAGATTATCATGAGAATCATCATTTACCATTTCGGTAGCTACTAAAATATCAACTCACTGTTCACCGTACTATTCATTTTTTTACTATTCACTTTTTACTATTCACTATTCACTATTTACTATTACTATTCACCATTTACTATTCACTATTCACTATTCACTATTCACTATTCACTATTCACTATTCACTATTCACTATTCACTATTCACTATTCACTATTAATCCGAAAGATGTAATTTGTATTAAAATTGTCAAATGGTCTCCAAAAATCATGAAATTGAATCTAACCACATATTCGGGTTTCTAACAGTCCAGGGAGTATTTTTCTACCTTCCTAGCGGGTTTTTATTCACGTTGGGGTCAAAACCCCAATTCGTCAAAACGCCACAAAACGGCTCCCACAGTCAAAATTAGTCCGCTAGAATCGTTACATCTAGCTTAGATAATAATTTCACGAAGAAATAGCGTGAAAATCACTTACCGCGAGGCCCGATTGGACGCGAATCCCGCGTTCCCCTTTTTCTTCTTCTCCGCCTTCTTCTCTCTGGTTCTTTCTTTCCCTGAAACTTCTTTCTCATTCTTTTCCTTCTTATTTTTTTTTTTTCTTATTTCTCTTGTAACACGTTGGAAACAGATAAGGGATCTTGATTGTATTATATTTTTTTTTTTATTCTTTCTTTTACAACTCCACTATCTCTCTTCTTTATTTTTTTATTCTCTTTTTTTTTTTTTTTTTTTTTGTTGTTGGACATTGGTGGGAGAGAGTTGATAAGGAAGAGATTAAAAGATAAGTGTAAAAAAATATCTTGATTCCATGCTTCTAGACTCCCTTTATTAACCAACTCCTCCATCAAATTTCATTAAATTCATTCAATCATAATCCAATCCACATTTTTAATTAACCAACTCTATAAATTAATCAATTTAATTCAACTTCATTTTTTTGATAGGATGATCTCATATGTATCATCTTCATTTCATAATTTTATTTATTTACTAATCATACACGCGTATTTTTAGCGCATACGTATCAATTATCACGTGTATATTTAGCACATACGTATAAAATGCGTGTATTATACATCTCGATATACGCGTACTTCAACGTACGTATTTCATTAAAATTTACGGGGTGTTACAATCTCCCCAACTTAAGAAATTTTGAAAAACGGTCCTTCAAAGCTGAAATATATTATTATTTTTTTATTTTGAAAAGTCTCTCCCATTACCAACCAATAGGGATTGTTCGATTGTTAAGAAATTAAATATTAATAAGATTGAAATTTAGATATCCAAACACTTCTATCATATCAATCTCACTTAAAAGAAAAGAAGATACCTCTTAAGTACTTAAAAATTAAAAATAAAATATAAAAATAATAAAACAAAACAAAAAGAAAAGTCTCTCCTATTATATTTTTTTCTTCTTCTTCATCAGTTGGTTCTTGCTGGCCGAGCGTAAACCTACGCCTATCAAATAATTGTTTATTTGATGATCAGTTTTATGTAATGAAAGTATATAATTTTTTAATTTACTATTTTACCATTTCTTTTTCTTTAGAAAAGTAGTTTTAAGTTTAGATATGAGTAGCTAGCTTTATAATTATTGGTCATGACTCACCCACCAACCTAGTGGACCCATTTTTGCATCAAATTAAACTGTATTTTGGGCAACTACGAACAGATATTATATTTTTCAATACTTTCATTTTTCTGATTAAATTTATAGCATAAATATAATATATGGTCTTGGGATGTACAATATTCTTAACTTTACATTAAAGTTTGTTCGTATTCACTTGAATTAAATAGTGAGTATAATTAATACATTATCATTGCTATAAAAATCCCTCAATTTCTATATATTAAATGAAATTGCATTATTTCATTGCTATTATTTTTTTCTATTTTGTTTCTTTTATCTTTAATTTGTGAAAAGCCATTCAATTTAGATGGGTTTGAAACACTACACAAAATAAATGCTACTAATTTACAAGACCACATCAAATAATACACAGACACTTGGTTAGGAGCATGAGGTAAGCAAATCAAACCAATTAAAAAAAAAAAAAAAACTCCCCCAAGTACATCAATTATTAATTTATACAAATATTACCGGAAGACATTAACTTGAACCTAGCTCTACACCACGACTACTAGAAACAAAAACTTTGGCAGAACCTCCTCCATCTCCCATGCAATCTTAAACATTTGCATTATGGTCCTCAGAATCAAACAAGTGAGTTAAACTAGTGCCTTCAGGAAATTTCCATTGTACTTTGTCTTCTAACGACGGTTTGAGTTCAGAAAGAAACTTTATGACAACTTTTGCTCTTTCTTCACAACTTTCAATTGGACCCTCATGGATTTCTTTGAAAATAGAATTTGGCAATTGAGTGAGAAAAGAGTGCAACATATCAGCAAATAGTTCCTCAATATAATTATAAAACTCATTGATTGAAGTGCACGATTGATCCTTTATAAAGTCTCTTATTATTTTCAATTCTAATTTGGCATACTCATCTGGGAATGTTTCACATACGCTTTCCAGATAGGAAATTGCATACTCCACTGAACCATTATCTGAATGTATTAAAACCTTCTTGTTCAAATCAATATCCCCACCAGTCCATAAAAGTTTTGCAAGCTCTCGTCTCCTTGAATCCTCCTTATTTCCAACATTTATTTTCTCATCAATATAGTAAATGATTTTGAAAGCTTCATCTACTGTATATCTTAGAGATTCAGTAAGAACTAATGGTATTGAAATAGCTACGACTTTTACAAGGATGACCATAGAGAAACAAGTCACCTTATACTCGTTTGAATAACGCTTCCCAATATTTTGGTACTTACTCAAGAGAGTACTTTCTAAGGATGGACGAGGCCTTGATAGCATTTGAACCATATAACTAAGGGAATCTCTTTTTGCATTCATCCACCCATTCATGTCTTTCACACAAATCTTTATCATCCATCCTAGCAACTCGTCCCTGCTGTCAAAACCCACGTCCTCAAACTCTTCTATCCATGAATCTATAGATACATCATCCTTGGTTTTGCGTAGAGGACGCAACAATTGTTTTAGAATCCATATCAAAGTACTAAATAGAAGTAAAGGAATTATCCCGACAGTGAGAACGATGAATGCAAATATTAGCGACAAACCAAACTTAAGTGTCAATCGAGACAAGACCATTATCGATGTCTTAATTGACCTATTCTTCATGATGGAAAATTGAATGTGGAAATTGTTATACTCAAACTCCAAGAAATTTCCAACAGTGTAATTATAATGTCTAACCAATGCGAACGATCGAAAGGCAATGGTTAAATTTCCCACTACAATTGCACCAATTTGAGTTATAATTATCATCCACATTGACCATTTATAATCAGAAACTCCTTTACAAAACTCCTTATTACTAAAAATTAGTGATCGAATGGCAGCTTGAAATAGAACCAAAGAGCAAATTATGCAAATAACTCCAGTAGTTAAACCACAATAGTCTCTACATGCTACTAATTGGGGATTGTACAAACAACTATATATGTACCAACGCTTTACTCGATACATAAAACTTGTTTCCCCCTTTGCGAAGAGATCTTTGTTTTTATTAGCAAGAACGCTTTTTATTCTGTTGATATCTAAAGTAGAAAACCACAACACAAACATTAACATCAACATGAAACACATGACTGTGATGTGTTCTACTTTAAATGAAAAGATCACTCCTGTAGCCATTTGTATGCATATATTGACGACAATCGTAACAACTAGGATACTTAAGGCTGCAATGTTCGTGATACTTTCAGATCTTCCATTATTTGCAATTGAAGGCATAAGGAAACCAATACATATGCATACCATTGTGGTACCTGTGAGCTTAGAGAGTTGGTCTCTAGCACTAGGCATATGAGTTGTAAGATCAACGGGGAGCTTTGAAGCTATTCCAAGAAGAGTCAACGTAACAGAATTGAGTGAAAAGAATCGACAAGGAATATATCGAGTTTTTCGATGTAATCCAAACAACATATCACAAAGCATGAGTATAACACATACCAATGAGACACCGGCAATATACAAGCCAATGATAGGCACTGGTGAAGAAGAGCCTTCTATGTTTAAACAAGATGAATTTGCCATTTGCTAGGGTGAATACCTTCACAAAACTAGAATTTTAGAAATTCATGAAGATGTTCGAGTAGAACAAGAGTTTATGGATATATAGAATCAAGAAAACGCGTAGAACAAGAGCAAGACAGAGGAAGGTGCAATGGTAAGAGGAGCCCTGTGAAGATGTGTGCAATGGAAACAGAAAAAGTAGATGAATAATATAAAATGGAAAGAGGATCCCTGTGAAGATGTCCTTTTTTTATGTTTTAAAACTTGGGACCGGCCATGAGAGATATTCATTTGATCATATCCAGCCTGTAATGAAAAAAGTTGTTCAAAACATTAATGATATTAATAATACAAAATGAAATCCATGTCACATGTTTTTTTTTTTTTTTTTATAATTCCCATGTCATGTCTGACAACCTCAATAATTGAGTTAAAAATATCAATTTACATTAAACAAACATTTTCTTTAATTTCTTGAAAGAATATGGGAAATGGGTGAAAAACTCTCTCACCCACTGCTGGACCCATGTGGCCATGTGTACACAAACAACAAAAGTTATTTCAATACTTTATCGTCAACATGAGGAAGGCTAAGGAGCGCAAACTTTTAAAAGAGAAAAAGAAAAAGAAAACCATCTGTGACAACCAGTGGGCAAAAAAGGGGGGTCATCCTTATTTCCTGTATTCAACGCTCCCCCGACTTCCGTCTTTCTTTCCACCAACTTCTTCTTTATTTCCTATATTCAATAAAATAAAAAATGCAGAATAATATTATGACACTATGTCCAGATGTACCTAAATTAATAAGACACTTACACGAAAATCTATTATAACAATTATTGAATGTACAGTTACACAATTTAAGTATAAATTTATTTTTATTAATTTTAAAATATATTTTATACAAAATATAGGTTGTGGCGAACCCACACCTCGAATCACCATTCACGCGGGATGACGTACAGAATACTGGAGCGAAAGGCCTGACGTAGACATCTCCAACCACCCGCAACCCGTGTGAGGCGATTGAGACCCTACGAGCCTTATACAAAACTAAAATATAACTTGTGCAATTCTACCATCTAAGAAAACTCCAATCAAGATCTTCACCAACCAGAATGAATAACCATAAGATATTAACTCGCTGACAAAGTTTGAGTTCAATCCGACCATATATCACCAAGATCCAGCTCTTCAACAATGCCCATTTAGTCAACATAGTTGACATGCAAGCTATTTGGACAGGTCTAAGTTCATATTCTAGATTTAGGTCTAATACAAACAACCCTACAAATTTTTCATTTAATATTCTGTTCAGATGTATCAAGCCGCTAACAAAAATATTTAGTCACAAAATCAACCATACAGATTGAATTATATTAAAAGACGAACTTTCTGTCCAAAAATCAGCTCAATCCAACAGTAGGCCAATGAGATCAACCTACTTAAAGAACATATCTCTAATCAGACGATTTCTCATTTTCTGTTGCAAATACTTGAACTCAAATGATTATATCACACACAATACCTAATCCATCAACATCTTAACCGTTAATAACACAAAAAGATCAATTGTGAACCATCTTATGAAATATTATATACATCCAACAGTATATTTTGGAGATCTTTTAGTTTGATCTAAACTGCCCGAGAAATCCAAACTTTCCGACCAGCTTTGTTTAGGAGGTTATATCTCTTAGAAGAAAACTCCAATCAAGATCTTCATTGACCAGAATGAATAACCATAAGATACGAACTAACTAACAAAGTTTGAGCTCAATCCGACCATATATCACCAAGATCCATCTCTTTGATGAAAATGTTGTTGAGACTTCCCTCCAAGCAACTTCCTCTCTTTTTCTCTTCTTATTTCCTTTCTTTTCTTTTTCTTTTTTTTATTTTTCCTCCACTCATCTCATTCTCTAAGACTTCCTTGGAGAAGATAAATGGAGCATGGGACACTTGTCCACTCTCATGCACCAACTTAACATGTGTTGGAGAAGAAAAATGGGTTATGGGCTAGGTGAAAAGACTTTTGGGGTGTTACATCACACCCACCTTCGTCCTCGAAGTTTCAAAGTTAAAAAACTACCTAAGCCCATGAACTCGGCAAAGTGTTCCATCATGTAGTCCTCATGCTCTCAAGTCACCTGCTCATCGCCATGGAATTGCCATCTTACCTTGACCATAGGAATTTCCCGGTTACGTAACCTCTATACCTTCCGGTCAAGAATCAAGACTGGTTTTCATCATAAGTCTCATCCTGCTTCAGCTCGATGTGTTTCCAATCCAAGACGTGGTCAAAATCACTCCTGTACACTTTCAGCATTGACACATAGAAGCCATTATGTGTGGCTGCTAGCTGAGGTGGCAAGGCTAATCGGTAAGCGACGGGGCCAATTCGTTCTAAAGCCTCGAATGACCAGATAAATCTCGGAGCAAGCTTGCCTTTTATCCCAAATCTAGTTTGGCTCTTTGGAGGAGAGACCTTTAACAAAACCTGGTCACCCACCTCGAACTCTACGGCCTTCCACTTAGCATCAGTGTAACCCTTCTGTCTGTCTTGAGCTACCTTCATATTATGCTTGATTTGCTTAATCTTCTCTGTGTGTTCTTGGACAAACTCTGGTCCCATCACTGCAACATCCTCGACCTTCGTCCAACAGACCGAAAATCTACAAGGTCGGCCATACAATTCCTCAAAGGGAGCCATGCCAATATTGGACTGGTAACTATTGTTGTACACGAACTCGCACAGATGTATGTACACTTTCCAGTTACCACCGGACTGAAGGACACAAGCTCGAAGCATATCTTCCAAAATCGATATCAACCTCTCGGACTGGCCATCCGTCTGGGGGTGAAAAGTTGTATTGAGATCTAGTCTGGTGCCGAGCTGCCTCTGCAACCCCTGCCAGAATACCGACGTAAATTTCGGATCCCTATATGACACAATCGAAATCGGCACCCCATCTAACCTGACTATCTTCCGCATATAGAGTCTTCTCAGCTTGTCCATAGAATCCCTAGTGTTCACCTGTAGAAAGTGAGCTGACTTAGTCAAGCAATCAATAATAACCCAAACAGCAGTATGTCTCCTCGGGATATTAGGTAATCCCATAACAAAGTCCATAGTGACATGCTCCTACTTCCACTCGGGGATGGCAAGTAGTTGCATCTGCCCTTCAGGCCTCTGATGCTCAGCTTTAACTCTCTGACAGAACTCACACCTCTAAATAAACTGAGCTATCTCTCTCTTCATGTCGGGCCACCAATACATCATTTTCATATCATGATACATCTTGGTTCTGCCCGGATGAATAGCATAATGAGATCTGTGAGCCTCTTGGAGCACACTCTATCTTAGTTGTGGATCTGCTGGAACCCATAAACATCTCTTAAACCTCAAGGCACCATCAGATGACATGTGCCAATCAACATAATCGTTGTTCTTAACCCAAAACTTGTACATCACATAATCGACATATGATCTCTGCAGCTTAATCACCTCCTGTACCTGTGCAAGTTGAGCCCTCATCTGAGCACATATCACAATCTGATCTGAAGGAGTAGCACGTATACTCATCACTGTAGCCGCCTTAAGTAGTTTTTACTTATGAGACATCTGGTATGCTACCATAGTTGTCTCTACATGCTTCCTGCTCAACGCATCACCACTACATTGACTTTACCAGGGTGGTATTCCCATGTGAAATCATAGTCCTTCAAGAGTTCCAACCACCTTTTCTGCCTCATGTTCAATTCTTTCTGAGAAAACAAGTACTTGAGGCTTTTGTGGTCAGAATACAAAGTGAATCTCTCACTATAAAGATAATGCCTCCAAATCTTCAGAGCGCAAACCACTGCGGCCAGTTCTAAGTCATGAACATGATAGTTCTTCTCATGCACCTTCAACTACATCGATGCATAAGCAATGACCATTTCCTTCTGCATCAACACACAACCCAAGCCGATACGAGAGGCAGCAGTGTAGATAACCAACTCCTGATCAGGCTCTGGCAAAATTAAAATTGGCGCAGATGTTAATATTTTTTCAGCTCTAAAAAGGCATTCTCACACTCATCAGTCCATACAAAGGACACGGCTTTCTCGGTGAGCCTAGTCATAGGCGTAGCTATCTTGGAGAATCCCAAGACGAATCTCCTGTAGTAACCAGCCAACCCAAGAAAGCTTCTGATCTCGGTCACTGTGGTAGGTGTAGGCCAACTGATAATGGCTTCAACCTTGGAGGGATCCACTGAAATCTCCTTTGAACTCACCACATGACCTAAGAACTTCACCTCGGTGATCCAAAACTCGCACTTGCTCAACTTGGCATATAGCCTATGCTCCCTCAGAGTCTGCAATGTCACTCTAAGATGTTTCTCATGCTCAGTCTTAGAAAATCATCCCAGAAAATTCCAAAGTCTCTGAATTTTCTTCTATTCTCTCTTCTCTGCTTTTAGCATTCTTTTTTGAGTGAGTACAACCAATATTTTGGTTTGATTATTCTTGTGAGTTGAAGTGTTTCTATCACAAGAAGGATATTGTTGTATCTTGAGATACAAGTATCATACACCGTGAGCACCTAAGTGGGACATAATTGTCTTAAGGAGATAGAGTTACACTCTAGCTTCAATCTACGTCGTTACTCTGCTGAAATTATAATTGATCTAGTTTAATTCTTGTCCCTAGTACTTTTAAATAGTAAATGGGAGACAGCTTGTTGTTCTAGAAGAGTGCTATTTAAGCGAGACCATTGTGACTTTACCGCTCAGACTGGAGACTAATCTAGTTAATTATTTTGAAAGCTATTGTTCAGTGAATATTGCCACTACAAAGTCAACAATAAATATTTATGGCAAAATATACATAATAGAAGAATGATAAACATCAAAAATTAAAATCTTAGTACTTTTAACTTTGAAGTCGACTCAGTTTGGTTTAATTTGATTCTTAAAGTCTTAAATCGTAAATCGAGCAAAATAAACTAAGTTCTATATATCTCAAACTTAACCTAAACCAAGCTTACCAAAAATCGAACTAAAAACCAAATTAAATACATCAATTTTGTTTTGTTTAGTGGTAGTGGTTTAGGCGAACTCATTGACACCTCTTCCTCACAAACATATTGCATCTAACTAATCTTTGAGATGTGTCATATCATTATGCTTTGTAAATTCTATGCAGACGAAGTGTGGTTCCCTCAAAGTGAGAAAACTTAGAACTCCCAACCCCTTTTTTAAGATATTAGATCGGACTGGAGTAAAGTTTGTGCCTCTGTTATTTTAAAGGGGTGCTATTCATATGTATGTGTCCATGATATGTATGATATGACCAAGTGTCATATTCATATTTTAAAAAACTTATGATGATATACCATAAGTGATTTCGTGTTAAGACTATATTATTAGTAATATATTTTAGGTAGGATAAAAAAAATTGATAATTTTGCCCCAACCTAAATCGAGTTTTTATACCTGCATTTTTAAAACTACGCATTCAGACTGAACTTGATTTTGTAGTCAGGTCGATTCTTTTCTCAAATCCGGCTCTAATTTTAATAGTAATCTTAGAATCCTTAGGGGCTCAAAAAAAAATGTTAGAATCCTTATTATTATACCGAGTTGGGGCAAAATCAAGCAATACATGGAGCAATGGAGTTCCATATATTTTGTCACCCTCGGGTTGAAGCCAACCTAACTAACCCAACTGAACTGAACACAACTCGATGGGTTAAGTTGAGTTCATCTAAGTGTTTAGGTTGGATTGGATTTAAAAATCTCAATCCGAAAGGTTCAGGTTAGGGATTATGGGTTAACACCGTTAGAACCCAACCCGAACTAAACTTAACATTAACTCTTAAATTTTTTATCCTTTAAAGCTACCAAATCAAAAAATTAATATATCCCCCAAAGTCTCAAAGTTCAAACCCAAATTATAACATTTTTTGCCTTCTACATAAAATCTCTTAACATTTTTTCTTCTTCATTTCTTCTTTTTTCTTCTTCATTTCTTTTTCTTCTTTTGTGTTTGTATTCTTCTACTTCTTAGATTTTATTTTCATTTTTTAAGTCATTTTTTTGAAAAAAAAAATTAAGTCAATATCCCAATTTGAATGACTAACCCAATTCAATTTGAATAAGTTCGAGTTGAATTGAGTTGGTTTGTATTAAAGAGTTAATTTGATTTGAATTAAATTTTATTTATTTTTTAACTTGAATTGTTTGAATTAAGTTAAGTTTTGGCTTAACCAACCCATTACAACTCTAGTGCAGGCAAAGCTCCCAATTATTAGAGAAAACAGTACAACTTTAGTACTATTAAGAAAGTGTTATTTCCATGGTAGGGTGAAAGAGTTTGAAAAGCAGCTATATAAATGCAAGATGAGCCATCCAGTGCGGGCCGTGCAAGTTTCTTCTTCTTTTTTCATTTATATACGAATCTTACTGGTTGATAAATTAATTAGGTGTAAAGTGAAGAGCCTTTACATGTCATCTTTTGTCTTCAGTGGTAAACGCTAGTATCAATCATACTTATTATATATAATTAATAAAATATATCTTTGTTGATCAACTAATTCTTGTTTTATTCTTGGCTGCATTGGTTAATTAATTTCGTAAACTCCCACTATAAGATTAGGAGAAGTGGCAGCAGTGATCATGATGAGAAGTTTTATAAAGTAGGAGAGACTTCTGATTTTGTCTTCCAATAGATGCACGGCAACACCTTACAAATAAAGGGTTTTAGGTATATATATGGGCCAACCTATGATAGCTATATATATATATATATATATATATATATATATATATAGCTGCTTAATTAATTAAGTTTACTATTATTTACTCTTATGCTGTATATCTCTCCCAATCTTATAAATTCTACAATATTAATTTATTTATTTCTCCAATACGAAGAGACAAAATGTCTGTACTGAAAGTCTTTCTGATTGATAATATCCCATAGTCATTTTGACACTATTAGATTATAGATAATGTGACGAAAAAAATGTCGGGACTGAAATCTTTTTGGGGGTATTATATCGAAATATACTATCGGTGTAGGTGGAGGTGCAAGTACATGTGATTTGCACCATTTAATAATAAAATCTTAATGAGAATTTTATTGTTGATGTATATTATTATTTTATTTTATTGTGGAGTCCACTAACACGTGTGCAATGCACCTGGTATTAATGTTAAGTTTGTTTTGGTTCTTTGTGCCTATTAATCCGTATTGTTTTATCGTTATAATCCTTTTAGGTATTCTTATGTGTGTCAGTTTACATACTGTTATACTCATCTTAAAACATATCCTCCGTATTTAATCATGTCTCTCTTGAGTCATCTTCCTTTGTGGTTGATTATAATTTTAGTTATTCTTGCTATCTTATGTTGTGGTTTACTTCGCTTATGTTTTGCTTGTTATATATGTGATGCAGTCGAAATTGATGATTGAACGAGTACTTAGATTTTGAAAAATTGGTTTTGGTCTCTAATAGAAGCAGAGGAATCTATTTTTCACCTGTTTTTCCGTGGGATACTAAAGACAGGGTCTTGACGGGCCAAGAGAGAGTGCCGACGTAAGACAAAGAGGTCTGACAGTATCCGTGGAACCCTTTGGTGATAGTCCCCCTTCATCTTCTACGTTCGACCCTAGTCCGATTTTAAAATCTTCCTCTTTTAATTTTTCAAGTCTTCCTGAGTCATGTATTAAACAAGCTTCGAAAATTGATGATTTAGTCGAAGTAACTCATATACCTGCAGATAGTAAAGTTTCTGAAACTATTCCTCCTTTGTTAAATCCCTACTGGTTGTTTACTAAAAAGTCTCAGTCTTTCACTACGTCTGTTAAAAAGTTAATTAGTCGTAAGAATCCTCCTATTAAGGAATATATCCAAAGCACTGCACTTACTCACTGTACCCTTGAGTCTACCCTACAAGAACAATATGTAACTCTTGAGTTTGAACCTTCGTTCATCCGTCACTGGTTAACTCATGGCTATACCCATATCCATATGGGAGCTATTCGTTTAGTTCTCTCTTATCATGGTCGAGGTGACCTACCTATGTCTGCTCGTATCGCCTTGCTTGATACAAATCTCCTCTCTTATGAACATGCTTGTATTGGAACAGTCATCACCACTCTCAGTCATGGATCTATGATCTTTACAATCACTCCAGACTTCAACGTCTGTCTGTCAGATCCTACCTTACCTACTCGGTTTAAGGTTCAGATCCAGTTTTCTGGTGTCCAACATCGACAGGATAGTATCATGGCTACTCTACATCATCAGATGGCTTTTCGCCTCCAAGACCATGCTATCCATCTCCGCACTCAGAAACCTATTGGTACTATCATGGCCTTTGTTCATGATAATGATGTTCCTACAATTGTTCAGATTCCCAAGCAGATCCCTCACAAAGAGCTCCGTGAGATGCTACCTTTAACATGGTTCACCAATTATGAGCATTTTCTCAAACGCTCTGAGCCTGTTACAAGTACTCTCTGCCCTCTTATGAAACAACAAGCTGATGGTGCTGTCAAGATTACATTCGGTTCTCTCCAGCAATCCACTGAAAGTTTACCTGTTCATCACTCTATGATGATTCAACCGGTTATATTTGGATCTCCTCAGCAATTTCCAGATCGATTACCTGTCTGTCATTCTCTGAAGATTCAACCTATTGCTACTCATGAACCGGTCGAAGATCCTCCACTACATTCCTTCCAACCTGATGGATCAGTTATGTATCATTCTCATGTCGATGGACATTTTATATGGGATTGTAATCCTGAGATGTGTAAACCTGGTTGCACATGTCAAGACGAATATGACGATGATACTTGGATGGATAAGTATGATCCTTCATATGATGCCAAGGAATTCTACCAATATGAAGAAGCTTATCATCAATCACAGAAGAAGAATAAGCAAAAAATCCCTAAATCTTCTTGCCATCCTTCTCTTCGGTATCATCATGAACCTCCTGCTCCACCTGCAGCTCCTCTGATTCTTCCTTGTTATCCTATTGGATCCTATGATCAGGATTTCCCTCCTCTTCAAAGAGTGACAGATCCTACTCATCAGACTACGGCTAAACCATTCGTACCTCTCAACGAGATTCGCTCCGATGGTACTCCTAAGCCGTTAACATCTGCTGAAGAAGTATTAAATTGGCAAACCAAAAATGCTATTGTCCAGAATGGTTATCTTCAACAGATTGATCAGCATCTTACTAACCTTACTACAACAACGACCAGTCTTGTTCAGAATACAGATATCCAAGCTGCTATCAGTCAAAAATATTATACTGAACTCCAGACGAAGATTCAGGAATTGGATACTCTTCTCAGATATTATATCCAGCATAATATCACTGGTCCTAGTTTTGATGCTGCTGAACATGAGATCAGACAACTCAAAGAACAATTGTCATATGTGATGCATGATCTCCAAAGGCTTCAACCACCTACACCTCCGGTGTTTCCTGAAGCTTATCCCATGTCTCTTGTCAGATCATCATTCCCCTCTCAACCTTCTCAGTCGTCTTACTCTTTCTTACCCCCACCTGCACCTAAGAATGATCGTCAATCTGTCCTATTAAATACCCTTATATTGGCCAGTAAAACACCTGCGCCAAAACCACCAGTTACCCCTTTCTCAACTCCACCCTTAGTATCACAACCAATCCAACCACCAATAGGTACACCTCCTCGTCCTCGAGGTCCTAGACCAGTTTTTGAGGCTAAAGGCAAGGCCACCATGCCATCCTCACCATATGTACCTTACACTCCTCAGCCTCTACAGCCTCAACCTCCTCCGAGTCATCCCATAATTCCCTATGATAACCTCACCTATGTTTCTCCTATAGATGATCTTGGTCAATTAGAATCCCTCTCTTTGGGATCTTCTGGTACAGAATCTGATGCTCTTACCGAAGTTTCTTCTGATCCAGCTATATCCGAAATATCTGATACTGAATCTTATCTGAAGGATATATCTGCTCTTAATCAGATTCATATGGCTGATGATCCTTCTTCATCTCAGACTCAACCTCAGGCTTTTGATGAAGAAGTAGATATGCGAGATACTACTAATCAGCCTCAAGACACCAATCCTCAACACTTTTTCAGTCGCCCTGGAAATGGCCCTTGGTTTTCTCTTGATGACGTCCCTTATGAACAATGGCGTTCCAAGCTTATATCTTGGGCAGCATGGATGTCAAACCAAATTATTGCTGATCGTACATCTAATGCCGTCATTTCTGACTTTATATCCCGATGTACTGGATTTGTTCGTGATTGGTTCTCCTCTCTTGGAGAATATAGAATGCTTCAGCTTACTCAGATCTCTCTTACAGATTTTTATAATGTCCTTGTTCGAGAATTTATTGGTGATGCTGCTATTTTGGAGAAACAAACAAGAATATTTCACCATGAAATGTTGTTCTCTCCGAAAGAAAGATCTTTATCGACACTATTCTCGAATGCTTCAGCGTTGTCATTTACTTGGCGGATATGATAAGACAGATCTGAAACATACATTTATTGCTTCACTTCCAAAGGAAACTCATCCTGAATTAAACCGTCTTCTCAAAGCTGACGACCTTTGGACCAATTATCTCTTGCTGAAATATTCCAGCAACTACTTGAGGCCATTGAAAGAAATTGTGAATTACGACGACTTATTTCAGAGTCTCAGACATCTACCTTCTATACATCAAATGTCTGTGATAAGAAGTATCTTGAGATTGGCTGTAAATCCAATTGTCACTGCTCTCCTCATAAAAAGAAGAAATCCCCAAAATTATGGAAGTTCCATAAAAAGAATCCTCAAAAGTTTTCAAAATTCTCCAAACGACAACGTTGGAAGAAAAAGCGTCATCTTCGCTATTTCAAGCGCCGCACGACACCGTCTACCAGTACTCGGTGTTATATATGCCACAAGCCTGGCCACTTTGCCAAGCAATGTCCTGACAAGAATATGAAAGGCCAACATCTTATTCAACAGATTCAACATTCTTATTCTCTCCAAGATGACCAAGATATTGAATCCGTATTCTCAGAACAAGAATCTCCAAATGATGATACTCTTTTCGTCTATCACGAAACTTTTTCTGATAATGAGGATCCTATTTCTTCTCCTGATGAGGACGATTATATCGGCATGATTAAGCCATATCATCCTCCTTCTATGGCTGTCTCTCATGTTATGCCCTATGCTGAAATTTTCGTCTTACCTACCAAATTTGATAATCCAATCAAGGTAATTGGTTATTTCGATACTGGTGCATTTAAAAGTATGATGAATCCTCGCATCCTCCCAAATCATTTTTGGAAACCTCATACTGAATCGTTCAAAGCTGCTAATAATGAGATTTTTCAGACTCAACTGATTACTGCTAGGAAGATTGGTCTTAAATTCTTCCCTAATCTCATTATCTGGACTCATATACTTGGATGTGATCTTCCTGATAAGGATATATTGTTTGGAATGGATCTTTACTCCAAATCCAAGTTACGAATTCTACCACATGGAATTTCTTACCAAAATCAGACACTTCTATATACAACTATCCCTAAGTTGTATACTATTCAAGATATTCCTGCAGTTCCTAATTACCAGGATAAGCTCAAGTCATGCTTCAGTGAATCCCACAAGACTTTTGCTCATCAGCATCCTCTATGGAAGAATTCTAAGTTCTATGTACATCTCCCATTCAAACTGAATGAAGACATCAATCCTACAAAGGCTATTCACCCTGGAATGCCTCCTGATGAACTTGCCTTAGCAAGACAAGAATGTGATGATCTCCTGTCTCAAGGTTTGATTGAACCAACTACTTCAGATTGGGCTTGTCAAGCCTTCTACGTCAATAAACGAGCTGAACTCACACGTGGCAAGAAACGATTTGTTATCAATTACAAACCGTTGAATATCTTTCTCAAGGATGATAAATTTCCTCTTCCAAAGATATCATCCCAGCTTACCTTACTTTCAGGATCCACCATCTACAGCAAATTTGATCTGAAAGCAGGATTTTGGCAACTGGGTATTCATCCTGATGATAGATCCAAGACAGCTTTCTGCATTCCTAATGCTCATTACCAATGGACTGTTATGCCATTTGGTCTCAAGGTTGCACCTTCCCTATTTCAGAAAGCTATGACTCGCATCTATGCTCCTATATTATCCACAGCTCTTATCTATATTGACGACATCTTACTCTTCTCCAAGACTGACGCTGCTCATCACCAGCTTATCTCTCAGTTCTTAGATCTTACGCAACAGCATGGTATCATGCTCTCTGAAAAGAAGAGTATATTGTGTACATCCGACATTGATTTTCTTGGTATGAAGTTCTTTAATGGTGTCTATCAGCCTGGTTCTCATATTGCTGTGGAATTACTCCAATTCCCTGACACTCATCTGACAGTTAAACAACTTCAGCAATTTCTCGGTATTATCAATTATCTGCGGATGTTTATATCTCACATCACTCGGCATACATCAGTTTTATCTTCTCTTTTGAAGAAAAATCCTCCTCCTTGGCAGGATATACATACTGATGCTGTTCAAATTCTCAAGAAGATTTGTCAGAATCCTCCCCCACTGGTTATACCTAGTACAGGCTCTCTTATACTACAGACTGATGCGTCTGATTATTATTGGGGTGCGGTTCTTCTTGAACGCAAAGATTCCACTGACTCTATTTGTGGATATCACAGTGGCAAATTTTCCGAATCAGAACTCCATTACCATATCACAATCAAAGAAGTCCTTACTGTCAAATATGGTATTATGAAGTTCGCCTTTTTCTTAAGACCTGCTCAATTCGAGATTCAAATGGACAATTCCTCATTTCCTAAAATGTTGGAATTCAGGAACAAAATGGTTCCCTCTGCTCAACTTCTTCGTCTCCAGGAATGGTTTACTCAGTTCCAATTTACAGTTAAACATATTCCAGGCACTAAGAATGTTTTAGCTGACTTTTTATCTCAACCAATTCAGAAACCTAATGCTCAACAGGTTTCCCTGTTCCATGATGGTCTTACTTTCCCCTTACTGATCCAGCCCGATACTGTTCAAAATACTCGGCCTATCCAATTAATTCATGCCCATGGCATTTTCCCTCTTATCGGTGCCATATTTCCTCCTGATTTACCTAGGCCCATAACTGCTCATGCAGTCCAAGCTTTTGCTCAACAACATTTGTTTGAGTATGCCCATACCTATTTTCTGGACTATCCAGCCCATTTATATAATCAACCTAGTCCATTCAATCAGACTAAGCCTTACTTATTTTTATTCCACCTTCGTCCAGATTTATCTGAAAAGTTCTACTGGTATTTATGGTGTATTTCATGTTTATATAAGATTGCTTTAACCTTTATTCCTTCTGAAATACAGCAGTATTTACAGTCACATATTACATCTCATTTAGACTGGTGTATGGATCTTTTTGCTCCACGACAAACATGGTTACGTCATATTTCTGAAATCTGCCAGCTACAGCCGCTTCGTCTACATGCTATATATATCGGCTACCAGCCATTCTCTGATTCATCCCAAGGACTTGTTGCAGAACATTACCTTCAAGAGTTTCAAACTTACTCTTGCCATCTTACTGACACAATCCTTTCAGGAGTCCGAAGATTTTTAGCAGAAATTAATGGTTCTTCTTCTTCGACGCCTCATACTCATCTCGGGCCTCATGAATTCATCCCCTCAGTACATTTGGATGAATTAATACAGAGTCATGCCCCGTGGCATATTGAAGCTCCTCCTCCTCAATTCAGAGACCCTCCAGAAAGATCTCCCAGTTCTTCTCCACGCAGACAGCGTGTCACTGCTCTCCTCATAAAAAGAAGAAATCCCCAAAATTATGGAAGTTCCATAAAAAGAATCCTCAGAAGTTTTCAAAATTCTCTAGGACTTTAAACACCTATTATGGCACACACACACTAAGTGTTGACAGGATTTTCTTACAATACACAAGCAAAGTTAAAGGTAGACAAAGCTGGGAAGATTAATGTTAAACACAACATTAAAAAACTAGATACAAAACTAGAAGACACGATGCTTACAAAAGAAAATACAACTCTTATTTATAGACAAACACGGACTTCAAACATCTTCAAATCCGCGGACTTCAGAGGTCTTCAAATCCGGGACAGCTGGTAGTCTTTGAGCTGGCTGAAGATAAGATCACGTGTGAGGAGCTGGAAAGAAGGGCACTCACAAAAGCAAACAAGACATAAAGCAAAGATGCTTTAGCTTTATACTGTACATAAAGTGGACGCATCATGTTGATTTGTCCTCTTTGGCTGAGTGGGAGACAGAAGTAGGGACCACAGCATGTGAAGATGAGCTAGCAGATGAGGAAGAATCTTGCTGAGCTGGTTGGCTTGAATGCTGGGCAATGTTGATGTCATCGATGAGTTCATCGAGATACGGTTGCATCTGTCGGTTTATCATACGGTGAGCACGGTGGATTCGGGAGAGTACTGTTAATCTTGTTGAAGGGGAAGATTCAGAGAGATCGATGTTGTTGAGTCGTTGGATGATTCGTCGGGAATCACGGAATCGTCGAAGTCGGAGGAGAGCGAGTTCACGTCGGAGACGGGGAAACTGATTATGCAGATTGTTGTCCATGTAAGCAGTGAGTATTCGATATCTGTTGTGGCGATTAGTGTCATCGGCAAGGTAGGCAGTCAGATGGCGAGATAGTAGGTGAATATTCATGGTGAAGTGTCACACTGGGTTTCCATATCTACATCAGGGTCACCTGTGTCGAAGTTGTCGAGCCAGTCTTCATGGTGGTCAATAGGAGGAGGAGGAGGAAGAAGCCCTAAGGCAATGCGAGTATTGTCTTCAAAGTCTTGAGCTTGCTGGCATTCTATGATCTCTTCTCGGGATAGAGGTGGATCGTTTACAGATCGTCGGGGTCGTCTGGGAGGATCTCTGAAGTTAGGAGAAGGAGGGATACCTTGACGAAGCTGATACTGATATTCTGTTTCCTGTTGTTCTTGATTATCATAGAGAGCTTCAGAAATCAAAGGAGACTCACCAAGGCGTTGTCTGATCAGAGAAGGACTGGGAGATCGTTCTGGTGGATCTCTAAATTGAGGAAGAGGAGCTTCAATATGCCACGGGGCTTGACTTTGTATTAATTCATCCAAGGATTCAGAGGGAATAAATTCATGAGGACCGATATGAGTATGAGAACTGGCAGGAAGAGAAGAATTATTAATGTCTTCTAAAAATCTTCGGACTCCTGAAAGTATTGCTTCTGTAAGATGGCAAGAGTAAGTCTGAAACTCTTGGAGATAATGCTCTGTAATAAGTCCTTGGGATGAATCAGAGAATGGCTGGTAGCCAATATATATAGCATGAAGGCGGAGAGGCTGTTGCTGGCATATCTCAGAAATATGACGTAGCCATTGTTGTCGTGGAGCAAAAAGATCCATACAGGAATCTAAGAGTGATAATGTAGTACATGACTGTAAATGTTGCTGTATTTCAGAAGGAATAAAGGTTAAAGCTATTTTGTATAAACAGGAAATACACCATATATACCAGAAAAACTTTTCAGATATATCAGGACGAAGATGAAACAAAAACAAATAGGGTTTAGTTTGATGGAGGGCCTGAGGTTGATGGTAAAGATGGGATGGATAGTCCATGAAATAGTTATGGGCATACTCAAACAAGTGTTGTTGAGCAAAAGTATGGACGACATGAGCAGTTATAGGCCTGGGTAGATCAGGAGGAAATATGGCACCTAAAAGAGGGAATATGCCATGGGCATGGATAAGTTGAATGGGCTGAGTTCGAGGAACAGTAGTAGGCTGGATTAGTAGAGGGAAAGTAAGACCATTATGGAATAGGGAAACCTGATGAGCATTGGGTTTCTGAATAGGTCTGGATAAAAAGTCAGCCAAAACATTCTTAGTTCCTGGAATATGTTTAACTGTAAATTGGAATTGAGTAAACCATTCCTGGAGACGAAGAAGTTGGGCAGAGGGAACCATTTTGTTCCGGAATTCCAACATTTTGGGAAATGAGGAATTATCCATTTGAATCTCAAATTGAGCAGGCCTTAGGAAAAAGGCGAACTTCATAATACCATATTTAACAGCAAGTACTTCTTTGATTGTGATATGGTAATGGAGTTCTGAGTCTGAAAATTTGCCACTGTGATAGCCGCAAATAGAATCATTAGAATCCTTGCTTTCAAGAAGAACAGCACCCCAGTAATAATCAGACGCATCTGTCTGCAGATTAAGAGAACCAATAGTAGGTATAACCAGTGGGGGAGGATTCTGACAAATCTTCTTAAGGACTTGGACAGCATCAGTATGTGTATCCTGCCAAGGAGGTGGATGTTTCTTCAAAAGAGAAGATAGGACTGATGTGTACCGAGTGATGTGAGGTATAAACATCCGTAGATAATTGATAATTCCAAGAAATTGCTGAAGTTGTTTAACTGTCAAATGAGTGTCAGGGAATTGAAGTAATTCCACAGCAATATGAGAACCAGGCTGATAGACACCATTAAAGAACTTCATACCAAGAAAGTCAATGTCGGATGTACACAATATACTCTTCTTTTCAGAGAGCATGATACCATGCTGGTGCGTAATATCTAAGAACTGAGAGATAAGCTCGTGATGAGCAGCGTCAGTCTTGGAGAAGAGGAAATTTATCATCCTTGAGAAAGACATTCAACAGTTTGTAATTAATAACAAAACATTTCTTTCCTCGAGTAAGTTCAGCTCGTTTATTGACGTAGAAGGCTTGACGAGCCCAATCGGAAGTAGTAGGTTCAATCAAACCTTGAGATAGGAGATCATCGCATTCGTGTCTTGCTAAGGCAAGTTCATCAGGAGGCATTCCAGGGTGAATAGCCTTTGTAGGATTGATGTCTTCATTCAGCTTAAATGGGAGATGGACATAGAATTTAGAATTCTTCCATAAAGGATGTTGATGAACAAAAGTCTTGTGTGATTCACTAAAGCATGACTTGAGCTTATCTTGATAGTTGGGAACATGTTTGATTTTGATAAGAAATTCCATGAGGTAGAATTCTTAACTTGGATTTGGGGTAGAGATCCATTCCAAACAATATATCCTTGTCGGGAAGATCACATCCAAGTATATGAGTCCATATAATGAGATTAGGGAAGAATTTGAGACCAATCTTCCGAGCAGTAATCAGTTGAGTCTGAAAAATCTCATTATTAGCAGCTTTGAAGGATTCAGTATGAGGTTTCCAAAAGTGATCCGGGAGGATGCGAGGATTCATCATACTTTTAAATGCACCAGTATCGAAATAACCAATTACCTTGATTGGATTATCAAATTTGGTAGGTAAGACGGAAATTTCAGCATAGGGCATAACATGAGAGACAGCCATAGAAGGAGGATGGTATGGCTTAATCATTCCGATATAATCATCATCATCAGGAGAAGAAATAGGATCCTCATCATCAGAAAAGGCTTCGTGATAAACGAAAAGAGTGTCATCATTGGGAGATTCTTGTTCTGAAAATACAGACTCAATATCTTGATCATCTTGTAGAGAATATGAATGTTGAATCTGTTGAATAAGATGTTGGCCTTTCTTATTCTTGTCAGGACATTGCTTGGCAAAGTGGCCAGGCTTTTTGCATATATAACACCGAGTAGTTGTAGACGGTGTAGTGCGGCGCTTGAAATAACGAAGATGGCGTTTTTTCTTCCAACGTTGTCGTTTGGAGAATTTGGAAAACTTCTGAGGATTCTTTTTATGGAACTTCCATAATTTTGAGGATTTCTTCTTTTTATGAGGAGAGCAGTGACAATTGGATTTGCATCCAATCTCAAGATACTTCTTATCACAGACATTTGATGTATAGAAAGTGGATGTCTGAGCTTCTGAAATAAGTCGTCGTAATTCACAATTTCTTTCAATGGCTTCAAGTAGTTGCTGGAATATTTCAGCATGAGATAATTGTTCCAAAGGTCTTCCAAGAGCTTTGAGAAGACGGTTTAATTCAGGATGAGTTTCCTTTGGAAGTGAAGCAATAAATGTATGTTTCAGATCTGTCTTATCATATCCGCCAAGTAAATGATAACGCTGAAGCATTCGAGAATAGTGTCGATAAAGATCTTTCTTTCGGAGAGAACAACATTTCATAGTGAAATATTCTTGTTTGTATTTTTTCTCCAGAATAGCAGCATCACCAATAAATTCTCGAACAAGGACATTATAAAAATCTGTAAGAGAGATCTGAGTGAGTTGAAGCATTCTATATTCTCCAAGGGAGGAGAACCAATCACGAACAAATCCAGTACATCGGGATATAAAGTCAGAGATGACGGTATTAGATGTACGATCAGCAATAATTTGGTTTGACATCCATGCTGCCCAAGATATAAGCTTGGAATGCCATTGTTCATAAGGGACGTCATCAAGAGAAAACCAAGGGCCATTTCCAGGGCGACTGAAAAATTGCTGAGGATTGGTGTCTTGAGGCTGATTAGTAGTATCTCTCATATCTACTTCTTCATCAAAAGCCTGAGGTTGAGTCTGCGATGAAGAAGGATCATCAGCCATATGAATCTGATTAAGAGCAGATATATCCATCAGATAAGATTCAGTATCAGATACTTCGGATATAGCTGGATCAGAAGAAACTTCTGTAATAGCATCAGATTCTGCATCAGAAGATCCCAAAGAGAGGGATTCAAATTGATCAAGATCATCTATAGGAGAAACATAGGTGAGATTGTCATAGGGAATAATAGGGTGACTCGGAGGAGGTTGAGTCTGTGGAGGCTGAGGAGATACAGCAGCAGGAACAGCTAGAGGTGTTGGTTGGACAACGGATGCATAAGAAGGAGTATAAGGCACAAATGGTGAGGATGGCACGGTGGCCTTGCCTCTATCATCAAAAACTGGTCTAGGACGAGTAGGTGTCCCTATTGGTGGTTGTGGTAAAGGTACTACGGGTGGAGTTGAGAAAGGGATGACAGGTGGTTTTGGAGCAGGTGTTTTACTGGCCAATATAAGGGTATTTAATAGGACAGACTGACGATCATTCTTAGGTGCAGGTGGTGGTAAGAATGAGTAAGACGACTGAGAAGGTTGAGAGGGGAATGATGATCTGATAAGAGACATGGGATAAGCTTCAGGAAACACTGGAGGTGTAGGTGGCTGAAGCTTTTGGAGATCATGCATCACATATGACAATTGTTCTTTGAGTTGTCTGATCTCATGTTCAGCAGCATCAAAACTAGGACCAGTGATATTATGCTGGATATAATATCGGAGAAGAGTATCCAATTCCTGTATCTTTGTCTGAAGTTCAGTATAATATTTTTAACTGATAGCAGCTTGGATATCTGTATTCTGAACAAGACTGGCCGTTGTTGTAGGAAGATTAGTAAGATGCTGATCAATCTGTTGAAGATAACCATTCTGGACAATAGCATTTTTGGTTTGCCAATTTAATACTTCTTCAGCAGATGATAACGGCTTTGGAGTACCATCGGAACGAATCTCGTTGAGAGGTATAAATGGTTTAGCCGTAGTCTGATATGTAGGATCTGTCACTCTTATAAGAGGAGGGAAATCCTGATCATAGGATCCAATAGGATAACAAGGAAGAACCAGAGGAGCTGCAGGTGGAGCAGGAGGTTCGTGATGATACCGAAGAGAAGGACGGCAAGAAGACTTAGAAATTTTTTGCTTATTCTTCTTCCGTGATTGATGGTAAGCTTCTTCATATTGGTAGAATTCCATGGCATCATATGAAGGATCATACTTATCCATCCAAGTATCATCGTCATATTCGTCTTGACATGTGCAAACAGGTTTACACATCTCAGGATTACAATCCCATATAAAATGTCCATCGACATGAGAATGATACATAACTGATCCATCAGGTTGGAAGGAATGTAGTGGAGGATCTTCTACCGGTTCATGAGTAGCAATAGGTTGAATCTTCAGAGAATGACAGACAGGTAATCGATCTGGAAATTGCTGAGGAGATCCAAATATAACCGGTTGAATCATCATAGAGTGATGAACAGGTAAACTTTCAGTGGATTGCTGGAGAGAACCGAATGTAATCTTGACAGCACCATCAGCTTGTTGTTTCATAAGAGGGCAGAGAGTACTTGTAACAGGCTCAGAGCGTTTGAGAAAATGCTCATAATTGGTGAACCATGTTAAAGGTAGCATCTCACGGAGCTCTTTGTGAGGGATCTGCTTGGGAATCTGAACAATTGTAGGAACATCATTATCATGAACAAAGGCCATGATAGTACCAGTAGGTTTCTGAGTGCGGAGATGGATAGCATGGTCTTGGAGGCGAAAAGCCATCTGATGATGTAGAGTAGCCTTGATACTATCCTGTCGATGTTGGACACCAGAAAACTGGATCTGAACCTTAAACCGAGTAGGTAAGGTAGGATCTGACTGAAAGACGTTGAAGTCTGGAGTGATTGTAAAGATCATAGATCCATGACTGAGAGTGGTGATGACTGTTCCAATACAAGCATGTTCATAAGAGAGGAGATTTGTATCGAGCAGGGCGATACGAGCAGACATTGGTAAATCTCCTCGACCATGATAAGAGAGAACTAAACGAATAGCTCCCATATGGATATGTGTATATCCATGAGCTAACCAGTGACGGATGAACGAAGGTTCAAACTCAAGGGTAACATATTGTTCTTGTAGGGTAGACTCAAGGGTACAGTGGGTAAGTGCAGTGCTCTGGATATATTCCTTAATAGGAGGACTCTTACGACTAATTAACTTTTTAACAGAAGTAGTAAAAGACTGAGATTTTTTAGTAAACAACCAGTAGGGATTTAACAAAGGAGGAATAGTTTCAGAAACTTTACTATCTGCAGGTATATGAGTTACTTCGACTAAATCATCAATTTTCGAAGCTTGTTTAATACATGACTCAGGAAGACTTGAAAAATTAAAAGAGGAAGATTTTAAAATCGGACTAGGATCGGACGTAGAAGATGAAGGGGGACTACCACCAAAGGGTTCCATGGATACTTTCAGACCTCTTTGTCTTACGTCGGCACACTCTCTTGGCCCGTCAAGACCCTGTCTTTGGTATCCAACGGAGAAAACTGGTGAAAAATAGATTCATCTGCTTCTATTAAAGATCAAAACCAATTTTTCAAAATCTAAGTACTCGTTCAATCATCAACTTCAACTGCATCACATATATAACAGGCAAAACATAAACGAAGTAAACCACAACATAAGATAGCAAGAATAACTAAAACTATAATCAACCACAAAGGAAGATGACTCAAGAGAGACATGATTAAATACGGAGGATATGTTCTAAGATGAGTATAACAGTATGTAAACTGACACACATAAGAATTCCTAAAAGGATTATAACGATAAAACCATACGGATTGATCGGCACAAAGAACCAAAACAAACTTAACATTAATACCTGGTTCAGAAAGATGGCTCTTTGTGTGATTCACTAAAGCATGACTTGAGCTTATCTTGATAGTTGGGAACATCCTTGGGAATATCTTGAATGGTATACAACTTAGGGATAGTTGTATATAAAAGTGTTTGATTTTGATAAGAAATTCCATGAGGTAGAATTCTTAACTTGGATTTGGAGTAGAGATCCATTCCAAACAATATATCCTTGTCGGGAAGATCACATCCATACTGTACATAAAGTGGACGCATCATGTTGATTTGTCCTCTTTGGCTGAGTGGGAGACAGAAGTAGGGACCACAGCATGTGAAGATGAGCTAGCAGATGAGGAAGAATCTTGCTGAGCTGGTTGGCTTGAATGCTGGGCAATGTTGATGTCATCGATGAGTTCATCGAGATACGGTTGCATCTGTCGGTTTATCATACGGTGAGCACGGTGTATTCGGGAGAGTACTGCTAATCTTGTTGAAGGGGAAGATTCAGAGAGATCGATGTTGTTGAGTCGTTGGATGATTCGTCGGGAATCACGGAATCGTCGAAGTCGGAGGAGAGCGAGTTCACGTCGGAGACGGGGAAACTGATTATGCGGGTTGTTGTCCATGTAAGCAGTGAGTATTCGATATCTGTTGTGGCGATTAGTGTCATCGGCAAGGTAGGCAGTCAGATGGCGAGATAGTAGGTGAATATTCATGGTGAAGTGTCACACTGGGTTTCCATATCTACATCAGGGTCACCTGTGTCGAAGTTGTCGAGCCAGTCTTCATGGTGGTCAATAGGAGGAGGAGGAGGAAGAAGCCCTAAGGCAATGCGAGTATTGTCTTCAAAGTCTTGAGCTTGCTGGCATTCTATGATCTCTTCTCGGGATAGAGGTGGATCGTTTACAGATCGTCGGGGTCGTCTGGGAGGATCTCTGAAGTTAGGAGAAGGAGGGATACCTTGACGAAGCTGATACTGATATTCTGTTTCCTGTTGTTCTTGATTATCATAGAGAGCTTCAGAAATCAAAGGAGACTCACCAAGGCGTTGTCTGATCGGAGAAGGACTGGGAGATCGTTCTGGTGGATCTCTAAATTGAGGAAGAGGAGCTTCAATATGCCACGGGGCTTGACTTTGTATTAATTCATCCAAAGATTCAGAGGGAATAAATTCATGAGGACCGATATGAGTATGAGAACTGGCAGGAAGAGAAGAATTATTAATGTCTTCTAAAAATCTTCGGACTCCTGAAAGTATTGCTTCTGTAAGATGGCAAGAGTAAGTCTGAAACTCTTGGAGATAATGCTCTGTAATAAGTCCTTGGGATGAATCAGAGAATGGCTGGTAGCCAATATATATAGCATGAAGGCGGAGAGGCTGTTGCTGGCATATCTCAGAAATATGACGTAGCCATTGTTGTCGTGGAGCAAAAAGATCCATACAGGAATCTAAGAGTGATAATGTAGTACATGACTGTAAATGTTGTTGTATTTCAGAAGGAATAAAGGTTAAAGCTATTTTGTATAAACATGAAATACACCATATATACCAGAAAAACTTTTCAGATATATCAGGACGAAGATGAAACAAAAACAAATAGGGTTTAGTTTGATGGAGGGCCTGAGGTTGATGGTAAAGATGGGATGGATAGTCCATGAAATAGTTATGGGCATACTCAAACAAGTGTTGTTGAGCAAAAGTATGGACGACATGAGCAGTTATAGGCCTGGGTAGATCAGGAGGAAATATGGCACCTATAAGAGGGAATATGCCATGGGCATGGATAAGTTGAATGGGCTGAGTTCGAGGAACAGTAGTAGGCTGGATTAGTAGAGGGAAAGTAAGACCATTATGGAATAGGGAAACCTGATGAGCATTGGGTTTCTGAATAGGTCTGGATAAAAAGTCAGCCAAAACATTCTTAGTTCCTGGAATATGTTTAACTGTAAATTGGAATTGAGTAAACCATTCCTGGAGACGAAGAAGTTGGGCAGAGGGAACCATTTTGTTCCGGAATTCCAACATTTTGGAAAATGAGGAATTATCCATTTGAATCTCAAATTGAGCAGGCCTTAGGAAAAAGGCGAACTTCATAATACCATATTTAACAGCAAGTACTTCTTTGATTGTGATATGGTAATGGAGTTCTGAGTCTGAAAATTTGCCACTGTGATAGCCGCAAATAGAATCATTAGAATCCTTGCTTTCAAGAAGAACAGCACCCCAGTAATAATCAGACGCATCTGTCTGCAGAATAAGAGAACCAATAGTAGGTATAACCAGTGGGGGAGGATTCTGACAAATCTTCTTAAGGACTTGGACAGCATCAGTATGTGTATCCTGCCAAGGAGGTGGATGTTTCTTCAAAAGAGAAGATAGGACTGATGTGTACCGAGTGATGTGAGGTATAAACATCCGTAGATAATTGATAATTCCAAGAAATTGCTGAAGTTGTTTAACTGTCAAATGAGTGTCAGGGAATTGAAGTAATTCCACAGCAATATGAGAACCAGGCTGATAGACACCATTAAAGAACTTCATACCAAGAAAGTCAATGTCGGATGTACACAATATACTCTTCTTTTCAGAGAGCATGATACCATGCTGGTGCGTAATATCTAAGAACTGAGAGATAAGCTCGTGATGAGCAGCGTCAGTCTTGGAGAAGAGTAAGATGTCGTCAATATAGATAAGAGCTGTCGATAATATAGGAGCATAGATGCGAGTCATAGCTTTCTGGAATAGTGAAGGTGCAACCTTGAGACCAAATGGCATAACAGTCCATTGGTAATGAGCATTAGGAATGCAGAAAGCTGTTTTGGATCTATCATCAGGATGAATACCCAGTTGCCAAAATCCTGCTTTCAGATCAAATTTGCTGTAAATGGTGGATCCTGAAAGTAAGGTAAGCTGGGAGGATATCTTTGGAAGAGGAAATTTATCATCCTTGAGAAAGACATTCAACGGTTTGTAATTAATAACAAAACATTTCTTTCCTCGAGTAAGTTCAGCTCGTTTATTGACGTAGAAGGCTTGACGAGCCCAATCGGAAGTAGTAGGTTCAATCAAACCTTGAGATAGGAGATCATCGCATTCGTGTCTTGCTAAGGCAAGTTCATCAGGAGGCATTCCAGGGTGAATAGCCTTTGTAGGATTGATGTCTTCATTCAGCTTAAATGGGAGATGGACATAGAATTTAGAATTCTTCCATAAAGGATGTTGATGAACAAAAGTCTTGTGTGATTCACTAAAGCATGACTTGAGCTTATCTTGATAGTTGGGAACATCCTTGGGAATATCTTGAATGGTATACAACTTAGGGATAGTTGTATATAAAAGTGTTTGATTTTGATAAGAAATTCCATGAGGTAGAATTCTTAACTTGGATTTGGAGTAGAGATCCATTCCAAACAATATATCCTTGTCGGGAAGATCACATCCAAGTATATGAGTCCATATAATGAGATTAGGGAAGAATTTGAGACCAATCTTCCGAGCAGTAATCAGTTGAGTCTGAAAAATCTCATTATTAGCAGCTTTGAAGGATTCAGTATGAGGTTTCCAAAAGTGATCCGGGAGGATGCGAGGATTCATCATACTTTTAAATGCACCAGTATCGAAATAACCAATTACCTTGATTGGATTATCAAATTTGGTAGGTAAGACGGAAATTTCAGCATAGGGCATAACATGAGAGACAGCCATAGAAGGAGGATGGTATGGCTTAATCATTCCGATATAATCATCATCATCAGGAGAATAAATAGGATCCTCATCATCAGAAAAGGCTTCGTGATAAACGAAAAGAGTGTCATCATTGGGAGATTCTTGTTCTGAAAATACAGACTCAATATCTTGATCATCTTGTAGAGAATATGAATGTTGAATCTGTTGAATAAGATGTTGGCCTTTCTTATTCTTGTCAGGACATTGCTTGGCAAAGTGGCCAGGCTTTTTGCATATATAACACCGAGTAGTTGTAGACGGTGTAGTGCGGCGCTTGAAATAACGAAGATGGCGTTTTTTCTTCCAACGTTGTCGTTTGGAGAATTTGGAAAACTTCTGAGGATTCTTTTTATGGAACTTCCATAATTTTGAGGATTTCTTCTTTTTATGAGGAGAGCAGTGACAATTGGATTTGCATCCAATCTCAAGATACTTCTTATCACAGACATTTGATGTATAGAAAGTGGATGTCTGAGCTTCTGAAATAAGTCGTCGTAATTCACAATTTCTTTCAATGGCTTCAAGTAGTTGCTGGAATATTTCAGCAAGAGATAATTGTTCCAAAGGTCTTCCAAGAGCTTTGAGAAGACGGTTTAATTCAGGATGAGTTTCCTTTGGAAGTGAAGCAATAAATGTATGTTTCAGATCTGTCTTATCATATCCGCCAAGTAAATGATAACGCTGAAGCATTCGAGAATAGTGTCGATAAAGATCTTTCTTTCGGAGAGAACAACATTTCATAGTGAAATATTCTTGTTTGTATTTTTTCTCCAGAATAGCAGCATCACCAATAAATTCTCGAACAAGGACATTATAAAAATCTGTAAGAGAGATCTGAGTGAGTTGAAGCATTCTATATTCTCCAAGGGAGGAGAACCAATCACGAACAAATCCAGTACATCGGGATATAAAGTCAGAGATGACGGTATTAGATGTACGATCAGCAATAATTTGGTTTGACATCCATGCTGCCCAAGATATAAGCTTGGAACGCCATTGTTCATAAGGGACGTCATCAAGAGTAAACCAAGGGCCATTTCCAGGGCGACTGAAAAATTGCTGAGGATTGGTGTCTTGAGGCTGATTAGTAGTATCTCTCATATCTACTTCTTCATCAAAAGCCTGAGGTTGAGTCTGCGATGAAGAAGGATCATCAGCCATATGAATCTGATTAAGAGCAGATATATCCATCAGATAAGATTCAGTATCAGATACTTCGGATATAGCTGGATCAGAAGAAACTTCTGTAATAGCATCAGATTCTGCATCAGAAGATCCCAAAGAGAGGGATTCAAATTGATCAAGATCATCTATAGGAGAAACATAGGTGAGATTGTCATAGGGAATAATAGGGTGACTCGGAGGAGGTTGAGTCTGTGGAGGCTGAGGAGATACAGCAGCAGGAACAGCTAGAGGTGTTGGTTGGACAACGGATGCATAAGAAGGAGTATAAAGCACAAATGGTGAGGATGGCACGGTGGCCTTGCCTCTATCATCAAAAACTGGTCTAGGACGAGTAGGTGTCCCTATTGGTGGTTGTGGTAAAGGTACTACGGGTGGAGTTGAGAAAGGGATGACAGGTGGTTTTGGAGCAGGTGTTTTACTGGCCAATATAAGGGTATTTAATAGGACAGACTGACGATCATTCTTAGGTGCAGGTGGTGGTAAGAATGAGTAAGACGACTGAGAAGGTTGAGAGGGGAATGATGATCTGATAAGAGACATGGGATAAGCTTCAGGAAACACTAGAGGCGTAGGTGGCTGAAGCTTTTGGAGATCATGCATCACATATGACAATTGTTCTTTGAGTTGTCTGATCTCATGTTCAGCAGCATCAAAACTAGGACCAGTGATATTATGCTGGATATAATATCGGAGAAGAGTATCCAATTCCTGTATCTTTGTCTGAAGTTCAGTATAATATTTTTAACTGATAGCAGCTTGGATATCTGTATTCTGAACAAGACTGGCCGTTGTTGTAGGAAGATTAGTAAGATGCTGATCAATCTGTTGAAGATAACCATTCTGGACAATAGCATTTTTGGTTTGCCAATTTAATACTTCTTCAGCAGATGATAACGGCTTTGGAGTACCATCGGAACGAATCTCGTTGAGAGGTATAAATGGTTTAGCCGTAGTCTGATGTGTAGGATCTGTCACTCTTATAAGAGGAGGGAAATCCTGATCATAGGATCCAATAGGATAACAAGGAAGAACCAGAGGAGCTGCAGGTGGAGCAGGAGGTTCGTGATGATACCGAAGAGAAGGACGGCAAGAAGACTTAGAAATTTTTTGCTTATTCTTCTTCCGTGATTGATGGTAAGCTTCTTCATATTGGTAGAATTCCATGGCATCATATGAAGGATCATACTTATCCATCCAAGTATCATCGTCATATTCGTCTTGACATGTGCAACCAGGTTTACACATCTCAGGATTACAATCCCATATAAAATGTCCATCGACATGAGAATGATACATAACTGATCCATCAGGTTGGAAGGAATGTAGTGGAGGATCTTCGACCGGTTCATGAGTAGCAATAGGTTGAATCTTCAGAGAATGACAGACAGGTAATCGATCTGGAAATTCCTGAGGAGATCCAAATATAACCGGTTGAATCATCATAGAGTGATGAACAGGTAAACTTTCAGTGGATTGCTGGAGAGAACCGAATGTAATCTTGACAGCACCATCAGCTTGTTGTTTCATAAGAGGGCAGAGAGTACTTGTAACAGGCTCAGAGCGTTTGAGAAAATGCTCATAATTGGTGAACCATGTTAAAGGTAGCATCTCACGGAACTCTTTGTGAGGGATCTGCTTGGGAATCTGAACAATTGTAGGAACATCATTATCATGAACAAAGGCCATGATAGTACCAGTAGGTTTCTGAGTGCGGAGATGGATAACATGGTCTTGGAGGCGAAAAGCCATCTGATGATGTAGAGTAGCCATGATACTATCCTGTCGATGTTGGACACCAGAAAACTGGATCTGAACCTTAAACTGAGTAGGTAAGGTAGGATCTGACAGACAGACGTTGAAGTCTGGAGTGATTGTAAAGATCATAGATCCATGACTGAGAGTGGTGATGACTGTTCCAATACAAGCATGTTCATAAGAGAGGAGATTTGTATCGAGCAGGGCGATACGAGCAGACATTGGTAAATCTCCTCGACCATGATAAGAGAGAACTAAACGAATAGCTCTCATATGGATATGTGTATATCCATGAGCTAACCAGTGACGGATGAACGAAGGTTCAAACTCAAGGGTAACATATTGTTCTTGTAGGGTAGACTCAAGGGTACAGTGGGCAAGTGCAGTGCTCTGGATATATTCCTTAATAGGAGGACTCTTACGACTAATTAACTTTTTAACAGAAGTAGTAAAAGACTGAGATTTTTTAGTAAACAACCAGTAGGGATTTAACAAAGGAGGAATAGTTTTAGAAACTTTACTATCTGCAGGTATATGAGTTACTTCGACTAAATCATCAATTTTCGAAGCTTGTTTAATACATGACTCAGGAAGACTTGAAAAATTAAAAGAGGAAGATTTTAAAATCGGACTAGGATCGGACGTAGAAGATGAAGGGGGACTATCACCAAAGGGTTCCATGGATACTTTCAGACCTCTTTGTCTTACGTCGGCACACTCTCTTGGCCCGTCAAGACCCTGTCTTTGGTATCCAACGGAGAAAACTGGTGAAAAATAGATTCCTCTGCTTCTATTAAAGATCAAAACCAATTTTTCAAAATCTAAGTACTCGTTCAATCATCAACTTCAACTGCATCACATATATAACAGGCAAAACATAAACGAAGTAAACCACAACATAAGATAGCAAGAATAACTAAAACTATAATCAACCATAAAGGAAGATGACTCAAGAGAGACATGATTAAATACGGAGGATATGTTCTAAGATGAGTATAACAGTATGTAAACTGACACACATAAGAATTCCTAAAAGGATTATAACGATAAAACCATACGGATTGACCGGCACAAAGAACCAAAACAAACTTAACATTAATACCTGGTTCAGAAAGATGGCTCTGATACCATTACAGACGTGCTAGGACTTTAAACACCTATTACGGCACACACACACTAAGTGTTGACAGGATTTTCTTACAATACACAAGCAAAGTTAAAGGTAGACAAAGCTGGGAAGATTAATGTTAAACACAACATTACAAAACTAGATACAAAACAAATGGAATTACAACTCTTATTTATAGACAAACACGGACTTCAAACATCTTCAAATCAGCGGACTTCAGGAGGCTTCAAATCCGGGACAGCTGGTAGTCTTTGAGTTGGCTGAAGATAAGATCACGTGTAACTTTGCTTGTGTATTGTAAGAAAATCCTGTCAACACTTAGTGTGTGTGTGCCGTAATAGGTGTTTAAAGTCCTAGCACGTCTGTAATGGTATCAGAGCCATCTTTCTGAACCAGGTATTAATGTTAAGTTTGTTTTAGTTCTTTGTGCCGATCAATCCGTATGGTTTTATCGTTATAATCCTTTTAGGAATTCTTATGTGTGTCAGTTTACATACTGTTATACTCATCTCTGAACATATCCTCCGTATTTAATCATGTCTCTCTTGAGTCATCTTCCTTTATGGTTGATTATAGTTTTAGTTATTCTTGCTATCTTATGTTGTGGTTTACTTCGTTTATGTTTTGCCTGTTATATATGTGATGCAGTTGAAGTTGATGATTGAACGAGTACTTAGATTTTGAAAAATTGGTTTTGATCTTTAATAGAAGCAGAGGAATCTATTTTTCACCAGTTTTCTCCGTTGGATACCAAAGACAGGGTCTTGACGGGCCAAGAGAGTGTGCCGACGTAAGACAAAGAGGTCTGAAAGTATCCATGGAACCCTTTGGTGATAGTCCCCCTTCATCTTCTACGTCCGATCCTAGTCCGATTTTAAAATCTTCCTCTTTTAATTTTTCAAGTCTTCCTGAGTCATGTATTAAACAAGCTTCGAAAATTGATGATTTAGTCGAAGTAACTCATATACCTGCAGATAGTAAAGTTTCTGAAACTATTCCTCCTTTGTTAAATCCCTACTGGTTGTTTACTAAAAAATCTCAGTCTTTTACTACTTCTGTTAAAAAGTTAATTAGTCGTAAGAGTCCTCCTATTAAGGAATATATCCAGAGCACTGCACTTACCCACTGTACCCTTGAGTCTACCCTACAAGAACAATATGTTACGCTTGAGTTTGAACCTTCGTTCATCCGTCACTGGTTAGCTCATGGATATACACATATCCATATGGGAGCTATTCGTTTAGTTCTCTCTTATCATGGTCGAGGAGATTTACCAATGTCTGCTCGTATCGCCCTGCTCGATACAAATCTCCTCTCTTATGAACATGCTTGTTTTGGAACAGTCATCACCACTCTCAGTCATGGATCTATGATCTTTACAATCACTCCAGACTTCAACGTCTGTCTGTCAGATCCTACCTTACCTACTCGGTTTAAGGTTCAGATCCAGTTTTCTGGTGTCCAACATCGACAGGATAGTATCATGGCTACTCTACATCATCAGATGGCTTTTCGCCTTCAAGACCGTGCTATCCACCTCCGAACTCAGAAACCTACTGGTACTATCATGGTCTTTGTTCATGATAATGATGTTCCTACAATCATTCAGATTCCCAAGCAGATCCCTCAAAAAGAGCTCCGTGAAATGCTACCTTTAACATGGTTCACCAATTATGAGCATTTTCTCAAACGCTCTGAGCCTGTTACAAGTACTCTCTGCCCTCTTATGAAGCAACAAGCTGATGGTGCTGTCAAGATTACATTTGGTTCTCTCCAGCAATCCACTGAAAGTTTACCTGTTCATCACTCTATGATGATTCAACCGGTTATATTTGGATCTCCTCAGCCAGTCCCAGATAGTTTATCTATCTGTCATTCTCTGAAGATTCAACCTATTTCTACTCATGAACCAGCTGAAGATCCTCCACTACATTCTTTCCAACCTGATGGATCAGTTATGTATCATTCTCATGTCGATGGACATTTTATATGGGATTGTAATCCTGAGATGTGTAAACCTGGTTGCACATGTCAAGACGAATATGACGATGATACTTGGATGGATAAGTATGATCCTTCATATGATGCCATGGACGCTTATGATGGTTATGACACTGACGATGCCATGGAATTCTACCAATATGAAGAAGCTTATCATCAATCACGGAAGAAGAATAAGCAAAAAATCCCTAAATCTTCTTGCCGTCCTTCTCTTCGGTATCATCATGAACCTCCTGCTCCACCTGCAGCTCCTCTGATTCTTCCTTGTTATCCTATTGGATCCTATGATCAGGATTTCCCTCCTCTTCAAAGAGTGACAGATCCTACTCATCAGACTACGGCTAAACCATTCGTACCTCTCAACGAGATTTGCTCCGATGGTACTCCTAAGCCGTTAACATCTGCTGAAGAAGTATTAAATTGGCAAACCAAAAATGCTATTGTCCAGAATGGTTATCTTCAACAGATTGATCAGCATCTTACTAACCTTACTACAACAACGGCCAGTCTTGTTCAGAATACAGATATCCAAGCTGCTATCAGTCAAAAATATTATACTGAACTCCAGACGAAGATTCAGGAATTGGATACTCTTCTCAGATATTATATCCAGCATAATATCACTGGTCCTAGTTTTGATGCTGCTGAACATGAAATCAGACAACTCAAAGAACAATTGTCATATGTGATGCATGATCTCCAAAGGCTTCAACCACCTACACCTCCGGTGTTTCCTGAAGCTTATCCCATGTCTCTTGTCAGATCATCATTCCCCTCTCAACCTTCTCAGTCGTCTTACTCTTTCTTACCCCCACCTGCACCTAAGAATGATCGTCAATCTGTCCTATTAAATACCCTTATATTGGCCAGTAAAACACCTGCGCCAAAACCACCAGTTACCCCTTTCTCAACTCCACCCTTAGTATCACAACCAGTCCAACCACCAATAGGTACACCTCCTCGTCCTCGAGGTCCTAGACCAGTTTTTGAGGCTAAAGGCAAGGCCACCATGCCATCCTCACCATATGTACCTTACACTCCTCAGCCTCCACAGACTCAACCTCCTTCGAGTCACCCTATTATTCCCTATGACAATCTCACCTATGTTTCTCCTATAGATGATCTTGATCAATTTGAATCCCTCTCTTTGGGATCTTCTGATGCAGAATCTGATGCTATTACAGAAGTTTCTTCTGATCCAGCTATATCCGAAGTATCTGATACTGAATCATATCTGATGGATATATCTGCTCTTAATCAGATTCATATGGCTGATGATCCTTCTTCATCGCAGACTCAACCTCAGGCTTTTGATGAAGAAGTAGATATGAGAGATACTACTGATCAGCCTCAAGACACCAATCCTCAGCAATTTTTCAGTCGCCCTGGAAATGGCCCTTGGTTTTCTCTTGATGACGTCCCTTATGAACAATGGCGTTCCAAGCTTATATCTTGGGCAGCATGGATGTCAAACCAAATTATTGCTGATCGTACATCTAATACCGTCATCTCTGACTTTATATCCCGATGTACTGGATTTGTTCGTGATTGGTTCTCCTCCCTTGGAGAATATAGAATGCTTCAACTCACTCAGATCTCTCTTACAGATTTTTATAATGTCCTTGTTCGAGAATTTATTGGTGATGCTGCTATTCTGGAGAAAAAATACAAACAAGAATATTTCACTATGAAATGTTGTTCTCTCCGAAAGAAAGATCTTTATCGACACTATTCTCGAATGCTTCAGCGTTATCATTTACTTGGCGGATATGATAAGACAGATCTGAAACATACATTTATTGCTTCACTTCCAAAGGAAACTCATCCTGAATTAAACCGTCTTCTCAAAGCTCTTGGAAGACCTTTGGAACAATTATCTCTTGCTGAAATATTCCAGCAACTACTTGAAGCCATTGAAAGAAATTGTGAATTACGACGACTTATTTCAGAAGCTCAGACATCCACTTTCTATACATCAAATGTCTGTGATAAGAAGTATCTTGAGATTGGATGCAAATCCAATTGTCACTGCTCTCCTCATAAAAAGAAGAAATCCTCAAAATTATGGAAGTTCCATAAAAAGAATCCTCAGAAGTTTTCCAAATTCTCCAAACGACAACGTTGGAAGAAAAAACGTCATCTTCGTTATTTCAAGCGCCGCACTACACCGTCTACAACTACTCGGTGTTATATATGCAAAAAGCCTGGCCACTTTGCCAAGCAATGTCCTGACAAGAATAAGAAAGGCCAACATCTTATTCAACAGATTCAACATTCATATTCTCTACAAGATGATCAAGATATTGAGTCTGTATTTTCAGAACAAGAATCTCCCAATGATGACACTCTTTTCGTTTATCACGAAGCCTTTTCTGATGATGAGGATCCTATTTCTTCTCCTGATGATGATGATTATATCGGAATGATTAAGCCATACCATCCTCCTTCTATGGCTGTCTCTCATGTTATGCCCTATGCTGAAATTTCCGTCTTACCTACCAAATTTGATAATCCAATCAAGGTAATTGGTTATTTCGATACTGGTGCATTTAAAAGTATGATGAATCCTCGCATCCTCCCAAATCATTTTTGGAAACCTCATACTGAATCGTTCAAAGCTGCTAATAATGAGATTTTTCAGACTCAACTGATTACTGCTAGGAAGATTGGTCTTAAATTCTTCCCTAATCTCATTATCTGGACTCATATACTTGGATGTGATCTTCCTGATAAGGATATATTGTTTGGAATGGATCTTTACTCCAAATCCAAGTTACGAATTCTACCACATGGAATTTCTTACCAAAATCAGACACTTCTATATACAACTATCCCTAAGTTGTATACTATTCAAGATATTCCTGCAGTTCCTAATTACCAGGATAAGCTCAAGTCATGCTTCAGTGAATCCCACAAGACTTTTGCTCATCAGCATCCTCTATGGAAGAATTCTAAGTTCTATGTACATCTCCCATTCAAACTGAATGAAGACATCAATCCTACAAAGGCTATTCACCCTGGAATGCCTCCTGATGAACTTGCCTTAGCAAGGCAAGAATGTGATGATCTCCTGTCTCAAGGTTTGATTGAACCAACTACTTCAGATTGGGCTTGTCAAGCCTTCTACGTCAATAAACGAACTGAACTCACACGTGGCAAGAAACGATTTGTTATCAATTACAAACCGTTGAATATCTTTCTCAAGGATGATAAATTTCCTCTTCCAAAGATATCATCCCAGCTTACCTTACTTTCAGGATCCACCATCTACAGCAAATTTGATCTGAAAGCAGGATTTTGGCAACTGGTGAGTGGGGGACATGAGTGGGGACCACTGCATGTGAAGATGAGCTAGCAGATGTGGAGGAATCTGGCTGAGTTGGTGGAGATGATTGCTGGGCGATGTTGATGTCATCGATGAGGTCAGCGAGATAGGGTTGCATCTGTCTATCGATCATGCGATGAGCTCGGTGGATTCTGCTGAGTACTGTTAATCTTGTTGAAGGAGAAGATTCAGAGAGGTCGATGTTGTTGAGTCGTTGGATGATTCGGCGGGAATCACGGAATCGTCTAAGTCGGAGGAGAGCGAGTTCGCGTCGGAGACGGGGAAATTGACTATGTGGGTTGTTATCCATGTAAGCAGTGAGGATACGATATCTGTTGTGGCGATTAGTGTCGTCGGCAAGGTAGGCAGTCAGATGGCGAGATAGCTGGTGAATATTCATGGTGAAGTGTCACACTGGGTTTCCATATCTATATCACCAGTATCGACAAAGTCATCGAACCAGTGATCATGATGATCAGTAGGCGGAGGAGGTAGAAGACCTAAGGCAATGCGAGCATTGTCTTCAAAGTCTTGAGCTTGCTAGCATTCTATGATCTCATCGCGAGAGAGAGGTGGATCATTCACAATTCTGTCAGTCTGTCTGGGAGGATCTCTGAAGTTAGGGGAAGGAGGAAAACCGTGACGAATTTGATATTGATATTCTATTTCCTGTCGTTGCTGGTTGTCATAGAGATCTTCAAGAATTATTGGAGATTCACTGAGACGCTGTCTGCGTGGAGAAGGACTGGGAGATCTTTCTGGAGGGTCTCTGAATTGAGGAGGAGGAGCTTCAATATGCCACGGGGTATGACTCTGTATTAATTCATCCAAATGTACTGAGGGGATGAATTCATGAGGCCCGAGATGAGTATGAGGCGTCGAAGAAGAAGAACCATTAATTTCTGCTAAAAATCTTCGGACTCCTGTAAGGATTGTGTCAGTAAGATGGCAAGAGTAAGTTTGAAACTCTTGAAGGTAATGTTCTGCAACAAGTCCTTGGGATGAATCAGAGAATGGCTGGTAGCCGATATATATAGCATGTAGACGAAGCGGCTGTAGCTGGCAGATTTTAGAAATATGACGTAACCATGTTTGTCGTGGAGCAAAAAGATCCATACACCAGTCTAAATGAGATGTAATATGTGACTGTAAATACTGCTGTATTTCAGAAGGAATAAAGGTTAAAGCAATCTTATATAAACATGAAATACACCATAAATACCAGTAGAACTTTTCAGATAAATCTGGACGAAGGTGGAATAAAAATAAGTAAGGCTTAGTCTGATTGAATGGACTAGGTTGATTATATAAATGGGCTGGATAGTCCAGAAAATAGGTATGGGCATACTCAAACAAATGTTGTTGAGCAAAAGCTTGGACTGCATGAGCAGTTATGGGCCTAGGTAAATCAGGAGGAAATATGGCACCGATAAGAGGGAAAATGCCACGGGCATGAATTAATTGGATAGGCCGAGTATTTTGAACAGTATCGGGCTGGATCAGTAAGGGGAAAGTAAGACCATCATGGAACAGGGAAACCTGTTGAGCATTAGGTTTCTGAATTGGTCGAGATAAAAAGTCAGCTAAAACATTCTTAGTGCCTGGAATATGTTTAACTGTAAATTGGAACTGAGTAAACCATTCCTGGAGACGAAGAAGTTGAGCAGAGGGAACCATTTTGTTCCTGAATTCCAACATTTTAGGAAATGAGGAATTGTCCATTTGAATCTCGAATTGAGCAGGTCTTAAGAAAAAGGCGAACTTCATAATACCATATTTGACAGCAAGGACTTCTTTGATTGTGATATGGTAATGGAGTTCTGATTCGAAAAATTTGCCACTGTGATATCCACAAATAGAGTCAGTGGAATCTTTGCGTTCAAGAAGAACCGCACCCCAATAATAATCAGACGCATCAGTCTGTAGTATAAGAGAGCCTGTACTAGGTATAACCAGTGGGGGAGGATTCTGACAAATCTTCTTGAGAATTTGAACAGCATCAGTATGTATATCCTGCCAAGGAGGAGGATTTTTCTTCAAAAGAGAAGATAAAACTGATGTATGCCGAGTGATGTGAGGTATAAACATCCGCAGATAATTGATAATACCGAGAAATTACTGAAGTTGTTTAACTATCAGATGAGTGTCAGGGAATTGGAGTAATTCCACAGCAATATGAGAACCAGGCTGATAGACACCATTAAATAACTTCATACCAAGAAAATCAATGTCGGATGTACACAATATACTCTTCTTTTCAGAGAGCATGATACCATGCTGTTGCGTAAGATCTAAAAATTGAGAGATAAGCCGGTGATGAGCAGCGTCAGTCTTGGAGAAGAGTAAGATGTCGTCAATATAGATAAGAGCTGTGGATAATATAGGAGCATAGATGCGAGTCATAGCTTTCTGAAATAGGGAAGGTGCAACCTTGAGACCAAATGACATAACAGTCCATTGGTAATGAGCATTAGGAATGCAGAAAGCTGTCTTGGATCTATCATCAGGATGAATACCCAGTTGCCAAAATCCTGCTTTCAGATCAAATTTTTTGTAGATGGTGGATCCTGAAAGTAAGGTAAGCTGGGATGATATCTTTGGAAGAGGAAATTTATCATCCTTGAGAAAGATATTCAACGGTTTGTAATTGATAACAAATCGTTTCTTGCCACGTGTGAGTTCAGCTCGTTTATTGACGTAGAAGGCTTGACAAGCCCAATCTGAAGTAGTTGGTTCAATCAAACCTTGAGACAGGAGATCATCACATTCTTGCCTTGCTAAGGCAAGTTCATCAGGAGGCATTCCAGGGTGAATAGCCTTTGTAGGATTGATGTCTTCATTCAGTTTGAATGGGAGATGTACATAGAACTTAGAATTCTTCCATAGAGGATGCTGATGAGCAAAAGTCTTGTGGGATTCACTGAAGCATGACTTGAGCTTATCCTGGTAATTAGGAACTGCAGGAATATCTTGAATAGTATACAACTTAGGGATAGTTGTATATGGAAGTGTCTGATTTTGGTAAGAAATTCCATGTGGTAGAATTCGTAACTTGGATTTGGAGTAAAGATCCATTCCAAACAATATATCCTTATCAGGAAGATCACATCCAAGTATATGAGTCCAGATAATGAGATTAGGGAAGAATTTAAGACCAATCTTCCTAGCAGTAATCAGTTGAGTCTGAAAAATCTCATTATTAGCAGCTTTGAACGATTCAGTATGAGGTTTCCAAAAATGATTTGGGAGGATGCGAGGATTCATCATACTTTTAAATGCACCAGTATCGAAATAACCAATTACCTTGATTGGATTATCAAATTTGGTAGGTAAGACGGAAATTTCAGCATAGGGCATAACATGAGAGACAGCCATAGAAGGAGGATGATATGGCTTAATCATGCCGATATAATCGTCCTCATCAGGAGAAGAAATAGGATCCTCATTATCAGAAAAAGTTTCGTGATAGACGATAAGAGTATCATCATTTGGAGATTCTTGTTCTGAGAATACGGATTCAATATCTTGGTCATCTTGGAGAGAATAAGAATGTTGAATCTGTTGAATAAGATGTTGGCCTTTCTTATTCTTGTCAGGACATTGCTTGGCAAAGTGGCCAGGCTTGTGGCATATATAACACCGAGTACTGGTAGACGGTGTCGTGCGGCGCTTGAAATAGCGAAGATGACGCTTTTTCTTCCAACGTTGTCGTTTGGAGAATTTTGAAAACTTCTGAGGATTCTTTTTATGGAACTTCCATAATTTTGGGGATTTCTTCTTTTTATGAGGAGAGCAGTGACAATTGGATTTACAGCCAATCTCAAGATACTTCTTATCACAGACATTTGATGTATAGAAGGTAGATGTCTGAGACTCTTAAATAAGTCGTCGTAATTCACAATTTCTTTCAATGGCCTCGAGTAGTTGCTGGAATATTTCAGGAAGAGATAATTGGTCCAAAGGTCGTCCAAGAGCTTTGAGAAGACGGTTTAATTCAGGATGAGTTTCCTTTGGAAGTGAAGCAATAAATGTATGTTTCAGATCTGTCTTATCATATCCGCCAAGTAAATGATAACGCTGAAGCATTCGAGAATAGTGTCGATAAAGATCTTTCTTTCGGAGAGAACAACATTTCATGGTGAAATATTCTTGTTTGTATTTTTTCTCCAAAATAGCAGCATCACCAATAAATTCTCGAACAAGGACATTATAAAAATCTGTAAGAGAGATCTGAGTAAGCTGAAGCATTCTATATTCTCCAAGAGAGGAGAACCAATCACGAACAAATCCAGTACATCGGGATATAAAGTCAGAAATGACGGCATTAGATGTACGATCAGCAATAATTTGGTTTGACATCCATGCTGCCCAAGATATAAGCTTGGAACGCCATTGTTCATAAGGGACGTCATCAAGAGAAAACCAAGGGCCATTTCCAGGGCGACTGAAAAAGTGCTGAGGATTGGTGTCTTGAGGCTGATTAGTAGTATCTCGCATATCTACTTCTTCATCAAAAGCCTGAGGTTGAGTCTGAGATGAAGAAGGATCATCAGCCATATGAATCTGATTAAGAGCAGATATATCCATCAGATAAGATTCAGTATCAGATATTTCAGATATAGCTGGATCAGAAGAAACTTCGATAAGAGCATCAGATTCTGTACCAGAAGATCCCAAAGAGAGGGATTCTAATCGACCAAGATCATCTATAGGAGAAACATAGGTGAGGTTATCATAGGGAATTATGGGATGACTCGGAGGAGGTTGAGGCTGTAGAGGCTGAGGAGTGTAAGGTACATATGGTGAGGATGGCATGGTGGCCTTGCCTTTAGCCTCAAAAACTGGTCTAGGACCTCGAGGACGAGGAGGTGTACCTATTGGTGGTTGGACTGGTTGTGATACTAAGGGTGGAGTTGAGAAAGGGGTAACTGGTGGTTTTGGCGCAGGTGTTTTACTGGCCGATATAAGGGTATTTAATAGGACAGATTGACGATCATTCTTAGGTGCAGGTGGGGGTAAGAAAGAGTAAGACGACTGAGAAGGTTGAGAGGGGAATGATGATCTGACAAGAGACATGGGATAAGCTTCAGGAAACACCGGAGGTGTAGGTGGTTGAAGCCTTTGGAGATCATGCATCACATATGACAATTGTTCTTTGAGTTGTCTGATCTCATGTTCAGCAGCATCAAAACTAGGACCGGTGATATTATGCTGGATATAATATCTGAGAAGAGTATCCAATTCCTGAATCTTCGTCTGGAGTTCAGTATAAATTTTTGACTGATAGCAGCTTGGATATCTGTATTCTGAACAAGACTGGCCGTTGTTGTAGTAAGGTTAGTAAGATGCTGATCAATCTGTTGAAGATAACCATTCTGGACAATAGCATTTTTGGTTTGCCAATTTAATACTTCTTCAGCAGATGTTAACGGCTTAGGAGTACCATCGGAGCGAATCTCGTTGAGAGGTACGAATGGTTTAGCCGTAGTCTGATGAGTAGGATCTGTCACTCTTTGAAGAGGAGGGAAATCCTGATCATAGGATCCAATAGGATAACAAGGAAGAATCAGAGGAGCTGCAGGTGGAGCAGGAGGTTCATGATGATACCGAAGAGAAGGACGGCAAGAAGATTTAGGGATTTTTTGCTTATTCTTCTTCCGTGATTGATGATAAGCTTCTTCATATTGGTAGAATTTCATGGCATCGTCAGTGTCATAACCATCATAAGCGTCCATGGCATCATATGAAGGATCATACTTATCCATCCAAGTATCATCGTCATATTCGTCTTGACATGTGCAACCAGGTTTACACATCTCAGGATTACAATCCCATATAAAATGTCCATCGACATGAGAATGATACATAACTGATCCATCAGATTAGAAAGAATGTAGTGGAGGATCTTCAGCTGGTTCATGAGTAGAAATAGGTTGAATCTTCAGAGAATGACAGATAGATAAACTATCTGGGACTGGCTGAGGAGATCCAAATATAATCGGTTGAATCATCATAGAGTGATGAACAGGTAAACTTTCAGTGGATTGCTGGAGAGAACCAAATGTAATCTTGACAGCACCTTCAGCTTGTTGCTTCATAAGAGGGCAAAGAGTACTTGTAACAGGCTCAGAGCGTTTGAGAAAATGCTCATAATTGGTGAACCATGTTAAAGGTAGCATTTCACGGAGCTCTTTTTGAGGGATCTGCTTGGGAATCTGAATGATTGTAGGAACATCATTATCATGAACAAAGGCCATGATAGTATCAGTAGGTTTCTGAGTTCGGAGGTGGATAGCATGGTCTTGAAGGCGAAAAGCCATCTGATGATGTAGAGTGGCCATGATACTATCCTGTCGATGTTGGACACCAGAAAACTGGATCTGAACTTTAAACCTAGTAGGTAAGGTTGGATCTGACTGACAGACGTTGAAATCTGGAGTGATTGTAAAGATCATAGATCCATGACTGAGAGTGGTGATGACTGTTCCAATACAAGCATGTTCATAAGAGAGGAGATTTGTATCAAGCAAGGCGATACGAGCAGACATAGGTAGGTCACCTCGACCATGATAAGAGAGAACTAAACGAATAGCTCCCATATGGATATGGGTATGGCCATGAGCTAACCAGTGACGGATGAACGAAGGTTCAAACTCAAGAGTTACATATTGTTCTTGTAGGGTAGACTCAAGGGTACAGTGAGTAAGTGCAGTGCTTTGGATATATTCCATAATAGGAGGATTCTTACGACTAATTAACTTTTTAACAGACGTAGTGAAAGACTGAGACTTTTTAGTAAACAACCAGTAGGGATTTAACAAAGGAGGAATAGTTTCAGAAACTTTACTATCTGCAGGTATATGAGTTACTTCGACTAAATCATCAATTTTCGAAGCTTGTTTAATACATGACTCAGGAAGACTTGAAAAATTAAAAGAGGAAGATTTTTAAATCGGACTAGGGTCGGACGTAGAAGATGAAGGGGGACTATCACCAAAGGGTTCCATGAATACTGTCAGACCTCTTTGTCTTACGTCGGCACTCTCTCTTAGCCCGTCAAGACCCTGTCTTTAGTATCCCACGGAAAAACAGGTGAAAAATAGATTCCTCTGCTTCTATTAAAGACCAAAACCAATTTTTCAAAATCTAAGTACTCGTTCAATCATCAATTTCGACTGCATCACATATATAACAAGCAAAACATAAGCGAAGTAAACCACAACATAAGATAGCAAGAATAACTAAAACTATAATCAACCACAAAGGAAGATGACTCAAGAGAGACATGATTAAATACGGAGGATATGTTCTAAGATGAGTATAACAGTATGTAAACTGACACACATAAGAATTCCTAAAAGGATTATAACGATAAAACCATACGGATTGATCGGCACAAAGAACCAAAACAAACATAACATTAATACCTGGTGAGTGGGGAACATGAGTGGGGACCACTGAAGCCATCTTTCTGCACCTGGTATTAATGTTAAGTTTGTTTTGGTTCTTTGTGCCGATCAATCCGTATGGTTTTATCGTTATAATCCTTTTAGGAATTCTTATGTGTGTCAGTTTACATACTGTTATACTCATCTTAGAACATATCCTCCATATTTAATCATGTCTCTCTTGAGTCATCTTCCTTTATGGTTGATTATAGTTTTAGTTATTCTTGCTATCTTATGTTGTGGTTTACTTCGTTTATGTTTTGCCTGTTATATATGTGATGCAGTTGAAGTTGATTATTGAACGAGTACTTAGATTTTGAAAAATTGGTTTTGATCTTTAATAGAAGCAGAGGAATCTATTTTTCACCAGTTTTCTCCGTTGGATACCAAAGACAGGGTCTTGACGGGCCAAGAGAGTGTGCCGACGTAAGACAAAGAGGTCTGAAAGTATCCATGGAACCCTTTGGTGATAGTCCCCCTTCATCTTCTACGTCCGATCCTAGTCCGATTTTAAAATCTTCCTCTTTTAATTTTTCAAGTCTTCCTGAGTCATGTATTAAACAAGCTTCGAAAATTGATGATTTAGTCGAAGTAACTCATATACCTGCAGATAGTAAAGTTTCTGAAACTATTCCTCCTTTGTTAAATCCCTACTGGTTGTTTACTAAAAAATCTCAGTCTTTTACTACTTCTGTTAAAAAGTTAATTAGTCGTAAGAGTCCTCCTATTAAGGAATATGTCCAGAGCACTGCACTTACCCACTGTACCCTTGAGTCTACCCTACAAGAACAATATGTTACCCTTGAGTTTGAACCTTCGTTCATCCGTCACTGGTTAGCTCATGGATATACACATATCCATATGGGAGCTATTCGTTTAGTTCTCTCTTATCATGGTCGAGGAGATTTACCAATGTCTGCTCGTATCGCCCTGCTCGATACAAATCTCCTCTCTTATGAACATGCTTGTATTGGAACAGTCATCACCACTCTCAGTCATGGATCTATGATCTTTACAATCACTCCAGACTTCAACGTTTGTCTGTCAGATCCTACCTTACCTACTCGGTTTAAGGTTCAGATCCAGTTTTCTGGTGTCCAACATCGACAGGATAGTATCATGGCTACTCTACATCATCAGATGGCTTTTCGCCTCCAAGACCATGCTATCCATCTCCGCACTCAGAAACCTACTAGTACTATCATGGCCTTTGTTCATGATAATGATGTTCCTACAATTGTTCAGATTCCCAAGCAGATCCCTCACAAAGAGCTCTGTGAGATGCTACCTTTAACATGGTTCACCAATTATGAGCATTTTCTCAAACGCTCTGAGCCTGTTACAAGTACTCTCTGCCCTCTTATGAAACAACAAGCTGATGGTGCTGTCAAGATTACATTCGGTTCTCTCCAGCAATCCACTGAAAGTTTACCTGTTCATCACTCTATGATGATTCAACCGGTTATATTTGGATCTCCTCAGCAATTTCCAGATCGATTACCTGTCTGTCATTCTCTGAAGATTCAACCTATTGCTACTCATGAACCGGTCGAAGATCCTCCACTACATTCCTTCCAACCTGATGGATCAGTTATGTATCATTCTCATGTCGATGGACATTTTATATGGGATTGTAATCCTGAGATGTGTAAACCTGGTTGCACATGTCAAGACGAATATGACGATGATACTTGGATGGATAAGTATGATCCTTCATATGATGCCATGGAATTCTACCAATATGAAGAAGCTTATCATCAATCACGGAAGAAGAATAAGCAAAAAATTTCTAAGTCTTCTTGCCGTCCTTCTCTTCGGTATCATCACGAACCTCCTGCTCCACCTGCAGCTCCTCTGGTTCTTCCTTGTTATCCTATTGGATCCTATGATCAGGATTTCCCTCCTCTTATAAAAGTGACAGATCCTACACATCAGACTACGGCTAAACCATTTATACCTCTCAACGAGATTCGTTCCGATGGTACTCCAAAGCCGTTATCATCTGCTGAAGAAGTATTAAATTGGCAAACCAAAAATGCTATTGTCCAGAATGGTTATCTTCAACAGATTGATCAGCATCTTACTAATCTTACTACAACAACGGCCAGTCTTGTTCAGAATACAGATATCCAAGCTGCTATCAGTCAAAAATATTATACTGAACTTCAGACAAAGATACAGGAATTGGATACTCTTCTCCGATATTATATCCAGCATAATATCACTGGTCCTAGTTTTGATGCTGCTGAACATGAGATCAGACAACTCAAAGAACAATTGTCATATGTGATGCATGATCTCCAAAAGCTTCAGCCACCTACACCTCCAGTGTTTCCTGAAGCTTATCCCATGTCTCTTATCAGATCATCATTCCCCTCTCAACCTTCTCAGTCGTCTTACTCATTCTTACCACCACCTGCACCTAAGAATGATCGTCAGTCTGTCCTATTAAATACCCTTATATTGGCCAGTAAAACACCTGCTCCAAAACCACCTGTCATCCCTTTCTCAACTCCACCCGTAGTACCTTTACCACAACCACCAATAGGGACACCTACTCGTCCTAGACCAGTTTTTGATGATAGAGGCAAGGCCATCGTGCCATCCTCACCATTTGTGCCTTATACTCCTTCTTATACATCCGTTGTCCAACCAACACCTCTAGCTGTTCCTGCTGCTGTATCTCCTCAGCCTCCACAGACTCAACCTCCTCCGAGTCACCCTATTATTCCCTATGACAATCTCACCTATGTTTCTCCTATAGATGATCTTGATCAATTTGAATCCCTCTCTTTGGGATCTTCTGATGCAGTATCTGATGCTATTACAGAAGTTTCTTCTGATCCAGCTATATCCGAAGTATCTGATACTGAATCTTATCTGATGGATATATCTGCTCTTAATCAGATTCATATGGCTGATGATCCTTCTTCATCGCAGACTCAACCTCAGGCTTTTGATGAAGAAGTAGATATGAGAGATACTACTAATCAGCCTCAAGACACCAATCCTCAGCAATTTTTCAGTCGCCCTGGAAATGGCCCTTGGTTTTCTCTTGATGACGTCCCTTATGAACAATGGCGTTCCAAGCTTATATCTTGGGCAGCATGGATGTCAAACCAAATTATTGCTGATCGTACATCTAATACCGTCATCTCTGACTTTATATCCCGATGTACTGGATTTGTTCGTGATTGGTTCTCCTCCCTTGGAGAATATAGAATGCTTCAACTCACTCAGATCTCTCTTACAGATTTTTATAATGTCCTTGTTCGAGAATTTATTGGTGATGCTGCTATTCTGGAGAAAAAATACAAACAAGAATATTTCACTATGAAATGTTGTTCTCTCCGAAAGAAAGATCTTTATCGACACTATTCTCGAATGCTTCAGCGTTATCATTTACTTGGCGGATATGATAAGACAGATCTGAAACATACATTTATTGCTTCACTTCCAAAGGAAACTCATCCTGAATTAAACCGTCTTCTCAAAGCTCTTGGAAGACCTTTGGAACAATTATCTCTTGCTGAAATATTCCAGCAACTACTTGAAGCCATTGAAAGAAATTGTGAATTACGACGACTTATTTCAGAAGCTCAGACATCCACTTTCTATACATCAAATGTCTGTGATAAGAAGTATCTTGAGATTGGATGCAAATCCAATTGTCACTGCTCTCCTCATAAAAAGAAGAAATCCTCAAAATTATGGAAGTTCCATAAAAAGAATCCTCAGAAGTTTTCCAAATTCTCCAAACGACAACGTTGGAAGAAAAAACGTCATCTTCGTTATTTCAAGCGCCGCACTACACCGTCTACAACTACTCGGTGTTATATATGCAAAAAGCCTGGCCACTTTGCCAAGCAATGTCCTGACAAGAATAAGAAAGGCCAACATCTTATTCAACAGATTCAACATTCATATTCTCTACAAGATGATCAAGATATTGAGTCTGTATTTTCAGAACAAGAATCTCCCAATGATGACACTCTTTTCGTTTATCACGAAGCCTTTTCTGATGATGAGGATCCTATTTCTTCTCCTGATGATGATGATTATATCGGAATGATTAAGCCATACCATCCTCCTTCTATGGCTGTCTCTCATGTTATGCCCTATGCTGAGATTTCCGTCTTACCTACCAAATTTGATAATCCAATCAAGGTAATTGGTTATTTCGATACTGGTGCATTTAAAAGTATGATGAATCCTCGCATCCTCCCGGATCACTTTTGGAAACCTCATACTGAATCCTTCAAAGCTGCTAATAATGAGATTTTTCAGACTCAACTGATTACTGCTCGGAAGATTGGTCTCAAATTCTTCCCTAATCTCAAATTCTGAAATACAGCAACATTTACAGTCATGTACTACATTATCACTCTTAGATTCCTGTGTGGATCTTTTTGCTCCACGACAACAATGGCTACGTCATATTTCTGAGATATGCCAGCAACAGCCTCTCCGCCTTCATGCTATATATATTGGCTACCAGCCATTCTCTGATTCATCCCAAGGACTTATTACAGAGCATTATCTCCAAGAGTTTCAGACTTACTCTTGCCATCTTACAGAAGCAATACTTTCAGGAGTCCGAAGATTTTTAGAAGACATTAATAATTCTTCTCTTCCTGCCAGTTCTCATACTCATATCGGTCCTCATGAATTTATTCCCTCTGAATCTTTGGATGAATTAATACAAAGTCAAGCCCCGTGGCATATTGAAGCTCCTCTTCCTCAATTTAGAGATCCACCAGAACGATCTCCCAGTCCTTCTCCGATCAGACAATGCCTTGGTGAGTCTCCTTTGATTTCTGAAGCTCTCTATGATAATCAAGAACAACAGGAAACAGAATATCAGTATCAGCTTCGTCAAGGTATCCCTCCTTCTCCTAACTTCAGAGATCCTCCCAGACGACCCCGACGATCTGTAAACGATCCACCTCTATCCCGAGAAGAGATCATAGAATGCCAGCAAGCTCAAGACTTTGAAGACAATACTCGCATTGCCTTAGGGCTTCTTCCTCCTCCTCCTCCTATTGACCACCATGTACGTAAATAAAAAGAGTTGAAAATTACCAAAAATAAAAAAGAACGGTTAAAAGTTACTAAAAATAAATAAATAAATAATAAGTTGTTGAAAGATACTAAAAAATAAAAGGGACTGAAATTTATAAAAAAAATAATAATTCTTAAGATAAATTTTATAAATCACTACAAGAAATTAAAAAGACTTTTAGTCACGAGCGAAATCATAACTAAACGTCTCTAAACTCGTAAGTAAAAGTATTAGTTATAAATTTCAGGTCGTGTATCACTCGTGAACAAAGTATTGTAAGTAAAAATATTTCGTAATGACAATGTCATAAATAAAACTTTTACTTTTGCTTACAACAATAGTCATAACTAGAGACATTCATAAGTAATAGTGTTTCTTTGCTTACAAGCTAGCAAAACTCATAAATAAAAATCTATATTTTGCAAGTAATATAAACATTTACTAATGTCTGATTTATAAAGAAAAGAATTGTGCTTCTTTAAAAAAGTTTTGCGTGCAAGTGTTAGTAGTAAGTAAAGTCCAATACTTCCAACTAAAAGTGTTTTTAAAATTTTTAACATTAAAATAAATTATTTAATAAAATGGTAACATTACAAATAAAGAAAAATAAATAAAACTAAAATTTAACAATAATTAACAAATTGATATAACAAAAGTTTTCTCATTCTAACAAAAAGTGTATGCAAAAAGTATATGTTAAAAGTTTCACAAACAAAAAGATTGCACTAAATGTAGCAAAAAATAGGCATAACATAACAAAAAAACCCTATTAACCAATCAAGTAATCAATGGGGAGAAAATCGATATCCAGAATATGGCAAAGCAACATCTGACAATAAAAATATCTCTAGATGTAATTGTCATATAAGCTCTCGCAATTGTGTTACTTTATCGGTAAGTGATGAAACCTCTACATGGTAAGTTGTGAGCTGTTGATCCAATTAAGCGTTGTTTGGCCCATCGTTTGTATTTGTTCTCATCCTATAATTTCTTTGTGACATCTCTCAAGACATGTCTCTTGCAGTCTTAACATATCCACATAAATAACCAAAATGATAACCAAAAACATGCTCCATTATTTTAAAGTCCAAAAAAATGACATTTTTACAGTCTTCTATTAGAGGTGACAAGTTGTCCAACCTCATATTCAACATCTCTAACTACAAATAAAGAAATGATATTATAAGATATAAATAACAAAAGAAAAAATATTAATTAAATATATTTATTAACATTATAAAAAAAATATTTTTGCGCCTTTTATGATTTAATTCATTTATGACATATTACAATATTACCCCTATATCTTAAATTTAATTAAAAATGAACTTTTGATAAATTAATTGAGGTGTGCTAAATATAGCACACAGTGAGTTTTGATGTTTTCATATTATAAATAGTATAAATTTATTCTGCATGTACATTAAGTAATTTCGACTATAAAAAAAAAATTGATGTTTTATGATTTTTTTAGTTTTCTTATTAATACTTTATTGAAAATATTATATATTTTTTAAATTAAAAAGATAAAAAGTTTGAATTTATTTAACACAAATAGGGGTAAATAAAAGTAAAATATTGTAAGTACTAAAAAGGACTAAATTGAAAATGTTTGTTAAAGCCTTAAATAGGAGAGGAAATGTGAAAGTCGTGGAAACACTTTAATTAATTGTTGAAATGCTATATTACCCTTTTATTTAATTTTTTAGTAAACAGGGCTAAAAGTTAACAAAAAATAATTAAAAATAAATATAAATGTGGGCTTAAAGGTACCAAAAAAAGAATTAAAGGGAACTAAAATTTGCTAAAGAGAATAATTTTTAAAATAAATTTTATACTTATTAACATTACAAAAGAAATCTTCTAGCGCTTTATTTTTTAAATTACACAAATATATTTTTTAAGATTTGATTTATTTGTGATACATTATAATATTACCCATATCTCAAATTTAATTAAAAGTGAACTTTTGGTAAACTGAGAATAGTTTAAGGATATGTCCTAAATATAAGTGACGAACCACTTAGGCCAATAGCCTTCGAGAGGAGACCTTGTCTCCCCCTACTTATTTATTATTTGTGCTAAGAGTTTCTCACATTTAATCTCCACATATGTAAAGAATCACCCATTGAATGGGATAAAAATCTCAAGACATGGCCCAACCATATCCCACTTATTCTTTGCTAATGACAACTTGTTGTTTTGTAAGGTCCACGCGCAAAATGGGAAAACTATCTCTATTATTCTCTCCTAGTACGCAAAAGCTTCAAGGCAACTAATAAATATGGAAAAGTCTACAGCTTACTTCAACCTAAACACAAAAGAAAATCAAGTGAAGGAGGCCTTGAAGATCCTGCAAATAAAAAGATGCAATAGGCATTCAAAATATCTTGGGCTGCCAATGATAAGTTCCAGGAGAAAAGTAAAGCAATATGAATTTAACAAAAAAAAAAGAATGCGGAAATGCCTTCAAAGATGGAAGGAAAAACTCTTTTCTGTAGGAGGGAAAGAGATTCTATTAAAGGCGGTGGCCCAGGCTCTCCCAACCTATACAATGAACTGTTTTAGGCTTCCATCTAAGCTATGTGAACTCAATTCAATGATGGCTAGTTTTTGGTGGGCTTCTGCAATTCAGGACAAAAAAATCCATTGGAAAAGAATGGACTGATATGTGCAAACCAAAGACTCTTGGAGGCATGGGACTTAGAAATTTAGAAGATTTCAACAAAGCCCTCTTAGCAAAGCAAGGCTGGAGGCTAATCCACAGGCCGGATACTTTTTTGGCTACAACTTTGAAGGCCGAATACTTCCCTACATCTGATTTTCTAAATACAAAAGCAAGTAAGAGGGCTTTTCAAGCTTGGAAAGGCAAAAGATCTCTTAGTGCAAGGCTTAAGATGGAGAGTGGGGAAGGGAAACAAAATTGACACAAAAAACGATCCTTGGATCCCCAGACCATCCACACATTCAAGATCATCACTCCAAAATCTGCAGCAAATGATTGTGAAGTGGCCAAATTTATAACAAGAGAAAGATCATAGGATATCGGAAAGCTAAAAGAAGCAAAGTTGGATGATCTGAAACATCCTCAAAAATCCTATTAGTAACAGAGAAGTAAAAGACAGAATCATCTGGCACTACACGAAGGATGGGAAATATTCAGTTAAAAGTGGCTATTGGCTACAACAAGATAAGAACAGTAAGATTGGGCAATCATCACATGGACCTGATAGAAGATGGAAGCTTCTTTGGCATCTCTGCCTACCTTCAAAGGTGAAGATCTTCTATTGGAAAGTCTTGAATGATATTCTTCCCATCAATGCTAATTTATTCAGGAAAAAGATATTAAATTCTACTGTTTGTTCAATTTGTGGAGAGCTCCCAGAGACAAGCTACCATGCCTTGAGTAGATGCATTAATGCTACTAATTTGTGGAAGTCTCAAAAGCCTGCTGGGAGCTCAAGACCAAATTTCAAATTTAATTGTAGATGGTGATTTTTTTTGCAATTCTGGATCTCCAAGACAAAGAGGTGATTGAGAGTATTATCATGATTTGTTGGAGCATTTGGCATTCCAACTGAAATCTACAAATTTGTGGCAAGCCCAAGTTCATGGATGATGGCAGAGTAAATAGAGCTCTTAATATGCTCAACAACTTTAAGTTGCTACATTCCCAAAGGAAAATATGCAGTCCAAGATCTTCGGCCAAATGGGTTCCTCCCCAAGGAGATGGAGTGAATATGAATGTGGATGCAGGCTGGAAAAGTAATGCTAATTGCTCAGGAGTTGGTGCGATAATTAGAGACAGTTCAGGCTATGTCTTAGCAGCCTTAACTAAGAAGATGCAAGGTGTTGTATCCCCTATAGTTGCTGAAGCTCTTGGCGTTAGACTAAAGTTTGCTTTGGAAACAGGTATTCCAGTTACCATCCTTGAAGGAGATTCAGTACAAATTCTGAGAGCTTTATCAGAAGATCAAACAGGCAATTGATGAATTCTCCCTTATTTTATAGAAGACTAAACAACTTTTGTTTCAATTTCCTAATATTTGTTTTAGCTCAATATATAGAGAAAGTAATATTGCTGCTCATAGGCTTGGGCCAATTTGCCTTTTGTATTCAGGATTTTGTGGTGTGGTTGGAGGAGACCCCTGCTATTGTTTTGGATGTTGTTCAGATTGATTCTGCTATAGTTAATACATAATGAATTTTTTTTCAAAAAAAAAAAAAAAAGAGTTATAAATTGAAACACCATTGCCATATATATCTTTGAAAGCTTCGTTCATTGTAGAGTGATTGTAGAAAAAATTTGATGATTGATTGCATGTGATCTTGAGAACATTAAATGGTTATTTGAATGATTAATTAGTGATTGTCCATCGTAATTAAAAAGGTTGTTTTAGTTGTTCGAAGATTGATCAAATCATAGAGTTCCTATTAAGGTGGAGAATATTAGGATTGACTTGAATTGTAATTGATGGAGTCTTTGATTAAGTTGAGTAGAAGACAATTTATAAGTAGAGTTATATTGAGTTTGTATGGCTGTGTTTGAATTGAATTACAGACTTTATCTTTCTACGTATAAGAAGTATAGTCATGGTTTCTTTTATTGTACTTTGATGTAAATACATATTGTGCAATGTTATGGGAATGAAAGAGTGAAGCTTGTGGGTGGACTTTGTGAAATTCTATTTGATTGTATGGAATATTCTTCTATTTTTAAGTGATTGTTAAATTAAAGGCAAACATTATACAATTGCTATGTTTTTAGAATCCTTGTAAAGTCATGTAAAAGCATCATAGAAAATTATACGCACTCATATTTAGTATCAATGAGCTTAAAGAGTTGTATTTCTAGCAAGACATATTAGTAGTGTTAATGAAAGATTTGACTAACACCAAATAATAATAAATTGAAGGAGATGTACTGAGCTAGAATCTGCTAAGTTGTTTAGTGACCTATGATTGTCTGTGTGCCTCATTTGAATATTTAGCATTTACTTTTAAAGAATGAACAATTATTAATAAAATTAATCAGTCTAATCCTCAAGCTGAAAAGTGGGATCACAAAGGTCTGCTTTCTTCTTTTTTTTGCCTCAAATGGCCTAACAAGTAGTAAGATTATTTACAGATTAATTGGAGCTTTAATGCTATTTTTAAAAGAGTTGGTAAAATATGATGGAGTGTAATGAATCAACAAAAAAAAAGGTCAAAGTAGTTGAGAAAACATGTAGTAAAGCTAATTAGAATAAGACTTACCAATGTGAAACTAGAAATAAATATTTTTTTTTTCTTACTGACACCATATTAGAGGTAATATTTGAAATCTTTGCACTGTCATAAAAGCGAACTTATTGGCAAGAGACACGTAGAACCCAGATCTTGAAGTTTCAAAGAAGAGTCACGAGTATAAAGTTTTGAAGTTTTATAATTAGAAAACCTTTCAATATTCTTTTTTTGAACTTTTTTTTTTTAATTAGCAGGGTCGGTCAACTTTGTACCCTATGGATTAAGGTTTATTTAATTTGATTATTAATACCAAGTGGCAACAATGTTATTATTTTTTCCATGTGTGAGTAGGTTTTCTTTTTTGTTATTTATTGAATCATATATCAGCATAATATGCGTCACCCATATTAATTTGGCCCAATAAGACGTAGTTCATATCATGTAGATATACCGACCTGTCATGTTCTGAACAAGTGAGACCAATCTGCCTAACCGAACACACAGCCTGAGCTTAGTCTGTCCTATCGACCAAATGAATGTTGCAGTCACAATAGAATCCAGATCGGTATTACTGACCATTATATATCGACCCTATGACAGACCAAATCTTCATTATCATGCGGTTAGAACAAGAGACTACAGATTGGCATACCGACCTGTAGTGATATTCGACTCTGAAACGAATGACGACGAAATGTCCGATCAAATAGGGATAGGGCGTGATCCATTGCGACAAGCTCAGGATTTACTCCTAATCCAACTCTGATAAAGTCAAATACTCTACCAGTTCAACTAGGAGATTAATAAGTCATCCTAATCCTATGAAGATCAGACCAAAGCCTACCAAGAATCAGATATGTTCTTCCAGCACAAGTTAGATTTTTTATTCTACAACAACACTATGACAAGGCCAAAGACCTTAAGCTTTCTCTGTAAAAAGACCCTAACCCCTAAGGAGAAGGTAAGAAAACTCTAAGTCATTCTCGACTGAGTTCAGTATTACATTGTTCTGAACTAACTTAGGTATCGGAGGGTCTTTGGCCGACACCACACCAATGTTCCTTATGATAACTTGTATTTTCCTATTTTTCCTCTTCTAGATAACCAACCTCCGGTGATTTCTCCAGCACTCCGACGAGTTCTCGATCAGCATCTTCTTTTTACCTCATCGTCTACTTATATTAGTTAAATCTTACACCAACACTATTTTATTTATTTATTTATTTATTTTTAAAGGAGTAGGTTTTCTAATAAGTAATAATGGCTTATTTTATGGTTGATGAATACTTTAATTAGTTGGATTCTGACATTTAATTAGATGCACAAAGTCACTTTCAAGGAATACAACTTGCATGTATGGTATGTATTATTAATTGTATTTTCTAACAGTTTAATTTGATTATTATTTTTATTTTTAGAGAAACGGTCCTTCAAAGTTGGAATATATTATTATTTCTTTATTTTGAAAAGTCTCTCCTATTGATGTGATTACCCTTCAAATTTTTTTTGAGTAAAGAAAATGCGTCTTTTCAAAAAACGTCTTTACTTCAAAAAAAAAATTTTTTTTTTTGCCAAACTTTCATCCATCTCCAAATAACTGGACTCGCAACTTCTCTTTTCAACCTTAATTGCTACACTCGAAGTAGTTTTAGTTCAACTTGAGCTGCTAGAACCTTCAATTGTTCTCTTTGAATCGATTTCTCAGGCAATTGAATCAATCCTTTTTGTAATGGCGTCTTTGGCGACCTCTTCGTGTCTGAATTTGTCTCAGCTTCAGTTAGGTTTTAAATGCATACAAGCTCCTTTGATTTTTATACAAACGCAAGTTCGGACCGTAAATCGTCGAGTGCGATTGCTCTTGCATGTTGCTTCTACTGCTGCTGGAAGTGCGGTGAGAGAGGGAGATGGAGAGGAGGAGAAAAAGAAGAGTTCAAGAGATTCTTGGATGCATTTGGAGATGATTTTTCTGGATGGTTTGGGGCGGAATCAGGAGGTTCGCAAGGGAGGCGAGGGCTTTGAAGGGACCCTTCACTTATAAAAAAAAAAAATTGAAGGGAAGGCTTCACTTACAAAAAAAAAAAAAATTAAAGGAAATGCGTCTTTTGAAAAAAAATGTCACCTTCACCGTCTACGTGACATTTGTTTGACGTGCTGATTGGGCGATAAATAGTAAAGTAGGACAAAATAGTCAATATTTGTATTTTGATGGTATTTGTAAAAAAATTTATTTTTAAAAGGTAATCATGTCAAAAGTCCGATTGTTCAATTGGTTGAAAAATTGAATAAGTAGAATTGAGGTCCAGATCTCGAGTTCGACGGTTTATTTATTTATCCATCCTTATTGGAAGGGTCAGTCCAAACACTTTTATCATACCAGAACTCAAAATGATTAATCTCACCTAAAAAACAAGAAAGTGCCAAAAAAAAACCGATAATAAAATATAAAAATAAAAAAACAAAACAAAAAGAAAAGTCTCTCCTATTAGATTTTTTTTTTTCTTCTTGATCAGTTGGTTCTAGCTGGCCGAGCGTAAACGTAGGCCTATGAAATAATTGTTTATTTGATGATCAGTTTTATGTAATGAAAGTATATAATTTTTTAATTCACTATTTTACCATTTCTTTTTCTTTAGAAAAGTAGTTTTAAGTCTAGATATGAGTAGCCAGCTTTATAATTGTTGGTCATTACTCACCCACCAACCTAGTGGACCCATTTATGCATCACATCAAGCTGTATTTTGGGCAACTATGTACAGATATTATATTTTTCAATACTTTCATTTTTCTGATTAAATTTATTGCATAAATATAATACAATATTCTTAACTTTACATTAAAGTTTGTTCGTATTCACGTCAATTAAAATATTAAGTATAATTAATACAATATCATTGCTGTAAAAATCCCTCAATTTCTATATATTAAATGAAATTGCATTATTTCATTGCTTTTACTTTTTTTTCTATTTTGTTTCTTTTATCTTTAATTTGTGAAAAGCCATTCAATTTACATGGGTTTGAAACACTACACAAAATAAATGCTACTAATTTACAAGACCACTTCAAATAATACACAAACGCTTGGTTAGGAGTATGAGGTAAGCAAAAAAAAAAAAAAAAAACTCCCCCAAATACATCAATTATTAATTTATACAAATATTACTGAAAGACATTAACTTGAACCTAGTTCTACACCACGACTACTAGAAACAAAAGCTTTGGCAGAAGCTTCGCCATCTCCCATGCAATCTTAAACATTTGCATTATCGTCAGAATCAAACAAGTGAGTTATACGGTCCTCAGAATCAAACAAGTGAGTTATACTAGTGCCTTCAGGAAATTTCCATTGTACTTTGTCTTCTAACGACGGTTTGAGTTCAGAAAGAAACTTTATGACGACTTTTGCTCTTTCTTCACAACTTTCAATTGGACCCTCACGGATTTCTTTAAAAATAGAATTTGGCAATTGAGTGAGAAAATAGTGCAACATATCAGCAAATAGTTCCTCGATATAATTATAAAGCTCATTGATTGAAGTGCACGCTCCATCCTTTATAAAGTCTCTTATTATTTTCAATTCTGATTTTGCATCCTCATCTGGGAATGTTTCACATACGCTTTCCAGATAGGAAATTGCATACTCCACTGAACCATTATCTAAATGTATTAAAACCTTCTTGTTCAAATCAATATCCCCACCAGTCCATAAAAGTTTTGCAAGCTCTCGTCTCCTTGAATCCTCCTTATTTCCAACATTTATTTTCTCATCAATATAGTAAATGATTTTGAAAGCTTCATCTACTGTATATCTTAGAGATTCAGTAAGAACTAATGGTATTGAAATAGCTACGACTTTTACAAGGATGACCATAGAGAAACAAGTCACCTTATACTCGTTTGAATAACTCTTCCCAATATTTTGGTACTTACTCAAGAGAGTACTTTCTAAGGATGGACGAGGCCTTGATAGCATTTGAACCATATAACTAAGGGAATCTCTTTTTGCATTCATCCACCCATTCATGTCTTTCACACAAATCTTTATCATCCATCCTAGCAACTCATCCCTGTTGTCAAAACCCACATCCTCAAACTCTTCTATCCATGAATCTATAGATACATCATCCTTGGTTTTGCGTAGAGGACGCAACAATTGTTTTAGAATCCATATCAAAGAACCAAATAGAAGTAAAGGAATTATCTCGACAGTGATAACAATGAATGCAAATATTAGTGTCAAACCAAACTTAAGTGTCAATCGAGACAAGACCATTATCGATGACTTAATTGACCTATTCTTCATGAAGGAAAATTGAATTTGGAAATTGTTATACTCAAACTCCAAGAAATTTCCAACAGTGTAATTATAATGTCTAACCAATGCGAACCATCGAAAGGCAATGGTTAAACTGCCCACTACAATTGCACCAATATGAGTTATAATTATCATCCACATTGACCATTTATAATCAGAAACTCCTTTACAAAACTCCTTATTACTAAAAATTAGTGATCGAATGGCAGCTTGAAATAGAACCAAAGAGCAAATTATGCAAATAACTCCAGTAGTTAAACCACAAAAGTCTCTACATGCTACTAATTGGGGATTGTACAAACAACTATATATGTACCAACGCTTTACTCGATACATAAAACTTGTTTCCCCCTTTGCGAAGAGATCTTTGTTTTTATTAGCAAGAATGCTTTTTATTCTGTTGATATCTAAAGTAGAAAACCACAACACAAACATTAACATTAACATGAAACACATGACTGTAATGTGTTCTACTTTAAATGAATAGATCACTCCTGTAGCCATTTGTACGCATATATTGACGACAATCGTAACAACTAGGATACTTAAGGCTGCAATGTTCGTGATACTTTCAGATCTTCCATTATTTGCAATTGAAGGCATAAGGAAACCAATACATATGCATACCATTGTGGTACCTGTGAGCTTAGAGAGTTGGTCTCTAGCACTAGGCATATGAGTTGTAAGATCAACGGGGAGCTTTGAAGCTATTCCAAGAAGAGTCAATGTAACAGAATTGAGTGAAAAGAATCGACAAGGAATATATCGAGTTTTTCGATGTAATCCAAACAACATATCACAAAGCATGAGTATAAGACATACCAATGAGACACCAGCAATATATAAGCCAATGATAGGCACTGGTGAAGAAGAGCCTTCTGTGTTTAAACAAGATGAATTTGCCATTTGCTAGGGTGAATACCTTCACAAAACTAGAATTTTAGAAATTCATGAAGATGTTTGAGTTGAACAAGAGTTTATGGATATATAGAATCAAGAAAACGAGTAGAACAAGGGCAAGACAGAGGAAGGTGCAACGGAAAGAGGAGCCCCGTGAAGATGTGTGCAATGGAAAGAGAAAAAGTAGGTGAATGGTACAAAATGGAAAGAGGAGCCCTGTGAAGATGTCCTTTTTTTATGTTTTAAAACTTGGGGACCGGCCATGAGAGATATTCATTTGATCATATCCAGCCTGTAATGAAAAAAGTTGTTCAAAACATTAATGATATTAATAATACAAAATGAAATCCATATCACATGTTTTTTTTTTTTGGTAATTCCCATATCAAATCTGACAACTTCAATAATTGAATTAAAAAATATCTATTTACGTTAAACAAACATTTTCTTTAATTTCTTGAAAGAATATGGGAAATGGGTGAAAAACTCTCTCACCCACTACTGGACCCATGTGGCCAAGTGTACACAAACAACAAAAGTTATTTTAATACTTTATAGTCAACATGAGGAAGGCTCCACCTTATTTCCTATACTTTAAAAAAGAAAAAGAAAAAGAAAAAGAAAACCATCTGTGACAACCAGTGGGCAAAAAGGGGGGCCATCCTTATTTCCTATATTCAACGCTCCACCGACTTCCATCTTTCTTTCCACCAACTTCATCTTTATTTCCAATACTCAATAAAATTATAAATGCAGAATAATATTATGACACTATGTCTAGATGTACCTAAATCAATAATACACTTACAGGTGAAACGGAAATGCATTATAATAATTATTGATTATACAGGTACATAATTTAAGTACAAGTTTATTTTTATTAATTTTAAAATATATTTTGTACAAAATATAGGTTGTGGCAAACCCATACCTCAGACCATCATCCCCACAGGACGACGTGTGGAATACTAGGGCGGGAGGCCTGACGTAGGCATCTCTAATCACCCTCAACCCGTGTGAGGCGGTTGAGACTCTATACGAGCCTTATACAAAACTAAAACATAATTTGTGCAATTCTACCATATAAGAAAACTCCAATCAAGATCTCCACCAACCAGAATGAATAACCATAAGATATTAACTGGCTGACAAAGTTTGAGTTCAATCCGACCATATATCACTAAGATCCAGCTCTTCAACAATGTTCATTTAGTCAACATAGTTAACATGCAAGCTATTTAGACAGATCTAAGTTCATATTCTAGATTGTCTAATACAAACAGCCCCACCAATTTTTCATTTAATGTTTAATTCGGATATATCAAGCTGCCAACAAAAATATTTAGTCACAAAATCAACCGTACAGATTGAATTATATTAAGAGACGAACCTTCTGTCCAAAAATCAGCTCAATCCAACAGTAGACCAAAAAGATCAGCCTCTTTGAAGAACATATCCCTAATCAGACGATTTCTCCTTTCATGTTGCAAATACTTGAACTCAAATGACTATACCACACACAATACTTGAACCATCAACATTTTAACCGTTGATAATGCAAAAAGATCAGTTGTGAACCATCTTATGAAATATCATATCCATCTAACGGTAGATTTTGGAGATCTATAAGTTTGATCTAAACTGCCTGAAAAATCCAGACTTTCCGACTAGCTTTGTTTGGGAGGTTATATCTCTCAGAAGAAAACCCCAATCAAGATCTTCACCAACCATAATGAATAACCATAAGATACGAACTGACTAACAAAAATTGAGCTCAATCTGACTATAGATCACCAAGATCCATCTCTTTGATGAAAATGTTGCTGAGACTTCCCTCCAAGCAACTTCCTCTCTCTTTCTCTTCTTATTTCCTTTCTTTTCTTTTTTTTATTTTCCCTCCACTCATCTCACTCTCTAGGACTTCCTTAGAGAAAATAAATTGAGCATGAGACATTTGTCCACTCTCATGCACCAACTTGACATGTGTTGGAGAAGAAAAATTGGTTATGGGCTAGATGAAAAGACTTTTGGGGTGTTACATCACACCCACCTTCGTCCTCGAAGTTTCAAAGTTAAGAAACTACCTAAGCCCATGAACTCGGCAAAGTGTTCCATCATGTAGTCCTCATGCTCTCAAGTCACCTGCTCCTCGCCATGGAATTGTCATCTCACCTTGACCATAGGAATTTCCCGGTTACGTAACCTCTATACCTTCCGGTCAAGAATCAGGACTGGTTTTTCATCATAAGTCTCATCCTGCCTCAGCTAGATGTGTCTCTAATCCAATACGTGGTCAAAATCACTCCTGTACACTCTCAACATTGACATAGGGAAGCCATTATGCATGGCTGCTAGCTGAGGTGGCAAGGCTAATCGGTAAGCGACGGGGCCAATTCGTTCTAAAACCTCGAACGACCAAATAAATCTCGAAGCAAGCTTGCCTTTTGAGGAGAGACCTTTAACAAAGCCTGGTTACCCACCTCGAACTCTACGGCCTTCCACTTAGCATTAACGTAACCCTTTTGTCTGTCTTGAGCTACCTTCATATTATGCTTGATCCGCTTAATCTTCTCTGTGTGTTCTTGCACAAACTCTAGTCTCATCACTGCAACATCCTCGACCTTCCCCCAACAGACCGAAACAACAGTATGTCTCCTCGGGATATTGGGTAATCCCATAACAAAGTCCATAGTGACATGCTCCTACTTCCACTAGGGGATGGCAAGTGGTTACATCTGCCCTCCAGGCCTCTGATGCTCAGCTTTAACTCTCTGACAGATCTCACACCTCTGAATAAACTGAGTTACCTCTCTCTTCATGTCGGGCCACCAATACATCATTTTCATATCATGATACATCTTGGTTCTGCCCGGATGAATAACATAATGAGATCTGTGAGCCTCTTGGAGCACACTTTATCTCAATTGTGGATCTGTCGGAACCCATAAACATCTCCTAAACCTCAAGGCACCATCAGATGACACGTGCCAATCAACATAATCGTTGTTCTCAACCCAAAACTTGTACATCACATAATCGACATATGATCTCTGCTGCTCAATCACCTCCTGGACCTATGCAGGTTGAGCCCTCATCTGAGCACATATCACAATCTGATCTGAAGGAGTAGCACGTATACTCATCATTGTAGCCGCCTCAAGTAATCAGTACTTATGAGACATCTGGTATGCTACTATAGTTGTCTCTACCTGCTTCCTGCTCAACGCATCAGCCACTACATTGACTTTACCATGGTGGTATTCCAATGTGAAATCATAGTCCTTCAGGAGTTCTAACCACCTTTTCTGCCTCATGTTCAATTCTTTCTGAGAGAACAAGTACTTGAGGCTTTTGTGGTCAGAATACAAAGTGAATCTCTCACTATAGAGATAATGCCTCCAAATCTTCAGAGCGAAAACCACTGCGGCCAGTTCTAAGTCATGAACATGATAGTTTTTCTCATGCACCTTCAACTGCCTCGATGCAAAAGCAATGACCATATCCTTCTGCATCAATACACAACCCAAGTCGATACGAGAGGCAGCAGTGTAGATACCCAACTCCTGATCAGGCTCTGGTAAAATTAACACTGGCGCATATGTTAATAATTTTTTCAGCTCTAAAAAGGCATTCTCACACTCATCAGTTCATACAAAAGGACACGTCTTTCTAGGTGAGCCTAGTCATAGGCGTAGCTATCTTGGAGAATCCCTGGATAAATCTCCTGAAGTAACCAGCTAACCCAAGAAAGCTTCTGATCTCGGTCACTGTGGTAGGTTTAGGCCAACTGATAATGGCTTCAACCTTGGAGGGATCCACTGAAATCTCTTTTGAACTCACCACATGACCTAAGAACTTCACCTCAGTGATCCAAAACTCGCACTTGCTCAACTTGGCATATAGCCTATGCTTTCTCAGAGTCTGCAATGTCACTCTAAGATGCTTCTCATGCTCAGTCTTAATCTTGGAATACACCAATATATCATCAATAAAAACGATGACAAACTTAACCAAGTACTGCCTGAAGGCTCTCTGCATTAGATCCATGAACATCGTCGGTGCATTACTCACACCAAATGGCATCACAAGAAACTCATAATGTCCATAGCGGGTCCTGAATGTTGTCTTAGGCACATCCTCCTCCCTAATCCTCAGCTGATGATACCCAGAGCTCAAGTCAATATTCGAGAAAAACCTCGCTTTTCTCAACTGATCAAACAAGTCATCAATCCTTGAAAGAGGATACTTTTTCTTGATGGTCACCCTGTTCAACTGACAATAGTCGATGCATAACCGCAAACTCTCATCTTTCTTTTCCACAAAAAAAACTGGAGCTCCCCAGGGTGACACACTCGGGCAAATAAAGCCCTCAGTCAACAACTCATCTAGTTGTTTCTGCAACTCTCGCAATTCGACTGGCACCATTCAGATAGGTTTCGTGTCAGGGACTAGTTCAATGATAAAATTGATCTCTCGTTTCGAGGGCAATCCCGGAATATCCATAGGGAACACATCTGGAAGGTCTCTAATAATGGCAATTTCCTCAAGTATCACCTCACTAGTCTCTTCATCATCAGGCACTAACCCAGCCAAAATCATTTTATCTCCATCAGTCACAAATCTACCCCTCGTGACTGTCTGGTCTGAAGCTCTACCCTATAGTATAAACACTGGGTGTCCAAGGATCTAGAAAGTGATTCTCTTCGCGAAACAGTCAACAACTGCATGATAAGCCGCAAGCCAATCCATCCCTAGAATCGCATCAAATTTTAGAAACTCAAGGACTCTAAAGTCCACAGGCATTTCAAAATCACCAATCCGAACCACACACTGGCTACAGATCATGCTCGGGTAAATCCTCTCCCCAGCTACAGTACTCACTACTACCATGTACTAGCTCTAATGGGAGTCAAATGCAAACTATCTGCCAGTGTTATTGGTGCTTTTAGATTAGGTTCAATAGCTGCCTTCGCTATCTCTCTGGCACTGGATTGCCGCACAAATCCCTGAGCCCTCGGAAGACTCAGACATTCTTATTTCTTATACCCAGCCTAATCACACTGATAGTAAATATACGAAGCCCTAGACGCAGATGACCCTATTTGGGATGCCCCTCACCCTGCTCACTCTCGGACCGTGCTCCCTTATAAAACTTCCTCTCCTTTTGCCATTTTCCCTTTCGTTTCATCACCACACCCTCAATAGGTATAGTTGTCGAACGGGGCACAGGTGCTGCTGTAACAGGATTCCATGCAGCATTCCTCATGGCTCTCATGCCACTGATAGAGGTTGTCGACGGCACTAACATTGTTTAACTCAACAAACTCGCCCTAAGTGCCTCAAATAGCCTAACCATCTGAGTGTTGATGTTAACCAACTCGGCTATTTGTACTCTCTGGGCTGCGATCTCTTGTCCTTGAGCTACAACTAGTGCTTCGAGCCTCCTAAGTCTCTCTTGATTCGCATTTTCCATGTGATCCATTGTTTGCATCCGCCTCTACCGTTCAGATATTCTAAGACATCAAATGAGGCAACTATCACATAAAAAGAATAACAAATGCCTATTATCATAACTATCTGTATCATATAATACACACAGAATATAAGATAGTAAAGCTTTTAGTTAGTCTTTCAAGCTTTTTAATCACCTAAAATTCTCACCCAATTCATAGGTCAAAGTCATCTAAGTCTATCACCTAGACCAAACATAGTAAAACATGGGCTCTGATACCAACTGTGGCGACCCCGCACCCCGAACGCCCGGCGTAGGCATCTCCAACCACCCTCAACCCGTGTGAGGCGGTTGAGGCCCTACGAGCCTTATACAAAACTAAAACATAACTTGTGCAATTCTACCATCTAAGATAATTATCAAGATGAAACCACAAATAATCCATACATAAAACCATAACCCATCAGTCAATCAAGATGGACATACATGTATAGGTCCAAAAACCATGGGTACCAAAAATCAACAGTCATATTGGCCACGTAGTCTAACTAACAAGAACTCAACTCACCAAATACTACCAATGTGATAAGTGATATAATTACATAGTCCAAAATAAGAATACATCATAATTAAAACAAAGTTCACCAAAAGCGCCTCCTAACTCACGTTGAGGCCTTAAACTCTACGTCGGCAAGGTCCTTAAGAAATGATTACTCTCTTTCCCTTATCCTGAACAAAAGAACCTGTAAAAGGGAAATGAGGATGAGCAAACGGTGCCCAGTGAATAGAATTCAGATATGCCATCAATACTCATCAATATAATCCATGTATGCATGCCAATATGCAGAATGATTGAAAACTCATAACATATAGATATCAAGCATTTATAATAAAGTTCGATGCAAGTAAAAGCCTTTTGTTTTAGATCCACATTCCACATTCATTGGGGTTACTAGTGCACGTTTATTTCACCGTGTCGTTCTCATCCCCAATCATATTCATTTGGGGTTACTAGTACACGTTTGTTTCACCGTTCCGGTCTCATCCCCAAATACTTCCTTTCTAAACCCTCTTATGGCAAAGTCAAGTCTTCCTTCTCGTATGCTAGCCTTGTTGTGTCCCTTGCGCAAGGGCATACAAAGGCGTAGCTTTTGTTAATCACTAAGTCATTTAGGTCCTTGTAGTACAAACTTAACTCTCTTCAGTGGCAAGACCTACTAGGCCATAGGGTTTTACACACATGCATCATTGAAACACTTAGAACACATTCATGCTTTCAAAACATATAAGATATAATTGATATGATGACATAAAAGATTTAAACATAAATGAAGTTTACTCAAAACCAAGCCAACGAGAGCGTTCTAACCACACAAGGTTACCAAACCGAATCAACCAAAATCAAGATCTTGAAATAATCATTGAAATCCAAAATATACATCAATTTCAATGTTCAGCCACATAGAAAATATAGATCATTTAATCAACCCACATATAAACGATAGGTCTATATTTCCTCTAATTTTAACATACAACACAAAAACACATGCCATAGGCCTCAAATGCCTAATTCCCACTCATAAATCACTCAATTCTTCAAAAATATTGATTTTCCATCCTTAGGCATAAACATGCCCAAATTGGGGAATTTGATCACAAGTAGGCCTAACTCATGACATGGTCACCACCACCTAATCAGTAGCATAATCAACCCTAATCATGCTCAATTAGACGTTAAATGCATCAATTCCATATTTCTAGGTGAAGAGCATTAAAAGCCCTAAAATATGGGAATTTCTATACTTAGGCCATATTGGCAATTTACACAAGGTCATTGATTTAGCAACAAAGATTCATCAACAATGCCCATTTAGTCAACATAGTTGACATGCAAGCTATTTAGAAAGGTCTAAGTTCATATTCTAGATTTAGGTATAATACAAACAACCCCACCAATTTTTCATTTAATGTTCTGTTCGGATGTATCAAGCTACCAACATAAATATTTAATCACAAAATCAACCGTACAGATTGAAGTATATTAAGAGACGAACTGGCTGACAAAGTTTGAGCTCAATCCGACCATATATCACCAAGATTCAGCTCTTTGATGAAAACGTTGCTGAGACTTCCCTCCTAGCAACTTCCTCTTTCTTTCTCTTCTACTTTCCTTTCTCTCCTTTTTTATTTCCTCCACTCACCTCACTTTCTAGGACTACCTTTGAGAAGAGAAATGGGGCATGGGACACTTTTCCACTCTCATGCACCAACTTGATATGTGTTGGAGAAGAGAAATGGCTTATGGGCTAAATGAAAAGACCTATGGGGTGTTAAATAGGCGGTCTAGAACCACCAATAATGAGGGAACATCCTCCCAAAAATCTCCCTAATTAATTGAACAAATAAGTAAGAGGTACAAAATGAGGGCCCAAAACACATCCACCCAATCCACCCTAGACTCTTGTAAAATGGTTAGCAACAGGATGGGCTATTGCCTAGCGAGTAAAATAGTTCGTGAATATAACAATTAATAAAGAAGACATCATAATCATACATCAAATATACACAACATAGCATCATAAACAGTGCAACATAGCTTAACAGGTAAGTATACATAACACTGTCTCGTAATGGCTCTGTGACCGTATATTGCCCTAGGCTCACGTGTAAATGTCCATCTTCAGGTAATCCTGGGGTTCACATTGTATGTCCATCTCTAGGGAAAACATCAATAATAGTGAGCACAATTGCACCGGTAAATAATTTATAGATCACAGACCACTTACGTTCCTAGGTGGTTCTTATTTTATGTATGATGACTATGCATGTGCGGGTTCGGTCTTTACTTATATTAGACAGGATTTGGTAGCGTCTGGTGATACTTATCAGGGTCAGCATTACTGCGTGCATTGTTAGGATGTCCAATATCACCTATACAAGCAGACAGCTTTAATGAGACCAACCAGATCAGTCCCCAGGTCGAGAGGTGGGAACACAAGATCTCACTTAAATACCAAGTCTTCTAGAGTAGCAAGTTGTCTTCCGTTTACTATTCAAAGTTACTGAGGACAAGACTAAGTCTGGTTTAGTCAAATTGACCGCTAATCTGGCGTTGTAACAGTATAATACATGAACTCCAAATGATGAAGTTCGGCTGAAAACTGGTTCAAAAAATTTTGTCTTCGTCAATGGATTTTTGAAATGATATAGATGAAGATCAACTAATCCAAGAGACTTAATGTATTTCAAAAGATCGCAAGTTCAAAAGCAGATAATAGAAGACTAACTTCCAAAAGTTTTTGCACAAGTGAAAACTGTTAATACTTTTTGAATGGATTTTAGTTTTCGTATTGATAGATCGATATCTTTGATCTGCTCTAAGGTAGCATATATATATATAAATAACAATGGCACAACAGACTTGGTGGTTTTGGCGCACAAAGTCATTTTAAAAACAACAAATACATTTTTTCCCAAAACAGATCGATTCAGCTCCATGTAATTTATAACGATAGCACATGAATCTTCTGATATTTCACAAAAGAGGAATATTCTGATAAAGTATTAGAATGTTCTGAAAAGATTCAAAAAGTTCTAAAAAGTTTTGCACATTTCTGAAAAAGTAATATGAAAAAGTGTAAGTATCAGAACAATGACAATGTTGAATTAGCGTCCTCATTGGTTAATCAGTGTCCTGACGCATAATGTCAACTTTGTCGTTTTATTCATTGAGGACGATCATGAACCATAAGCGCCCTGCTGAATTGTGAAGTGAGGGCGCTACTTAATCGTAAGCGTCTTAATTACTTTGACGATTAAAATGACTAAACTTCCTGAGGACGCTAATCCACAATTAAAGTCTTACCTTGTTTTAAAATACTTAAAATCATGAGGGCGCTACTAATGAGTAAGCGTCATGATATTTTAACTTGTAAAAACAATGAGTGCGCTAAACGACGATCAGCGTCCTAAAAGATAAAACATATAAAACTTTGAAAACAATTAGCGAGTTGATTCTGAATCAGCTTCCTGACAAATTCACAAGTTGACTAAAATGAGGCCGTTATTGATAAAGTGAGCTTCCTGATGAATAAGTACAATTCAACCTTGAACATTATCAGCGTCTTGACTCATCAAGTCCAGGAAGGCACTGCTAAGACATTAGCGTCCCGATAAGACGTATTAGCGTCTTGATGGACACTTAAAACAACTTGATAATTACGATTAAAATCTCGGTGTTTTCAGATCAAATCAAACATAGAAAATTTAATGCAAATGATCGAAAATCAACTCGACTAAATCATGCAGTCATGCATATTGCTGAATCATATGATAGTGAAGATTCTACAACCTAAACACAATCTAATCATACAATTATATATATTTTCAAGTGATCATGGTTTTTTAGTAAATCTTGATAACATGTCCACCATGCATCATTTATTCTGTAAAACCTTCAAGTAGGATTAGATATGCCATGTATGCAATATTATCATAAACAGAGTGTGGTTTGTAATCATCAAAATATCTTTCACATAAGGGACATATTTTTGTAAGGGACATAAGGATAATTGGTTCAGCATTCATTATCAAGCTCAGCAAGCACTTCACTACCTTATTCATTGCTTGATTCTATTGAGCCAATCACCTCTTAATTACCCTATTCTTCAAGTCTTGTGTCTCAACTTGTTACTGCAGAAACATGTCAAATTGTTAACACTCATCTGATGTGCACTCATGCAAAATCTGGTATTTTCAAGCCTAAGGTTTATACAGCCACTTTAATTCCACACATTGTGAATGAGGCCTTGAAGCATGATCATTGGAAGGCAGACATGAAAGCTGAATACTTTGCTTTAATGAAAAATGGTACATGGTCTCTTGTTTAATTACCACAAGGAAGAAAGGTCGTTGGTTGCAAATGAACTTCAAGGTGAAGGAAAATCTTGATGGCTCTTTGAACAAGTACAAGGCACGGCTTGTTGCCAAAGGGTTCAATCAAGTACCAAGTTTTGATTTCAATGAGACTTTCAGTCTAACGGTAAAGCCTACATTGGTTTGTGTTGTTCTCACTATTGCCTTATCTAAAAATTGATGTCTTCGTTAATTAGACATTAATAATGCTATTCTCAATGGTGATCTTCAAAAAGAAATCTATATGACTCAAGCACAAGGCTTTGAGGATCTTCATCATCCTAATCTTGTATGCAAACTTCACAAGTCTCTTCATGATTTGAAACAAGCCCCGAGAGCTTGGTTTGACAAGTTCAAGATTACCCTTATTTCTCTTGGTTTTACAAGTACAAAATCATATTAGTCTTTGTTTTTTAGAGTATCAACATCAAGTTCTATCTATTTTCTTGTCTATGTTGATGACATCACAGTCACCGAAAGTAATTCCATGGAGGTTCAGCAAATGATTTCTATGCTTCATAGCATTTTTGCTCTTAAAGATCTTGGTGACTTTGACTATTTCTTGGGGATTAGGCCTACACAACATGGCCTTCATTTGTCTCAGATATATCTCTGATTTGCTAAATCGAACTCAAATTGAGTTAGCTAATGCAATTCAAACTCCTATGCCTTCCAGCTCAAAACTCTCCTCCATGTGTAGTGATGATATGAGTGATCCTCAACTATATCGTAGTGTTGTTGGTGCACTACAGTATGTCAAAGTTACTAGACCTGAGATTTCATATTGTGTCAATAAAGTGTGTCAATTTATGCATCGGCCACTTGAGTCACATTGGAAGATTGTGAAGCGAATTCTTCGCTATCTTAGAGGCATTATAGACTTTGGAATTCACTTGAAACAATCACCCAATCTCAGTCTTACTCCGTATTGTGATGCAGATTGGACTTCGGATTCAGATGATAGGAAGTCGACCACTGGCTATTGTGTGTATCTTGGTTCGAACCTAATGTCTTGGTGTTCCAAGAAGCAGACCACAATATCTCGATCATCAACTGAGGCTGAATTTCGTAGCTTGGCAAACACAGTGGCTGAAGTTACTTGGATTACATCCTTGCTTGCTGAAATTTCTCATCCTCTGACCATTTTGTGTGACAATTTAAGTATGGTTCAACTTGCTGCTAATCCAATTCTCCATGCCAGGACCAAACATGTGGAGAAATATATTTATTTTGTAAGAGACAAAGTTCAACAAAGACTTAGTGATGTTAAGCATGTTCCTACTCAAGCTCAAATAGTAGATGTTCTAACAAAGCCAATTTCCAGTACCAAGTTCCCTTACTTACGTTCCAAACTAAGTGTTGAAGCTTCTCCCACACTTAATTTGCGGGGGGCCGTTAGGGTATAAGATTCCGCTGCTATGTGTTTGTGTCATATGGTTAGTTTAACTGTTATGAGTTAGTTAACTCAGTTTGTTATAAGTTACTTGGATTACATCCTTGCTTGCTGAGTTACATTATCCTATTTCTCATCCTCTGACCATTTTGTGTGACAATTTAAGTATGGTTCAACTTGTTGCTAATCCAATTCTCCATGCCAGGACCAAACATGTGGAGAAATATCTTTATTTTGTAAGAGACAAAGTTCAACAAAGACTTATTGATGTTAAGCATGTTCCTACTCAAGCTCAAATAGTAGATGTTCTAACAAAGCCAATTTCCAGTACCAAGTTCCCTTACGTTCCAAACTAAGTGTTGAAGCTTCTCCCACACTTAATTTGCGGAGGGCCGTTAGGGTATAAGATTCCGCTGCTATGTGTTTGTGTCATATGGTTAGTTTAACTGTTATGAGTTAGTTAACTCAGTTTGTTATAAGTCTAGTTAGTTAATTACTAATCTGTTTAGGAAACAGTTCACTCTCACTCTTGTATAAATACCTGTGTAACCATTATTAGAATACGATTGATAATCTTTTCTATTTTCTTTCTCTTTCTCTCATTCTGTTCTTGATAGCAGCTCATTGTTTCTTTCAAATCCTTTCAATTACTAATCGCATAGCTTTATCATAAAATTACATTTGATAAACTATGACGAGTTTTTAAAAATATGAATATGATAGTTTAGTCGTCAATTTCATACGTTATTATTTTTATTTTTATTTTATAAATATTAGTTAATAATAATTATCATATAAGTTCTTAAAATTTGGACAAAATTAGGTAACTCAGTTTTAAATAGGGTGGGTCAGATTTTGGGCAAAACATCTCAACCAAATTTAAAACCAAGCTAGGTCGGCACACCATATGTATGTCAATATAAGGTGTTGCCCAAATCTAGACTCGCCTTAACTCAATTTATTGTCAATCTAACTGAGATTAGAGTTGGCCATAGATACCCACCACACCATTACCAAGCCTTCTTGTGTATTCCATATATATTTCAAGCCTTCTTATAGATATTCCATGAGAATGCATGAAGAATATAAAGAAAATCAAAATTATAAAGAGATGATATCGCCCCTATCTATACATGTAAGTATGTATTTGTATATATACAATGCAAGGGTGTGCGCATTAAGAATATTTTATATTGAAAATGTGTGCATTAATAATATTCTAGTTTATTATTCTGATATAATTTTATTTTATTTGTTGTACTCGAAAAGTACAAAACGAATAAGTGTTGGTTTTGTTAATTTAAAATACTTTTTTTAAGGAGTTTTTTTTTTTTTTTTTTACCTGGAATGCAAAGCATTTCTGAAAAGAATGATTTATTTTGTAAATTTCACTTTTTAAATTAAATCACTAATCGTGTTGCCTTAAGAGCACGTTTTCAATTCTCTTCTACGGCCCAATATGGCTGGAGAGAGAGCGATCCCCATACATTGCAAGATAAAGGTTTATTTGATAATTTATTATCAGGAATTTAGAAGGGTTTAAGACATACGACAATAGCATCTAATTATGTTAGACCAATTAACATTAAGATCATATTATCATTCAGATTTTCATGTTGAATAATAACATCACCTCTTTACACTTGCAACAATACAATTTTCAAAGAACAAAAAAAAAAAAAAGTTAAATTCCAAAGTCTAAACCTGTCTTGGGTGTACAAAAATCCAAGTCAGTTACTGCAAAACAAATTCTCTCAGCAACACTTATCACAAATAAATAAACAAAATCTCCACAGATTAGAAAATCTTCAGAATAATGATAAAAAAACAAATTGCTTCTAAATTTAGCTCTTCAAGTTCTCTGAAAACCTTACCTACAGTGCCTCCTCAACTCCTCTTTGAAAATCAATACAAATAAAAAAATTTAAACCTCTGCAATCTAACAAAAAGAGAACACAAATACAGCCTTCACCATCGAAAATTCAACTGGTTAAAACCTTGTCTTCCGCTTGCGAGCTGTGTATTTTGTGTCTTGGGGTACGACATTCCCTTTTCTCCTCATCTGTTTCTTCTTCTTCAGCACCCATTCTCTTCCCCTCCCTTTCTTTGTAAGTTTCTGCTTCTTCCTTGGCCGATGCCTGTCGGAAATGGAGACCTGTAGAAGAAGCATTTGCATTGTTACCATACAGAGCAAAAAATAATAGATGGGTATCGAAACTTTTCATGATATTATGGGGCTAATCATGAACTAAGATGATACCCTTTGATCACATGAATAGGATGATGATTCTGATTATATAAACCCTTCTTTTTTTTTCTAAAAAAGAAAGAAGTTATCTGTCTATAACAGGATATGATCACATAAAAGATTATATGACATCCCTCCAGAATATAGCACAAGAGAAAGCTCAAATAATAAATAAATAAAGCAAATTCTATGAAGGATGCCTTCCAGTGGGAGCTCACCGTGTGATCTTCTTCTTCACTGCTGTGCTCATCATCAGAACAACTTTCTCCATCTTCACCTTTGCCATTTGGAACGGCTGTGCTTATTGATGGTGGGCCACAAGTGAGAACAAGGTATTCTTTCCTTCTCTTAGTACTGACAAGATATATGACTATTATTAGGCTGGTGAAATTTTTAAATTGACACATAAGAACATTAGATGTTGCAAGAGTGAACTTCTACATAGCTCCTAGCTTGACAAACATTCGCAATCACTAAAACCTGCTGAATTGGGCATGGTACCAACTCATAGGCCAAGCAATCTCAATGTGACCTGCCCTGCTTGTGACCTCAATTAGATAGACTCACTGAGCAAGGCCAGACCATGATGCATGGCCCAGCGTGCGAGACAGGAAGTCACTCAAAGCCACCTCAGCAAGAGACCCACAACACTTCATGATTTTATTAACCTATCAATTGAATTCAATTAATCATGAAATTTTGCAGGGTACTGTATAAGAACACTACTGAAGGTGATGACATTTTTTTTTTTCAAGGTTAAAGAGCTAATAATAACTACAAAAATAAATGTCAAACTTAGGTTTCCAGACAGGATTTTCATGGTTCTCCATTGTCATGCGTATGTCAAACCTCTAAAGTCCTGAAAGTGGCTCAACTTCAACAAGACTGAGCTTTCAGATTAAAAATCCACTTGAGTTGAAAGTTGAAACTGATTCCATTTAAAACTAGCATGACCATACACTTCATAGGTCTTTGGTCTTACATTTTGTTTATACTTTCTACAACCAGAGGTTTTTAAAATAAAATTATATTCGGTCAAGCATAGATGCATCGTGTTCAGGGATTGTCTAACTTGAAAAGTTGAAATTTGAGTATGTTGAGCTCTTTCCTCATTTGAATACTTTTCTCGTACTTTTGGCATATTCTGTGGGAAATTCTACATGAAAATCCCACATACTATTCTGCAGGAAATTCATGTAGCTGACCATCATGTTGTTGAAACAAGGCTTTGTTGAGTTAAGTTGAGTACATCAGGGTTGTCAAGGTAATGTCTAGGCGATTAGTTCCATCTAAGCAAAGGGGTGCCTAAGCATCACCTCATCAAGGCCTTTACTTGCAAATAATATTATTTTGAGGTCCCTAAGGAAATAATTAATTGACATAAACATATAAACCTTGCATATGTAATTACATACAAATTCCACACTATAGAAGTCAAGTTTTGTCTAAAACAAGATCAACTATATTGACACTTTTCAATCTTGCATCCAGTGTCCACATATTAAAAACCAAAAAAATATTAAAAAATATAACAAGTTGGCATATGGTAAATATATAACAGTTCAAAGAACTATGTTTGATGCAATGCTTACGAAAAAAAAAAAAATGCAGCAACATAACAATAATAAAATAGAAAACCAGAATTTGAAAAAAATAGGAAAAGAGAAAAAGATATAACTTGCATAATGGAACATAAGAAACAATATGAAATGCATTGACCCCCTCTTAAACTTTTAAAAAATCTCCAAAGCATCCAACGGCCTATCTTAAGTATGGCCTAGCGATAAATTAGTTGTTGCATAAGCATGGTCTTGACAACATTGGAATACATGTCATTATATCAACCATGTAGTTGGAAAAAGGATTTATAGAGTTGAATTGGGACCTGTGGTTATATTAAAAGTGGGTAAAGCTGAACCTAGATAAGTACCTCAGAAGGTATTATAAGTCTAGAATTCAACTTCACAACAGCCATAAAATAAGTATAGCATGGCTACGTAATTACTCATGTAGGTAGGACGGTGGGACTACCCATGCCCTCTTGAATTAGCTAGAAAATTTTAATACCAACAGAACACCCACAGTTAGAACTTAGAAGAAAGAAGAAGAGTTGAGTTATCGATAGATTGGATCATTTTTTTTTTTTTTGTTATTTAAATGGCACGTTGCTTTGCTTTACAATTAGATATAAAACAACATGTATATCACTTGGGTTGGTTTGAGTTTAATGGCTCGATTCAAAAGGATATGGGTAACTCACCGTTTACATTAAGTTATGGAACCGGGGTTTAAAGTGTAACAAATAAAATCACAAAGTGTTACAAGTCAATTACATAGTTGACTTTAAGTTGACATCCAATCTCACAAGTTGGGCCTACACATCATGATCCGACCTTGCTAAGTGGATCCACCCCAGGTCCAAGTCAAGCCTGATCAAGTTGAGAAGGTTTGGCAAATTGGTCAGGTCTTAGTTTAGTATGTTTGGTCATAGTATCACATAGATATTCCCCTTATGTTGAATGGAATATATGCTCCATTAGATAAGAAAAAGGCAATTGTCCACTCTTTTCAATTCAAGAAATGATATGTTCAAGAAGTACGATGGATAACCTTATTTAGCAAGAAGACCTTCAGTGAAACACCAGGTTTTTAATAGTCAACCACATGATTTTTCTCCATAATAATGAAAGGAAAACAAAATAACACTGTTTCAACGTTTGCTTCAACAAGTAGGACCCCAATAGGAATCATTGAAAACCTTCAAACAAAAGGGAAGAGCCACTGTTTCAACTCTTTTCATAACACTTCATATCATCTAACCAGGTTTGGGCATGGAACTTCTCTTCTAGACCCTAGGATGGTAGGACAAATGCCCTTGAATATGTAAGTATGTAATATGTACCGCTTACCACACAGTGAGAATCTAGCATCCCCAGATTGGTACGTAAGGATTAATTTGACTTATACAGCAGATGAATCCAAAGTAACGACTAACAAAAACATCCAAGGGAGAACATATGCCAAATAGCTCCATCAAATGTTATGCAAAATAACTTACTAGAGAGGGAAATATATTATCTTGATTATTTGCCTAATGTCAGCTTGATAATATCCCATACAAAGGAGTCACACAAGTGAAAGCATAGTTCAATTAAAGCCATGGCATACCACATACCTGTGGGGGTAGTCAACAACCACACCACCAGCAAATCCAGCACGCATGGCAAAACTCAAGATCAACTCACGTTGGGCCAAGCTTTCGGGGTATATTTGAAACACTGCTCTCGCTCCCCTTGCTAAGCATCTATATAATGATCCAAAAAATGCCCTGCAATAAGGTTGCGCCAATTTCAGTATACGTTGCAGGAGATATATTAACTAATAAAAATTATATCATGGTGCAAACGCATACTTCAATCTCAGTCTTGGCTCATGAGAGGATTTGTCAGCATTGCATAACCACTGTTTGAACCAACCGAAAAGAAAATCAAACTCAGATGCAAAAAAATATATGGGATATAAACAGCAAAAGATGCAGAGAACTACAATTAATGACACAATTTGAGGTGGCTACTTGTACTATTACAGCATATATATATAATTGACACTATTTTCCTACAAGGCTACATCACATAGACTGATGCAAGTGAGTCACCATTAACAATCATGGGATGGAAATGAACCTCGTGAAGTAGAACTTCTGAGTTCAAATCCTACCCCAAGAAAGCCACTCTCCTCAGAATTTCCAGTATGTGAGGATGGTGAGATCCGCAAACACAAAATAGCTCAAATACCCTTAAATCTGAAAAAGAGAGAGAGTGAGAGAGAAGAGAAAAAAAAAGGGGGGAAATGAAGACAACTGAATCCACCTGAACAGCAGAAATACTAATGGCACCATCAATAACTCCATTTCGCAGGCCTAATCCCTACAATATGAAGGAAACATTCAAAGATAGTAAATTATCAATAGTAAGTTGTATAATCTTGCTTGTAGACTTGTTCTTAAATCAAACAGGTATATTAGAAATTTAGAGAAAAAGAAAGGAAAATGGAATACCATCATGGTAATGGTAGCGCAACTCAGAATAGGGTTTTATTTCCATACAAGAGAAAGCACAAGGGCCTAACCACTTCAGAGGATGTTCGAACTTCAATTTATACATTACGGCATCAAGGTGCATTAAAAGAAAGTATTTTGTTCTCCTTTTCAGCCAACAAATTTCACTATAATCTTTCAAACCCATGTCTATTAAGTTCTTAGCTAAAAAATGTAGTTCTCTTGGTTCAAAAAAAGAAAAAAGCTACCACTAAAGGACTGATAAGGATGAATCAAGTTGTAATATTTAAGTTGAGAAACCAATAAAAAAAATAAATAAAAAAAGTGATAAGGCAAAATGAGTATAAACATTCAAAGGATACCTGACCCATGTCACCAAGCATAAGATCACCCTCCACTTCCCTCTCCAACGCAACATCTACAATGTACAAAAAATGAAAATATTAAAGAAAATCAATTAAATTTTTTCTGTTTTCAAATTTAAAGACAAGAAGTCACAAGGGGCAAGGTGCAGAAAGTAAAATTATTATATATTAACTAAAAGACTAAAAATGAAAGCCAACAACAAATATATTATATTAAGTGGTCCGACCCTTCCCTGTGACCTTGCATAAGCGGGAGGTTTGTGCAGTGTGCACCAGTGACCAGGCTGCCCTTTTTTTAAAAGTTTCTTTAATTAACTGTGCACCAATTCTATACAAAAATATCTAAGTAAAAAATATTATCAAAAGTGTGTGATAACAATGGCCAAATAATAATATAAGAAAAATTATATTACAAGTCATAACTATCCAAATTTAAAACTGAAATTTAGTATACATATAATATTATAATTATTAAAATTAAAATGTAAGTTGTAAAAAGAATCAATTGTAACATGTTCCAAGCAACCAAGTTAGTATTTATAAAAATGTATGAATCAAGAAAAATGGTATACGAAGCAAGGCATATGCCTAAGTGCCTTGCACCAAAACCCAAGTGCACTAAGGTGTGCTTACCTAGACCAATACCAAGACACATCTATTGTGTCATAAACATGGAATGAAAATTCCATGTAATTATCCAAATTTAATCGATTTTTCAATCATCAAATTATAAATTAAATGTAATTGAACTATTACAAAATTTCCAATTGAAGATAGGTAAATATCAAACATATTATTAGTAAAAGTCAAAAAATAATAATAATAATAATAACTTTTTTCTTTTCACGCACACACATATGCTAACTTCAACTTTTGTTAGAAGATATTCATAAAAAATCAAAGTATATGAGATTGAAGTACAATCTCACAAGCAATGGATAGAAACTAAAGAATCGCCAAAGGAAGAAGCAAAATAAAATTTACAAAACTCTAATTTAAGAAAAAAATGACATGTCATTTATAAACTACCTGTAATTAATCCATATATTCCCTATACAGGTTAACGTAAAAGTTACAATAGCTTGATACTCATGCAACATGCATCAAGTAATTTATAAAGCATATAAATCTACTTTAAAGCATTATATTTGATAAATTAATTTTAAGTATAAAATTATGTTTTTATACTTCTCTACAGTGTGAACTTTTTACAATAATTCTCCACGTTGAATTGGACTTACTCGAATTAATTCCAAATTTTAATAAACCCAAAGTTTGGGATGTATTCAAATTTTCGATCCTTAGCCATAGGCCCATTCGTAAGGCACGCCTTAAGAAATTTACTTCTAGAAAAACCAAAATTAAGAATTCACATACCAAGCATTGACTGTGAGATATCCAAGCCAATCCAGTGGTGTCCATTCTCAGATAGAGTTTCCCCGCTCAACCCTGATCCACAACCTATAAAAAAATAAAAAAAATAAAAAAAGGAGCGATAAAAGTTAGTTTCAAATTTCTTCACACATTCCATCATTAATTCATGGATAAAAGCTTTAAGCTTTTTTCAAAAGTGCAAATCTTACCTTGACACATGATATAAAAAATAAAAAATAAAAAAATAAAAGAAGAGAGAAACTAAGTCAACGTCATAATCAATATCTGCAATTTTGTTTGTCGAGAAAGTGTGAAAACCAAAACAAGGGTATATGGTAACTACATGAACTGAATTCTCACAATTACCACATTAAACTCTTCCCTAGTAATATGCCGAGCTTGACAATCCAACACAAATCCTTTTTTTCTCAATTTTTTACACCCTCTCCTCCCTCCCCTTTCTTTATTCCCATCAATTAAAACAACATTCTAAGAAGTTCTTCACCATACCCACACAAAAACATGACCAACTGGGAAAAATAGCAACACAATTGATCCCATTCGCATAAAAATTCATCCAATAACATTCCAAAACTAAAGAATAAACCTAGCAGAACGAGAAAAAAGGGGGAAATTTTCAATTTTTCTTCACCTATATCAAGCAGAAGTCGGGGAACTCCATCATCGGGCAAAGCAAGAAGCTCGAACGCTCGCTCTGAAAGCTTCGCCTACAAAGAAAATTAATTCATGACACACATCAATCATTAAACAATAACAAGCCAATGATGAACTAAACCCAAAAAAATCTCAAAAGAAGAGGATTTTTTGTAAAATCTTACTTGAATTTCGACGATTCGAGAAGAGGAAGTGTACTTGCGAGCTTCAGTGTCGTTGTAGAATATCTCTGGAGGTGCTTGAAACTCCGGTCTCGAAGACATCTCTCCCTCTCTTTCTCTCTGTTTCTACCAAGATTCTTAACTTTGTTAGAAAATACTGAAAAGGAAAAAAAAAAACCCTAAAAACCTAAATGTAGAAATCAAAGAGACGAAGGATTGAAATGAAGAGCGATTGTTAAGATTTTGAAGGGTTTTTATTATTTGTCCAATCTTTTTATTATTTTTTACTAGTGAACGGCACGCACGTGGACAACAATGATCTTCTTGTGGAGTTTTAAATATATAGTGAACTAGCTTACAAACCCATGCGATGCAAGGGCGCATATAAATTAATAAATTAATTATTAATAAAGAATAAATATTTTAATAATATATATAGCAAAGTAAGATTTAACTTTTTTATAATGATAAGATGCTTAAATTGAGTACTCAAAACTTAAATATTTAATATTTTAAATATCCAATTAATATATTGTAACCGATTAAATGCTTCTCCTAAAAATTTTAAATGCTTTTAGAACTAATAATAAAATATTTTAATAACTAAGATTTTTATGTAACTAATATTATAAATGGTTTTTTTTCTTTTTGAAAGCTATAAATGGTTTTTTAGTCTATTAATAGAAAATTTTGAATAGGAGTGTAATGGTTATACAATATCTTACAAAAACGTTAAGTTGCTGAGCACTAAAACTACATCAAACAATTTTAAAAAAGACAAATATTATTATTAATGATTTCAAAAAAATATTCTTATTAATAGAAAAGAAAATTTAAAAAAAGAACGAACTTAAGGACTTGAAAGCTGGAACAAACTGAAATAAAACAATGTGAAAAAATACGGAACTAAAAAAATAATTGATCTAAAAAATCTTTTTAAAATTAGACACAAAATATAACATTTTATGGATCAAACTCAAAAAGTAAACATTAAAAAGATATTATTCAAAATCTTAAGAAATTAAAGAGTGCTATTAAAAACTTCTAATAACTTTTCTAACAGGCTTTGGTGAATAAGATAAGACCGCAACTACTACCTTCTTCACATATAATTCTAAACTGATTAATAATGTTTAATGTAAATAGCTTTGAAAATATATCATGAATTCAAAATATATCATATCTTTGAAAATCCTAGATAAACATTAAGTAATTACAAATTCATCTTTGGAAAAATTCTTAAATCTACAAATACATAACAAGATAGCGATTAAATGATCTATAAAATACAAAATAGAACCTAAATCTTGCATTTTGATTGCAAGAGCCAGCATTCGATTCTTAATTAAGTGCCTCTTACCAATTCTACAAAGGATCCCAATTCTCACAACCTAGTGGTTGCATTAGTCTCAACGAACTAATGATATTTCTGGTATGATCAAGGTATGCTTTTTCTCATGAAATTTGAAGCAATTAAGCACAGATATGAGGATAAGTGAGCACAATGTGGCTATTTTCTACCACGTAGAGACAAACTGGCAGTAGGAAACATCTCAAAGTAATTGAGCTTTGGGAAGATCTATAATGATTAATGACATAATCTTTTAGCATCAATAAAACTTGAGAAGGCAGTTTCAAAATCTTGTGCATATTAGAGTCATCCACAACAGTTATTCACTAAGAGAAGCAAAGAAAATAAGATTACGAAGGTGAACAATCCTCAGACTAAGGAAAACATTGAAAAAAGAATTCCTTCATTATTCAAAGGAAATTCTTTTCTACATAAAAGATTTAGAAAAAAATTTCAAAAATATGGCAGAAAGAAAGAAACTCGAGTGCAATAGAAGAAAATGATGCAAATTCTTATAAATCCAAATCATCAAAGAGAAACTAAATCCAGGGAGCACAAAAAGAATGACATGCTAACATGCAAATTCAACCCGAAGAATTGACAATCACACACATAAATCATGTGCTAGAATATAAATGACCAAATCAAATAATATGGAATGAACAAAATATTAAGGAAAAATCTTTCACAACTCATCACCTATAGTGAATTGAATAGGGTTGGTTTAACAATTCCAAGAAATTAGGGGAATTGCCCATTATGGTGGTTCTATATAGATTCCTAGTTTTCATGAATATATATACCTATGAATTTGTAAAAGAAGTTTAAGTCTTTATTCTCATTTTCTCCATTATATTTGTATTGTGCTAATGCCTATACAATTCCAGAAAATCTTAGAATTGAAAAGTTGTGATGTGAATGCACGGCATTAAAATAATTCTATGAGTTCTATGTAAAAATTTGCTTCTATGTTGCTTGTTATATTTTGAGATTCAACTTGTTTGTAGACGTGGACCTATGTATAATCCATTTTTGGTTCGGCAGGAAAAAAAATAAAATAAAATCGAACACATAATCAAAAACAGGAAAACTGTTTGAATGATTTGAGGCAAAGTGCAGTAAGACAATTTCCAAATATAGAACTTTTTTGTGAATTTTTTGTCAAACAGGTCATCTTCAAAATCAAAGGGCAGAAAGACAACTTTGAACTACAAACTTAGTAAGATCCAACAGATTTTCTAGCATTTGCCACAAAAATTCAAAATTACAGTAAAAATAAAAAAGAAGAATCAACCATTGAACTAAAACCAACTTAATAAATCAACACCAGCTCAAAAAACAGCAATAGAAAAAAAGTAAGAACCAGAGAAAAGAAAACAAGATCGACAACGTTATCCCAAACAGAAAAACTGGTTGACTGATTTGAGTCAAAGTGCAGTAAGACTACGAAATACAGAAATCTTCAATGAAATATCTTGTCAAACAGGTGGTCTTCAAAATCAAAGTGCAGTAAGACAATTTCAAACCATAAACTTAGTTAGATCCAAAAGATTCGCTAGCATTTGGGACAAGAACTGAAGATTACAATAAAAATCAAAAGAACAATCAACCCTCAAACTAAAACCAACTTAATCCACCAAAACCCTCACAAAAACATCAATAAAGAAAAAAATTATTAGAAGCAGAGAAAAGAAAAGAAGATCAACAACAAATCATCAAGTCTAGAGAAAAGGTTTACTCGCAAGGATTTGGGTCGGAACTGGAACGGTTGAAGCGGTGGGTGCGTCCGTAAGGCAACAGCAGCCTTGGAAAGAGCGGAGAGACGGCACTGTTAATCTGTTGGAGTCGCGCGTTTTACCTCGATTAGAATAGATACCGATTTCAAAAGTTAGGGCAAGTTAGGGAATTTAATGCTGTAGAGCGTTTTACCATTGTTAGAATAGAAATAGATGGTGCAGGTGAAGTTCTTTGTAAGCTTAAAATCATAACTGAATAAATATTTGGCACATAAAAACAAATAACAATATCCCAAAATAACTTAATTGATCATTTAAACTAAACTTAATATTTAATTAATCTATAGCAGCCCATAAAATAGAATGCTCACAAAATAATTGATTAAGTACTAGTAAACTTATAAATTAGAAGCTTTTTTTTATTAACTCATAAATTAGAAGAATATAGATTAAAATTGAAACAAATAAAAGAATTAAAGCTAACGCACTTTATGAATTAACTAAACAAAACTAAAAAGAAATCAGATTGTACTTATAGTGCACATCAACACCAAACATAAATTGATATATGGACGGTAAATTCTTTTTTTTTTAATAAAGAAGAAGCGAGATTAGTAAATATATAAGTTGTGTTGCATCTGTTGAACCACAACGCGAAAAGCAAATTAATCACCCTTTCCCCTTCTCACCGCGTCCCCCACCACTTATTCCAGGATACTTGTAGGGCTTTGTTGCATCCAATGCCCTCAATAGTAGATTATGAACACAAAGACGGACTGCCCCTCGGGGGCCTCATCGTAGTTGCGCTCTTCATTGGTGTTAGAAATTCCTATTTAAAAGCCCTTTAATTTAGGAGAGATACATTCAAAGTCTAAAATATCCTTAATTATTTAATAACTCTGTATATATGTGTGAGAATTAAGAGTGTTCATCAATCCGAACAACCCGATCAACCTGATCAAATCGAACTTTTTGGGTTAGTTTGGATTAGATTAGATAAATTATTTGGGTTGGGTTGAGTTCTAAAATCTTTAATCCAATCAATTTGGGCTAGGTCACAGGTTTAGCCCATAAAAATCCGTGTAATCTGACCTGAACCGACTTATTCTATATATATATATATATATATATATATATATATATATATATATATATATATATATATATATATATATAAAGTTTTAAAATTTTATATATAAAATTTTAAGAAATATGTCATTTTTATTTAATGAACTAGTCTCATGTTATTTTTTTTAACTTTTTAATAAAATAAATAAATTTACATTAAACTTATGTTTATATTTAATGTTTTGTTAACAATCATTTGTTACTCTTTCTAATTTTTTAATAAAAAAGAAATTTACAATAAACCTATGTTTGTATTTAATATTTTTTTCAAGGCATTTAATTTTATTTTTTCTAACTTTTTAATTAAAAAAAAAATATTAGGCTCAAGTACAATCTCATCAACTCGACCCGACCCAACCCAAATCGAACTCGAACTATTTGGGTTAGATTGGGTTGGGGATTAATTAAGTTGGGTTGGGTTTCAAATTTACTAAGTTGAACTGTTTGAGTTAGATTAGATTTTAGCCCTAAACCGAACTAATCAATCAAACCCATGTACATCCGCTGAAAATTTTTAAATAAGAAAAAGAGGGGTATATTTGGGTTTAAGCCAAAAATGGCTTCACCATCAAAAGGTCTCGTATCTTTATTATATATATTATAGATTTTTATTTTGGTGAAAAGGCCTTTAGGTAGCGATTGGTTTCAATTCAAATACTATTTTCAATGTCACACACTGATAAAAAAAACGGAAAGGAGCGTGGGAAAACTTATTGGTAGACCAGTATTTAAAAATTGCTTCTAAATTTTCGTTAGGCCTTCTTCGGAAAAGCTTTTTTTCTTTTTTTTGAAAACAGTAAAGCTTCTGTTTAGAGCTTATAGCTTATGGTACAGAGTATTTCTAATACAACCATAAATTATGAAAAAATTAAATAACCCGTAGGATAAATAAAGATTGAATTAAAAAAAAAAATTTCAATGCAACTATCATCATTCATTATCAAGATGAGGTGGTAAAAAAATAAAAATAGAGATTGTCAACATAATCGTCTACATTTAGAGGGTCTGTTGGACAACCATTTATTGCTGACTCAGAAAATAATTTTTTTTTTACATAAAAATAAAAAGAGTTAAGAGTTTTTTAGCGTCAAAAAAACAAACCTCTTCTTGGGAAATTGGATTCACAACCACACAAACCCTACTCTCGCGTAGGATTTTTTTATTTTTTTATTTTTCTTAGTACTTTAATTTATATTAACAGTTATCTAATTTATAAAATAAAAAATAACAAAAACTACGAAACCTTCCACAAACCTTCCACAAAGAGCGTTTTTTTGAAAAATATAACAGTTATCTAACGTTTTTTTTATTTTTTAATTACTTTAATTTATATTAACAGTTATCCAATTTATAAAATAAAAAATAACAAAAACTAAAACTTTTCACAAAAGAGTGCGTTTTTGAAAAATATAACAGTTATGCACCGTGTTTTTATTTTTTATTTTTTTAATTATTTTAATTTATATTAACAGATTTCGAACCTTTTTAAATTTAGAATTATCATATTTTATTTTTTAACCCAAGTATCATATTTATTTAAAAGAATATAAAAACAAATAAGAATATAAAAAAAAAAAAAGAAATATATATATATAAATACTTAAAAAACATATAAACCAACCTACAAATCTATAACTATCATTAAAAAAAGGAAAATAAAATAAAATAAAAAAAGTATTTAACACCTCATTAAAATGAGTATTTTAAATGAAAGCATTAGAGAACATTTTTTAACTTGATTGTCTATCAAGTGATATTTTATGTTATGTCGGATGTAGCTCTCTTGATATTGATGACATGACATTTTTTAAAAGACAATCCACAAGAGCATTGGAGATGTTCTTTTACCTTATGGCTTGAAAAGCGATTATTACAAAGGTGTTTTCAAAAAAAGTTATTCCCAACCTGTTTGGGGAATTAAAAAAAAAAGTGAAACCTTTATTTTTAAAATTTAAAATTTAAAATTAATTATAAATTTTACTTTTTATTGGCTTTTTGTTATGTTTTGGATCTCTTCTTCAAAAAAATTCATTTTCTTTTTAAAAAATATCATTTTATTTATTCAAAGTTATAAATTACTTATTAATTTATGAATTAGTTTTTTAAAAAATTCTTAAATTTCATTAATGCAATTTATACACTATAGTGGGTTTGTTATTATTAGCTAATTAGTTGTTTACATGCATATTTCATTTGTCTAATTAGTAGATTAATGTGCATAATATATTATTAGGTAGAATAAATTATTATTTTGTTGTTTTTGTTTAATTGACAGTTCTTTCAAATGAGTATTTTATAAATATGTCTTTCTAAATCTCTTTACTAGGTGTATAAACGATATTTAATTAATTATTATTCTAATGTTATATCGTTGGATTAAGAATAACTTAAAAAAAATTCTATTATTAATGCTTAAAAATGAGTCCCAATCGAAAAATTAAATTTTTAATGAAATATAGTCTATAAGGAGGAGTATTCCATTTTTATTAATACTACATGATCAACATAAAATTTAAATCATTTAATAGTCATATTTCGCTAAAAAGAAATATAAATCTTAATATCTAATATCATGTCATATATCATGACAAATTCTACACTCTCCTCATATCATCATCATCATTGATCTGCCTTTTACCATATCGAGCAATATTTTTTATTTCTAGGTCTTCAAAAGGGACATAATCAGGTTGATGTCATGCGTATAAAATTGTGAATCTGCAATAGTCTCCTTTGGAATAAAATTATGAATAGTCATTAAAGTATTTATTATATCAATTTGATGTCTAATATCATAAGAAAACATATTCTAAAGAATGTGCCGTCTTCTTTCCACACTCTAAAGATTCGTTCAATAACATACCTTAATGAAGAGTGAATTTGGTTAAATTGCTCTTATGCATATTGAAGTAATTATCTACGTCTAAACTCGTCAAGATGTTATCTTTCTCTTTTAAAAAGAGTAAGATATCCCTTCATTTTTGGGTATCCAGCATCAACTAAATAGAATTCACCTGTAAAATTTGTTTTAAAAAAATAGATTATTAAAGTAATACAACTAATTAAATTAAAGATATTAGAAACCTATCATCACGAGGTAATGAAAAATTTAGTGATCTATCTTGAATAACATCTAAAAAATATATGAGTGTCATTAGCACTTTCTTTCAATCAGGTCTTATAAAATCAAAATCATAAACAACCATTATATTTTGTGTTGAATAGCCTTTCCTACTAATATATGAATTTTTTTTCAAATTCATATAAAGCTGCACGTTCATGTGTTTCATCAATAGCCTTAGTGTCGTCCTATCCACAAACTAATAAAATTAGTAAAATAATAATGTTAAATAAAAAATTAATAAACTTCAAAGGTTAATGTGTACGTACCTTAAAAAAACTCAAAATTTTGGATTTGTTGAAATGTAACGGTGTATACCATTACTTTAGCTCGTGAATGGTTTAATTCAATCAATAGTTATTTTTGTTGCAACTCTTAGTACATGATGAACATACTTATGCATAGTTTTACCAGGAATGTTAAAATTTCTCTTGGGTCATCTTGTTGCCAAGTCCGTGCTCGATTATCATAAGAAATTGTTAGGACCCCCTTCCCATACTCCACCATGAGCATCCTGACCGGTAGGAGTGACAATATAGGTCATGACACGATAACACGACTCGAAACATACACGAAATAAACGGTTTTGGGTTTTGCATAAACAGGTGCGGGTCAAAATAGGTTAAACCCAATTAGACACAATTAAATTTCAGGTCAAAATTCGATAGACCTCCTAAATCCGAAATTGACCCGTTTAACACGATTATATTTTGCGTTTAGACTTATGCTATGTGTGAAGACTTTTTAATATTTTATGTGATGCGTTGAGACTCTAACTTTATAATATTTTATTTGGTATTTACTATATAATTGTATAATTATGATTTTAAATTTTTTATTTATATGTTAATTTAGAATTTATATATGATAAATAGGTTAGAATGAACTTGTTTAAGCTTTAAGAGTTATAAACAAGTTAACATGTTTAACCCGTTTATTAAATGTGTTGGGTTTAGGTTTGCATATAATGACACGTTATTTAAACATGTCGTGTTTGAATTTGCAATATATTTCATTATACACGATTACGACCCCGATTACGACATGACAATACGAATTGCCACCCCTACTGACCGGCACAGAAGCCTAACCATCCGATCACCTATAGGACATGTAACAAGACCCCCGTAAAGCCTCAACCAGACTTTGACAGAGTCTCCTTTATAAATAAGTCATCTATCATATCTTCAACTTGATAAATAATATAATTCTACACAATACTATTATCCACCACTATCATAAGTCCATATCAAACATCATCCATATTATATCACCATTTTATATACACCACAAAATCAAACACATATCACAACCATCCAAGTCTGATAATATCTTTATCTAACATGATCTCCATACCAAAATCATCCACCCGACCTCCCAAGTCCTACTAGAAGGCTACTTAGCTCTTCCAGTTCGACGAGGAAAGAACTAAATCCCTCCTAGTTCGGATAGGATGAAGACGAAAACCTTCCTGATTCGACTAAAATGCTTCTGGGTATTCCTAGTTTGACTACAACCATACTACAAGGCCAAAGACCCAACTCTATAAAAACCCTGTCACCCCTAAGGGGGAAGGTTTGTTATTCTCTACATAGTTCATTTCCACTATTCTTCTACTCTGCTACGAGCTCTGAACTAACTTAGGCATCGGAGGGTCTTTTGCCGACACCGCACTGGTATTCCTCACGATAGCCTGTATTTATTCATTTCTTTCTCAGATCTACTTCCGATGACTTTTTTGACGTTCCAGCGAGTTCCAGATCAGCCTTTACTCTCCACTTTCAAAGGGAAATGTCAATAAAGTATATTTGAAAAGTGGGTTTCTAAAGTATTTTCTAAGAATTAATTAGTTCTTCAAATTGTGGTTGTGGTAACGGGAGAGTGACGTAACAGTACTCTTAAAAAGCACTCGAAAAGGTAATGTGTATCTTGAGGTGTAAAACAAAGAATTGTATGACCAGAACGAAAACCTACATGCCCCCAACAACATCATTTCACTTTATCCACTTTCTTCTTCTTTTTCTTCTTACTTAAACCCCCGACATCACCTCTAAAATCTCTCCAAATCTCTGCAAGTGCGAGAGCTATAGTAGAGCTCTACTAACTTCTTTAATCTTCGATCTTAATGGAAAATCTTGCCCATTAATGTACTTGGCAAGGAATATTATACTCTTGCATATAAATCTTAGGACACTCGTCACATCATTAAAATAAAGGTGGATAAGACGTGGTTTTTAATTATATTAATTACACGATTGCTTGAATATTGTATATTGATTTGCATTGTTTTATTTCATATCAATGACATGCATGCATATATGGGGTGTTGGATATATAAATGATGATATAATTAGATTCTATTCACTGGGCATCGTTGGCTCACCCCCTCTCACATTTTTCAGGTCCTTCAAGAGTGAATAAGGGTAAAGGTGTAGCTTATCAATGAGAACTGAAGCCTTGCCATAAGATCTCATTTTAATGTAGGTGGTTGTTATATGATATATATATATATATATATATATATGTATTTATTTATTTATTTATTTTGTTACTTTGGCCTATGTAATTATAAGTATTATCACCCCAGAATCCAGAGTTTGTCATAGTAAATCTCTCATGGTTGTTATCCGCTGGCTCGACAGATTTTCCACCATGGTCGGTCCTATAGACCAGGTCTCAGGTTGTATGCATGGTTGAGTAGATCGATATTCTATGTTCAGAATAGGTCGGTATGTCTACCTGGTTTGTATCACATCCTACTTGGCCGAGACTGACGCTGCTGACGTGCCTTATGCTCGGTATATGGTCCAACATTTACCCCTGGTCGTCATGACGTGTCATGACCGTTGTGCCTCGAAAACCCTGACAGCTTGACCACTTTTGCACATCCATTAAATAGTTGTTGTTGATTTTGCCTCGAGATTCGTACCCATTATTACGCCCTGCAAGACGTTCGCCTATAAATAGAGAACTTGCCATTTGTTTTTCATTCATCCACTGCGCTCTCAACAAATCGGTAGTCGTTTGCTCAGCATTTCTGGTCTTCCAATCTTGAGCAGTAACTCCTCACTCCCATATCTTTCTTTTAAATTTCTGCTAGGTAGTTTGTTAGTATAGTCTTTAGGTTATTTAGATGGCTTCCTCTACGGTAGATCTACCCACTGACCAGAATCCTTCTTTTCCCACCTCAAAGGAAGTTTCCTTCAAAGATCTCTTTTCTGAAGAAGAAGAAAAAGTTAGGGCTGACCCCCAAGTCAGAGGTGATGTCGCTGCTGAGTCCTCTGAGGAAGGAGATTCCGAGGAGGACTCTAAGGCCACTGAGCAAGATACCCCTGAGTAGGGTGAAGAGGTGCTCAACGTGCTGCCCCTCATAGTCGATAGGTCAAAAAGTGTGCTTGGTGCTACTGAGCCTAGCACTTCAGGTCGTCCTTCTGTGTCGATTAAGCCAATAGTCATTGGTTTAGGCAAAGTAGCCTATTCGGTTGACTACATTCCCTCAAAGATAAAAGAGCATCGTCTTGCTTAATTTAGGAAAGAGGTCGGCATACCCAGGGTGGTATATTAAGGGCACCTGCTTCAGGTGACCGACCTAGCCATCTTAGGAAATTGGAGGTTGCTCTGTACACCAACCTCTTCGAGGATGGGTTGACTCTACCCATGCAGGGGCCACTTTGTCTCCTTCTCAGCCTACTCCAAGTAGCTCCTGCTCAGTAAAATTTGAATGTATGGAGGGTTATCTTGAGTCGTCTCGTGTTCTGGAAGGAGAAGGGATGACCGGAGTTCGATTTTGACGACTCCAGCCTTGTATACCAACTAAAGTCTCACCTTAAATGTAGCGGGTGGTACTATGCTTCTACCTATCAAGGTGCGAGGAAAGCCAACCCTTAATTACAGAGAACCCCACTTCTAACAAGACGTGGAAAGGAACGTGGTTCTTCGCCTCGGGGGAATGGGCAGAGGAAGCTGGCGTACCGACTAGATTTGAGAAACCAGGTACCGAGCTTCCCTCCGTCCATTGGTTTTATTTCTAATTTTATTTTTGGTCGATATATTTTGTTCTGCATTAACTCATGTTTCTTGATTTGCTTGACAGGTACCTGGGATAAGCCGAGTGAGGAAGAAGGCTTTGATTTATCTTTGGTGGACTAAATCTACCAACTTCCCTACGAAGATCGGCAATACAAGGTTATTTTGAAGCCTGAGAGATTGCACGCGGCGGGCATCATTTCAGAGAAAAAAGTCTTCTCGGGCCGTAAGTGTTGCTTCCCTTTCTTTTATTTGTATCAGTTTATTTTTGTCTGCAAAATGTCGAGCTGATGTTGTTTTTAATGTATAGGTTTCGCTGCTCTTGGTTTTGCCGACTAGAAGTAAAAACAAAAGAAGAAAAAAAAGAAGAACCAAGAAGAAATGGCCCCAAAAAGTGCTGCTGCCGGTAGATATGCGGCCGACCAAGCCAAATTGAGGAACAAATCTACGGAGCGCGCCAGTGCTGTACAGGGGTCTGTTGCAAAGTCACCGAGCAACTCCCCAAAGAAGACCCTTGCTTCTAAGGGCAAGGCTCCTACTGTCCCTACTGAGCAGGTTGCCACACCTGCCAGGGAAACTCGGTCGGTTGGGGCTAAGTCCAAGGGCCCAGATTCGTCTGAGCAGGGGTCTACCAAGAAGTCTAGGCGAAGTGAGGCCGAGTGCCTGACCAACAAGGTCGGGAATGTCAATTTGAGGCTCGAATCATACGAGGTCGGCATCATCAATTGCGTCTCGTCCTTAATGAAGGACGAGCACGTATTTGAAAGCCTAGCTGATGCCTTCATGAAGTCCATTGAGGTAAGGTTTTAACCCTTTGGATTACTTATCTTTTCCTTGTTGTTTCTGAATTAGTTTTTGTTTTGTAGGCCGCTGTTCAAACTGTCTACAACCTCCGCCGCATCCAGGGTGATTATCGAAACTTTGAGGAGGCTGTAAAGGAGGCTCAGACCAACTGGGTCATCTATTAGTCGCAAGTTGTTGCTCGGGACACCGAACTTAAGAAAGCCCATGAGCAGTTGAAGTTGAAGGAAGTTGGGGCGGAATCTCTTCGTAACGAGTTGACGAGGTCCCGATTAGAATTCCATAACACCCTTGAGGCCAGGGTTGAAGAAGCCTACACAACTAAGGTGGACGAGGCCTGCATTCACGCTGTGACCCTTTACCGAGCCGACCTGGAAGAATACTTTGGCGACATGGTGGATTGGAAGGGCTTTGAGGCGTGGGCCAGCTCAAGGAACAGTGTACCGATCAAGCTGCTAGGGTTGCTGAAGAGTCAACCACCAAGCAAGATACCGTGGCCTCAGTGGCTAAGACTTTGTCTGAGCGGCCTCAGACCATAGATGATGAAGACAAGCCGGTCAGCCTGACCGAGATGCTGCACCGCTCTACTGCTCCGGATGCTTAGGATTCTACTCAACTTGTTCCCTTTTGTTTTGTTATTGGCCTGCGCGCCCCTTGTAGTTTGTTTATAAAGCTTAAATGGAGCAAATTAAAGCATGAAAACCATATTGACATAATTTGTGGAAGAAATAAACGAGAGTTGGCTTATTATATGGAACATGGGTGCATGAGACATATCTCTTCTCTTTAACGTAAGAAACAAAAAAAGGGTGTTGGATAATAAGTGATGCATGGAAAAAGAAGAAAAGGAAAGAAAAGAAAAGAAAGAAGGAGAGAAAGGAGAAGAAGGAGAACGAAGGAAGAAGAAACGTGTTTTGCAGAAAATTCGAGGTTTCGGTGAGTTATTTTCACTTTTTTTTGTTGCAAAATTGATCTTTAAGTAACGTTTGACGTTTCTATCAGTATAATTTTTACTATAAGAGGCGTTTTATTGGTTTCTAAAAATGGGGCTTTGACCCACTTAGATTGGAAATATGTAGAAATGACAGAGTATCACTCCTACAGTAGTGTAGACCTCGAATATGTAACTTGTTCATGTCAATTAGTAGTATTGGTATCGATACAGCTATCGAAAGCCAAATTTGCCACTAGAGGCCTTTGGAACCTAGTGAAACCCTAATGAAAATACGGTTTGAGACCATAGAATCATAAATGGATCAATTCTGAATATTTCGATACCAAGATCATGATTTTTGGATATCGACTGATATTTTTAGTATGCGCTAAATAGTTCCAGTAAATACGTTGGACTTGAAGACTTGTGGAGATATGGCCAAAAAACCTATTTCTAATGTTTTTTACTTTGAAAATATTTTAGAGGGTGGTAGAAATTATTTAGACTAACCATCACGTGTATGTAAGATTGAAATAAAATTATAGGAATTTTTTGAATGAATTAGAAAGTTAGAAATTGATATAAAATGAAAGGAATGAATATTAATATGAATTAAATAATATATGTAGGTTTTAGTAAAGGAATCTAGTGCAATTGGTGCGGTGGAAAATTATTCTTGGCAATTGTTGTAAGTAGAATTCTATTATATTTTAATTTATATCATCATATGATTTATATGCAGATGCTTGTTCATACACATGTATGCTTGTGGCATGAAGAAAGGCAGAGACCTTCTGTATGGACTACTAAGTCTATTGGAGCTAGACTTTTGGATATAATCGAGTAAGTTGAGTTTACTCCCAATAAGAATAATCGGGTCTAGTGATCCTAGTTAGATTTAATGGTCTATATAGAGATCTACTCAGTTGGAAAGTGTGACATAGTTCAAGTATTAAATTCCGAGGAAAGCTAGTTAGGTTCTACAAGAGAATGTTTTCTCGAAGTTAGAGTACGGTATACATTTGCTCTTGAGAATGCTAGTTGGTAAGTACTGGATAGTACGAAGAACAAGTCCATGAGTACTCTTGGCTAAATTATTCAAGTAAGGTTGTAATGTGACTTTAGGCTACAAAATTAGTACCTATTGACTATATGTATTCATATATGTCTTGGGAAAATTAGTTACAAACTTGAATAAGGCTGAAATAGTGTGTGTTGTATATGGAATGATTTGCATTGTATATTGAATGTGGGTATATTATTGATTTGGCATAGCATACTCATGCATACATGATGATGTAGATGTGTAGATGATGATATATATATGGATTATGTTCACTGGGCGCTGTTAGCTCACCTTGTTTCCCATTTCAGGAGTAAGGAGCTTAGTGTCTTGCCAAGAAGAGGAAGTTGATGTATGTGGATGTGTAAATATATATATACATATGTATTTAGTATTTGAAAACTATGTATGTATGGTATCACCCCACATTTGTTGTATGTATAGATGAAGTTTATGTGATATGAATGATTTAACAATTATCCAGCTAAAACCCTATTTTCCTAGCTCTCAATCTAGCCATGAAAATCATGCAAATCTCACTTATGTTGCACAACTTGAAGAGATGAATTCAAATATGTCAGTTTTAAACCCAAAAACCATGATTCTTACCTTAGATTTGGCTCTCCAAGCTTAATCTTTCTCTTCCTCTTTGTTGCTCTAGGTTTCTCCAAATTCAGCCAGCTCAAAATGAGCTAGAAATATCGAGACAGGTGTTTAATATGCATGCAAACCGCCTCACCATCCTTAAAAAAAAGCCAGGCCCACTGAGGAATGCAGTTCTTCCCTTGGGAAGCGCGCTTCTTGCCTTCCCAAAAAACATATTTTTGGAAATCCCGTGAGGAGCATGCTTCTCCTTTACCAGGAGCGCGCTTCTCCCTTAATGAGCGTGTTTCTCTGAACTTTCCTGAAAATAGTGCTTTCAGGTTTTCCATAGGAGTGCACTTCTCCTCTTAGGGAACGCGCTTCTTGCACTCAAATCCGAAATCTTCACTAAGTGTTGGGCATTTAATGATACAACTAGCCTCCTAAGGTACCAATAGTCGTACAATACTTGTATTTTCTCTATTTTAAGTTCATGTACATATGTATACGCATATAATATATGCCTGATAATATGTATTAGTCAACGTACAAGTTTGACTCGTACATATGGGGTGTTATAGTAGGCATGTGCCACGTGTCGTCTCACAATTGGTCGAGGTGGGCTGTATGAGCTCATCTATTCCGGAAAGGTCGAATCGGGTAAACTCTTTCTTCCTAGTTCATCTTGGACAAGGAGTCCTACTCTGTCCCTGTGTCGAAATCCGCGTTCGATATGTATATCTACTCCAGATTCTTGGGATGTGGCGTGTTGAAAATGACTCTCTTACCCTTTACACTGTTATCTGGATTGGTCAGCTCGGCTCGTGACAAAGCGCGCCAAACTGAGCGAAGTTGTCACTAATAGCCCATTTTCAGGTTTTCCGTAAAACTCTCTCGCCAGTTCGGCTCGGCCAACTCTTGTTGGTTGAGTCGAGTTCAGGCTATCCGAGCTGAGCTGTTGATCGAATCACTTAATTCGTACGCGATTCTTGTTCCGCCACCTCAACTCTCTAGCTCTTACGTGTAGTCTTGGTAAGTTCTAAAGATGTCAGGCTAGCTAATACAAATTTGAGGTGAGCTCATGCCTGTCAATATTTAAATGTGAAATTGGATGGTGCTAAAAAAAAATAAAAATGTGCAATTGGAAGTCATATATTAACCTTGAAACATGCAAATATATAAATATATCAAGAGTTAAATCATGTTGTTATACATAAATTTTTTATTGTTCTTTGCATCCCTATGCAATTACTTTTAAGGAGTTGGTGAACATGGCTTGCATGCAATTGTTTATTGCTCATCTATTAAGCAATGGGATATGTGATTGGGAGCACTAAGCCTCCATATTTGACCAAATTATGAAAATATGGATTTGATTACCATATAATTAAGCCCTTTTGAATACTTGATCTTTTTTGGTACTAAAGTAAAATGTAAAGGAAAAAATCTGTATTATTTTTTTTTTCTAAAAAGAAAAATTTCTCAAATTCTCAATAATTAATATTCAAGAAGATTTCTCTCGTTTTTAATTATTTGATTGCATATAAGAAAATAATTATCCTTATTTATCTCGAATACTAGGAGAAAGAAAATAACTTTATTGAAAATAAACATGAGTATAAATAACAACACATATATTGAAAGAGAATTCTCTAACCTTAAAATATGGGTAGAAAAATATGTAGGCCCAAGAAAATAATTTTTTTTAGAAAATTTTAACAATTAAACACCCAACTTTTTATTTTTTTTAATAAATTTATTATTTAAAAAAAATAGTAATTTTTCAGCAACAAATCGTGTCCTCTTGCTTACTTTTATATATATATATATATTTTATTTTTTTTTATTTTTTAGTTGGCAAAAGGGGTAAGTTAAAAAAGAGTGTGGTCCTAATTTTGCAAAAAAAAATATAGAATGAGAAGCCTTTACATGTCATATTTCATGAGTGGAAGACACTTGTAATATGTAGTAGTTGTTAGTTTTGGCTTTATTAAAGTTGACGCCCTTTCCCTCGTTCACTTACTCACTAATGCATTAAATCTATTTTACAAAGAGCCATCTTTGAGATAGTAATGGTGTCACACCCCGCCTGAACACTCATAAACCGGCAGAACACTCACAAACCGGGCGTGACTGTATTATAACAATAACCGAGCGCGCAGCAACAATGTACAAGTCTGATTTCATTAATTTCAGAATATATTTTTGTACATAAAATAGTAAAGGGAACATCTTTCCAAAATCCCCAATGCATAAACAAAGGGTTATAAAATGTGGGCTCAAAAACCTCCACCCAGTCCACCCTAATCTCCTGAGAAAAATTTGATAACAACGGGGTGAGCTATTGACCAGTGGGCAAAATAGTTCATGAATATAACAATTAATAAAAGAAACTTCACAATCAAATATCACATAAACACATCATAGCATCACAATCAATACATGTATGTATGCATGACATCGTCTCGTAATGATTCCATGATTATACATCGCCCGAGTTCACGTACATATGTCTCTCTCCAGGTGTAGTTGGGTTCTCATTGTACGTCCTTCCTCAGGAACGATGCCCTGGATTCACGTATAGATGTTCATCCCCAAGTAAACCTGAGTTCTCATTGTACGTCCCTCTCCAGAGAAATATCAATACTAGTGAGCATTGCTTCTAACTATTTTGTGGATCATAAACCACTTACGTACCTAGGTGGTGTTTATGTAATACCCTAGGATTGCATGAAAGAAAAAAAAAAAATTGAACTTCGGGCAATGTCCGAACCTTCAGGTAGCCCGCCTGAAGGTTGGGGCATCATTTTTTCTATAAAAAAAGTGTCACGACGCCCCTGACGTAGGCTGACGTCATGACCGGCACAGCGAGATGATAAAAAAAGTGGTTAAGGACTCTTGAGACGATTAAGGCATGGGATTACTTACAGAAACTATTTTATGAGGGCTTCTATCATCATGCTGGCATTCATATAAGGCATAAGAAAGTTTATCTTGTTACAATGTAGTGACATGCCTAACCATAAATACAATCATGAAGTAGTATAGTTTATTTTTGAAATGATCACTAAGGATATTCTGAGAAGGATAAGGATCTAGAATAAATTGTGGGATCCTATACGGCAGGTTTGATAATTGTTGGGTTATAAATATATGCGCAAGTTGTGAGGCAACCTATAAATTTTGGGATAGCCAAAGCTGTGGTGAAATTGTTAATCCAAGCAATATTCGTGCGATAGCTTGCACTGTCGTTAGAAGCTGAATTATCAACACCAGTGTTAGGTAAAAGGAGGAATAAAGTAATGTAAGGAACTGTTGGGGCACTAATATGAAATTGAAGATCAGTGAAACATTGAGTAAGGTTGAATTTTGGCAGTATTCATGACTCTAATTTTGTTAGTACCTAACCCAATAAGAATGGGAAAAAGGGAAGTGATGTTAACGAATTATGAAAACCAAAAGTGGTTTCCATTGCCTGAGCAGGAGTCACAGACTGAGTAAATTGTATCTCGACCTATGATTGCTTAATAAAAAAAAAAATACACTGGATGTGTTAATTTCAAGTTAGTCGATATGGAATGCCCCAATAATTTTTATCAATGTGACTCCAACAGATTTGAGAGAATAAATTACAGTAAATACAAGACCAGATCCAAAGAGTAGTAAGACGTTGATAACATGTATGATCAACATTTTGTTATTGTGTATATTCTGATGTCCTGTTGGATCTACCTGGTCCTTTATCTCTGGTGAGATAGTAGACAGATTGGATTATCTTATGTTAACATAATGCATCATTGTGAGTATGTCGACAGGAGAAAGAATCAACCTTGATATGGTTAACAAATAATATGTGAAATAAATATGAGGGTCATCAAGTAATTATGGACTTTAGAATATGACATTGTTGGAATTGGATGCTTTGTTGGGTATGATTGGCTGGTCACCTCTCATGCCAAGTGGACCATCTCTCCGAAAAGAAGTAATATTCTGAATAAGTGAAAAATTCTCATTTTGAATCTCGAGAAATTTATACCTTCAAAAAATTGTCTCTCTAAGATAAGCTAGTTATTGACGAGGACATGAAGCATATGGCTAGTACAAAGCCATGTAGAGTAACGTACTAAGGCCTTAACATTCATGTGGTGAGCTGGTATATTGGAGTATTCTCTGATGAAGTATTAAAATTGCTACCTGCACAGGAGCTTGATAGCAGATAAAACTGATGCTAGTATAATATGTATCTCCATATTCTTCATATAACAAGTACTTGAGGAATTGTGAGGACTTCTGGTGTAGGGAAATGTGTTAATGAGCAAAAGATTTATTATCTTTGATATGCCACCTTGAAGAGCATTTGTGATAAGATGGAAAGAAGGTATAGTGAAATATGTTTAAGTATCAATTATTGTTAATTGAGCAGGGTAACAATAAAGAATGAATATCATTTACCATGGATAGATGGTGGAATTCGATTAACTAAATGGTGCCAACTTTTCTTTAAGATCATTTTGAGATCTAAGCACCATCAGTTAAGACTTCGAGAAAAGATATGGATTTTATGAAATTTTGGTAACCTTGATTTATGTGTCAATCACGTTTATAGGATTGATGCAGTGGGTATATGAACCATATATAGTCTTCGATGATGATTCCCAAGAAAAATGAGAGGAGCACGAATTGCACCTCGAAAGTATTTTGTAGTCACTGGGAGAGCACCGATTGAGTGACAAGCTCGGTGAATATGAGGTGTGAATATAATTGAGATGAGACTTTGTGAATCACATGACTAGTTTAAATCGTATCTTTAAGGATGCAGGGAAGGTCAAAGTGATCATAGAACTGTTAACTAATGTAAATGATGGAAAAGAAGTTCTCTGGTATTAGTTGTACGTTATAGAAAGTGCGTGGAAATATCCTTGAAGCTATCTGTTCCACTCACGAAACTAAACCAGATGAATGTTATATAAAGTGTGGACCATTGTGCATGAGAAAGCTCTCATATAAATGGTGTTACTCGTTTCAGAACCTGGAAGTAATTGTGATTGATGAATATCACGTCCAGATCTGGATTTTGCATTGATACAAAAGGATAAGTTAATTACTTGTGCCTTCACATATTTGGTAGTGCACGAGAATAACTATCCTGAGGGTGAATAAAAATTTGTTGGTAGTTATTTTGAATTGATGAGAGCATTGCCTCTATAATAAAAAGGTCACATTATCTTCAGTTTTTTTGTTAGAGTCTGAAGTAAGTATGTGAATGGAAAAAAAAAATTTTGAATATGAGGTACTAAATGTGGCAAGAATTCCCGAAGGATTTGATTTTATATTGCATTATTATCCTGGGAAAGGCCAATATGTTGCTTAGGCATTGAGCAGGAAACAGGCTGAAACTGAAGTAGTATCTATCGGTTGGTCAAAACCCCAATTTGTCAAAATACCGTAAAACGGCTCCTACAGTCAAAATTAGGCCGCTAGAACGGTTACCGCTAGCTTAAATAGTAATTTCACGAAGAAAGGGAGTGAAAATTGCTTACCGTGAGTCCGGATTTCACCCGAATCCCGCTATCTCCCTTTTCTCTCTTCTCCTTCTTCTCTCGGTTCTTCTGGACGTTTCTCTCTGTTTTTCATTCAGCAATCGGTTTTGTTTATTTTTTTTTTTTATTTTTTTCTTAATGAACAGTAACTTACTATTTACTACTATTCGTGATACTATTTGATGAACAGTATCTTACTATGCAAGTACTGTTCATTATATCTTTTTATTTGTTTTTCGTCGTACCCTCAATCACATACACGTATTTTGACTCCTACGTATAAAATACGTGTCTTATCAAACGTATAGTTAGCTCTTACATATAAAATACGTGTATTATCACGCGTATAAGTAGCTCATACGTATTAAATACGTATATTATCAAATGTATATTGAGCTCCAATGTATACCATACGTGTATTATATGTGTATTATACATCTCGATATACGTGTACGTCATTTACTTAAATTTACGGGGTGTTACAATCTCCCCAACTTAAGGAATTTCGTCCTCGAAATTTAGAAAGGACGATTCCTCACGTGATACTCAATCCCAGAAAACTGCTCCCGCATTTTATATTCCGCTTCCATGTTTGCTCTTCTTGATACGTGGTATCCTCCCCAACTTAGAGTTGAGTTATATCCTGGAATCTGACGAATATTTCCTCAACATCAATATATAGCAAATCGTATGGACACCTAGCAACCGTGATAGTAGAGCAAATCGGTAAGCCTATGGACCTATCCTATCAAGGATCTCTAATGGTCCAACAAATCGCGGTGCGAACTTTCTGTTCATCCCAACTCTCATTTTGGCCTTTCTGTGGGAAGACCCTTAACAAAACTGAGTCAGCCACAATACACTTCAAGGCCTATATACCAACCCTGGGTATGTAATCATATCTTGTGGTACCAATAACCATAAACAAGTTGAAGATCTATAGGGCTTCTTCTCAAACCTTTAGAGTGCCATCATTATGCTCTTAGAATAGCTCGTTATACACATACGTTTACACACATAAAATATTCCTTCCAACTTCCACCACAATTCAAGTATACCAGACCCGAGCATGCTCGCAAGCATCAAAGTCACTCTCTCAGTCTGTCAGCCAGTCTGAGAATACAATATCACACTGAGAAGGAGATGAGTACCAAATCGAGTCTGCCTCATATATCAGATCTCGACACAATCTTCGGATCTTAATCCGACATAACAATATTGAGTACTCCCATAAAATCTCCATATCTCACACATATACAATCTGCTCAGTCTATTAATAGAATTCTGGTGTTCCTTGGAAGAATACGCAGACTTATCAGTCCACTAATGGTTATCCAACTGGTGTTCATTTAACACACTCGATATTACCAAGTTCATAATCTTTCATACTGACTCACCTCATCATAATTTTTACTATCTGAATATGAGTAGCAATTAGCTGACACGTAACTAACTTGCTTTATCATTTTTCAGAGACTTAATCATTCTCTAAGATGGTCTCCACTCAGAGTAGCAAATTCTTTATTCCATCTACTATCATATTGCCAGTTAAGATAGGAGAGTCTCTTCTCCTGAAAGTTTTCATAACTTTCACATATCTTTTCATTTCATCTGGCTTATCATTGAGACCTTATATTTAGTTTATTTTATTTGTTTTACTTCCGTCTCAACTATATCTGTTTGTACAGAAGTACGCACACCATTAGCATCCACATCTGGAGCTATCAATGATTCAAGCTTCTGTCATTCTCATATTACAACTTTGCCACAAGCTCATAAGCTGGGCATTTCATTGTTGTTGGGTAGTTCCTAGTCATATACAAGCTGCATAATTTATTATCACTGGATTACATCCAGTTCTTTTTCTTTCAGCCTTCTGATTCTTTCTTGATCAGCAATTTCCATTGTTAATCTTGACTATTCGTTTCCAAATCTGGAATTCACCGACACAGGTGATTCTCAATCAAGATAACATATTGGATTGGATTATGCAAACTGATTTTAGCATTGGAGATTTTATTGATGAGGCTTTGCGATTCCTCATCGTCATTTCGTTAGGAATTAGACCCGAATGAGGTTTTGCGAGTCCTCATTGTCTGTGGTCTGTCCTAACAAGGGTTGCGATCCTTGAAATGACTGTTAATTGGGTAATGAGAGGTTGTGGCTACCTTGTACGGCCATACAAGGGTTAGACCCGCTCTCATGCCTTGCGGAGGAGGGAGATTGTGCATTGTATTATTGAAAAGCATGAAAGTTATGTTGTTTACATGTATGATATATTCGTTGAACGATGCATGTGTTGAATAAATGTTTGAAATGAGTTTAAATGTCATATTTCTTTAAATGTATATAATTGCCATCTCAAGAACTATATTCACTGAGCTGTTGTTTGCTCACCCCATTTCCTCCAATCTTTCAGGTATTGAGTCGAAGAGAAAAGGAACTTGTCTGGTATGTGTATGTCTGTTTGGAGGAAATAAATTCTATTTACGTTATTTTGATATGTATAATTATCACACACTATATATATGTAATATCACCTAGATGGGTTGTGTGGTAAGATTATATAATGCTTGAGATGATGAAATGAGATGATCATAGATATTTATCTGGTGAGAATTTAATTTGTGGAATGAATGGAATCACTGTGAATGGAATAATCATCTATATATATGGGATTTGATTTGATGTGTGGTATATAAAAAAAAATATACTATCACATGCATCAAACAGTTTATATGCATACAATGTCATACAAGAACCAAATCAATGAAACTATACTCACAGTACAACACGTTCCACTTAAACCCAATCATCGTCGCTTTCGAGTCCAGCTCCAAGTTACATCCAATTAATTTAACCTGTCACAATCACTCCATAATTTAATTGCATGTCTTCATATTTATGATCTTTAATTTCTCAACTCACTTCAAATCACTACTAATAAATCCCTTTAGGACTCATAAGCAGTTGAAGAAACTATTATCTCGTTTCTGTGGTCAATCTAGATATTTCCACAAGAAAGAACAGTGAAAATAGATATCCAAAGCATATTTTCACGACACCATATACTTAGTTACTCAAATAATCAAATCATATCCAATATCATGTTACGTCCGGAATGTAGTTCTTCACGATTTTATGATCTCAAACCGGGGTTTCATTGGATTCACATCACTGTGCACAGTACTATTCACATCACTCACTATATCACTATTCATTGTGCACTATTCACTGTGCACTGTACACTGTCACTATTCACTGCGCTGTACACTGTACACTATTTACTATTCACTGTACACTGTGCACTATTCACTATTCACTATTCACTGTGCACTATTCACTATTCACTATTCACTAGTCATCCGACACTATTTATCACTATTCATCCTAAAGATGTAAATTGTATTAAAATTGTCCGACGGTCTCCCAACCTCCTGAAATCAAATCTAACCACATATTCAGAGTCTCTATAGTCCAGGAAGTGTTTTTCTATCTTCCTAACGAATTTCTCATTCACATTGGGGTCAAAACCCCAATTTGTCAAAATACCGTAAAACGGCTCCTACAGTCAAAATTAGGCCGCTAGAACGGTTACCGCTAGCTTAAATAGTAATTTCACGAAGAAAGGGAGTGAAAATTGCTTACCGTGAGTCCGGATTTCACCCGAATCCCGCTATCTCCCTTTTCTCTCTTCTCCTTCTTCTCTCGGTTCTTCTGGACGTTTCTCTCTGTTTTTCATTCAGCAATCGGTTTTGTTTATTTTTTTTTTATTTTTTTCTTAATGAACAGTAACTTACTATTTACTACTATTCGTGATACTATTTGATGAACAGTATCTTACTATGCAAGTACTGTTCATTATATCTTTTTATTTGTTTTTCGTCGTACCCTCAATCACATACACGTATTTTGACTCCTACGTATAAAATACGTGTCTTATCAAACGTATAGTTAGCTCTTACATATAAAATACGTGTATTATCACGCGTATAAGTAGCTCATACGTATTAAATACGTATATTATCAAATGTATATTGAGCTCCAATGTATACCATACGTGTATTATATGTGTATTATACATCTCGATATACGTGTACGTCATTTACTTAAATTTACGGGGTGTTACAATCTCCCCAACTTAAGGAATTTCGTCCTCGAAATTTAGAAAGGACGATTCCTCACGTGATACTCAATCCCAGAAAACTGCTCCCGCATTTTATATTCCGCTTCCATGTTTGCTCTTCTTGATACGTGGTATCCTCCCCAACTTAGAGTTGAGTTATATCCTGGAATCTGACGAATATTTCCTCAACATCAATATATAGCAAATCGTATGGACACCTAGCAACCGTGATAGTAGAGCAAATCGGTAAGCCTATGGACCTATCCTATCAAGGATCTCTAATGGTCCAACAAATCGCGGTGCGAACTTTCTGTTCATCCCAACTCTCATTTTGGCCTTTCTGTGGGAAGACCCTTAACAAAACTGAGTCAGCCACAATACACTTCAAGGCCTATATACCAACCCTGGGTATGTAATCATATCTTGTGGTACCAATAACCATAAACAAGTTGAAGATCTATAGGGCTTCTTCTCAAACCTTTAGAGTGCCATCATTATGCTCTTAGAATAGCTCGTTATACACATACGTTTACACACATAAAATATTCCTTCCAACTTCCACCACAATTCAAGTATACCAGACCCGAGCATGCTCGCAAGCATCAAAGTCACTCTCTCAGTCTGTCAGCCAGTCTGAGAATACAATATCACACTGAGAAGGAGATGAGTACCAAATCGAGTCTGCCTCATATATCAGATCTCGACACAATCTTCGGATCTTAATCCGACATAACAATATTGAGTACTCCCATAAAATCTCCATATCTCACACATATACAATCTGCTCAGTCTATTAATAGAATTCTGGTGTTCCTTGGAAGAATACGCAGACTTATCAGTCCACTAATGGTTATCCAACTGGTGTTCATTTAACACACTCGATATTACCAAGTTCATAATCTTTCATACTGACTCACCTCATCATAATTTTTACTATCTGAATATGAGTAGCAATTAGCTGACACGTAACTAACTTGCTTTATCATTTTTCAGAGACTTAATCATTCTCTAAGATGGTCTCCACTCAGAGTAGCAAATTCTTTATTCCATCTACTATCATATTGCCAGTTAAGATAGGAGAGTCTCTTCTCCTGAAAGTTTTCATAACTTTCACATATCTTTTCATTTCATCTGGCTTATCATTGAGACCTTATATTTAGTTTATTTTATTTGTTTTACTTCCGTCTCAACTATATCTGTTTGTACAGAAGTACGCACACCATTAGCATCCACATCTGGAGCTATCAATGATTCAAGCTTCTGTCATTCTCATATTACAACTTTGCCACAAGCTCATAAGCTGGGCATTTCATTGTTGTTGGGTAGTTCCTAGTCATATACAAGCTGCATAATTTATTATCACTGGATTACATCCAGTTCTTTTTCTTTCAGCCTTCTGATTCTTTCTTGATCAGCAATTTCCATTGTTAATCTTGACTATTCGTTTCCAAATCTGGAATTCACCGACACAGGTGATTCTCAATCAAGATAACATATTGGATTGGATTATGCAAACTGATTTTAGCATTGGAGATTTTATTGATGAGGCTTTGCGATTCCTCATCGTCATTTCGTTAGGAATTAGACCCGAATGAGGTTTTGCGAGTCCTCATTGTCTGTGGTCTGTCCTAACAAGGGTTGCGATCCTTGAAATGACTGTTAATTGGGTAATGAGAGGTTGTGGCTACCTTGTACGGCCATACAAGGGTTAGACCCGCTCTCATGCCTTGCGGAGGAGGGAGATTGTGCATTGTATTATTGAAAAGCATGAAAGTTATGTTGTTTACATGTATGATATATTCGTTGAACGATGCATGTGTTGAATAAATGTTTGAAATGAGTTTAAATGTCATATTTCTTTAAATGTATATAATTGCCATCTCAAGAACTATATTCACTGAGCTGTTGTTTGCTCACCCCATTTCCTCCAATCTTTCAGGTATTGAGTCGAAGAGAAAAGGAACTTGTCTGGTATGTGTATGTCTGTTTGGAGGAAATAAATTCTATTTACGTTATTTTGATATGTATAATTATCACACACTATATATATGTAATATCACCTAGATGGGTTGTGTGGTAAGATTATATAATGCTTGAGATGATGAAATGAGATGATCATAGATATTTATCTGGTGAGAATTTAATTTGTGGAATGAATGGAATCACTGTGAATGGAATAATCATCTATATATATGGGATTTGATTTGATGTGTGGTATATAAAAAAAAATATACTATCACATGCATCAAACAGTTTATATGCATACAATGTCATACAAGAACCAAATCAATGAAACTATACTCACAGTACAACACGTTCCACTTAAACCCAATCATCGTCGCTTTCGAGTCCAGCTCCAAGTTACATCCAATTAATTTAACCTGTCACAATCACTCCATAATTTAATTGCATGTCTTCATATTTATGATCTTTAATTTCTCAACTCACTTCAAATCACTACTAATAAATCCCTTTAGGACTCATAAGCAGTTGAAGAAACTATTATCTCGTTTCTGTGGTCAATCTAGATATTTCCACAAGAAAGAACAGTGAAAATAGATATCCAAAGCATATTTTCACGACACCATATACTTAGTTACTCAAATAATCAAATCATATCCAATATCATGTTACGTCCGGAATGTAGTTCTTCACGATTTTATGATCTCAAACCGGGGTTTCATTGGATTCACATCACTGTGCACAGTACTATTCACATCACTCACTATATCACTATTCATTGTGCACTATTCACTGTGCACTGTACACTGTCACTATTCACTGCGCTGTACACTGTACACTATTTACTATTCACTGTACACTGTGCACTATTCACTATTCACTATTCACTGTGCACTATTCACTATTCACTATTCACTAGTCATCCGACACTATTTATCACTATTCATCCTAAAGATGTAAATTGTATTAAAATTGTCCGACGGTCTCCCAACCTCCTGAAATCAAATCTAACCACATATTCAGAGTCTCTATAGTCCAGGAAGTGTTTTTCTATCTTCCTAACGAATTTCTCATTCACATTGGGGTCAAAACCCCAATTTGTCAAAATACCGTAAAACGGCTCCTACAGTCAAAATTAGGCCGCTAGAACGGTTACCGCTAGCTTAAATAGTAATTTCACGAAGAAAGGGAGTGAAAATTGCTTACCGTGAGTCCGGATTTCACCCGAATCCCGCTATCTCCCTTTTCTCTCTTCTCCTTCTTCTCTCGGTTCTTCTGGACGTTTCTCTCTGTTTTTCATTCAGCAATCGGTTTTGTTTATTTTTTTTTTATTTTTTTCTTAATGAACAGTAACTTACTATTTACTACTATTCGTGATACTATTTGATGAACAGTATCTTACTATGCAAGTACTGTTCATTATATCTTTTTATTTGTTTTTCGTCGTACCCTCAATCACATACACGTATTTTGACTCCTACGTATAAAATACGTGTCTTATCAAACGTATAGTTAGCTCTTACATATAAAATACGTGTATTATCACGCGTATAAGTAGCTCATACGTATTAAATACGTATATTATCAAATGTATATTGAGCTCCAATGTATACCATACGTGTATTATATGTGTATTATACATCTCGATATACGTGTACGTCATTTACTTAAATTTACGGGGTGTTACAAAAAGGCTTTCCCCCCTTGTTTTCACACCAATCCAACTTTCTCCAATTGTTGAAAAATTTATCTCTCTCTCTCTCTTTTGAGACTATCTCCACGAGACTCTCTTCGCGGTGCAACGCGGTTCTGCCCGGGGAAGGCGCCAGTTCAAGAAAGACTTATTATCTGAAGGTGGAGAACGAAACATATGTTTGCGTGTCTTATGACTTTTATTAAAGTTTACATTCATTTATCATTATGTCTACTGTTCATTTACACTGCATTATTGCGTATAATGTTCATACATGTCATACTTTTGCCTGTATATTTGGAGTTCATGTATTATATTGTTGCGATGTCGGATTAGTGGTCAATCTGGCTCAATCAAACTCAGTCTTGTCCTCAGTAACTTTAAATAGTAAACGGGAGGCAACGTGTTGCACTAGACGATTGGTATTTAAGTAGACCTCGTGTCTCACCTCTCAAGCTGGAGACTGATCTGGTTGGTCTTATTTGAAAGCTATCAGCTTGTACAAACAATATTGAATGTCCTAATTGTGCACGTAGTGATACCAACCCTGATAAGGATCACCAAACGTTACCAAATCCTGTCTAATGTTACTAAAGACCGAATATGTTCATGCGTTGACATCATACATAAGCATCACCTAGGGACGTATGTGGTTTATGTTCCACAAAATAGTTAGAAACAATGCTCACTATTATTGATATTTCACTGGAGAGGGACGTACAATAAGAAGTCGAGTTTACCTAGGAAGGGACATATGTACGTGAATCAAGGGCGTCGTTCCTGAGAAGGGACGTATAATGAGAACCCGACTACTCTTGAGGAGGGACATCTGTACGTGAACTCAGGCGAAGTACAATCATGGAACCAATACGAGACGGTGGCATGCATACATACATGTTGTATTAATTATGATGCTCTAATGTGTATTTATGATATTTGATTATGAAGTTTGTTTTATTAATTGTCATATTCACGAACTATTTTACCCATTGGGCGTGTAGCTCACCCCGTTGTTATCCAATTTTTCTCAGGAGATTAGGGTGGACTGGGTGGAGATTTTTGAGCCCACATTTTGTAACCCTTTATTTATTCATTGGGGATTTTGGGAGGATGTTCCCTTTACTATTTCATGTACAACAATATATTCTGAAATTAATGAAATCAGACTTGTACATTATTGTGTTGCTGCACACTCGGTTATAGTTATAATGCATTCGCGCCCCGTCCTTGAATGTTCCGTCGGTTTAGGCGTGTCCGGGCGGGGTGTGACATTTAATGATATCAGAGAGAAAGGTCCATGACCCGCCCAAGTCCACCAAATTAGGAGAAGAAAATTTTATTAGATATATATATATATATCTTTAGAACTATATAGTTTTTATGTAGTTTAGATTTAAATATATATATATATATATATCATGTAGCTAATGAAAATTTTGGATTCATGATGGCATAAACATCAAGAGGAAAAATAGAAAATATTGTTCAAAAGAGAGGGCATAAATCTTAAAAATGTTAGGAATATATTTTTTGTATTTCACAAGTTTTATCTTCTTTTCAGAAAGATAATGGCCACAAGTGAAGGAACGACTTCCAGTAGTCGGGAACCGATTCTCACTAGACTTACGAAACTGTCTAAACGGGAGGTTATGACTATGAGGAGTATCGACAATAGAGATTTCCACCTCCGTTCTATTCTTCACGAAAAACTCACAACGCTGGGGTGGTTGAATATAACAAAAGTTGAGGGTTATGTCTCCTTTAACTTGGTGAAGTCTTTCTACGAAGCTATGAATTGCATGAGACTTCAAGAAGATGGGATCAGCCCTGTCTTAGAGATAACAGTCAAGGGAGCAAAGATTTCCATCGACGTTAAAATTATTTCTCAACTTTTGGAAATCTCGATTGGAGATAGAATCATTGACTCAGACGAACCCCAAACGGTTGCAGAGATCGCAGAATCCAATGAACAATTGTTCAATTCCCTCACTAACAAGCCGTACACCCAAACGACGTACGCCCACCTCCCAATCAATCTCCTTAAACCACCTCTTGCCGGCCTTGGGAAGATCGTATTCGGCAACATCTTGCCGGAAATGGTGACTAGAGGATCTATGATAAGAACTCAACTTCTTGTGCTATACTGCATAGAGAAGGGAATTTAAGTCTCCCTACCTCACATCATCATCCAGCAAATGTTGCGGGTGATTCAAAATCCTACAAAAAATGAGCTTCTCGGCTACGAATTCTTGATCATGAGGATGCTATACGAGGCAAACGTCAACACTTTTGATGAGTCTTCGAAGCAGATCACTAATGCGGTTACAACATCCTCTATCTTCAAACGTTCGTCTCAAGGGGAGGGGTGACTGACGAGGAGATATTCGGCGCGACTTTAGGAGGTAATAGCAAAAGAATTAGAGAAAACAATGGACGTTGTCAACGAAAAAGTCGGCGCAAGATTCCTGTTAGGGAGGCACCAAATAATGAGCCAAACCAGAACCCAACAACAGACCTAGCCCCGAATAATGGTCAACCTGATCATTTATTCTCTGAGGATGATTTCTTTGCTAACCTGGGTCAACATCAATCAAGTCAGGATGGACAGGGAATTCCGGTGAATCCACCTTCTTGGAATCTCCCAAGCCAAGGCAATACGACTTACCAAAGGTTTCCAACTCCTGAGGTACCGTATTAGCCAGTTCCACAAGTTCCTGTGAACCAACAACAACCAAATTGTGCGGCACCAAACTTTTGAAGACAGGATATCCCAATGAGTCAATTGTTTCAAAACTTTTCGACTCAAGCATATCCAAACATCCAAGAGGTTCCAGTTAGGGAATTCTCGTACAATCAAACCAACTACCCTCCACCTATGAGTCAACCATACGACCAATACTTTCCACTAATGCCTACAGCCTACCCTCAACCTATGGGATAGTCAACCTATCAACCATCGATGGGGCAATCGACTAACTTATTCAAGCAGTTAAATGTGATTGTATCTAGTATTGCTCGGATGGAGGAAACTTAAAATGTTTTGTTAACACGTACGCAAAACGTTGAAGAACAACGAGCAACTTCTCAACATTCTTCTAGTGGTCTTTCTGTACCTAGCAGGAGGTCTAGGAGGAGCGGTAGGAGGCAAGAAAATTAGTAATGATTACTGACATTGTAACTACTGTTTAAATGAATGAAATGTTTTGTTTAAGACTATCTTTGGTGGGCCGACTTACAACCATTCTTTCTTTTGTATCACTAACTTTGGAGTGGTTTGGGACACAACAGAATTAGAAGATACTAAATAAATGTGGAAGTAAGAAAACTCACGACCTTGTGTGAAAAGAAACATCTGGGGAAAGCTGAATTACTAACATTATCACCAAGTTTAAACGGTATGGGACGAGTAAACTTGGACGATACTATTAGTGAACTCCTCTCTCGTGAATGTTTTATAGAGACCGTGTTCTTACAACTTAACTTGGTTGAAACCCTTATTACCAAATTCATGTGGTATGGGACACACAAATTTATATAATAGTCGAAAAGACTAAGCGAAAGAGTTTGAATACATAAGATTACGATAGAACATTAGATTATGATATTTACCGAGGCAAATCTTAGAACCTTTATGACTCGTATGAATTTTCAAAGAAATATATATGTATGTTCACAAAAAACCAGAACCAAAACATTTGAAATACTTGCAAAGTTTTATACTTAGTATATAAACATTCTAACCTTGTTTTACACCATGGCCAAACATACGAGGCACATAAGATTCTTTGATTCCTCAACAAAAAACCTTACACCATACCTAAAAAATAAGTGGTTTTCTATTGTAGTACTCTCGAACTTGTTGCTGAGAATATCATAACAGTATACTTGGCCACAGTTCCTAAATCATGGTTTATTTTCTCATTGTCAGTGAGCAAATGCAAACCAGGAAAAGAGGAAGGCCACGCAGAGTCCGTCCAGCAGAAAAGGCACCTCTTATAAATCAAAATCAGGAACCGCCGCCTCGGAGGACAAAACAAGCACACATGACACTGCCACTACGTTCGGGCAGGCAGTGCCACCTCAGCCCGCATCCTTTGCCATGCCTTCGAGTATGGAAGTCTTTTTCGCCAAATTTTTCTAGGTGATAAAGGTAACTGTTCAGACGGTCGTTCGTGAGACCGCGGCCAATCAGGTTGTCACTGTTCAGGCACCTGTTAGATCAGGGTCGGAGACTCAAACCGACCAGATTATGAAGTATAAGAGGCTACAACCCCTTACTTTTGTTGGCACCATTGATGCGGAGGAGGTGCAGAAATGGTTGGATGAGTCGAAGAAGGCTCTCGATGCTATGGGAGTCGACGAGGCTCGAAAGATTCCACTGGCGTCGTACCAACTTGTTGGTGGAGCAAATACATGGTGGATAACGGTGAAGGAAGACCCAAGGGTCAGTACCACAGACATGACTTGGCAGCAGTTCGAGTCATTGTTCATCGATGAACACTTTCCTGGAGCTGTGAAGAGGCAAAAGCGCCAGGAGTTCGCTAGGCTATGCCAGGACAGCGTGACAGTCAGAGAATATGTTGTCAGGTTCAAAGAATTATCGGTCTACTCTCTCTCCACCATGTCAACGGAGCAAGATAAAATTGAGAAATTCTACAACGGCCTTCGTCCTGACATCCGACAAGCCCTATCGATCTTGGATCTCAAGATTTATAGGGAGGGGGTTGACAAGGCCATGAGCTTTGAGTAGGAAAAGATTAAGTAGGAGCAGATAATGAATAGGAAAAAATGGCTTGCAACGTTTTCCCAACAGGGCAACAAGAAGAAGCCGTCCCAGGCCTCCCAGCCCCTGTTCAGAAGAATGAGGCCACGACACCTCCGGCTAAACCGTCTAACCCTGGCCATTAGGGTTTTCGCAACCAAGGCCAAGGAGGATGTAATGGAAAGGGTGGCCATCAAAACGACAATGGTAGGGGCACCACAATCAGCATGGCCATCAAAATCAGCAACAGGCGCCTCAGCAACAGAGGTCGACTTGTTATAACTGCGGCCAGTAGGGCCATGTAAGAAATGCTTGCTCCCACTCTCAGCAACCGCGACAACCTATTCCCGTTGTTCCAGTCCAGCAAGCTCTACATGCTGTTAATGCCCAACCCAGGCAGAACTAGCAGAATCAAGGGCAACGAAACCAGGGCAGAGCATTTGCTATCGCTCAACAACCCCTCCCAGATAAAAATGTAGTAGAAGGTACATTTTCCTTGTTCAATACAATGGTACATGTCTTGTTCGATTCAGGTGCTACACATTCTTTTATATCTTCTGCATTGGTAAGGCATTTAGGGTTGCATCCTGAACCCACAGACATCACAATCCATGTCACATCACCATTAGGATCTAGTACTTACGTGAATTTACAATATTCTCGATGTGAGCTTCAGATGTCAGAACAGATAATATATGCAGATCTCTTTGTGATGGACATTGGACACTTTGACATCATCCTCAGCATGAACTGGCTCGCACCTTTGAATGCAAAGATCGATTGTATGAAGAAGCAAGTTTAGTTAACCTTGCCCACGGGGGAGTTTGTCAAGATTTAGAAAATGAGGAAATGGATACACAACTCGACTGGTCTACCTCCGGTTAGGGAATTCGATTTTGAGATCAAACTCATATCTGGGATCGGGCCTATCTCAATTCCACCATACAGAATGTCTAATGTCGAGTTGGTTGAGTTGGACAAGCAACTGAAGGAATTGGAGAGTAATGACTTCATTAGAAAAAATTCATCACCCTGAGGCGCTCCGGTTCTGTTTGTTCGCAAAAAGGATGGTTCGTTACGACATTGCATCGACTATCGCACGTTGAATAACGTCACCTTTAAGAATAGATACTCATTGCCCAGGATTGATGACTTGTTCGACCAACTTAGAGATCCCAAGTACTTCTCTCAGATTGATTTATGATCCGGTTATCATCAACTCTGGATCAAAGAGTCAGATATTACTAAAACAACTTTCAAAACTCGGTACAGTCATTACGAGTTCTTAGTCATGCCGTTCGGTCTAACAAATCACCTGCTGCGTTCATGGATTTGATGAACCGCATCTTCAGGTTATATTTAGATCGATTCGTGGTGGTCTTCGTGGATGATATCTTGATATATTCCTCTACTGAGGAAGACCATAAGATACATATAAGGATTATCTTCCAGACTTTGAGAAGCCACCAGTTGTATGCAAAGTTGAATAAATGTGAATTTTCGGCGAAGCGAGTTCAATTCCTAGGTCATGTGGTTTCAGGCAATGACATTGAAGTGGATCCTTTAAAGGTTGAAGCGGTTTTAAACTAGAAGCAACCTACCACCGTTACTCAAATTCGAAGTTTTCTTGGTTTGACTGGCTACTATAGACGATTCATCAAGGATTTCTCAAAGATTGCTGAACCTATGACCAAGCTCACTCGGAAAGACATACGATTCATTTGGAATCCCGCCTGTGAATCGTCATTTCAGGAATTAAAGAAGCGTCTCACGACAGCACAGATACTAATCACTCCAAGAAATGGAGTTGGATTTTTACTATACACTGACGTCTCTCTCCAAGGCTTAGGTGCAGTACTAATGCAAGAAGGCCAAGTTGTTGCATATGCTTCAAGGCAACTGAAGATTCATGAGGGTAATTACCCAACGCATGACTTAGAACTGGCAGCTATTGTATTCGCACTGCAGTTATGGCGCCATTACCTATACAGTGAATGGTTTGAGGTCTTCTCGGATCACAAGAGCCTCAAGTACATCTACACTCAGAGAGACCTAAACCTCCGCTAAAGACGATGGTTGGAATTCTTGAAAGATTATGACTTTCAACTTTAGTACCATCCCGGTAAGACCAATGTTGTCGTAGATGCCCTGAGTAGAAAATCTTATGTTGTTTGCACTCTTAACTTCGAGATGAGAAAGTTGGCTACAGAGATGGAGAACTTTAACCTACAACTGATTAAGGAGGGAGCAAGATCACGACTCTCTCAATTATAAGCCAACTCTGAGCTTATTAGAAAGATTTCAGCAACTCAAGCCAACGACCATTTGTTAATGGAGAAACGAGAACTTTTACTCAGCGAACATGACCTTTCTCATTGGTCGGTCTCTGAAGGAGGGGTCGTGTTTAACAAAAACCATCTCTGTCTGCCGAACGATCTTGAGGTTTGAAAAGAAGTGCTCACTGAAATGCACTGTTCGAGGTTCGCTATGCATCCTGGGTGAGACAAGATATACAAGGATGTCAAGCGACAATTCTGATTTTCTAGAATGAAAAAGGCTATTGTAGACTTCGTTGCTCGATGTTTCTTTGCCAATAAGTTAAGGCAGAACCTAGACTTCCCTATGGACTTCTCCAGCATTTACCTATTGGAGAATGGAAGTGGGAGAACATTGCAATGGATTTTGTTACAGCCTTGCCTCGAAATAATAAAAGACGAGATGTTATTTGGGTTATCATTGACAGATTTACAAAGTCTGCACACTTTTTGCCAATAAAGTTCACGAATAACCCTGCCAAGCTTGCCGAGTTGTATGAAAGAGAGATCGTACGCCTCCATGGCATACCACTCACGATCGTCTCTGATTGAGACCCTCGATTCACATCAAAGTTTTGGTAGAGCTTCCAGAGTAGAATGGTCTCGAGGATCACCATGAGCACAACCTTTCACCCTTAGATTGATGAGCAGTCAGAGCGTCTTATCTAGATCTTGGAGGACATCTTAAGTTGTTGAATTTTGGATTTCCATGACGGGTGGACAAAACACTTACATTTGGCTGAGTTTACATACAACAACAGCTACCAAACCAGTATCGGCATGACATCATATGAAGCTCTCTATGGTCGCCCTTACAGATTTTCGGTATGCTGGTTAGATATGACAAATCGACAACAGTTGGGGCCTGAACTAGTTCAAGAGACTCTGAGAAGATCACACAGGTAAAGGAGGTACTTCGTGTTGCACAAAGTCGCCAGAAGAGCTATGTTGACAAGCGAAGACAACATCTAGAATTTGACAAGGGGGACTTGGTTTTTCTAAAAGTTCATCCTACAAGAGGTGTCAAATGCTTTGGGATCAAAGGAAAGCTCTCCCCACGGTATATCGGTCCATTTATGATCATTGAACATATTGGCAAACTAGCTTATCGTCTATCCTTTCCATCGTCCATCTCTAAGGTTCATGACGTTTTTCACGTATCCATGCTTCGAAAGTATCGTCCTTATCCTTCGCATATCATCCCTCTAGTCGAGGTTCAGGTTGAGGAAGGAAACAAGTATCAGGATAGAGCGATATAGATTCTGGATAGAAAAACTCAAGAACTAAGGTGACGTAGCATACCACTTATGAAAGTGCTCTGGGATCACCACGGAATAGAGGAAGCAACATGGGAACTAGAGGCAACAATTAAATTGAAATACCCTGAATTGTTTTCTGGTAATAATTGATGATGTGATACATTATACTTTTCACTTATCAATAAAATGATGGAACTTTGTTTACACTTTATTAATATATTCTTTCATTTAAATAACTATACAGATGTCTAAAAATAATGTAGATGGAGGTAATAATGCACACACGCAATGGCCTCTTTGGCAACTTGTGGTGACTCCTTCAGGATCTGAGTCAAGCCATAACTACTTTGCATCACTAACTCCATCGCCCCTCAGACAACGATCCTTATCGCCAGAGCGTGCATGGCTTTTTCGTAACAATTTTGTCCGAAACAATCCTGTTTTCTCGTCCTGGCAAGATCTCCTACCAAAATTGCCAGGAGGCTGGATTTGGGCAACAATACGAAAAAGCATTTCGCCGCTCAACCTACCTCCCTTGAAACGTTGCAACTTGCAGAGCCCTACACCACCATGTGTTAGGCAAAGGTCGGAACCTTCTGAGGATAAGTCCTGCTATATTTGCTTTCCATTGTTTGATGATGTTGAGGATTCCACCGACAACAGTGCTATTCATGGGCCTTACAGGCTCCACCATGAACTAGTAAGTGATGACGACGACGGTGAATCTCACGCTGACAACAATCATCATTACACAAACTGAATTTCGAGGGCGAAATCCTTTTAAGGGGGGTAGAATGTAATACCCTAGGATTGCACAAAAAAAATTTGAACTTCGGGCACGGTGCCTGAACGTTCGGGTCACAGTTCGAACGTTCAGGCATCTGCCCGGAGGGTCGGGCAACCCGCTTGAAGGTTCGGGCAGCCCGCTTGAACTTTCGGGCATTCTTTTTTCTATAAAAGGAGGGCTTCCCCCCTCCCCCTCATTTTCACACCAATCCAACTCTCTCTCTCTCTTTCTCTCTCTCTTTCTCTTTTGAGACTCTCTTCGCAGTGCAACGCGGTTCTGCCCGGGAAAAGTGCCAGTTCAAGAAGGAGTTATTATCTGAAGGTGGGGAACGAAACATATGTTTGTGTGTCTTATGACTTTTAATAAAGTTTACATTCATTTATCATTTTGTCTACTATTCATTTAAACTGCATTATTGAGTATAATATTCATACTTGTCATACTTTTGCCTGTATATTTGGAGCTCATGTATTATACTGTTGCGATGCCGGATTAGTGGTCAATCTGGCTCAACCAGACTCAGTCTTGTCCTTAGTAACTTTAAATAGTGAACGGGAGGCAGCGTGTTGCACTAGACGATTGGTATTTAAGTAGACCTCGTGTCTCACCTCTCAAGCTGATAACTGATCTGGTTGGTCTTATTTGAAAGCTATCAGCTTGTATAAGTAATACTAAATGTCCTAATTTGCACGTAGTGATACTGACCCTAATAAGGATTACCAGACGTTGCCAAATTCTATCTAATGTTAGTAAAGACCGAATCTGTTCATGTATTGGCATCATACATAAGCACCACCTAGGGACGTATGTGGTTTATGATCCACAAAGTAGTTAGAAGCAATGCTTACTATTATTGATATTTCTTTGGAGAGGGACGTACAATGAGAACCTGGGTTTACCTAGGGAGGGACATCTGTACGTGAATCCAGGGCGTCGTTCCTGAGGAGGGACGTACAATGAGAACCTAACTACTTTTGGGGAGGGACATATGTACGTGAACTCAGACAACGTACAATCATGGAACCAATACGAGACGGTATTATGCATACATACATGTTGTATTGATTATGATGCTCTGATGTTTATTTATGATATTTGATTATAAAGTTTGCTTTATTAATTGTCATATTTACGAACTATTTTACCCACTGGGCGTGTAGCTCACCCCGTTGTTATCCAATTTTTCTCAGGAGATTAGGGGGGACTGGGTGGAGGTTTTTGGGCCCACATTTTGTAACCCTTTGTTTATTCATTGGGGATTTTGAGATGATGTTCCCTATACTATTTCATGTACAAAAATATATTCTGAAATTAATGAAATCATATTTGTACATTATTGTGTTCCTGCGCACTAGGTTATAGTTATAATGCATTCGCACCCCATTCGTAAGTGTTCCGCCAGTTTAGGCGCGCCCTGGCAGGGTGTGACAGTTTATGTATGATGCCAATACATGAACAGGTCCGGTCTTTACTAACATTAGAAAGAATTTGGCAGCGTCTGGTGATTCTTGTCACGTTAGTACCACCACGTGTAAAGTTACGATGTTCAGTATCACTTGTACAAGCTGGTAGCTTTCGAATAAGACCAACCAGATCAATCTCCAGTTTGAGAGGTGAGACACAAGGTCTACTTAAGTATTAATCGTTTAGAGTAGCACGATGTCTCCCGTTCACTATTTAAAGTTACTGAGGACAAGACAATGTCTGGTTGAGTCAGATTGACCACTAATCCGACATAGTAACAATGTACTACATGAACTCCAAATATACGGACATAAGTATGACAGGTATGAACATTATACGCAATAATGCAGTGTAAATGAATAATAGACATAATGATAAATGAATGTGAACTTTAATAAAAGTTATAAGACACGCAAACCTATGTTTCGTTCCCTACCTTCAGATAATAACTCCCTCTTGAACAGGCGTCTTCCCCTGAGCAAAATCGTGTTACATCGCGAAGAGAGTCTCAAAGAGATAAGAAAAAAACTCAAGGAGAGTGAGAGAGAGAGAGAGACATCACAAGTGATTGGTGTGAAAAATGAGGGGAGGAAAGTTTCTTTTTATAGAAAAATAGTGCCTGAAGTTCTATTTTTTTTTTGTACAATCCTAAGGTATTACACTCTACATCATCAATTATTACCAGAAAACAATTCAGGGTATTTCAGTTTAATTGTTGCCTCTAGTTCCCATGTTGCTTCCTCTATTCCGTGGTGATCCCAGAGAACTTTCATAAGTGGTATGCTACGTCACCTTAGTTCTTGAGTATTTCTATCCAGAATCTGTATCGCTCTATCCTGATACTTGTTTCCTTCCTCAACCCGAACCTCGACTAGAGGGATGATATGCGAAGGATGATATGCGTTTGACACTTCTTGTAGGATGAACTTTTAGAAAAACCAAGTCCCCCTTGTCAAATTCTAGAGGTTGTCTTCGCTTGTCAGCATAGCTCTTCTGGCGACTTTGTGCAACACGAAGTACCTCCTTTACCAGTGTGATCTTCTCAGAGTCTCTTGAACTAGTTCAGGCCCCAACTGCTGTCGATTTGTCATATCTAACCAGCATACCGGAGATCTATAAGGGCGACCATAGAGAGCTTCATATGGTGCCATGTCGATACTGGTTTGGTAGTTGTTGTTGTATGCAAACTCAGCCAAAAATGTAAGTGTTTTGTCCATCCGTCATGAAAATCCAAAATGCAACAACATAACATGTCTTCCAAGATCTGGAAAGACGTTCTGACTGCCCATCAGTCTAAGGGTGAAAGGTTGTGCTCATGGTGATCCTAGAGCCTATTCTACTCTGGAACCTCTGCCAAAACTTTGATGTGAATCGAGGGTCTCAATCAGAGACGATCGTGAGTGGTATGCCATAGAGGCGTACAATCTCTCTTTCATACAACTCGACAAGCTTGGCAGGGTTATTCGTGAACTTTATTGGCAAAAAGTGTGAAGACTTTGTAAGTCTGTTAATGATAACTCAGTTAGCATCTTGCCCTTTATTATTTCGAGGCAAGGATGTAACAAAATCCATTGCAATGTTCTCCCACATCCATTCTTCAATAGGTAAAGGCTGGAGAAGTCCAAAGGAAAGTCTGCGTTCTGCCTTTACTTGCTGGCAAATGAGACATCTAGCAACGAGTTCTGCAACAACCTTCTTCATTCCAAGAAACCAAAATTGTCGCTTGACATCCTTGTAAATCTTGTCTCCCATAGGATGCATAGCGAACCTCGAACAGTGCATTTCAGTGAGCACTTCTTTCCGAACCCCAGGATCGTTCGGTAGATAGAGACGTTTTTTGAAGAAAACAACCCCGTCTTCCGAGACCGACCAGTGAGGAAGGTCCTGTCCGCTGAGTAGAAGTCATCGTTTCTCCATTAACATATGTTTGTTAGACTAAGGTGCTAAAATCTTTCGAACCAGCTCAGAGTTGGCTGATAATTGAGAGAGTCGTGATCTTCGTCCCTCCTCAATTAGATGTACCTTAAAATTCTCCATCTCTGTAGCCAACTTCTCCGTCTCGATGTTAAGAGTGCAAGCAACATAATGTTTTCTACTCAGGGCATCTGTGACAACATTGGCCTTACTGGGATGGTACTGGAGTTGAAAGTCATAATCTTTCAAGAATTCCCACCATCGTCTTTAGCGGAGGTTTAGGTCTCTCTGAGTGTAGATGTACTTAAGACTCTTGTGATCTGAGAAGACCTCGAACCGTTCACCGTATAGGTAATAATGTCATAACTTCAGTGCAAATATGACAGCTGCAAGTTCTAAGTCATGCGTTGGGTAATTACCTTCATGAATCTTCAGTTGCCTCGAAGCATATGCAACTATGTGACCTTCTTGCATTAGTACTACACCTTAGCCTTGGAGAGAGGCGTCGGTGTATAGTGAAAATCCAACTCCATTTCGTGTAGTGATTAGTACTGTTGCTGTCGTGAGGCGCTTCTTCAATTCCTGAAATGACGATTCACAAGTAGGATTCCAGATGAATCGTACGTCTTTTCGAGTGAGCTTGGTCATAGGTTCAACAATCTTTGAGAAATCCTTGATGAAACGTCTGTAATAGCCAACCAAACCAAGAAAACTCTGAATTTGAGTAACAATGGTAGGTTGCTTCCAGTTTAAAACCGCTTCAACCTTTGAAGATCCACCTCAATGCCATTGCTTGAAATCACATGGCCTAGGAATTGAACTCACTTCGCCCAAAATTCGCACTTACTAGACTTTGCATACAACTGGTGGCTTCTCAAGGTCTGGCAGACAATCCTTAGATGTATCTTATAGTCTTCCTCGGTTGAGGAATATATCAAGATATCATCCACAAAGACCACCACAAATCAGTTTAAGTATAACCTGAAGATGCGGTTCATCAAATCCATGAACGTTGCAGGTGCATTTGTTAGAAAAAACGACATAACCAAGAACTCGTAATGACCATACCGAGTTCTGAAAGCCATTTTATTAATGTCCGACTCTCAAATCGGGAGTTGATGGTAACCGGATCGTAAATCAATCTTAGAGAAGTACTTGACATCTCTAAGTTGGTCGAACAAGTTATCGATCCTGGGTAATGGGTATCTGTTCTTGATGGTGACATTATTCAGCTTGCGATAGTCGATGCAAAGTCGTAACGAACCATCCTTTTTGCGAACAAACAGAACTGGAGCGCCCCAGGGTGATGAATTTTTCCTAATGAAGTCATTACTCTCCAATTCCTTCAGTTTCTTGTCCAACTCAACCAGCTCGACGTTGAATATTTTGTATGGTGGAATTGAGATAGGCCCGGTCCCAGGTATGAGTTTGATCTCAAAATCGAATTTCCTAATCGGAGGTAGACCAGGAAGGTTATTTAGAAATACCGTTGGGAATTCAGATATTACCGAGACATCATGTACTTCGAGATGGTACAATGCTTGTGATTCATTGTCATCACCAAGGGATAGAACTTGAAGCTATGCCTTGAGAAGTGCAACAGTCGAGTTGTGTATCCATTTTTTCATTCCCTGAATCTTGACAAACTCTCCATTAGGCAAGGATAACTGAACTTGCTTTTTCATACAATCGATCTTTGCATTCAGAGGTGCGAGTCAGTCCGTGCCGAGGATGATGTCAAAGTCTTCAATATCCATCACAAAGAGATCTGCATATATTATCTATTATGATATTCGAAGCTCACATCAAGAACATTGCAAATTCATGTCAGTACTAGATCCTAATGGTGATGTGACATGGATTGTGATGTCTATGGGTTCAGGATGCAACCCTAAATGCCTTACCAATGCATAAGATATAAAGGAATGCGTAACACCGGAATCAGACAAGACATACACCATTGTATTGAACAAGAAAAATGTACCTTCGACTACATTATTGTCTAGGAGAGGTTGCTAAGATGGCAAACGCTCTGCCCTGGTTTCGTTGCCCTTGGTTTTGCTGGTTCTGCCTGGGTTGGGCATTAGCAACAGGTGGGGCTTGTTGGACTGGAACAGTGGGAATAGGTTGTCATGGTTGCTGAGGGTGGGGGCAAACATTTTTTACATGGCCCTGCTGGCCGCAGTTATAACAAGTCGGCTTCTGCTGCTGAGGCGCCTGTTGCTGGTTCTGATGGCCATGTTGACTGTGGTGCTGACCACCACCCCTACCATTGTCGTTGTGACGGCCACCCCTTCCATTACAACGTCCTCGTCCATGATTGCGAAAGCCCTGATGATCAGGGTTAGACGGTTCAGCCAGAGGTGTTGTGACCTCATTCTTCTGTACAGGGGCTGGGTTTTGATTATAGTAGGGCTTCTTCTTGTTGCCCTGTTAGGAAAATGTTGCAGGTCATTTTTCCCTATTCATTCTCTGCTCCTGCTCAAAGCTCATCACCTTGTCAACGACTTCCTTATAAATCTTGAGATCCAAGATTGACAAGGCTTTTTGGATGTCAAGACGAAGGCCGTTGTAGAATTTCTCGGTCTTATCTTGCTCAGTTGAGATGGTGGAGAGAGAGTAGACCGATAATTCTTTGAACCTAATAGCATAGTCTGTGACTGTCATGCTGCCCTGGTGTAGGCTGACGAACTCCTGGCGCTTGTGCCTCTTCACAGCGCCAGGAAGTACTCATCGATGAACAATGACTCAAACTGTTGCCAAGTCATGTCTGTGGTATTAACCCTTGGGTCTTCTTTCACCGTTATCCACCATATATTTGCTCCACCAACAAGTTGGTCGGACGCAAGTGGAATTTTTCGACCCTCATCGACTCTCATCGCCTCGAGAGCCTTCTTTGACTCATCAAGCCATTTCTGCACCTCCTCCGCATTAATGGTGCCAGGAAAAATAAAGGGTTGTAGCAGCTTGTACTTCGTGATCTAGTCGGTTTGGCTCTCTGACCCAGATCGTACAGGTACTTGTATAATAACTACTTGGTTGGTCGCAGTCTCACAAATGGTCGTCTGAATAGTTACCTTCATCGCCTCGATAAATCTTGCAAAAAAGACTTTCATGCTCGAAAGCATGACAAAGGATGTGGGCTGAGGTAGCACTGCCTACCCATAAGTAGTGGCACTGTCATGTGTGGCCTACTTTGTCCTCGGAGGCTGCGATTCCTGATTTTGAACAACAAGAGGTACCTACTCTGTTGGATGGACTGTGAGTGGCCTTCCTCTCTTCTTGGTTTGAATTTTCTCACTGGCAAGGAGAAAATAAAACCATGATTTAGGAACTGTAGCCAAATATAATGTTATGATATTCTCAGCGATAAGTTCGAGAGTACTGCAATATAAAACCACCTATTTTTTTAGGTATGGTGTAAGATTTTTGTTGAGGAATCAAAGAATCTTATGTGCCTCATATGTTTAGCCATGGTGTAAAACAAGGTTAGAGTGTTCATATAATAAGTATAAAACTTTGCGAGTATTTCAAATGATTTGGTTCTAGTTTTTGTGAACATCCATATATATTTCTTTGAAAATTCATACGAGTCATAAAGGTTCTAAGATTTGCCTCGGTAAATATCATAATCTAACGTTCTATCGCAATCTTATATATTCAAACTCTTTCGCTTAGTCTTTTCGAATATTATCCAACTCCGTGTGTCCCATACCACATGAATTTGGTAATAAGGGTTTAAACCAAGTTAAGTTGTAAGAACACGGTCTCTACGAAATATTGACGGGAGAGGAGTTCACTAATAATATCGTCCAAGTTTATTCGTCCCATACCGTTTAAACTTGGTGATAATGTTAGTAATTTAGCTTTCCCCAGATGTCTTCCAATTTTGTTTTGTCCCATACCACTCCAAACTTAGTGATACAAAAGAAAGAATGGTTCTAAGTAGTCCCACCAAACATAGTCTCCAACAAACATTTCATTTATATATAAAAAAATAATTACAATGCCAGTAATCTTCCTAATTTTCCCGCCTACTATTGCTTCTCCTAGAACTTTTGTTAGTTACGGAACGACTACCAGAAGAACGTTGAGAAGATGTTCGCTCTTCTACCATGCCTTTCACACATGCTATCAAAGCATTCTGGGTCTCCTGCATCCGAGCAAGACTAGATACAACCACATTTAATTGGTCAAATGGATTTGTCGGTTGTCCCATTGATGGTTGGTAGGTTGTCTGTCCCATAGGTGGAGGATAGACTATAGGCATTGGTGGAAAATGTTGGCCGTATGGTTGATTCATAGGTGGAGGGTAATTAGTTTGATTATAAGAAGACTCTCTAACTGGGACCTCTTGGATGGTTGGATATTCTTGAGTCGGAACATTTTGAAATAGTGGACTCATCGAAATATCCTGTCTTTCAAAGTTTGATGTTGTCCAATTTTGTTGCGGTTGGTTTTGTTGAGTTGGATGACATGGTACCTCAGGAGTTGGAAACCTCTGGTACATTGTATTGCCTTGGGTTGGGAGGTTCCAGGAAGGTGGATTTACCGAAACCCCCTATCCATTCTGATTTGTTTGTGGTTGACCCAGGTTGCCAAAGAGATCATCCTCGGAGAATAGATGATCGGTTTGGTCATTATTCGGGGTTGGGTCTGTTGTTGTTGTTTGGTTTGGTTCATTGACTGATGCTTCCCTAATTGGAATCTTGCGCCAACTTTTTCGGTGACAACGTTCATTGTTATTTCTAGCTCTTCTACTATTTCCTCCAGTCGCGCCAAAAATTTCTTTGTCAGTCACCCCCTCCCCTTGTGACGAAAGTCTTTGAGATGAAAGATATTGTAACAACATTAATGACTTGTTTCGAAGATTCATCAAAAGTATTGATGTTTGCCTCCTAAAACATCCTCATGATCAAGAATCCGTAACCGAGGAGTTCCTTCTTTGTAGGATTTTGAATCACCCGCAACATTTACTGGATGATAAAGTGAGGTAGGGAAACATAAATTCTTTTTTCTAAGCAGTATAGCACAAAACGTTGAGCTCTTGTCATAGATCCTCTAGTCACCAATTCTTGCAAGATGTTGTCGAATACGATCTTCCCAAGGCCAGCAAGAGGTGGTTTAAGGAGATTATTTGGGAAGTGGGCGTACGTCATTTGGGTGTATGGCTTGTCGGCAAGAAAGTTGAACAACAATTCATTGGATTCCGCGATCTCTACAACCGTCTGGGGTTTGTGTGGATCAATGATTTTTTTTCCTATTGGGATTTTCAGAAGTCGTGAAATAATTTTGACGTTGATGGAAATCTACTCCCTTGATCATTGTTTCCAAGACAGGAGTGATCCCATCTTTTTGAAGTCTCACACAATTCATATATTCGTAAAAAGACTTCACCAAGTTGTAGGAGGAGTAACCCTCAACTTTTGTTATATTTAACCACCCCAGCTTTGAGAGTTTGTCGTGAAGGATAGGACGGAGGCGAAGATCTCTATTGTCGATACTCCTCATAGTTATAACCTCCCGTTTGGAAAGTTTCGTAAGTCTTGTGGAAATCAGTTCCCAACTACCGGAAGTCGTTCCTTCATTTGAGACCATTATCTTGCTAAAAAGAAGATAAAACTTGTGAAATACACAAAATATATTTCTAACATCTTTAAGATTTATGTCTTATCCTTTGGACAATATTTTCTATTTTTCCTCTTGATGTTTATGCCATCATGAATCTAAATTTTTTCATTAGCAACAAGTTATATATATATATATATATATATATATATATATATATATCTCATATATACGTAGATATATAGATATATATATTATAAATCTTAACTGTATATATATAGTTTTCAGAAATCATAACTATATATATATATATCATATATATATATATATATATATAAATTTCAGAATATATTTTTGTACAAAACTATATAGTTATTTAGATATATATTTAATATAAATCTTAACTATATATAATATATATAACTCATGATATTTTCTTCCCCTAATTGGTGGACTTGGGCGGGCCGTGGACCTTTCGCTCTGATACCATTAAATGTCACACCACTCCCAAAAGTGTCTAAACCAACGGAACACTCATGGACGAGACCCGAATGCATTATAACTATAACCGAGTTTGCAGGAACACAATAATGTACAAGTTTGATTTCATTAATTTCAGAATATATTTTTGTACATGAAATAGTAAAGGGAACATCCTCTCAAAATCCCCAATGAATAAACAAAAGGTTATAAAATGTGGACCCATAAACCTCCACCCAGTCCACCCTAATCTCCTGAGAAAAATTTGATAACAACAGGGTGAGCTACTCACCCAGTGGGTAAAATAGTTCGTGACTATAACAATTAATAAAAAAAACTTCATAATCAAATATCACATAAACACATTATAGCATCACAATCAATACAACATGTACGTATGCATGACACCGTCTCGTAATGGTTCCATGATTATACATCGCCTGAGTTCATGTACAAATGTCCCTCCCCAGGTGTAGTCGTATTCTCATTGTACGTCCCTCCTCAGGAACGACGCCCTGGATTCACATACCGATGTCCATCCCCAGGTAAACTCTGGTTCTCATTGTACGTCCATCTCCAGAAAATATCAATAATAGCGAGCATTGCTTCGAACTATTTTGTGAATCATAAACCACTTACGTACCTAGGTGGTGTTTATGTATGATGCCAATGCATGAACAGGTCCGGTCTTTACTAACATTAGACATAATTTGGCAACGTCTGGTGATTTTTATCTGGTTAATATCACCACGTGTAAAGTTAGGATGTTCAGTATCACTTGTACAAGCTGATAGCTTTCAACTAAGACCAATCAGATCAGTCTCCGGTTTGAGAGGTGAGACACAAGGTCTACTTAAGTACCAATCGTCTAGAGCAGCACACTGCCTCCTGTTCATTATTTAAAGTTACTAAGAACAAGACAATGTCTGGTTGAGTTAGATTGACCATTAATCCGACATAGTAACAATGTAATACATGAACTCCAAATATACAGGCGTAAGTATGACAAGTATGAACATTATACGCAATAATGCAGTGTAAATGAATAATAGACATAATGATAAATGAATGTAAACTTTAATAAAAGTTATAAGACACGCAAACCTATGTTTCATTTCCCACCTTCAGGTAATAACTCCCTTTTGAACTAGCACCTTCTCTCGAGCAGAACCGCGTTGCACCGTGAAGAGAGTCTCAAAGAGAGAAAAGAAAAACTCAAGGAGAGTGACAAAGAGAGAGAGAGAGAAATCACAAGTGATTAGTGTGAAAAATGAGGGGAGGAGGTTTCTTTTTATAGAAAAAAAAAGTGCCCGAAGTTCTAATTTTTTGTGTGTGTGTGTGTGTGTGTGTGCAATCCTAGGTATTACAGATGGTGTCACTAATTTTGTCTTTTATAAATACCCACTTTATATATGTGACTAGGTATCCATGATTGAGAAGCCAGTAGCACATAAATGAAATCAACATTTGGTATCCATATATCCCATTAATATGCTTATGCATGGACATGTGCTTTTTTGTTTTACTATTTATTACTAGAATTAAAATTTTATTTTTTGAAAAAGCTTTTTCTTTTTCTTTTTATTTTTTTATTTGATAGATAATGTAACACCCCGTAAATTTAATTAAATACATACGTTAACGTACACGTATATCGAGATGTATAATATATGTATTATACGTAGGAGCTACCTATACGCTTGATAATACACATATTTTATACATAGGAGCCAAATATACGTGTATATGATTAGTAAAGAAGATGATACCTATGAGATCATCTTCTATGGGTGCTTACAAGTTAAACATTGGAGTTGATGTAAATTGATTAATTTATGGGGTTGGTTAATTAATTATGTGAATTGAGTGTATAAAAGAAGAAAAAGAGGAATAAAGGAAGAAAAAATAAAATAACAATTTACTGTTTATTTGCGGGTACTGTTTACAGAACAGTACTCGTATGTAATAAAAAAAACGAAAAAAACGAAAGAAGTTGCAGAACGGCAGAACGAAAGAAAGAGAAGAGAGAAAAAGGAAACGGCGGATTTGCGGCCAAATTCGACGTGCTGGTAAGCTATTTTTGCTATTTTTCGTCGTAAAATTGATATCTAAGCTAGATGTAACCTTTCTAGCGGAGTTATTTTTACTGTGGGAGCCGGTTTACTGCGTTTTCAAAAATTGGGGTTTTGACCCAATATGAATAAAAATCCGCTAGAAAGGTAGAAAAACATTCCTTAGACGGTAGGGACCCCGAATATGTGGTTAGATTCCATTTCAGGAGTTTTGGAGACCGTTTGACAATTTTAATACAATGTACATGTTTCGAATGAATAGTGACGAATAGTATTATAAACAGTGATGTAAATAGTGAACAGTGATGTGAATAGTGACTGTAATGTGAATAGTAAACAGTGATGTAAATAGTACTATGAGCAGTGATGTAAACAGATATGTAAATAGTATTATGAACAGTGATGTAAACAGTGATGTGAATAGTACTTTGAACAGTATGAACAGTGATTTGAAATCATAGAATCGTAGAGAACTGAATTCCGGACGTGTCGATACGAAGATCGTGATTTTTGGATATGATTTGATATTTTTAGTAGCTAAAGATATGATAAATGATGATTCTTATGATAGTCTATGGTTCATTTCAGTGTTTAACTTGAGAGTTGTGCATGGATAAATGTTCTTGAGGAAGCAATTATGAGGGACGTTTATTGTTGCTCGATTTGGCTTAGAAACCCCGTGTAACCACTGTGAGTATAGTTTTCTTGATTTGGTTCTTGTATGCATTGTACGAATATAAAATGTTTGATTGTATGCATATTATATTTATATATATAATGCATTGAGTTTTATGGATCATGCAAACTGATTTTAGCAATTGGAGTTTGTAATGATGTCATTTCGTTAGGAATTAGACCCGGATGAGGTTTTGCAAGTCTTCATTGTCAGTAGGCCTGTCCTAACAAGGGTTGCGATCCTTGAAATGACTGTGAATTGGGTAATGAGAGGCTGTGACTACCTTGTAACGGTCATACAAGGGTTAGACTCGCTCTCTTGCCTTGCGGAGGAGGGAGATTGTGCATTGTGTTATTGTAAACTCATGCAATTTATGTTGTTGACATGTATAATATATTCGTTGAATGATGCCTGTGTTGAATAAGTGTTTGAAATGATTTTAAATGTCATATTTCTCTAAATGTATATAATTGTCATTTCAAGAACTATATTCACTGAGTTGTTGTTTGCTAACTCCATTTCCTCCAATATTTCAGGCAAGGTACGAAATTTCGATTTCTCCCTAAACTTCGACCTTCAAAAATCAGAATTAATTCGGAGAAGTTTAATTCGACATGGAGAATTTTTGTAAAAATTTGCTAAATTAGAGAATTTTTGCATATATGCTTAAATATCTAAATTTATTGTAGTATAAGCTAAAAACTAATATAAATAGACACTTTTAATACATAAAAATATCAATAAGCGACCTAACAAAATCAATCTTGTTAAGTGAGTTGATGAATTTGAATGACGACTTTTGGTCTTAATTTGTTTTCTTTATTTTGATATTTAATTTTGTGGTGGCTTGCTTCTCGACCATATACTTTACTAGTTTGAATTCTATCATGCTTAATTTATTAGTTTATTATTTGAATGTGTTGTTTATTAATTTTGTTTCATAAGAGTTAACTAAAAAAATATAACTTTAGGAAATCTTTTAATTTATTTTTAAGTTTTTATCTTATTTCGACTTTAACTATTTATTTATTTTGCTTCTTTTCTTTTGTTTTTGGTAAAGCATATCCCATAAACTACATAATTTGTTAACTTGTTAAATTATTTTTTAAAATTTATATTGCTATGTTGGTTGATGAAGTTAAAAATAATACATAATTATTATTGTTTTTTTATTTTTTATTGATGAAGTAACATCTTTTTTACTTCTCTGTCTAATTTTATCGAATTTTTGCTTGAATTTTTGCATTTTTTTATTGAAAAACTAAACTTTTGTCGAAGTTTATCGAAGTTCGTCGAAGTTTATCGAATTATTTAGCGAATTTTTGCATTTTTTATTTTACATCCCACTTTGCACTTCGATGGTAAAAAAACCGAAAAAATTCGCCGAATTTCGCCGAAATTCGGTGAATTTTTAGACCATGATTCCAGGTATTGAGTCGAAGGGAAAATGAAAAATCTGTGAGTGATAATCACGTGAGCCTTCGTGTGGTATGTGTATGTATGCTTGGAGGAAATAGATTATATTTTTGTTATTTTGATATGTATACTTATCACACATTATATATATATATATATATATATATATATATATATATATATATATATATATATGTATTATCATTTAGATGGGATGTGTGAGCATATATAGCTTAATATATTGGATGATGAAATGAAAATGTGATGTGTGAATGAATGGAATGATTATAGAGATCTATGTTGGATTTGATTTGTGGTATATTAGGAAAAAAATTTCTGTAAATATTGGGAATTTTTGTGAATGTCCGTTGAGGCTGACAATGTACTGTATACTGTATATGAGTATGTACAGTGTATAGTACACTGTGCCGGTCATGATGTCAGCCTATGTCAGGGGCGTCGTGACAATATTGGTATCAGAGCCAAGTTTAGGATTAAAAGCCTAAAAGATTAAAAGCTTTATGATATTATGATTGTTTGTATGGGTATACATATGAGTAGTCCTATTATGTGGAGCCTAATCCAATATGTTATCTTGACTGAGAATCACATGTGTCGGTGAATTCCAGATTTGGAAAAGACCAGTCAAGATTAACAATGAAAATTGCTGATCACGAAAGGATCAGAAGGCTGAAAGAAAAAGAATTGGATGTAATCCAGTGATAATAAATATATGGCTAGTAACTACCCAACAACAACGAAATGCACAGCTTATGAGCTTGTGGCAAAGTTGTAATGTGAGAAAAACAAAGGCTTGAACCATTGATAGCTCCCAATTTGGGTGCCAAAGGTGTGGGTACTTCTGTAAAACCATATATAGTTGAGACTGAAGTCAAAATAAAATAAATAGAAGGTCTCAATGATAAGCCAGATGGAATGAAAATATATGTGAAAGTTATGAAAATTTTCAGGAGAGGAGACTTTCTTATCTTAACTGGCAGTCTGATAGTAGACGAAGTAAAAAATTTGCTACTCTGAGTGAAGACCATCTTAGAGAATGATTAAGTCTTTGAAAATGATAAAGCAAGTTAGCTAAGTTTAAGCTAACTAATGACAAGAGATGATAGAAAATTGGGTTAAGGACTCCGGAGATGATTAAGGCATGGGATTAATTACAGAAGCTATTTTATAAGGGCTTCTATCATCATGCTGAAATTGATTTAAGGCATAAAAAAGTTTAGCTTGTTAAAATGTAGTGACATGCCTAACCATAAATACAAACATGAATGCATTAGACTGGTATAGTTTATTTTTGGACTGATTACTATGGATACTCTGAGAATGATAAGGATCTAGAATAAAGTTGGGATCCTATACGGCAGGTTTGATAATTGTTGGGTTATAAATATAAGCGCAAGTTGTGAGGCAACCTATAACTTTCGGGTTAGCCAAAGCTGTTGTGAAATTGTTAACACCAGCAATAGTGAGATAGCTTACACTGTTGTTTGAAGCTGAGTCATCAACACCCGTGTTAGGTAAGAAGAGAAATAAGTAATGTAAGAAAATGTTGGGGCAATAATCTGAAATTGAAGATCAGTGAAACATTGACTAAGGTTGAGATTTTGGCAGTATTAGTGACTCTAAGTTTGTTAGTACCTGACCCAAAAATAATGGGAAAAAGGGAAGTGATGTTAACGAAATATGAAAACCAGAAGTGGTTTCCAATGCCTGAGCAGGAGTCACAGACTGAGTAAATTGTATCTCGACCTGAAATTGTCTATTATCAATAAAGAAAAGAAAAAGAGACACGGGATGTGTTAATCTTCAGTTAGTCGATATGGAATGCCCCAATATTTTTTATCAATGCGACTCCACCAGATTTTAGATAATAAAGTAAAGTAAATAGAATACCAGATCCAAAGATTAGTAAGACGTTGATAACAGGTGTTATCAACATTTTGTTATTGTGTATATTCTGATGTATTGTTGGATCTACCTGGTCCTTTATCTCTAGTGATATGGTAGACAAATTGTATTATCTTCTGTTATAATAATGCATCATTGATTGTGAGTATGCCTACAGGAGAAAGAATCTACCATGATATGTTTAGCAAATAATATGTGGAATAAAGATGAGGGTCATCAAGTAATTATGGACTTTAAAATATGAAATTGTTTGGAATTAGATGCTTTGTTGGGAATGATTGGCTGGCTACCTCTCATGCCAGGTGGAGCATCTCTCCGAAAAGAAGTACTATTTTGAATAAGTGAAAAATCCTCATTTTGAATCTCGATGAATTTATACCCTCAAAATCTTCTATCTAAGAGAAGACAGTTATTGATGAGGAAATGAAGAATATGGCTAGTACAAAGCCATTTAAATAAGGCATGCAGTTGATTAAAATTCCTGTGGTGAGCTGGTATATTGGACAGGAGATTGATAGCATATAAAACTGATGCTAGTATAACATGTATCTCCATTCCTTCATAGTGAAATATGTGTAAGTATGAAGCACTGTTAACTGAGCAGGGTAACAACAAAGAATGAATATCCTTTACCATGGATAGATGGTCGAATTCGATTAACTAAATGGAGCCAAATTTTTGTTAAGATCATTTTGAGATCTAGACACCATCAGTTAAGACTTCGAGAAAAGGATGTAATGTAGACTGTTTTAAGACAAGATATGGATATTATGAAATTTTGGTAACCTTGATTAATGTGTCAATCACGTTTATAGGATTGATGCAGTGGGTATATGAACCATATCTTGAGTATTACATAGTCTTCGATGATGATATATGAAATTGTCCCAAGAAAATGAGAGGAGCATGAATAGCACCTCGGAATTATCTTGTAGTCACTGGGAGAGCACCGATTGAGTGCCAAGCTTGGTGAATATAAGTTTTGACTATAATTAAGATGAGAATCTTTGGATCACGTGACTAGTTTAAATAGTATCGTTAAGGATGCTGGGCAGGTCAAAGTGGTCATAGTACTGTTAAAACTGATTTTAATGATGGAAATCAAAAGTTTCTGGTATTAGTTGTATGTTATAGAAAGTGCGTGGAAAGATCCTTGAAGCTATCTGTTCCACTCACGAAACTACACCAGACGAATGTTATATAATGTGTGGACCGTTGTGCATGGGGAAGCTCTCACAGTATTAAATGTTGTGATTAGTTTCAGAACCTGGCAGTAATTGTGATTGATGAATATCAAGTCCAGATCTGGATTTTGCATTGATACAAAAGGATAGGTTAATTACTTATGCCTTCAGATTTGGTAGTGCACGAGAATAACTATCCTGAGAGTGAATAAAAATTAGTTGGTAGCTATTTTGACATAATGAGAGCATTGTCTCTATAATAAAAACGGTCACATTATCTTCAGATTTTAAGAGTCTGAAGTAATTATTTGAACGGAAAGAAACTGAATATGAGGTAATAAATGTGGCAAGAATTCCTGAAGGATTTGATTTTATATTGAATTATTATCCTGGGAAAGGCCAATATGTTGCTAAGGCATTGAGCAGAAACAGGCTGAAACTGGAGTAGTAACTATCCGTTAGCCAGAAATGGAGATTGTTTGTGAGTGAGAGTTACAGTTATGAGTGTACTCTCTATTACTCCATGTGTTGATATTTGTGCTCGGATGCATGTTCAGCTAATTGATACTCATATTCAGAGAGTAAGAGGTATGATGAGACGAGTATGATATCAGTATGAAAGATTATGACATTGATAATATGGATTGTATATGGTATCTTATGGGTTATGGGTAGAAATGATACCATTTGGACAACCATTAGTGGACTGAGAAGTCTATGTATTCTTCCAATGAACACCAGAATTCTTTTGATAGATTGAGCATATTGTATATGTGTGAGATAGGGAGATTTGATGGGCGTACTCAGATATTTGTCATGTCGGATTAAGATCCGAAGATTGTGTCGAGATCTGATATATGATGCAGACTCGATTTGGTACTCATCTCCTTCTCAGTGTGATATTGTATTCTCAGACTAGCTGACAGACTGAGAGAGTGACTTTGATGCTTATGAGCATGCTCGGGTCTGGTATACTTGAATTTTGGTGGAAGTTGGAAAGAATATGTTACGTGTGTAAACTTATGTGTATAAACAGCCATTATAATAGCATAATGATGGCACTCCAAAGGTTTTATAGTAAGCCTTATAGATCTTCAACTTGTTGATTTGAAAGTGTGAAGTTATTGTTATTGGTGCCAGAGGAGAGTATTAAATACACAAGGTTGGTATATAGGCCTTGAAATTTATTGTGGCTGACTCAGTTTTGTTACGGGTCTTACCACAGAAAGGCCAAATGAGATTTGGGATAAAAGGAAAGCTCGCACCGCGATTTGTTGGACCAGTAGAGATCCTTGATAGGATAGGTCCATTGGCTTACCGAGTTGCTCTACTGTCACAGTTGATAGGTGTCCGTAATATTTTCTCTATATTGATGTTGAGGAAATGTCATTCGGATTTCATATATGTTATGGATATAACTCACCTCTAAGTTGGGGAGGATACCATGTATCAAAAAGAGCAAACATGGAAGCGGAATATAAAATGCGGGAGCAGTTTTCTGGGATTGAGAATCACTTGAGGAATAGTCCTTGATTCTAAATTTCGAGGACGAAATTCCTTAAGTTGGGGAGATTGTAGCACCCCGTAAATTTAATTAAATACATACGTTGACGTACACGTATATCGAGATGTATAATACATGTGTTATACGTAGGAGCTACCTATACGCTTGATAATACACGTATTTTATACGTAGGAGCCAAATATACGTGTGTATGATTAGTAAAAAGAAGATGATGCCTATGGGATCATCTTCTATAGGTGCTTACAAGTTAAACATTGGAGTTGATGTAAATTGATTAATTTATGAGGTTGGTTAATTAAATATGTGAATTGAGTGTATAGAAGAAGAAAAAGAGGAATAAAGGAAGAAAAAATAAAATAACAATTTACTGTTCATTTGTGGGTATTGTTTACGGAACAGTACCATGAACAGTACTCGTATGTAATAAAAAAAAATGAAAAAAAGAAAGAAGTTGCAGAACGACATAACGAAAGAAAGAGAAGAGTGAAAAAGGAAACAGCGGATTTGCTGCCAAATTTGACGTGCCGGTAAGCTATTTTTGCTATTTTTCGTCGTAAAATTGATATCTAAGCTAGATGTAACCTTTCTAGCGGAGTAATTTTTACTGTGGGAGCCGGTTTACGGCGTTTTCAGAAATTGGAGTTTTGACCCAATGTGAATGAAAATCCGCTAGAAAGGTAGAAAAATACTCCTTAGACGGTAAGGACCCCGAATATGTGGTTAGATTCCATTTCAGGAGTTTTGGAGACCGTTTGACAATTTTAATACAATGTACATGTTTCGAATGAATAGTGATAAATAGTACTATAAACAGTGATGTGAATAGTGAACAGTGATGTAAACAGCGATGTAAATAGTACTATAAACAGTGATGTAAATAGTACTATGAACAGTGATGTAAACAGTGATATGAATAGTACTTTGAACAGTATGAACAGTGATTTGAAATCATAGAATCGTAGAAAACTGAATTTCAGACGTGTCGATACGAAGATCGTGATTTTTGGATATGATTTGATATTTTTAGTAGCTAAAGATATGATAGGTGATGATTCTTATGATAGTCTATGGTTCATTTCAGTGTTTAACTTGAGAGTTGTGCATGGATAAATGTTCTTGAGGAAGCAATTATGAGAGACGTTTATTGTTGCTCGAATTGGCGTAGAAACCCCGTGTAACCACTGTGAGTATAGTTTTCTTGATTTGGTTCTTGTATGACATTGTACGAATATAAAATGTTTGATTGTAGGCATATTATATTTATATATATAATGCATTGAGTTTTATGGATCATGCAAACTGATTTTAGCAATTTAAGTTTGTAATGATGTCATTTCTTTAGGAATTAGACCCGGATGAGGTTTTGCAAGTCCTCATTGTCAGTAGGCCTGTCCTAACAAGGGTTGCGATCCTTGAAATGACTGTGAATTGGGTAATGAGAGGCTGTGACTACCTTGTAACGGTCATACAAGGGTTTGACTCGCTCTCTTGCCTTGCGGAGGAGGGAGATTGTGCATTGTGTTATTGTAAACTCATGCAATTTATGTTGTTGACATGTATAATATATTCGTTGAATGATGCCTGTGTTGAATAAGTGTTTGAAATGATTTTAAATGTCATATTTCTCTAAATGTATATAATTGTCATCTCAAGAACTATATTCACTGAGTTGTTGTTTGATCACTCAATTTCCTCCAATATTTCAGGTATTGAGTCGAAGGGAAAAGGAAAAATCTGTGAGTGATAATCACGTGAGCCTTTGTCTGGTATGTGTATGTATGCTTGGAGGAAATAAATTATATTTTTGTTATTTTGATATGTATATTTATCACACATTATATATATATATATATGTATTATCATCTAGATGGGATGTGTGAGCATATATAGCTTAATATATTGGATGATCTCTGTAAATATTGGAAATTTTTGTGAATGTCCGTTGAGGCTGACAGTGTATTGTATACTGTATATGAGTATGTACAGTATATAATACACTGTACCGGTCATGACGTCAGCCTACGTCAGGGGCCTCGTGACAGATAATGATGGGTTTGAGCATATAACCTCAAGGTTACATATAATGGGATAGGGTTTTAAAAATAAGTACACAGTTGTCCAAGTTTTGGCTAGTGAATTAGATATTTTCTTCTGAAAACCAACGCTAGTTGGCAAGAAGAGAATTATGTCTGGGTTGCGTTCAAAAATAAATAAAATAAAAAATTATCTTTTAGAAAAATAATTATTTTTGTTTAAAATCTTTAAAAATTATTTTCAACTCTAGCTAACCAAACATATATTTTTTATGTTTTTAGATTTTCGAATATCGAAAATAGTATCTAAATCAAGAATCAAACAGGGTTTTATCTCAAGATGCTACAGGTTATCGAAAATAGTATCTAAATCAAGAATCATCTCAAGATGCTACAGGTTATCGAAAATAGTATCTAAATCAAGAATCAAACAGGGTTTTATCTCAAGATGCTACAGGTCGTTAACAATCTTTGGGTCCTAGTCTCAACTTTTGTATTTGAGAAATGGATTCTACCCCCCTTACAGCTTGTATCTCAAGAAGATTTCAGATGAACTTGATTGTATAGTAGATACTCTGATACATTTTTTTTTTCTTCTTATATAATAAAAAAAATCTTAAAAATGTTAAGTTAAAAGATAAGGCCGTGTTTGGTTCATGATCTGAAAATTATAATACAACTCAAAAATTAAAATTCAGAAAACAAGATTTTGTCATTTCTTGAAAACGACATATTTTCTTTATAAAATTTTGTAAAACTATTTTGGCGTTACAACCAACCAAACATGTTTTTTGTGTTTTTAGAATTTTGGATACAGAAAACTGTATCCAAATCATAAACCAAACACACTAAGATTTTTAAATGAAGTTCAAGACTAAATTGAACTTAAAAAACCATATTCGAATCACTTTTCATTAAGGTGTGTTATTGAACGAACATTTGGAGTGTAGAAAGAAAGATGACAAATTCTTCAAAACATGCCTTCTTATGAAATTCGAAATCAAATTGATATTATAAGTGTTTCAATGGCTACTCACAATTTCATTCAAAAGGAGACTTAGCAAATTTACAGTTTCACATATATGACATCAACCCAGATTATGTCTCTTATGAAGATCCCGATATAAGAAATATGGCTCACCATGGTCCAAGACAAATCAATGATAATGATAACATGAGAAGAGTGCGAGATAGAATTTGTGATGATATATGACATGACATTAGATAAGAAGATTTATATATTTTCTTATTGTAATATGACTATGAAATTATTTAAATTTTATGTTGATAATATAGTATTAAAAAAAATGGAGGGCTCCTCCATTTAGACTATATTTCATTAAAAGATTTACTCCTTAATTTGGACACGTTTTGAAGTATTAATCTATTATTTATTTATTTTTAGAGTTATTCTAAATCCGTTAATATAAGTTCATTAAGTATAATATATTGGTCAATGTTTGTTAATTAGAAATGATAAATGAACTTGTTAATTACTTTACAATGCATTCATTTTTTCTTTATCTCTTTTATTATGTATAATATATTGATATTAATTGTTAGATAAAATATTCTAACCAACCATCAAATATTCTAACCAACCATCAGTTAGTTTGATGGTTCAAGGGCCGAACCCAAATGGGGTTGAGGAATTCGATTTCGAGTTCGAGTCCTCCCTTAACAAAATTATAGTTAGAAGGGACACTCTCGCCTCTATAGAATCCCAAAATCCGGTGGAATAGTCTCACCCCGAATGAGAAGGAAGATACCACCGGATGTCGGAATCCCGATAATAAAAAAAAAAAAAAATTCTCAAAATAAAATAAAATAAGTTGTAGATTGCATGTTGCGCTGTTATTTTATAGATTAGTATTATTATTTACTAAATTTATATTAACCATAGCAATAATTATAAAAATTAAATAAATGACACACGCATAGCAAAATTGAAAAGTTTAATTTTATATCAAATAAATTATAATTTATAAATTTTTATGGTTTCAAATGTGCAATAAGATATTATAATTAAAAATATTTTTTATGTAACATTAGAATAATAATTAATAAATATGTTTCATACAACAAGAAAAAAGAAACCTAATTTATAAATGAATATGTAATTTATAACTTTGAATAAAAATCAAACAATATTATTTTAAAAGAGAAATGAAATTTTTACAATAAAAATTTTAAAAAACAAAGGAGATGAATCAAATAGGAATATTCTGATTTTTAATACATAGGGGCAAAATTATCAACTCATGGGAGAAACACTTATTTAAACCTTAAACAAACGGTTCTATAATTTTCAAAATCACTTTTTTTCCTCTCATATACCAAATTAGGGGTGTTTATGGGTTAGGGCGGGTTGTGGCTAAAACTTAACTTAAACCAAATAGTTTAGGTTGGTAAATTTAAAACCTAACTTAATCCAATCTAATCTATCTTATCAGTTTGGGTTGGGTCGATTTGATCGGGTTGAACTTAAGCCTCATATTTGACATATAATTTATTAATATAAGAACTTTAATTATTCATTTATCGTTTAGATTTGCTAGTAATTTTTTTCTACTATTATTTTGCAATGAATAGTGTGTTAATATTACATATTAGTAGATAGGAATAATAATTTACAAAATAGCAACACATTGATTGAGATTGTATATATTAATAGTATTGTAACCCTATGATATGTATATAAATATATATATTATGGTATAAACTAAATTAGATAGTATTAGATAAGAATCATAAGATACATATAAAATCTTAAAAAAATAACGCCTAGAGAGATATTTTAGGGTTTTAATACTTACCTCGGTTCGTATAGGATTAATAGGGTTTTTCGGGGCTCGTGACACAATCCAAACTGATCGGGTTGGGTATGTTACACCCTGCTCGAATGCGCCTAAACATGCGGAACACTCACGAACGGGCGCGAATGCATTATAACAATAACCGAGTGCGCAGGAATACAATGGGGTACAAATCTGATTATATTAATTTTAGAATGTATCTTTGTACAAAATATGATTGAGGGAACATCCTTTCAAAATCTCCCTATAATTCATAAGGGTTACAAAATATGGGCCCAAAAACTTCTACTCAGTCCACCCTAATCTCTTGAGAAAAATTAGATAACAACGGGGTGAGCTACTTGCCCAATGGGGAAAATAGTATGCATGATACTGTCTCGTAATGGTTCCATGATTGCACGTAGCCTGAGTTCACGTACAAATGTCCATCTTCAGGTAAAACTGGGTTCTCATTGTACGTTTCTATTCAAAGAAATATCAATAATAGTAAGCATTGATTCTAACTATTTCGTAGATCATAAACCACTTATGTACCTAAGTGGTATTTATGTATGATATTAATGCATGAACAAGTCCAGTCTTTACTAATATTAGACAAAATTTGACAACGTTTGGTGATTCTTATCAGATCAGTATCATTACGTATAAAGTTAGGATGTTCAGTATCATTTATACAAGTTGATAGCTTTCAAATAAGACAAATCAGATCAGTCTCTAGTTTAAAAGATGAGACACAAGGTTTATTTAAGTACTAATCGTCTAGAGCAGCACACTGCCTCTCGTTTACTATTTAAAGTTACTGAGGACAAGATAATGTCTGATTGAGTCAGATTGACCACTAATCCGATATAGTAACAGTGTAATATATAAACTTTAAATGTACATACATAAGTATAATATATATAAATATTATACGTAATAATATAATATAAATAAATAGTAAACATAATAATAACTCAATGTAAACTTTAATAAAAGTTAATAGATACATTTTGTTTCATACGTTAAAATAATAACTCCACTGACACCTTACTTATATTTGAATATCTAACAGCGTTCGTTTGGGGGTTCCTTATGCTCTGAACCCTAAAATCCTCTTCGTGTGTTTGATTCAATTTGATTTGATCAATGGTTTACATAAGCTCCTGGGACGAATTCGTGGAGAGATCCGTGCAGTTGTTTCGCGCCGATCCTCTATCTGTATCTTCTCTTTCTCTTGCATCTCTTTTTCTCCTTTTTTTCTCTTGAATTCATCGATCTCTTCTCTTCGAGTTTTGAATTGATTTGCTTGATTCTTATTTGTTGCGATTCCCGGTGTTTATCTAGTCTCGATATGTGATGAAGTACCGGCATTGCGACGGGAAGTTGGTTCTCAAGGTTACTGACAATCGAGAGGTAATGATGATTCCCTTTACTTCAATTACCTATTTCTTTATCTGTAATTCTTCAATTTTTTTTTTTTGTTCAGATTAGTGCGTCTTTTAATTGACTGATGAAATTCTTGTTGAATGGGAATACTTATTCTCTGCCTGTATTTGTCAGTAAAAATCTCGTTGAATGGTAATAACTTTGCATTTATCAGTTAGGGTAGACGAAGAAATATGGTGATGTTACATAAAGAAAACCTTGATGAGTGCAATTTAGATGGTTTAGTGCTTGAAAAGTTCTGCATATGCACTCTTGGATGTCAATTTTGTTCACAAACAAGACAAAATGCATTGCTTCCGGTCCATGCTACTTTTTCTTTTTGATATATAAATCAATTGCATAATTTAAACACCCTGATGATAGTGTTTGGCTTGTTTGCGAGAGCAGAAAATAGTTGAGTAGCTCGCCGTTTTCAGGATGCTTCAATGACCTATAGATGTCTTTGTGGCATCATTTTATGATATGTTGTTGAGTAGCTCTGTGCATATGAGACATAGATCAGATCCAATGTGGTGTGCTTGAGGCGAACATCTGACGAACCTGATTAGCAATTAGTTAGAAAATAGTTATGGTTCGCTATTTTATTTTTGAATCATCCAATAGAGACGTTTTTATGAATCGTGTCTCTTGACAAGCAGTATTAGACTTCTTCTCATGTTTCATAGTTGAATTGCAACTAAGTTACATAGCTCTAACCATCCCTATTAGTGTTTGGTCTTTATTCTACCATACCACTTTGTTTGGAGCCATGTTTAGCAATTAGTTGATATATTGCACTTTCATTTCACAAAAATCTTGGATTTATGAAGGGGATTTTCCAACTTCTATCATATTGGACCTATCCTAAGGGTTTAAATTCCCCTGTTTATTTGGTTAGTTAATTGATTCTGAATTTCAATCAGCCCCAAATCTCAAGTTTTGTGAAGGCTTCATTTTGACTTATAGTAATTAGTATAAAGATTGTTTAATTCTCCATCCATATTTTCTAGATTGAAAGAATCTTTGCGTCCTTGGTCTTAATACAGTGTCAAATTCTAGCTTTTCTAGTGTGGTATCCTTTGGATGGCTTGGCTTTGTTAGCAATATAACCATGATGTTTTAATCTAATTATTTTTAGACCTCTTTACTAATTTAGAAGGTTTATTATGTACTTTACCTTTGTAGACAACATACATATTTAACAAATTAATAAATGAGTGGTGTGATCATGGAATTGATCAGGTTATTTTTTATATTTGGGCTTCGCTCAACTAATCGACTGAGGCACCTTGTTGCTTGAGCAGGAGACACTTTCAGTGGCCAACAAATGGGGGGAGAGAGTCAATTTGTGGTCTCACTTTATGAGGTGCAGACCCAAGACCACTCAACCAACCACTTGTTGGTTTGATCAGGTTAGATTATTAGCCTAATGTATCTTAACCTTATCTCCTCATCTATAATCCCATTTATCATCAATTCATCATACTTGGCCTTATAGGAAGAAGCAAAAGTATCATTAATTATCTTGGAAAGTAAATGCTTCTTATCTTTAGCATATTGAGATACGTCTTTCCATGAAAACACTTGTTTAATCATTCTCAAATGAGACAATAAAACCTCAACACTTGAGTGAGTGTGAAGAGATAAGACTTTTTTTTTTTGTCCAAGTATGACTGAGGTACACGAAGATCACTCATTAAATTGAGAGTCATTCCTGAAGAATGAAGACTGTCAACTCTACCATGTTGAACAAATTTGTTGTGTTCTCAAGAATAATTTATTTGTATTTCAGGGGGTCTTATAGGATTTGAAATTATCTCAATTGGGGGTCACATGTTAAATCACCATCTATCTTCTTAATTATAAAGAATTTGAATGTAATAGCAATTGTGTGATTCTCAATACTAGCTTCCATTTTCTAACTATCATATGATAGTAAAGTTTTGCTTACTGAATCTTGTTTCCTCAAACAATGTGTGATTATTGTTTCACCCATGGTTCTAACTTTTTTCTAACCTCTATTTTTGTTTGTTGTCTTCAAACTACTTCTTGTTTTCTTTTTGGTATTCTGCTGCTTTTGGTTTCCATGGTGATAGAAGTTTTCGCTTAATATTAAGAATTATTTAGCCATGGGTTCTCCAGTTTTAGTTGTTTCTCGAGGAATACTTTGCATCTCATGAATTTTCTCAAGGATGGACAGCCCATTGTATTTTATTTGCTGCCTATTTATTGATAAAAATGTGATTACTGATCCTTTTGAGCACATGCCTCACACAAAGCACATTGAATAATTGCGGTGTCATTTGGTGCAGAAAGAAAAAGATTGTAGAAGGTATTTGACATGACATTGAGGATCATGGTTTGACAAACAAAATTATCTTTGTAGAAACAAGATTATTCTTGATCGTTCCCATTGATTGACCTCCAAGAAGATGTTGAGTTTTTGTGCGTAAAACATTTGGGAAATTGGTAACTCAATGAACAGCAACGTCATCTACTCTTTACTTGTTGCTACTTAAAAATGTACCTTTGAAGCTATCTAGTATCTTCAAATCCATTCATATAGTTTTTGTTATATTTTATTTTTATTTTTTTTAAAAAAAGGTCATTGAATGCTATTAGCTAGAGTTACTTTCTTTAAGTTTTTGGAGAATGTACTCTAGAGAGAAAAATTGACAATATGAGAAAGCATTTACTTGGCAATTGGCATGTTGTGCCACTTCAGGTATTTTCTTGAGGATAATTTCTCTAATATGCTTATGGACTTTAGTAAAGCCGGTCTCTTAGATACAATGCCCAAAACTTCAGTGGTGTGCACACCTTGGAATAACAATGGTGTTGAACTTCATCGTCATCCCGTTGATTCAAACATACTTCTCTCAATTGCAAACCCTTCAAACCCAAGTCATTATTAAAAGTCACAATCCAAACTTTTGACGTTTAATATAAAGGACAACCAGGAGCTTGAAACTAGATTGTGGGGTTTTATCCATCATTATTAGAATTGTGAATCAAAATTGAATAGTTTTGAGGCTTGGTGAATCAAATCGAGACTTAAATTGGTGATTCTTACATATAAATGTGAATTTTACATTTCTATATATTAAGTGGTCATAGAACTATTTGAACCGATTCAATTAGTGATTCAATATGATTTTACGTTCGAACTAATTCTCTTACGATTGAGTATAGCGATTCAACAACTTGATTCGAAGAGATTTATGGTGAACCGAATTGTGAATCATACGATTCACTAATTCAAATCGCGATTCTTGCAATTGGTTTTATCAACTACACCAACATTTCATTGTAGGGGGTGAATATATATTTGTTCAATGTAACAACTTCATTTTTGAAAGAGCTTGGGGGCCATTATCGCTTTCAATTTCAAAAAATATACAAATACAACCACTTGGGCTCTACCAAAATAAATCAATTTGTTCTCAAGCATTGATACGTTGGATAATCTTTTGGCAGCTATGGATCGATAAAGAAAGAACTTGCTTTTTTGTAGTGACTATTTGAAATGTAGATAGTTCATGGAAGAGATTGCTTAATACTTTGATCAAGACCTGTGTCTGGTGTCATCCATACTAGACCTTGATTTGACTCACCTAGAGACTTGAAGAGACTTGCTTGTTACACTTGAAGCAATCTCTAAAGTAGTGCATACTATGATTCAACTGTCCTCTCTATTTTTTTTTTGTTTGCAAGTTTTTGCAAGAATGTGTGGTTGAAAAAATGGTTTGTAGAGAACTTGTAGTTTGTTAACTTGGCAAATTGAACTTACAATTTTTTATTTTTATTTTTTAACAGCAATTGAATGTACCATTTTATTGCAACCTTTTTGATCAAGATAATTTGAGATGGACCAATTCGAGTTTTGAATGTTGTGAGATTCCAAAAAGGAGCATTGTAGTACTAGACTTTCTTTAGTTGATGATTAAAGACTCCCCGCAAGAAAACCAGAGAAAGAATAAAACATTCAATACAAACAAGAAGTCATGGATGACCTCATCATGAAATGAATGTTTAATGCACTCATTTTATCCTCTTCTATTTATGCAAAACATTTTCATAGGGTGCTCTTTCAATGAGTTGGACTAGGGGTTTGAATGAAAGCTGATGACTTGAGAAACCCGACTAATCTGATAAAAAAATATCAGATTGGGTCAAGTTTTAACTTTTAATCCATTTGACAAGTCAATTAGGTTTCAAACAAAGAGACTCAATAGGTTAGGTCATGTTGTTGGATTATAAAATTATAATTTTATAACCCATTGCGCCTGATACATATATAGATTTTATACAATTATATTATATAATATCTTAAAATGTTTTATTTAATATAATAAAATAAAATAATTATTTTACGGGGATCTCTTCTTATGAGGAGAAACCTCCAGAACACATGAATGGGGTTGAGGAGGGGCCTTCCCATCTCCATTATTCACCTTCTAACATGAAGAGCGAGACCTCTTCTCCAAGGTGGAGAGTTGGTTTGTTATTAAACGATCAAACTTGACCACTCAACCTACCCGATCTAATAGTAGGGTTGGTTGGGTATACTATTTTGTAATTTTTTAGTGGGTTGGGGTTCAGATGGCAATGTTTCGTACCTGAAGGGGCTGATTTTTGGGTAAAATCCAACCCTCCCCAACCTGTGCACACCCCTGATTTGGACACACTTAGATCAAGGGAAAGAGACCTCTTTATGTCAAAGATAATTTTCTAGAGGAAGCTTTCCTTCTTGTTGTGAACTATGGGTTTGTTGCATTCCAAATTTACCAGAAAATGAAGCACGGTGAGAACTACTAGAAATGTGATTAGAGAATGAGTGTTCCAAACTCATTGGAGACTACAAGCTAGAAGATTGATGCATTGACCAAAAATGCTGTAATTAGTCTTTGAGAGCTCTACAATAGATCCAACGCAATAAAAGCCTTTTCTTGATTTTATGAGGTTCACCACAACAATTAGTGTCCTCCAACCTTTGACCAATGGCCAAATTCTCAGCAATATGACAAGTAGTTGTATATATTTAATTTTATCCAGTCTCTGCCCTTGCTTCTTTAGGTCTTCCTCTTCTTGATACAAAAGAGAGGAAGTGAATGGTTATTTCTGTTTTTGACATTTTCTAAAGTTCCTCGTAAGATACAAATATTCAACGAGTAAGTTACGAATTCTTTATCAGTATGAACTGAAGTGCTGGTAGTTTTTAAATTCAATTCAACAAAGCCTTTTTTCAACTACATGGGTTGGTTACATGAATCTGTTACCTCCACTCTTCTCTATCGAGGACTAACGGTTTAATCAACATTCATGCTGCTAGTTTTAGAAGAATTAAAAATGGTGTTTTGATAATATTTTATTAAATTTTCATCAGTTTCATGGTATGTTTTCTGAAGCAGTAATGCCAAAATTTTGGTTTTCTTTTGGCATATATTATATGAGATGTATAGTTGTTGATTGTAACATCTTAGGCAGTCTTCAAGTTTTTATTTTGTTTTTTTGTTCTTTTTTTATTTTGTTTATTCTCTTTTTTTTTTTTTCTTTTTTTCTTTTTTTTTTTTCACATGCATCAATCCGTTTCAAACCATAATACACAGGATGATCTAATTTATGAACTGCAGGCATGAATAAGCTCTTGCATGTTTAAACATAACACATGTACAATGTTTTTGCTACCTACCTGACCTTTTTCTTTTGAGATCGTTCACGTGCTTTTTCTCTGCATTATTACATTTATTTTCTATTTTGGTCATTCTGTTAGCATTGAAGTAACCCCATGACTTGATTATTTAAAACTTGGTTTATATGACAGAGTTGCTTGTTCATGTAATTGGATCTACTGCTACAAACTAACCCTCTAGTTTCTAGCACTTGAAAATTTCATCTTATTTTTTTGCCTTTTTTGACCAGTGTCTGAAGTTTAAGACGGATCAAGCACAAGATGCTAAGAAAATGGAGACGTTCAATAACATCTTTTTTATCTTAATGACAAAGGGTCCTGATGGTAATATTCTTGCCCTTGGTTTCTGTTGTTCGCAAGTAATGGTTACTACTAAATATGTGACTCTGGAATGCCTCAAGTTGTTACATTTTTGTACCAACGTATAACTGCGAGCCCCTGGTCTCGTCTTTTTTTATTTTTGATTCGGTGAATATTGTTATGCCCATGAAGGTTCTCTAAAATGGTAATGTTTTTGCAGCGGACATAACCGAAGTTCCATCTAAAGAACAGGTGGAGGCACAACCAGCAAAGAAAGGAAGAAGGAAGCAATAGATACCAACATTGATTGCCAAAGTAATTAATCTTGGGAACTCTACTAGATGGATGGATTCTTGAAAGATTTCATTGTAGTTTGAGTCGTTTCTTTGATGTACTTGCTGAAAAATTTTCTACCCAAATAGCAACCCTAATTTTTGCATTCATGTCAAAACACTCCAATGGGCGAATGTAAAAGATACAATCTCCCGTGTCACCATTGGGAAGCATTTTTGGTGCTCTTCCCCTGTTTCATTGGTGGGCCCTTTTTTGTTTTTAAAAAGATGTTATATAGAATCATGTAACATAAAGGCTGATCAAACTTCGAACTGAACTTATCCCAAAAAAAATAAAAAGAGCTTCTAGCTGATGCAAGTTTTCACAGGTTTCTGTTGCAATTATGATGTGAACAAACCCTATTATTTGTAAATTTAAAAGTATAAAATAGAAATAAGGAAAAAGATAATTGGTTTACTCTAATAGATCAAGACAATGACTTTGTGAATAATTGTTTCTCTTCTTCTTCTTTTTTTATTTTTTATTTTTTATTACTGGTTTTTTTCAACACCCAGGAGGTGTTCTTGGGCAAGACTAATCTTTGAATTACAGCAACTGAAATCCTCTAAACTAGTACACACACAATCCAGGTCTCAAAGCATATGATCTTATGTGGCGCAAAGTGTTCCATAACTATTATGAGTTATTCAACTAATTAAAGGAACATAAAACATAAAATTTGTGAAGGAAACAGAGGCCTCAAATCACCAATGAGACGTTTTAGATTAGAAAAATGTTAATCTAATTTTAGTAGTTGTAATTTTAAGTGTAACTAAATATGCACAATTATTAAATGAATATGCGTGTACACATTTTAAGGTATGTAATAAATAATTTAATAACTGTATACATGTAATTGTACTACAATTAGATTAATATTTTCCTTTGGGGCAGGTGGATATAACAATCTTGTAGATCATGGGCTTTGCAAAACCATTATTTTATTATTATGGAATCAGTAAGTTGGTTCAATTTGTATTTTTTGTACGGTGAAAATAGATGAATGGCCGCCAATTCTGACTTTAAAAAAAAAGAAAAAAAAAATGCTTTAGGCATGCCATGTTTGGTGGTGGCATTGGAGTGGGGTTTGGTTGTTTGGATAAGATTTAAGAATATTATGTGGGATAAAGACATATTCCTAGTGTGTATAAAACTTGCAATCTAGTCGATATTTTAGTGCATTGCTTTGATGTGAGAGGATCATTCCAAATGTATTTTGGATTCAAGGATCTTTGTATTTTTATTTATTTATTTAATTTTTTCTAAAGTGGGATCTTTGTAAATGAACGGATGAAGAAATTCTTTGTCTGAACTCAAGACATTACAAAAGAAACCTGTAACTGTGGGGTGTTTTTATTTTTATTTCACGCCGATCAAGTCAGTCGGATGGAAATTGCCTCAACTGCTCTCTTCCCCTTTTCTGTTTTTTTTTTTGGATAAATTTGGTCTCTTGGCCACCACAACAAAGGCCAATCCACTTATGGAGCACTATTGAGGGGACTTTGGTGGCATTTTTGCTATGGCGGGTGAATGCCCTCACTGTAGACCATGATATAAGGGCTTGTGTCCCTAGCATAGTCATGCCACCCGACCTTGTAGCGAGAGACTCATAAGCTCTACCATTACGGGTAGCAATCACTAGTTAAATATGTTTAATTTTTTAATTTTTTTTTAACTCTTTGGAAAGTTAAACTTCAACTTATAATAGTATTTCTATTACATCTACTTTTTTTTTTACTATTTATTAAATTTTAAGTTTTATAATGTATTTTGTTATTATTACACCCAAAAAAGAGACAATAGAAAACCAATTGAAACGACAATTCAACAACCAACAATGTCCTGATCGAGATCGAAACACTTGGTCACCAAACGAAAAAGACAAGCGAAAGCCCCGATCACGGGCCAAGAGCCACCCTTGGCCGTGGGCCGAAAACCCCTCGGCTCAGACCAAGGCCCTCTCAGCCAAGGCCAAGGGACTCCACCTCTCATGGCCAAAGGGAACTTCCTTTCGGCCAAGGGCCAAAGCGGGGGCTACAGTTGAAGAGCCCACCTCACACAACCACGGGCTGAGATTTCCTAAGTCCAGATCATGACACCTCCAAATTTGATCACACCAAAAACGGATCTCAATGCATGAAATTACCAATTCACTCCTAATAAGGAAAAATATTAAATGCCTCCCAACAATAAATGATGACAATAAATGCAAGAGATTTACCCTCAACTATAAAAATAAACCTCAATCTACCAAAGAAATGTATGCTCTAAAACTTCAACTCTTTATACTTATCTTTTTTTCTCAAAAAATAACTTAAGTATCGAAGTGTTTTCGGTGACACCCCCCACCCTGGGAAATTGCCCTTTGTAGGTTGGGAGCAAGGAGACAGTTTGAGAGATTTGAAGGAGTCGTAGATTTTCATTTTGTCAATTAGCCGACTGCGTTACCCGTTTGTCGGAGGTGAGATTTTGGGCTGAAACATTGGGTGTCGTCTGTGGGAAGCGACGTACAAAGTCCGTTACCCTATCAATATGAGTGAGAACAATGCCCAAGTTCCTCAAGAAGAGCCAGAAAATCAGGAATTCGCTTGCCAACTTCATCGAGGAAGGTGTTGGCTCAATCCCTAAGTAGCCTCGGGGTATCAAACCACCCAACTTTGATTGTGAAGTATGGACTAAAGGATTGGGACACTGGTTGAGAACGTTGATCGAATGGCGGGAATACTGGAATGAATCGAGCAAGCTCACCGAGTTGCACCCTCTAGAGGTGAATATTTGGTGTTTGGAAACGAGCGTTGAGATAAGAGTGCCGCGACACCTGCCAAATACCTAGTAAAATAGGAGAAATAAAGCCGACCGCCCCAGAATGGGACATAACGACAGTCCGACTCTGACCACCAAGAATCAGATCATACGGAGGTTCTTCAAGACAACATAAAAGAACATTTGTGATACATGTAGGAGTAGATTTTGACTCTAGTTGATGTAAAAAAGGGACTTCTGAACATGGGCGTAACAAACCTAGCTCGTCAACCAGAGGTTACGGACTTGAAGACGAGAGATCAGATCCAGACAGTTCATGTAGCAGAGGGATTGAGCTCGGTCTTTCGTGGATGCTATCTTGGGAGAAGCAGAGTTGTCCTTCACAAAAAAATCCTAATTGCACTCTTTCCAGACAAGATCAAGATCCCCAGAAGGATTTGTATGACGGAAAGAAAGATTCGGTCAACCATCTAACAAAGTACAAGAACTAGATGAAGCTGTATGGAACGATCAACCACATGTTGTGCTTAGCCTTCCAGCACACGTTGACTTGGGCTGCCCTGAGTTGATTCTAGGGGCTGCTGCTCAGGTTGATCCATTCTTTCGATAAGCTTGGTCGATTGTTCGTCAGCCAGTTCGTAGGAATACGTGAGACAAGAAAGTCGTACACTCATCTCTTATCAGTAACTTAAGGAAAATATGAACCTCTAAAAGATTACATAGCTCATTTTGCGCATGAAACATCACAGGTTTAAGGATAATCAGACAACGTAACATTGATTACTTCAGTGGTAGTACTTCAGGCGAGCAGATTCTAGTGGTCCTTAGCTAAAAACCCAGCCAAAAGTTATGAAGAACTACTCATAAGAGCGAAGAATTACATGAACGTGGAGAAAATGAGAGCAACAAATTGTTGGCCTAGATATGTCCAAAAGGGGGTGAATTGGACTCTTAGCAGATTTTAACCTTTCTTAATAATGTGCAGATTAATGAAAGCAGATTAAACAAAGTATAGAAAATAGATACAATAAATGTAAATGAGACAATGCAATCATGATTTATAGTGGTTCGGCCTCGCCTACATCCACTACCTAATCTCCTCAGTTAAGATTTGTTCAAACTCCACTGTGGATTTTCTTACGGGTGAAGATCAAACCGATACACTTTCTCAACTTACGGGTACGATAAGACCGTTTCTCAACTTACGGGTGTGAGAAGACCTTTTGTCAACTTACGGGTGTGAGAAGACAGTTTCTTAGCTTATGGGTATGAGAAGACCGTTTTTCAACTTACGGGTGTAAGAAGACTGTTACAACTTTGAGCAACACGTGCTCTAGCCCAGTGACTAACCAATCACTACAAACTAAATACAAGATGAGATATGATTCCCTTTACTTAGAATCAAAGAGATTTTTACAAAGCTTTGAATTGAACCTTATGTTACCACAGATTCAGCAAAATATGTATGATGAAGTTTAACTAAAAATAGGTTCAAAGAGCTTTTGTCTTCTTCAATGGATTTTGAAAATGATGAAGATGAAGATCAATCAATCCAGAAGACTTGATGTTTTTCTTTCAAAATGATCGTATGTTCAAGCACAAAGAGTAGACGACTAACTTTCAAAAGTTTCTCGCACAAGTGAAAAATGTTAATACGTTTTTGAATGAATATCAGTTTTCGTATTTATTCGTGGTTTTTCTGCTCTAAGGCAACATATATATATATATATATATATATATATATATATATATATATATATATATATATATATATATATATATATATAGAAATAACATAGGCGCAATGGACTTGGTGAATTTTGGCGCTCTAGGTTATTTCAAATACAACGTCTACATTCTTTCCCAAAATGGATCGATTCAGCTCTGTGCATATTTCGACGATAGCACCTGAATCATCCGATCATTCATGAAAAAGGAATGTTCTGACAAAGTATTAGAGCGTTCAAAAAGTTCTGAATTTTTTTTGAAAAGTATTCGTACGATTATGAAAAAATTGGCTAAAATGATATACGAGCCAGAACAATAAAAATATCATTTTTGTCGTTTCGTTCCTTTGAGGGCGCTCATGGAGCATCAGCATCCTACCGAACAGTGAAGTGAGGGCGTTACTGATTCGTAAGCGTCCTGACTTACTTTGACAAATTGAACGGCTTATTTCATGAGGCGCTACTCGACAGTTAGCGTCCTGCTTTGTTTTAAAAACACTTAAACGCATGAGGGCGCGCTCTACTCACAAGTAAGCGTCCTGAAATTTTAAAACAATTTTGAAATAATATTAAGTGCGCTGAAGGACAGTAAGCGTCCTGAAAGTTATTAAGTTGATTCTAAGGACGAGGGCGCTTCTATAAAAGTAGCATCTTGATAGTTTATTCAACTTATAACTATCAACGTCCTTAAAGATAAAAATCAATTAAAACTAAGCGAACTTTCACCGATTGAAACTAAATCAGCGTCCTGACATTTTCAAAGGTTGACTAAAGGGAGGCCGCTACTTACAAGTAAGCGTCCTTATGAATCAATTCAATTCAACCTTGAGCATCCTAATATTTTATCAGCGTCCTGACTCATCAAGTCTAGGAGGACGCTGCTAAAACATTAGCGTCCTGAAAGACTTTATAAAAATGGTTTTTTGATTTCTTGATTAAAGCTCAATAAAACACGATATTTCCAGATTAAATCAAATATGCAAATGATTGAAAATTAATTTGATTAAAACATGCAGTCATGCATATTGCTGAATCAAATGGAATAAAAGGTTTTACAACCTATAATAATCTAATCATATTATTGAACATCTTCAAATGATCATGGTCTTCAAGTAGATCTTTAATACGTTCGCCATGCATCATTGATTCTTTGAAACCTTCAAGTAAGATTAGATACGCCATGTATGCAGTAATATCATAAACAAAATGTGTTTGTAATCATCAAAATATCTTTTATATTAAGGAAATTCTCGTAAGGGACATGAAGATAATTGGTTCAACACAAATGATGTCCAGGTGAAAAAAAGGGGGCCTTCAAAGAAGAGAAAAAAAAGGAAAAATGCAGAAGGCGTCGGACGACCACAAAAAGAAGCCTTCCCCCTCTAAGAACCAGACCTACCTATACTTCGTTCACTGCTTCTGTCAAGCAAGTACTGACCGAAGCAGAGAAACCTGATAAGACCTCCTTGTCTCATGAAGGCAGATGTAGAACGAAGGGATCGAACGAAGTACTGCTGATATCACTAGGACCATGGTCATAACACTGTTGATTGTTTTGACCTGAAGAATGAAATAGAAGAACTACTTAATCGAGGAGAATTGAGGGAATATGTGGCTAACGAAGTGATCCATCCAGATCCAAAAAAAAAAACAAAGGAAAAAAAAGGAAAGAAGAAAATGGAGTTCGTACCATTCTCACACTCCTCTAACACTACTTTATCTCTATCACTTCCCTACTCCATCTCTACCACTTACCCATGTTAATCTCAACCACTTCCCAATATGGGATTGGACTCTGTCTTCCTATTTTGTTATAAAAGGGGGATTGGGGTGTGTTGATCATATAAAAGAAATTGTAGAAAAAAAAAGAGAAAAAAAAGTAGAAAAGGGATGAAAAACTGTAAGGCATGAATTACAATACCGAGGCTCGTGCCGCTGAAATTGGTAATTTTTGTTAAAAAATTCTCTTTATAGTGGATTCTTTGTATGCTCTATGGAGCCATGGATGTTTCCTGAATTTGGGTTTTACCACGTTAAAAATTCTTGTCTCTCCTGTTCTTTAATTTTTTGTTTATTTTTTTAATTCCTGCAAATTTTAAATGTTTCCTGCTATTTTTAATTTAAATTTACTTTCTGTCGTTAGGATCGGATCAAGTTTTTGGTATCAGAGCCTTGTTTAGGCTATATTATTTAAAAAAAAAAAAATTGGTTCAAGTTTTGTGAATGCAAGGACTTTGATCAAAGGGAGAAGAAATATTTCCAATTGATCTTGAAATTGGCAGAAAAAAAAAACAACAATGTCAACTTCCCAGGAGCCACAAGGAATATTCGTGGAAAAACTAGCGGAAGATATGTAGGAGATGAAGAAAAATATGAAGATGTTAATGGAGATGATGCAAAGTCTCACAAGTTCCATGGCGAGGACTACTTCAGTGCCAGAAACTATAGAAACATCATCATCAAACATCCAAAATCAGGTAGAAATAATTGATAAAACACCATTCAAGCTGGAGACCAAAATTGAAATTCCTTCTTACAATGGAGAATTAGATCCAGAAAAATTGGATGGGTGGTTGAAGTCCATAGAAGTCTACTTCAACACTAAAGCTTATACTGATGACTAGAAAATAAGCTTTGCAAGGACGAGGCTTGAAGGTCATGCTCTCACGTGATGGCAGGCACATACAACAGGTTTAGCTTTCAATAATGAGCCTCCTGTTACATCATGGGCTTAATTTGCTGCTGCAGTTTGAAATCAATTATACCCTATTGGCTACAAGGAGCGATTGTATGAGCGATGACAATTTTTGCGCCAAGAAGAAGGGCCAAGTGTACAAGATTACATTACAGAATTTCGAAAACAAGCAGTGACATTGAACATGAATCTACGAGATCCACAAATTGTAAATAAATATAGGGGGGATTATTTTTCAATCTGAGGACAAAATTATCTCTTTTCCCAAACACTGATATTGATGATGCTTGCAAAAAGGCCATGTATATCGAGATGAAGAATAACCCTCAAGGGAACATGAAGCCAAAAAATTTGAGTGAGAAAGATACTCAGAATGGGTTTCAAAGCTTAGGGAAGAAAATTCTTGTTGTGGCTAAAAAAGACAAGCGGTATTGTGATCATTGCAAGTCAAATCGACATTGAAAAGAAGGTTGTTGGAAGTTGCATCCAGAGCTCAGGCCAAAGTGGTGGATTAATCACAATAAGAAAATAACAACTGTGTGTGTCGAAGATGAAATAGTAGAAGGGTCATCTGAACCTAATGAAAAACTTGTTATGATGGCTAATAAAGGTCAAGTAAGTGAATCTAAGAAGAAGGTAGCAGTTCAAGATCCTACAATACTTGACTCTACGAAGGAAGAACAATTTTGGGTGTATGCACAAATTAGGATGACTCCAGTTATTACACTTTTTGATAATGGGTCACAAAGAAATCTGATTTCAGAAGAACTGGTGAAACAATTGCAGTTGAAGACGTCTCAACATCCTAAGCCATATCCTTTAGGGTGGTTGAACAAAGATATAGGTTGTTGGCCCAGGTATGTCCAAGAGGGGGGTGAATTAGACACTTAGACAATTAAAATTAATGCAATGAAAACTAAATAAGTGCAGAAAAGTAAATCAATTTACATAATCGATTTAGAGTGGTTCGGCTACTTGTCTACATCCACTACCTAACCTCCTCAATTAGGATTTATAACCTCTTCACTAAGGGATTCTCTTTCGGGTGAGAACAACCGTTACAATGCTCAACTTGCGGGCTTGAGACCAACCTAAAACTCTCGACTTACAGGCTAGAAAACTACCTATCTCAACTTCCAGGTGTGAGACTAACCTAATGCCTTCTCAACTTACAGGCTTGAGAACAACCACTTGTTCGAAAAAAGAAGTTGGGTACTCGGCAGTTTATATAACTACTGTTACAACTCGATACAATATACAAGATATGAAATGAAATACAATTATATCCTATGAATTATCTCTCAAATTTCTCTTTCAGCAAAAATGATATATGATTAAAACAGTGCTGGAAATTTGAGTAAAAAATAGTTCAGTAACCTTCAAATAGATTTCCAAATAAAGATAAAGATTAAGCTTAGTATGAAAATCTTTTGAATAAATAGAGTTTCAAATAAGACACTTTGAAAAACTAAAAATAGTTTAAGCTCTGAAATCAAATTGAAAAATCGACTAACTTTCAAAAGTATTTGCTTGATGAATTTTTCGGTGAGTGTGGATTTTCTAAGTACTGATATTTATAGACTTAGAGATGAAGCTGTTGGTCATTTGAATTTGAATTTTAAAATTTATGGGTCCCTGAGCTCGGCTTATTGTTTGCCACCATCTCTCAACCTTACTCGAAAATTTAAATCGAGCAAGTTTAATCTTGTCCCTATCCAGTGCATGCATGTCCTCAAATATAACTTCGATCCTCAGAAGCCAATCCTCAGCAACCTCTAACTCTAGACTGCCATCAAACATAGGCGGCTCACGTCTTTTAAATGCTTTCATCACATCTTCATATCTGCGAGTCTCATCTATATCCTCATGAGTCTCTACTATCTCCTGCACTGGCACAGGTTGTTCTGCAGATGCACCTGCACTACTGGCACCAACCTCGGGTACTACAGGTGCTGGAGGCCCTTGATTATCCTGAAGGCGTGTCAACATACGCATCATCTCAGCATTTTGTCTCTGCTGAGCTATCATCATTTCTTCCAGTTTCTTTAACCTTTCTTCTTGTGGGTCCATTTCAATCTGTCATTCACAGAGATTGAAAAACACATAAGTTTCGATTATTAAGTCTTTATACGATACTTTATGTACCCGTACATATACCCTACAAACAAACATAATATAATAAAACTTTTAATCTTTTAGGCTTTTAATCCTAAACGTAGTCTCTGATACCAATATTTTCACGACGCCCCTGACGTAGGCTGACGTCATGACCGGCACAATGTACTATACACTGTACATACCCGTATACAGTATACAATACACTGTAAGCCTTCACGTACTCTCACAATTCAACCCAAACTTAAAGAATTTTTTTTTTTTTTATACCACAAATCAAATCCAATCAACTACCTAGATGATCATTCCACAAATTAAATTCCCAACTGATAAATACATTTCATCATCCCAAGCATTATTACCACACAACCCATCTAAGTGATAGTATATTTATAGTATGTGATAATTATACATATCAAAATAACAAAAATATAATCTATGTCCTCCAAGCATACGTACACGTACCAGCCGAAGGTTCACGTGTCACAGAGTTTTCCTTTTCCCTTACCTGAAATATTGGAGGAAATGGGGTGAGCAATCAACAGCTCAGTGAATATAGTTCGTGAGATGGCAATTATATACATTTAGAGAAATATGACATTTAAAATCATTTCAAACATTTATTCAACACATGCATCATTCAATGAATATATTGTACATGTCAACATCATAAATTTCATGATTTTCAATAACATAATGCACAATCCCCCTCCTCCGCAAGGCAAGAGAGCGGGTCTAACCCTTGTATGGTTGTACAAGGTAGACACAACTTCTCATGACCCAATTCAATAACACCATGCACAATCTCCCTCCTCCGCAAGGCACGAGAGCGGGTCTAACCGTTGTATGGCCGTTACAAGGTAGCCACAACATCTCATTACCCAATTAACAGTCATTTCAAGGATCGCAACCCTTGTTAGGACAGACCTAACGAAATGACAATGAGGAATCGCAAAGCCTCATCATTACAAACTCCAATGCTAAAATCAGTTTACATGATCCATAAAACTCAATGCCTTATATATAATATCACATGCGTAAAATCAAACAGTTTATATGCGTACAATGTCATACAAGAACCAAATCAAGAAAACTATACTCACAGTGGTTACACGGGTTTTCTAATTCAACTGCTAAAATCGAGCAACAATAGGGCTTCCTCAAGAGCGTTTATCCATGCCCTTAAGCTCTCAATTTAAACACTGAAATGACCATAGATTATCATGAGAATCATCATTTACCATTTCGGTAGCTACTAAAATATCAACTCACTGTTCACAGGACTATTCATTTTTTACTATTCACTTTTACTATTCACATTTACTATTCACATTTACTATTCACTATTCACATTTACTATTTACATTTACTATTTACTATTTACTATTCACTATTTATATTTACTATTTACTATTTACTATTCACTTTTTACTATTTACCATTTATTTTTACTATTCATCCGAAAGATGTAAATTGTATTAAAATTGTCCAACGGCTCCAAAAATCATAAAATTGAATCTAACCACATATTCGGGTTTCTAACAGTCTAGGGAGCATTTTCTACCAATCTAGCGGAGTTTCATTCACGTTGGGTCAAAACCCCAATTCTTGAAAATGCCGTAAAACGGCTCCCACGACAAAAATTACTCCGCTAGAAATGTTACATCTAGCTTAGATAGTAATTTTACTACGAAAAATAGCAAAAATAACTTACCACTGGTTCGGATCTCCCTCCTTTTCTCCTTCTTTCTTCCTTCCTTCCGTTCCTTTCTTTCTGCTCTTCTTCTTCTCCTTCTCTGCAACTCATTTCTCTTCCTTTCAATTTCATTTTTGTTTTTTATTTTATTTTTATTTATTTTTATTCTAGTTGCATCCCACGTTGGATGCAACTAGAATATTTTATTTTTTTTATTTTTTTATTATATTTATTTTTTATTATTATTATTATTTTTTTTTATTTAAATTTATATATACAAATGATTCCATGCACCTGGACTCCCTTTATTAACTAACTCCTCCATCAAATTTCATTAAATTCATTCAATCATAATCAAATCCACATTTTTCTTAACCAACCCCATAAATTAATCAATTTACTTCAACTCCATCTCATAATTTTATTTATTTACTAATCATACACGCGTATATTTAGCGCATAAGTATAAAATACGTGTATTATACATCTTGATATACGCGTACTTCAATGTATGTATTTAATTAAAATTACGGGGTGTTACAATCTCCCCAACTTAAAGAATTTCGTCCTCGAAATTTAACAAATAAGGAGAAAAGTACCTCACGTGGTAAAGAGATCAGGAAATGTCTCCCTCATCCAGTCCTCACGTTCCCAAGTCTGCTCCTCATTATCATGAAATTGCCATTTGACTCTGACCAAAGGAATTGCTTTATTTCGCAATTGTTGAACTTTCCTATCAAGAATCTGAATGGGCTTCTCTTCATATGTAGCATCCTCCCCAACTTGTAACTGTGTTACATCTAACAGATGTGTCGAGGGTGGATACTTCGTCGGGTCTGAATGATATTTCCTCAACATAGAAATATGAAACACATCATGAACACCGACTAACTGAGGAGGCAAAGCAATCCGGTATGCTAATGGACCAATCCTCTCTGTGATTTTAAACGGTCCAATAAAGCGAGGAGACAATTTTCCTTTCACCCCAAACCGCATCTGACCTTTCCGTGGCGAGACTTTAAGCAACACGAGGTCATCTACTGTAAACTCTAAAGGTCTGTGGCGGTTATCAAAATAACTCTTCTGTCGGTCTTGGGCAGCTTTCAGTCTCTGTCTGATCTGTTTAACCTGCTCAGTGTGATCAATAACAACTTTCGGTCCCAACAACTGTGATTCTCCAACCTCATACCAGCAAGTCGGAGATCTGCACGGCCTACCATACAAAGCTTCATAAGGTGCCATGCCAATACTGGCCTGATGGCTGTTATTATAAGCAAACTCACACAATGGTAAACTTTCACTCCAAGTCCCACCAAACTCTAAAATACACGATCTGAGCATGTCTTCCAGCATCTGAATCACCCTCTCAGTCTGACCATCAGTCTGAGGATGAAATGCTGTACTAAAACGGAGATGAGTACCAAATCGGGCCTGCATGGCCTTCCAAAAGCTCGATGTGAACCGCGGATCTCTATCCGACACAATAGAAACAGGTATACCATGCAACCTGACAATCTCCCGCACATACAATCTGCTCAGTCTATCAATCGAGTCTTTAGTGGTCATTGGAAGAAAGTGTGCAGATTTAGTCAATCTGTCAACTATGACCCAGATGGCGTCAAATCTACCCTGAGATCTGGGCAAGCCTGTGATAAAGTCCATCGTGATATGCTCCCATTTCCATTCTGGAATAGATAATGGTTGCATCTGACCTCCTGGTCTCTGATGTTCAGCTTTCACTTGCTGACACACCTCACAATTTCGCACATACTCAGCTATATCTTTCTTCATCCCATGCCACCATACTGTTCTCTTCATATCATGATACATTTTTGTAGACCCTGGGTGAATGGTATACTGAGATCTATGTGCTTTTTCTAATAACTCAGCCCTCAATGCTCTATCCACGGGTACCCATAATCTCCCCTGATAACGCAGGACACCATCTGGACCTTTCTGCCAATCTGCCCTGTCTGCACTATCTGCCCACGACTCATACATACCAAGATCAGGATCATGCTGCTGCATATCCTTAATCTTTTGAATAGACGAATCTGTCACCTGTATATGCATCTGAGCACAAATGTCAACTTGTGGAGCCATGGAGAGAACACTCATCATAGTAGCTCTCTCTAAAAGTCGCCACTCCTGGGCCATCTGACAAGCTACAATCTGGGTCTCAACCCGTTTTCGGCTCAATGCATCAGCTACGACGTTGGCCTTTCCAGGATGATATTCTAACGTGAAATCATAATCTTTTAGGAATTCCAACCATCTACGCTGTCTCATATTCAACTCTTTCTGGTCAAACAAATATTTCAGACTTTTGTGATCTGAGTACAGTGTGAACTTTTCCCCATAGAGGTAATGTCTCCACAATTTCAATGCAAATACCACAGCTGCTAGTTCTAAATCATGTACAGGGTAATTCTTCTCATGTATCTTCAACTGTCTGGATGCATAAGCAATCACTCTACCCTCTTGCATCAATACACATCCCAAACCTAAATGTGATGCATCTGTGTAAATCACTAACTCCTTTCCAGGTTCTGGGAGTACTAAAACTGGGGTAGTAGTTAGTTTCTTCTTCAACTCAGTGAAAGCATCCTCACATGCAGAAGTCCACACAAATGACACATTTTTCTGAGTCAGCCTTGTGAGTGGGGAAACCAATCGGGAAAAGCCTTCCACAAATCTTCGGTAATAACCAGCGAGACCCAGAAAACTACGGATTTCAGTCACTGTGGTTGGTCTTGGCCAATTGATGATTGCCTCAACTTTAGCAGAATCAACAGAAATACCTTCTGCACTAACCACATGACCTAAAAATCTCACCTCATGTATCCAAAACTCGCATTTACTGAATTTAGCATACAACCGATGCTCTCTCAGTGTTTGCAAAGTGATGCGGAGGTGCTGCTCATGATCCTCCTGAGTCTTGGAATAAATGAGTATATCATCAATAAACACAATAATGAACTGGTCCAGATATGGTCTGAATACCCTTTGCATCAAATCCATAAACATGGCTGGGGCATTGGTTAGTCCAAAGGGCATAACAAGAAACTCATAGTGACCATACCGTGTTCTAAACGCAGTCTTTGGTACATCCTCTTCCCGTATTCTTAGCTGATGGTATCCAGATCTTAAATCAATTTTAGAGAAAAATTTAGCACCATTCAACTGATCGAATAAATCATCGATACGGGGTAAAGGATACTTATTTTTCACTGTCGCCCTGTTCAGCTGTCTATAATCAATGCATAACCTCAAGCTACCATCCTTCTTCTTCACAAACAGGACAGGCGCGCCCCATGGTGACATACTCGGGGTGATAAACCCTTTTGCCATCAACTCCTCTAATTGCACCTTGAGTTCCTGTAACTCCTTTGGCGCCATTCGATAGGGTGGAATTGAAATAGGCTTTGTAGCTGGTATCAGTTCAATAATAAAATCAATTTCCCGTACTGGTGGTAAGCCTGGTAAATCCTTTGGAAAAACATCTGGGTACTCACATACTATAGGAATGTCTGCTATCTGATCGCCTAAGTCCTTTACATTTACTGGCTTTATACTAGCCAACATCCCTATCTCTGCATTAGTGGCCATCCTGCCTCGAGTGGGAGAATTTAAAGAAGTCTTGCCAGTATAAATAAATGCGAGTTGTCCTGGTATTTGAAAGACGACTTTCTTCTCAAAGCAGTCCACATGGGCATGATAGGCAGCCAACTAATCCATACCCAGTATAGCATCGAATTCCAGAAATTCTAAAACCCTAAGATTCACAATCATTTCATGATCTGCATATTTAACCACACACTTTTCACACAACATATTGGGGTAGATTCGGTCTCCTGCTGCAGTACTCAGAACCAACGGTGTACTAATCCTAACAGGAGTTAAATGCAACCTATCTACCATGTGGCCAGCAATAAATGACAAGGTGGATCCAGCATCAATTAACACATACATCATAGTGTCGCAAATAGAAATCATACCTTCCACCAAGTTCTTGTTCGCCTCTGGATCTGGCTCGGTAACAGCCCTGGCTTGCTCTCTGACAAGCGTGGGAATAGGAACAGTAGCAGATGGATTTGTTGGAGTCTGCGGGGCTGACTGCAAAGGACACCGGTACGCTTTATGTCCCTTGTTCCCACATCGAAAGCATGTGAAAAGAGGACGATATGTAGATGAAGCTGTCTGCGACGCAGTGCCTGGCATGGAACGCCAACCACTCTGACTGCCTGGACCCCTATGCGGCCATGGTGCCCGAACCGACGATCCCTGTGTCGGTGGCCTCGTAACAGACTGTGATATTCTGCCTGCCGGTGGTGGTAGCATTACTGTTGGAGGAGTAACTGGAACCATAGCAGTAGGCCTCTCAACTATCTTTGCCTTTTTCTGTTCACCCCACCAGTTTCTGTCCCATCTCTGCTTTCTCGGACTCTGATAAGATACCTGCTGCTCTATACCTGCCTGTGATGTGGGCATTGCCCGTGGTGGCTTATTTTTCATCTCTACTGTCTCATAATCCAGTGCCTGTCGCGCTGCCTGATCATAAGTTTGAACACCAGCAAGAGCTAAACCTTTCTGGATTGGATCATTAAATCCTTCCCTGAGCCTCTTCATTCGCATCAGATCTGTTTGTACCATCTCAGGGGCAAACAAGGCTAATCTATTGAACTCATATTCATATTCTCTCACAGACATGTTTCCTTGCTGTAATTCTATAAATTGTTTATGCCTTTTGTCAACCTCAGACGGGGGATAGTATGTCTTGTAGAATACTTCTTTAAATTGATCCCAAGTATCTATGGGTCCCTGAGCTCGGCTTATTGTTTGCCACCATCTCTCAACCTTACTCGAAAATTTAAATCGAGCAAGTTTAATCTTGTCCCTATCCAGTGCATGCATGTCCTCAAATATAACTTCGATCCTCAGAAGCCAATCCTCAGCAACCTCTAACTCTAGACTGCCATCAAACATAGGCGGCTCACGTCTTTTAAATGCTTTCATCACATCTTCATATCTGCGAGTCTCATCTATATCCTCATGAGTCTCTACTATCTCCTGCACTGGCACAGGTTGTTCTGCAGATGCACCTGCACTACTGGCACCAACCTCGGGTACTACAGGTGCTGGAGGCCCTTGATTATCCTGAAGGCGTGTCAACATACGCATCATCTCAGCATTTTGTCTCTGCTGAGCTATCATCATTTCTTCCAGTTTCTTTAACCTTTCTTCTTGTGGGTCCATTTCAATCTGTCATTCACAGAGATTGAAAAACACATAAGTTTCGATTATTAAGTCTTTATACGATACTTTATGTACCCGTACATATACCCTACAAACAAACATAATATAATAAAACTTTTAATCTTTTAGGCTTTTAATCCTAAACGTAGTCTCTGATACCAATATTTTCACGACGCCCCTGACGTAGGCTGACGTCATGACCGGCACAATGTACTATACACTGTACATACCCGTATACAGTATACAATACACTGTAAGCCTTCACGTACTCTCACAATTCAACCCAAACTTAAAGAATTTTTTTTTTTTTTATACCACAAATCAAATCCAATCAACTACCTAGATGATCATTCCACAAATTAAATTCCCAACTGATAAATACATTTCATCATCCCAAGCATTATTACCACACAACCCATCTAAGTGATAGTATATTTATAGTATGTGATAATTATACATATCAAAATAACAAAAATATAATCTATGTCCTCCAAGCATACGTACACGTACCAGCCGAAGGTTCACGTGTCACAGAGTTTTCCTTTTCCCTTACCTGAAATATTGGAGGAAATGGGGTGAGCAATCAACAGCTCAGTGAATATAGTTCGTGAGATGGCAATTATATACATTTAGAGAAATATGACATTTAAAATCATTTCAAACATTTATTCAACACATGCATCATTCAATGAATATATTGTACATGTCAACATCATAAATTTCATGATTTTCAATAACATAATGCACAATCCCCCTCCTCCGCAAGGCAAGAGAGCGGGTCTAACCCTTGTATGGTTGTACAAGGTAGACACAACTTCTCATGACCCAATTCAATAACACCATGCACAATCTCCCTCCTCCGCAAGGCACGAGAGCGGGTCTAACCGTTGTATGGCCGTTACAAGGTAGCCACAACATCTCATTACCCAATTAACAGTCATTTCAAGGATCGCAACCCTTGTTAGGAAAGACCTAACGAAATGACAATGAGGAATCGCAAAGCCTCATCATTACAAACTCCAATGCTAAAATCAGTTTACATGATCCATAAAACTCAATGCCTTATATATAATATCACATGCGTAAAATCAAACAGTTTATATGCGTACAATGTCATACAAGAACCAAATCAAGAAAACTATACTCACAGTGGTTACACGGGTTTTCTAATTCAACTGCTAAAATCGAGCAACAATAGGGCTTCCTCAAGAGCGTTTATCCATGCCCTTAAGCTCTCAATTTAAACACTGAAATGACCATAGATTATCATGAGAATCATCATTTACCATTTCGGTAGCTACTAAAATATCAACTCACTGTTCACAGGACTATTCATTTTTTACTATTCACTTTTACTATTCACATTTACTATTCACTATTCACTATTCACTATTCACTATTCACATTTACTATTCACTATTCACTATTCACATTTACTATTTACATTTACTATTTACTATTTACTATTCACTATTTACTTTTACTATTTATATTTACTATTTACATTTACTATTCACTTTTTACTATTTACCATTTATTTTTACTATTCATCCGAAAGATGTAAATTGTATTAAAATTGTCCAACGGCTCCAAAAATCATAAAATTGAATCTAACCACATATTCGGGTTTCTAACAGTCTAGGGAGCATTTTCTACCAATCTAGCGGAGTTTCATTCACGTTGGGTCAAAACCCCAATTCTTGAAAATGCCGTAAAACGGCTCCCACGACAAAAATTACTCCGCTAGAAATGTTACATCTAGCTTAGATAGTAATTTTACTACGAAAAATAGCAAAAATAACTTACCACTGGTTCGGATCTCCCTCCTTTTCTCCTTCTTTCTTCCTTCCTTCCGTTCCTTTCTTTCTGCTCTTCTTCTTCTCCTTCTCTGCAACTCATTTCTCTTCCTTTCAATTTCATTTTTGTTTTTTATTTTATTTTTATTTATTTTATTTTATTTTTATTCTAGTTGCATCCCACGTTGGATGCAACTAGAATATTTTATTTTTTTATTTTTTTATTATATTTATTTATTATTATTATTATTATTATTATTTTTTATTTAAATTTATATATACAAATGATTCCATGCACCTGGACTCCTTTTATTAACTAACTCCTCCATCAAATTTCATTAAATTCATTCAATCATAATCAAATCCACATTTTTCTTAACCAACCCCATAAATTAATCAATTTACTTCAACTCCATCTCATAATTTTATTTATTTACTAATCATACACGCGTATATTTAGCGCATAAGTATAAAATACGTGTATTATACATATTGATATACGCGTACTTCAATGTATGTATTTAATTAAAATTACGGGGTGTTACAATGGGGCTTGACTTTGGGCATGAGATGGCAGTGAACTGGCTTGGATTTGAACAGACGGTGGTCTTGTTTGAACAGAAGCAACAAAGGTCTTCATGAATGCTTTGATCTGTTGCAAACTTTCTTGAATATCTTTCATCAGACCATCATTAGATGAGGAAGTGAAACTCGATTAAGGTAGAGATTGCATAACACCCAACTGACTATCCATTTGCTGTGTCACTTTTCCTAGCATTTTTGTTCCTTGGATCAAGTGAGTGGTGTATTCTTTGATCTCCTTAATATTTTCATTTTCCTGAATCTTCAGAGAATTCCTAATTTTTATTAAAATCTCATTCTTCTGCTGCATCTGATTTTGTTCCAACTTGTTCATCAACTGATATATAACAAAAATCTAATATTCTCTGACTTTCCTTAGAAAATATTCCTCTTTGAAGAAATAATTTGCAGGCATGCTTGAAGAAGGATAGTGTAACACCCATACCTTAAGATGACATTATTTTGACCCGTAGAGTACCCGTATACGTGTATGTATATGTATATGATGGTCGACGAGCGTTGGTTCGAGTGTCTTTGCATGATTTTACATTGTTTAGAGTGCGCGTGAAGTTTCAAAATGATCAGATACTCGTTCAACATCGAAACATGTCGAAAACGGTGTTTTGGATCAATGGAGCTCGCTCCATGGAAGAAGAAATTTCTGTCACCAATTTCATCAATGGCTTGATTTGTTAGCTCCATGGTCCGATTGATCTGAAAGTTTTTCCGCCTAATCTTCTCTGATAGATCTTCATTATGAACGGTGATGATCTTGATTGGAGTTGTCTACTGTGAGGTATAAGACTCCAAACACCGTTTCTCAGATTTGCAGATTTTCTTACATAGTTTTGATCAAACGGTTGGGTCTCGCAATCCCACCGTTGATTGAGCTAAAATTTTACCATAAGGTTGGTAACTGACTCATAAACCTTTTGAACGGTTAAGATGTTTAATTTGAGAGTCTTTTGGAATAAATTGATTGTCTAAGTGAAAATAATTGCAATAGAAAAACTATTTCTTTTATTAAAGTGTATTTTTTTAAGTGGGGGCCCAAAATGCCACTTAACATCTATATAAGTCATTGTGACGTGATTTCTCTCATTTCTCACTTCCAAAAGAGGCTAAGGAGCTTAGAGAAGAGGAAAGGAAGGGAGAGGAGAAAAGGAAGGGAAAAGTTGGGGTTTTAGGTGCATTTTTGTTCAAGAATCCCCAAGGTAATCATTTTTTCCTTATTTTTCTTCCTTCTATCACTTTCATTCATGCATGCAAGCTTGCTTTTGACCTAATGGGTGTTTTCCACTCATGAATCCCAAAATTTAAGGAGGGTGGTGGAAAATGCATTTTTAGAATTAGGTCTTGCATTTGAGATAAGTTAATCAAGAGGATGTTGGGAGTCCATAAATGGCGAAACCCCTAATTTCTAATAAGAAATTGGTCGGGTTATAGGTATTTGACCAAAACTAGGATCTTGGACTTAGGGTTTCCTATTCAATTTGCATGTGATTTATGTTGAATACATAGGTAAATGTGGATGTATAGTTGTCACACCCTGGGTTGCACAGCGTGCCCCTTACCCAGGTGTGGGCGCACCCCCTCGGGGCGAACGCCTAGCCATTATGGATCCATAATATTGTCATATCGCCATGTAGCAACCCAACCGCAGCTGGTCTACATCGAAACGATTATTTGTCTGCCACTATTCATGGATAGTGTAGGGCCTTCCTAGGAATCGAACTCGAGACCTCCCTTAAGGAGTCTAATTTTGCATTCCTAGTAACCACTAAGCCAATGGTTCAGTGGCTACTCAGAATGCGAAATTAGACTCCTTAAGGGAGGTCTCGAGTTCGATTCTGGGGGAGACCCTGCACTATTCATGAGTGAATAGTATGGACAAATAATCGTTTCGATGTAGACCAGTTGCGGTTGGGTTGCTACATGGCGATAGGACAATATTATGTGGTACTATGGCTAGGCGTTCGCCCCGAGGGGGTGCGCCCACACCTAGGTAGGGGGCACGCTGTGCAACCCAGGGTGTGACAAAAAGGCCTTATGTAAGGGAGGTCTCGAGTTCGATTCTGGGGGAGGCCCTGCACTATGCATGAATAGTGTCAGACAAATGATCCCGTGTACAAGAGACGTCCTTGTGTGGCGGTGGCTGTACCGGGATGGGACAATATTATGGATCCATAATGGCTAGGCCTTCGCCCCGAGGGGGTGCGCCCGCACCTGGGTAGGGGGCACGCTGTGCAACCCAGGGTGTAACAAAAAGGCCTTATGTATACATAACTGTCACACCCTGGGTTGCACAGCGTGCCCCCTACCCAGGTGTGGGCGCACCCCCTCGGGGCGAACGCCTAGCCATAGTACCACATAATATTGTCATATCGCCATGTAGCAACCCAACCGTAGCTGGTCTACATCGAAACGATTATTTGTCTGCCACTATTCATGAATAGTGCAGGACCTCCCCAAGAATCGAACTCGTAACCTCCCTTAAGGAGTTAGATTTCGCATTCCTAGTAACCACTGAGCCATTGGTTCAGTGGCTACTCAGAATGCGAAAGTAGACTCCTTAAGGGAGGTCTCGAGTTCGATTCTGGGGGAGGCCCTGCACTATTCATGAGTGAATAGTAGGGACAAATAATCGTTTCGATGTAGACCAGCTGCGGTTGGGTTGCTACATGGCGATAGGACAATATTATGTGGTACTATGGCTAGGCGTTCGCCCAGAGGGGGTGCGCCCACATCTGGGTAAGGGGCACGCTGTGCAACCCAGGGTGTGACAATAGTAGTCCAATTTATTGATTTTGATTAGTGGATAACCCTAGTGTAATGTAATTTTGGCCTAGGCCATGTAATTTGGGAAATTTCAATGAATTTGGGGATTTGCCCAAATTTGGGGATTTTGACTTAGACTTAGTCAATTGATGAAATTAACCCTAATTATGATTGAATGCCTTGTATTATAGTGGTTGGATCATGGGGATCAACCTATTGCATTTAATTGGGTTATGTATGGTTTAATTTGATTTTAAATGGTTGAATTGAGCAATATGAGATTGGATCATGTGTATAATCATTTTAGAATCTTAATTGGCTATGGAATTGGGTTTGATCATGGTTGTTTGGCATACTAGTGGACTGATTTTCAGTAATGTATAAACCATGTTTCATGCAGGGATTTTGGTTGATTTAAGTAACCCAAATATGCCAATTGGGGATTGAGGTGCTTGGGGTGATTGTGGTTATTCTAGTGCTCCCTTGTGGATTGGATTGGATTGGCTAAGTCTAGCCAATCAAGTTGTGAGTGTTTCTTTACTTGTTGGTTTCTATATGTGGCATTGTAGTATAGAAATGTGTTTTAAATGCTCACCTATTGTAGTATGCATGATTTAATGTCTCATGAAATGTATTTGAGCATAGTCTAATAGGGTTAGCAATTGAGTTAAGTCTCCTAGTTGGAATTTTCTTCTGGGAATCTTGTAACTCTAGTGGTGATCCCTAATTGTCGACCTAGCAGAGGATTTCTATGGGTTGTGTATGTTAGGATTCGCCTAGGCACGATACTTGTCTTGGTGGGCGGATCCTATAGTTCATACAATCCTAGGAATTCTAATAGAATATCGGGTAAGAGGTCGATCGGGCAATGAGTGTCGCACACTTAGGTTTTTGTATTGATTCTTACTCAGGAGGTGTTAGGATTGCATGAACATGTTTATAAATGATACGCATTGTCTTGTATATAACATGATGCATTATATTGAGTGTGTATGTAATCTTATTTGTATCCATGATATTTAAATGGTTTTAATGATCTTGCAATGTTTTACATAAATGCATATATATATATATATATATATATATTTCGCAATCATGGCCGAGGAGGCCGTAATGGCAGGGGTGGCCGTTGAAACGACAATGACAGAGGTGGTGGTCAGCACCACAATCAACATGACCAACAGAACCATCAATAGCAAAGGCTAACGTGTTTTAACTGTGGCCAGCAGGGCCATGTAAGAAATGCCTGTCCGCACCTTCAGCAACCTGTTCCCACTGTTCCAATCCAACAAGCCCCACCTACTGCTAATTCCCAACCCAGGCAGAACCAACAGAACCAGGGCAGAGCATTTGCTATCGCTCAACAATCCCTCCCAAACAACAATGTACTCGAATGTACATTTCCCTTGTTCAATACAATGGTGCATGTCTTGTTCGATTCGGGTGCTACGCATTCTTTTATATCGTCTGCATTGGTAAGACATTTAGGGTTGCATCATGAACCCATAGACATCACAATTCATGTCACATCACCTTTAGGATCTGGTACTGACGTGAATTTGCAGTGTTCTCGATGTGAGCTTCGAATGTCAGAACAGATAATATATGCAGATATTTTTATAATGGACATTGAAGACTTCGACATCATCCTCGACATGGACTGGCTCGCACCACTGAATGCAAAGATCGATTGTATGAAGAAGCAAGTTCAGTTAACCTTGCCCATGGGAGAGTTTGTCAAGATTCAAGGAACAAGGAAATGGATACACAACTCGACTGTTGAACTTCTCAAGGCACAGCTTCGAGCTCTATCCCTTGGTGATGAAAATGAATCACCGGCATTATACCCTCTCGAAGTACACGATGTCCTGGTAATATCTGAATTCCCAACAGTTTTTCTAAATGACCTTCCTGGTCTACCTCCGGTTAGGGAATTCGATTTTGAGATCAATCTCATACCTGGGACCGAGCCTATCTCAATTCCACCATATAGAATGCCAATGTCGAGCTGGTCGAATTGGACAAACAACTGAAAGAATTGGAGAGTAATGGCTTCATCAGGAAAAGTTCATCACCCTAGGGCGCTCCAGTTCTATTTGTTCGCAAAAAAGATGGTTTGTTACGACTTTGAATCAACTATCGCAAGTTGAATAACGTCACCATTAAGAACAGATACCCGTTGCCCAGGATCGATGACTTGTTCAACCAACTTAGAGATGCCAAATACTTCTCTAAGAATGATTTACGATCCGGTTATCATCAACTCCAGATCTGAGAGTTGGACAATACCAAGACCGCATTCCGAACTCGGTATGGTCACTATGAGTTCTTGGTCATAACGTTCGGTCTAACAAATGCACCTGCTGCGTTCATGGATTTGATGAACCGCATCTTTAGGTTATACTTAGACTGATTTGTGGTGGTCTTTGTGGACGATATCTTGATATATTCCTCAACCGAGGAAGACCATAAGATACATCTATGGATTGTCCTCCAAACCTTGAGAAGCCACCAGTTGTATGCAAAGTTAAGTAAGTGCGAATTTTGGGCGAAGCGAGTTCAATTCCTAGGCCATGTGGGTTCAGGTAATGGCATTGAGGTGAATCCTTCTAAGGTTGAAGCGGTTTTAAACTGGAAGCAGCTTACCACTATTACTCAGATTATGAGTTTTCTTGGTTTGGCTAGCTATTACAGACGCTTCATCAAGGACTTCTCAAAGATTGTTGAACCTATGACAAAGCTCACTCGGAAATACGTGCAATTCATCTAGAATCCTACCTGTGAAACATCATTTTAGGAATTGAAGAAGCGCCTCATGACAACACCAGTAGTAATCACTCCAAGAAATGCACTTGGATTTTCACTATACACCGACGCCTCTCTCCAAGGCTTAGGTTTCGTACTAATGCAAGAAGGCCAAGTTGTTGCATATGCTTCGTGACAACTGAAGATTCATGAAGGTAATTACCCAACGCATGACTTGGAACTTGCAACTGTCATATTCGCACTAAAGTTATGACGTCATTACCTATACGGTGAAGGGTTTGAGGTCTTCTCAGATCACAAGAGTCTTAAGTACATCTACACCTAGAGAGACCTAAACCTCCGCCAAAGACGATGGTTGGAGTTCTTGAAAGATTATGACTTTCAACTTCAGTACCATCCCGGTAAGGCCAATGTTGTGGCTGAGGCCCTGAGTAGAAAATCTTATGTTGCTTGCACTCTTAACTTTGAGATGGGGAAGTTGGCTACAGAGATGGAGAATTTTAACTTACAACTGATTGAAGAGGGACCACGATCACGACTCTCTTAATTATCAGCCAACTCTGAGCTGGTTCAAAAGATTTTAGCAGCTCAAGCCAACGACCTTATGTTAATGGAGAAATGAGAACTTCTACTCAGTGGACATGACCTTTTTCACTGGTCGGTCTTTCCAGACGGGGCCGTTTTCTATAAAAAAAAAAGGTTTCTGTCTACCGAACGATCTTCAGGTTCCAAAAGAAGTGCTCACTGAGATGCACTGTTCGAGGTTCGCTATGCATCCTGGGGATGACAAGATGTACAAGGATGTCAAGCGACAATTATGATTTTCTGGAATGAAGAAGGCGATTGCACACTTCGTTGGTCGATCTCTCGTTTGCCAGCAAGTTAAGGCAGAACGAAAACTTCTCTCTAGACTTCTCCAGCCTTTACCTATTGGAGAATGAAAGTGGGAAAACATCGCAATGGATTTTATTACGGCTTTGCCTCGAAATAATAAAGGGCAAGATGTTATCTGGGTTATCATTGACAGACTTACAAAGTCTGCACACTTTTTGCCAATAAAGTTCACGGATAACCCTTTCAAGCTTGCCAAACTATAAGAAAAAAAGATCGTACGCCTCCATGGCATACCACTCACGATCGTCTCTGATCGAGACCCTCGATTCACATCAAAGTTTTGACAAAGCTTCCAGAGTAGAATGAGCTCTAGGATCACCATGAGCACAACCTTTCACCCCAGACTAATGGGCAGTCAGAGAGTCTTATACAAATCTTGGAGGACATGTTATGGTGCTGCATTTTGGACTTTCATGACGGATGAGCAAAGCATTTACATTTAGCTGAGTTTGCATACAACAACAGCTACCAAACTAGTATCAGCATGACACCATACGAGGCCCGCTATGGTCTCCCTTGCAGATCTCCGGTATGTTGGTTAGATATGGCAGATCGACTGCAGTTGGGGCCTAAACTAGTTCAAGAGACTTCTGAGAAGACCACACTAGTAAAGGAGCGACTTCGTGTTGCACAAAGTCGACAGAAGAGCTATGCTGACAAGCGGAGGCAGCCTCTAGAATTTGATAATAGAGACTTGATTTTTCTAAAAGTTCAGCCTACAAAAGGTGTCAAACGCTTCGGGATCAAAGGAAAGCTCTCCCCACGGTATATCGATCCATTTCAGATCATTGAACGTATTGGCAAACTTGCTTATCGTCTGTCCCTTCCATTGTCCATGTCTAAGGTTCATGACGTTTTTCACGTATCCATGCTTCGAAAGTATCGTCCTGATCCTTCGCATATCATCCCTCTGGTCGAGGTTCGGGTTGAGGAAGGAAATAGGTATCAGGAAAGAGCGATACAGATTCTGGATAGAAAAACTCAAGAACTAAGGCGACGTAGCATACCACTTGTGAAGGTGCTCTGGGATCACCACGGAGTAGAGGAAGCAACATGGGAACTAGAAGCAACAATTAAACAGAAATACCCTGAATTATTTTCTAGTAATAATTGATGATGTGATACATTGGACTATTTCACTTATCAATAAAATGATAGAACTTTGTTTACAAATATCTTAATACATCGTTTCACTATGCAGATGTCTGAAAATAATACCGATGGATGTAGTGATGCACACACGCAATGGCCTCTTTGGCAACAGGTGGCGACTCCTTCAGGATCTGAGTCAAGTCACAACTACTTTGCATCACCAACTCCATCGCCCCACAAACAACGATCCTTATCGCTAGAGCGTGCATGGCTTTTTCGTAACAATTTTGCCCGAAACAATCCCGTGCCCTCATCTTGGCAGGATCTTCTACCAAAATTGCCAAGTGGCCGGATTCGAGCAACAACATGAAAAACCATCCCACCGCTCAACCTACCTCCCCTTAAACGATGCAACCAGCAGAGCCCTACACCACCATCTGTTAAGCAAAGGTCGAAACCTTATGAGGACGAATCCGACTCCATTTGCTCTCCATGGTTTCATGATGTTGAGGATTCCACTGGCCACAGGCTATTCAGAGACCTTACAGGCACTACCCTGAGCTAGCAAACGATGACGACAGCAGTGAATCTCACGCTGATAGCAACCATGACTACTTGGACTGATTTCGAGGGTGAAATCCTTTTAAGGGGGGTAAAGTGTAATATCCTAGGTTTGCACAAAAAAAATAAAATAAAAATAAACTTCGGGCAAGGTGCCTGAACCTTCGGGCACCCTTTTTTCCTATTTAAGGAACCCTCCTCCTAATTTTCCACACCAAAATCACTTCTCCTTGTGAATTTTCTTTTCTTTCTCTCACTTATTTTGAATTTTTGTCTTCTCTTTTAAGACTATCTTCACGGTGCAACGCGGTTCTGCTCGGGGGAAGGCGCCAGTTCTCGAAGGAGTTTTTATCTGAAGGTGGGGAACGAAACATTGGTTTGCGTGTCTTATAACTTTTATTAAAGTTTACATTCATTTATCATTATGTCTACTATTTATTTATACTACATTATTGAGTATAATGTTTATACTTATTATACTTATGCTTGTATATTTGGAGTTCATATATTACACTGTTACTATACCGGATTAGTGGTCAATCTAGCTCAACCAGACTCAGTCTTGTCCTCAGTAACTTTAAATAGTGAACGGGAGGCAGCGTGCTGCTCTAGATGATTGGTATTTAAGTAGACCTGGTGTCTCACCTCTCAACTGGAGACTGATCTGGTTGGTCCTATTTGAAAGCTATCAGCTTATACAAGTAATATTGAATGTCCTAACCTTGCACGTGGTGATACCAACCCTAATAAGGATCACCAGACATTGCCAAATCCTGTCTAATGTTAAGTAAAGACCGGACCAATTCATGCATTAGCATCATACATAAGCACCACCTAGGGATGTATGTGGTTTATGATTCATAGAATTGTTAAAAGCAATGCTCACTATTCATTATATTTCTCTGGAGAGGGATGTACAATGAGAACCCGGCTACCCCTGGGGAGGGACATTTGTACGTGAACTCAGGCGACGTACAATCATGAAACCAATACTAGACGGTGTCATGCATACATACATGTTGGATTGATTATGATGCTCTGATGTGTATTTATGATATTTGATTATGAAGTTTGCTTTACTAATTGTTATATTCACGAACTATTTTACCCACTGAGCGTGTAGCTTACCCCATTGTTATCCAATTTTTTACAGGAGATTAGGGTGGACTGGGTGCAAGTTTTTGGGCCCACATTTTTGTATCCTTTGTATTATTCATTGGGGATTTTGGGAGGATGTTCCCTTAACTATTTCATGTACAAATATATTTTAAAATTAATAAAATCAGACTTGTACTTAATCGTGTTTCCACGCACTCGGTTATTGTTATAATTTTCGTGCCCCGTCTGTGAGTGTCCCGCCAATTTAAGCGCGTCCGGGCGGGGTGTGACGATGAATGGATGAATTGTAAATGATAATTAAACATTGGAGGCCTATGGCATGAGAAATGAGATTTATGTTAGAATTAGATGAAGTATAGACCTATTGTCTATGTGTGGGAAATGAACATGAATGGTATGATTTGTCCTACGATAGGCCTATGTTGACCATGTTATGACCTAGACTTAAGTGTTAACTTAAGTCATGTAAATGGGGCATATATGATGCCTTTATGATGAGAATTGGGAATTATGATTGAATTAGACATGGGTTGTATGTTTGGGTATATGATATGGATCATGAGATTGAAGTGTATGTGCACTTATACAATTGGCTTTGCTACCCATGTTGAGACCTAGGCTACTGAATTTGATTGGGTTGATCATAGAAATTGGTATGCGTAAATGAATGTGGATCCAATTCCACATGGGTTGACATGATAAGTGGTAATTGACCTAGATGGACTAGGTGTTGCCATGAATTATGGGAGTGGATATATTGTATAAATAGACTTTGATATGTGTGGATCATCACGTGTTTATAGGATTTAACTTGGAATTGGGTAAGGTAACCGTGTGAGAATAGGATTTGCTCTCATTGGCCTGATTGTGAGTAGAACTTCGTTTATGTTTAATCTTTTATGTCATCGTATCAAATTATATGTTGTATGTTGAAGGCATGAACTGTGGCTTATTTATGATGCATCGTGTGTAAAACCCTGTGGAATTGTTCACGTGCGGCCTATTTGGTTTGAGCGGGTTCATAAATTTGGTCTTGTGGTTGGGGAATGTTGTAACGTCCCAATTTTTATTACTTTCTTTTTCCTTTCTCCATTTGTACTCTTTGATTCAAATGTAAGCAGTTATAATGCCAAAATTATGCTAACACGTATACAAATTGGGTGCACAATTATGCCTAATTTCTCAACTTCGCTTTTATTAAATATCACGTATATATATATATACATACAACATAGATATGGCTGGTAGAGCCATTTTATTGTACCACCCCAAGGCCTCGCTTTTATTTATTCTAGTTTTCTATACATATATATATATATATAAAAACATATATATAATATATAGGTATCTATATAAGCTTATTTATATAAAAACCTTACAACTTTATATATATCTATATATATATATATATATATATATATATAACTTCCAAACGTGCAATAGCTTCAACTTGCTTATTCTCACATCTTCTCGTATTTTTCTTTCTTCTATGTCCCTGTCAGCAACAACCCCCATGTGTCCAACATAACTAGTTTTCTGAGATATAGTAGGGAGGGTGAGCTAAAAGCCCAATGGGTCTTCCTGAAGTTCCCACACTTTATATAAAATGTTAGTACATGTATTAAACTATTCATGACAGTATTACAAGCAAAGCAATCAATTCAACAATACAACCATAATGATAATAATGAATTTGCGAGCACTTTCCTTAGAAGATTTCCTCATAAGGTATACTTTTTTGGTTGCATTTGGTGTGGGGCAACTATCACCCACCGGTTACATATGGTTATCAGCGTGAGTCAACCAACACCCAGTACTTATGCTTACACAATATGACAGAATACGAAAAATACATAAAATAAGGAAATGTATAAAGAACAAAAACTTAAATAATCATTCTCACATCAAATTTGCTATAATCTCCTTGCTATTATACTAGCAAAAATTTCTCCAGAGTTTTTTTTCTACTGGAACTCTTTTACTCAGAGAGATGAACTGAAACAGTTTTTTAACTAACCCCTAGCCCTTATTTATAGGAGCCCAAAAATTCAAGTTTTCATTTTGCCCTTGACCTTTTCTGATAATTTTTAATAGGCCAATGTACCATTTTGCCCTCGTTTGTTTTCCTTATTTACAAACAACTAGGTAAAATTTACCACTATGCCCTTAGACGTTTATGATAATTACAAGTTGGGTGAACTTATCGTTTTGCCTTCGACTTTTCTAGTATTTACAAGTTAGGAAAATTTATCATTTTGCCCTTAGACTTTAATGATTGTTACAAATTAGGTATATTTACTATTTTGCCCTTCGACTTTTCTAGTATTTCCTAATTTAGTTATTTCTTCGTAGAATTTTACGGTTGTGAATTTTTGTGGTATTATAAATGCTCTGCGAAGAACTCCTCCACGTAAGACTTAGCCAAGCTTAGCGTGCCAGTAGGAGGCATGATCGTGCCATAGGGAATTTTGTAACCTGGAAAGAACGTGCATAGAAAGCATTGTGCCCTTGAGCATCTGTTAGAAACTCCATTCAATGAACTGTGTCCCGAATCTAGTACTGTGGTGCTAGGTTTCCCGACTAATGTCTAGACCAGAATAAAGGAAGTGGAAATGAACATGGAAATGGTTTTTCTTTGCATTTGTTATATGATGAAATGCTTGATATGCATATGTAATATATGATTTAATCATCTCATGACACATTCATGCATACATGACTTTAATGACGAGTATTAATGACATAATAGTATTATATTCATTGGGCATTGTTGGTTCATCCTCATTTTCCTTTTACAGGATCTACAGCCCAAGATAAGGGCAAGGGAGTTATTAGCCACCAAAGACCTAGCTAAGAAAAGCTTAGCATAGATGTGAGGAGGGTTTCCCTTTTTGTATGGTTTCTTATATTTTGGACACATCTATCTATATATTAATACTTAACCCATGAACTGACAAGATGGTGAGTATGAATGGGTATGCACCCTTGATGTCGGGTTGTTCTATGGTTGGCCTTTGAGATCATGTTTTCATACTTTAATGTTAGGTTTTGTGAACTATAGACTTAGACTTAAATGATGATGGATTAATACGACATGGTCTTATCTTGGATGATGGAGTTTATTGTCTATGCAATGTTTATGTAATTGAGGATAGTAGACCTGTTTATCAAGTTTATCAGGTGATGCAAAAAAAAAAAAAAAATGGGACTCTATGGAGAATATGGATGAGATTTGTAAGGTCTCAACCATTCTAATAGATGATGGGACGGTTGATGATGCCTACGTTAGGTGTCCTGCCCCTGCATTTCACACACCATCCCGCATGAAATGGTGGTCTGGGTGTGGGGTCGCCACAGTTGAAGTCGTGCGAGTCGATCAGAAAGAATTAAGGGAATGTTACGCCCTCACTCTACAAAAAGGAAAGGCGCAGCTTGCCACAGGCAAAGATATGGAATAGCAAAACAACTGGGAGAATCATGACATGATAGACCTTTAAAGCTTGAAAATTGTATGATCCTATGAAGAAATATGTGAATGATTAATAATTAAAATTTAACTAAGGCCCTGTGATGTACTCAAGAAAAAATAAGCAATCCCTTTGACTTCCGTATGTAGTATTGAATGAAGGTCACTGTGTGACAATGAACAAGAATCCAAGTGTTTAAAGAGGCTACGACCAACTGCGAGCTACACACCCCAAAGTAGCAAATGCTACGACAGGCTGTGCACCACACACCCAAAATGACAGAGGCTACAGCCAACAGTGAGCTACACACCCCAAAGTAGCAAAGGTTACGACTGACTATGCGCTACTCATTCAAAATGGTAGAGGCTACGACCAATTGTGAGCTACGCATCGCAAAGTAGCAAAGGCTACGACCAACTATGAGCTACACACTCCTAAGTAGCAAAGGCTACGAACGACTGTGCCAACTATGAGCTACACATAGGCTACGACCAACTGTGAGCTACAAAACCCTAAGTAACAAAGGCTACGACCGACTGTGTGCCACACACCCAAAGTGGTAAATGTTACGGTCAATTGTGTGCTACATACCCCAAAGTAACAAAGGCTACGACTGATTATGTGCCACACACCCAAAGTAGCAGAGGCTACGACCAATTGTGCGTCACACACCCAAAGTGGCAGAGGCTACAACCAACTGTGAGCTACACACCACAAAGTAGAAAAGGCTACGGTCGACTGTGAGCCACACACCCAAAGTGGCAGAGGTTACAACCAATTGTGAGCTACACACACCAAAATAGCAAGGGTTGCAACCGAATACACGTCGCACACCCAAAGTGACAAAGTAGGCAGCAAGTTGAGAGCTCCACACTCCAAGGCAACAAAGACCATGGCTTCCCTTACGCCGAACACCCCAAAATGATGAAAGTCGCCAAGGAATGATACGACCAGAGCGTCAAAGCCACGTTTTTCTAAAAAATCATCTAACCTAAAATGGCAAAATTGTAATGGCTCCCAAGCAAGGAACTGAGATCAATCACATAAAACCAAACTCAACTCCAATAAAAGCTGGCAAGCGAACAGTGGGAACACAACATGCATGCATACTTATAAAAATTGTTTGAAATAAGACACAGTAGAGTCAAATAAACAATTCAAACCCACATGCACCAACAACAACAACACCGCCATAGTTATCAAAGAAGTTGAGGCCAAAATACCCGACCCATTAAATAAGACTAATAAAACAAAGTTTTAGGCGACGAGAAAAAAGAAACTCCTCGAGCAAAAAGCATCTAAAGACTTCCACTCTCAAGATCTTCAATTGCCACCACCATTTCCCGCAAATTCTTCATCGAGGAAGCTAAGATCCCATTCTAGATTATGGTGCACAATCGTCATCCTCAAATCTCCCATGCCCTTGTATAGCCTTGATCGTTCACTTCTTTCTCCACCCTCACTATCTCGGCCTCATGACTGGCGCGCATACTTTCCATAGTGTGACGAGCCTCAACTAGCTCCGCTCTGTCTAAACTTATTTATTACAACCCGTTATATGGTGTATTTATAAATACCCAAAATTTAAATCCTAAATGACTTATAATCCTAATACAATAAGTAACTCTAATCAAACACTAACCCAAATTTCTTAATTGGACATACTTCTCAAATTCTCCTGAGACTCCAACTCTGATATAATATAATCTAGATTATTTATAATTCTAACACTTACACCAGCTCGACCGGAATGCCTACAAATAGTCATGATGTATAGCATGAGCAATTACACTACAAATGGACATTGGTTTCTTACATAAATGATATATTTAACTAAAATAAAAAATAATGAAAATAATAAAAAGGAAGAATTTTCACCACTAGCAAATTTCCTTTTAAAATCTGTCTTCATTCCCCCTTCTTCTATACCTCTCTCCTTGTCATTTTTTTTTAGATGTCCTGAACTGAAAGCTTTATGAGTGAAAGTAGTATGCGTAGTAGTTGTCATCGTTGTCTTTGTTTTCCCCATAAGCTTTTTTTTTTTTTGTGTAATATTGTCTTTCTGTTAGTTCCTTGAGAAGAGATCCTTCATGGCCAAAGTTTTGTAGATTAGGAAATAAATTTTAGAAAAAAAAAAAAAAGAGTGAGATATCACTAAGTATAAATAATTGGTTTTTGTAATTCAAACATTATTGGTAGATAATGTGCATATTAGGTCGAAGATTTCTTTGTATTATATAGCTGATATATAGAGTCGAATCATTATTCATTAATAAAAAATGAAATTGCAAGACTATGTGGCAAACCTCAAATACCTATAAAAAGGTGCATTTTTTACTCCATATTAGACATAGTTATTATTGCATTTGTCATAGTTATCAGTTGCACATCAAGGGCACCATTATTTCTAAGAATTTAGCAATATGGTTCTTGCAAAATGTGGTCATCTTGAATGTATAGTTTTAGCTTAAAAAAGAAGTCAATTTATTAGGTTCTGTTGTCAATATTTAAATGTGAAATTGGATGGTGCCCAAAAAAATAAAAATGTGACATTGGAAGTCATAACTATATATTAACCTTGAAACATGCAAATATATAAATATATCAAGAGTTAAAAATATATGTATATATATATATATATATATATATATATATATATATATATATATATATATATATATATATATATATTCTTCATCTCTTTTTTTTTTTCATTTTTTAATTGGCAAAAGGGTTAGTTAAAAATAGTGTGGTCCTAATTTTGCAAAAAATTATAGAATGAGAAGCCTTTACATGTCATCTTTGATGAGTGAAAGACACTTGTAATATGTAGTAGTTGTTAGTTTTGGCTTTATTAGATTGAAGCTGACATCAGGCCCTCTCCCTCATGCACTTACTCACTAATGCGTTAAATCCATTTCATAAAAGAGTCATCTTTGGGACAGTGATGGTGTCACCAATTTTGTCTTTTATAAATACCCGCTTTATATATATGTGACAGATACTTAGGTATCCATGTTTGAGAAGCCAGTAACACATAAATGAAATCAACATTAATTGGTATCCATGTATCCCATTAATATGCTTATGCATGGACATGTTCTTTTTTGTTTTACTATTTATTACTAGAATTAAATAAAAAAATGAATATTTTATTTTATTTTTTTGATAGATAATGATGATGGATTTGAGCTTATAACCTCAAGGTTGCATATAATGAAAGGGATAGGGTTTTAAAAATAAGTACATAGTTGTTCAAATTTTGGTTGGTGAACTGGATATTTTCTTCCTAAAACCAACTCTAGATAGCTAAGAAGATAATTAAACATGGATTGCATTTGGTTCGTAATGTGAAAATAAAAAAGTACAATACAGAAATAAAAAATAAGTTTTTATTTTTTTGAAAAAAAAAATATTTATTCTAAAAAAATTATTTTCAAATCAAACTAACCGAACATGTTCTTTTGTGTTTTTAGATTTTCAGATATAGAAAACAATATCTGAATTAAGAACCGAGCAGGGTTGCATTTAGATTCTAGAAATTATCAATATTCTTTGGGTCCTAGTTTCAACTTTTGTATTTGGGAAATGAATTCTAGCCTCCCTACGGCTTCTCTCTCAATGAAGATTTTAGAAGACAAATCAAAAAAAAAAAAAAAAAAGATTTTAGATGAACTTGATTGTATAGATACTTTTGATACCTTTTTCTCTTCTTACACCCAAAAAAATAAATAATTAAATTAAATTAAATTAAAATTAAAATTAAAAACTATAAATTGAAAGATAAGAGTTTTCAAAGAAGTTTTTTAAAAACTAGTAAGGCGTATTTTATTTTTACTAATCATGAGTATTTAAGTGGTTTTAGACCTGTCAAACTAAACCTATTCGTGAACCCAATCGAATCGAACCTTTTGAGTTAATTTGGATCGAGTTAAATGAATAATTTGGGTTGGGTTAAATTTTAAAATATTTAATCCGATCGATTTAGATTGGGTCACGAGTTCAACCCATAAAAAATCTAATAACCCGACTCAAATCGAATCTTAGTATTAGCCTCAAAGTCATAAATTTTACAATTACATATTTATGATTTAGAGCTTTAGTAATTTCAAAAAAAAAAAAACTTACTAATGCGAAGCTTAACAATCATAATAACTTAAAATTAATTTTTTTTTATCTTTTTTGTGGCTTTTTTAGTTTGACCGTGTACTTGTATCTTTTACTTATTCTACCTTATCAGTTCTTATGTGTATTTTTTTAACTGTTCGATAAGAATTTTCAATGTTTAACCATTGACACTTTTTAACAATATAAAAATAAGCCACTGTAACAAGTTATGTTCATATCAAGTTTTAAAGATGTAAATCAATAAGAAAATTAAATCCTATCATGAGCATGAGTTTTATAATCACCAATCTAAGCTATTGTAATAACATACTATAAATATTAAATAAAAAAAAAGATTACTATAATTTACTTTGTAACAATTATTTTATAAATTATTATTTAAAATTACTAAAATTAAACTCAAGTCCAACTCGATTTACCGACCCAACCTAAACTAAACCCAAACTATTTAAATTGAGTTGGGTTGGAGAATAAATTAGATTGGATTAAATTTTAAATTTAACAACCTAAATTATTTAAATTAAATTAAATTTTAACTTCAAATCAATTCAACTCAACGGATGTACATCCCGTTCAAACAATCTTCTTTTGCCATACAAAAATAACTAATTATAGAGGTACATTTTTTTTTAAGTCAAAGATGGAGTAAAAAAGTCAAATAAGTGTTGCATTAATTACCTTTCCTTCCAATAGGGTATTTTTTTTTCTTTTTTTTTCATTGGGTCCATCAATCTCTGACGCTTCTTTTAGCATGAGAACAAAAAATCTGAAAATGTACAAAAACAACAATAATTTGCACCACATTTTTGCCAACTCACCTAACCATTCACCTTGGGATGAATGATTCCTTGAATCACACAATTCTTAAATCTAAAGCTTTCTGGAACAACTTAAAGAATCAAATCAACCTCCAATCCCAAGATCACTTCATGTTGATCAAAATTTCACCAAATTGACTCATTTTCCAATGTTTTTTATTAAAAAAAAAGAAAAAAAAAAAGACATCACCAAGAAGAGGTGAAGGAAAATCAAAATACATTTGAACAAGGGGAATGTTGTTTTTGTTGGCTCCTTAAGAAAGGTTCATATTTTCCACCATGGAGGCTGGAGCCCAAGACAAGAACAAGTCAAGATACAATACCCCAAAGGACAGGCAGCAAGAATAAAGCAAAGGGGCCTAAGTTGTCTACACTACACAGATAATAAGTTAGAATGAAGAAAAGAAAGTTTGTGGGAACAATCCCACAGCTTGCCCACTAAAAGATGAGCAAGGCATGGCCAACCTAGTTGCTGTTACTTAGTCTCAGTCCCTCCTCTTTCCCTTCAAGGATGATGATGGATTTTCCTATCAGAAGAACCATAAATTCAGATAAAACAAGATTGGTGGAATAATTAACTTAAAAGTTATTTAAAGTAGGACAACTCATGACAACATTGATAACAACTAGTTGTTTCTCATAGGGTGTATTTGATACTTAAAGAAAATGAGGATTTCTCGAGAAAATTAGCAACTTTCTTGGTAATAAAATCATAAATTCTAATATTTGATTGAGTAAAGAGCTAAGAAAATAATTTTCAAGTCCCTTTTTTTTTCTCATCGCAAGTTTCTCAGGTAAGGGTGGGGAAAAAAATTCTCTCACAAGAAAGAAAATATCTCTATAGTTAAATTTGAAAAAAAATCATAATGATGCAATTAGATGTTTTCTCTTGCCGACCAAACAAACATGAAAAGATTTTCTCAAAAAGATTTTCCTGAGAAAACTCTATTTTTTTTAAAGAAAATTTTTCTGGCAACCAAACACATCCATAGTTTATAAGGAAGAAAAAAAAAGAAGAAGGAAAAATCTACTGGTTTTATACTGTATCTGACTATTAATTATTTGAAAAGGGCAAGAGCTTAGGGGGAAAAAATCAATCATAACATTAAAAATAGGTAAAAATTCATAAAAGATACTTGCTATAATAAGAGCTTATTTATGAAGTATACAAAAAACCAAGTAATGTTTTCTACTTCTACTTTGATGTGTAAAAGAGCTTTGACAAACCAAATAATTGAGGGTAAGATTGGTTTGGCTTTAAACAATAGTATAAGATAAGTGAACATTGCAAAATTTGCCACATCTTGCTCCTTCAGTGCAGAAAAGACAGTTGACAGAAAATTAAGCAAGGAAAGGACAGGAAGGAGAAGAAGAAGAACAGAGAGCTGCAGAGAGCATCAAAAGCCTTTTAAGCAACTTCATCTCATCCATACAAGTTGACATAAAACCCAAATACTCAGTTGGGGGGATTTCTGCTGTTCTGTTCATCATAAGAAAAAAGGCTGCTTGTAGCTGATCACTAAAGACAGAGAATTAAAAGTGTTTGGAAAAAAGGTCAAATGGAGGGTACTGAAGACAGCTTTTTCATTACTGTTTTAAAAGCATGGGTCCTGTGAAGTGGGCTTATCTTTGTCTGCATTAAAAGCTTCTTGTTTTAAATAAAAATTACATAAAGGGTAAGCATAATAAAGAAGATAGGATTTTTCAGGTGCGAAATATAATGAGCTGGTGAGCAACACCTGTTTTTTTTTTAAAAAAAAAACATTTAAGATATTGGGTTTTTGTTCTTTTTGTTAGATGAGTTCATTAATTTGCACACAAAAAGCTGTTTTGTTGTGCATATTGAGAGAGCCAGAGTATTAATGGTAGTAAGATCTCCAAATTCTTGTTTTTTTCAGTTCTTATCATTAAAAAATGTGGGCTTTATGTATTTTTCAAAATTGGTCTCTATTATTTGTGTAAAAAAGAAGCTGGCTATTGAGATTTTAAACGGGTGATCAGAGGCATAAATACATCAGTGAATGAGCTCACCTTAAAGGTCTAGAATTTAGGATATAATAGATCTTTGTTTTTCCCATTTTAAGAACTCCCAGTTCCTTTTTCTCTTTGTTTCTACGGTTTCTTTCTTGGTTATATATTCTTCTTCTTCTTCCTCCCCCTGCAGATGTGATGGAGCCTTCTTCCAAACTCTTTGGAAGCACAGACGAATGTAGCAGTACTGAATCTGGATGGACCATGTATATAGCCTCTCCCATACATGATGGTGATAATGATGATGATCATAGTGATGTGGAAGATGATGCTGATAATGATGATGATGGCAACAATGATGATGATGGTGATGATGATGATGATGATAGCGATGATTCTATGGCTTCTGATGCCTCTTCTGGCCCAAGCCATCAAGGAAATCAATGTGACATCACTTACTTCAACAAAGTTGAAGATGATGATAATAACATAAAGTATAGTTCATATAATAAGAAGAAAGTCATCAGGAACATGGGAAGTAAAGGAGATCAAGGAAGAAGAAATATAAATGTAGAGAAGAAAGAAAGTTCAGCACTTGGTGCAAAAACTGTTGCTAGTTCTACTCCATCTAGTACTAAGGTAAGAAAACCAAAATGGTTTAGCAAAGGGAAATAGGAATTAATGTTTTGTTTCACACCAAGTTTTATTTTTAGTATGTTGCTATTTTCGTCTCATCACATAAGCAGCCAAAACAAAAAATTGCACATAACCAATGCCCATGTCGCTGATTTTGTTTGTATGGCCTTATGATGAATTACTGAAATAAGTGTATCGGATTTGTGCACTTCATGTATGTATGCAACATGGAAGAATGAAGTGAGAAAGATGGCAGATAGACAAGGAATAGAAATGGCTAGAAAAAAAAAAAAAAAAAACAGCTGGAAAGTTCCTTAAAATGTGTTTTATATACATATACAATAAAGTAGCTCCACTTGCACCATGCACTTAATATCCAAGCTATCAAAAGATGCTGGACTTTTTATTCCTAGTTATTAAGATAATCCCAAGGGAGGTTGGCCAAGTGATAAAGATGTGCCTCGATAAGCGCATTACAAAGTGTAGGTCTAGTGTTCAATCCTATATGAAAGCTATAAAAATCAATTTACTATCCCATTGGGATAGTAATGTATGTAAATGCATGTAGAAATAATAAGATAAATGATAAAAACAATTGTAGAGGTTAAAGGGATTACTAGATGTATTTTTCTGAAGAGATCTTCTAATTTGCTGCTTTGTCTCTAAGATGAGCCTTGAAGCACTAAAGAGAAGTTTTATTGAAGAAACATTGCATCAAGCAAACAAAAGAGCACCCATTTTTGTCAAAGCAACAGAAAAAATTCTACAGTACTTAGAATTTCCATTTAAACATTATATATCAGAATAGTTAAGCAGAATCCACTTACTTCATTAAGTAGTTATATATATCTTTCTTAATTATTTCTACTGTGTCAATGTAAAACTTTGCTAGATTAACTATGGCGTGAATCAAATTGTTAAGCTAACCACAAAAATTTAAAAAAAAATTAAATTAAACTAAATTATGCACCTTGCACTATAAAGGAGTCTGAATGTTTGACTTAGCCCTGAGTAGAGAGGAGTGAAAGAAGCAGATTCATATAGCCGACTCTATGTAGTTTGAAAAAGACTTAGTTGAGTTGAGTTGTAGTAAAGGAAACCAATTCTTCTATGCATAGGATGGGGAATAGAGAAGGAAACCAATTCTTCTATGCATAGGATGGGGAATAGAGTTTTAAACCAGTTTTCTAGAGCGAGTCAGCTAAAAGTTTGAGCAGTTTTTTACATCTTGAGGTTGCAACAATTCATTATCTCCGTGCCATGGAAAAAATGATGTTGCTACCTAAGAAGGGAACCACGTCCCTTTTGATGGTGCAACCATTGTATCAGATTCAGGCATACATTGATGTGATATGTCAAGAGACCACACACTTAAAGAAAATAAGAAAAAATAAATTTAAGGCAAGTTCCAGGTTCACATTATAGACAGATTTAATTCTACTATAGGTGAGATACATGCATCCCAGCATTGTATTCCTTGAACTGAAACTGAATCCTTTTCCCCCTTTTTTCTCTTTTTTTTTTTGGTGGTGGGGGATGGGATTTGGAAGAAAATGAAAATAGAAAACAATAGCTGGAAGTATGATACAAGTTATTACCTCTATAGGTAGAAAAGCGTAATATTCTTATAAAATGTGCATATTTTTATTATGCCATTTTATATAGGCTAGAAAGATTTGGTATCACAATTTGTCTAAGTCAATTTTTGTTCTGTTCATCATACAATTGAATTCTGACAAAAGGGGGGCTTAAGGGAAATGATAAAGGTTGCTCTATTGATCTAAGGATCACATGTTTGAATTTAAAAACCTCTCTAGAAAACAAGGCTAAGTATATATGGACCTAATATGCCCTTTATTCAATCAACATAGCCACATCTTATGTCAAATTCTATACTTTGAAAAAAAAAATCATTAACCACAAAAATGCATGTCTTTCACATCTACTTCTTACCATTATAGACACTTGTGCCAAATAATCCATGCAAGAAACTAGAAAAATAATTGACCAACCCACCTTTCGGAGCAACAAGGGAACCTTAAAACTGGAAGAGTTAAGAATTTCAGCAAAAATACAAAGACAGGAAGACCTGAGGGTGCACATCCATATGAGAGCCACAGCCAAAGGAATAACTTTGGTTTGATAAATCTAATAAATGATATATTATTCCACTAAAGTATGGCTTAAGCTACACTAAATATTTTATCCTCAAGATGCAGTTCTAAGACTTAAAAATTGAGTGGAAATGAAGTTTGGCATGAAGGGTCACAGTGGAGCTGTAAAAACTTGACTCTTTGTTCCTGAAATCCACCACGACATTGAGGAATTCCTTGTAATATTATTCAAGTAAAAAAAAAAAGACAGAAAGCTGAGGTTTTTGTCTGTCTACAAATCTTGAATTAAAAGACAGAGCATATCAGTTGTCTCACAGATATGAGTTCTAAAATAGTCTCTTTTGAGAGGGTTGATAAAGGAGCAGCCATTTGTTCTCCCTGTTAATTGTATAGAGTAATCAGTAATGCTTGAAATGTGCAAAAATAAACACATATTTAAATATACTCACTATTATTTATTTAAGCTTTTATTTTAACACATCTATTTACAAGCTTAATAAGATTTATTGTGACTTCATATAATTCATTGTAATTAATTTTTATTGTATAACATCAAACATATGCTAACTTTGTATATATGGTTCAATAAGAAATATAAATTAATTGATCACATAACACTAATAAAATATTAAAATGTTAAATGAGTTTTATTAGTTAACTTAATCTTAAAATTATAAATTTTATGTTTTTATAACATGAATAAGCTCACCTGAAAGGTTTTAGAACTTTAGATATAGATCTTTGCTTTTCCCATTTTAAGAACTCCCAGTCCCTTTTTCTCTTTGTTTCTTGGGTTTCTTTCTTTTTCTCTTCTTCTTCTTCCTCCTGCAGATGAATGGATTCTTCCCAACTCTTTGGAGACCAAGAAGAATGTAGCAGTACTGAATTTGGATGGACCAAGCATATTGCCTCTCCCATACATCATGATGATGATGATGATGATCATAGTGATGTGGAAGAGGATGATGATGATGATGATGATGATGATGATGATAGTGACGATTCTATGGTTTCTGATGTATCTTCTGGCCCAACTCAACAAGGAAACCAATGTGGCATCATTTATTTCAACAAAGTAGAAGATGATGATTATAACAGACGTATTGCTCATATAATAAGAAGAAAGCCATCAGAACCATGGGAAGTAAAGGAGATCAAGGAAGAAGAAGATAAATGTAGAGAAGAAAGACAGTTCAGCAGTAGGTGAAAAAACTGTTGCTAGGTCTACTCCATCTACTACTAAGGTAAGAAAACCAAAATGACTTAGCAAAGGTAAATAGGAATTAATGTTTTGTTTCACACCAAGTTTTTTAAGTAATTAAGTTGCTATTTTGTCTCATCACATGAGCAGCCAAAACAAAAAATTGCAGATAATCAATGCCCACATCTCTGATTTTGTTTGTATGGCCCTATGATGAATTAATTGAATTATTTCAGTAAGTGTACCTCATGGCATACACATGTATACATGTGCCCATGGATTTGTGACTGTGTGCAGCATGGAAGAATGAAGTGAGAATAATAGTGAGAGAGATGGCTTATAGACAAGGAATAGAAATGGCTAGAAAAAAAAATGAAAAACAGCTAGAAAGGTCCTTAAAAATGTTTTATATACATATATAATGAAGTAGCTCCACTTGCACGATGCACTTATCCTTGCTATCAAAAGATGCTGACCTTTTTATTCCTAGTGATTAAGATAATCCCAAGGGGTTGGCCAAGTGATAAAGATGTGCCTCAATAAGCGTATGACAAATTGTAGGTCTAGTGTTCAATCCCATATGAAAGCTATAAAAATCAATGTACTCTACGTGTTAATCCTAAGGTTCGGATTTGGCCTAAAAATTTTGAAATGAGATGCAGAGATGGTAATGTTAAAAAAATGCATGTAGAAATAATAAGACACATGATAAAACAATTGTATTGATTAAAGGATGCTAGATGTATTTTTTTGAATTGAACTTCTAATTTGCTGGTTTGTTTTTTAGATGAGCTTTGAAGCACAAAAAAGAAGTTTTGTTGAAGAAACTTTGCATCAAGAAAAAACAAATTAGCATCTATATATATAGACACCCATTTTCATCAAAGCAACAGAAAAAAATTCTACAGTGCTTAGAATTTCCATTTAAACATTATAGAGCAGAATAGGTTAAGCAGAATGAACTTTAACGCAATAAATCTGCCATGCATAATAACTGTGAATATAACAGAAAGTTCGCTTTGTTTCTCAACCATTTGCTTTTTACACACTATAGAGTTTGAAAACCATGTGAGAGTAAAATCATTGACAGCTTGCAGTCAAAGTTCCCAGCAGACAAACAACCTCATGCTTCAAAAAGGGACAAATATCCAGAATGTTGCAAGATTGGTCATATTTAGTATCCTAAAGATGTTAAAAGTCTTCTGAACTAGAAGTGTGTTTTAAAAATAAATAAATAAATAAATAATCCTTTCAAAGTCATCAGGATACGGTTAGAGTGGTTTCTCATCGTCACCACCTTTGTCTCCTCTACCTCAAAGGTTGGTATCTCAATTCTCAAATTGCTTTCTAAGAAGGGAGGAAAAACCTAAATACATTCAAGCAATGGCCAAGTAACAACAGATAAATAGTTTGATTCCCAACGGAAGTTGGCTCTTGAGCAAATTCAACATAAGGTGGGCCATGATAAGCAATTGTGGAAAAAGAAAAAAATAAACAAAAAGCACAGGACATATGCCCCCAAGGATATCTCAATAGGCAATTGAGCCCAAGTGGGTTTGCTCCTCATTTCACTAGAGTTCACGGGAAAGGCCACCAAATAAATACCCTTGCAAACTCCTAAGCCTAGTGTAGATAGCTTACTTTAATTTGACTAGCTCTAAGAGATAGATTACTGCATGACCCATGTAAGCTGGCTTAGGATACCTTATGACTACTATTCCAACAAACTCAACTCATATAAGTCTTTTCTCAATTACATGAAGTTGTCTACAAGAATCCACTTCCTCCACTAAGTAGTTATATCTTTTTCAATTATTTCTACTATGTCAGCGTAAAACTTTTCAGATCAACCATGGCATGATCTACAAAATCAAACTGCTAAGCCAACCACAAAAATAAAAAATGAAAATCAAATTATGCACCTCATACTAAAGGAATTCAGTTTTTATATGCATGGGAAGGGGAATAGGACTTTTTATCCAGCAATGTGTTCCTTGAACTGAAAATGAATTTTGTCCTTTCTCCCCTTTTATATGATCTAGAAGAGTTCAAATTGTTACGGAGATAATTTAGGATCAGAGAATATTTGATTTGCGATATTTTAGGGATGTTTTCTGTTAAAGCAAGATTGTAAATAACAGATAATTAGGCTGTAAATAAGGATGATACTTATCTTGTACGCCGGCAAATATGACAACTTTGATGTACATTCTCTTCTATATAATGAAAGAAAACCCTAAGGAAAGGGCATTCAGATCAATTTTGACATGGTATCAGAGCCCCTACTCTGATATTCATCTTTGTGGTCTCAATCTTTCGTGTGTGACGAGAAAATAATTTATTTTCTGTTTCTGCAAGTTCCATCTTGCTCCTGGATCATCCCACTTTGTGGGTTCACTATTTTGTGGCTGTCGGTGATTGGTTTTGGGGTACAAAATCGTTCTCTCTTGCGGGTTCTCTGTTTTTTGGTGGTTCTCTCTCTGTGGCTGGGTGGCTGGGTGTCCATCGACCTTCTCTATGGCAGTCGACCCTTCTGTGGTGGTGACCGACCGTTTCTGTAGTGGTTGCGAGGTGGTCAGCAACCTCTGTGACGTCGGTTCTGGGTGCGACTTCATCGAACTATGATTTTGATCAACAGAATTATTATTTTTCCCTTACCGTGGTTGTCTGAATTTTTTTATCATGTCAATTGAGAATACTATTGTTCGCTTCACTGGCAAGAATTTTCCTACATGGGAATTTCAATTTAAGATGTTTTTGAAAGGGAAGGAATTATCAACCCATATTGATAGTTCTATTCGAGTTTCCACTGATGAAAACGAACTTGCCCAATGGGAGGTCAAAGATGCTAAGGTGATCTCCTTCTTATTGGGAATGATTGAGCCCCATCTTGTCACCAATCTTCGATGTTTTCCTACGGCTCAGGCTATGTGAGACTATCTACAACGTGTTTATCACCAAGACCACAGCGCTCGAAAATTTCAATTGGAATTGGAAATTAGCAATTTCAATCAAGGTAATTTGATTATTGAGCAATTTTATTCTGGTTTTATTAATCTTTGGGGCAAGTATTCTGTGATTGTTCATTCTAAGGTTCCCGCTACGGCACTCGCGACTCTTCAAGCAATGCATGCTGAGAGTCAGCGTGATCAGTTTTTGATGAAGCTTCGACCTGAATTTGAGCCTGTTAGAGCCGGTTTATTGAACCGTAATCTAGTTCCCTCTTTAAATATTTGTTTGGGAGATTTACTGCGTGAAGAACAACGGTTATCCACTCAGATGCGTATGACTTCTGAGAAGGTTGTTTCTGAAGCTGTGAATGTAGCCTATGCGGCACAAGGGAAAGGAAAGAACAAAGTGCAATGTTTCAGTTGCAAGGAGTTCGGTCAAATTGCTCGCAACTGTCCTAAGAAAGTTTGCAACTACTGCAAGAAAGAGGATCATATCATCAAAGAATGTCGAGTGCGTCCTCAGAATCGCCAATCCCAAGCCTTTCAAGCTGTAGCTCAGCCATCGCCTTCTTCTGCGCCCCCCACTGTAAGCACTGATTCATCTGTTCTCACACCTGCCATGGTCCACCAGATGATTGTGTCCGCTTTTACGATTTAGGCCTGCAATACGGGTACTAACTCCACTTCTTCTTGGCCAAGAAACATGCCCCAACCTTTTTCTAAGGATCTCAAATGAGCTCCCACCATATTTTACAGCCCCCTAAATACACTAGTACACCAATGTTCCCACCATGGTTGGTAAAGTTTATCACCACATAAGATAAAGACATATCATAGATGTATTGCCTTGTTGCAACTATGAAGAAATTAAGTAACTTAAATTAAAATATGGTTTCACAAGTTTATAAAATTCATTTATTTTTTATTTGGTAAATGTATACTTAGAGTATTAGCGAAAAGTATGCAAAAGCAATTTTTGCATTTTCCACCACTTTTCCTTTTGCAATATAGTCAAGCAGTTTGCAAAAGGAATTATTAAGATTCAGACTACGTAAGTTTGTATGGGGTTAGACTAGACACGCTAATATGTAATTTTTAACATAATGAGTTTTATTATATAGTATACAGTAATCATACCACATGATTACAGTATAAACCAAATTATTCAAGATTTCCCATTTTGCTAAATATATCAGCTCGATCAAGAATTTTTTTTATTTTCTCTTTCTTTTCACCTTTCTCTTCAAATTATTTTAAAAATTAAACACTCTTTCAGAAATACTATTTTCCTTTACCCTAAGTCAATATCTGAATTCTTTTATTAATAAAAAACATAGATTAACGTACTAAATTTTAAAATCAATTCAACTACATGAGGTCAACAAGAATATGCTTCCTCCACTTCATTCTATCAAGAGTTAAGTCAACATTTATATTAAAAACATTTTTGTCTTTTTTAATTATTTTTATCCACGTTATTTTAAGTCTTCCTCTACCTTTATTATTACCCTGCATTGTTAATAGGCCAAAGCACCAAAAATATTTTTTTTAAATAATTGCGAAGTCCGAAAGGAAACTTGTTTTAAGTAATAATAAGATTTTCCGGTCTCGGTCTCAATTCAGATACCATTATCCCATTAAATTACCTAATGAGATCACCTTGGTAGAAAGTTCAGATTTAAATGGTAGCAAGTTCATAGACGATTTTAAATCCACTTTCCTAAACTTGGAATCCAACTTGAATAACCCTATTCATGGTAGTAGAGGTTGAACTGAAATACAATTAGAATCCACCATGATCATAGACCTTCAATCACTAAATCATTGAAGTTCAAAAGTTAAATTTGTTAGGGTCGTTTTGCACAGAGAAGAAATGAGGGCTGTTCTTACCGGCAATGAAGAGCTACAGTACCTGAACGGGTGTTTAGCTACAGTCCTTGCGCGACTTCGCTTTCTCCCATCCGTCTTTCTCGAGACGCAATTCGCCCTTTCCCTTCTGTTCTCGCTCGCGCATTCCTTGTTTACCGTATCGAAAGCTTTTTAGGCGCGTTTGGCGGGTAAGAAAATTTTCATTTTTCAAAGAAACCTTTATGGAGAAAATGTATTCGATAATGGTTGTTTGGTTACACGAGTTATAACTTCTTGAAACTTAGTAAAATATATATATATATATATATTTATGAGAATTTTTTATCCCTCATACTTTTAGTCGAAAAAATAATAGCCCAAAAAATAAAAGAGGTAGCTATTTAAATAAATAAAAAAACTCTCTTTTTATCACATTCTATTTTTATCACAAAATATAAAAAATTAATATCTTTACCACATTAAATTTTTCAAAACACCCTTTCTCATTTTCTCTCATATTTCAACAATTTTCAAAACACCCTCCCTCCTCAGCTCCCTCTCTATTTTTTTAAAATTTTTAACACTCAAAACTCTAAATCACTATAAAAATCTTTTATTCTATTGCTATAATTCCATCTTTAACGAAAAAATCACTAAATCGATAAGAGATTTGTTGTTCTTTATCATATTTAGTATTTAAATCATGTAAAATCACATATTTTTGTATTTTTGTTTCTCAAAAAACGTTGCCGGAAGTGAAAGGAAACCGGCATGGGTGAGAAGAAATCGTGATTGGTTCGAACCTGTGATACCGAACCGATCGCGATAGATTCGGTCAGAGATGACCGAATCTATTATTTTAAATTGTCATCTTCTACAGAACAGTTGATTCGGTCTTATATGATAAAACCTAGAACATTTGGTTCGATTACGCAACATCGAATCCCAGACGAAGAAATTAAAAAAAAAAAAAAACTTTTCAATTAAAAAAAATAAAAAATAAGGACATTTTGGTATAACCACATAAAAATATTATTAAAAATTAAAATTAGTAGTTTTTCAATAAGCAGCCCTCAAATAAAATTTTCTCAAAAAAAATTATTATTTAAAAAATATATATTTTCCCAAAAAAATTAAAAATTAAATTTTTTTACAAAAATTTATTTTAAAAAAATTATTATGAGCCTCACTTTTTAGTGGACAAAACATTGAAAAATAATTTTTTTTTAAAAAAATTATTATTTTCCCGCTAGCAAATACACCCTTAGTTATAATTTTGCAAACAAAAATATAATAGCGATAAAAAATAACCAAAAGGCAAAAGTACCAACTAATGTGTTTAGTCGTAACTGTTTTTTTCTTTGCTTTTTTTTTTTGGTCGTTTTAGGCTTCTAGCCTTTTTTCTTTTACAAATATATTATTAATGGAAAATGCTAAATAGATATGAAACAAAACTCAAAACATAAATTAGCCTTAGGTGGCATTACAACACCCTTGTGGGATAATGTAAAATTTCAATGATACACGCAATCAAAGGTGTATGTAATTCTACATGATACAAGTCTATGTTTTAAGTTTTTTTTTTCTTTTTTTCTTTATTTCTTTTTCTTTTTTTTAATTTAACATTATTCTTGTTAATAAGATACAAATTAAACAAAGTGTATCCAATACCCGGGCTCTAAAAACTAAAGTTAATCGATTTAGATTTTTAACCTATAATAATAAACACAAAAAACAATCATTTATAATAATATAATAAAAACATGTGATTTTACAAACAAAAACTATGTTTATAACTATATAACAAGAACATGTTCTAATATATTTAATATAAATAATGGCATTCACCTCTGTTGGTTTCGTTCGACTTAGTATGGTTTTTAAATTCTCAAAACGCAACCTGAAAAACTAAATCGAATGTATTGGTTCGGTTATATTTCGTAATTTGAACCAAACTATCGACACTTATCAACTATGGGATTGTTTTAAAGTTTTATTTCATGTTTGTTTAACATTGCTCAAAGCAAAGAATGAAGAGAAAAAGTAGAGAACGCCAAGCCCAACAATTGAGCGGTCTCTGCCCTTAATTAAAAATAAAAAAACAAAATGGCGTCTTTATATTAAAAAAATGTTTTTGCCAGGATTAAGTGAAACCCAAGATAAAAGCTCAAACATTTACATTGAATTGATTGCATAGGTATGCCCAATACATGCACAACCTCGTGTTGTTTAAATTATCTAACTAGACACATTATGTCTTTTACAAGGGGCTCAAGACTGACAATAACTATCCAAAGGGAGAGAATACATTTGACCAGAGTAACCTAACTGGGGCGTGAGTATCTATCATTATAGTTGTCACACCCTAATTTTTCCAACCTGGTGCGCTATGATAGAGAGCGATTGACCAGAATAACCTAATCGGGGCGTGAGTGTCTATTATTTCCTTGCAATGCCCTTATAATTAATATGAGAATTTTAAAATTAATAAAATTACGTATCTAGGGACATTGCTTAACCCTAGTCTTACTGTGCCTGCAATTTCAATTATCTGAGACTCGATGTCTCAATATTTACCTTGGTCATATCATAGTCATGAGATTAAATCATCCTAAAATATCAAATACCATGGTATTCTAAATCCTGCAAGCATCACAAGACTAAATCCATTTTCAATTTTGACATAATTCATCAATATGGACAATTTATTAATTAATAATTCACATGGCATTAGATTAATTAAAGTTATACATATGTTCACCATGTTCTGACAAAAATAACATTCAACCTAATTGTTATATCTTTAGCATAATACTTAACATACTACAATCAACTAAAATACCAATATTGTTCCTATTAAAACTATTATTCTTACTAGTAAGTACAAATGACCATTACACACAGCCAAATCTAAGCCACCAATAGTACTAGCTACTACAGCTCTTCAACTCATAGATTGCTCATGCTACATTATTCATTCCTGAAAAAGAAATGGGTGAGCTAATGCCCAGTGGATCACCATAGACAGTATCTAGTAATTCGTATTTATTAATGGCAAAATATATCAAATCATATTAGATAACAACCAAGTGCAAACATTACGTTACAACATTAAATTGTTTAAAATCGTCGCTAACCATCTATTCAGGGTTGTAGACCACCCAGGCGGAATCACCTTTTTCCTCGAAACTCCCATCGATCAGAGTCTGAAAATACCAGTCATTGTGGCAAATAACCTTGGCCTTTCGAAAAACCCCAGGCTAGGCCAAGACTCCTTTCAATATATTGTTATCTTTTTAGTATGCTTTAGTATGACAAATAACAACATGATTTAAAACAAGATCTAGTATAATCGAGAGAACCTGTTACAAAATCTTTAACCATAAATCATGCATTGCATAACATGAACAATTAATCAATACAAGTATACTTGAAGACACATATATCATAATATATATCATGTCAAATATACTAAAATGATACATTCATCATAATACATAATATGGATGACCATAATATTAAAAGCATCGAACCATATAATATAAACGTCATGTACAAGTTCGTATAAAGACAAATATATCATATCATTGTTGAACCAATTATCCCCACGTCCCTTACGAGAATATGTTCCTAATATGAAAGATATTTTGATGATTACAAACCATATTTTGTCTATGATATTATTGCACATATGGCATATCTAATCTTACTTGAAGGTTTCAAAGAAAAATTGCTGCATGGCGAACGTATTAAAGATCTTCTTGAAAACCATGATCATTTGAAGATGTTCGGTTGTATGATTAGATTATGATAGGTTGTAGGACCTTCTATGTCATATGGTTAAGCGATATGTATGTCTGCATGTTTTAATCAATCGTTTACATATTCGATTTAATCCGGTTACATTATGTTTTATCGAGCTTTAATTGAGAATCAAAAACCACCTTTATAAAGTCTTTCAGGATACTAATATCTTAGCAGCGCCCTCCTGAACTTGATGACTCAGGACGTTGATAAAATATTATGACGCTAAGGTTGAATTGAACTGATTCATAAGGACACTTGCTTGTAAGTAGCGACTTTCCTTTTGTCAACCTTTGAGAATGTCAGGACGCTGACTTAGTATCAACTCGTTGGAAGCTATTTTTGTTTTTAAATGATTTCTATCTTTAAGGGAGCTAATAGTTATAAGTTGAATAAATTATCAAGACGCTACTTGTGTAGGAACGCCCTCATCTTTAGAATCAACTTAATAACCTTAAGGACGCTTATTGTCCTTCAGTGTACTCAACATTGTTTAAAAACTGTTTTTAAATATCAGGACGCTTACTCTTGTGTTTAATATTTTAAAACAAAGCAAGATGCTAATTGTCGAAGTAGCGCCTTTATGATTTAAGTCGTTTAAATTGTCAAAGTAAGTTAGGACGCTTACTATTCAGTAGCACCCTCGTTTAAAGTGTCGGTCAAGAAGAAAACCCGATGAATTGGCCGCGATTGACTCAAAAGTTTTTTCTAAGTCAATTTAGTTAATTTGAACTAAAACTTCCGGTTGGGGGTGAAAATTTTACTGGGGGATGGGAGCGAGGTTCCGTCAGTTCCGGAGGTCCTTGGGAGGATATTGGGACTCGCTCCAAGTGTCGGTCAGGAAAAAAACCTGGTGGATTGGCCGCGGTTGACTCAAAAGTTTTTTTAAGTGTTTTTAATTAATTTGAACCAAACCTTCCAGTTGGAGGGTAAAAAATTCACCGAGGCATGAGAGTGGGGTTCCGTTGGTTCTGGGGGTCCCTGGGAGGGTATTCGGACTCGCTCAAAGTGTTGGACGGAAAAAAAAACCCAGCGGATTGGTCCCGGTTGCCTCAAACGCGTTTTCTAAGTCAATTTAGTTCATTTGAACCAAAACTTTCGGTTAGGTGGTGAAAAATTCACCGGGGAATGGGAGCGGGGTTCCGTCTGTCCCGGGGGTCTTGGGAGGACATTGGGACTCGCTCCAAGTGTCGGTCGAGAAAAAAACCCGATGGATTGGCCGTGGTTGAATCAAAAGTTTTTTCTAAGTCAATTTATTTCATTTCAACTAAAACTTCCAGTTTGGGGTTGAAAAATATACCAGGGCATGGGAGCGGGGTTCCATCGGTTCCAAGGGTCCCTGGGAGGATATTGGGACTTGCTCCAAGTGTCGGTCGAGAAGAAAACACTGTGGATTGGCCGCGGTTTACTCAATAGTTTTTTCTAAGTCAATTTATTTCATTTGAACTAAAAGTTCTAGTTGGGGGGTGAAAATTCACTGGGGCATGGGAGTGGGGTTTCGTCAGTTTCGAGACTTCGTGGGAGGATATTGGGACTTGTTATAAGTTTCGGTCGGGAAGAAAACACGGTGGATTGGCCGTGGTTGACTAAAAAAATTTTTTTTAAGTCAATTTATTTTATTTGAACTAAAATTTTCGGTTGGGAGGTGAAAAATTCACCAGGGCATGGGAGCGAGGTTCCGTCGGTTCCGGTGGTTCTTGGAAGGGCATTGGGACTCGCTCAAAGTGTTGGACGAAAAACAAAACCCAGCGGATTGGTTCTGATTACCTCAATACGTTTTCTAAGTCAATTTAATTCATTTTAACTAAAACTTTCAGTTTAGTGGTGAAAAATTCATAGGGGCATAGGAGTGGGGTTCCGTCGGTTCCGGGGGTTCTTGGGAGGGTATTGAGACTCGCTCAAAGTGTTGGACGGAAAAAAAAAAAAACAAGGCGGATTGGTCCCGGTTGCCTCAAACGCGTTTTTTAAGTGTTTTTAATTAATGAACCAAAACTTCCGGTTAGGTGGTGAAAAATTCATTGGGGCATAAGAGTGGGCTTCCGTCTATTCTGGGGGTTCTTGGGAGGGTATTGGGACTTGCTCAAAGTGTTGGACGAAAAAAAAATTCGGCGTATTGGTTTTTGTTGCCGCAAACACATTTTTAAAGTGTTTTTAATTAATTTGAACTAAAACTTCCAGTCGGGGGTGAAAAATTCACCGAAGCATGGGAGCGAGGTTCCGTCAGTCTCGGGGGTCCCTGAGAGGATATTGGGACTCGCTTCAAGTGTCGGTCGGGAAAAAAAACCAGATGGATTGGCCGCGGTTGACTCAAAAAAAATTTCTAAGTGTTTTTAATTAATTTGAACTAAACTTCTGGTTGGGGGTAAACAATTCACTGGGGTATGGAAGTGGTGTTCTGTCGGTTCCGGGGGGTCCCTGGGAGGGTATTGGGACTCGCTCAAAGATTTGGACCAAAAAAAAACCTGACGGATTGGTCCCGATTGCCTCAAACGCATTTTCTAAGTCAATTTAGTTCATTTGAACCAAAACTTCTAGTTAGGTAGTGAAAAATTCACCGGGGCGTGGGAACGGGCTTCCGTCGGTCCTAAGGGTCCCTGGGAAGATATTGGGACTCGATTAAAGTGTTAGACGAAAAAAAAACCAGGCGGATTGGTCCCGGTTGCCTCAAACGCGTTTTCTAAGTCAATTTAGTTCATTTGAACCAAAACTTTCGGTTAGGTGGTGAAAAATTTACCTAGGCATGAGAGTGGGGTTCCGTCCATCCCGGGGGTCCTGGGAGGACATGGGAGCGGGGTTCCATCGGTTCCAAGGGTCCCTGGGAGGATATTGGGACTTGCTCCAAGTGTTGGTCGGAAAGAAAACACCGTGGATTGGCCGCAGTTGACTCAAAAGTTTTTTCTAAGTCAATTTATTTCATTTGAACTAAAACTTCCGGTTGGGGGATGAAAAATTCACCGGGGCATGGGAGCGGGATTTTGTCGGTTTCGAGGGTCTCTGGGAAGGTATTGGGACTCGCTCCAAGTGTCGGTCGAGAATAAAACACCGTGGATTGGCTGTGGTATAAAAATTTCTTACTTTATAAAAAAAACATATATATGAGCTAAGGCCTCTTTTAGGAATGTGTTTGTTTGTTTTGATTTGCCGTGAGCATTCATTTTTTAAACAAAATGCTGCCAAAGTTTTTGCAAAATTCATACATACTAGGACTGCTTCTTAAGGCCAATATCAAGTGTTTGAAATCACAGGGAGATCGTTGGACTAATGTTCCTCACGTCGATATTCTCGGTATTTTGATGATTACAAATCACATGATATAACTTGTGTTATTTTCTCTAAGTGTTACAACTGATAATCAATAACATATCAAAAATAGCTGTCAAAGAGACTACCAAGATCAAGCTCGAAGAACGACAGCAAATTTCATACGTAATGCGATAATTTGATCTTAAGTGTGTAGGATAACCTCTTGATTAATCTCAGCACTTAAACTTCATAAATTGCAAAGTTTTCAAAATCACTTTAATTTCGTATTTGATTTTGATAAAATATTTTTCGAAAGGTTTTAATCACGATTTCAGTGAGTTTTGACTAATTTAAAAGTGTTTGATCTTATATCAAAATGTTTTGATTCAATAGAATAATTCTTGTATATCAAAAGAATGACTTTTTCCAAAATCAGGAACTTTTAGCGCGTTATCATGGATGATAGCCCGCTATTAAGCTATTGCCAAAAATTGGAGTTTTTTGTAAACAGGGACAATGGTGCGTTATCATGAATGATAGTGTTTTATTGCAGAGTCCGGAAATCTGGAACTCTCGGTCGTTTCAGGATATCGAACACACTAGCCCACTATAACCCAATATCACACTAAATGAACAGTGCGATAGCGCGCTGTAGGGCATGATAGCGCATTATCATTGGCGGAGACAGAAAACTGATTTTTCTGAAGAAAAAATGTGGGACTTTCACATGCGTTCATATGAGATTGAACTAAAGGCGTCTTCTAGGAAGGCGCCTTCTATGTGGCAAAAATAAAAAAAATAAAAAATTTCGATCCGCACCTACATGAAAAAGTACTGTTGAAAGTTGGGTATTTGGGTCATTATTTTTAAAATTTTGGTATTAGAGTCATAATTTAAATTAATTAGCCTAATCAAGTCAAAAGCCCTCCTAAGCTGATATATTGAACAAGCCTCGGATGATGGGATAGTGCCAAGTGTGCTGGGAGTCTCAAAGTTCAAGTGGTATAGAGACCTCTAAATCATTTTCTCTTAAATGGCTACTTTTTCAAGGTTAGGGTTGGGAAAGGTGACCTTAGACTTTTCCCATTCCACGTTTGGAAATTGGGTTTATTTTTATTTCATTGTTTGTTTGTTTTTTTTTTTTTTGAGAAAAAAAGAACATTTTCAAGAGTCCTTTAATTAGTCCATTAATTTTTCTTGGTCGATTTTTAATAAATTTTCCACAAATCAAGACATGTTATATAGCTTTTTTTTTATTATTATTAATATAGGCTAGCACATGCTCATGAAGTTATTTTCTATAGTTTAGATTATAATTTGTTAGATGGATGTCAATTGTGAACATACATTTGGAAATGATAACAGATACTCTATAGTTATATATATTAAGTATACCTTTCAAAAGAAGAAAAGAAAAAGAAAATAGATTAAGTATACATAAGTGATACGTAACCGCCAAAATAAGAAAAATATAATTATGGTAAAAGTTGTGAATGAATTGGTTCCGTACGTGATATAAATGTTAGTGTTCCATTTCGGGGTTGTCAGATAATGATATAAACTTCATGAGAGTAGTAGAATTTACAAAATAAATAAATAAAATTATGATAGAACTTTTTGTCTTGTTTTAGAAAAAAATTTTAAAATCAGGATGGCTATATTTATGGTAATGTACTTTCTTAAATATATTCATATCTAAATAAAAAAAAGTTACACCCATTATATACATTCAAAGGGTACATTATCATTTAACAAGCTTAAGTAGCAGATAGTAATTCTACACATTATATATATATATATAAATGTGGAATTGTATATAATTAATTAGCTAAATCAACTAATGCTCGAGGCTATTAAGAGATATGCTCAAGGAAATTAAGATGCTAATATAACACAAACATTATAGTTATTAATATGGTGGGTGGTGACTATAAGTAAAATGATTGTTCTTCAACTTTCACACTCTTTTATTGTATACATCAAGCTAGTTCACAATCTAGCATCATTACTTCATTAGTGGCAATGTTACTTAGTTTTGCATAGATTTCAATTTATTAGAATACGTGAGTATCTTAGGGAATAGTTCTATACGGCCAAAAGATTTCTTTAATTTCATACTAGTTTCAATCTCTTACATTTACAATAATGTCTTTTCTCAAAAATAAATAAATAAAAACAAAGCCACAAAAGAATACTGAAAAGCATATGAAAAAAAAAACATTGAAACATTATTGATAAAGAAGTGTATATATTGGCATAAAATATCAAATAATCAATTAGTAATTAACCTCATCAATAATTAAATATATACTTTGAAAATATTTATGAATATATTGACATAAAGTGGGGCATCAATAATGATGAATATACATTACTCATATGCATCACTCCACTTGTCTTCAAATTATTTGTATTTTTTTTTCTTCATATTACCAATTTATCTTAAAAAGACATGTGGGTCGTCATTTTATTGATTATCATTGTACTGCAAGTTCTTTGCAGTACATCTCTTGCTAATTAATTAGTCCTTCATCTTGTTTATAAATTAGATTCGTTTTAATAACAAATCTGATAAAGTTTTACATTAATTATCAGTTATTTAATTAATACATTCTTCATCTTATTCATAAATTCGAATTTATGTTAATAAACAAAATATTATACTGACTGCGAAGGTGACAATGAAAGCGTGTTTTGAGGAGGAACAGCGCCCCCTCGTATGGAAAACGTCACTTTTTAGAATCGTAATGAAACCAAACCAAAACTATTCTATACCTACCGAGCTTGTGCTTGTGGGATGCGGTTGAACCGAGATGCTGGTGCAGCTACAGCTACTCCGTCCACCACGTGGCCTATGTGTGAGCCAGTCGCTATTTTGTTGTTCTCCTTTCGTCCCATGTTGCCACGTGAACCTTAGATATGGCCCACCGGACCTCGAAACTTTTGTGGTTTAAATTATCTAACTAGACACATTATGTCTTTTACAAGGGGATCAAGACTGACAATAACTACCGAAGGGGAGAGAATACTGTCTTTGCATCATAATTCACAAGAAAAGTTTCAACAGTGCCCGTGCAATAATCTAGAGCAACACAAATGGCTACGACTTCCGCAGAAAGAACCGAGTTAATTTTTCTAATAAACGATGTTCTACTTTGATGCACACACCTTCAGATGATAACAAGGCCCAACCAACTCTTGCAAACTTCGAAGAGTTGTCCCATGCAACATCCACAAATAGACGAAACTCTCAGTCCTAGTTGGAAAGGGCTAAGCTAGAAACATCTCCAGCCGGGAAGGGAAACAAATCAGCTCCTCAGCTCTGCTCAGCACCATTAAATTCCTGCAATTGGGAGAGGGATAAAGGGAGTTTCTTCAGGAGAAGCGTCAACACCTTGAAACACCAATTTGTTTTTTCCTTTCCAGAGCCGCCATAATGCAAATATAAACCACTGCAAAGCAAAATCCCTCCAATTGGCTGAGCTAATGATACTGAAAAGATGTTGTTGAGATTTATGCAGCGGAACAAACACAAACATGTACACACACAGATGCAAATCAAAGCAACAAGAATTACGCACACAAATTTATGTGGTTCGGCGAAGATCCACCTACGTCCACGGAAGATGAAGATTTTACTAATTTGGGAGAATCCAGTATAATATTTTAATGTCTCTCTATTTTCACTCTTACATCTCAATCTCCAATATTAGGTATATAAAAAGAGCTTTAGACTTAGTTCCCAATTCAGATTGGAAAAGTTTCATACTTAGTCCATAGGAAACCAATACAATCAAAGAAACTAATAAAATAGAAAGTTCTTGGGCCCACAAAGTGGCCGAGCCACATACCATACATAACAATCTTCACCTTAGCGAGGACCACCACAAGCCACTAGCCAACCAACCAATCAACATCTCCAAACGTGCCCCTCGAGGCGCTCAACATTGTAAGATATTGATCAAGTCCAAGCAATTCTCAAACTTGACCGCTGGGACTGTCTTTGTCGGCATATCTGCAGGATTATCATCAGTACTGATCTTCTGCAAAGAAATCTCATCGTCTTCGATAATCTCACACACAAAATGGAAATGAACATCAATATGTTTGGTTCTGGTATGATACACTTGGTTCTTAGCCAAGTGAATGACACTCTGACTGTTGCAATGAACTGGTACACTTTCTAGGGTAATCCCCAAGTCACCAATCAAACCTCGAAGCCATAAAGCCTCTTTCACAGCCTTTGTCACTGCCATATACTCTGCCTCAGTAGTAAACAAAGAAACTGTAGTCTGCAACATACATTTGCAACTGATAGGACCACGTGCCAAAGTGAACACGTACCCTGTAGTAGAACGCCGCTTGTCCAAATCACCAGCATAATCAGAATCCACATATCCACTGACAAGTAAACCTGTACCACTGTCCCACTGAAAAACCAATCCTACATCCAATGTACCTCGAAGATACCGCAACAACCATTTCACTGCTTGCCAATGCTGTTTTTCAGGATCTGCCATATATCTACTGACGACACTCACTGCATGCGAAATGTCTGGCCTAGTGCACACCATAACATACATTTAGCTACCCACTACACTAGCATATGGAACATGACTCATGTACCCACGCTTCTCATCGATGCTCGGAGACATATCTACTAAAAGTCGAAAATGAGCTGCCAATGGAGTACTCACTGGCTTAGAGTTCTCCATTTCAAACCTTGAAAGAACTTTCTCCAAGTACTTCCTCTGTGACAAATATAACTTGCCCTTTTTCCTTTCTCTATGTATTTCCATACCAAGAATCTTCTTAGCTGCACCCAAATCTTTCATCTCAAACTCCTGACTCAGTTGAGATTTTAACATGTTGATATCTTTCATGCTCTTAGCAGCAATTAACATGTCATCAACATACAAGAGTAAATAAACATAAGAGCTATCTGAAAGCTCCAGAAAGTAGACACAACTGTCATACTTGCTCCTCATGTATCCCTGCCTGATCATGAAGGTGTCAAACTTCTTATACCATTGTCCGGGTGACTGCTTAAGCCCATATAAGGACTTTTTCAGTTTGCACACATGATCACTCTTACCAGCAACCTCAAAGCCTTCAGGCTGCTTCATGTAAATTGTCTCATCTAAGTCCCCATGCAAGAAATCTGTCTTGACATCTAATTGCTCCAACTCCAAGTCAAATAACGCAACCAATGCCAACAATACTATGATAGAAGTATGCTTCACAACTGGAGAAAACACCTCATTGTAGTCCACAGCTTTTCTCTGAGCATACCCTTTGGCAACCAATCTTGCCTTATAACTCTACAAGTTCTCAAGTTTGGTTCTTCATCAATGAGTCCATCTCATCCTCCATGGCTTCTTTCCATCTTTCAAAACAACTGTCACTTATTGTCTCCCTCCCTGAAAGTGGAAGAATCATCTCCATACGCTGTCAATGCATATGCCACCATGTCGTCGAACCCATAACGAACTGGTGCTTTAATTATCCTCTTAGCTCTATCACTTGCAAAGGATTACTACTGTTGTTGCTGGTGCTCACTGGCTCCACCTGTTGTCTCCTCTACATTACTCTTTGATTTTTCTCCTGGAGTATTGAACTCCACCTGCACAGAATCACCCTTATCCTCCTTTTGAGAATCCATCTGCTTACCCAGACATAAAAACAGACTCATCAAATGTCACATCCTTGCTAATCACAATCTTATGTAAATCAGGACACTATAACCTGTATCCTTTCACCTCATCTGCATAACCCAGAAATATGGCTTTCTTAGCTTTGGGATCAATCTTACTTTCCCTGACATGATAGTAAGTTGGACATCCAAACACTCTCAAAAAACTGTAATCAGCAACATTACCAGACCATACCTCAAGTAGAATCTGACAGTCAATAGTTGTAAATGGTGATCTGTTAATGAAGAAACAAGTTGTATTCACCGTTTCTGCCCAAAATTCTTTATCTAAACCAGCATTGGATAACTTACACCGCGCCCTCTCCAGTAGAGTACGGTTCATCCTCTCTGCAAGTCCATTTTGTTGTGGTGTTCCCTTGACAGTGAAGTGTCTCTCAATGCCTTCATGCTCACAAAACTCTGAGAATGCTTTACTGGTGTACTCACCACCATTATCAGTTCTTAACCTCTTGATGCATCTTCCAGTTTGCTTCTCAATTTTTGTCTTCCATTTCTTAAAAACCTCAAACACTTCATCCTTAATTTTTAGTATTTTTACCTAGACCATACGTGAAAAGTCATCAATAAAGGAAACAAAATACCTCGTTCCACCAAGTGAGGAAACTGTGGAAGGACCCCACACATCTGAATGGATATAATCGAGAGTACCTCTGGTGCGGTGCACTGCCTTGTTGAACTTACCTATACATTATTTTCCAAACACACAATGCTCACAGAAGTCCAACTTCTCAATCTTACTCTTCCCAAGTAAGTCTTTCTGACTCAACACCTCAAGTCCCCTCTGACTCATATGCCCTAATCGAATATGCCACAACTGAGTATCTGTTGAGCCACTATCTGAAGATGTAAACATTATTGTACTGCCTATAATTGATTGCCCTGATAACACATACAAGTTACTAAGTTTCTTGCTTTTCATAACCACCAGTGCACCTCGGACTACCTTTATAATTCCATCTTCAGCTACAATCCTGCAACCTTGTGAATCTAAGGTACCCACAGAAATAAGATTATTGCGTAGCTCTGGAACATGTCAGACCTCTGTCAAAGTCCTCACAACACCATCATGCATCTTGATCTTCATTGTTCCTATCCCTACTGTCTTACAGGCCATATCATTCCCCATAAGTACAGTACCACCGTTCACACTCTGATAAGAAGCGAGTCCTTATTGGGACACATATGATATGAACAACCTGAATCAATAATCTACTCACTACCTTAGCATCCCACAGTGGCTGAAAGGACATTAGCACTATCAGACTCTTTTTCTGCAACTGCTGCATTACTAGAATCTTCTGATTTTTGTTTTCATTTTCCCTTACACTCTGGACAATCTTCCCTAAAGTGCCCTTCTTTGTGACATTCAAAGCACTTTAATTCTCTCCCATTTGATTTTGATTTGGATCGACCTCCATGACCTTTGGACCCTTTATGTTCTGATTTACTTCTAGCGAGCAAACCTTCACTTGAGCTTTCTACTTTTTCTTCAATAACCATCTTTTTCAACACCTTCGAGTTCAAAGCTACTTTGACATCTTCTAGAACCAGGGTGTCTCTATTGTAGATCAAAGTATCCACAAAGTGCTCATAGAAATCTGGTAGTGAACATAGCAAATACATTGCTTGGTCTTCATCAGTGAGTTTGTACCCAACAATCTTTAAAGTCATAAGAATCTTGTTAAACTCATCATGATGTTCTCTCATGGATGCACCTTCCTTCATCTTCAACATGTGCAACTGCTTCTTCAGATACAACCAGTTTGTTAGAGATTCTGTCATATACAAACTCTCCAGTTTCAACCACAAACCCGTAATTGTAGTTTCCTCTTCAACTTCTTGCATGACTTGATCACTCAAGCATAAGAGAATAGCAGTAAATGCTTTATCTATGATGTCATCTTTCTTTTCTTCTGTCAGCTTCGCATACAATGCATATTTTCCCTTTATTACCTTTTTTAGCCCGTCTTGTGTCAACAAGACTTGCATCTTTATCCGCCAAAGATTAAAGTCGTTCTTCCTGTTGAAACTTTCAAATTTATATTTTGCAGCCATATCAACTATTAACTCCAGTCACTACATAGGTCACGTCGACACGAATACACAACAAAAATCAGAATTGAATTCTGACTTTAAACGACTCCAATATCAAATAAATAAGCAATGCCGTTAATATTATTTCCTATGTGTACAACGATTCAACAATCAAACCGAAAAAAATACAAATTCAATGCTTTGTCTCCGACGTTGCTATAATAGAGAATAAAAAAACCAACAAGGGACCCATCAAACTTGTCTTCTTTTATATGGGAGAAGATAAAATAATACCTTATATTTAGTTTTGAAAAGTCAAAACTAGATATAGTGCTTTCATACCTTCACGCTCACCAAGACAAACGTCCCCTCTTCCTTTTCTATTCTATTCTGCGCAACTACAATGCAACTCACTGCTTCAATGACCGAATCATAATTTTTGCCGCGATCAACAGCGCACCGAGTAATCGAACAAACACAAACAAGCACACATACAGATGCAAATCAAAGCAACAAGAAGAACGTACAAAAATTTACATGATTCGGTAAGGATCCGCCTACATCTCCGGGAGATGAAGATTTTACTAATCTGAGAAAATTCAGTACAATACTTACAATGTCTCTCTATATTCACTCTTACCTCTCAATCCCCAATGGCTTTCCAAATGAGACTTTGATTTTTTGGGGACCCTTTGCATGACAAATCGCATACCAATTGACTGCAAGATTTTGTTGAGAACTCGATTCACCAATGCATTTCAAGCCAAAGAAGTCGTTAGATGATAAATGTCTGGCAATCTGATATCCTAATCTTACAGAATAGACTCCATCTTTGGTGAAGTTCCAAATAAGCTTGTCAGGGAGACCAAACTTGCTAATGGGGATGGTTTGTATTATCTCCTGATCTTCTTGAGTGAAATATTATTGCAGCAGGGTTGTGTTCCACCCTCTTCTATCATGGTGAATTAAATCAGCCACTAGGGTAACCTGTTCTGCTCTTGGGGACATAATTTTAAAGGAAATAGGCCTAGGAACCCATGGGTCTTCCCAAATATTAATATTAGTTCCATCACCCACCCGCAATCTAACCCCATTGGATAGAATTTTCTTTCCCATAAGGATACTACGCCAGCCCCAAGACGATTTTCTACCAAGAGGGGCCTCCATGAAGAGCAATGAGGAAAATATTTACTTTAGAAAACTTGACTGATCAAAGAGTCTGGATCTTTAAGTAGCTTCCAGCTTTGCTTGGTTAGCAGAGCAATATTAAAATACTATCTCCCTGAAGCCAATACCCCCATGAGACTTCTTGGATGATAAATTGTTCTAGCAACTCCAATGTGTTAATCCAGTTACCCTCATGTCCCATATGAGAGAAGATATTTTAATGATTACAAATCACATTCCTACTAAGATATTATTATACGTTGCACATTTAATTATGCATGAAGATTTGCTCAAGTTCGATGATGCATGGTGGAAGAGTCATCAAGTTCACAATTAGATTAAAGACCATGATCGTTTGAAGTTCAATTTTATGTTATTAATCTTCTAGGATTGTAGAATCTTAGGTGTCATATGATTCAACAAGTCATTTTCTTCTATGCATATTTGCATGTTTTTCTCACATTTTCTTCAAAGAGAAAATGATTTTGATCGATTTGATTTTGAAGGTTTTTCGATTGGTTTTTGATTATTTTTTATGAATCTTTCAACAATTATTTTGATCCAAATTTGTCGAGCTTTAAACTGGTTAATCAAGTTTTGAAAATTTGAAAAATATCGAAAATTAGTTTTCAGTGTTTCATTAAGGCGCTAACAGCTCATCAGGACACTTATGCAATGGCCAGTTACTTAGTGACAAGCCAACATGTCAGTGTTGAACCAATTATCCTCATGTCCCTTACAAGAATACATCCCTAATATGAAATATATTTTGATGATTACAAACCATATTTTGTTTATGATATTACTGCATATCTGGCGTATCTAATCTTACTTGAAGGTTTCAAAGAATCAATGATGCATGGTGAACGTATTAAAGATCTACTTGAAGACCATGATTATTTGAAGATGTTCGGTAGTATGATTAGACTATGATAGGTTGTAGAACCTTCTCTACCAGTTGATTCAGCAATATGCATTACTGCATGTTTTAATCAAATTGATTTTCAAACGTTCGTATATTTGATTTAATCTGAAAATATCTTGTTGTTTTATCGAGCTTTAATTGAGAAATCAAAAATCATTTTTATCGAGTCTTTCAGGACGCTAATGTTTAGCAAGACCCTTTTGGACTTGATGAGTCAGGACGCTGATAAAATATTAGGACACTGACATTCATTCAAGGTTGAAGAACTGATTCATTAGGAAGCGTACTTGTAAGTAGTGGCATTTCTTAAGTTAACCTTTGAAAGTGTCAGGACACTAACTTAGTTTCAGCTCGCTGAAAGTTCTTTAAGTTTTTAATTGATTTCTATCTTTAAGGACGTTGATAGTTATAAGTTGAATAAACTATCAGGACGCTACTTGTACAGGAGCGTCCACATCCTTAGAATCAACTTAATAACTTTCAGGACGCTTACTGTCCTTCAAAACACTTAACATCATTTTTGAAATATTTTAAAGCAAAGCAGGACGCTAACTGTCGAGTAGCGCCCTCATGATTTAAGTCGTTTTATCGTAAAACAAGTTAGGACTTTTACGATTTAGTAGCGTTTTCACTTCACTGTTCAGCAGGACGCTTATGTTTCATGAGCGCCCTCAAAAAAAAAAATAACAAAGTTGATATTAAGCACCAGGACACTAATTCAACAATGTTACTGTTCTGTCACTGCTGCTATTTCTATTAACTTTTTCAGAACTGTACGAAAACTTTTCAGAACCGTACAAAACTTTTTAGAACTTTTTGAACGTTTTAATACTTCGTCAGAACATTCCTTTTTCGTGAATGATCAGATGATTCAGGTGCTATCGCCGTAATACGCACAAAGCTGAATCAATTCATTTCTGGAATGAATGTTGATGTTGTATTTGAAATAACCTAGAGCGCCAAAATTCATCAAGTCCATTGCGCCTATGTTATTTCTATATATATGTGCTGCCTTAGAGTAGATAAACCACGAATCAATACGAAAAACTGATATTCATTCAAAAACGAATTAATTGTTTTCACTTGTGCGAGAAACTTTTGAAAGTTAATCGTCTACTCCTTGAACTTACGATCATTTTGAAAGAAATACATCAAGTCTTTTGGATTGATTGATCTTCATCTTCATCATTTTCAAAATCCATTGAAGAAGACAAAAACTCTTTGAACCTGTTTTTCAGCCAAACTTAATCATACATATTTTGCTGTATATGTGGTAACAGAAGGTTCAATCTAAAACTTTGTAAGTATCACTTTGATTCTGAGTAAAGGAGATCATATCTCATCTTGTATTCAGTTTGTAGTGACTGAAAAGTCACTGGGCTAGAGCAAGTGTTGCTCAAAGTTGTAACGGTCTTCTCACACCCGTAAGCTGAGAAACGGTCTTCTTACACCCGTAAGTGGAGAAACGGTATTCTCACACTCGTAAGTTGAGAAAATGTCTTCTCACACCCGTAAGTTGAGGAAGTGTATCGGTTTGATCTTCAACCGTAAGAAGATCCATAGTGGAGTTTGAACAAATCCTTATTGAGGAGGTTATGTAGTGGATGTAGGCGAGGCCGAATGTCACACTCCGATTTTCAAAACTTAAATTTAAAGTAATAAAAATAAATATTTGCTCTTATCACAAAATAGCGAAAAGAAAATCGAGGCGTGAATTATATCCATCTACCTTAACCCCAAAATCTTTACACAGGTAAAAATAAATTCAATAATATCATTTATATTCAAAATAAGGTTACAAGTTAAGATAGAAGAATACTCTTTCAATTTCTATGCCATGGACTATAGATTCCCATTACCCAAATTGAATATTGAGTCATGAGGGTACTTGCCCTTATCCATCCATTATGGACACAACATTTTAAATATATTCATCAAGTAGAATTAACAAGTTCAAGTCCAAGGCATAAACATATAAAATAACCCATGAAATCTTCAACGACCATTATAATGTTCCAAAAACATTGATTTCTAATACAACCCATTTAATTGATATAATCAATTATTAAATAATTACTCAGTCCTACTGCTATAACCCTACTCAAGCCACTAACCCACCCCTACTACTTTGAGACACGTCATGAACTTGCGATTCTATTCTTTCATGTACCTGCATGTGAAAATTAGGGGTGAGCTTGAAAGCCCAGTGAGTCATCTAAACCATTCACAATATTTTATTATGATATATACACAAGAACATTACAAACAAGTTTCACACATTAATCGTTGCAACATTTGATTGTTTGAGTTGAGAATTTCATCACGTTCCAAATCACGTACCTTTAGGGAATCAAACCCCGGGTGGCACTACCCAAAATCAGAACTCATTGGTGATATTCCTTAGAATAACTGCTCCATAATAATCATTGACGATATTCCTTAGAATAACTGCCCCATATGTGTGATTCTTATCTTAATCGTGTTCCTTAGTGATGTCACACCATACATACAACATAAATACGATATTAATTGCATTCACAAGACATATTCAAACTCCACTACACATGGTATCATGTCACAATGCCACATATAATAGTATTCTTGTATGAACTTTATTATAACAATTATGCCAATATTCTCAAGTCAGATGTCTCATTATCAAGCATTATAATTTACATATGAATTTCAGTTACCCCATGAGTTGCATGCATCCAATTAACATCTGATCAGAACAAAAATCATGCACACATACATATCATCATACTAACAATCACATTACGGTATACATACAATCATGTATCATACACATTCACCAACAATCTAATAGTGCTATAAATCTAATTAATTTAATGTTCCTATTTATATATCAAAATAAAATATTATGAAGGCATAGAATCTTCCCCACCTGAATCGCTAAATTCCAAATCACTTAAATTCCTCGTTACTCCTAGTACTCAACCTGTACACGTATATTACGTTTGTTAATATAAATACTCATAAGAATGATTGTGAGTGTAGAGATATATACATATATATAGTGATAGGATGTTTAACAAAGTATATATAACATATAATATATGAATCTTAATAGTGGTGGTGCTTATAACCTATAATATATATATTATATTAATATTTAACGGTGGTGGCGGCTATATTATATATACATATATACCCATATGAATATATGGTAAGACATAACCTCATATAATAAGGAATATGATATTTCATATATGGTGTGGGTGTTTAAAGGATTAAAGCATGAATACCTGATACCTAGAATATTAAAATAATATTTAAATGATGTGTGTGTGGTCATTTAAATAAAAATAAAAAAAACATATATGTGATATATGATATACATTATTATGTGTTGAATGGCACCAAGTGCAAGTTGTGATGAAATGAGTGCTTAAAAAAATGGTATTGGTAAAAGAGGAGAATGAGGTGGCGGTATGCATGTTATAATCTAAACAATGAATGCATATTAAAACCATATGTTATATATATATATATATATATCACGTGATATGTATGTTGGTGGAGTGGGTGTTTGAAAGGCATTATATTTGTAGTGCCTGGTGCGGTGAAATAGGAAAACGGAGGAAGATGGTGCAAGAGAAAAAAGAGGGAAAAGAAATCAATTATAGATGGGGTCATTCATGGCTGCCATCTCCTACGCCAAAAACAGAGTGATCGATTGTAAACAAACTTAAGGTGATAGGAGGAGTTCGCCGTGGGTGGTGTTTCGACGCTGCACTGACAGACGTCACTTTGTGTGCTCACGCTAAGATTGAGAGTAGAATGAAGAAAATGGCGTTAAGTGTGACGGCTGGGAAAAGTTTCTCCTATTAATGTAATAGGATTAGGGTTTTGGGTAGTGATTTGGTTTCCAATATGCATCTTGCATGAAGAGAAATTTAGAGTAGATTAAGGAGTAATTTTTTGGTTATTTCCAATAAAAGATATTAGAGTTTTGGGTAGTGATTTGGTTTCCAATATTCATCTGCATGAATAAAAATTTAGAGTAGATTAAGGAGTAATTTTTTTGGTTATTTCCAATAAAAGACATTAGAGTTTTGGGTAGTGATTTGGTTTCCAATATTCATCTTGCATGAATGGAAATTTAGAGTAGATTAAGGCGTAATTTTTTTGGTTATTTCCAATAAAAGATATTAGAGTTTTGGGTAGTGATTTGGTTTCCAATATTCATCTTGCATGAATGGAGATTTAGAGTAAATTAAAGAGTAATTTTTTGTTATTTCTAATAAAAAGAATTGAGGATATTGTTGGAAAGGACATGAGAGATAAATATAAATTTTCACACATGTGACAAATCATTGGCCATTAATAGATCGTTTTGGGGTATTACACCGAACCACTATAAATCCTAATTGCATTGTCTCTTTTACGTTTATTGTATCTAATTGTTATACTTTGTTTAATATGTTTTCAATATTTCGCACATTATTAAGAAATGTTAAAATCTGCTAAGTGTCCAATTCACCCCCTCTTGGACATATCTGGGCCAACAGTCAGGACGCTGATGGCGTAAGGGTTGGATTATGTTCGCTCATACCTTACTTCCAACGTCTTGTACATGTTTCTATCATCCAAATTGACTTTTCACTCATCAAAATACCTACAAAACAAAATTAAATTAAGTGAGTATCATGCTTTTATAATCTCATGAACTAATCTATAAAAATCCAAATTGAAATAAAGCAAAAATACCAAAACTTGACTAAACTATCAAATAACCAATTTTATGATAAACTAACCTAATATATGAACTAAACACCATTAAATTCACCTAAAACATGCTCCAAAACACATACTAAATACCTACTTATCACTCTAATACATCTTCTTCTTTTTTTTTTTCTGGATTCACTGGTTTTACATTTCAAATCTTTCGAAATCCATCAAAGGAAAAGAGGTGCTAGGAACCTCTATTTTTCAGTTGTTTTTCATTTCATATCTACTGCTGAATCAGTGCCAAATAAGGTTCACTACAAAACTCTGTAAGTATTTCATTGATTCTTGGTAAAGGAATCAAAACTCTATATTTGTATTTGATTAAAACAAGTGTTGCTCAGGTTGTAACGATTTTTCTCACACTCGTGAAGTGAGAAGGTTGTAACGGTTTGATTCTGAACCGTAAAGAATCAGTTAGTGGAGTTTGGACAAAATTCTAACTGAGGATGTTAGGTAATAGCCATGTAGGCGCGACCGAACCACTATAAATCTCTTGTGTATTGTGGTTGTTGGTTATCATTTACTGTTACTTTATGCAAACTTCCATAACCTGCTTTAATCTGTAAATTTTTTTAAGAAAGGTAATAACCTATTTTTTATGTCCAATTACCCTCCTTCTTGGACGCACCTGGGCCAACACAATGGACCCCTTGGGAGGATTTGCTGAAGGACCACCAGAATCTGGACATCAATGAAGCTAAGTATTTATAAGTACCCCTAGGCAATTTGAAACACATCATCTGATAATTTGGAATGGTGAGGGCCACTAAGGTAATTCTTTACTAACTTGGGAGAGGAACTTTTCTTCCCATGCCCAAATTCTCTTGTTGATGTTGTTTGCAATGGAAGCAAAAGTGACTTTCTTCGATCTCCCAATATCAATCTTAGCTCCAAGGTAGTGTCAAAATCCTCTTTCTCTTTAATTCCTAGGATGTTGCAAAAGAATATCTTCTTCTATCTTGGAACCTTAGTGCTGAAAATACAAGCACTTTTCTCATAATTTATGCATTAACCCGAGGCATGGCCAAAACACTTGAGAATATCTTATAATCTCTAGTAGTTGCCCTGCAAAATATGATAGCATCATCAGCGAAAAGGAAGTAGGAAATGGGAGCATAATATCTGCTGAAGGAGAATCCTCTTATGAGATGAGATTCCTCAGCTTTCAACAACAGAAGGGAGCGTAGCTCCATGCAAATAATGAAGAGATATGGAGAGAGTGGGTCGCCTTATCGAAGCCCTCTCGACGGGATAATAGTATTAGATAAGAATCCATTGATAATGATTATATATGAGACCAAGGAAATACAAGTTTTCACCCAAATGCACCACTTGTCCAAAAAGCCAAGTTGAGCAAGCAACTTTAGAAGGAAGCTCCATTCCACTTTATCATATGCTTTGGTCATGTCAAGTTTGATGGCCATCTTGTGGTTTCTTCTCTTCTTACTTTTCATGGAGTGGATAATCTCATGAGCTATAAGGACATTTTCCGAGATTTGTCTCCCTTGAATGAAGTCACATTAGTTTGGACTAATGAGCTTATGCAACACCGGTTTGAGTTTATTGGTGAGGATCTTTGAGATGATTTTATAAGCAACGTTGCAGAGACTAATGGAGTGAAGTTCATTCATTAAGCCCAGAGGATTGGATTTTGGAATCAATGTAATATAAGTCTCATTGATGTAAGGATCAAGGGTACTTTTTTCAAGGAAATCAAATATTGAATTAAACAACACCTGATTAGTGTACCTCCAATTCTTCTTGAAGAAATTTGTCGTCAAACGATCTGGACCCGAAGACTTGTGAGGGTGTATTTCTGATAAGGTTAAGGAAATATCTTCAATACTCAAGCTCTTTACCAGACCAGCTTGATCATCCAAAGATAATCTGGGAGGAATATCATTGATCCATTCCTAATTGGAGGATAAACCGTTGGTCGAATAAATATCCTTGAAATGCTCATAAGCGGTTTTCTACAAAGAGGGCATATCCTCACACAAAAAACCAGCACCATTCCTCATACCACAAATTTTATTTGATCTTCTTCTACCCATCACTTTAGCATGAAAATATTTGGTGTTTCTATCACCATAGTTCAACCACTCCAAATGGGACCTATACCTCCAATATTCTGCCTCTTCCCTGTGGGCTTCCTCCAGCTGATGTTCTAGGCCTCTGATCTTGTCAGCATTAGGGTCTTGGCTACTGTATAATCTCTTAAGAACTTCCTCCATCTTGAGCATAATGCGTTTTGAATTTGCTTGGGGAGATTTTTTCCTCCAAGCTATGAGATTTTCCTTAGTCAAAGAAATTAGTTTTGGGAGACCTTAGACTGGATTTGTTGAGTTGTCTGGACACCACAGTGAATTAATGATGTTTTGAAACTCTTCAGATCTGGTCCAGCGATGATCAAAGCTGAAGATGCATGGGGTTTTCTTCAAGGGAGGATCGGTTGTACGGAGAAAGGCCAGGTGGTCAGACTCAAGGAAAGAAAAATGCTTAACCATAGCCTCCGGGAAAGATGATGCCTACTTAGGATCCACTAGACAACGATCAATCCTCTCCAAAACTAAATTTGAGTGAGATTTTCATTTAGTCCAGGTGAAAGGAGGGCCAACGAAGCCGAGGTTTTGGAGAGAATTTTCTTGGATGAAATTCTGAAATGTTCACTATCTTTCGGCCTCCATTGAGCACCCCCCCAGTTTCTCTTCCGCAGACAACACCGAGTTGAAGTCACCAATTAACAACACTCATTCATCATAGTTTTGGATTTGTAAGGATATATCCAAAAATGGAGGCCTCCTTCCTCTGGAAAACTGCTGCCATGAATACCAAAAAGTCTCCAACCAGGGAATCGCTGAAAATTTGCAATTTTTAGATGCACAAAAAAGGTACCAATGGCCACTTGGACCAGATTTAGGTCCCTCCAAAAGGAACAAATACCACCTGTTGTACCAACCAGATCAAGGGCAAAACAACATTCAAAGCCAAGGGAATTCTTGATTCTTTCCAACTTCTACTTTTTATTTTTAGTTTCTAGAAGAATAAAAATGTTTGGGAAGTGATGGGCAACCATCTTCTCAGAGAAAGTGTTCTGTGCAAAACCGCAAGCGCACGGTGTCAAGTTATAATATATGCCGATATGTGAATCGGGTTGTCATCCTCTAGGATTGTTACTAACACTAGTTATCACGTTCCTAACACTAACTTTATTTTAACAATAGAAATCGAGTGAATTAAACAAAGCAAATTAAACAGCTAGAAGTAAAGTAAATCAATGCAATATAAAATCAGAGAAATCAATAATAAAAATGCCTAGAGGTTCAATCTCACTGCCCTCTCAACTATGCCTTAAATATCTGATCATCATCTATGCAATTTCCTTGTCTATAAGGCAAAAACCCTAACTTCTCTAACCCCCTCTCTCGAGCACTAGTTAGAATATGCTATTAGAACCCTACGTTTTACTCTTTCGATGAAAACTCAAAACTCTAACAACTCATTAAGATCTCTGATTCTCTTCGATGGCTTCAAAGGATATTTCGATATCTTCTCGGTCTCATGATCACCCAGGTTATATCTTCCTTGTTCCAACCCAAAATACCCCTTCTCGAGCACCTATTTCAAGTCTAGAATCATCCAATCCTTGGCCAAGGGATTAAAAACATTAAACTCAGAAAAACATAAATAAACTAGCAGTTTTATTAATAATAATCAAACAATAAAACCTACAGCATAGTATTAAGTTTGGATCAATCTACACCTCTAGATAAAGAATTTAGTTCATAACTAACGATACAAAAACATGAAATAACATGATGAACATAAATCTAAACCCAGATAACAAAGTAGAAATAAGAGAAAGGAGAAATCTTCAATGTCTTCAATCTTGATCTTCTTTTCTGCTTCAAACCCTATTTGTCTTGCCTTTGTTCTCCACTTTATGATCCTTCTAAAACCCTTTCATAATGTTCTATTTATAATAAGGAGTTCATAGAAACAAACTACATCCAATTCGGATCTAAATTGGCCAAGTTACAAGCCAAAAATCGAAAATAGCAACTTTCTAAAAATCTGTCAAACACCGGCGCCTTGGTGCCGCGACGCCTAGTTGCTGGTCCCTTGTTCTCTTTTTTCCATCACCCGGCGCTGTGGCGCCCATTATGGGCGTTGCGGCTCCCATTCTCTTGTGGACTTAGCCAACTTTTCACTCCTTTGACTTTTCACTCCTTTGACTTGCATGCTCCATGTACTTGCATTCTAACTTCTTGTACCATGTTTCTATCATCCAAATCCATATGCAACACATCTAAACACCTACAAAAAAAAACCAAAACAAATGAGTAACACACTTATATAATCAAATCAATCAACTTATAAATTTCAATAACGAAATAAAGCAACATAAACCAAAATGTGCCTAAACTAACAAATGGATCAAAACCAACATAACCCAACCAAAGTAATGAATAAAACATCCTAAAACTCATCTAAAGCCTACTCTAAAACACATCTAAATGTCAACTTATCAAATATTCCCAAACTTAGGACTTTGATCATCATAAGCAAAAAAAAAACAAAACTAAAATTCAACCAACAAATCAATCATCAATCTACCATCCTATTCTCAAACAAATTAAAATTTGATTCTAAATATAACATGCATATCATCATCATGGCCTCTAAGATCACCTTGACAGATAATAACTCATCGGACAATTTTAAGAGTGTTAGAAATGTCTAGATTTTTAATCCAATCCCTCACCTAGCCTCATCTTCCATTTTCAAGCACACCATCATCACATAGTTAATCTCATAAACCATTTATGAAATTCATAGATAAGTGCAAGCAACTGTAAAGTGTAAGTGATTTCAAATAAATAAATATAAAGTGAATCTCATAGTCAAATCTTTTATACCACCCTCCACTAATGTAGATCACATTCCATTTGGAATCAATGAGTTTTTCCTAGGTTATAATGTATGGCCAAGGTTCAAAGATAGGGAAAATTAGCAAAATTTAGGTTCAAAGCACCCTAAACACTTTGATCAATTACAAACATCCACAACATTAAATTTAGATCCAAAAACCATATAATAAGTACGTATATCCACTTCAAACATTCAACTTTTTCATTCCATCCTCATTGTTTTATTTGCTTTCCTTCTTATTTCCAAAAAACAACTACACCCTCAAACTTGTTTCTTTTCAACACATAGGCTTAACATCCTTTTCTTCTTCTTATATATATATATAAACTTGCAAACTTTGCAAACTCCCAATATACTCCTCTTCATTACCTTCTTTTCACCCCTTTTCAACCTTCCAAAATGATAACACTCCAACAAAATCAAAGTGTGTAAGGTGCATAGGTTGAAAACAAAAAATTTAAACATATAAGGCTCAAGTGAATTAATGCGTAGGTAACAAAGAAAAAGATCATAAGGCTCAAAATGGGTGACTCAGGATATAATAAAAAATAAGGTAGGCTATATGATTCAAACTTATCCAAACATGGCCTAAATCATTTTCTTCATGGCATATTCTCTAGGATTTTGCCTCAAGTGATAATTAAACTTGTTCTAGGATTTCTAGAGATCTAATATATATAACTTTATTTGCACAAATCCAATCCAAACAAGTCATGATTCAACAAAATCAACCATACTTGACATGCAGAGAATTTCCAACAAAGCTTAGCTAATAATCGAATCAAGCACATAGACTTAAATTATCTCTCTATATTCTCCTAGAGTCGTGTTCATATACATGTTCTCCTATCATTGGCCATTCAAAAAAATTAAAAAAATCTAGAATCAAATCAAAATTTGTAAGATCATAGGACATCGTAACCTAAAACTCCCACATCTTCACTATGACGAGTCAAAAATCAAAACTCTCCCCCCAAACTTAAAATAAGTATTGTCCTCAATGCTTCATAATAAAAACATAATATGAGAATGGATGGAAATAAAAGAAAGATAGGTTGAGAAAACCCCCTTGAATCAAAAGGGTTAAAGTCTCTACAGATGTTCTCCATCCTCTCCATGTAACTCGCACAAGGACCCCCAAACTTGATTTAGAACCCGAGAAAGATATAGCAAAAGACATGTTATTAGCAAAGGTAGATACTAAGCAACGGAATAAACTAAATAGATAAATAAAAACGGAAAAGAAACTGATGGGTTGCCTCCCAACAGGCATTTGGTTTAAAGTCCTCAGCCCGACTATCAACTTCGTTTCTTCACGGTGGATAATCAAGAAGCACGACCTTTGCATTCCTTTCATCTTCACCCTTAAAATGTTTTAGCCTTTTTTTCTTGACTTGAGAAAGAGATTCATCTATCCGCTTATGCCTAATCATAGTATGCAACAACTTTTCTTCTTCAACATGAGGCATCAAATATAGGTCCTTTCACACCAAGGGAGGGGGTCATCTAAATTCTCCACTTTGTCCACATAGTGCTCCAAGGCAATTTTCAGTGTAGGCTTCTCATAAGCCTTGGTAGCACACTCATCAATTACCCCCACAACATCAATCCAGTGGCAAGTATTATTTTTCTCGGGAGCTTTGGGTGTATTGTAGATCTTAAACATCACTTTGTCTTCATTAACCCTCAAGGTAAACTCACCAAGCTCCACGTCTATCAATGCTCTCCCAGTAGCAAGGAATGGTCTCCCAAGTATCAAAGGATTGTCTTCATCCTCCTCTATGTCCAACACTACAAAATCCACAGGGAATATAAACTTGTCCACCTTTACTAGCACATCTTCAATGATGCCCCGAGGGTATGTAAATGATCGGTCTGTTAGTTGCAAAGATATTGTAGTGGGCTTCACCTCACCAAGCCCTAATTTCCTAAATATGGAGAATGAAATCAAATTAATGCTTGCACCTAAATCACATAAAACATTATTGAAATTTAAAGGCCCAATGGTGCAAGGTTTATTGAAACTCTCTAGATCCTTCAACTTTTGTGAAAGCTTCTTCTGTATTATGGCACTACACTCTTCAGTAAGCTTCATCGCCTCGAATTCCTCCAACTTTTTCTTCTTCAATATAACTTCCATCATAAACTTCATGTAATTAGGCATTTGTTCCAACACATCTGCAAAAGGAATATGATTTTTTTTTGAAAATTTCAAGAAACTTGGCGAATTGCTCATCAAGCTTTTTCTTTTGAGATTTTTGAGGCAACGGAATATGAGTTTTGAGTTTAGGGGGGTTATCCGTGAATGTAATAAAACTTGGCCGGTATGGCTTATCTTGTGGCTTCTCCCCCTTGGATGATTCATCGTCCTTCTCTTTATTTTGCTTGCTCTCAGTGCTAGGCTCTTCATGCTCTTCATTAGGTGTTGATGGTGATGTTATGCTTGGGCTATGATGAGCCCTTTCACTTCCTTCCCACTTCTCAAAGTGATGGCAAGTCATTGCTCTTTCAGATTCACTACGGTGTTACTAGGAAGTGAACCACGTTGTTGGGCATTCATTGTTGATGCAAGTTGCCCCATTTGAACTTCCAAATTTTTTATTGAAGCTTTTGTCTTTATCATGAACGAACCCAATAAATCTTCTAAGGATGGCTGCTTCTCTTTGAGCTTGATTGTAGATACCCGGTGGAGGTTGCAACACATTCCTATTATTCGCATAAGAGAAGTTCTCATGATTTCTAATACCTAGGTGGTATTGATTTGGTAGAGGTTGGTTACCCCTATAGTTGTTGTACCCCCGGTTGTTTATGAATTGAACTTGCTCATCTTGTATTTCACTCCCCGGATATCCCATATGTAGAGCCGCCGCCTTTTCAATAGAAGGTTGAGTTGCTTGCGTATTAAGTGTAGCAAGTTGATGTGATAGGTTAGACAATTGTGCGAACAAAGATGTGATTGGATCCACCTCATGCAAAACAACTACCTTCTTTACCATAGATCTCGCACACAAAACTTCATACGTTTTTGTCAAGAGTGAACCATCGACCTCTGTATCAACCAATGTCCTGGTGGAGAATGTCATGCCATTATAGAATAGTTGGATTTGTAACCAATCTTGGAATCCATGTTGAGGACAGTTCCTTAAAAGCTCCTTAAATTTTCCCCATGCCACATACTCCGCCTCTTGTTGCTTGAATTGCCCAATCTCGACTCTTAATTGGGCGGTCTTGGCGGGAAGAAAAAACTTTAGCAAGAATTTATGCATCATCTCTTGCCATGTTGCTATGCTCCCCGGTTGCAAATATTACAACCATGCTCGTGCCTTATCCCCTAGAGAAAAAAGGAATAACTTCAATCTTATGGTGTCTTCAGTAACACCATTCATCTTGACCTTGTCACACATCTCCAAGAAAGTAGTGATGTGGGTTGTAGGATCTTCAATAGGAGATCCCCAAAATTGATGTTGTTGAACCATAGAGATCAACGTCAGTTTCAATTCAAAGTTGTTCGCATTGATAGGCATGCGAACAATACTCAAGTAATTATTATTGATGACTGGCTTGAAGTAATCTCTCAAGGTTAACAGATTTTGCTCGTTGGCCATTGCTTCGGCTTCAATTCTTTTCTCTTTTCTTAGTCTTTCAAGAGTGCATTCAATTTCAGTATCGAACGGTAGTACTTCAAAACTTCGTCCTCATTGCATAAACTCTTGAAATCCTATAAAACAGAAACTAAGAAAGAAAATCAGAGAATAAGACAAAAATAAAAATCTAAATTAAAATCAAAGTTAAAGAACATGATATTAGTGTAAACTAGTATCTCAATTCCCGATAACAGCGCCAAAAACTTGTGTGCAAAATCACAAGCACACAGTGTCAAGTTATAATATATACCGATAAGTGAATTGGGTTGTCGTCCTCTAGGATTGTTACTAACACTAGCTATCACATTCCTAAGACTAACTTTATCTAGACAATCAAAATCGATTGATTGAGTGAATGTCAAGGGGCTCCCCACACCCTGACAATTCCAGCATATCAGCCTCAATTTGGGGGGTGGGGCTAGTTTGGGTCGGCTACCTCCACCCCTACACTAAAGTTTGTGGTCTTAGCTTTCTTAAGAAACTGAGAAACCTGGGCATCCTTCATTGCCTTAGTTGGAGAAAAGTAGGATCCTGGAGCATTAACAATAACATTATGCTGTAACGGGTTGATCTTGGGAACTTGAGACATAAGAGAGGTTGGCAACTTCCTTTTTTTCTTAGGGCCCCTCTTGACGGATCTTTTAAGTGGACGGTTAGCAGAGTTCTCTATGGCTGGGCCCAAATTAATGGGTCTGAGGTTTGAAACAAAGATTTTTGAAGGTTAAGAGCAGTTGGGTTTTCATTTGGGATGGGAAAGAGTTGATTTGGGGGATTTGCTCTTGGGTTCTCCTGAGAGGCCGAGGGCAAATAATTGACGATTACTTCAAAAAGTTGGGGCCTATGTACCATAGGAGATTGAGTGAAGGTCTGCGTTGGATGTTTAGTTGGGATTTGAGAAGGGGAGTTGGTGAGAGGTTGTTACTTGGGGATGGTAAGCCTAGAATAGACTTCATCTGCCATGTAACCAGGGTTTTGATAGTTCTCATGGTTAGTTACTTGGGCAGGTGCAGAAAATCCATGATCCTCCCTTCGCTCACTTTTCATTTCTTTCTCTTTGGCCCTACCTCCATTGGAGGAGCTTGTATTTAGTTGTGAAGAATGGATATGGGAAGAAATATTGCTTTCTAAGTCATTATATTTTACGTGGGAGGACGATCTGCTACCAGACATGGGAAACGAAGCCCTCATCTATTGACCATAGACGATCTGCTACTCAGATTGCGAAATCAAACCTTATGAGGTTGTGAGTTCGAATCTGGGGGAGGCCCTGCACTATTTATGAGTGAATAGTATGGACAAATGATCCCGGGGGTACTAGACACTGCGGTGGGCTGTGTACTGGGATGTGACAATATTATGTTGTATATAACGGCTGGGGTACGCTCGGTATGAGGTACCCATCACATCCCGGGGGTATTGGACACTGCGGTGTGTTGTGTACTGGAGTGTGACATCCCCAATCTAGAGCCCACCAAAGAGACAATAGCAACATTACGACAATCCAATGGCAGACCGTTGATTTGCAACCATACATTACAATATTGGAAGGAGGTGGCGTCCAACTTGAAATGCTGCTGTCATTTCTGAAGGAAGAAGGAAGATCTGGTCTTCATGGAGCCAAATGCCCATTATTTAAGACAAAAAAGAAGGCTTCCCTATTTGAGAAAATCACTTGAAATATGTTCTTGGTCACTTCTAGGAACGTGATCTTCGAACTGAGCCCCCAGGCTTTTAGCATATTATCCTTGAGAGCCATCCTGTTGAAACTTTTGCACCTAACCAGATGTCCAATTAGGCTGAGTTGATATTCTTCTTGGGAGATCGGTTTCACCTCCCCTTTTATCTGAATCTCTTGAGTTTCATCCCCAGTAAGAGGGAAACTTTAAAAAATAACTTTGAGATCTTCATCCATGCGTTTTAGCTCTTTTAGTGAAAGAGAGAAACTGGCGTGAGATGAAACTCCTACAACAGCCAAAAACAATGAAAATCTTCCTTTTCAAAGAGAAGGCAACAATCTCAACTCAAGGAAAACAACTATGAGATGCGTCGTTGGCTTCAGGGAGAACGACTTTAATCATCGGATCTTGTGTTGCACATTTGTCTTTTCTTCTTGTTTTTGTTCTCTCTATAAATGATTCTTACATTTTTATAAATATTGTGCCTTTGAAAGGAAAATAAAAAATTCTCCTTTTGTTTAACAACTCTATTTAAGATTTATGAAGGACTGAAATGAAAACTCCATTCAAAGTAGCAGCAGTGGATGTTGGTGGACCTTAAACTCAAGTAGTATTGATGTTGTTACCACTTAATCACCTTTTTACTTCAAAAGGCATTAAATTGATGCTTATGTCTCATAAGATGAACAGTTTTTTTTTGGATATGGGACTACAAGGGATCATTATCTTATGGGTGGCTCATTATAAGTCTTTATCACACCATGATCCGCATCGTCATTTTGCTAGAGGCCTTGTAATTTTCTACCGCATAGACCTTTCTAACTAATTACTAACCTACATGTAGCTTGCGGCCTTTGCAACTAGGCAAGCTTGCTTTTGCTTTAGGTTTAGTAGGTCTAATCTTGTCCATTCTTACTATGTGTTTCAATGGATTGGTTTTTAATAAGTTCTATTTATGTTAGTCTTGAGAAAAGTATAATGCGATTTGTTTGATTCAGGTTATGGTGGTATAATTTTAAAAATTAATCTAAACTGAACCAAAACAACTTGATGCAATTGGTTTGATTTTTTTAATGAGTTCAATTTGTTAATACAATCACTTTGATTTAGATTATGATTTGAGACTTTAAACACTAATTTAAATTGAATTGAATTGACTTCAAAAGTAAAAAGTGTTGACCGAGGAGCCTATTTCTAGTCTTAGAAAGTTACTCCTCTAAAAGCTAGAATTGGACAAGGACTACGGCTTTCAAGGGTTTAAATATACATTATTACTTTATTACATACATAATTAATTATTTTAATTTATTTAATATATGTACATTTAAAATTTTAAACGGATGAACCCAAATTGATCATGTTTTGTTTTGTTCAGTTCAAGTTGCTAATCTTGAAATTAAACTTATCAATCCAAATTAAACTAAACTGACAACTTTTAATTTAAGTTAGACTTAAATATCAAACTAACATAAATCGAACTGTCGACATCCGTAATTCTTGCTTAGAAGCTCAAGAACAGGTCTACTAGTACAGGTCCTATAAATATGTATTTAAAAATTTAAATCAATTAACTTAAATTGTACCAAATTGAATATGTTGAGCCTGATTGCGTTTAATGTGATTTAAAAACATTTCAACTTTGACTGTTTTTTTCTTAGATCACTCAATTACTTATTTAGCTTCCTTCACATGAGATGGGAGTTTAAATCTCCTTAAATTTACATGAGAATGAGGTGAGGAGTTGTGATGACCTTATTAGGTCCATTAATTTTGAATGACTTTTATGTATTTAATCCAATGCAACAACTAATATAAGTTGAAGAAGAAAAAAAAAAAAAAGCAGAACTTCGATTACTTCTAGTTTGGGTTTTGGACATAATTCTCACAAATTGAATAAAGAATTACATCATTCAAACTTAAAGATTAAATAAATATACAAAATAGTAAGGTGTTCGTCTTATCGACCAACGTGATTAATCCTACCAACTGATTGCATTTGTATATTAAATTGGGTAATTTGGGTTTTGGACATAATTCTCACAAATTGAATAGAGAATTACATCATTCAAACTTAAAGATTAAATAAATATACAAAATAGTAAAAATGTTCATCTTATCGACCAACGTGATTAATCCTACCAATTTGGATTACATTTATGTATTAAATTGGGTTAGGTTGGTTAATAAATTAGCAACTCAATCAAATTTGAGTTGGGTCAAAGTTTTATAAAACAGACCCAATCAATTTAAACCAATCCGAACTCATCAAAATATTAAATATATCTTTAATTAATATTTTTATTTGAATTACCTTTTATAATTAGATGATATAACATCTTATAAATAAAATAACATAAAAAAATATTATATAAAGTTATAGTTATATTCATATCTGAATTAAAAATTTTACAATATTTGACTTAAAAATTAACTTAAAAAAATGAAAATTTCGAATCAATATCAAACTTAACCCTACCAGCACCAATACAACGTTATTGGTTTGGGACGGAGTTATTGGTTTAAGGGTTTTATGAGGTTGGGTTCGTTTAAAATTTTTCATCTTTACGGGTTTACAAAATAGTGTTAATGCTCCTAAGTCCCATGAAGCGCAGCCGTTTACTGTAGTAATTCTGATTCACTGCTGCGTACTCTTAAAGTGACCCTTCAGCTGAAAATTCCTCCATGTACTTACTCAACTCTAATCTGTCAAATCACGACCACAATTGCCAAAGATAAAGCCTTCTCTTTCCCCCATTTTTGTTATTGTTTTTTACATCCACCCACTTCACAAAAAACAATCAAAGCCTCCAAATGCTTCTCCGCTTCGCCGCCATCTCGTCTCCTCCTTCACCACCACCTATCAAATCCTCCTTCACAAGAAAAATCTCCGGCCAATACCGACCACCAACTCCGGCCAAACCCATCAGGTATAACTTCTCCATATCCGACGACGACCTCGAATCTCGAGGCTTCAATCTCCACCGCTCGTTCTCACACCTCAACCTGGACCACCTGAACACCGTGTTCGTGGCCGTGGGATTCCCGAAACGCGATCCGGAGAAGATAAGAGTGGCTTTAGAGAACACGGATTCGCTGCTGTGGATCGAGTACGAGAAGACGAAGCGGCCGGTGGCGTTCGCGAGAGCCACTGGAGACGGCGTGTTCAACGCGATCATATGGGATGTTGTTGTGGATCCGTCGTTTCAAGGTATTGGGTTGGGAAAAGCGGTGATGGAGAGGCTGGTGGAGGAGCTTTTGTACAAGGGGATTTCGAATATCGCGCTTTACGCGGAGTCGAGAGTGGTTGGGTTTTATAGACCCCTAGGGTTCGCTACTGATCCTGGTGGGATTCGCGGGATGGTTTACTCCAGAAAGCAGAACGCGAGAAGATGATATCAGATATGATATTTTTCTGTTTTTTTTGGGTTTTTAATTGTAAATTATTGTAAGGCTGTCTGTGTAATCCTGCGGAATGTGCTTTATTTTTCACGAATACATTTATAAATTAATATTTATTGAAATCAATAAATATTTGCTATCAATGCATATTCGTTTCAAATCTGAATTGACTTTCTAAAAACAAATTAAGCATTAGTTTGAGATTTTTATTTATTTTTTGTTTTTTTGGCAATGTACTAGTTGGAGAATTACTTTCAAGTATAACTATTCATTTGAACTTGAGTATTGTTGGGTGAAAATATCAAATAAATAAATATGATGTACTAATTTAATAATAGTTGTACAGTACATTGGGTTTTTTACTTAATTATTTTAATTAATTAAAATTATGACACTAATACTAAATTTTTAAAAGTAACGATTCATATATCCAACTTTCAACATTAATTTGTCCACGTGGGCGCTGCTGATGCAATTTTATTTTTAACTAAAAATAATGTACTAAGTGTTGGTACATTATTCTTAAAAATAATGAGCGGGTCCCTGAGAGGATATCAAGACTGGCTCCAAGTATTGATCGGAAAAAAATATGATGGATTGGCCGCAGTTGCCTTGAAAGTATTTTTTAAGTCGATTTAGTTCATTTTAACTAAAACTTTCGGTTGGGGGGTGAAAAATTCACTGGGCATGGGAGCGAGGTTTCGTCGGTTCCGGAAGTCCCTAGGAGGATATTGGGACTTGCTTCAAATGTTGGTCAGGAAAAAAACCTAGTAGATTGGCCGCGGTTGCCTTGAAAGTTTTTTCTAAGTCGATTTAGTTTATTTTAACTAAAACTTTCGATTGGGGGTTGAAAAATTCACCAGGGCATGAAATTTGTGTTTCGTCGGTTCCGAAGTCCCTAGGAGGATATTGAGACTCGTTCTAAGTGTTGGTCGGAAAAAAAAACCCAATGGATTGGCCACAGTTGCCTTGAAAGTGTTTTTTAAGTCGATTTAGTTCATATTAACTAAAACTTCTGGTTGTGGGGTGAAAAAATCACCGGTGAATGGGAGCGGGGTTTCGTAGGTTCCGGGAGTCCCTGGAAGGATATTGGAACTCGGTCCAAGTGTTAGTCGGGAAAAAAATCCAGCGGATTGGCCGCGGTTGCCTTGAAAGTATTTTCTAAGTCGATTTAGTTCATTTTAACTAAAACTTCTGGTTGGGGCTGAAAAATTCACCGGGGCATAAGAGCGGAGTTCCGTCGGTTCTGGGAGTCCTTAGGAGGATATTGGGACTCGCTCCAAGTGTTGGTTAGGAAAAACACCTGGTGGGCTGGCTGCAGTTGCCCTGAAAGTATTTTTTAAGTCGATTTAGTTCATTTTAACTAAAACTTGCAGTTGGGGGATGAAAATATCTTCTCTCATATACGGGACATGAGGGTTATTAAAATAACAATCTCCCTTTTTTGATGATTTGAAACACATTACTGTAGGCCTTGAAGCATAAAACTAATATGAATGCATGGACCTACAATGGATAGATGAAAGTGACATGTAATGCACTTTAATCTCTCCCCGTTAGTTTTGGATTTCCATCTTTCATTTTCATGATTATGTCTCCCCCTGATTGATTACTTAATATGTTTTTTTACTGTACTTCTCCCCCTTTTGAAAACATAAAAAAGAAACAAAGTAGTAATCCATGGGTATAAGCATCAAGGAGTAAATAGGTTTGATTCAGAAAACATTCCTAACGCTCTCCTGATAAAAATAAACTGCTCTTTTGGTAAGGCTTTAGTAAAGACATCTGCCAATTGATATTTAGTTCCAATGTGAATAAGCTTCACATCACCGTTTTGCACATGATCCCTTAAGAAATGATGACATATTTGAATATGTTTAGTCCGGGAGTGCAGTACAGGATTTTTTGATATATTGATAGCACTTGTATTGTCACACAATATGTCAGTACATCCAACATGAATTTGGTAATCTTGAAGTTGTTGTTTCATTTATAAAACTTGAAAACAGCAACTACCAGCCGCAATATATGCTCTCAGCTGTGGATAATGCCACTAAATGTTATTTTTTACAGAACCAGGAAATTAAAGAATTTCCTAGGAAATGACAGAAACCAGAGGTACTTTTTCTATCTGTAAAACTCCCAGCATAGTCAGAGTCTACATAACTTTTAAGTTCAAATGATGTAATTTTGGAATACCAAATTCTAAAACCAGTTGTGCCATTTATGTATCTAAAGATTCATTTGACGCATTTTAAATGTAATTATTTGGGATTGGACTGAAATCTTTCACACAGACAGACACTGAACATGATATCAGGCCTACTTGCTGTGAGATAAAGTAAACTTCCAATCATACTTTTGTATAGTTTAGGATTGATAGGTTTTCCTTTATCATCCTTGTCTAATTCGATTGTCGAGTTACAGGGAGTATCTATAGATTTCAAATTGTTTATCTGAAACTTTTTAACCATTTTCTTAACATATTTTGATTGGCTTATAAGAGTTCCACCAATCATTTGTTTGATTTGCAAACCAAAAAAGTATGTAAGCTCTCCCACCATACTCATTTCAATTTCACCTTGCATTAGCTTGAAAAACTCTCTACACAAGTCTTTGTTTGAGGCACCAACTATGATAGCATCCACATATATTTGAATAATAAGCATATCATCATTCTGGTGTTTGATAAACAAAGTTGGATCAAGTTTTTCTTTTTGCAATTCGTGATCTAAAAGAAATGAACTGAGTCTATCATACCAAGATTCAGGAGTTTGTCTGAGTCCATATAAAGCCTTGTGGAGTTTGAACACATGTTTCGGGTTATAAGCATCCTCAAAACCTGGAGGTTGTTCTACATATACCTCTTCATTGATGTAACCATTTAAAAATGCACTTTTTACATCCATTTGGTATAAGGAAATGTTTTTGTAACAAGTGTAGGTAAGTAACATTTTGATTACCTCTATTCTTGCTACTGTAGCAAAGGCTTCTTCGAAGTATATGCCTTCTTCTTGATTGTACCCTTGTGCAACCAATCTGGTTTTATTTCAGACTATGATTCCTTGTTCATCCTTTTTGTTTCTAAATACCCATTTGGTTCCTATAATTGATTAATGAGTTAGTCTAAGAACTAATTCCCAAACTTTGTTTTTGACAAAGTGTCATAGTTCTTCTTGCATAGCAAGAATCCAATTCTCATCTTTCAATGCATCTTTCACTTTTGTTGGTTCAATTTGAGATACAAAGGCAACGAGCTCTTGATCTCTATGAATTGAAGATCTAGTGGATACACCTCTTAATAGATCACCTAAAATTTGATCTTTGGGGTGACTTGGAAGTATTCTAGAGTTTCTTGAACCTTCTAAGGGTGTTTAATAGTCTATTTCTAAGTTTTGAACTATTTTGGGAGCATCATTATCATCAAGATTCATTTGTTTAAGTTTATTTCCAAGATTCCTTTTGGCTTCACATTCATCAAAGTTGACATGAACCGACTCTTCTACAGTTTTGGTAGTTTTGTTGAACACTTTATATGTTCTACTGTGAGAAGAATATTCTAGAATATTCTTATGTCTGATTTGGGTTCAAACTTATCAAGATTATCCTTGTCATTAAGAATAGCGCATTTGCATCCAAAAACTCTAAAGTAACTAATATTGGGTGCTCTACCCTTCCAGAGTTCATATAGAGTTTTCTTCATGTTTCTTCTAATCAATGTTCTATTCATCACTTGACATGAAGTATTAATTGTTTTTGCCCAAAAATAGTTTGCTACTTTATGCTCAGTGAGCATTGTTTTACACATTTCCTGCAATATTCTATTCTTTCTTTCATCTACACCATTTTGTTGCAGTGTCATAGGAGCTAAGAATTGGTGAGCGTAACCTTGATTACTACAAAATTATACGAGATTTTTATTAGCAAATTTTCCTCCTCTATCACTGCTAATGATATTTATTTTATGGGTTTTTTACATGATTAACCTAATTAATTAAAGTTATGTCACCAATACCAAGTTTTTAAAAGTAATGACACCAATACCCAACTTTCAACAGTAAATAGGCCATGTGGACTAGCTTAGCCTTTCTTTCTTTTTTTTTGCCACGGCAAAGGCATTGCAAAGACTCCTTCAATGCAAAAAAAAATTCTTATACAAAGACGCCTTCACTGAATTTTTTTTTAATTTCAAAGAAGGTGTCTTTTGTAAGCACGCCTTCGTCGAAGATTTAAAAAAAAAAAAAAAAACTTGCATTGTTTAACGTTGTTTTAAAGCAGTTAAAAAAAACCTAACGCAAGTTCTTCTCGCACAAACCCCTCTGGCGACACCTCTCTCCGACATCTCCGAAATTTTCAGTTCTCCGGCGAGATCTTGTTTTCTTGTTTCTCATTCTTTCTCTTTTTCATCACTATTTCACTCTTCATCTTTAATGTCTCTATTTTCTCCATCTCTGGTGATTTTCTCTCCCTCACTGGCGGTTTTTATTTTCTTTCCGACGTCTTTTTCCCATTCTCAGGCAAACTCCGACGAATCTCTTCCCGTTTTTCAGCGGGCTGCACTCTTTCACTTTTTTGGTTGCTTGAACCCTTTGACAACAATCGCTTATTTGGTTAGTTTTATTTTTAGTATTTTTATTAATTATTTTAGACCTACTTCTATTGTTTGTTAGATTCGATGTACCGATCGTTTATTTGGTTAGTTTTATTTTTTGTATTTTTATTTATTATTTTAGATCTACTTCCATGGTTTGTTAGATTCAGTATTCTTCGTTCTAGAAAGATTAATATATTTGTTAGATTCGGCGCGACAATCGTTTATTTTGTTAGTGTTATTTTTAGTATTTTTATTTGTTATTTTTTATCTACTTTTATGGTTTGTTAGATTCATTGTTCTTCATTCTAAAAAGATGAATACATATGCAAAAATTGTAAAAATTGGGAAATTTGGGAAAATTGTAAAAATACATTTGTCCATGTTCTAGAAACATTAATTTATGTTCAAATGTCTCAACTAGCTAGAAGATGAACCATACTTAACACTGTAAACCAAGTAGTCATTGTTTTCTTCCTTATGTAGGAAGGAAAAACATTATAGTTGGTGCATTTAGAGAATATAATCGAGCATCTATACTAAATAATATTAAACGTACTATTATTTAAAGTCAAGCTGCTTGGTTGCAAAGATTATTTTATTGGAATTATTTGCTTGTTTAAAGTTCTTAGAAACATCCAAATTAAATGATTATTGTGTTATTTATAGAAATAATCTTTGCAAAAATTAAATGATTATCGTTTATTCGGTTAGTTTTATTCTTTGTATTTTTGTTTAAAATTCTTAGAAACGTCCAAATTAAATGATTAATCTTTTGCCTTAATAATTTTAGGAATATTTTTCTTCGCTTCTCTTTTAAGGTTTTCTAATTTGGTAGATTAAAAGTTTTTGTTAAAGTTATTTATTTTATCTTTAGGTGCATTGGTTTCCTCTACAACTTTATTTTCTATTTTTTATGTGTTTGCTTCAGAATTTTCTTTAGGTGCATTTGAACTAATATGTGCTATAATATTGATATTCTCGTTGATGAGCTAGTTTTGATTGTGTATATGAATCTAGATGGTAGACAAATTCGTTTTAGTAATATGCTACACAAATGGCCAAATATTACTCGGCCCTCAAGGTGTATCATATGATAGTCCACCGATTGGCATTTTAAGAGTTTGATTTGGCATTAGTTTTGAAGAATTTGAAGGGGTTATCTGAAATGTACTGCGGATTTCCAATGGTTCAAGAATAAATAGTAACCTAAAGATGTTTGTTGTTTTTTGGAGTTGGGAATTTAAATTATACAACTGTTCTGATCAGAAACGAGTAAGAGTTAAGGGACTTGCCATGGTGCAAGAGGTTCCACCTCCTAATAATATGGAGTTATATGTTAATGTTGTCGGTGGAGTTCCAACTCAAGCTCATACGAGGAGTTCCCCAAGCTATGCAGATGTAGGTGGCCCTGGTGCACGAAGATCATTGGAGAACATTAGTCCCAGTACAATGTTACGTATTGAAGTTGTAAATGTGGGCACGAGACCTGAAGTTGATGATACTTGTCCATCTGTAACACGTTTATCTGATGATGATTTCAATTTTGATGATGACCGTGAATAAATCAGTGAAGATAGTGATGAAGACAGTGACAGTGATGAAGGACAAAAGACATCTAATCCCGTTGATTTGAGTAATGCACTCTTGACGGTAATACGAAATGATGGTTTTTTGTATGCAACTCCATTACAAGAGGAAGACAATGGGTTGAGCATGGAGGATAATGAGACACATGACACTCAATTGCATGGTGGAGGGGGTGTTGAACCAATTACCCTCATGTCCCTTACAAGATAATGTCTCTTATATGAGTGATATTTTGATGATTACAAACCAAAATCTGTTTATAACATTATTGTATGCATAACACATCTAATCTTACATGAAGGTTTCGAAGATTCAATGATGTATGGTGAAAGTGTTATCAAGATCTATCAAGAAGGCCATGATCGTTTGAAGATATATTTTATAGGATTAGAGTGTGTTTAGGTTGTAGAACATCTATTATCATATAATTCAGCAATATGCATGATTGCTATGTCTTTCAGGGTGCTAATGTCTCAGCAACGCCCTCCTGAACTCGGTAAGTCAGAACGCTAATGAAACATTAGGACGCTGATAAAGTTCAAGGTTGAAATGTTAATATCCATCAGGACACTCACTTCATCAGTAGCGCCCTCATTGAGTCAACCATTGAACTTGTCAGGACGTTCATTCAATATTAGCTCACTAATTGATTTTCGAGTATTTTAATGATTTAAACCTTTAAGGACGCTGACAGTTAGAAGTTGGAAAACGTTCAGGACGCTACTTAAACATGAGTGCCTTTACTTAAGAACCAACTTAGTAACTCTCAGAACGCTGATTGTTCTTCAGCATGCTTATCGTTTTACAAGTTAAAATGTGTTTTAAATTATCAAGATGCTCATACTTTTATTAGCGCCCTTATGATTTTCGTACCTTAAAGATAGGACGCTTACGTTGTGAGTAGCACCCTCACAGGTTTTGTTGTTTTTACTCGGTAAGTAAGTCAGGACGCTTACATTTTTGTAGTGTCCTCACTTCTCAGTTCAGTAGGACGCTTATGGTCCATGAGCGCCCTCAAGGAACAAAACGACAGAGTTGAGATTATGCATCAGGACGTTGATTGACCAATCAGGACGCTAATCCAACATTGTCACAAAGCTGGCACCTGCACCTTTTCAAAGAAACTTTTTTAGAATTGAGCAAAACTTTTTAGAACGCGCAAATACTTTATCAGAACATTCTATTCTCATGAATGATCAGAAGATTCAAGTGTTGTTGTTGTAATTGCACAAACTGAATCAAATCCTTTTTTTGGGAAATAATGTGTTTGTTCTTTTTGAAATAACTTTGTGCGCCAAAATCTTCAAGTTCATTGCACTACTATTGTTTCTATATAGATGCTGCCTTAAAGCAGATCAAAAACATCGATCTATCTATTAAATACGAAAACTAAAAATCATTCAAAATGTTTAACAGTTTTCACTTGTGCCAAACTTTTGGAAGTTAGTCTTCTATTAATTGTTTTAAATTCTCAATCATTTTTGAAATACATTAAGTCTTTTGGATTAGTTGATCTTCATCTATATCTTTTCAAAAATCCATTGAAGAAGACGAAATCTTTTTGAACCAGTTTTCAGCTGAACTTCATCATACATACTTTGCTGAATATATGGTAACATAAGGTTCAATCCAAAACTTTGTTAGTATCACTTGATTCTAATTAAAGGGAATCCTATCTCATCTTGCCATGTTGCTATGCTCCCCGGTTGCAAATATTACAACCATGCTCGTGCCTTATCCCCTAGAGAAAAAAGGAATAACTTCAATCTTATGGTGTCTTCAGTAACACCATTCATCTTGACCTTGTCACACATCTCCAAGAAAGTAGTGATGTGGGTTGTAGGATCTTCAATAGGAGATCCCCAAAATTGATGTTGTTGAACCATAGAGATCAACGTCAGTTTCAATTCAAAGTTGTTCGCATTGATAGGCATGCGAACAATACTCAAGTAATTATTATTGATGACTGGCTTGAAGTAATCTCTCAAGGTTAACAGATTTTGCTCGTTGGCCATTGCTTCGGCTTCAATTCTTTTCTCTTTTCTTAGTCTTTCAAGAGTGCATTCAATTTCAGTATCGAACGGTAGTACTTCAAAACTTCGTCCTCATTGCATAAACTCTTGAAATCCTATAAAACAGAAACTAAGAAAGAAAATCAGAGAATAAGACAAAAATAAAAATCTAAATTAAAATCAAAGTTAAAGAACATGATATTAGTGTAAACTAGTATCTCAATTCCCGATAACAGCGCCAAAAACTTGTGTGCAAAATCACAAGCACACAGTGTCAAGTTATAATATATACCGATAAGTGAATTGGGTTGTCGTCCTCTAGGATTGTTACTAACACTAGCTATCACATTCCTAAGACTAACTTTATCTAGACAATCAAAATCGATTGATTGAGTGAATGTCAAGGGGCTCCCCACACCCTGACAATTCCAGCATATCAGCCTCAATTTGGGGGGTGGGGCTAGTTTGGGTCGGCTACCTCCACCCCTACACTAAAGTTTGTGGTCTTAGCTTTCTTAAGAAACTGAGAAACCTGGGCATCCTTCATTGCCTTAGTTGGAGAAAAGTAGGATCCTGGAGCATTAACAATAACATTATGCTGTAACGGGTTGATCTTGGGAACTTGAGACATAAGAGAGGTTGGCAACTTCCTTTTTTTCTTAGGGCCCCTCTTGACGGATCTTTTAAGTGGACGGTTAGCAGAGTTCTCTATGGCTGGGCCCAAATTAATGGGTCTGAGGTTTGAAACAAAGATTTTTGAAGGTTAAGAGCAGTTGGGTTTTCATTTGGGATGGGAAAGAGTTGATTTGGGGGATTTGCTCTTGGGTTCTCCTGAGAGGCCGAGGGCAAATAATTGACGATTACTTCAAAAAGTTGGGGCCTATGTACCATAGGAGATTGAGTGAAGGTCTGCGTTGGATGTTTAGTTGGGATTTGAGAAGGGGAGTTGGTGAGAGGTTGTTACTTGGGGATGGTAAGCCTAGAATAGACTTCATCTGCCATGTAACCAGGGTTTTGATAGTTCTCATGGTTAGTTACTTGGGCAGGTGCAGAAAATCCATGATCCTCCCTTCGCTCACTTTTCATTTCTTTCTCTTTGGCCCTACCTCCATTGGAGGAGCTTGTATTTAGTTGTGAAGAATGGATATGGGAAGAAATATTGCTTTCTAAGTCATTATATTTTACGTGGGAGGACGATCTGCTACCAGACATGGGAAACGAAGCCCTCATCTATTGACCATAGACGATCTGCTACTCAGATTGCGAAATCAAACCTTATGAGGTTGTGAGTTCGAATCTGGGGGAGGCCCTGCACTATTTATGAGTGAATAGTATGGACAAATGATCCCGGGGGTACTAGACACTGCGGTGGGCTGTGTACTGGGATGTGACAATATTATGTTGTATATAACGGCTGGGGTACGCTCGGTATGAGGTACCCATCACATCCCGGGGGTATTGGACACTGCGGTGTGTTGTGTACTGGAGTGTGACATCCCCAATCTAGAGCCCACCAAAGAGACAATAGCAACATTACGACAATCCAATGGCAGACCGTTGATTTGCAACCATACATTACAATATTGGAAGGAGGTGGCGTCCAACTTGAAATGCTGCTGTCATTTCTGAAGGAAGAAGGAAGATCTGGTCTTCATGGAGCCAAATGCCCATTATTTAAGACAAAAAAGAAGGCTTCCCTATTTGAGAAAATCACTTGAAATATGTTCTTGGTCACTTCTAGGAACGTGATCTTCGAACTGAGCCCCCAGGCTTTTAGCATATTATCCTTGAGAGCCATCCTGTTGAAACTTTTGCACCTAACCAGATGTCCAATTAGGCTGAGTTGATATTCTTCTTGGGAGATCGGTTTCACCTCCCCTTTTATCTGAATCTCTTGAGTTTCATCCCCAGTAAGAGGGAAACTTTAAAAAATAACTTTGAGATCTTCATCCATGCGTTTTAGCTCTTTTAGTGAAAGAGAGAAACTGGCGTGAGATGAAACTCCTACAACAGCCAAAAACAATGAAAATCTTCCTTTTCAAAGAGAAGGCAACAATCTCAACTCAAGGAAAACAACTATGAGATGCGTCGTTGGCTTCAGGGAGAACGACTTTAATCATCGGATCTTGTGTTGCACATTTGTCTTTTCTTCTTGTTTTTGTTCTCTCTATAAATGATTCTTACATTTTTATAAATATTGTGCCTTTGAAAGGAAAATAAAAAATTCTCCTTTTGTTTAACAACTCTATTTAAGATTTATGAAGGACTGAAATGAAAACTCCATTCAAAGTAGCAGCAGTGGATGTTGGTGGACCTTAAACTCAAGTAGTATTGATGTTGTTACCACTTAATCACCTTTTTACTTCAAAAGGCATTAAATTGATGCTTATGTCTCATAAGATGAACAGTTTTTTTTTGGATATGGGACTACAAGGGATCATTATCTTATGGGTGGCTCATTATAAGTCTTTATCACACCATGATCCGCATCGTCATTTTGCTAGAGGCCTTGTAATTTTCTACCGCATAGACCTTTCTAACTAATTACTAACCTACATGTAGCTTGCGGCCTTTGCAACTAGGCAAGCTTGCTTTTGCTTTAGGTTTAGTAGGTCTAATCTTGTCCATTCTTACTATGTGTTTCAATGGATTGGTTTTTAATAAGTTCTATTTATGTTAGTCTTGAGAAAAGTATAATGCGATTTGTTTGATTCAGGTTATGGTGGTATAATTTTAAAAATTAATCTAAACTGAACCAAAACAACTTGATGCAATTGGTTTGATTTTTTTAATGAGTTCAATTTGTTAATACAATCACTTTGATTTAGATTATGATTTGAGACTTTAAACACTAATTTAAATTGAATTGAATTGACTTCAAAAGTAAAAAGTGTTGACCGAGGAGCCTATTTCTAGTCTTAGAAAGTTACTCCTCTAAAAGCTAGAATTGGACAAGGACTACGGCTTTCAAGGGTTTAAATATACATTATTACTTTATTACATACATAATTAATTATTTTAATTTATTTAATATATGTACATTTAAAATTTTAAACGGATGAACCCAAATTGATCATGTTTTGTTTTGTTCAGTTCAAGTTGCTAATCTTGAAATTAAACTTATCAATCCAAATTAAACTAAACTGACAACTTTTAATTTAAGTTAGACTTAAATATCAAACTAACATAAATCGAACTGTCGACATCCGTAATTCTTGCTTAGAAGCTCAAGAACAGGTCTACTAGTACAGGTCCTATAAATATGTATTTAAAAATTTAAATCAATTAACTTAAATTGTACCAAATTGAATATGTTGAGCCTGATTGCGTTTAATGTGATTTAAAAACATTTCAACTTTGACTGTTTTTTTCTTAGATCACTCAATTACTTATTTAGCTTCCTTCACATGAGATGGGAGTTTAAATCTCCTTAAATTTACATGAGAATGAGGTGAGGAGTTGTGATGACCTTATTAGGTCCATTAATTTTGAATGACTTTTATGTATTTAATCCAATGCAACAACTAATATAAGTTGAAGAAGAAAAAAAAAAAAAAGCAGAACTTCGATTACTTCTAGTTTGGGTTTTGGACATAATTCTCACAAATTGAATAAAGAATTACATCATTCAAACTTAAAGATTAAATAAATATACAAAATAGTAAGGTGTTCGTCTTATCGACCAACGTGATTAATCCTACCAACTGATTGCATTTGTATATTAAATTGGGTAATTTGGGTTTTGGACATAATTCTCACAAATTGAATAGAGAATTACATCATTCAAACTTAAAGATTAAATAAATATACAAAATAGTAAAAATGTTCATCTTATCGACCAACGTGATTAATCCTACCAATTTGGATTACATTTATGTATTAAATTGGGTTAGGTTGGTTAATAAATTAGCAACTCAATCAAATTTGAGTTGGGTCAAAGTTTTATAAAACAGACCCAATCAATTTAAACCAATCCGAACTCATCAAAATATTAAATATATCTTTAATTAATATTTTTATTTGAATTACCTTTTATAATTAGATGATATAACATCTTATAAATAAAATAACATAAAAAAATATTATATAAAGTTATAGTTATATTCATATCTGAATTAAAAATTTTACAATATTTGACTTAAAAATTAACTTAAAAAAATGAAAATTTCGAATCAATATCAAACTTAACCCTACCAGCACCAATACAACGTTATTGGTTTGGGACGGAGTTATTGGTTTAAGGGTTTTATGAGGTTGGGTTCGTTTAAAATTTTTCATCTTTACGGGTTTACAAAATAGTGTTAATGCTCCTAAGTCCCATGAAGCGCAGCCGTTTACTGTAGTAATTCTGATTCACTGCTGCGTACTCTTAAAGTGACCCTTCAGCTGAAAATTCCTCCATGTACTTACTCAACTCTAATCTGTCAAATCACGACCACAATTGCCAAAGATAAAGCCTTCTCTTTCCCCCATTTTTGTTATTGTTTTTTACATCCACCCACTTCACAAAAAACAATCAAAGCCTCCAAATGCTTCTCCGCTTCGCCGCCATCTCGTCTCCTCCTTCACCACCACCTATCAAATCCTCCTTCACAAGAAAAATCTCCGGCCAATACCGACCACCAACTCCGGCCAAACCCATCAGGTATAACTTCTCCATATCCGACGACGACCTCGAATCTCGAGGCTTCAATCTCCACCGCTCGTTCTCACACCTCAACCTGGACCACCTGAACACCGTGTTCGTGGCCGTGGGATTCCCGAAACGCGATCCGGAGAAGATAAGAGTGGCTTTAGAGAACACGGATTCGCTGCTGTGGATCGAGTACGAGAAGACGAAGCGGCCGGTGGCGTTCGCGAGAGCCACTGGAGACGGCGTGTTCAACGCGATCATATGGGATGTTGTTGTGGATCCGTCGTTTCAAGGTATTGGGTTGGGAAAAGCGGTGATGGAGAGGCTGGTGGAGGAGCTTTTGTACAAGGGGATTTCGAATATCGCGCTTTACGCGGAGTCGAGAGTGGTTGGGTTTTATAGACCCCTAGGGTTCGCTACTGATCCTGGTGGGATTCGCGGGATGGTTTACTCCAGAAAGCAGAACGCGAGAAGATGATATCAGATATGATATTTTTCTGTTTTTTTTGGGTTTTTAATTGTAAATTATTGTAAGGCTGTCTGTGTAATCCTGCGGAATGTGCTTTATTTTTCACGAATACATTTATAAATTAATATTTATTGAAATCAATAAATATTTGCTATCAATGCATATTCGTTTCAAATCTGAATTGACTTTCTAAAAACAAATTAAGCATTAGTTTGAGATTTTTATTTATTTTTTGTTTTTTTGGCAATGTACTAGTTGGAGAATTACTTTCAAGTATAACTATTCATTTGAACTTGAGTATTGTTGGGTGAAAATATCAAATAAATAAATATGATGTACTAATTTAATAATAGTTGTACAGTACATTGGGTTTTTTACTTAATTATTTTAATTAATTAAAATTATGACACTAATACTAAATTTTTAAAAGTAACGATTCATATATCCAACTTTCAACATTAATTTGTCCACGTGGGCGCTGCTGATGCAATTTTATTTTTAACTAAAAATAATGTACTAAGTGTTGGTACATTATTCTTAAAAATAATGAGCGGGTCCCTGAGAGGATATCAAGACTGGCTCCAAGTATTGATCGGAAAAAAATATGATGGATTGGCCGCAGTTGCCTTGAAAGTATTTTTTAAGTCGATTTAGTTCATTTTAACTAAAACTTTCGGTTGGGGGGTGAAAAATTCACTGGGCATGGGAGCGAGGTTTCGTCGGTTCCGGAAGTCCCTAGGAGGATATTGGGACTTGCTTCAAATGTTGGTCAGGAAAAAAACCTAGTAGATTGGCCGCGGTTGCCTTGAAAGTTTTTTCTAAGTCGATTTAGTTTATTTTAACTAAAACTTTCGATTGGGGGTTGAAAAATTCACCAGGGCATGAAATTTGTGTTTCGTCGGTTCCGAAGTCCCTAGGAGGATATTGAGACTCGTTCTAAGTGTTGGTCGGAAAAAAAAACCCAATGGATTGGCCACAGTTGCCTTGAAAGTGTTTTTTAAGTCGATTTAGTTCATATTAACTAAAACTTCTGGTTGTGGGGTGAAAAAATCACCGGTGAATGGGAGCGGGGTTTCGTAGGTTCCGGGAGTCCCTGGAAGGATATTGGAACTCGGTCCAAGTGTTAGTCGGGAAAAAAATCCAGCGGATTGGCCGCGGTTGCCTTGAAAGTATTTTCTAAGTCGATTTAGTTCATTTTAACTAAAACTTCTGGTTGGGGCTGAAAAATTCACCGGGGCATAAGAGCGGAGTTCCGTCGGTTCTGGGAGTCCTTAGGAGGATATTGGGACTCGCTCCAAGTGTTGGTTAGGAAAAACACCTGGTGGGCTGGCTGCAGTTGCCCTGAAAGTATTTTTTAAGTCGATTTAGTTCATTTTAACTAAAACTTGCAGTTGGGGGATGAAAAATTCATCAGGGCATTGGATTTGTGTTCCATTGGTTCCGGGGGTCCCTAGGAGAATATTGAGACTCGCTCCAAGTGTTGGACGTGAAAAAAATCAGATGGATTGGCTGTGGTTGCCTTGAAAGTGTTTTCTAAGTCGATTTAGTTCATTTTAACTAAAACTTCCGGTTTGGGTGTGAAAAAAATCACCGGGGCATGGGTGCAGAGTTCGTTGGTTCCGAAAGTCCCTAGGATGATATTGGGACTCAGTCCAAGTGTCGGTCGGGAAAAAAACTTGGTGGATTGGCCACGGTTGCCTTGAAAGTGTTTTTTAAGTCGATTTAGTTCATTTTAACTAAAACTTCTAGTTAGGGGGAGGGGGGATGAAAAATTCACCGGGGCATGAGATTTGTGTTCCGTCAGTTCTGAGGGTTCTTAGAAGGATATTGAGACTCGCTCCAAGTGGCGGGGAGAGAGAAAACCACATGGATTGGCTGCGGTTGACTCAAACGCGTTTTCTAAGTGTTTTTAGTTTATTTTAACTAAAACTTTTGGTTGGGGGGGGTCAAAAATTCATCGGGGCATTGGATCTAGATTCCACCGGTTCCGGGGGTTCATGAGAGGATATTGGGACTCGCTCCAAGTTTTGGTAAACCAAATGAATTGGCCGCGGTTGACTCAAACACGTTTTCTAAGTGTTTTTAATTCATGTGAACTAAAACTTTCGGTTGCGGGTTCAAAAATTCACCGGGTCATGAGATTTGTGTTCCGTCGGTTCCGGGAGTCCCTGGGAGGATATTGAGACTTACTCCAAGTAGTGTGCAGAGAGAAAACACCGTAGATTGGCTGTAGTATAAGAATTTCTTGCTTTTAAGAAAAAAAAAATAATGTACTAAAGGTGTCTTCTTAGAATATGCTTTCAACGTGTCAAAAAAAAAATTGCATCACCGCCCACATGGACAAATCACTGAAAATTTGGTATATGAGTCATTACTTTTAAAAGTTTGGTATAAGTGTTATAATTTTAATTAATTAAAATAATCATGTCAAAAACCGATAGACATATTTGATATATGGGAAATGGTGGGTGGACACATTTTTTAAACACAGGTTTTTGACATGCTGGGGGCCCACAAACAAGCCAAAATCTCTTATTCTTTTTACCCTCTCACCGGTGCACAAACAATCCAAAATCTTCTTTTTACCCTCCCCCTGTTCCCGCCATTTTGCAAAGAACACGATAGAAAAAATTTCTGAGTTGTATTTTCCTTTTTGCTCTTCTAAAATGGATACGAGATTAACGGTAACGATAGAAAAAGTTTCTGAGTTTTATTTTTATTTTTTTGGCAATGTACTAGTTTGAGAATTACTTTCAAGTATAACTATTCATTTGGCCTTGAGTATTGTTGGGTAAAAATATCAAATAAATACATATGATGTACCAATTTAATACAAGTAGGGTAGTACAAAAGGTTTTTGACTTAATTATCTTAATTAATTAAAATTATGATACTAATACTAAGTTTTTAAAAGTAATGATCCATATATCCAACTTTCAACAGTGATTTGTCCACGTGGGCACTAATGCAATTTTTTTTTTGTTGCCATGTTGAAAGCGTCTTCTTCTTTAGTACATTATTTTTTTTTTAAAGTAAGAAATTCTTATACCACAGATAATTCACGGTGTTTTCTCTCTGTCCGCCACTTGGAGTGAGTCTCAATATCCTCCCAGGGACTCCCGGAACTAATGGAACAGTAATCCCATTCCCCGGCAAATTTTTGACCCCCGAACTGAAAGTTTTAGTTCAAATGAACTAAAAACACTTAAAAAACGTGTTTAAGTCAACCACGGCCTATCCATCGAGTTTTTTTTTTCTCGACCGACACTTGGATTGTGTCCCAATATCTTCCTAGGAACCCCAGGAGCCCCCGGAACAGGTGGAACCCTGCTCCAATGCCTCGGTAAAATCTTGACCCCCCCAACCAGAAGTTTTAGTTCAAATGAACTAAAAACACTTAGAAAATGCGTTTGAGTCAACTGCGGCCAATCCACGTGGTTTTCTCTCTGCTCGCCACTTGGAGCTAGTCCCAATATCCCCCATGGGACTCTCGAAACCAACGGAACACAAATCTATGCCCAAGCAAATTATTTACCCCTTAACCAGAAGTTTTAGATTAAATAAACTAAAAACACTTAGAAAACGCATTTGAGTCAACTGCGTTTTAGTTCAAATCCCATGAGCACTCTGATCATGATCACGATCCAGATGATGTTCATCCTCCTGTCCAACTCCTATTGCAACAATACACTAGAGATCATTTGCGCCGCAACAAATGACGTAAATGGCCAATATGTGGCACCAATTGACGACACATTTTTTATATCATGGTATAGGTTCTTTTATGATGTAAGTTGTATGCACAAAAATATGTAATGAATCATTTTGATGTAAGATTTACTGTATGTTTTGGAACAGTTTGAAGTAATACACTTTTCTTGGGTTTTTGTGCTTTGCATTCCTTTATTAATACAAACATATTGGTTCTTAACATTCTGAGAGTGTTTTCTAAGTCAATTTAGTTCATTTGAACTAAAACTTCCTGTTGGGGGGTCAAAAATTCACCGGGGGATTGGAGCGGGGCTCCGGGGGTCCCTGAGAAGATATTGGGACTCGCTCCAAGTGTGGGTTGGGAAAAACACCTTGGTGGATTGGCCGTGGTTGTTTTGAAAGTATTTTCTAAGTCGATTTAGTTTATTTAACTAAAACTTCCAGTTGGGGGGTAAAAAAATCACTGGGGTATGGGAGCGGGGTTTTGTCGATTCCGGGAGTCCCTAGGAGGATATTGGGACTTGCTCCAAGTGTTGGTCGGGAAGAACACCCGATGAATTGGTTGCGGTTGCGTTGATAGTGTTTTCTAAGTCGATTTAGTTCATTTTAACTAAAACTTCCGGTTGGGGGGTGAAAATTTCACCGAGGCATGGGATTTGTGTTCTGTGGGTCCCTGGGAGGATATTGGGATCTCTCCAAGTGTTGGTGGGAAAAAAAACCAGATGGATTGGCCGTAGTTGCCTTGAAAGTGTTTTCTAAGTCGATTTAGTTCATTTTAACTAAAACTTTCGGTTGGGCGGTAAAAAATTCACCAGGGCATGGGAGCGGGGTTCCGTCGGATCCAGGAGTCCCTCGAAGAATATTGGGACTCGCTCCAAGTGTTGGTCAGGAAAAAAACTGGTGGATTGGCCGCAGAGTGTTTCCTATGTCGATTTAGTTTATTTTAACTAAAACTTTCGGTTGGGGGGTGAAAAACTCACCGGGGCATGAGATTTGTGTTCCATCGGTTCTAGGGGTCCTTAGGAGGATATTGAGACTCGTTTCAAGTGTTGGTCGAAAAAAAAACCTGGTGGATTGGCCGCAGTCGCCTTGAAAGAGTTTTTTAAGTCGATTTAGTTCATTTGAACTAAAACTTCTGGTTGGGGGGGTGAAAAATTCACCGGGGCATGAGATTTGTGTTCCGTTGGTTTCGGGGGTTCCAGGGAGGATATTGGGAATCGCTCCAAGTGGCGGGTAGAGAGAAAACCACGTAGATTGACCGCACTTGACTCAAACACGTTTTGTAAATATTTTTAGTTTATTTGAACTAAAACTTCCGGTTAAGGGGTAAAAAATCGAGGCATGGGATTTGTGTTTCGTTGATTCCGGGAGTCCCTTGGAGGATATTGGGACTCGCTCCAAGTGGCGGGCAGAGAGAAAACATTGTGGATTGGCTGTGGTATAAGAAATTCTTGCTTATTAAAAAAAAATGTACTAAAGGCGTCTTTTAAGAAGATGCCTTCAAATCAGATTTGAACTGAAGGCGTCTTCTTAGAAGACGCTTTCAACGTGACAAAAAAAAAAAAAAATTGCATTAGCGTCCACGTGAAAAAATCACTGTTGAAAATTTGGTATATGGGTCATTACTTTTAAAAACTTAGTATTAGTATCATAATTTTAATTAATTAAGATAATCAAGTCAAAAATCCGTAGTAAGACCATTGACATATTTGACATATGGGAAATGATGGGTGGACACATTTTTTAAACACAGGTTTTTGACATGCTGGTGGGGCCCATGAACAAGCCAAAATCTCCCTTTCTTTTTACCCTCTCCCTAGCACACACTATTTACCCTCTCACCAGTGCACAAACAACCCAAAATCTTCTTTTTACCATCTCCCGTGTTCCCGCCATTTTGCAAAGAACACGATAGAAAAAGTTTCTGAGTTGTATTTTCCTCTTTGCGCTTCTAAAATGGAGACGAGATTAACAGTAATTTGGACTTTTGATTTTTTTTTTTTTTTTGGCTTATGCAGATTGATATTATGGGTATTTTGAATTAAGATTAGTCTCTAATCAATCTTATTTTATATTATTTGCTTGTAACTAATTTTATTTGATGACTCTGGATTTTGTATGTTCATGGTTGATTGGTACAGTTTTAGTTCAAAATCAAAATCAAAATCAAAATCAAAATCAAATGATATGATATTGGTTTTCTTTATTTTTAAAATTGAGTAAGTTAATGCATTGTTAAAACTCAATCAAATGGAATGAAGAAAAATTGGTTTTTGTATTACTTTTTAACCCACAATGAAATGGTATTTGGTTGTTTTTTTTTTCTTCTAAAATCTAGGATACGAGATTAACGGTAACTTTGACTTTCGATGTTAAATTTTTTGTGTGCAGATTGATACTAAGGATATTTTGAATTAAGACTAGTCTCTAATCAATCTTATTATATATTATTTGCTTGTAACTGATTTTATTTGATGCCTCTGGATTATGTGTGTTCGTGGTTGATTGGTTCAGTTTTAGTTCAATGTATGTGCTTGTAACTGTTTTTATCTTGCAATATATTGTATTGAACTGTAGGAAATGGAGGACATATTATTGTTGACAGCTACAAAAGTTCTGAATGAAAAAGAATCATATGCTATTGAAGGAAGTTTGTCTCAACCCCAATTTGATGGTCGGTGCAGTAATATAGTTGATGATTCAGAAAAAAAAAAAAAGAAAGGTTGATTACGTAACATCTAAGGTAGGAATGAACTTTGACACATTAAAAGATGCTCAAAATTTTATAAGAATTATGCTCAACATATTGGATTTGATGTCAAAGTTAGAAGCACAATAAAGAACAATCACGTGTCAAAGAAGGCAAAATATGTAGCAATTGAAAAGCTAAAATTTGTGAGAAGTAAAACTTCAAGATGTGGTTTCCAAGCTAAGATTATAATAAGAATTCTTGATGATGGAAAGTGACATTTAATACAAGTAGATCTTGATCACAATCACGCGGTTAGTTCAACAAAATCAAGATTTTTTTGGAGTAATAGAAGTTTAAATATTTTAGCAAAGACACATCTTGATCTCCATGATCAAGCTGTAGGGATTTCAGTTAGCAAATCATACCAATCATTGGCTACAAAAGCAGAGGGAATAGAGAATTTGACATTTTCTGAAAAAGGTGGACGAAATCATGTTGAAAGATCTCAACGACTACGGCTTTGGGAGGGTGATGCAGCAATACACCTATATTTTGTTCGAAAATAACGATAAAATTCAATTTTTTTTCATTCAATGAATATCGATGATGAAGGGTGTCTAAGACATGTGTTTTTGGTTGATGCAAGATCTAGAGTCTCATATCAATATTTTAATGATGTGATTACTTTTGATTCAACTTATTTAACAACAAATATCATATGCCATTTGCTCCATTTGTCGGGGTCAACCATCATGGTCAGTCGATTTTATTAGGTTGTGGATTACTTGCTAATGAATCAATAGAAAGTTACGAGTGGTTGTTTTCAACATGGTTAGAATGTATGGGAGGGAGAACACACAATGCCATTATTATTAACCAATGCCCATCTGTTCAAGGAGCTATTTCTAAAGTGTTTCCTACAACCAACCAACATTTATGTCTGTGGCACATAATGAAAAAGGTTCCAGAAAAGCTAGGTGTACATAAAGAGTGTGAAAAGATTATTTCAACATTAAAGAAGATTATCTATGATACTCTTCGAGCGGAAGATTTTGAGCAGTCATGGAATCAAATGATAGAAAAATTCAGTCTCCACAAGAATGAATGACTTCATAGTTTGTTTGAAATTCATCATAAGTGGGCACCTGTTTTTGTCAAAGATCATTTTTGGGTTGGAATGTCTATGACTCAACAGTGAGGGTATGAATGCTTTTTTTGATAACTAAGTGAATTTAAAATTTTCTTTAAAGAACTTTATCAATCAATTTGATGTTGCATTGAGTAGAAAATATGAAAATGAGGAACAAGCTAATTTTCACTCATTCCGCAAGGATCGGAAATTAGTTTCTTGCATACCATACGAGAAGCAATTGCAATCATTGTATACTTATACTATATTTGTGAAGTTTCAAGATCAGTTGAGGAATAAATTAAATTGTCGAGTGAAGCTACTTTTGAATCAAGGGTCAATATCAAAGTATGAAGCGATAAATATGACAACTCCTGATGGAGTAAATTAGCCATTCATGAGGAGTTATAAAGTGTGGTTTAATGCAAAAACTGAAGAAGTATGGTGCATTTGTCGATTGTTTGAATTTTAAGGAATTTTATGTAGTCATGCATTATCTGTGCTCAACCAAAATGATATCAGAGCTCTTATCGATAGAGTTGTTTGGCACCTCGATGTCGACTCATCTTGTGGAACATCCATCACAATATGTCTTACAACGTTGGTAGAAGGATTTCAAGCGTCTACATGTTTAGCTAATGATGCTTGTGTATTTGCTTCAACTACAATGGAATGGTATGATGCTATTTACATGCAATGTCATAAAATTGCAGAGATTGGCTCCAAGTCAAAAAGAAGATTCCAAAAAGCTTTAAGTATACTTAAGAATTATGAAGATGATGAGTTGCTTTCCAATAAAGAAGAAGAAGAAGAGTGCAATATTAGTGTTGTTAAAGATCAATTTGGATTTACAAATAAAGTCCTTGATCCATTTCTTGTCAAGAGAAAGGGACGACCACCCGCGCAAAGGATAAAATCAACAATTGAGAAACCGGTGAATAAGAAAAAGAAAAAAGTAATAACTAGTTCATTAGAGAAACAAACTTTTTTTTTTTTTATTTGTTGCAATTCTATAATATTATGTTCATTTTTTTCTAGGCACATTCAAGTCAAGTAAACACCTTGATTTCACCTAAAGAAACTCGTAAAATTATAAGTACAATAGGAAGTCAACGTGTAATGGTAAGTTTTTTTTGCTTAAATTGATTATCCAACAATGTTTGGACATATGTTCCTTTTGGTAGCAAGAGACTCTGGATGATGATAGTAGAGTGCAACCATTTCTTCACATATCTCTTATGCATATGATCCATTGAGTAATCCAAGCTATCAACAATTCTCATTTCGAGATTCTATATAGATCTAGTTGGTTCATGGATGCCTTCTAATTTTGTTAGTACGTGAGACTCTTATTTGTTTACAAATTTTACTTATTTGTTTCAGTGGAGTGTTTTTTTTGTTTATGATATGTTGTTTGTACAAAAGTTAATCATTGGTTTTTTTTTTTTTTTTGGATTTGTCCTCTATGATAGCTTAGAGGAGCCTGCATTTTCTTCATTTTGTAAATGAGTTATCCATAGTGTTGATGAAGAAGAAAGATTTTGTAGATGATTTTAATGCATTCCCACTCCTCATAAGCTAAAGAAGAGATTTGAAGAGCTAGAAGTGTAATGGTATAGGGCTATAATTTTTTATTTTTTTTGGTAACACAATGTTTACCAAGATATGAGTAATGTATGTAGTAAATGAGTTGGAAAAGTTATGGAAGGGTTGAACATGTGTAATATATGAAGAATTGAAACTTTATATTCAATACAATATATTTCTCCTTCAGCTTTGTTTGTCTTGATATATATAATTTTTTAAACAAATATTCAATGTATTAGGTCTCTTATGACTATAGGTATACAGGTATCATGATTAGCTTGTTAATTAGCTAATCTATTGTTCTCATAATTAAGGGAAAGAAAGACAAGACATTGAACAAAAAGAAATAGTTACCTAGGAAGACATTGTAACAAATATGAAGATATTATCTCCAGATGATTCTGGTTGCTGCTACAACTTTAATGCAAGTATTATCTTTAGCAAAGAAAAGAAAAGAAAAGAAAAGAAAAGGACCAAGAGGACACGTTCTCTTTTTGGAAAGAAACATAAATTTTACTAACAACAAGAGAAGAGTTACAAACAAGGACCAAGAGGACATGTTCTTCAGGCCTACTTAAAAGTAATATTCAAACATAAAACCAACCCTTGAGCACTCACTAAATATGTATCACTTACAACAAATACATACTAAGAACTAAAATTAAGAGACTAGACTACTACGTACTAACTAAAATTAAGATGCCACATTAATACATAAAATGTTCTATTTAGATCTTTGATACACGCACTTTAGTTCAACATGAAACAAGAGAATTCGAAGCCTAGACTACTACTTTTTCAGCTCTTTGTACTTAGCGGAAACTTTTGTGACTTTGACTTCACTTCACCACCTTCTTTTTTTACTAGTTGTATTTCCTTTTCGACCAATCGACTAAATCCTTCAACTGTTGGAATACACACTTCTTTATCTTTGGCATCACTTGTACGATTTGAATCAGTCATTTCTAATTCCTTAGCCCATTGAAAATATTCACAATTGTTTGAACATGATAAAAACTCTCTCCCCTTATTTGGTGTATCTTTCTTGATAATTTTGTGGGTAATGTACCTTTCAGTACATTTTAAACATTTTTTCTGCTCCTTTGGACATGCAGCCATGAAATAATTTCTCTCACCATACTACCAACAAATATATGTTGTTTTCGTATCCATGTGCCTACATAAGACATCGTCACAAAACATTTTAGATAAAATTATAATTAAGAAAAAAACTCCAAAAGTATTAAAGGCTATTTTTTTTAGACTAAGAATTATTTATACCAAAGAAAAGAAACTCTAAGAAAAAGAACTTCAAAAATATTATATGTTAAGTGGAGATAATTAAGAGGAAATTGGTCGTATAAAATGAACTATATACTACTAAATAAGTAGTAGTTTCACAACGAATGATTAAAAAAAACAATGGCCTAGCATAATAAAATTTGGTTTCCACAATAAATAAATGCGAGATAGTCTTAATAGAATGACCTATGGATGACATTTTCATGGGGTCTTTTGCTAAATAAAATATAGGATTGATCATAGCCTCAATAAAATGACTTACAGTATAAAAGAAACAAAACATTTGTCTTTGTCATGATCTTGACTTGAAATAATTAAAAAAAAAATAGAAAGGGGTTTTCCAACCAATGTAAAAATTCTTCATGCAATCAATGTCCCTTACACATCTTCTTCATGGTAATATTAATACATTTAAACACACGTTTAACAATAAGGGTGTTAAAATCAAAATAAGCTAAAGTAACTCAAAAATCTCTTGTTTTCCAAAGCCAAAGAATGAAAATAACCCTAAAATCTAGAAGATGTGTTAATAATGCAAAAATAGACAAAAAAAAAAAAATTTCAAAATTACCTATAAATGAGATCCGTTGAAGAAGAAATTGCTTAACTTGCCAAAACCTTCAAATAAGTTCTAAGTAGAGTGAAGAAGTGCAGAAGAACAAGGTCGGTTTGTTTTTGCAAAAGCTGAAGAACAAGGTCGAGACAGGGGAGAGGTTAAAAAAAATGGATTTTGGGTTGTTTGTACGCTGGGGAGAGGGTAAAAGTAACAAAGAGATTTTTGTGAGATTTTGGTTTATTTTTTTATATTTAAACCACTGGAAGATGAATCTCAATATGGGTTTTAAGGGGATGCTGGAGAAGCATAGTTGCAGTGACAATGTCATTGTTATATTCACCGTTGAACTATTAGCTCTCTTCCATTTGAACTTGTTTAAGGTCATCCTTCTCTAAAATTATAGCCGCAATATGCCTGCTTAAATATGCAGTCAACCGATCTTACACCCATTTTTTTGTACAAAAAAATAATAATAAGAACAATTATAACATGCTCGCACCAAAAAATACCACTTGGTTCAAAGAGTTAATTGGGGATAGTGGTTTGTGAAGTTATAAATGATATTTATAAGGCAGGGCTTGATAATGGATTATAACACAACATTTGTTAGAAACGCATAGTTCAAAAAGTTATAGGGGAGTACGTCTAAACCATGAAAATCACAAGTTCATGAAAAATTCTAGAATTTTAGTCAATTTTGATTCTAGAAAGGGGGTTGCAACAGTCTTCTAGTAATTAAATTTCTTTAATGTTGCTTTCATTTTTAAGAATGTATTTAATTGTTTAGTAAGTTGTATAGGTCATAGTTATGTTTCTAGTAACTTGGTACTTAGAAATGCTCCAACTAAATTGTTATGTTTCTAGTAACTTGGTACTCATAAAATAATGGCCATCATTATGCTCCTAGTAAATTGTCAGGTCTTTATTGCACTTAAACATGGAGGGTTGTTCCAAGGCTGATAAATTTAAATGTAAACAATAAGAGAAACACTTTTGGACTTGAGATTAATAGAAATCCTATTTTTGGATTTATGCCCTATTAGAACACTGTATCTCTTGATGGATTCCATAGAGTGGTTAGTTCTTTAGCCCTATATCTCTTGTATAACATCCTTAGGTGGTGAGTTTTTGTATCCCTTGAGTGTTTGCTTGAGTGGTGAGCTATTTTTCTATCTTTCTTTATAAGAAATCACATTTTTCCCTTTTATCCCCGTATTAGTTTGTTTCAGTGCTTTGGCTTGTTATGGCTTGTCGTCGTCAAAACGAAACAACTCCTGCAACTTCTGCAAATGACACACAACCGACATATCAAGTAGATCAAAGAGATCTGTTGATTGATGAAATGAGGCGACAAATAAAACAACTTTATCAACGTTTTCTATTGATGGAGAATCGTGAACAAGTTGTTCATCATCTTGATCCTGAACCTGCCCTTGATATACCTAGTGAAGAAGAAAAAAAATGTTAATTGTTTTCATCATGCTCCAAATCATTTTTCTGATGAAAGTAGTACTCCACATCCTCGAGAGCTAAGAAGAAACTTTATTCTTGAACGAGAGTTTAACGTGAAATGGATATCCCAGATTTTGAACAAAGAATGCAGCATGATGAATTCGTTGATTGGCTCCATATAGTTGAAAGAATCTTTGATTTTAAAAAGGTTATTGAACATAAGAAGGTAAAGCTTGCTGCCATAAAGTTGAAAAAGTATACTTCCTTGTGGTGGGAGAATTTGAAGAAACAAAGATAGCATGAAAGAAGGAGTAGAATCATCACTTGGGAGAAAATGAAAAGAGAATTAAAGAGAAAGTACCTACCGAATGACTATCGACAGGATGTCTTTTTGAAGTTTCATAACTTCAAACAAAATGAGTTGAGTGCAAAAGATTTTAATGTTGAGTTTGATAATCTCATGATGAGGTGTGATGTTGTTGAACCTAAACAACAGACTATTGCAAGATATCTCGGTGGTCTAAAGTTTGAAATAAAAAATGTTGTGCAACTACAACCCTATTGGAGTTATAATTATGTGTGTAAACTGGCTCTCAAGATGGAGAAATGGCTAAAAAATATGCGAACCAAGATTTCTTGTTTCTCGGCTCGAAGTGGATCTTCTAGTTAAACGAATCATTTCAAACAACCTGATTCATCAATTTCTAAAGAAAGTACATATGTGAAAGTTGCTTCAAAAGCGGTTATTAAAGGAGATGGTAGCAAACAACAACTAGTGTTAATACCCGTCGATGTTTCAAATGTCAAAGGTATGGACACATTGCTTTTGATTGTCCAAATTGTAGAATCATCACTCTTATTGAAGAAGAATATGAGGGTGGAGATGAAGAAGATACTCAAGTTAATGATTTAGAAGATGAAGAGGAAATCACTTACTGAGATCAAGGTGAAACCCTTGTTATCCGAAAAATCTTAAGTGTTGTTCCTGTATAGGAAAAAGAAGATTGGTTGCGGCGAAACATCTTTCAAACAAGATGTACTTCCTTTGGCAAAGTATGCAATTTCATCATTGAAGATAGTAGCTATGAAAATGTTGTTTATGTTGAAATGGTGGAGAAGCTGGGTCTAAAAGTTGAAGTGCACCCGAGTCCTTATAAGTTTTCTTGGTTGCAAAAAGGAAATGAAATTAAGGTAAATAAACAACGCCTTGTTTCATTTTCTATTTGAAAGAATTATCAAGATGAAGTGTGGTGTGACGTTGTTCCTATGGTTGCTTGTCACCTACTTCTTGGACGTCCTTGGCAATATTTAAAAAACAAAAATTATTCATGATGGTTGTAAGAATACAAAGGATGGTGTGAAAGTTGATCTTGGTTCTTCTAAGTTTAAGAGTGTTCCAAAACCTTCTAAAGGGGAGGGAAACACTTTTCTTACATTTTCAGAATTTGAGAAAGTAGTTGACTAAAATGATGAAATTTATGTTCTTATTGTTATGGAGGAAAATGAAGACAAAACAGAGCATCCCTTGCTAGTGAAGGGCCTTCTTGAGGAATTTGCTAATGTTGTACCGCAGGAGATACCACCTAGTCTTCCACCCATGAGAGATATCCAACATTGCATCGATTTCGTTCCTGGAGCAGTTTTACCAAACAAAATAGCTTATCGAATGAGCCTAAAAGAGCATGAAGAATTATAAAGACAAGTTGAAGAACTCATGACAAAAAGGTTGACTAGAGAAAATATGAGCCCATGTGCAGTACCAGCTCTTTTTGTTCCCAAAAGTGACGATTCTTGACGCATGTGCATAGATAGCAGAACGGTAAACAAGATTACTATTGATTATCCTTTCGCAATTCCTTGTCTGGATGATCTATTGGATCAACTTCATGGTGTTGTTGTTTTCTCTAAAATTGATTTTCTTAGTGAATATCATTAAGTGAGGATGAGGCCTGGCGAATAATGGAAAACTGCATTCAAAACGAGGGATGGATTATACGAATGGATGGTCACACCCTTTGGTCTTTCTAATGTTTCGATCAAGGTTACACTTACCATCTATCAGCCCCTAGGACACCACAACAAAATGGTGTAGTTGAGAGAAAGAATAGAACTCTGCAGGAGATGTGTAGTCTGACATAGGAATCTTCTTAGGATATTCTTCTTATAGTAGAGCCTACAGAATGTTCAACAAATCTAATCAAACTATAGAAGAATCAAATCACTTAAATTTTGATAAAAATGAAAATAAGAAAAGTCTTGAGGAGGAATTTAAACAATTGAATTCTGATGAAGATGAACCCAAGACAACCAAGATTATAGATCTTGATCCTCAACCATCTTTAGAATCCTCTAAAAACTCTAGATTGCTTCAAGGTCTTTCCCAAGATCAAATTTTAAGAGATCCACAAAAGGGTGTATCCACCAGAGCTTCAATTCAAAAAGATAAGGAGTTTGTTGCTTTTGTATCACAATTTGAACCAATTAAAGTGGAAGAGGCATTGAAAGATGAAAACTTGATTCTTGCTATGCAAGAAGAACTAGGACACTTTGTGGGAAACAAAGTATGAGAATTAGTTCCTAGACCTTTTCATCAATCTGTTATTGGAACCGAATGGATCTTTAGAAACAAAAAGAATGAACAAGGTATCATTGTCCGCAATAAGGCTAGAATTTTTGCACAAGGGTACAACCAAGAAGAAGGCATAGACTTCAAAGAAGCCTTTGCCCCAATAACAAGATTAGAGGTAATAAGGATGCTACTTGCCTATGTTTGTTACAAGGATTTTCCCTTATCTCAAATGGATGTAAAGAGTGTTTTTCTAAATGGATACATCAATGAAGAGGTATATGTGGAACAACCTCCAGGATTTGAGGATGCTCAAGACCCGAAATATGTGTTCAAAATCAACAAAGCCTTATATGGATTAAGACAAGCTCCAAGAGCTTGGTATGATCGACTGAGTTCATTTGTTTTAGATCATAAGTTTCATAAAAGAAAACTTGATCCAACTTTGTTTGTCAAACACCATAATGAAAATATGCTTATTGTTCAAATATATGTGGATGATATCATTTTTGGTGCATCTGTGTGATGAGTTTTCTAAATTAATGCAGAAGGAATTTAAAACGAGTATGATAGGAGAACTTACATACTTTCTCGGCTTACAAATTAAGCAAATGCCAAAAGGCACCTTCATAAGCCAATCAAAGTATGCTAAGGAAATGGTTAAAAAGTTTGAAATGCACAATTTGAAATCGATTGATACTCCCTGTACCTCTGCAATCAAATTAGATAAGGATGAAAAAGGTAAATCAATTGATTCACCTGCAAGTATGATTGGAAGTCTGTTGTACTTAATTGCAAGTCGACCTGACATTATGTTCAGTGTCTGCTTTTGTGCAAGATTTCAATCAGAATCTAAAGAATTTCATTTAAAGTGTGTCAAACGTATATTCAGATACATAAATGGCACAACACACTTAGGAATCTGGTATTCCAAAGGTACTACATTTGATCTCAGAAGTTATGTAGACTTTGACTATACCGGTAGTCTCACTGATAGGTAAAGTACCTCCAGATTTTGTCACTTTCTTGAAAATTCTTTGATTTCTTGGTTTTGCAAGAAACAACACTCCGTAGCACTATCCACAACTGAAGCAGAATATGTTGCAGCTGGAAGTTGTTGTTCTCAGGTTCTTTACATGAAACAACAAGTTTAGGATTATCAAATATTTATTCAGTGTGCTGAGATTTTGAATGATAATACTAGTGCTATTAACATTTCTAAAAATTTTGTATTGACTCCTGAACTAAGCATATTGAAATAAGACATCACTTTTTACGGGATCATGTGCAAAATGGAGAAGTCATACTATCTTACATTAGAACCAAAGAACAACTGACTGACATATTTACTAAAGCCTTACCAAAAGACCAGTTTGTTCACATTCAAAGAGAACTTGGCATGTTCTTTGAGACTGATTTGTGATGCTCACCTCTATATGGGGGGAAACATATTTCATGATACTTTACTCTTTTTGATATTTCAAAAGGGGGAGAAGTAATATTATTGAAGCATCATACATTCAGGGGGAGTTTAACACTAAGGGGGAGTCTTAGTGACGTTTTATGTACATTCCTTGGAATTACACTCATATCATATGATACAAGGAACATTAGTACTGCATATCATGCATACACACATCATTTTATTAGCCCGCTTCAAAGCCTATAGTAATGTGTTTGAAATCATAAAAAAGGGGGAGATTGTTGAACCAATTATCCTCATTTCCCTTACGAGAATCTGTTCCTAATATGAAAGATATTTTGATGATTACAAATCGCATTTTGTTTATGATATTACTGCACATATGACATATCTAATCTTACTTGAAGGTTTCAAAGAATCAATGATGCATAGCGAACGCATTAAAGATCTTCTTGAAGACCATGATCATTTAAAGATGTTCGATTGTATGATTAGATTATGATAGGTTGTAGGACCTTCTATGTCATATGATTCAGCGATATGTATGCCTACATGTTTTAATAGATCGTTTGCATATTCGATTTAATCTAGTTACATTATGTTTTTATCTAGCTTTAATCGAGAAATCAAAAAAAAATATTTTTTAAAGTCTTTCAGGACACTAATGTTTTAACAGCGCCCTCCTGGACTTGATGAGTCAGGACGCTGATAAAATGTTAGGACGCTCAAGGTTGAATTGAACTGATTTATAAGGACGCTTACATGTAAGTAGCGACCTTTCTTTTATCAACCTTTGAGAATATCATGACGCTGACTTAGTTTCAGCTCGCTAGAAGTTCTTTTTGTTTTCAAGTGATTTCTATACTTAAGGACGCTAACAGTTATAAGTTGAATAAACTATCGGGATGCTACTTGTTTAGGAACGCCCTCATCTTTAGAATCAACTTAATAACCCTCAGGACGCTTACCGTCCTTTAGCGTACCCAACATTGTTTTAAAACTTTTTATAAATTTCAGGACGCTAACTCTTGAGTAGCGCCCTCGTGTGTTCAATGTTTTTAAAACAAAGCAGGACGCTAACGATGAAGTAGTGCCCTCATGTTTTGAGTCATTTAAATCGTCAAAGTAAGTCAAGACGCTTACGACGTAGTAGCGCCCTAACTTCAATTCAGCAGGATGCTTATGCTCTATGAGCACCCTCAAGGAACAAAACAACAAAAGTTGATATTATGCGCAAGGACGCTAATTCAACAAATGTTATTGTTTTGACAAGAGCACCATTTTTGTTACTTCCTTCAGAACCGTACGAATACTTTTCAGAACTTTTCAGAATCGTACAACAACTTTTTTAGAACTTTTTGAACGTTCTAAAAGCATGTCAGAACATTTTCTTTTCGTGAAAGGATCAGATGATTCAGGTGCTATCGTCGTAATGTGCATTGAGCTGAATCGATCCATTTTAGGAAAGAAAGTATACGTTGTATTTGAAATAACGTAGAACGAAAAAATCATCAAGTCCATTGTGCTTCTATTATTCCTATATATACGTGTTGCCTTAGAACAGAAAAACAACTAATGATATACGAAAATTGATATTCATTCAAAACGTATTAACAATTTTTACTTGTGCCAAAACACTTTTTGAAAGTTAGTCGTCTTTCACTTGTGCTTGATCTTTCAATTTTTTTAAAGAAAAACTTCAAGTCTTCTGGATCGATTGAACTTCATCTTCATTATTTTGACAATCCATTGAAGAAGACAAAAACTCTTTGAACCTGTTTTCAACATAAACTTCATCATGCATATTTTGCTGAATCTGTGATCACAGAAGGTTCAATCCAAGGCTTTGTAAGTGATTCTACGTAAAGGGAATCATATTTCATCTAGTATTACATTTGCAGTGACTGGTTAGTCACTGGGCAAGAACAAGTGTTGCTCGAAGTTGTAATGGTCATCTAACACCTGGAAGTTGAGAAACGGTCTTCTCACACCCGAAAGCTGAGAAACGGTCTTCTCACACCAGTAAGTTGAGAAACGGTAGTTCTCACACCCACAAGTTGAGAAAGTGTACCGGTTTGATCTTCACCCGTAAGAAGGTCCATAGTGGAGTTTGAACAAATCCTAACTGAGGAGGTTAGGTAGTGGATGTAGGTGCGGCCGAACCACTATAAATCTTGCTTGCATTGTCTCATTTACATTTGTTGTATTTGATTGCTATACTTTGTTTAATCTGCTTTCATTATTCCGCACATTCGTAAGAAAGGTTAAAATCTGCTAAGTGTCCAATTCAGCCCCCCTCTTGGACATATCTGGGCCAACAATACTAACAGAGCTTTTGGCTGAACCCCAGTTACCATAGATTCAATAATGATATGTTATGAAATGCAGCTAAAAAACTGAGAGGTCCAAAGCTCCTCCTTCTCTAATGGATTTTGAAAAGATTGGAGTTTAAAGTTTAGCAAATCCACGAGAAAAACTATATCAGAGTTTTCACAAAATGATGAAGAATTTTTGCAGCGAAAAGAAGTATAACTTTCAAGAGTTAAAGTGCAAAAATTTTTCTTTCTTGTGTTCTGTATATGCAATGACTCAAAGATTTTTCTTTCGGACTATGATTCCTTGTTCATTCTTTTTGTTTCTAAAAACTCATTTGGTTCCTATGATTGATTGATGAGATGGTCTAGGAACTAATTCTCATACTTTGTTTCTAACAAAGTTTCCTAGTTCTTCTTGCATAGCAAGAATTCAGTTCTCATCTTTCAATGCATCATCCACTTTTGTTGGTTCAATCTGGTATACAAAAGCAACAAACTCCTGATATCTATGAATTGAAGTTCTAGTGGATACACCCTTAGTTAAATCTCCTAGTATTTGCTTTTTGGGGTGACCTTGAAGTAAACTAGAATTTTTAGATACTTCTAAAGGTTTTTCATGATATGGTTCTATGTCTTGAGCTTTCTTGGGAGCATCATCATCATCATCAAGATTTATTTGCCTAATCCCTTCTTCAAAACATTTCCTACTTTCATCAAAGTTTACATGAGTATTTTTAGGATATTCTTTTCATAGTAGAGAAAAACTGTTGAAGAATCCATATTCTTCAACAATTTTTCTCTACTATGAAAAGAATATCCTAAAAATACTCCTATGTTTGATTTAGGTTCAAACTTTTCTAAATTATCTTTATCATTTAGGATAAAACACTTACATCCAAATACGCGAAAGTAACTGATGTTGGGTGTTCGTCCTTTCCATAATTCATATGGTGTTTTGTTCAAGTTTTTCCTAATTAGTATTATGTTCATTACATAACATGCAATGTTTATAGCTTATGCCCAAAAATAGTTTGCAGTATTATATTCACTAAGCATTGTTCTACACATTTCCTGCAATGTTCTATTTTTCCTTTCAACTATACCATTTTGTTGAGGTGTTCTAGGGGCTGACAGATGATGAGTATAGCCTTGACTATTACAAAGTTCTTTGAGATTTTTATTAACAAATTCACCTCCTCTATCACTTTTGATTGTGTTTGTTTTGTATCCCTTTTCATTTTTAACTCTTTTACAAAATTTGATAAACAATTCACACACTTCAGACTTATGAGCCAGAAAGAATATCCAAGTGTATCTAGTAAAGTCATCAACAATTACATACACATATGATTTTCCTCCTAAGCTTTGTGTCTTGGTAGGTTCGAAAATATTAATGTGAATCAATTCGAGAGCTCTAGTAGTAGATTGATACCTCTTGCTCTTAAATGATGATTTGGTATGCTTGCCTAATTGACATGGTTCACACACCTTGTCTTTTGAGTAAATTCCTTTTTGAATATTCTTGGCAAGATCATTTTTAACTATTCTAGATATGTTTTCCATATTGACATGAGCTACTCTCCTATGCCAGAGTCATGCATCATCACAAGATATAACACTTAAACATGGAACATTTTGCTTTTCTATGTCATCAAAATTTGTGCAATAAACATTTCTATGCCTAGATGCTATGAATGCAATAATATTGTCTTCATGCTTAATGATGCACCTATTTTCTTCAAATGAAATATCATAACTCTTGTTACATAATTGACTTATGCTCAAAAAATTATGCTTTAGCCCTTTTACATAAAGTACATCAGAAATTGATAAGGAATCATTATCAATAGTTCTGATGCCTGCTATTTCACCTTTACTGTTGTCTCCGAAGGTGACACTTCCACCTTTTCTTCTTTCAATGCATAAGAACTTTGACATATCACCAGTCATGTGTGTTTCTTGAGCATCCACTGTCCAAATACCATATATCCCCATTGTTGCTCATCTACACAACATAGAATACTTTTGATTTTGGTACCCATGTTGCTTTGGGTCCATGCGTGTTAGGATCAATAAGAACATTCTTTTGAATCCATGCATATTTATTTTTCTTTACATTGATAACATCACATCTTAACATGGTATGACCTTCCCTATGACATTTATGACATTTAGGTCTCTTAGTCAGTAGAGTGTTATACTTTTTTTGCTTTGACCCATGTGTATAACCTAATCCAGTTTTGTCAAAAGCACATCTTTGTGATCCTAACATCATGTCAAATAATTTTTTATCGTTCGTGAACTTAATCACAATGTTGTTATGGTCTTCATTCTTCTTTTTGAGAGTTTCATTCTCATTTTTCAGTTTCTCTAACTCCTTTTTGAGTTTCTCATTATCTAATGATAACTCATCTATTTCTTCATTTTGAGATTTTATTTCCTCAAGAGCTTCCTCTAAACTCTTTTTGAGTTTTTCATTTTTCTTGACCTATTTACTAATTCTAAGTTTAAGATCATGCATATGAGAATCAAGAATAGCAATTTCATCGAATGGTTGAGATTTTACCTCAGTATTTGCCATGAGGCAAAGTGCAACTTCGTGCTTAGAATCTAAATCGCTTTCACTTGAGCTCGTGTCATCCCAAGTAGCTTTATGAACCTTCTTGTCCTTCTTTCTTGAGCTGATGTTCTTCTTAGACTTATTTGGACATTCACTCTTGATATGACTTGGTATGTTACAGTCATAACAAATCAACTCTACAGGTTTTGCATCATGTCTCTTTCCTTTATGAAATTTTGAGCTTGAGCTACTTTTTCCCTTTCTTCTAATCAATCTATTGAACTTCCTAGATAACATGGCTATGTCCTCATTTAAACTCTCAGGCTCTGAATCAATTTCAGATTCGGTTTCAACATTAAGAGCTATGGATTTCTTCTCATTCTCCTCTATTTTTCTTGGGCATTTCTTGTGTTCTGTATATGCAACGACTCAATGTGCCACATTTATATAGACTGTATTTGATTTGATCTTCAAAAAGATTTTTCGCGCTCAAATTCGTTTCAAATGAAACGTTCAAAACCTTTCATGAAGATGGAATGATTCAGTTTATGCAGTAGCACCTGAATCCTCAGTGCTTTCATGAAAATAACAAATTCAGAAAGGTAGCACAGGCTGATATCTTTGATCAGCTTTTTGATAAAGTTGACAGTGTCGTGTGAGCGTCCTAATAGGCCATGAGCGTCCTGACTCAACACACACTCTTTTGTTGTTTTCTATCTTTGAGGGTGTTGACATATCAGTAGCGTCTTGATGGTTTGAGACTTTTCAAAGCCCATAAAACAATCAGCGTGATGATATTCAATTAGCATCCTGATGGGTCATAAGGCTCGTTTCATGAGGGCGCTCCTTGTTGAGTAGCGTCCTAGCGTTTGAAATTATTTTAAACCCACAAAACTATCAGCGTGCTGATATTTAATCAGCGTCCTGACGCTGGCTTGGTTCTTAATTAACTAGCCATTATATAAGAGTCCTGATGAACATGTCAACGTCCTGATAGAACACTTAAGAAATATTTTAGACTTTCAACACTCTATCAAACAAGATTAAAAACTCGATATTTTTGGATCAAATCAATCATTAAAAATTCATCATGAGTGATGCAAAAATCAAATAAAAATACTTCAAAACAAATCAATTAAGCATGGAATCATGCAAGAACATGAGCACTTGTTGAATCATGTGATACCAGAGGTTCTACAAACCTAAACAAATTCTAATAGCATAAACTTTATCTTCGAACGATTATGGTCTTCAATTTGATCTTGATAGCTCTTCCACCATGCATCATCGAATCTTCATGCAATAAGATATGCAATGTATATGCAATATGTAGATAATATAAGAACATGGTTTGTAATCATGAAAATATCTTTTCTCATATACGGGTCATGAGGATAATTGGATTAACACATGATACCAAAAGTTTTCATGGTTTGACTTCATTTTATCGAAGATTTATCAAAGGGTTCAGTTCAGTTGTTGCTCATATCACCGAATGTTTGAGAGTTGATGTCTTCAAGTGGACTAGTAATGCACAAAAGAGTTTTGAACTCATCAAAAGAAAGGTGACTGAAGCTCTAGTACTTACACTTCCAGATTTTAACAAAATCTTTGAAGTTGAATGTGATAATTATAATGTTAGGATTGGTGTTGTTCTTAATCAAGGAGGGAGACCCATAGCTTTTTTCAGTGAAAAGTTGAATGAGAACAGAAGAAAATATTCAATTTATGATAAAGAGTTTTATGCCATTTGTAGGGCATTGGAGCCAGTATCTTCTATCAAAGCCATTGTTCTACTTATTGATCATAAAGCTCTAAAGTTCATTAACAACCAACAAAAGCTCAATAGGAGGCATGCAAAGTGGGTTGAGTATCTCCAAGCTTTTAATTTTTCTCTTAAGCAAAAAACATCATCTATTTTCTACGATGTGAATGAAGGTTGTTGGCTTTGAAGTTTTGAAGGAATCTTACAAAAATGATCCATATTTTGGACTGGGCGTGAACAAGGGCCATATAATCACTTCTTATTGCATAATGGTTATCTTTTCAAGGATAATCGTTTGTGTATTTTTTAATGTTCTTTGAGGCAACATATCATTTCAGAAGCTCGTGGAACTAGTGTTGTGGACATTTCTTTTTTCTTATCGAAGGAAAGTTGTATTGGCCAAAGATGCAAAATGATGTTATGAGATGTGCAATGGTGTAGAACTTGTCATATTGCAAAAAGTCATAAGCAGAATGTTGGTTTGTACATTCCTCTTCCCGTCGCTTGTGGCCCTTGGGAGGATGTTAGCATGGATTTTGTTGTAGGATTACCAAGAACTCAAAGAAATAAGGATTCTATCATGGGGGTGGTTGATCAATTTTCAAAGATGGCGCACTTTATTATTCCCTACAACAAGAAGTTGGATGCATCTCATGTGGCAGACCTGTACTTCAAAGAGGTAATAAAGCTTCATGGTATTCCAAAAATAATAGTATCAGATCGTGATTCTAAGTTCTTGAGTCATTTTTGGCGAACTCTCTAGAGAAAGCTTGACACAATTCTGAACTTTAGCACTTCTCACCATCCACAAACAGATGGCCAAACTGAAGTTACCAATTGAAGTTTGGGAAATCTCTTGCGAAGTTATGTTGGTAAGAACATTAAACAGTGGGATCTTACTTTGGCTCAAATTGAATTTGCTTACAATCGGTCTCCAAGTCAAACCACTGGTCACAACCCATTTGAAGTTGTTTATGGGCAAAATTCCCTTAGCCCTTTGGATTTGGTCTTATTGCCTACCACTCATAATTTAAGTGGAGATGCAGTTGAGCATGCAAAGCAAATTAAGAGTTTTCGTGAAGAAGTTCGAGCAAAAAGATTATCAAGCATAATGAAAAGTACAAAAAAAGTGCAGACAAACATTATCAACATCTGGAGTTTTAAGAAGATGATTTAGTTTGGGTTTATCTTAGCAGGGAGCGTTTTCCATACAAGATAGATCTTCCAGACAGTTATAATGTCTCAACAACATTTAACGTTGCAGATCTTAGGCCTATATTAAAGAATCAAATCTGGACTCGAGGTCGAGTCTTTTTCAAGAAGGGGAGATTGATACAGGGGTATGTCTAAACCATGAAAATCACAGGTTTATAATTATGGATCTTATCAACTAGTGTCCAAAATTTCAAAATAATTCAAGGGTCATTTGAGAAGTTAAATAAAAAGATAAATTCTGGAATTTTGGTTAATTTTGATTCTAGAAGGTCAAGATAATTTGGGGAGTTGCAGTAGTCTTCTAGTAATTGAATTTCTTTAATGTTGCTTTCATTGTCTAGAATGTATTTAATTGTCTAGTAAGTTGTATAAGTCATAGTTATGTTTCTAGTAGGGGTGTACATGGGTTGGGTTGGGTCAGTTTGGGGCCAAAATCGAACCCAACTTAAACAGTTCAGGTTGGTAAATTTGAAACCCAGCCCAACCCAAATAATTCATATTAGGTTTGGGTCGGTTGATCGGGTTGTACTTGAGCCTAATATTTGGTCAATTTCAAGTTACATTCACCTTTAATTAGAGGTCAACTTTTAAACCATATTTACATCTTTCAAAATTTTAAATTCATGTAAATAGACTTAAATAAAATATGTTAGGCACTAATATTCTTAACTTTATTTCACCAATCATTATAAAAAAATAAAAAAAATAAACATAAACATAAAAGAGCATACATAAACATTTAAAGACTGAATCGGTGACCCAATCCAAACATTTAGATTAATTACAAACATTAAATTTCTTTGATGTTTGTGATTAATTTTGGGTGTGTTTTTGGATTCTGTTGTTTTCAATTTCGATTTTTGTTTATTTTCCATGTTTGTGGATTTGCTTGTTGGTTTTTTTTTTCTTCTAATTCCAGGTGTGTTTTGGAATTAGTTTTCAATTGTGGGAAATGTGTAATTCTTTCTGTATTGGTGATTCTCTTGTGATTTTCTATTTACGTTATTAATTAATTAATGCCCACCACCTGTTACTTTTTTAATTTTTAGAAAAGGTGGTAATGCATTTTCAAAATTTGGCTAGATTATATGAGTTTATAGATTTCAAAATTGGTAATGTCAGTTCGGGTCAAGTTACTCGATTTTTCATGGGCTGAACTCATGACCCAACCCAAACTAATTGGGTTGGATATTTTAGAACTCAACCCAACCCAAACAACCTATCTAACTCAACTCAAACCAACCAAAAAGGTTCGATTTGGTCTTGTTAGTCAGGTTGGTTGCGTTGATGAACACCCCTAGTTTCTAGTAACTTGGTACTTAGAAAGTTGTGTTCATAATTATGCTCCTAGTAAATTGTTAAGTCTTTAGTGCATTTAAGTTTGGAGGGTTGTTCCAAGGCTTATAAATCTAAATGTAAACAATAAGAGAAACACTTTTGGACCTAAGATTAATAGAAATCTCGTTTTTAGATTTGTGCCTTATTATAACGCTATATCTCTTGGTGGATTCCATAGAGTGGTGAGTTCTTTAGCTTTGTATCTCTTGTATAACATCCTTGGGTGGTAAATTTTTGTATCCCTTGAGTGTTTGATTGAATGGTGAGCTATTTTCCTATCTTTTTTTTTTTTTTTTTTTTTTTTTGTAAGAAATCACATCTTTCCCTTTTATCCCGCGGTATCAAAAAGTTATAAAATATTAAAATATAAATTAAATGTTGTATAACATTTTATTTCTATTATATTACATTAGATTAAAAGTGAATATAATTATATATATACAAGTCAACATGCACTTGTGAAAGTGCCTTTTGTATTATGTAAAAGCAAGTTATATATATGTGTATATATATATATTTATATATATGTGCTCTTCAACTTCTATTAACAATATTAATATAATGAAACTATTAAAGCACTCTAAACAATGCTTAAAGTATGAGCTTAACACGTGCCTAGCACGAGACCAAACATGCAATATAAAAACCTCAAGTTTTTTTAATCATTCTAATTAACACATGCGTAGCCATTCTTTCTTTCCAATTTATTGAGATTTGAAATTTATAAGGCAGGGCTTTGTGATATAGTTTTTCGTATCCAAAAATCCGAAAATACCAAAACCTTAATTGATTTAAAAGATTTAAAAAATAATTTTTTACTTTTTGTTAAAAAAACAGGTTATTTTCAGAAAATCATAAAAAATTATTTTTATTATAAAATAAATAGAAAATCATTACAAATAATCAAATATAAATGAAACATGCTTGAGAGAAGAAATGAAGAAATGGAGGAGAGATTTTATTCTCATATTGATTTAGCAACTTGTGTTAAATTTGTGTACATCTCTTGTGTATTGTTTACAAACCAAACACTCCTTTATATAGGCTCTTGGCCATAATGGAGGTTAAATTGCGTTTACAACTCACAACTTAATACTATGATTACAAAGTTAATTTCATAACTTGGAATATGTAACCTATAACTAAATACAATAGTTACAAAGTAAATTTCATGAATTAGAGGTTATGAATATGAAATAATGGTATTTAAATATATTTGTAACACTCTCCCTTTTGAATACCATTATATGTAGAGAATATGTCTCATTAAAACCTTATTAGAGAAAACCCTATGGGAAAAAAAATTTAGAAGGAAAAATAGTACAATATTCTCCTTGATCATTATATTGGTAGGACTGTTTCGTTAAAAACCTTGTGGGACAAAACCTTAGCTAAAGAAAAAAGAGCAGTGCGCTAATCAATAACTCTTCTTGATAAGAATTCTCCCCTCATGTTAATATCAATAAAATTTCTTCAGTAGCTTGGCTTCAAAAACTTTTCAATCTCTACATTCTAATGTTGCACGTTAGCTTCACAAATACTATAATTGACAAAGTTTTTGCAAAGAAATTTGCAACCTGGTCATTTTGATAGATATTAATTTTACCACTCTTTGTAGCTCATGAATAAAGAGGGATTTTAATGAAATATGCTTATTTAATAAACCTTTCTAACTTGTTACGTATCCAAGTAATTATGATCTTGATGCTTTTGAATAAAATAGATCTATATTACTTGTCATATAAAAGTATATCATTTTAATGCTTTAACTTGATGTAAAGTTGTATCTTGCTAGCTAACAAATTACTTAAGAACATAATATATGTTTCTTGTATAATTTGTAAGATACATAAGAGCATCAATTGTATAAAAATATGATAATTCGAGACCAAGTGATTTTCAATCATATTCAATGTGATGAAAATGATGTTTATTAATTTCAAGTGATCTATCATTAAAGAGCTCAAGGGATGTTTTATCCATATATATATAGTTAATTTATTCTAATCCTCTATTTCACTAAATTGCTTAAGGGATGAAAATTCCACTGAAAAATAATTAATCTGCAAGCTAAGACATTTTTTATTTTCTTTCTCTAAACTTAATTGCATATTTTTATTTTAAAAACATAATAATAAATTCTTCAAGAGTTTTTATAAAACTCAAATAATCAACATATGTCCTAATAAATACAAATCCATAAATTTTTTTTTTCATAATATGTATATGATTACAAATACCTACTAAAGTTATGCATGCATGATATAAATATCAATATAGTACGTGCTATAGATAATTTTAATTCAAACAACTTTGAATCTTTCAAAAATCATATTTTAAAGCACTTGCTTTGAGCATTTTAAATCCTTAAAGGGTTTTTTATATGTATCATCATCCATGGATTCATATTTCTTTGAATATTTTTATAGAAATATTCATTTATATTCAACATATCTTACACTATCAAGTGTTTGGATTTCTATTCATATAGTTTTCATTCATTAATGAGATTAACTCTTTTTGAAATTGCTCCTTTCCACTTTTGCTAATAATCTCAATGTCTGACATTCTTCTACAATCTATAGTATGGATCCCTATTATTAAAAATATCAATGGACACACACACACACACACACACACACACACATATATATATATATATGTATATGAAACTTTATGAGATTTTCTCGTATAATCTTTATTCCTTTTTAAGGAATATTAATCCTTCAAATCCATATCTCTTCAAGACATACTTATGTCCTTTTATTGGACATTTATATCAAATTTATTTCTTTTTAGAGAATATTTAATTTTTACTTCATACATTTTCAAGAGATTTTCATGCCCCTTTAAGGGATATTCATTTCTTAATTTATTCATTTTCATGAAATATATATTTCGCAAACCATAACTCTTGAAGAGATAATTATATATATTTCTTCATTAAACATATATTTCTCAATTTATTCCTTTTCAAGGAATATTTACTTCTCAATCCATACATCTTCATGAGACATTTATTTATTCCTCTTTAGTAATATTTTATTTATATCTTCCTCTTATAGGAAGTTGTGTCCCTTGATTTCATTATTTGACCAGTCAATCACACTTCAAGGGTGTCACATATTCATGTATTAACACATAAACAATTTTTCTTACTACGACCTATCAACAAATACATTAGTTAATTGATCTGTAATTATTTAGCAAATGATTGATCATGTAAACTTATAATTTATTTTGGCTTCTTCTTTAAGCCTCTAGTTTACATAGCCTCATATTGCATTTTAGCAATTTATACGTCAAAAACTTGACTTTTCTCCCATAATGGTGGAAAAATTGATCTATATCGGCTCATATTGCATTAGCAATTTTTCAAGCCATTATTCTTAAATTGGCTTTCATCCCCTAGTGGGAACTTGATTCACATTGGCTTATATTGCATTCTAACAATTTTACATGTCATTACTATAAAATTAGTTTCTCCCCCTAATGACAAGAAAATTGCTTCATTGAACCTTGGCCAATTATGCCACTATTCAAAATATCATTGAGGTCCCTCAAACTTGGCCATCTATATCATTACTTAAAATATCACTAAAATTTTTCAAACTTGGCCAATCATGCCAAAATATAGATATATTTGTGTCAAAGAACGTATTTTCTGATCACAATATAGTTTCAATTTACCTCATAATTTCATGATATAATAAGCCAAAAAAAAAAAAAAATGAAGCGATATAAAAATATCTTTCAATATTTGATCTTTTTGTTCATATATATTCAAAATGACGCAAAATTTTTTGTATCACATAAAATATAAGGCATTACTTGCCACTATAAATTTTGCTTCATTTGCCAATATACTAATTGCTCTTTAAGAGCCATCAATACTTTTTCTTAGTCTCTTTTTTTTTTGTTAAGGCTTAATAAAGATCAATTATTTGGTGATACAACATGTATCCAACCAAAACCATTTTATTTCATACATAATGCAAACACTTTATACTTGATCATTGGTTTATTTCATAAACCTTTTCACTTTGTTTGTGTTGCAATAACGATATCATTCTACTTTGGTGGAATAGTAAATATACTTGAAATATATATGGCTATAACCATATTTTTAAGAATTATAACCATCATGATTTTCATAATAATCTCAATTATGGCTTTTGTCATATTTATTCTATTTCATGGGAATGATATTTATTTTCTCATGCATTCTGATAGGCTTTACCATATCCATTTTCTCATCCATAATTATGGCTTTTGACACATTTACTTTTCATCCATCATGGCCTTTATGATATTCATATTTCATATCCATGATCATGGTCATATTCATTTCTCATTCATGATCATTAATAATAATAAAAAAAAATCATTGACTTTAGGGAATGATATACAACCAGCTAAACAAGCTTGGTAATTTCAACATAATTATTTTCTTGAAAACACATCAACACATGATTTTTCATCACAACTTTTTTCTTGAGAAGACTTCAACACTCTCTATTTTGCTACTTTAGAAGCATATTTGAGGTGCAAAAATAATGTCTTCTCATAATTTTGATCTTACAACTTCAGGTGCATTCGATCATATAACAAACTTCTCAATCTAACTATTGGCTGAAAAATTAATTTTCTGAATAACTTTAAGCTATAAAATATTTTGTCTACAGCTTTTTGCCATATGAATCAAAATATAATAGTATAGCTTTAAGCTATATGATTTCTTTGCATAGCTTGAGGCTATAAACAAAATATAAAATAACTCAACATCAAATAAAAAATAAAATACACAATCTTACCACCAATATACTTTTTTTATTTAGACAAGCAATCTCCTTCAATTTCTAGAGTTTTTCGTGCTGATAACGTGTTGTAAAATAAATAAAAAACCATTACAAATAATTAAATATAAAGGAGACATGCTTGAGAGAAAAAAAGGAGAAATGGGGGAGAGATTTTATTCTCATATTGATCTAGCAACTTGTACTAGCATCCTCTGACCTTGTGTCAACACTAAAAAAAAAAAAAAAAAAAAAAACTTGTGCTAGATAATATACATCTCTTGTATATTGTTTACAAACCAAACATTTTTTTATATAGGCTTTTGGCCATAATAGGGGTTAATTTGACTTGCTCACAACTTAATTGTCACACCCCGCAGATGTGATGGGTACCTCCTACTCGAGCGTACCCCAACCATAGCACCACATAATATTGTCCCATCCCGGTGTACAGCCCGCTACACAAGGACGTCTCGTACCCCTAAGATCATTTGTCTATACATAAGGCCTTTTTGTCACACCCCGCGGATGTGATGAGTACCCCCTCAGGGCATACTCCAGCCATTATAGAACCATAATATTGTCCCATTCCAGTACACAACCCACTCAATAGTGTCTACTACCCCCGGGATCATTTGTCCACACTGTTCACACATGAACAGTGCAGGGCCTCCCCCGGATTTGAACCTCAAACCTCATATAGGTTGATTTCGCAATCCGAGTAACCACTGAACCAAATGTCACACCCCGCCCGGACGCGCCTAAACCGGCGGGACACTCACGGACGGGCCGCGAATGCATTATAACAATAATAACAGAGTGCGCGGAAGCATAGTTAAGTACAAATATGATTTCATTAATTTCAGAATATATTTGTACATCAAATAGTTAAGGGAGCATTCTCCCAAAAATCCCTAATGAATAATACAAGGGGTACAAAATGTGGGCCCAAAATCCTGCACCCAGTTCACCCTAATCTCCTGTAAAAAATTGGATAACAATTGGGTGAGCTACACGCTCAGTGGGTAAAATAGTTCGTGAATATAACAATTAATAAAGCAAACTTCATAATCAAATATCTTAAATACACATCAGAGCATCATAATCAATCCAATATGTATGTATGCATGACACCGTCTCGTATTGGTTTGATGATTGTACATCACCTGAGTTCACGTACAGATGTCCCTCCCCAGGAGTAGCCGGGTTCTCATTGTACGTCTCTCCTCAGGAACGATGCTCTGGATTCACGTATAGATGTCCCTCCCCAGGAGTAGCCAGGTTCTCATTGTACGTCCCTCTCCAGAGAAATATAATGAATAGCAAGCATTGCTTCTAACTATTCTATGAATCATAAACTACATACGTCCCTAGGTGGTGCTATGTATGATGCCAATGCATGAACTGGTCCGGTCTTTACTTAACATTTAGACGGGATTTGGCAACGTCTAGTGATCCTTATCAGGGTCGGTATCACGACGTACAAGGTTAGGACGTTCAGTATTACTTGTATAAGCTGATAGCTTTCAAATAAGACCAACCAGATCAGTCTCTAGTTGAGCGGTGAGACACAAGGTCTACTTAAATACCAATTGTCTAGAGCAGCACGTTGCCTCCCGTTTACTATTTAAAGTTATTGAGGACAAGACTGAGTCTGGTTGAGCCAGATTGACCACTAATCCGATATAACAACAGTGTAATACATGAACTCCAATTATACAGGCATAAGTATGACGGTATGAACATTATACGCAATAATGCAGTGTAAATGAATAGTAAATATAATAATAAATGAATGTAAACTTTAATAAAAGTTATAAGACACGTAAACTTATGTTTCGTTTCCCACCTTCAGATAAAAACTCCTTTTGAGACTGGTGCCTTCCATCGAGTAGAACCGCGTTGTACCGCACAAAAAGTCTCGGAGAGAGAGTCTCAAAAGAGAAGACAAAACTTAAAATAAGTGAAAAAGAGAAGAAAAATCACAAGGCGGAGTGATTTGGTATGAAAAATGAGGAGGGGGAGGGGTTGTTTATATAGAGAATTTGACGCCTAAACGTTCGGGCAGGCGCCTGAAACAATTTTTTTTTTGTTTGTGCAAACCTAGGATATTACATTAATATTATAATTATAAAGTTAATTCCATAAGTTGGAATATGTAACCTACTTGAAATATGAAATAATGGTATTTAGATATATTTATAACAGTTTTCTTATTTAGATATATTTCGATATATTTAGATTCTATTCTTGTTTTCGAAACCAAAGGCAGCCTAAACAAAACGCGGCCTTATTTTCCATTTTTTCCCACTTTCAAGGCCTCCAAGGACTTGCTGCTGTGCAATAGGTTTCTTCCTTCCTTTTATTATTTTATTCTTTGAGAAGTCTTCACAGAGCTGTGATGATCTCAGTTATCTCTAGAGACGGGCCGTTAGTACTAAGTAGTACTGCTTCACTCTTGAAGTTAACTGCTTTTCCTCCTCGTTATTCGTTAAGCGAAACTTGCATTGCAGGAATATTGGAAAGGAATAATAGCAAGTGAATCGAAGATGTTCTTCCACATAGAGTTGGAACGAAACATGCAATTGCATCCTCGCCATTTCGGCCCCCATCTGCGCGACAAGTTAGTGTCTAAGCTCATCAAAGACGTCGAGGGCACTTCCAGGTTCTTCTTCCGATCCCTTCACGAAAACACTCTCACAAAGATCATCATTAATTTTATCAACAACTCAGAACCACCCAGATTAAAAGTTTTTTTTTTTTTCAATTGCAGTGGCCGGCATGGATTTGTAGTGGCGATTACGGGTGTTGATAGCATAGGGAAAGGGCTAATTCGGGATGGTACAGGGTTCGTGACATTCCCTGTGAAGTACCAATGCGTGGTTTTCCGGCCTTTCAAAGGGGAGATTTTAGAAGCGGTGGTTACCATGGTCAATAAGGTTAAATCTTCTCCAAAAAATTGAAATTTGAGTTTCTTTTAAGTTTTTTATTTTGATCCTTTAATGATGGGAATTTTTGTAATACTTTTGTAGATGGGATTTTTTGCTGAAGCTGGACCTGTTCAGATATTTGTATCAAACCATGTAAGTTCTATTCTATTGCTGCAATTTTGTTCTTATTCTTGTGTTTGTAGAAATAGACAATGATTAGATGTTGAGAAGATAATTAGGGATTAGAGTTGAAATATATGGAGGGTTTCTTGAAATAAGAAAAGGGGACTTTTTAGAAAGTTGAGAAGGATTGTAGGTAAATTTGCTAGAAATGGGAAAGAGTAAAAGATGGGCATATTTGATTCATTTATTTTCACAATTTTGCAATATAAACATAATTTGATGCTAAGTGTTGATGAGTTGTTTATTTGTCATTGATGTGTGCTTCTATTCCGAGCTTGTGTTTAGCTAATACCGGATGATATGGAGTTCCAATCTGGAGATGTGCCAAATTATACAACCTCGGATGGGTCGGTAAGTCTTAAAATGAGAAAATCTCAATTGTAATATGGTCTTTTTTGTTGAGGTTGATGTGTTGAAATTGATATTTGCATTGGTTGCAGGTTAAGATTCAGAAGGATAGTGAAGTGCGGTTAAAGATTATTGGAACTCGAGTAGATGCTACAGAAATTGTATGTCCTTTTATTTTTCTTTTCGCCTTTCAAATTCAAGGTCATTGGTCATACCTTCTTCATTTTGTTTCTATCCAAGAAATTTATTTAATATATCAATAAAAATGCAAAAAAATAAAAAAAGGTCCTACCTAATTGCTATGGTTATGCACTTTGTATATTGCAAATTATTGGTGACCCAAAAATGACAATATGCAATAGAATCAAAATGCCAAAAAAGAAGTCCTACCAAATGACAATTTGGAATGTATAAACTTCCCCATGAACAAGCATCTGTTTGGTTTCTATAGCCTTGACCTTATCGGCCATTACTGGAAATTAAGTTTTCTCATCAGGTTGTTGTTTGATTCTTTGTTGGAGCTTAAAGCATTCAACTGCCATATTTGCATTTAATTTTTGGAGCTAAAAGAAACACTTGATGGATGTAAATTTTGGACTACGTGTACATAGAACCTTAATTAAGCTGTAGGAAAGTACTAGGGCATCATTACTTTCTCGGTGTTGTGGTGTGTATGGAAGAAAAGAAAGAGAAGAATTTACAATGGAAAGCTATCTGGTTCAACTAGTGATTGGGACTCTTTAACAGTTTTCTTAGCATCTTCTTGGGTTTCATCTTGTAAGCTCTCAAAGGGGCATATGGGTTGAATGAATGGTTAAGGGGATGGGGGCACATTGCCTGTTGCTGATCTCTCTTAAGCGCTTCTAGTGCTAAATCTGACTCCATGTATTTACCTTATTCGTATTAATACAATTACATCGACGTTTCTTATAAAAAAACATACAAACTGGAGGCCTTTGGGTGTGCCTTAGAATAGAGTGGGCATAGCATTTTAGTCGTTTATCTCCACTAGTGAATTTAATTTTCCTCTCTCGAGGACACAGGTGAAACTTCGCTGAGCCTATTATAGTGTATAGTGGCTTGTGTTTTAGCACGCAACCCTCTAAACACCTCAATTGGCTAGATAGACCCTTTTCATTGGACTTGGATAATTTGAGTGTATTTGGTTAATTTATATGCTATTAAATCTATAAAATTGAAGAGATTTTATGTCTTTCATCTGATATGATATTTTGGCTTCCCTTTGCAGTTTTGCATTGGCACCATTAAAGATGATTTCCTGGGTGTCATCAATGATCCTGGTGCATCTTCCTAGTGAAACCACTAATAAATTTTTATCTGCAACATAAGGGCAGCAATATACTAATTCCTGCCTTGTATACACTCTGCCTCTATAGGACTAATCGAAGAGCTTCCACATGTGTCTAGTCCTCAAGATACTACAGGTTGAAGGTGTTGCAACATTGCTCATTGGCGTCATTGTGAAAGGTGCTCAACAGATTTCTGGACCGAGATATCAAAATGTCAAGTTCGTTGGTTCCAAAATTTTAACTAAATTAGAGCAGCAGGGTGTTATTAGGGTGGTTTGGGGAGTCTGGACAATGTTTTGCTATCTTGTATTGTTTATAATTTTATCAATAACTTGAAATTCATAAAGCCAGTTAGTAAAAATTTCAAGTTCTATTTACTCTTACCGAATGAAACTTTTGGTTCATGTCACCAAAGAAGTAATCTGATAATTGCATAGCGGCTTTGATACAGTTTCCTCTTCTTCTCTTCTTCAATTAATCTCAATATTAGCCCTAAATCTCCTTATATTCTTCTTCTTCTTCAATTAGTATTAACATTTGCTTTAAATCTCCCTACATAATCTCCTTTTTCCTTTAAAATGATTTTTACTACTTTGAAAGGGTTTTCAATTAAAAGAAATCATCAATCCCTTTTTGTTTTTCCCCATAACTAAGTTGAGTTAAAGAGTGATTGATGAGTAAGGTTGATTTTCACCACCTTATTGCAAATAATAATGTAAGATTTGTGTAGATTTTATAAGTTTACTAGTACCCCAACTCGTATGTTGAACATAAATTTTGAAATAGTAGAATTTATTTTAAGTTTGTTTAAAAATTAAAAAAAATCGTAGAAACAAAATTTGAAAAAGCTAAAATGAAAAATTTATGTATAAAGTTAGGAAAAAAATAAGAGACATAACAGAGTACAAATTGTTTAATTAGTTAAATTACAGATTTTGACCTTGTAACTATTTTAAAAAAAGAGAGGTGCTACAAAAACTCTCAATATGACTGATAACAAAACTTTGAGTTTGAATTGTAGCTTTTGCCCTTGTTCAAAGAAAAAAAAAAGAAGAGATTACAAAATTGAGTTTTTTTAAGGACAAAAGTGTCAAAAAAAAACTTAAAGTCACGACAAAATTGAGAGCAATTAAACAAATCACAATATTTAATCTTCCTACTACACCTAAAAAAAATATTTTTTTTTCCTAAAACACCCTTGTAGGAATTGTCTAAACTACCCTTAAATTAATTTTATTTTCACCTAACTCATTTTTACTAAATTTATCCCACCATTAACTCCTGCACTATTCATCTTTTTCATCTCGCAAACTCTAAACTTTTTATTTTCATCCCATAAACCCTAAACCATTGTTCCATTACCATTCTTCTCTATTGCTCATACCAATCTTCATACCCTTCTTCTTTTAAACACTCTTTATAAGCTTTTACAACTATTTTTGAGGTATTTTATAATAGTTTTCTCAAGTGTGTAGAAACTTCTAAGGAATCAAAAAATTTGATCTTCACACCATTTGAAAGCACAACGGCGGATAATTCAAGTTGGGACGAAGTTCATCAATCTTTGGTGAGTTTTTCTTTGGTTTTTTTTTGTGTAATCTGGGTTTTAAACGATAAACATCGTTATCGATTCGAGCTTGCGTGCCCGAACCTATTAAAAAGGTTTGATCTGTGTGATCGAACCTGTGTGTTAAGTCTGGTCAGACAGACCGAACCTATGTATTAAGTTCGGTTACATATGACCGAACCACTTGTTTTTCCATTTTTTTTTAGTCTTGTTAAAAGAAATTGTTTTTTTATGTCATTGTGATTGTTTTAGTAGTTTTTTTTGTCTAATTGTTATTTTATTATTATTATTGTAGAACAAAGGTTCAAGCCAAGACAATATGATTGGTTCTAAAATCGTTATAGACTACACGAAGCAATTCACGCCAAACATTTCGTTCAGTACTAAAGAAGAACTTGTTGGATGGGTCCGTGAAGTTGAAAGAAGGAATGGATTAGTTCTCATTACTCGCAATTCTGATGTTGGGGGTAATGGTAGACAATCAAGAATCAACTTTGCTTGTGAGATATTTGGCTAATATAAATCTGTTGTTGTGTACTGTAGTTAGTACGCAACAATCAATTCACTTAGATAGTGATTAGTCAATGTTGATTAATCTTTTGTAATAGAATGATAGTTTCCTGTCTCTATTTGGTTGGATGTAAATTATTGATACCACTGGCCTAAAAGGTAGTTCCTATAATTTGAATGATACTATCGTGTTGAAATGTTTTTGTTGAACGTGTTATTTTTATACATATGTATTCTAGGTACCCACCTTAACTTACTAGAGGGGCCTTTCCCCCTTAAAGAACCAAAAATACAAGGTTCGCTCGAGTCCAACCAAACATAAACTCTCGGTTCAGTTGGCTACAACCAAACCTATTACACATGTTCAGTTGAACCTAATTGAACTTGTGTATTAGGTTTGGTTGGATCCAACCGAACTTTATATTTTGTATTTTTTTAGACGGGATGACCCCTATAGTAAGTTACGGTGGTTGCCTAGCCCATTTGTTGGTGTTTTCGGTGGACTTCGATTCAATTTGTGTTCTGGTGCACCGTTACCCTCTTATTTCTTTGGATCAGTGAGAAATGGTACACCGACGTTCAAATGAGGTGGAATGTAGGTCGAAATGGACTCACGACGCTTCAAGAGCCATGAAAGTATAACTACAACACAAGGATCATCGTAAAAAATCGAAAATACGAGGTTCGATCTGGTCAAACCGAACATAAATTCTCGGTTCGGTCGGCTACAACCGAACCTAATACACAAGTTCAATTGAACTTAACTAAACCTATGTATTAGGTTTGGTTGGATCCGACCGAACCTTGTATTTTGTATTTTTTAAGACAGGATGGCCCCTCTAATAAGTTACGGCGGTCGCCTGGCCCAACTGTTGGTGTTTTCGGTGGACTTTGATTCAATTTGTGTTCCGGTGCATCGTGACCCCCCTTATTGCTTATGATCTGTGGGAAATGGTACACCGGCGTTCAAATGACGTGAAATGTAGGTATAAATGGACTCACGAGAATTCAAAGTCATGAAAGTATAACTACAACATAAGGATTATGTCACACCCCGCCTAGACGCGCCTAAACCGGCGGGACACTCACGGATGGGCCGCAAATGCATTATAACAATAATAACAGAGTGCGCGGAAGCATAGTTAAGTACAAATATGATTTCATTAATTTCAGAATATATTTGTACATGAAATAGTTAAAGGAACATTCTCCCAAAAATCCTAATGAATAATACAAGGGGTACAAAATGTGGGCCCAAAAACCTGCACCCAGTCCACCCTAATCTCCTGTAAAAAATTGGATAACAACGGGGTGAGCTACACGCTCAGTGGGTAAAATAGTTCCTGAATATAACAATTAATAAAGCAAACTTCATAATCAAATATCTTAAATACACATCAGAGCATCATAATCAATCCAATATGTATGTATGCATGACACTGTCTCGTATTGGTTTGATGACTGTACATCGCCTGAGTTCACGTACAGATGTCCCTCCCAAGGAGTAGCCGGGTTCTCACTGTACGTCCCTCCTCAGGAACGATGCTCTGGATTCACGTACAGATGTCCCTCCCCAAGAGTAGCTAGGTTCTCATTGTATGTCCCTCTCCAGAGAAATATAATGAATAGCGAGCATTGCTTCTAACTATTCTATGAATCATAAACCACATACGTCCCTAGGTGGTGATATGTATGATGCCAATGCATGAACTGGTCCGATCATTCCTTAATATTTAGACATGATTTGGCAACGTCTGGTGATCCTTATCAGGGTCAGTATCACGACGTGCAAGGTTAGGACATTCAGTATTACTTGTATAAGCTGATAACTTTCAAATAAGACCAACGCGATTAGTCTCCAGTTGAGAGGTGAGACACGAGGTCTACTTAAATACCAATCGTCTAGAGCAACACGCTGCCTCCCGTTCACTATTTAAAGTTACTGAGGACAAGACTGAGTTTGGTTGAGCCAGATTGACCACTAATCCGGCATAACAACAGTGTAATACATGAACTCCAAATATACAAGCATAAGTATGACAGTATGAACATTATACGCAATAATGCAGTGTAAATGAATAATAGACATAATGATAAATGAATGTAAACTTTAATAAAAGTTATAAGACACGCAAACCTATGTTTCGTTCTCCACCTTCAGATAGAAACTCTTTTCAGAACTGGCATCTTTCCCAAGGCAGAACCGCGTTGCACCGTACAGGGAGTCTCAAAAAAGAAGACAAAAACTCAAAATGAGTGAAAAAGAGAAGGAAAATCACAAGGAGAAGTGATTTTGGTGTGAGAAATGAGAAGGGGGAGGGGTTCTTTATATAGAAAAAATGACGCCCGAACGTTCGGGCAGGTTGCCTGAACAATTTTTTTTTTTTTTTGTGCAAACCTAGGGTATTACACTCTACCCCCCTTAAAGGGATTTTGCCCTCGAAATCAGTCCAAGTAGTCATGATAGTTATTTGCGTGAGATTTACTATCGTCGTCATCATTTGCTAGTTCAGGGTAATGCCTGTATGGTCCCTGAATGGCACTGTGGCTGGTGGAATCCTCAACATCATGAAACCATGGAGAGCAAATGGAGTCGAATTCGTCCTCAGAAGATTCCAACCTTTGCTAAATAGATGGTGGTGTAGGGCGGTGGTTACATCGTTTAAGGGGAGGTAGGTTGAGCGGTAGGATGCTTTTTCGTGCTGTTGCTCGAATCCGGCGGCCTAGAAATTTTGGTAGAAGGTCCTGCCAAGATGAGGGCACAAGATTGTTTTGGGCAAAATTGTTACGAAAAAGCCATGCGCGCTCTGGCGATAAGGATCATTGTTTGTGTGGTGATGGAGTTGGTGATGCAAAGTAGTTGTGACTAGACTCAGATCCTGGAGGAGTCGCCACAAGTGGCCAAGGAGGCCATTGCGTGTGTGCATCACTATATCCATCGATATTATTTTCAAACATCTACATAGTTATTCAAGTGAAACGATGTATTAAGATATTTGTAAACAAAGTTCCATCATTTTATTGATAAGTGAAATAGTACAATGTATCACATCATCAGTTATTACTAGAAAACAATTCAGGGTCTTTTTGTTTAATTGTTGCTTCTAGTTCCCATGTTGTTTCCCCTACTCCGTGGTGATCCCAGAGCTCCTTCACAAGTGGTATGCTACGTCGTCTTTGTTCTTGAGTTTTTTTTATCCAAAATCTGTATCCCTCTCTTCTGATACCAATTTCCTTCCTCAACCTGAACCTCGACCAGAGGGATGATATGCGAAGGATCATGACGATACTTTCGTAGCATGGATACATGAAAAACGTCATGAACCTTAAACATGGACAAATGGAAGGGACAGATAAAAGCAAGTTTTCCAATACGTTCAATGATCTAAAATGGACCGATATACCGTGGGGAGAGCTTTCCTTTGATCCCAAAGCGTTTGACACCTCTTGTGGGCTGAACTTTTAAAAAAACCAAGTCCCCCTTATCAAATTCTAGAGGCTGCCTCCGTTTGTTAGCATAGCTCTTCTGAAGACTTTGTGCAGCACGAAGTCACTCCTTTACTAGTGTGATCTTCTCAGAAGTCTCTTGAACTAGTTAAAGGCCCAACTGCGGTCGATCTGCCATATCTAACCAGCATACCAGAGATCTGCAAGGGCGACCATAGAGAGCCTCGTACGGTGCCATGCCGATACTAGTTTGGTAGCTGTTGTTGTATGCTAACTCAGCTAAATGTAAGTATTTTGCCCATCCGTCATTAAAGTTCAAAATGCAACACTGTAACATGTCTTCTAAGATTTTTATAAGACGCTCTGACTGCCCATCAGTCTAAGGGTGAAAGGTTGTCTTATGGTGATCTTAGAGCCCATTATACTCTGAAAGCTTTGCCAAAACTTTGATGTGAATCGAGGGTCTCGATCAGAGACGATTGTGAGTGGTATGCCATGGAGGCGTACGATCTTTGTTTCATATAGTTCGACACGTTTGGCAGGGTTATCCGTGAACTTTATTGGCAAAAAGTGTGCAGACTTTGAAAGTCTATCAATGATAACCCAGATAGCATCTTGCCCTTTATTATTTCGAGGCAAGGCCGTAATGAAATCCATTGCGATGTTCTCCCACTTCCATTTTCCAATAGGTAACGGCTGGAGAAGTCTAGAGGGAAGTCTTCGTTCTGCCTTAACTTGCTGGCAAACGAGACATCGAGCAACGAAGTGTGCAATCGCCTTCTTTATTCCAGAAAACCAGAATTGTTGCTTGACATCCTTGTACATCTTGTCACCCCCAGGATGCATAGCGAACCTCGAACAGTGCATCTCAGTGAGCACTTCTTTCCGAACCTCAGGATCGTTCGGTAGACAGAGACGTTCTTTATAGAAAATGGCCCCATCTTCAGAGACCGACCAGAGAGGAAGGTCTTGTCTGCTGAGTAGAAGTTCTCGTTTCTCCATTAGCATAGGGTCATTGGCTAGAGCTGCTGAAATCTTTCAAACCAGCTCAGAGTTGGTTGATAATTGAGAAAGTCGTGATCTTGCGCCCTCCTCGATCAGTTGTAGGTTAAAATTCTCCATCTCTGTAGCCAACTTTCCCATTTTGAAGTTAAGAATACAAACAACATAAGATTTTCTACTCAGGGCATCAGCCACAACATTAGCCTTACCGGGATGGTACTGGAGTTGAAAGTCATAATCTTTCAAGAATTCTAACCATCGTCTTTGGCGGAGGTTTAGGTCTCTCTGGGTGTAGATGTACTTAAGACTCTTGTGAGCCGAGAATACCTTAAACCGTTCACCGTATAGGTAATGACGCCATAGCTTCAGTGCAAATACGACAGCTGCAAATTCCAAGTCATGTGTTGGGTAATTGCCCTCATGAATCTTCAGTTGTCTCGAGGCATATGTGACAACGCGGCCTTCTTGCATTAGTACGGCACCTAAGCCTTGGAGAGAGGTGTCGGTGTATAGTGAAAATCCAAGTGCATTTCTTGGAGTGATTAGTACTAGTGTCGTCGTGAGGCGTTTCTTCAATTCCTGAAATGATGTTTCACAAGTGGGATTCCAGATGAATCGCATGTCTTTCCAAGTGAGCTTTGTCATAGGTTCAGCAATCTTTGAGAAGTCCTTGATGAAGCGTCTGTAATAGCCAGCCAAACCAAGAAAACTCCTAATTTGAGTAACAGTGGTAGGCTGCTTCCAGTTTAAACTGCTTCAACCTTAGAAGGATCTACCTCAATGCCATTGCCTGAAACCACTTGGCCTAGGAATTGAACTTGCTTCGCCCAAAATTCGCACTTACTCAACTTTGCATATAATTGGTGGCTTCTCAAGGTCTGGAGGACTATCCTTAGATGTATCTTATGGTCTTCTTCGGTTGAGGAATATATCAAGATATCGCCCACAAAAATCACCACAAATCGGTCTAAGTATAACCTGAAGATGCAGTTCATCAAATCCATGAATGCAGCAGGTACATTTGTTAGACCGAACGACATGACCAAGAACTCGTAGTGCCCGTACCGAGTTTTAAATGTCGTCTTAGTAATGTTCGACTCTCGGATCCAGAGTTGATGATAACCGGATCGTAAATCAATCTTAGAGAAGTATTTGACATCTCTAAGTTGGTCGAACAAGTCATCGATCCTGGGCAACGGGTATCTATTCTTAATTGTGGCGTTATTCAGCTTGCGATAGTTGATGCAAAGTCGTAACGAACCATCTTTTTTGCGAACAAACAGAACTGGAGTGCCCCAGGGTGATGAACTTTTTCTGATGAAGCCATTACTCTCTAATTCTTTCAGTTGTTTGTCCAATTCGAGTAGCTCGACATTTTACATTTTGTATGGTGGAATTGAGATAGGCTCGGTCCTAGGTATGAGATTGATTTCAAAATTGAATTCCCTAACATGAGGTAGACCAGGAAGGTCATTTAGAAAAACTGTTTGGAATTCAGATATTACCGGGACATCGTGTACTTCAAGAGGGTACAGTGTTGGTGATTCATTATCATCACCAAGGGATAGAGCTCGAAGTTGTGCCTTGAGAAGTGCAATAGTCGAGTTGTGTATTCATTTCTTCGTTCCCTAAATCTTGACAAACTCCCCCGTAGGCAAGGTTAACTGGATTTGCTTCTTTATACAATCGATCTTTACATTCAGTGGTGTGAGCCAGTCCATGCCGAAGATGATGTCGAAATCTTCAATGTCCATCACAAAAATATCTGCATATATTATTTGTTCTGCCATTCAAAGTTCACATCGAGAACACTGCAATTTCACGTCAGTACTTGATCCTAAGGGTGATGTGACATGGAGTGTGATTTCTGTGGGTTCAGGATGCAACCCTAAATGTCTTACCAATGCAGACGATATAAAAGAATGCGTAGCACTTGAATCGAACAAGACATGCACCATTGTATTGAACAAAGGAAATGTATCTTCGACTACATTGTTATCTAGGAGCGGTTGTTGAGCGATAGCAAATGCTCTGCCTTGGTTCCGTTGCTCCTGGTTCTGCTGGTTCTGCCTAGGTTGGGCATTAGCAGCAGGTGGTGCTTGTTAGACTGGAACCGAGGGAACATGTTGCTGAATATACGGACAGGCATTTCTTACATGGCCCTACTGGCCGCAGTTGTAACACGTCAGCCTCTGCTGCTGATGGTTCTGTTGGCCATGCTGATTGTGGTACTGAACACCACTTCTGCCATTGTCGTTTCTACGGCCACCCCTGCCATTAAAGCCTCCCCGACCATGATTGTGAAAACCCTAATGGCCAGGGTTAGATGGTTCAGCCGCAGGTGTCATGGCATCATTCTTCTTAACAGGGGCTGGGAGGGTTGGGTTTTGATTATAGTAGGGCTTCTTCTTGTTGCCCTGTTGGGAAAATGTTGGAGGTTGTTTTCCCTTATTCAGTCTCTGTTCCTGTACAATCTTCTCCTGCTCAAAGCTCATGGCCTTGTCAACGACCTCCACTGTAAATCTTGAGATCCAAGATCGACAAGGGTTGTCGAATGTCAGGACGAAGGCCATTGTAGAATTTCTCAGTCTTATCTTGCTCCGTTGAGATGGTGGAGAGAGAGTAGACCGATAATTCTTTAAATTTGCCAGAGTACTCCCTGTCTGTCATGCCGCCTTGGTATAGTTTGGCGAACTCCTGGTGCTTCTGCCTCTTCACAGCGCCGGGGAAGTACTCATCAATAAACAGTAACTCGAACTGTTGCCAAGTCATGTCCGTAGTGTTGACCCTTGGGTCCTCCGTTACTGTTATCCACCATGTATTTGCTCTACCAATAAGTTGGTAGGTTGCAAGTGGAATCTTTCGAGTCTCATCGACTGTCATTGCATCGAGAGCCTTCTTTGACTCATCTAGCCATTTCTACACCTCTTCAACATCAATGGTGCCAACAAAAGTAAGAGGTTGTACCTCTTGTATTTCGTAATCCGGTCGGTTTGAGTCTCCGACCCAGATCTCGCAGGTGCCTGAACAGTGACAACCTGATTGGCCGTGGTCTCACGAATGGCCGTCTGTACAGTTACTTTCATCGCCTCGATAAATGTGGCGAAAAATACTTCCATACTCGAAGGCATGGCAAAGGAAGTGGGTTGGGGTGGCACTGCCTACCCAGATGTAGTGGCAGTATCGGGTGTGGCCTGTGCTATCGTCGGAGGCGGCGGCTCCTTTGCTGGACGGACAGTACATGGCCTTCCTCTCTTCCTGGTTTGCATTTTCTCACTGGCAAGGAGAAAATAAAACTGTGATTTAGGAAACTGTAGCCAAGTATAATGTTATAGTATTCTCAGCAACACTTTTGAGAATACTACAATATAAAAACCACCTATTTTTCTAAGTATAGTGTAAGGTTTTTGTTGAGGAATCAAAGAATCTTATGTGCCTCATATGTTTGGCCATGGTGTAAAAACAAGGTTAGAATGTTTATATAATAAGTATAAAACTTTGCAAGTATTTCAAATGTTTTGGTTCTGGTTTTTTTTTGTGAACATACATATATATTTCATTGAAAATCCATACGAGTCATAAAAATTCTAAGATTTGCCTCGGTAAATATCATGATCTAACGATCTATCGCAATCTTATGTATTCAAACTCTTTTGCTTAGTCTTTTCGATTATTATCCAAATTCGTGTGTCCCATACCACATGAATTTGGTAATAAGGGTGTCAACCAAGTTAAGTTGTATGAACACGGTCTCTATAAAACATCCGTTGAATCGTAGTTCACTAATAGTATCGTCCAAGTTTACTCGTCCCATACCGTGTAAACTTAGTGATAATGTTAGTAATGCAACTTTCTCCAAATGTTTCTTTTCATACAAGGTCGTGAGTTTTCTTACTTCCATATTTTGTTTAGTATCCTCTAATTTTGTTGTGTCTCATACCACTCCAAAGTTAGTGATAAAAAAGAAAGAATGGTTGTAAGTCGGCCCACCAAAGATAGTCTTAAACAAAACATTTCATTCATATATAAAATAAATTCTTTTTACAGTGCCGGTGATCATTCCTGATTTTCCTGCCTCCTACTGCTCCTATTAGACCTCCTACTAGGTACCGAAAGACTACTAGAAGAAGGTTGAGCATTTTCTCGTTGTTCTTCGACGTTTTGCATACGTGTTAACAAAGAATTTTGAGTTTCCTCTATCCGAGCAATACTAGCTACTATCACATTTAACTGCTCGAATGGGTTAGTCGATTGCCCCATCGATGGTTGATAGGTTGATTGTCCCATAGGTGGAGGGCAGGCCGTAGGCATTAGTGGAAAGTATTGGTCGTACGGTTGACTTATAGGTGTGGGGTAGTTGTTTTGGCTGTACGGGGATTCCCTAACTGGAACCCCTTGGAAATTTGGATATGTTTAGGTTGAAAAGTCTTGAAACAATGGGCTTATTGGGATGTCCTGTCTTCCAAGATTTGGTGCGGCAAAATTTTGTTGTTGTTGGTTCACAGGAACTTGTGGAACTGGCCGATACGGTACCTCAGAAGTTGGAAACCTTTGGTACGTAGTATTGCCTTGAGTTGGCATGTTCCAGGAAGGTAGATTTGCTGGAACTTCTTGTCTATCTTGATTTGGTTGAGGTTGATCTAGGTTGGCAAATAAATCTTCCTCAAAGAACATATGCTCGGTTGGATCATTATTCGAGGCTGGGTTTGTTGTAGGGTTTTGGTTTGGCTCGTTATTTGGTACTTCCCTAACAGGAATCTTGCGTCGACTTTTTCGGTAACAACGTCCATATTCGTCTCTAATTCTTTCGCCATTTCCTCCTAAAGTCGTGTCGAATACTTCCTCATCAGTTACCCCTCCACTTGTAACAAATGTCTTGAAGATATAAGCTGTTGTAACCGCCTCAGTGATCTGTTTCGAAGCCTCATCAAAAGTGTTGACGTTTGCCTCGTATAACATCCTCATGATCAAGACTCTGTAGCCGAGGAGTTCCTTTCTTAAAGGGTTTTGAATCACTCGCAACATTTGTTGTATGATGATGTGAGATAGTGAGACCTTAATTTTCTTCTCTATGCAGTATAGCACAAGAAGTTGAGCCCTTGACATGGCACCTCTAGTCACCTTTTCTGGCAAGATGTTGCCAAATACGATCTTTCCAAGGCCAGCAAGAGGTGGTTTAAGGAGATTGTATTGGAGGAGGGTGTACGTCGATTGGGTGTACGGGTTTTTGGCGAGGGAGTTGAACAAATGTTCGTTGAACTCCGTGATCTCTGCAACTGTCTGGGGTTCATGTGGATCAATGATTCTATCTTCAATCGGAATCTCCATAAGTTGTGCAATAACTTCGACATTGATAGAAATCTTCGTTCCCCTGACCGTTGTCTCCAAAACAGGGCTGATCCCATCTTCTTGAAGTCCTATGCAATTCATGGCTTCGTAGAAGGATTTCATCAAGTTGTAAGAGACGTGACCCTCAACTTTTGTTATGTTCAACCTCCCCAGTGTTGCGAGTTTTTCATGAAGGATCGGACGGAGGCGGAGATCTCTATTGTCGATACTCCTCATAGTCATAACCTCCCTTTTGGACAATTCCTTGAGTCTGGTGGGAATTGGTTCTTGACTACTGGAAATTGTTCCTTCACTTGAGGCCATTATCTTGCTGAAAGGAAAATAAACTTGTGAAAGACACAAAATATATTCCTAACATTTTTAAGATTTATGCTTTGTCCGTTGGACAATATTTTCTATTTTTCTCTTGATATTTATGCCATTATTTAATCCAAATTTTCCATTAGCAATATAATATATATATCTCATATATACATAGATATATAAATATATATATTTAATCATAACTATATATATAGTTTTCATAAATCATAACTATATATATATTTGAATCTAAACTATATAAAAACTATATAGTTTTCTAGATATGTATTTAATATAAATCTCAACTATATATAATTCATATATATATATAGTTCTAGAGATATATATATCTAATAAATAATTTCTTCCCCTAATTTGGTGGACTTGGGCCGGCCGTGGACCTTACTCTCTGATACCATTAAATGTCACACCCCGCCCGAACGCGCCTAAACCGGCGGGATACTCACGGACGGGTCGAGAATGCATTATAACGATAATAACAGAGTGCGAGGAAGCATAGTTAAGTACAAGTATGATTTCATTAATTTCAGAATATATTTGTACATGAAATAGTTAACAAAATATTCTTCCAAAAATCCCTAATGAATAATACAAGGGGTACAAAATGTGGGCCCAAAAACCTGCACCCAGTCCACCCTAATCTCTTGTAAAAAATTAGATAACAACGGGGTGAGTTACACGCTCAGTGGGTAAAATAGTTCGTGAATATAACAATTAATAAAACAAACTTCATAATCAAATATCTTAAATACACATCAGAGCATCATAATCAATCCAATATGTATGTATGCATGACATTGTTTCGTTCCCCACCTTCAGATAGAAATTCCTTTCAGAACTGGTGTCTTTCCCCGGGCAGAACCGCGTTGCACCGTACAGAGAGTCTCAAAAGAGAAGACAAAAACTCAAAATGGGTGAAAAAGAGAAGGAAAATCACAAGGAGAAGTGATTTTGGTGTGAGAAATGAGGAGGGGGAGGGGTTCTTTATATAGAAAAAATGACGCCCGAACGTTCGGGCACGTCTCCTCGAACAATTTCTTTTTTTTTTTGTGCAAACCTAGGGTATTACAGATCATCGTAAGAAACACAAAATACAAGGTTCAGTTGGATCTGATCGAACCTAATACACAGGTTCAGTTGCACCTGACTGAACCTGTGTATTAGGTTCGGATGTATCCAACAGAACCGAGAGTTTATGTTCGGTTTGACCCAACCGAACCTTGTATTTTTCGATTTTTTAAGATGGTCCTTGTGTTGTAGTTATACTTTCATGGCTCTTAAAGTCTCGTGAGCCTATTTCAACCTACATTCCACCTCATTTGAACGCTAGTGTACCGTTTCCCAACGATCGGAGGCAATAAGGGGGGTAATGGTGCACCGGAACACAAATTGAATCGAAGTCCATCGAAAACATCAACAATTGGGCCAGGCAACCACCAAAACTTACTAGAGGGGCCATCCCGTCTAAAAAAACACAAAATACAGGGTTCGGTAGGATCCAACCAAACTGAATACACAGTTTTAGTTAGGTTCAACTGAACCTGTGTATTAGGTTCGGCTGTATCCAACCGAACCGAGAGTTTATGTTCGGTTGGACACGACCGAACCTTGTATTTTCTATTTTTTACGAGGGGATGACCCCTCTAGTAAGTTACGGCGGGTACCTAGAATACATATGTACAAAAATAACATGTTCAACAAAAACATTTCAGCACAATAGTATCATTCAAACTATAGGAACTACTATATAATGGTATCATTCAAAATACACCTCCATTTAAACGTAAAGCAAATAATCGAACTTCAATTTGAAATTATAGTTTAGTCCAAAACTAGTATATCATTACAACTCAAAAAAAAAACTACAAGAAAACATTTTGTCAGTATTAGTACTCTCTTGCGCAACATTTTGCGTGCTTGTTTCATCGATCTCTTTTTCTTCCTCCACATTGCTTTGGACATCTGGTAAATTGGAACAGAGAAACAGTCGTCTCCTGGCTGACGCGGTTGGCCGAGCATGTGCAGCACTTTGATCGGATTGGGTTGTATCGCATCTCCTCTTCATATCTACATACCACATCAAAAAGCAATCTCACTAGAACAATTTTTGTAATGAAAAAAACCTCAAATACAAAAACAAAAAGCAAAACAAATTGAAAAATCATGGTTTGGTAGGCACTACCAAACTTAACACCTTGGTTCGGTCCTGCACTACCAAACCGTGGAGACTGATTCAGTAGTGCCTACCGAACCATGGTTTTTGGAGGCTATGTTAACATTTTTGCCCTTATTTTTTTTTCATACACAACAATACAATAAACAAACAACGGTACAATGAAAAAGGCAAAAAAAAAGCTCAACACATGCACAAATACATAAATGTACCCAAAATTTTTCTATGAAATGAAAATACCTAAAAAAAGTTAGAAATATTCTTCGAAAATGCCGAAATAGCGCCTAAACAATGGTAAAAAGCTAAATTTATAAGCTCGATTTTAGGGTAATTCGAGTTAGGGCTCGTTTGATAATTTTTAAACGAAATACAGTTCGTATCGAAGAGGAAGAAGAGGCTTTATCGAAGAAGAATAAGAAGAAGAACGACAATGGCGCAAGTTTCGAACTTGAAGAACGGCAATGGCACGAGCTTGAACAAACGGCAATGGCAGAATAAAATAGGTTGGGGGGTTTTTTTTTTAAAATCCACAGTATTTTTATATATTTTTTTTGAAATTGAGGGTTATTTTAGGGAGTATTGGTCATTTGTTTGGGTAAAAAAAGTGGGTTATTATTGAATGTGGTAGAAAGAGTAAATGTGACGTATATTGTGATATGTTTAGTAGTTCCCTTAAAATTAAGCCCAAGCTTACACATGAATAAACTAAAATTGGTTCACAGAAGGTTTCTTACCAAGAGGGTTCTCTCACTGCCCGTGAGTGACTGTCTTCTCTTATAGAAGTTTCCAACGGATGGCGATCTGTTGGGTTTATGGAGCTCTTTCTCAATGACAGAAGAAAAGGAAAAGGTTTGGGATATTGTTGATATTCACCAGGATAACACAGGGTGTTTGCAACGGTGCTCACACCAAAGCTAGTTAGTAAGGATGGTTTTCGCACTACCACGAGTCAGTTATGGAAAACTTCAAAGCCATAAATACTTAAAGAGGTTGGTGAAAAGGTGTTCATCATTCAGTTCAGTAATCTTGTGGATCGTAAACAGGTGTTGGAGCGGGAATCGTGGCACTTCGACGAGGCCTTGGTGGTTTTAGCGGAGGTGGACGGGTTGAAGAAACCATTAGAAATGAAGATGATATGGACGAAATTCTGGGTACATGTCTACATTCTCCTCATTGCTTACATGACAAAGGAGGTAGCAAGACAATTGGTGATGTTTTGGGAAAGTTTGAGGAAATCTCAGAGGATCAAATAAAATAATAAACAAGAAACTAAAAATGACAAATGAATAAAAAAAGTACACAATTAATTTATAGTAGTTCGACCTTTGCCTACATCCACTACCTAACTTTCTCAGTTAAGATTTGTTCAAACTCCACTGTTGAATCCTCTTACGAGTGAGGATCAAACCGTTACACTTTTCTAAACTTAACGGGCGTGAGAATAGCCATTACACTTGAGCAACACTTGTTCAATCACAATGACAAACCCAGTCACTTCTACACATCAAATATCAGTTTGAGTATCCTTCTACCAAGAATAAAAGAAATATTTACAGAGCAAATATTAAACCTGAGACCAACACGAATTTCAACAATGATTAAGTATTGAGCTCGGCTGAAAAGTGAGAGGTTGTTTGCTCATCTTTCCTTCAATGGATTTGAATGATATGAATGAAGTTCAATCAATCCAAAAGGTGAACAAAATCAGAGTGTAGTTGCAATATTATCAAAGAGTTTGCGGCAAGAAGAAACAACTAATTTTCAAGAGTTTTTTCCTCAAAACAAAATTGTGTATATTATTCAATTGTTCAAAGAGCTATTTATAAAACTTGCTCAAATTTTGATTCTCAAAAATTGTTTTAGCGCTTGTTTTGAATTTCAAATCAAACGGTCAAATTACTTTACCAAAATGTGTGTGTTCAAACTGTTCGAGAAAAACTAAAACATTTGTGCAATCATAAGAACAACAAGTATCAGAAACAACATAGGTTGACAGACTTTTTAGATTTTTGTCAGTATTGCATCAGCGTCCAGAAGGAACGTCAGCGCCCTGAATTACACTATTCTAAAAAATAGAATTTTTGTCAACTTCTTCTGGAGGGCGCTAATACTACATTAGCCTCCTGATGGGTTAATATTTCAAAAACTCAGAAGATCAGGGAAGGGGCTAATAGTTGATCAGCGTCCTGATGGCAACTGCTGGTTTTTCTAGGTTTGTTCGATGAGGTCGCTCATACTCGATTAGCGTCCTGCTTTGAATGATAAACATTCAAACCCAGAAACCATCAGCACCCTGATGGTCCATCAACGTCCTGTAGTGTTGGCTTGATATTAAGTGACTAGTCACTGCATTAGCGTTCTGATGTCCCATCAGTGTCCTAGTAGACATTGAAAAACAATTTTCTTAAAAGTTGATTTTTCAGAAACACGATTAATCAAATCAATACTTAAGTTTTTTAGATCAAATCAAACACTTTGAAATCATGCAATTGGTTAAGAGATAAATCGAAAAGCCTTTGAATTGGATTGATTAAACTTATTTTCTACAAGATAGAAAATTGTTTAAAAACTTAAGAGAAATAATGAGAAATTCATGAAGTGAATGATTTGTTGAATCAGGTAATGGCTGACATTTTACATGCCTAAATCATTCTAGAACATGAAATCAAATTTTTGAATATATGGTCTTCATCTCCATTACAAGTTTGACTTCCTTTCCATCATGTTTTAAGTGTATTCAATATGCATAGGAATGAGGTTTGTTGATCATCAAAATATCTTCTCTCATATACGGGACATGAGGGTTATTAAAATAACAATCTCCCTTTTTTGATGATTTGAAACACATTACTGTAGGCCTTGAAGCATAAAACTAATATGAATGCATGGACCTACAATGGATAGATGAAAGTGACATGTAATGCACTTTAATCTCTCCCCGTTAGTTTTGGATTTCCATCTTTCATTTTCATGATTATGTCTCCCCCTGATTGATTACTTAATATGTTTTTTTACTGTACTTCTCCCCCTTTTGAAAACATAAAAAAGAAACAAAGTAGTAATCCATGGGTATAAGCATCAAGGAGTAAATAGGTTTGATTCAGAAAACATTCCTAACGCTCTCCTGATAAAAATAAACTGCTCTTTTGGTAAGGCTTTAGTAAAGACATCTGCCAATTGATATTTAGTTCCAATGTGAATAAGCTTCACATCACCGTTTTGCACATGATCCCTTAAGAAATGATGACATATTTGAATATGTTTAGTCCGGGAGTGCAGTACAGGATTTTTTGATATATTGATAGCACTTGTATTGTCACACAATATGTCAGTACATCCAACATGAATTTGGTAATCTTGAAGTTGTTGTTTCATTTATAAAACTTGAAAACAGCAACTACCAGCCGCAATATATGCTCTCAGCTGTGGATAATGCCACTAAATGTTATTTTTTACAGAACCAGGAAATTAAAGAATTTCCTAGGAAATGACAGAAACCAGAGGTACTTTTTCTATCTGTAAAACTCCCAGCATAGTCAGAGTCTACATAACTTTTAAGTTCAAATGATGTAATTTTGGAATACCAAATTCTAAAACCAGTTGTGCCATTTATGTATCTAAAGATTCATTTGACGCATTTTAAATGTAATTATTTGGGATTGGACTGAAATCTTTCACACAGACAGACACTGAACATGATATCAGGCCTACTTGCTGTGAGATAAAGTAAACTTCCAATCATACTTTTGTATAGTTTAGGATTGATAGGTTTTCCTTTATCATCCTTGTCTAATTCGATTGTCGAGTTACAGGGAGTATCTATAGATTTCAAATTGTTTATCTGAAACTTTTTAACCATTTTCTTAACATATTTTGATTGGCTTATAAGAGTTCCACCAATCATTTGTTTGATTTGCAAACCAAAAAAGTATGTAAGCTCTCCCACCATACTCATTTCAATTTCACCTTGCATTAGCTTGAAAAACTCTCTACACAAGTCTTTGTTTGAGGCACCAACTATGATAGCATCCACATATATTTGAATAATAAGCATATCATCATTCTGGTGTTTGATAAACAAAGTTGGATCAAGTTTTTCTTTTTGCAATTCGTGATCTAAAAGAAATGAACTGAGTCTATCATACCAAGATTCAGGAGTTTGTCTGAGTCCATATAAAGCCTTGTGGAGTTTGAACACATGTTTCGGGTTATAAGCATCCTCAAAACCTGGAGGTTGTTCTACATATACCTCTTCATTGATGTAACCATTTAAAAATGCACTTTTTACATCCATTTGGTATAAGGAAATGTTTTTGTAACAAGTGTAGGTAAGTAACATTTTGATTACCTCTATTCTTGCTACTGTAGCAAAGGCTTCTTCGAAGTATATGCCTTCTTCTTGATTGTACCCTTGTGCAACCAATCTGGTTTTATTTCAGACTATGATTCCTTGTTCATCCTTTTTGTTTCTAAATACCCATTTGGTTCCTATAATTGATTAATGAGTTAGTCTAAGAACTAATTCCCAAACTTTGTTTTTGACAAAGTGTCATAGTTCTTCTTGCATAGCAAGAATCCAATTCTCATCTTTCAATGCATCTTTCACTTTTGTTGGTTCAATTTGAGATACAAAGGCAACGAGCTCTTGATCTCTATGAATTGAAGATCTAGTGGATACACCTCTTAATAGATCACCTAAAATTTGATCTTTGGGGTGACTTGGAAGTATTCTAGAGTTTCTTGAACCTTCTAAGGGTGTTTAATAGTCTATTTCTAAGTTTTGAACTATTTTGGGAGCATCATTATCATCAAGATTCATTTGTTTAAGTTTATTTCCAAGATTCCTTTTGGCTTCACATTCATCAAAGTTGACATGAACCGACTCTTCTACAGTTTTGGTAGTTTTGTTGAACACTTTATATGTTCTACTGTGAGAAGAATATTCTAGAATATTCTTATGTCTGATTTGGGTTCAAACTTATCAAGATTATCCTTGTCATTAAGAATAGCGCATTTGCATCCAAAAACTCTAAAGTAACTAATATTGGGTGCTCTACCCTTCCAGAGTTCATATAGAGTTTTCTTCATGTTTCTTCTAATCAATGTTCTATTCATCACTTGACATGAAGTATTAATTGTTTTTGCCCAAAAATAGTTTGCTACTTTATGCTCAGTGAGCATTGTTTTACACATTTCCTGCAATATTCTATTCTTTCTTTCATCTACACCATTTTGTTGCAGTGTCATAGGAGCTAAGAATTGGTGAGCGTAACCTTGATTACTACAAAATTATACGAGATTTTTATTAGCAAATTTTCCTCCTCTATCACTGCTAATGATATTTATTTTATGGGTTTTTTACATGATTAACCTAATTAATTAAAGTTATGTCACCAATACCAAGTTTTTAAAAGTAATGACACCAATACCCAACTTTCAACAGTAAATAGGCCATGTGGACTAGCTTAGCCTTTCTTTCTTTTTTTTTGCCACGGCAAAGGCATTGCAAAGACTCCTTCAATGCAAAAAAAAATTCTTATACAAAGACGCCTTCACTGAATTTTTTTTTAATTTCAAAGAAGGTGTCTTTTGTAAGCACGCCTTCGTCGAAGATTTAAAAAAAAAAAAAAAAAACTTGCATTGTTTAACGTTGTTTTAAAGCAGTTAAAAAAAACCTAACGCAAGTTCTTCTCGCACAAACCCCTCTGGCGACACCTCTCTCCGACATCTCCGAAATTTTCAGTTCTCCGGCGAGATCTTGTTTTCTTGTTTCTCATTCTTTCTCTTTTTCATCACTATTTCACTCTTCATCTTTAATGTCTCTATTTTCTCCATCTCTGGTGATTTTCTCTCCCTCACTGGCGGTTTTTATTTTCTTTCCGACGTCTTTTTCCCATTCTCAGGCAAACTCCGACGAATCTCTTCCCGTTTTTCAGCGGGCTGCACTCTTTCACTTTTTTGGTTGCTTGAACCCTTTGACAACAATCGCTTATTTGGTTAGTTTTATTTTTAGTATTTTTATTAATTATTTTAGACCTACTTCTATTGTTTGTTAGATTCGATGTACCGATCGTTTATTTGGTTAGTTTTATTTTTTGTATTTTTATTTATTATTTTAGATCTACTTCCATGGTTTGTTAGATTCAGTATTCTTCGTTCTAGAAAGATTAATATATTTGTTAGATTCGGCGCGACAATCGTTTATTTTGTTAGTGTTATTTTTAGTATTTTTATTTGTTATTTTTTATCTACTTTTATGGTTTGTTAGATTCATTGTTCTTCATTCTAAAAAGATGAATACATATGCAAAAATTGTAAAAATTGGGAAATTTGGGAAAATTGTAAAAATACATTTGTCCATGTTCTAGAAACATTAATTTATGTTCAAATGTCTCAACTAGCTAGAAGATGAACCATACTTAACACTGTAAACCAAGTAGTCATTGTTTTCTTCCTTATGTAGGAAGGAAAAACATTATAGTTGGTGCATTTAGAGAATATAATCGAGCATCTATACTAAATAATATTAAACGTACTATTATTTAAAGTCAAGCTGCTTGGTTGCAAAGATTATTTTATTGGAATTATTTGCTTGTTTAAAGTTCTTAGAAACATCCAAATTAAATGATTATTGTGTTATTTATAGAAATAATCTTTGCAAAAATTAAATGATTATCGTTTATTCGGTTAGTTTTATTCTTTGTATTTTTGTTTAAAATTCTTAGAAACGTCCAAATTAAATGATTAATCTTTTGCCTTAATAATTTTAGGAATATTTTTCTTCGCTTCTCTTTTAAGGTTTTCTAATTTGGTAGATTAAAAGTTTTTGTTAAAGTTATTTATTTTATCTTTAGGTGCATTGGTTTCCTCTACAACTTTATTTTCTATTTTTTATGTGTTTGCTTCAGAATTTTCTTTAGGTGCATTTGAACTAATATGTGCTATAATATTGATATTCTCGTTGATGAGCTAGTTTTGATTGTGTATATGAATCTAGATGGTAGACAAATTCGTTTTAGTAATATGCTACACAAATGGCCAAATATTACTCGGCCCTCAAGGTGTATCATATGATAGTCCACCGATTGGCATTTTAAGAGTTTGATTTGGCATTAGTTTTGAAGAATTTGAAGGGGTTATCTGAAATGTACTGCGGATTTCCAATGGTTCAAGAATAAATAGTAACCTAAAGATGTTTGTTGTTTTTTGGAGTTGGGAATTTAAATTATACAACTGTTCTGATCAGAAACGAGTAAGAGTTAAGGGACTTGCCATGGTGCAAGAGGTTCCACCTCCTAATAATATGGAGTTATATGTTAATGTTGTCGGTGGAGTTCCAACTCAAGCTCATACGAGGAGTTCCCCAAGCTATGCAGATGTAGGTGGCCCTGGTGCACGAAGATCATTGGAGAACATTAGTCCCAGTACAATGTTACGTATTGAAGTTGTAAATGTGGGCACGAGACCTGAAGTTGATGATACTTGTCCATCTGTAACACGTTTATCTGATGATGATTTCAATTTTGATGATGACCGTGAATAAATCAGTGAAGATAGTGATGAAGACAGTGACAGTGATGAAGGACAAAAGACATCTAATCCCGTTGATTTGAGTAATGCACTCTTGACGGTAATACGAAATGATGGTTTTTTGTATGCAACTCCATTACAAGAGGAAGACAATGGGTTGAGCATGGAGGATAATGAGACACATGACACTCAATTGCATGGTGGAGGGGGTGTTGAACCAATTACCCTCATGTCCCTTACAAGATAATGTCTCTTATATGAGTGATATTTTGATGATTACAAACCAAAATCTGTTTATAACATTATTGTATGCATAACACATCTAATCTTACATGAAGGTTTCGAAGATTCAATGATGTATGGTGAAAGTGTTATCAAGATCTATCAAGAAGGCCATGATCGTTTGAAGATATATTTTATAGGATTAGAGTGTGTTTAGGTTGTAGAACATCTATTATCATATAATTCAGCAATATGCATGATTGCTATGTCTTTCAGGGTGCTAATGTCTCAGCAACGCCCTCCTGAACTCGGTAAGTCAGAACGCTAATGAAACATTAGGACGCTGATAAAGTTCAAGGTTGAAATGTTAATATCCATCAGGACACTCACTTCATCAGTAGCGCCCTCATTGAGTCAACCATTGAACTTGTCAGGACGTTCATTCAATATTAGCTCACTAATTGATTTTCGAGTATTTTAATGATTTAAACCTTTAAGGACGCTGACAGTTAGAAGTTGGAAAACGTTCAGGACGCTACTTAAACATGAGTGCCTTTACTTAAGAACCAACTTAGTAACTCTCAGAACGCTGATTGTTCTTCAGCATGCTTATCGTTTTACAAGTTAAAATGTGTTTTAAATTATCAAGATGCTCATACTTTTATTAGCGCCCTTATGATTTTCGTACCTTAAAGATAGGACGCTTACGTTGTGAGTAGCACCCTCACAGGTTTTGTTGTTTTTACTCGGTAAGTAAGTCAGGACGCTTACATTTTTGTAGTGTCCTCACTTCTCAGTTCAGTAGGACGCTTATGGTCCATGAGCGCCCTCAAGGAACAAAACGACAGAGTTGAGATTATGCATCAGGACGTTGATTGACCAATCAGGACGCTAATCCAACATTGTCACAAAGCTGGCACCTGCACCTTTTCAAAGAAACTTTTTTAGAATTGAGCAAAACTTTTTAGAACGCGCAAATACTTTATCAGAACATTCTATTCTCATGAATGATCAGAAGATTCAAGTGTTGTTGTTGTAATTGCACAAACTGAATCAAATCCTTTTTTTGGGAAATAATGTGTTTGTTCTTTTTGAAATAACTTTGTGCGCCAAAATCTTCAAGTTCATTGCACTACTATTGTTTCTATATAGATGCTGCCTTAAAGCAGATCAAAAACATCGATCTATCTATTAAATACGAAAACTAAAAATCATTCAAAATGTTTAACAGTTTTCACTTGTGCCAAACTTTTGGAAGTTAGTCTTCTATTAATTGTTTTAAATTCTCAATCATTTTTGAAATACATTAAGTCTTTTGGATTAGTTGATCTTCATCTATATCTTTTCAAAAATCCATTGAAGAAGACGAAATCTTTTTGAACCAGTTTTCAGCTGAACTTCATCATACATACTTTGCTGAATATATGGTAACATAAGGTTCAATCCAAAACTTTGTTAGTATCACTTGATTCTAATTAAAGGGAATCCTATCTCATCTTGTAATTTGGTTTTTGTGACTGGATAGTCACTAGTTTTGAGCAAGTGTTGCTCAAGTAGTAACGGTCATTCTCACACCCAGAAGTTGAGAAACGGTTATTCTCAAGCTCGTTAGTTGAGAAGGTGTAATGATTTGGTCTTCACCCATAAGAAGATCCTTAGTGGAGTTTGGACAAATCCTAACTGAGGAGGTTAGGTAGTGGATGTAGGCGAGGCCGAACCACTCTAAATGTTGTGTGCCTTACTGTTATCGTGCTTGATTTACCATACGTGTTTAATCTACTCTCGTTATTTTATACATTTAAAAGAAAGTTAAAAATCTGCTAAGTGTCCAATTTAGCCCCCTCTCGGACACATCTGGGCCAATAGGGGGTACACGTCAACCTATTACGACAAGCTATGAGGCTTCATCACCGAGTTTCATGGAACTTAACAATCAAGCCATTACACCAATGTTAGGTGATCATGAAAACATATATATGGGTTGGAATGAGTCACATGATTTTTGCAAAGGACTCACATTTCCCAGTAAAGAAGACTTGCAACATACTGTGAAGCGATGTTGCATAACACAACAACGTGAAGATGTTGTTGTCGATTCAGAACCCAATGTATGGTCAGTTATGTGCAAGAAGTGGAAAAACGGTTGTCAGTGGAGGCTGAGGGTAGCAAAGCGTAAGAGGACAAGAATGTTTGAGATCACAAAGTGCGAGGGAACTCACACATGCGTCTTTCCTCAAATGTCACTGGACCATAGACAATTGGATTCATCACTGATATTTCGTGAGGTTTTTAAAATTGTAAGGCGAGATCCTTCAACTTCAATGGGGGCGCTTCACAAAATGATTTAAAACAGATACAAACAATGTGCATTATAAGAAAGTGTGGCGTGCAAAAATGAAGGTGATAGAGAAGATTTTTGGTGATTTGGAGGGATCATATAACATGCTTCCTAAGTGGATAGATGTATTGAATGCAACCAATCCCGGCACCATTGCAGGAGTTAAGAACTACCTAAAATATCCAAAATATCCTGGTGCAGGGGTTTCTCTCCGTTGTTTTTGGGCCTTCGGTGCTTCAATTAAGGGTTTCAAGCATAGTAGGCCCATAATACAAATTGATGGTACGCACTTATATTGAAAACACCGCGATAAGATGCTCATTGCCATGGGTATTGATGCAGCCAATCATATATTTCCTCTCGCATTTGCCATCGTTGAGGAAGAAAATACAGATAATTGGGCGTGGTTCCTCAGAGTCCTTCGATATCAAGGGACAAATAGAGCTAGCAATTGTCTAATCAGTGATCGTCATGCAAGTATTTTGGCAGCCGTAAGAGACCCCGAGAATGGTTGGACAGAGCCCAATGCATATCATAGATATTGTTTGCATCATGTAGGCGGTAATTTCAATGATAAAGTCCACAACCATGAGTTAAGAGATTTGGCTATAAAAGCAAGGTCACAACACCAACCAAGAAAATTTGAGACAATAATGAAAAAACTTGAACATAAACAAGAAGGTTGCACAAGGTGGCTCAATGTCATTGACAATAAGCTATGGACAATGGCATACGATGGTGGAGTGCAATATGGTTGGATGACTTCCAATGTAGCTGGTTAGTGTGTCTTTTTTTTTTAGTTTGTCATTTATGATTCTTTCAATATGCATGATTTTATATATGTGTATGTGTGTGTGTTGATCTTTTTATGTTTGCTACTATTGAGTGCAAACTGCAAGCGTACGGTGTCAAGTTATAATATACCAATAATAATCGGGTTATCGTCCTCAAAGATTGATTACTCTCACTAATTACCATTGTTGATAACCCTAAGTTTATCTAGATGATCAAATTCGATGAATACTTGAGTAACACAATAAAATAAAAGTAACTAAACAAACAATCAAATAATGAAGAAAGATCGATAGAGAAAAGTCTAGAGGTTCAACTTCACCTAACCGTCATCTATGTAGATTAGTTATGTTTATTATCAATATCCTTTTTTATTTTATAAGTCAAGAATACTAAAGTCTCTAGTTCCCTCTCTCGAGTGCCGAACTAGAACATATCACCAAGGCTTGATTTTAATCTCTCGATAAAAACCAAAACCCTAGCAACTCATTAGGTTTTATGATTCTTCCTACAACTTCAAAAGACATCATAAATCTCTCAATTCTATGATAATCTTAGGTTATATTTTCCTTAGTCCAACCCAAGGAACCCTCTCTCGAGTGCCGCCCCCCCCCCCCCCCCCCGAAGTCTAAGATCATTCAATCCGTGGCCAAGAGATCAAAAGCATTAAACCCAGAAAATATAAATAAACTAAGATTCAATTAACAATAAACATAAAACCAAATCTTAACACATAGAATCTAGTATAGGATCCATCTATCCTCTAGAAAACTAAATTAGTTCATAACTTCGACAATAGAAACAAAAAACATTGTTATAAACTTTAATATAAATATAAAATAACAAACTAGAACTCTAGGAGCTTGAATCTTTCTCCCTTGTCTCCAACTTCAAGATCATCTCCTTCCCTTCGTTGCTAGTCGTCTTACCTTTTTCTCCTCTCTATCATGCATTGAAAACCTAAACAATGGTTTTTATAGAGCTACAAGTCCATAGGAAGTCGCAATAAGAAACTCCAAGTTGAACTAGGAAAGTTTGCAACAAAATTAGAAGGTTTCTAATTCTGTCACACCTTTGCTTTCTTCCTTGCCCTTTTTCCTCTTTTTCTCCACATCATATCCTCCTAAAAACCATCTCATCTTATATTATTTAAAGTAAGGAAGAAGTAGAAACAAACAGTGTCCAATTCGGAGTTAAATTGAAAAAGTTATGGCCAAAATACTAAAGTCGCGCAAAATAGAAACTCCAGGCGTTGTGGCGCCCAACGGTTTGTAGTGTTTTTTTCTTCATTTTATACCCTTTTTTGACTTGCATACTTCATGTTCTTGCATTCCAACTTCTTATAACTTGTTTCCATCATCCAAATTCACTTCCAACACATCCAAACACCTACAAAACAAAACAAAACTAATGAGTAGCACACTTATATAATAAAAACAACCAACTCATAAATGTAAAAACCTAAATAAAGCAACATATAACTAAAAGTAACTAAACTAGCAAATAAACCAAAACTAAGATAAACCAACCTAATAAATGAATAAATCATACTAAAATTCATCTTAAACATACTCAGAAACACATCTAAATGTCAACTTTTCTTGTTTTTATTCCATGTAGAAAGCTTTAATGGCGTTTTAAAAGGGGCCCAAATGTACCCAATCACAACACTAGTGCAGTTGACGTTCTATAGAACAGTTGCATGGTTCAATGTTAGACAGGAAGAAATAGAAAATGCAATTCGTCAAGGGCAAAGTTATACAACGTACGTTGTTGAGAAGGTGACCAAATGGGCAGCTAAGGCAGGGGGCCACTGATAATTGTATATTTAGACATGTTTTAGGAGTGTTTTATAGTTGTTTTAGGATAATATATGCATTAATTGTGTGTGTTTATGTTAGTTTTAATTTAATTGTTAGTTTAGATTAATTTGGTTTTTATGCATTATTTTAGTTGATTAGTTAATAAATTTGATCTAATTTACATTTGAGTGAGTTATTAATTTAATCTGCTTTGTTTTGTAGGTGTTTGGATGCATTAGTCATGGATTTGGATGAGAACAACATGTACAAGAAGTGGCAAAGGACAATCATAAAGATGCCAAGTAGAAAAGTGGCAAAAATTGGCAAAGTCCACGAATCAGGCGCAACAGTTGAGGTTCTGGGCGCCGCGGCGCTGGAACAACCTTATCAGAGCGCTGCTCGCAGCGCTGGGAGATGCCAATCGGGGCGCCGCGGGCAATTGCGGCGCTAGGGTTTTGGAAGTTGCGTTTTGGCAACTTATTGGACGATTTTTGAGGACTTTCTAATCTGGATTTTGGACGAAAGGGGTCATATAATATATCAAATTTAAGGGCTTTTCATGGAGAACAGAAGGGAGAAGAGAACAAGACGGTTAGGAGGCGAGGAACACGAAGATTCGGACTTGGAAACAAGGAAGAAGATTCAAGTTTCATGATTTCTAGTTGGATAATCATGTTTATTATTAAGTTTTTCTCCATGGCTTGTGTTATTTTCATTCACGCTATGAACTAATCTTTTGTTCTAGAGGATAGATGGATCATAACTTTGATTCTATGTTCTAGTTTATGGCTTATTATTGTTAATGAATTTATGATAGTTTATTTATATTTCTCAGTTATTAATGCTTTCAATCTCTTGATCACGAATTGGATGAAATTACTTCTAGGGTGCAGCACTCGAGAAAGGGTACTTTGGATCGTAACAAGGGAAATATAGTCTAGGTTATCATGAGACCGAGAGAAGATCGAGACCCTTTGAAGTCATTAATGGAAATCATAGATCTTAGTGAGTTTGTAGGAATTCGATCTTTATCGAGAGGTCGAGATTAATTCCTATGAATATGCTCTAACGCGGCACTCGAGAGAGGGTGTTAGAAACATTACGACTTCCGGCTTATAAACTAAGTGAATACATTGATGATAAATATTTGGAAAAAAAAAAACATAGTTGATAGTTAGGTGAAATCGATTCTCTAGGTTTTCGCATATAGTGATTTTTCTCATAATTCGTTTAGTTTAAATTAGTTACATTTGATTTTTTAATTCATTTAAATCTCTATACTTTGATTATTAGATAAAGTTGGAAATTAGTGAAAACGGTAATTGGTGAGGTAAATAATCCTTGTGGATACGATAACCCGACTCACCTCAGATTTATTATAACTTGACTATTCGTACACTTGCAAATTTAAATTTACACTATCAGCCACACAGTTACATTGATTGATCCACAGGCCGAGACGTTCGAGGTTGTTCTTGGGGTACAAAGTGCGCGTTTGAACAAAGGAGGAAACAAACAGGCTGTCAATCTACATGACCGTCTTTGTAGTTGTGAAAAATGACAATGCTATGGAATCTCATGTTCCCATGTACAGGCAGTGTGTCGTTATGTTGCCCTCAATTGTGATGCATACATTGAATATTGGTATCGCCTCGATAAGTACCTTAAGTGTTATAAGCCACTGTTTCATCCAATTCCACACGAATCATATTGGCCACTGTGTACGATCAAGTTTAAAGTGATCCTTAATACTGATTTTGTTCGTAAATTCGGTCGGCCAAGGATGTCACGCAAAACAAATGAGATGAATATAAGAGAACCATCCTCTAGGATTCGATGTGGGCATTGTGGACATGAGGGTCACAATCGACGTCGTTGTCCAACTCTTTGTGGCGGGGCCACCTAAAAGATATAGGCTTTGTAATCTTTATGTTGTCTAGTTTTCATAATGATGTAATTTTGGTGATGTAATATGACACTTAATGATAATTTTTTTTATGAAATCACAATTTTGTACACATTCATTTATATGACTTTGTGCATATTGAGATGTGCACCTTATATTATCTAAAACGCATTTCAATTTGCATTTTTTTTATTTTTTTTATTTTTTACAGCTTACTTTTTTGTAATTCTTATGTTTCAATTATATGTCATTAACTCATATATTTCTTTACTGTGTATAATTTAAATAGACCCGGGGCCTAAAGATCCAGCTATTAACACTTCAACGCCACTATCCATCCAATCCCATTTGGGATGGACAAGTAATTAATCTAAATTTAGATACGTAATTCCGTTCTACAATTTTTTATTTTAATAAATATTGACTTCTTTTGTACTTTTACAGAAGGTCCAGGAGCTACACTGTCGTCGCAAGCAAGCTGTTATCAACAACACATTTCCACTGGATCATCGAATTATTCCATACCCTTAGAGAGTGGGGTTTTACGGAGTGGCACGTGTTGGGTTTATACAATTGGATTGGCACCTAGTCACGACTTTCATTGAGCGATAGCAACAAGAGACCCATACATTTCACTTGGTAGTGGGTGAGGCAACTATCACTCTGCAAGACATGGAGATTCAGTTCGGTCTGCCAGTTGATGGTCTCCCTGTGAGTGTATCGACCGATAAAGTCTATGATGAGGTTTGTCTTGAGTTGTTCAGATTTACCTCAGAGGTGAACGATCGACGTGGGGGTGCACTTAAGCTATCAACACTTACAAATAGAGTGTCACCATTGCCTGAGCATGCCACAGAGATTCAGATTAAAAGGTATGCAAGAGCGTACATCTTGCAACTAATTGGGGGATACCTATTCTCAGACCAATCCATCAACATGGTACATCTGGGCTTCCTACCTTTGCTTGCCAATTTTGACATGGCTGGCACTTATGCATGGGAGATTGCAACCCTAGCTTGGCTCTACCCTCAAATGTGTCATGCGGTTGATTTGTAAAACAAGGTGTCTCAGGGGCCCTTATTTTATTGCAATTGTGGGCATGAGACCAATTTCCATTTTTAGCTCCACAAAGACGTAACACTGCTCATGATAATCCAGTTGGGCCACGTGCACATGTATTGCTACCACCTCCATTAGGATATAGGTAAATTGAAAGTAGCCTTTATTTTTCACGTTATAAATATAAAGGCATAAATTTATATCATCGAATTGATTTATCCATTTGTTTTGAAGATGGAGAAATGCTATCGTGACTACACAGGTCCCAATGCATGTCTTGCATAAATATAGGGAGATTTTGGACATACAAACTTCTGAGCAGGTAAATTTCATTAAAGAATTGATGATCATTGTTAACTTATTATAATTTTGCTGCATATCATCACTAACACTAATACACGGTTTTTTAGGTAATATGGGCATCATACTCAAATGAATTAATCAATGAATTACCTGAGTATTGTCATCGTGGAAAACACATCTAGCAAACTGTATCACCCTTGATTTGTTTTTCCATAGTCGAGCTACACATGCTCGATTGAGTGTTGCAACAGTTTGGAATGAGACAAACAATCCCTTAGCCATGCAACACAAAACTCGATCTTCATGATTATGACATGAGAAGACAAGCTGATAGTGATTGGCTGGTGGTCCATAATAATTATGTTGCTCAATGGAGGAACATGAAGAAAACTTGGCTGAGGGTGAAGCCAATCAAGGTCATGCATCGTCAATCCTCGATTATTCTGACCCGTACATGATATGGTATCGGACGGTAACTCGAAAGTATATTACCGTAAGTGGAGCAACTATCAACTACTTGGTGAGAACATGCATTTTGCTTCTTATATTTTTTAAATTATTTTTTATTTTCTTTTAATGTAACTTATGTGAATTTTTTTTGTTTTGTTCAGGCTTCCAACTTAGCTCAGGTTCACTTGCGCAGTCAGGTTAATGGCGTATCTGTTCTTAGGGAGATTGACCAGATTGCAATGACTGCATTGGAAACAACGTACTTGGAGCATATGGTGAGGATGAGAACTACATAAGGACCATCATCCACATTTCACCAGAGTCTCATTACCCATACCACTCAATTTGATTCATTTTTGGATGTTCACGCGTCAACCTCACATCAAGATCGTTTCGCTTTGTTCGACGCAAGAACACCTGTTGGGGTCGATCCGTCAAATATGGCATTCCAGTAGGACCCTTTGCCAGTTGAAGAAAGACTGCCAGAGGCGATTACAGAGACACATAATGAGCTAGGAGAGCACTCAGACGGGGGCGGTGGCCAAAGAGAAAATTAGATAGGAAGAGGTAGGCGAGCACCCAAGCGAGGGCGGGGGCAAGAACTTGCACTTATGCCAGAGGCGATTACAGAGACACATGATGAGCCCTCCGATCATGATCACGATCCAGATGATGCTCATCCACCTGTCCAACCCCCATCGTAACAATACACTAGTGCTCATTTGCGCCGCAACAAGTGACGTAAATGGCCAATCTGTGGCACCGATTGACGACCCATTTTTTATATTTTGGTATAAGTTCTTTTATGATGTAATTTGATATACACAAAAATATGTTATGAATCATTTTGATGTATGATTTATTGTATGTTTTGGAACATTTTGATGTCAGACACTTTTTCTTGTATTTTTGTGCTTCGCATTCCTTTATTAATACAAACATATTGGTTTTTAACATTCTGAGAGTATTTTTAACTAAAACTTCCGGTTGGGGGGTCAAAAATTCATCGGGGCATGGGAGCGGGGTTCCACCTGTTTCGGGGGTCCCTAGGAGGATATTGGGATTCAATCCAAGTGTTGGTTGGGAAAAAAACCAGGTGGATTGGCCCCAGTTGCATCAAACGTGTTTCCTAAGTTGATTTAGTTCATTTTAACTAAAGCTTCCTGTTGGGGGGTCAAAAATTTTTTGGGGCATAGGAACGGGGTTCCACTGGTTTCGGGGTCCCTGGGGAGGATATTGGGACTCAATCCAAGTTTTGGTTGGGAGAAAAACCCGATAGATTGGCCCCGGTTGCATCAAACACGTTTTCTAAGTCGATTTAATTCATTTTAACTAAAATTTCTAGTTGGGGGGTCAAAAAATTGTCAGGGCAAGGAAGCGGGGTTCCACCAGTTCCCGGGGTCCCTAAGAGGATATTGGGGCTCGCTCCAAGTGTTGGTCAGGAGAAAACCTGTTGGATTCGCCTCGGTTGCATCAAACACATTTTCTAAGTCGATTTAATTCATTTTAACTAAAACTTTCGGTTGGGGGGGTCAAAAATTTGTCGGGGCATGGGAGCGGGGTTTCACAGGTTTCGGGGGTCCCTGAGAAGATATTGGAACTCGCTCCAAGTGTTGGTTGAGAGAAAAACCCGGTGGATTGGCCTCGGTTGTGTCAAACGCGTTTTCTAAGTCAATTTAGTTCATTTTAACTAAAACTTTCGGTTGGGGGTTCAAAAATTCACCGGGGCATGGGAGCGGGGTTTCGTCGGTTTCAGGGGTCCCTATGAGGATATTGAGACTTGCTCAAAGTGTTGTTCAGGAAGAAAAACTCGGTGGATTGGCCCCGGTTGCATCAAACATGTTTTTTAAGTCGATTTAGTTCATTTTAACTAAAACTTTTAGTTGGGGGGTCATGAATTCGTCAGGGCATGGGAACGCGGTTCCACTGATTTTGGGGGTCCTTGGGAGGATATTGGGACTCGCTCAAAGTGTTGCTCGGGAAAAAAAAACCCAATGGATTGGCCCCGGTTGCATCAAACGCTTTTTTTATGTCGATTTAGTTCATTTTAACTAAAACTTCTGGTTGGGGGGTCAAAAATTTACTGGGGCATGGGAGCGGGGTTCCACCGGTTCCTGGGGTCCTTAGGAGGATATTGAGACTTGCTCCAAGTGTTAGTCGGGAAAAATACTCGGTGACATACGAATTTCTTGCTTTTTTTGTTTTTTTTTTAAAAAAATTGTATTGAAGACGTCTTTAGTAAATACTCTTTCGACGTGGCAAAACAAAAATCCGATCAACCCTGTCCATGTGGAAGATTACTGTAAAATGTTGGGTATATGGGTCATTACTATTAAAACGTCGATATTACTGACATAATTTTAATTAATTAAAATAATCAAGTCAAAAACCCTTTATTTTATATCCCATTTCATTTTCAACTTTTCTACGAAATTTAATAAACAAATCGCATACTTCTGATTTGTGAGCTAAAAAGATTACCCATGTAAATCTTGTAAAGTCATCAACAATGACACATACATAAGATTTACCTTCTAAGCTTTGCGTTTTGGTTGGTCCAAAAAGATCTATGTGAATCAATTCAAGAGCTCTAGTAGTAGATAAATATTTTTTGCTCTTAAATGATGATTTGATTTGCTTGCCTAATTGACATGGTTCACAGACCTTGTCTTTTAAGTATATTCCTTTTAGAATTCCCTGGGCAAGATCATTTTTTACTAACCTAGATATGGCATCCACTAATGTGTGCTAGTTTTCTATGCCAAAGCCATGCATCATCACAGGATAAGACACTCAAACATATAATGTCATGACCCCTCCGTAGGGTGACGTCATGATCGGCACAGAATACCATATACGTTGTACCTAGACGCATATAATACCCTGTCAGCCCCTTCCTTTAAGAAATAATACAAAATAACACTAAAACTTTTCGCCAGAACCTCCCTATAAATATGAGGTTCCACATACACCTAATAATCCACAAAATAAATATGATAAACCATCACAAATCAAATCTGACTTATCATAATAACTTATTCACATATTCCTTTTCTATCATTTTTCTCATTCTATCTATCTACATTCACAAGTGACTCATTCATATCCACATACATGTTCACACTCATCTAAATTATAAATACAACAGATAGTGTTATACATGTACATATATCAAAATACACATACGCTACCAAACTCCACATATACCTACATCAAGCAACGCAACAATCACTCTTCTAGGCCTTATCCTTGCTTCTCCTGAAAAGATTAGGAGTTGGGGTGAGCAACAACTAGCTCAGTGAATACTCTATCTATGGCACTATATATGCATCAATAAAAAAAATATGGCATTTAAAATAGCATAAACATGTCAATGTAAACAAATTAATCAAATATACATACATGATCAACATATATTTCATCATCTCCATGCATATCCAAACAATGCACAGTCAATAATTTATATCATACAATTTTCAACACATTTTACAACATGTTTTACGCTGAACCTTTCGAATTAGCCAACCACACTAGTGGCAAGCCATGTGGTCATATCAGGATATCCCCTGATCATGATACCGAATTAGCCCTCTAGATGACATGCTCTGACATTTTTCTACCTCTTATTAGGTAGTTGTGCACGACTTCTCCTCACTATGCATCGATAAAAAGTGCACCGTCCACAATTTCATAATTTCCAGGAATATGAATGCATGTTCTCCTCATTATTCATGAAGAGTGCACCGTCCTCATCCTTCCATAGACCATAGCTACATCCTTTTATCATAGGAGGCTTTCCATGTCAATGATCTACTAAATAGATCCATATACATTTCCATTTTAAAAACCCATTTCATGCATTTAAAACACATATGCAGAAACATCATCATGCATACATTTCATAAATCGAGGTTATACATATAATGCCATACATAAGACCACGATAAAAATACTCACATTGGTACTGTGTAGACCTACTCTCTACGACCACTTTACTATCTGTGTCAGATCAACAATACAGTCTTGTCATATATAACCATTCCCAAATAATTTATAATTAATTTTCAAGTCATTATATTTATTTCTATAAATTAATCATTTAATTTTAACTCTCCAATTTACGCAATTAATTCGCATAATTCCATCTCGATGTCAAAATCATATGAGAGCGTCCCAAAAACATTTATACAATCATATAAAACATTTCTACAACGAAAAACAATAAAAATGGGTACTACAGCCATATTTTCATTAATTTTCACATTCAACGTGTTCACTGGAACCATTCAACATTTTTCTAAAAATATCAATCGATACCCAAAAATTACAATTTTGTTATCAAAACGTCCGGAATTCAGTCAACTAGAATTCTACGATCTCAAATAAGAATTTCACCGGAGTTTAGTATGGTTCCAAAGCCCTCCAGTGTAAAATTTGGCTTCTGGTGGTTGTATCGGCACCAATAACACTATTTGATATAAACCAATCACATGTCTAGTATCTACACATCTATAGGAGTCATAATATATCATTTCTACGTGTTTCCACTTAAAGTGGGTCCAAACCTCATTTTTAAAAATATGGTAAAACACCTCCTATAGCAAAAATTATATCAGTAGAAACGTCACACATAACTTAAATTGCAATTTCAACGAAAGAGAGCGAGAATGGCTTACCGGGGTGTCAATTTGGCCGCAAAACCACGTTTCTTCTCTCCGTCGGATGTTCTGTCTCTTTCTTTCTTTCTCTGGTTCGTCTTTTCTTTTCTTTTCAAATACGTTTGTGTTAAATTTTAAAAGATGAGCACCAACTTGATTTGCTCCCATGCTACCCATCTTAGTTAATAACGCCACTCCCCTTTTGTTTTATTCATAACATTTTTTTTCTTCCATTTAATCAGTTGTTATCCAACCCACATAATCCCATTAGTTAAATAATTTCGGTCATTTAATTAACCAACTCCTCCATTATTTAATTTCATTTTTTTTATATCATTTCATTACCTAACTCTATTTAATAATACCATTTAATTAATACTATCAATTTTACATATTTCACATGTATTCTCATATACACATATATTTGACTCCTACGTACATAATATGCGTACAATACGCCTTGACATACGTACAAATTAACCAAATACATTGACTAAAAGTACGGGGTGTTAGATGTAACATTTTGTTTTTCAATATCATTGAAATTTGTGCAATAGACATTTTTATGTCTAGATGTTGTGAATGCAATTGAACTATCACAAAGCCTAAATATGCACCTATTTGCTTCAAAAGAATTTTCATAACCATTGTCACATAATGGACTTATGCTCAAGAGATTATGTTTTAGGCCTTTAACAAAAAGTACATTAGAAATAGAAAAAGAATTGTTACCAATGATTTCAATGCCTGCTATTTCACCTTTGTTGTTGTCTTCGAACATCACGTTTCCTCCTTTCTTCTTTTCTATGCACAAGAACTTTGACTTATCACCAGTCATGTGTCTTTAGCATCCACTGTCAAGATACAAGATGTCTCCAAGTTTGTTCATCTACACAACGTAAAATACTTTTGATTTTGGTACCCATATTGCCTTGGGTCCATGCAAGCATTTTCCTTTTTACATTTATAACATTACATCTTAATATGGTATGCCCTTCTCTTTGACATTTATGACATTTGGGTCTCTTGGTCAGCAAAGTGTTATAATCTTGTTGCTTTAATCCTTGAGTATGACCTACATCTACTTTATCAAATGCACACTTTTGTGATCCTAGCATCATGTCAAACATTTTTTGTCCATTTGTAAATTTAATCACTTCACATTTAGGTCTTCATTTTTCTTCCTAAGCAACTCATTTTCATTTTTCAATTTTTTTAAGAATTCGTTTGAGTTCTTCATTAACCAAAGACAGTTCATCAAGATCCTCCTGTTGAGATTCAATCTCTTCAAGAGCTTCTTCTAAGTTTTTCTTTAGCTTTTCATTCTTCTTAATTTCTTTACTTAATTTGGTTTTTACTACATCACTAACATGAGAATTAAGAACATCAAAATTATCAACTAATGGTTCGGATTTTAACTCGATGCTTGCCATAAGACAAATTGTAGCTTTGTGGTCTGAATTTGAGTCGTTCTCACTTGAGCTTGTGTTATCCCATGTAGCTTTCAACACTTTCTTATCCTTCTTTTTTGAGAAAAATTCTTCTTATACTTGTTAAGACAATAATTCTTAACATGACCTGGTTTGTTACAACCATAGCAAATAAGTTCAGTAGGTTTAGCTTTAAACTTCTTTCCTTTGTAAAATTTGGAGCTTGAGCTTCCCTTTCCTTTTCTCCTAATCAACCTACTATGTCCTCATCCGTACTCTCATGATTTGAAGTATTTTCAGATTTAGTTTCAACATTCAAGGCTACGAATTTTTTTTCTTTTTCCTCAACCTTGGTTGGGCCTTTGTTATCTTTCAGTTTCATCTCATGCACCATTAATGAACCACATAGTTCATCAAAAGTATACTTGGCCAGATTCTTGGCTTTTTCTATAGTCGTGGTCTTGGGTTCCCAAACTCTAGGTAAACCTCTCAAAAATTTCTTAACGGTTTCTTTCTGATCATAGCCTCTACGTAAGATCTTCATCTCATTTAGGTTCGTGGTAAATAGAGCAATAGCCTCCGTTATGTTTTCGATTTCCTCCATCCTATAGGTCTCATATTTCTCAACTAACATTTGGAGTTTTTCCTTTTTAACTTGCAAAGTTCCTTCATGGGTTACTTCTAGTTTCTCCCAAATCTCTTTTGCGTTCTCACATGCACTAACCCTATTAAATTCATCAACCGATAGACTACAAAACAGTATGTTCACATATTGGTTGTTAAGTAACTCCTTCTTCTTCTTTTTTGCAGTCCACTCATCTAGTTCCTTAGGAACAGTCTCACCATTAACTATCTTTGTACGTGTTGGACAACCATTAGTCACAACGTCCCACATCTCTAGGTCTTGGGCCTTAAGGTAGAATCTAATTTGGTTTTCCAGTGTAGGTAGTTATCTTCTTTAAAAAGTGGTGGTATGTTGGTGAAGTTTCTTTCATCGACAATTTGAACATTCTTAATACTTTGTCCTGCCATAATCAATCAAAGATGGTTAGATACTTTGATGGGTAACCTGCTCTGATACCAATTGTTGGCCCAGATATGTCCGAGAAGGGGGGTGATTTGGACAATTTAGCAGGATATACCTTTTAAAATAAATGATTTACAGATAAAATAATGAACAACAAGAAATTGTAAATAGAGATGAATAAACAAAGCACACAATCAATTTATAGTGATTCGGCCCTTGCATACATCTACTACCTAACCTTCTTAGTTAGGATTTCTTCAAACTCCACTGTCGAATCCTCTTACGGGTGAGGATCAAACCGTTACACCTTTCTCAACTTAACGAGCATGAGAATAGTCGTTACACTTGAGCAACACTTGCTCAGTCAAAGTGACAAACCCAGTCACTTCTACAAATCAAATATAAGTTTGAGTACTTGATTCTTTTACCAAGAATAAAAGAAATACTTACAGAGCAAATATTGAACCTCAGACCAGCACAGATTTCAACAATGATTAAGTATTGAGCTCGGCTGAAAAGTGAGAGGTTGTTTGCTCCTTTTTTCTTCAATGGATTTGAATGATATGAATGAAGTTCGATCAATCCAAAAGGTGAACAAAATCAAAGTGTAGTTGCAAAATTATCAAAGAGTTTGTGGCAAGAAGAAACGACTAATTTTCAAGAGTTTTTTTCCTCGAAACAAAATTTTGTATATGATTCAATTGTTCAAAGAACTATTTATAAAACTTGCTCAAATTTTGATTCTCAAAAATTATTTTAGCGCTTGTTTTGAATTTCAAATCAAATGGTTAAATTGCTTTACCAAAATGTGTATGTTCAAACTGTTCGAGAAAAATTAAAACATCTATGCAATCATAAGAATAACAAGTATCAGAAACAGCACAGGTTGACAGTCTTTTCAGATTTTTGTCAGTATCGCATCAGCGTCCTGAATTACATTATTATGAAAAATAGACTTTTTGTCAACTTCTTCTGGGAGGGCGCTAATACTACATTAGCGTCTAGATGGGTTAATATTTTGGAGACCCAGAAGATTAGGGAGGGCACTAATACTCGATCAGAGTCCTGATGGCAACTGCTGGCTTTTCTAGGTTTGTTTGATGAGGGCGCTCATACTCGATTAACGTCCTATTTTGAATGATGAACATTCAAACCCAGAAACTATTAGCAACCTGATGGTCCATTAACATCTTGCAGCGTTGGCTTGATATTAAGTGACTAGCCACTACATTAGCGTCCTGATAGACACTGAAACACAGTTTTCTTGAAAATTGATTTTTTAAAAACACAATTAATCAAATCAATACTTAAGCTTTTTGGATCAAATCAAACACTCTAAAATCATGCAATTGGTTAAGAGATAAATCGAAAAACCTTCGAATTGGATCGATTAAGTCATTTTTTACAAGATAGAAAATCGTTTGAAAACTTAAGAGAAATAATGAGAAATTAATGAAGTGAATGATTGGTTGAATCAGATGATGATTGACAGTCTACAAGCCTAAATCATTCTAGAACTTGAAATCAAATTTTTTAATATATGGTCTTCATTTCCATTACGAGCTTGACTTTCTTTCCATCATGCTTTAAGTGTATTCAATATGCATAAGAGTGTGGTTTGTTGATCATCAAAATATCTTCTCATATACGGGACATGAGGGTTATTGGAATAACATAGAAGTCTTTTGGAACTGTGTAGTAATCACGTGCATTTCCAGACAGAGGAAGGGGGTTGTGGAGGCCATCTTGTTGATTTCTATCATGGGCCGGACTTGCAGGTCCAAGGTTGTATTTTGGGTAAGGAAAATAATTACCATCAACCCAAGTAGGAAGTTCTATCTAAACCCAAATTTGTCAAATCTCAGCTCATAAGTCTGCTATTGGAAACATCCACACGTGAAATGGTTATGGGTGATATGTGTAGTGGGCCTAACCAAAATCCTCAAGCTCAGCTTCCAATAATAATCTGGTCGACAATAGCCCAAAGCAGGAAGGAAATAAGCAGAGAGAGGAACATAAGCAAAATGCGGTATGTAGGCCCAACCAATTTCAAGACTCATGTCCTCTGCAGGGTTCAAGGCCTGCAATAAAGCAACGGGTTCGATGGAAGAAAATGGTTAGAGTTATGCATGGTTCAAGGGATGCTACACTATTAGATTCTCTAAATGTTGAAGGTAAAATATCATTACCCGTCAGAAGATCTAGAATTGGAACTTACCTCAAAGAGGCTTAAATCTCTTCTCCACTACTCTAATAATGTTGATGCTTTATTAGCAGGGTTTGCTAAGCAGCCCTGCCGGTCACTATGAAGCTGCATAGTTGGAATGTTTGAGGGCTTGGGAACCCTCAAACATTCTGTGACTTACGCGATCTGATTCGCGCCAAAGATCCTGATGTAGTTTTGGTGATTAAGTTTAAGCTCTAGGAAGCCAAAATTGCACCTCTGAAAGTTAAATTGGGCTTTGATGGTTGTTTAGCAAGCAATTCTAAAGGGAAAAGGGGTGGTCTAATATTATTGTGGAAAGATCCTGTCCATATAAACCTCTGTTCTCTCTAATGATCATATTGATATAAGGTTATAAAATGAGGAAGAAGATCATTGGGCGCTAACTGGATTCTATAAAAAAATGCAGAATCTAGTGCGCGACACCTATCCTGCGAGCTCCTGAGGCATCTTAAAGACAATGCAGATTGAGAATTTCAGACAAGTGGTTGACCGGTGTGAACTCCAAGATATAGGCTATACTGGATCGACTTTCACTTGGTCTAACAAAAGGTGTGGGGAAGCCAACACTCAAGAAAGACTCGATCGTGTTCTTTGTTTAACGCTTGAAGGAACCACTTTATGTTTGTTGATTGTCTGCATTTGGGGTTTTATAGCTCAAATCACTGAGCTATTTTGGTTGATACCAAAGGTAGATGTTTGAGTCTCTATAGGTAGGGAAGAGTAGGCTCTAGAGATTATAAGGGATGTTTGGCAGCAATGCAAAAGATCAAATGACCAACTTAACTTAAGCCAAACTAATGCGACATGTATGAAAGAGCTGCACAAGTTGAGGAAGGAGAGATTTGGGAACATTCCTAGTACCATTAGTCGACTAAGGGAGCAGTTGGAACAATTATAGTATTTCGATCCTCAATGCCAACAATCATTTCAGTTAATGAAATCACTTAGGGCTCATTTGGAGAAGCTATAGGCTAAGGAAGAACAATATTGGCAATAGAAGGCTAAGGAGAATAGGTTGTCTAGGGGAGATAGGATACCCGATTCTTCCACTCCAAGGCCAGTGAAAGGAGAAAGAGGAACATGATTCGGGGACAGTTAGATGATAAAGGGGCATGAGAATCAGATTAGGTAAAAGTGGTAGAAATAGTGGAAACCTGTTTTAAAAACTTATTAAAATCTAATGGTAGCTCCAACCGTGCATCTGTCAAAACTTTAGAAGATTTGCCTCGTAAAGTAACAAATGAGATGAATAGAGAACTCTTGCAACCCTTTCACAGCTTTGAGGTAACATCTTCATTTAATCAAATGGGTTATACTAAAAGTCAAGCCCTTGATGGGATTCCAACCCCTTTCTACCAATAATATTGGCATACAGTGAGTGAGGATGTTGGTAGAGTTTGTCTTTCCTTTTTGAATGGGGAATCAGATCTTGGAGATCTCAAATGTACCTTAATAGTCCTTATTCCAAAAATTGAAAGGTCCTTGAAAGTTTCAAATTTTAGACCAATCAGCTTATATAATACAGTATACAAATCAATGGCCAAAGTTTTGGCTAATAGAATGAAACTTTGTCTTCTTAATGTGATTGCTGAAAATCAAAGTGCTTTTGTGGGGGGTAGACTTATTTATGATAATATCATAGTAGCCCATGAATTGATGCACCATATGTGAAATAAACATAAAGGTAGAAAGGGTTATATGACACTTAAATTAGATATGAGCAAGGCCCATGATAGGGTGAAATGAGATTACCTCAAGGCAGTTATGTTGAAGCTAGGGTTTTTAGAACATTGGGTAAATTTAATTTTTAAACGTATTTCCTCTGTCAGGTTTTCTATTCAAATAAATGGTAGGCTCTATGGAGACTTTGCTCCTGGTAGGGGCCTTAGACAAGGAGACCGGCTATCATCGTATCTTTTCTTACTATGTGCTGAAAGTCTCTCTAATTTACTATAGGTTGCTAAGCAAAAATATCTCTTTCAAGGACTCACAATAACAAGGACTTTGCCGATGATAGCCTCATCTTTTGTCGGGCATCTAAGAGTGATGCACAAGAGATCAAGACTATCCTTCGAGTTTATGAGGAAGCGTCTGGTCAACAAGTAAACTCAGAGAAATCTTAAGTGTCTTTTAGTGCCAATGTTCAACAAAACTAGTAGGGACGAAGTCACTCATATCTTGGGCATAAAAAGTTGTGGAGGTCATTCCAAGTATCTTGGTTTGCCATCAAGGGGCTAGAGAAATTGAACCCAAATGTTTGAATACTTAAGAACGAGAATGTGGAATTTACTTCAAAGATGGCAGGATAAGTTATTTTTAGTAGAAGGCAAGGAGGTCCTCATCAAGGGGATTGCCCAAGCACTTCCCTCCTTCTTGATGAGTTGTTTCAAACTCCCATCTAAGATTTATAATCAACTAAGTTCATGTATAGCTAAATTCTTGTGGGGATTCCACAAAAATGGCAATAAGATTCACTAGGAGAATTAGGGGGAATTATGTACATAAAAAACATATGGTGTAATGAGATTTAGGGATTTAGAAACTTTCAATAAGGCCTTGCTGGCTAAACAAGGATGGTGGTTGGTTAAATACCTAGATTCCTTGGCAACTAGACTTTTGAAAGCTAGATATTTCCCTTGATCGAATTTCTGGGAAGAGAAGGTTCTTACTGGTTCTTCTCAAGTTTGGAGAGGAATTGCTTGGGGAAGGGATTTATTAAAGAAAGTCATTAGATGGCGTGTGGGTAATGGGCACAATATTCATTTCAAGAATGACCCATGGCTTCCTAGGCCTGTTACATTTAAACCTATACCCCCAATGTCTGAGGCCATTGATAAACAAATACAAGACTTCATATCATAGGATAGGAGGTGGAGAGTTGAGGATCTGCAAAAGAACATTTTGGCAAGAAGATCTCCAAGCAATTCTCCAAGTTCCAATGAGTGTAAGAGAGGTGGAAGATGAACTAATATGGCATTAAACCAAGGATGATGAGAGATTCATTGTAAAAAGTGGCTATTGGTTAGAGAGATATTTACAAGGGGATGGAACAACAACATCTTCCAAGGGTCTAGATCAATGTTGGAAGATTTTGTGGAATTTAAATCGTCCTCCAAAATTTAAAGTTTTCTTCTGGAGGGATATGAATAATATTCTACCAACTAATGCTAGCTTATTCTTAAGGAAAGTTATTAACTCTCCAATTTGCAGATTATGCCAGGAGTTATCGGAAACATCAGCTCATGCATTGGGAGGATGTACACATGCAACAGAGATTTGGGCCCAAACTTCTATATTTGACCCAGAGGATGGTAATTTTTCTTTACTAAAATCTGGAAACTTTAGAGAGTTGCTTTTGAATGGTGAGAAAGTCCAAGTGGAGAACCTAATAGCTGTGTGCTGGAAGATTTGGAACTCCAGGAACTCCCGAAACTCCCGAATTCATGCAGGTACCAGGCAAGACTACCCCTCATCCCCCGATCATGCCTTGTATCTTGTCTAAGAATTTTGAAAAAGACACACAAGGGATCTATTGAAACTAATTAGAAATCGAAGTAAATGGGAACCTCTAGAGTGCCATCAACTAAAACTTAATTTTGATGTTGGAGTGAAGGTTGGGCTAAATTGAATAGGGATAAGAGTGATTTTTCGAGATAATAGGGAATTTCCTATTGCATCTTTGGCAAAAAAGTGATTGGGGCCTTCTCAGTTAGAATTGCAGAGGCGCTGACACTTAGGGAGGGGCTTAGGCTTGCTTTTGAGAGTGACATTTTCCTTTCTTGTGTTGAAGGCGATTCTCAATCTATTATTACTGCGCTCAAGAAATCAAGCTCAAGGCCAGGAGGAGTTTGGCATCATAATTGAGGACTGCAGGCATTTGCTAGGCTTCTTCCCAAATGTTCAACTCAAGGCAATATTTAGAGAATGTAACTCGACAGCCCATCGTTCGAGCCAACTTGCAGTATGAATAAACTATTGTATTGTATAACATAATTGTATTCCCCTTATAATTTTAGATAGCAGCTAAATAAACCACAAAAAAAATCTATTTCCACCGCATTCTTTTTCTACCACAGAAATATGAAGAAATATTATTCTTACCACATTAAAAATTTCTAAATACCCTTTTCATAATTTCAAACAAAATTATTTCCTCCAATCCAACCCTACCTTACAAATTTCAAACATATTCCTAAAAGCCATAAATCACTACATTCAAAACCCTCAAAATCACTTACTTCCTAACTATTATCTCATCTTCAGCGGAAAAATCGATGGTTTTGACAGATTTTGTATTATTTTTTCCGACAAAAAAGGCGGTTGCGATTCGAAGTTTTGCAAACAAAAATCACTAAATCGATAAGAGATTTGTTGTTAAAATGGTATGTTTTGGTGTTTTTGTTAGTGAAAAATGTTGCCGGATGTCCGAAAAAATCACCATAGAAAAAAATTAGATCGTGATCGATTCAGACCTGTGATACCGAACCGATTGCGGTGGTTCGGTCTAAGACTACCGAACCTTACATTTTGGGTTCTGTCATTGCCGACTGAAGCGTACAATTTTTTTTAATGTATTTAAAAGACAATAAAAAAATGGATGGCTCAGTCATACAAACTGAACCAATAAAAGGTTCGGTCTGTATAACCGAACAGATACATTCTGGTTCGGTCAGGCAAGACCAAACCCACGATGAAATTAAAAAATAAATAAAAAATAAAGGCATTTTGGTACAATCACATGGATGTATTATTAAAAATTGAAATTGATGGTTTCTTGTATTGTAAAAAGTATTTTTTTGTAGTTTATTTAGCTGTCTTCTTTTAGATATTGTAAATCAGGACTCTCCTTCTCTATTAATTTAAGTTTCCCATTTCAGAAAAAAAAAAAAAAAACTCCACGTATTGAGTTTTTTGATGAGTTAATTAATTATTTCTCAAAAAAGAAATAAAGAAAACTATAAGATTAAAAGAGTAATTTTAAAATATTGATAAAAATAGTAAATTCATGAAACTAGCTTGTGGTCGGTCCAGTGCTAACGTCTCCACACAACCGTCCACGTCTCACTGAAAAATATCACATTAGCATCCATGCGAGCACATGGATTATAGACGACGTTGCACTCGGAGCGTTAAAAAAAAACGATGACGTGGAGAAAAAGCAACTCTCCACGATCGTTCTCTCGCTTAAAAAAACGGAACCCAAACGCAGCTTCTTCGTCCCTCCCGCTCGCTTGTTGTAAGAACAGCAAACCAAACCAAACAATATCCTTTCAAAGAATGCCGAAGCTTCTTCTTTCAGCTTCTCACTTGAACACCACCTTTCACCGTGCGAGCATCCTCGCAGTTGTATCCAAACCTCCGATTCCCAACCCATTCATCCCTTCGATATCTCGTCCTCATCTTCTAGCACATCAAATCTACTGTCTCCACACCTCAATCTCTCACCGTCATCGAATTCGTCTTCTTCAATCTTTTCCCGATTCAAGCACTCCTCCTCGGAGAGACCTGTCGATACGAGCGCTCGAATCGTCTTCGGAGACTGCGGATGAGAGGAATTTGAAGAATGATGAGGGAGGTTCGGTTGTTGAGAGTGAGGTTGGGTCAGTGGATGATAATGGAAGTGTGAGAGTAAGTGATGGTGATTATCCTGGTGGTGAGTTTGAGTTCGAGGAGTTTAGCGGATGGAAGCGGTTTGTTGTTAAGCTTCGGATGCTTGTAGCGTTTCCGTGGGAGAGAGTTCGGAAAGGCAGCGTTTTGTCGATGAAATTGCGGGGAAAGGTTCGTCGACTTCTATTTTCGAATTGTTCTTGGTGTTGTTGTGATCCTTTTACTAATTTGTGTAGTTTATTAGTTAGTTATGTTTCTTTTGTGTTTTTTTTCTTGAATTTTCTTTCATTCTTGAAGTGGAACTTCAAAATTCATTGTTTGGTGTTTCTTATGACTTTTGTTGATTCATTATTAGGTGTTTGCTTTTGGTTTTGCGTTGAGAATTATGGTTCTATTTTATGATAAAAATGACAACTTAGTTAAAGAGGAAAGTGATTGATTATTGTACATGTTTTCAGTTATGATTCTGTTTGTTGATCAAAATGGTAACTTAATTAAAGAGGAAAATGATTATTGTACATGTTTTCAGCACACATTTTCAGCATACAATATAACCTCTTAGTGTATGTTGATTGTTCTCGAATCATGTATTGGTTCATGATTCGAGGGCATCCAATGTTCTTAATGAGCTGTGTGCCAAAAATGTGTATGAATAGCACCCATCTTTAGAAGATGCAAACTGGGTGCCATCCAAAGAAAGTAATTCCGAAGTGTGGCAGTTGATTCTAAGATAGTTCAGACTACAATATTGCTCCAGCCTAAGGGCCCAATAAACGATAACTCACAATTTTCAGAATGTTGCATTCTATGATATTAAAACTGGTGGAAATATGCCGAGTCTTTTTGTCAGTAGCATGGATTATTTGGTACGAGTAAAATCTTATTTTACTGATGGTAAATCACATTTCAAATTGGACGAAAAGAGAGGGAAGAGAAACAAAGATGAAAAGAGAGATCTAGAGAGATCTAGAGAGCAGAAGGGAGACAGGGGATGCAAGAGGACTAGAATGAGACTGCAATAAAGAGGTTCACTTTATTGGTGACTCAGTGGAGGCACCACAGTGATGGTGTATTGGGTACTTTGATCAATAGCTAGTGAAAAGGGTAGACTATTTTTTCTTTTTCCACTTTTCAGATTTTAGAGAATGAGGGAGATGGTTGTTAGAGAAGAAAGAGCTTGCATGCTGCCTCTTCTCTCTCTCTCTCTCCTTTTGCCATCCCTGGACGTCCCCACCAAATTTTTTTACGTTCACCATGTAAGGTCTTATTGTGCAAGACTTGGTTGTTTTCTCTGGAATATGCACAGTTGAGAAAGCTTGCTGGGACATTTGTGGTGTAAATCAAAATAGAAAGTCACAAAGCTCATGTAAATGACATGAGAAATTTATGCAGTTTTGACTTAAAGTTTTTGTACACTATAGAGACTAACAAATTCCACTATTTACTAGAAGATTACCTATTACATATCAGGAGATTTCTTTTACCTCTGCTCTCACAAAATATATTATCCAATGCATTCCTCCCTTTCTCAAAGTAGAGAGAACACAAGATATGCTAGGTTGTGCATATGCATAAGCCTACAACTAACTGGGTTGGATCATAATGACCCAATAACATTAGGTTGAAATCCTGAACAAATTCAATCCACAAAATAACAATCTCCACCTTGGTATAAATTCCTTATTCTCCTCATAATATATGAGAACCTCAATATATTGTCTTTGCACATGCTCTATGTGAGCTTTCAATATTTCAAACTCTATTCAGATTCAAGCATTTCCTAAACTTAGCCACGGGAGTAGACTTTCTTGTCATATTCTTGATTTTTTGCTATAGCAACCTTTGTCTCTCCAATGTCACCGTGAACAATTACATTTTGAATGAAAGTGCTACATGACATCAATATGCTTGGTCCTCTCATGATACATCTAATTTCAGCAAATGAATTATCACTTTGAGAATTACAAAACAAAGCTGTTATCTCCTGTGGTAGCTCTAGATAAAAAACCGAGCCTTAAAGCCAACTTGCCTCCTTTGCATATACACTATTCATATAGTACAATTTATTTCAGTCGTAAATGAAGCAATTGTAGTTTGTAAAGCTGCCCTTCAACTGATAGTATTCTTACAAAAATGAATGTATATCCTGTTTGCAATCTCCTATCAAAATCCTATACATAATCCGCAGCAATGTATCCAATAATGTTTCTAATATCCTTTGTAATGTCTTTGTAATAGACCAAATCAACATTTGCGCTATCCCGCAATAGTTAAAAGCCCATTTCAATGCTTCTAATATTATATATATATATATATATATATATATATTTACTTAGCTTCATTTACTTGCTAACTACACTTATTCGATTAAGGTATTCATTGGTAGTAATTTTTTGAGGCAGGCAAATATATATCTTAAGATTGCATTAGCATATTGCATTGGAAAGACCACTAAAATTATGACACTTTGATGATGATTCAAACGACATTTTTCAGTTAATCATATCTGGTTTTTTAATTTTTATGACACACCCAATTATTGATATTCAAGAAGGAGGTTTCAATTTTAAAAACTATGAAAAATGTTTGATCTTGTAGTGAGATGTTAGAACTTGAATGCGATGCATTAGTTTTTGAGATGTTCTAGTAATGTCTTGATTCCATAAAGGGCCATCATTCATACAATTTATTTTTCTTCCATGAAAACAAATATGATCCTACATGTTAACAAACTAAGTGTAAAGGACAATTGAATATTAAAGATGCATATGTAGTAAAAGTTAAAACATTGGTAGATAAAATTAGAAACAAATATATTTGAGAAATGGTAGGAGTAGTCTCAGTTGTAGATAAAATGAGGGAAAAGGTCTTCTTTATATGTGCTTGAGAAGTGTCTACTACTTTTCATATTTACTAATAATTTTTATATTTTCAAATAATTTTTATGTTTTAATGAGCTTAGAAAAGCATTTTAAGCTTAATAGTTGTAGAATTAGTGTTTAACTCAAACCAAACATAATCTAATAAAACAAAATGAATAAAATTTATTTTAAAGTTCAAACCAATTAAGTCAAACTGAATCAAATAAAATCTTTTTAGGTTAGATTTGGTTTGGTAGTATGAATAAATTAGTTTTATAATAAAAAAGGGTACCTAGTGCATGAAGCTAACGCCTATGTAGGGTCCCATTGAAGGGTTGGACCACTTTGGGTCTATTGTACACAACGTTACTGCACGTAGGAGGCTATTTCCTTTACTCAAACCTGTAAACCCTTGGTCATTTGGCGACAACTCTTATTATTGCAGCGAGGCTCCCTTTCTATGAATAAATATGGTTTGAATCTAAAAAGTAATTACGTTAGGTTTCGTTTTGGTTTTAGCATATTGGACCTATCAACCCATGCACACCCCTAATAGTCAAGGCCCCCAACTCTAACTAATCCTAGCCCTTCTATTCTCCTCAAGTCATCCTTGTTACCATCTTCAAAAGGAGCAAGACCTTTTTGGTTTACTTGCAATTTGCTAGAAACGTGAATATGCAACTATGAGCTCCTTGCTTACACATCATCATGTAGGCAAACTTCCACATTTCATTTCAAGTATGTATTCTTCCCATGAATTACTGCAAATACTTTTGATGCAAACTTCTGTGGTACATAGTAGCCTCCACTTTTTGATGTTAATTAGGTTCTTGATTTAAATTATATCCCCTTTTTCTTTTTGTCCTTTTTTTGTCTTTTTCCCTCAGATATCTGATCAACTAAAGAGCCGTTTCTCGTCTGGGTTATCTCTACCTCAAATTTGTGAGAATTTGACAAAAGCAGGTTATGATCCTCGTATCTCAGGTGTATATCTCCAGATAGATCCCTTGAGCTGTGGTTGGGGAAAAGTCGAAGAGATACGGAGGCATATACTGAATTTTAAAAAGTCAGGTAGCATTGTCATTTTTGAATATCTTTCTATCAAAGGATGCTTTCTTAATTCTACATGTACCTCTAAAGTTTCATAAAATCAAGAAACTAGTAGCTCCTAACTATGTCCATTGTAGGACGCTGAATCATGGTGGTTGTTCATTTAGATGGTTTTATGGGATTTGTTGGGTGAAATTAAGATATGATCTATTTGGCCTTATATTCCTGTGCAGTATTTGTAGTGCAACAAAACTCTTTTATGCATTAACAAGATTTAAATAGCTTAATACAAGGCAAAATTTGGGGCATAATGATGCAAAAGGGACAAATTCATTGTTTTTGCATTCTGGAAGTGGATTAGCTCTTTTTTCCCCAATTTGAACAGCTTTTTAAGTTATGGGTATTCTGATTTTTTGGCTCCACTTCAAGATTTGGAAGTGCTTGTTGCTGATGTTATGATATTTGCAATCTGAGATAATTTCTCTTGGAGAAAATCAACTTTTCTTGCTTTCTTCATGACAAGTTTTAGTTAGTAGTTATTTTTGCTATACTGAAATATAGCTTTTTCAATTTGAAGACATAATTTTTTTCTTTTTCCTTTTTAATTTGAAGCCAATTGACCAACAAGAAATAATGCAATCCAATTGACGTCATATACAAGTCAATTGAAGTGTGGTCTGAAGCTGATCAATTGCAATTTCAGTTTGTTCCAACCTTTTGGTTACTGATCTTGTAATTTGACTAATAGGTTCTCCACTGAACTATTACCCTAAAAATGCACTCAGATTCCTATACTTCTGCTGTGTACTTATATTTGAACATATATTCAAGTTTGGATCATTTCCTTTTAATAGGAAAGCTGCTTCATGATCACACAAAACAAACTTATAATATATAAGTGGAGAAAAACTCAATATTTATGACATGGTTTCTACTTTATTAACTGGTAAACCTCCAACTCTCAATGATCTCAAATTAGGGCACTGTTTGAGCCTAGTTGTCTATGTTATTTAGCTTTTCTTTCCCATTCTTTCATTCATTTTCTTTGGTAATGAGTCTTGTTTAGCAATTTCTCATTCTGCACTGTTAGTTGTTACATTAAAAAGTGTGAGCTTGATTGCTCATCATGTACTTAAAAATTTCATCTGATAACAACTAAACATGATCACTTAAAATATTTATATGGTATGTTGAAATAGGGAAAATTGGCATGTGTGGTTTGTGCCCTTCTCAAAATAGGTACTTGATTCAATAAATGATAATGGAGTTTCTAATATCAAATTGATAAAAATCAGATCTTAGAAATCAGAATGTGGGATTCTACATTTAAAAATCTTTTCAAAACATGTGTATATATTCAATTGAAAACACAATGACATACAATGAAGAATTTCTTTGCAAAAATGAAAGCCAAATATTTGTTCGGGAATCCAAATATCAAATACAATAAATTATATATCACAGATTTGCATGTCTTTCAAATTGGTTTTAAATTAGATAAGTCATTCCTTGTTTATCATTTCCTCACCTTTTGCTTAGACATACTCTTCCTTTTCATACTTTTTTCTTAGGTCTTGGATTTTGGAGGTTTTATAACTTTTTTCCATTCCCTTTTTACGATTTTGTGTAGGTAAGTTGATTATCGCATACGTCCCAGCTTGTGGAGAGAAGGAGTATTACCTTGCTAGTGCTTGTGGAGAGCTTTATGCTCCTCCTGGAGCTTACTTTTTCTTATTTGGTTTGACAGTTCAAGCATCCTTCCTTGGGGGTAAGTAAATTTTCCTAGTTCTCCAAAGTTTGCACATGAAGTAGGCATATAACATGTGGGAGCAAGTCCTAGGTCCTTGAAAGAACAATAGAAGCTCATCTTACTTCTAGTTTTAGGGCATAGAAAAATCGTGCACCTCTCAACTTCTAAAGACAAAAGGCGACCTAGGGTTTGTTGAATGGCTCAATAAATAGAACAATCTATCAAAGAAAGCAGCATATTTTGTTTCTATATTTTTTAGTTCTTTATTCTCTTTATTTAACTTGGAAGTAGAAGGGTGAATGTCGGGTTTTGACTAATTAAAATACATTTTTTATTTATTTAAATTCTTTAGAAGTTCTCTTTTTTTGTTAGGCTAGTTTGGGGATTGAGTTATCTATAGCTCAAATAATAATGGTGTTGAATTGATTCCGAGTTCAGAGATTGAGGAACTTTGATATTAGAGAGAATGCTTATTGTTAAGAAAATAAAATAACGAACGACACAAGATGTAACGTGGTTCGGCTCTATGGCCTACATCCACGGGAGAAGAGAAATAATATTTATTCTTGTGTGTTGTCTTAATGGAGGGACTCCATATATATAGACATACAGGGCTATGTACTTATAGCTACATTTACAATTTTAGTAACTGCTATATTCCTTAAAGGAAATAAATCCTTAAAGAAAATAATTCTGTACAGGAAACAAATCTATACAAGAAATAAATTTGTATAGGAAACAAATCTCAACACTCCCCCTCAAGCTGGTGAATAAAGGTTTACCATTCCCAGCTTGGACACATTTGCTTGAAATGCAGTATGATTTAACCCTTTAGTGAGCATATCGGCGAGCTGATTATTGGTAGACACATATGGAGTACAGATCAACCCACTGTCAAGCTTCTCTTTAATAAAGTGTCTATCAATCTCTATATGTTTGGTTCGATCATGTTGGACTGGGTTATGGGCAATGCTAATTGCAGATTTATTGTCACAATAGAGTCTCATAGGGCCATCCCAGTGTATCTTCAAATCAGTCAAAATTATCTGCAACCATAATAGCTCACAAACCCCTTGTGCCATTGCTCGGAATTCTGCTTCAGCACTAGATCTGGCCACTACATTCTGTTTTTTACTTCGCCATGTCACCAAATTCCCACCAAGAAACGTACAATATCCAGTAGTTGATCTTCTGTCAACTACTGAACCAGCATAGTCTGAATCAGTATATGCTTCAAGAACCATTCCTGTGTGTCGTTTAAATAAGATGCCCTGTCCTGGAGTCCCTTTAAGATACTGTAGAACGCGATTAGCTGCTTGCAAATGAATATCTTTAGGATTGTGCATGAACTGACTTATTACACTCACTGCATATGCAATATCAGGTCTTGTGTGAGAGAGATAGATGAGTCTTCCTACTAGTCTTTAATACATCTCTTTATTAACAGTCAGTGCTTCTTCAGCTTCTCCAAGCTTGTGATTAAGATCAATAGGAGTATTCATTGGTTTGCATGCTAGCTTCCCTGTTTCTTTAAGAAGGTCTGTAATGTACTTCTGTTGAGAGATAAAGATTCCCTGTTTAGAGTGTGCCACTTCAATCCCTAGGAAGTACTTCAATCTCCCTAGTTCCTTGATCTCAAATTCCTTGGTCAAACACCGCTTCAAATTTTGTCTCTCATTTTCATTGTTTCCTGTCATGATGATGTCATCAACATACACTAATAGAGCTGTAACTCCCCCTGAAGTCGAGTGCTTAATAAACAGAGTGTGATCTCCTTGGCTTTGTTTATATCCCATACTTGTCATTACTTTGGCAAACCGACCAAACCATGCCCTCGGAGATTGTTTAAGTCCATACAGGGCCTTTTTTAATTTGCACACTTTATCAGTGGTGCCAAATCCTGGAGGCACTTCCATATAGATTTCTTCCTCTAAATCCCCATGTAAAAATGCGTTTTTTACATCAAATTGTTGCAGATCCCAGTCATAATTAGCTGCCAATGACAAAAGAAGTCTCACAGTATTCATTTTTGCAACTGGAGCAAATGTCTCTTGATAGTCCACACCATATGTCTGAGTATATCCTTTGGCTACCAATCTTGCCTTGTAGCGCTCTAGGGACCCATCTGCTTTGTATTTTACTGTATAAACTCATTTGCATCCAACAAGTTTCTTTCCTGGAGGCAAGTCTACCAACTCCCATGTTGTATTTTTCTCCAGGGCTTCCATTTCCACATTCATAGCTTGTTTCCAATTTGTATTAGATAAAGCTTCGGATAATGACGTAGGAGTCTGGATATTATTCAGGCTGGTAAGGAAACTCTTATGGGTTTGTGAAAACTTCTCAAAGGATACAACATGAGATAGTGGATACAAGGGATGTTTAGTGCATTCTCTTGTTCCCTTTCTAATGGCTATGGGAAGGTCATTGTCAGGTTCAGAGGCTAAAAGATCATTGGTAGTTTCAGGAACTAATGAAATTTGTAAGGAGGGTTCAGGATTTGTTACCTCATTCTCAGAGATTGGTTCAGATTCTTGAGCTTGCATCGGTTCAGGAGCTGCGGCTTTATTCCTTGAGTACACTTGTCCAGTCATCCGATCCTTAGGTTCGTCATTGGGTACAGTGGGTGTAGGAGATTCAGATTTGGTTTGTTGGAGGGTAAAGGGGTCAAAAAGATCAAAAGGGTTATCAGGGGAGTTCCGATCCTTATCTTCCATGATGACATTCTCCCCCGGAAGAGGAGGAGCGGAAAAATAGGGCTCAGGTTCACAGAAAGTGACATCGGCTGAGACAAAGAATTTCTTTGATGGCGGATGATAGCATTTATATCCCTTTTGAGTGGAAGAGTATCCGACAAAAACACACTTAAGAGCTCTAGGATCCAACTTTCCCCTGTTGGGTTGGTGAACATGGACAAATGAAACACACCCAAATATTCTAGGTATAAGATTATTGGAGATTTTAAGCTTAGGATAAAATTGACGTAGCTTTTCCATAGGACTTTTGAAATCAAGGGTCCGGGATGGTAGACGATTAATAAGATGTGTTGCAGTAAGGACAGCTTCCCCCCAATAGGACTTAGGCATATTATTCTGAAATAAAAAGGCTCGGGTTGTATCAAGTAGGTGACCGTTTTTTCTTTCAGCGACTCCATTTTGTTGTGGTGTGTAAACACAAGATGATTCATGAAGGATCCCCTCGGTTTGGAAGTAGTTGGTCAATGTTTGATTAAAATAGTCTCTAGCATTGTCAGATCGAAATCTCTTGATTTTAGCACCAAACTGGCTGCGTATCATGTTATGGAAGGTAGGGAGAATAAAGCTCACATCAGATTTTTGTTTTAATAAGAATATCCACGAGACTCTAGTACAATCATCAATAAAGGACACAAACCATCGCGCTCCAGAAACATTAGGTATTGGAGAGGGACCCCAAATATCACTATGAATGAGATCAAAAGGATCTGAACTTCTGTCAGTATTAAGTGGAAAAGACATACGTTTGTGTTTCGCAAGTTCACACACTTCACAGTGAAAATCTTCAACATTCAGAGATTGAAACAAAAAAGGAAACATGATTTTAAGAGATCGAAAAGAAGGATGGCCAAGGCGGCGATGATGGAGCCATAGTTTTTCTTTATTGGAAAGTTTGTGCTCAGAGAGAAATGAAGTGGTACTCTTGATAGGATGTATTGGTGTCTCAAGGTAATATAACCCGCCCTGTTCCTTAGCATGTCCAATTATCGTCCCCAAGTCCTGGTCTTGAAATGCACAGTAAGTAGGGAAGAAGGTTACATTACAACTCAGATCATAGGTCAGTTTTTTTATAGAGATAAGATTAGTAGATAGTTTAGGAACATGAAGAACATTTCTGAGTGTAAGGGTGGGGCTGATGTGAACATCACCTATACCAGCAACTGTGGTTAAGGATCCATCAGCTGTGGCTATTTTCCGACTACTAGGACATGGGTTGTAGGTATGAAATATATTAGGAGAATTGGTCATGTGATCAGTAGCACCAGAATCTATAACCCAAGAGTTAGCAAAAGATTTATCCGAGACGTTAAATCCAATAGAAATAGGAAAATTACCTGAATGGGCCAATGAGTTGGTACCTGAGGGTTTTCCAAGAGTGTCAAGTAGAGTTCTCAATCTCTTGATCTCATCCTGATTGAATCCGACTTGCTTAAGAGAGTGTTCTTCAATTGATTGTACACTGGACATCCTTTTTTTTTTTTTTTTTTTTTTTTTTTTTTTTGGCTCACGCACTGGTGGAAGCAGCAACAACAATAACAATACTTGGTTAAATTCTTCAATAACAGCGATGAACGCCAAACAAGCCTCTCTTTGGCAATGAAGGCTGAAAATGGAGAGCCTTTTTTTTTTTTTTTTTTTTTTTTTGTAGTTGCAGTTTTTTTTTTTTTTTTTTTTTTGTAGTTGCAGTTGCTGAAAATAAGAAAGAAGAAAGAAAAGAAGGAAGAAGGGAAGAGAGAAAGAAGACGGGAGAAAAAGAAAGAAAGAAAGAAAAGGTGCAGTAGCAGACGAAGATAGATCGAAAAGTGACAGTGAACAGTTGCTGTGAACAGTTTCAGTGAACAGTTGCAGTGAACAGTTGCACTGAACAGTGAACAGTTGCACTGAACAGCGAACAGTCCAGCAGAAGAAGATGAGGCGCGACGGTCGCAGTCCAGCAGCAGCAACAGAAAAGCGCACAGACGAAGAAGAATGTTCAGATGGCGATGGCGATGGCGATGGAAGATCTGGATCGCGTTGAAAACAGTTGCAGAATGTTCAACTGCAGTTGCAGACGATCCTGATCGCGATTTGCAGCAGCAGCAGTTGCAGACGACTATGGCGATGGAAGATCTGGATCGCGATGAAAACAGTTGCAGAATGTTCAACTGCAGTTGCAGACGAAGGAATGAAGGTTGAGTTGCAGGGATTGAAAATAGTTGAGAAGAAGGAAGACGATGAACAGTGAAACGCAGATCGTAAAAGGAAGACGATGAACAGTGAGACGATCAATAGTGCAGACGCGATTTGCAGCAACAGTGATGAAGATGGAGGATTCCGACGGCGACCGCGATGAAGGCCACCCAAGAGGATTTTGGCGATGAAGGCCGACAATGATGATTCCGGCGATGAAGGCCGAAACAGATTTCCCAGTAATAAAAACTAGGGCTCTGATACCATGTTAAGAAAATAAAATAACGAACGACACAAGATGTAACGTGGTTCGGCTCTATGGCCTACATCCACGGGAGAAGAGAAATAATATTTATTCTTGTGTGTTGTCTTAATGGAGGGACTCCATATATATAGACATACAGGGCTATGTACTTATAGCTACATTTACAATTTTAGTAACTGCTATATTCCTTAAAGGAAATAAATCCTTAAAGAAAATAATTCTGTACAGGAAACAAATCTATACAAGAAATAAATTTGTATAGGAAACAAATCTCAACACTTATACTCCACGAGAGAGAGAGAGAGAGAGAGATGTTTTGGGCATTGTTTTGGATCGTCATCACTATCATTCAACATGTATGACATTACTGCCTTATTCTTCCATAATTTCTAATCATTGTCCTTGCATCATATTCTCTCTTCTCAGATTAGATCTTAGCTTGAATAATTATGCTGTTTCAATTGAGGTTAGGATTTTTATCTATTCAAAACTTCTTTCTTGTTCCTATTTGAAAGTGGAGGACGATAACCTCTTTATGGATTCTATTAGTAGTGTACAAATTTTTCAAGGTTTGGGAATATGCAACTGACAACACCTTAAACTTATTAATAGTTTAACATGCTACCTATTCTAGTCCACATGAAATTCTACATATTGAGTTAGACATTCTTTGATGAATTGTATGACCAGTGAAGTTTTTGTTATATATGGTGTGGCTCGGTCCAACCATTGAGTTATTTCTATTCGTGTCTTAGTTTCCTAGTGTATTAGTTTCCTAGTTTAAATTGGAAACTTTCCTAGTTTGTATTGGAAACTAATCCTAACACCTTGAATTATATAAACCCTCATTGGGGTGTATGAGAGGTGTGTGTGAGAATTTGAGATTTGTGTGGGAGCACTTGTGATTTGAGGGAATTTGTTTTAGATGTGATTGTAGGTTGTAACCTATTTGCATTCCTCATTAGTGAATTGATTCTCATCTCTCGTGGACGTAGGTGTATATTCACCGAACCACATAAATCTTTGTGTTCTTGCTTTTAGTTTGTTCTTTGCATTCGTTTGGATTGTTTGGGTTTGTGGGTTTGATTTGGCTTCTGCTTCCGCTTCCGCTGCACACAACAAATTGGTATCAGAGCCAAGTTCTACCAACTGTAACACGCGATACGTTGAGTATGTCCACATAGAGTGAACGTGATCGTCGAATTGCAGTTGATAGTTTTCTTTTTTGTACTATGTTTTCAGATGATACCTCATCCTCTGAAAACACTTGTTGTTATCTTTCTATAATACAATACATATGTTTCTTGTAAAAAAAAAAAGTTTTCTTTTCACGGTCGACAGTGTAGCAGTTTTGATTTAAGAGAAGTCGAAGTTCACGGGTTGTTGAAGAATTGGAATTTGTGAGAGGCTTGTTTCCGCCGCCATTGTGAGAAGCCATTAACGTTTGGCTTGTAAGGTTGAAAGAAAGGGGTGATTTGGTAAAATAAAAAAAGGAAATAAAACTTCAATTGATTCAAACCGTCGGTTGATTGACTATCAGTTTGATTATTTATATTCACCCCATGTGGACCGTGAGAGGATTTATTCTTGGTGATATTTTTAATTACGCTTTGTGACTGTGGCATTGTTTGCTTAAGAAAGGTCGAGTTGCATTCTTATTTGATTATTTTACTCATGATACTCTTTGAAGTTTTTGATATCACGCTTGGTGATTTGTTCCTGTGACGACTACTATGGCAAGCAACATTGCGAGTGTATTGAATGCAAAATTCGAGGTGGAGAAGTTCGATGGTAAAAACGATTTTGGCATGTGGCAAGTGCAAGTTCGAGACATCTTGATACAACAACGTTTACACAAAGCTTTAAAGGGTCCAAGGGGAAGACCAACAAATATGTCAGATGAAGATTGGGAAGAGTTTGATCTATAGGCCTATAGTATTATTAGACTGTGCTTGGCAAAGGAGATCACGAGTAGTGTCAGGCACGAGAAATCAGCGACATCACTATGGTCTAAGTTGGAAGGCCTGTATATAACAAAGTCTCTTACAAATAGGCTATACATGAAGAAGTTCTACATGTTCCGAGTGAAAGAAGGTACAACTATGAATGAACACCTTAATCAATTTAATGGAATTGTTGCCGATCTATTAAATATTGGACAAAAGGTGAATGATGAAGATAAAACTCTACTCCGTATTTGGTCGCTCCCTGAGTCATATGAACACTTGACCACTACTTTGCTTTATGGTAAGGAGACTACTAGTTTTGATGATGTTTTGGCTACGCTTCTTTTGGATGAGATAAAGAAGAAGTCTCTAGTCAGTGATCCTTAGGCGGATGGTCTAGTTGTAAGGGGTAGATCAGAACAAAAATAATTTGGTGAACATTATCGAAAGGAAAATCTTCATAGAGGAGGAATTTATCAAAAGATGGATGTGCATTTTGTCACCAAAAAGGGCATTGGAACAAGGAAGAGTAACTTGTACTTCTTGCAAGGAGTATAGTTTTAGGTGGAGCTAGCACAGTTGATGAGGTTCCTGCTGATGAGTAAGTCGAAGTTAGTTGCAGCTGGGAGACAAAGACAAAATATTCGATGATCTGTATATTTTGCAGATATGGTAGTAGATGCACTTCCGATTGTTGCAGATGGTATAAGTGGTAGGCAAACCACTTATATTGATGTCATTCGAAGCTGAGTGCCTTCGGACACATGTGGAGATGAGAATTTGGTATTTAGATAATATCGTTGAAGTGGTCCTTGCCAAGGTGGAGATTGTTATATATGGTGTGGCTCAGTCCAACCATTGAGTTATTTCTATTTGTGTCTTAGTTTCCTAGTGTATTAGTTTCCTAGTTTAAATTGGAAACTTTCTTAGTTTGTATTGGAAACTAATCCTAACAATTTGTATTATATAAACCCTCATTGGGGTGTATGAGAGGTGTGTTTGAGAATTTGGGATTTGTGTGGGAGCACTTATGATTTGAGGGAATTTGTTTTAGATGTGACTATAGGTTGTAACCTATTTGCATTCTCTCTTAGTGAATTGATTCTCATCTCTTGTGGACGTAGGTGTATATACACCGTACCATTGTGTTCTTGCTTTGGTTTGTTCTTTGCATTCGTTTGGATTGTTTGGGTTTGTGCGTTTGATTTGGCTTCCACTTCCGCTGCACACAACGGTTTCCTTGTGTCAAACTCTAGCCTTGTAAGCTTAACCTTGTAGACTCAACCACAGTGGGATTCAACCATACTGTAGGGTTAATTTGAATAATCTCACTCAATTAAGCCTTTTCCTAACTACATAGAGTGGACTACATGAATTTGCTTCTTCTATTCCGCTCGATGAAGGCTAAGTGGACTCTTAAATTACAAATGGTTATATGTTTCTTAGTTATTGTTGTCCATGTTATTTAGGGGTTAATTTGGCTAACCTGAGTCCTCAAATCACCACAATTGAACAATTGTATGTTAAAAGAACTTTGATGCCACTTTAGAGTATAATATGGAGTAGTAGAACTAACACCTAGTCATAAATTCATGATTCAAATTTTTATTAAGAAGTCAAAGTATGATAATTTAACCAATACTTGACTTCCAACACTTTATTCCATAATAAAATCACTAATAGGAATTATTGGCACTTAGCACATGCTAATACTAGCTTCACAACTAATTTTGGCACTCTTAGGACACCTACACTCACTAACTCCAACCTTCAAGCCAAAACACCTGGAATTGCACATTTGCACCTGTCATTTCTAAAATAAAGGAGGTGAATTAAGTTATGTTAATTAGCTATCATTGGCCTTACTGCATGATACATACAAAATTATCTAACATTAAATGCACAATCAACCATACCATCCAGTTTCAAGTAGTTTGAATCAACTTTGCACAATATTCAGTGATCCACTCCAATCCCAAGTACTCTCACCTAGCAAACTATGGAGGATCATCATTACACGGCATATGCGAAGGAAACAAGAAAGGATGCACCCCTTGTTATTTCTGGGCACATAACCAATTGAACAATGAGGGATCCATGCCTTGTTACAATTAATTTATCTTTTTTTACTTAAGACTGCTTCCCTGAGTTTTTCATGTATTAGGTGATTGTAAGACAGGCTTATGCATCAACTAAACCTGCGAATGACTTCACATCACTGACAGCAATCAAAGATCACAAACAAGCTGTCAAGACATATTAACACAGTCAATCACTATGTAAATTCTTAAACTGCCACCATGTGAGCAGCAAGCCTAGAAGCAATTGCATGTGTCACGTGGTAGCACGTGCAGCTCTAGAAATTTCATCATGGCCTGCCACGACAGCTGCTCTTCCGGTTTTCAAGACTAGTTATACTAACTGAAAGCCCACAGGCTGCAACAGATATATATGCTGTAATATGCATCCATGCAAAAACCACATGTTAGATCATGATACATGCACTAAAAACTTATAATATGAAAAAAGTGAGAGGATCATCGTACTCTTCATGATCTATTCCTTCAAAGTGTCAGACGAAGCTCCTTAGCATAGCAATAATCTTTTTCCCTTTCTCTTTTTTGTCCTTTCTTCTCTTCCTTTTCTTTCTCTTCTTCCAGGTCTCTTAGGAGAAAATGAGCTCTTTCCTTTCTTTATGTTTTATATTTATATTTTCCTCTCAATACATATATTCAATCAAACTAATGATTGGTTTGTTTCGTATGATTAATTTATAATTTCATGTGATTTCATATCAATTTCTCATTCCTATATTATTCTCCACATCATGATTAAGTATGATTTATTCAACGCTAATCATGAGATCATATAAACATCAAACCTGAAATATTGTTCGACATCAATCATGAGATCACATGAACATTAAATACGAAGTAATGTGAATATAAAACTTCCATGCACACATTAACATGTCAACTCACATGCCCTAATGTTCAAATCAAATTAGTTATATTATCATGCTAATTAGGCCAATTATTTTTGTATTCACCAATCCAGAGTATTACTCCCACCCTTGATTAGTTAGAAAGTAGAAACCTACAAGTCTGAAACAAATTGGGTTGCTTTTAAAATTGGACCAAGTGAACCTTGCATCGCATAAAAGAAAAAGGGCCAATTTAGAAATAATGGAATCGAAATCTCTTATACATTTGGTGATTCTGGAACTGTTGTGATTCTCTTGAAGATTTCTCACCTTATTGAAATCACCTCCCAAGCACCAATAGGACCGCATAGGCATCCCAAATTGGCTTACTCATCCCAAAATGTCTTTGTCTCCCTGCCACCATTGGGCTCATACAATTTTGTAAGCCACCAAGGATGACCCCTTCCTTCGACTAGAATCGAAATTGAGAAGTCCCCAATCAATTGATCGGTGATAGAAATCGACTTAACAATGATACCAGCCAATAAGGACGCCTTCTACCGACCTCGTAGTTGGACTATAGAGCCAGTTATTGAACCTTGAGTGCCACAACCTACCCAAAAGAAACCGTCCGGTGTTGATATTTGACATCTTGAAGGATAATAATGTCAGGATTGATTACACTGATTTCTTAATAATTCTACATTTGTCTTTGAAGCTATAGCCCTTCATGTTTTAGGAAAAAAATCTTCATAATAAACTCTAGCCTTTGCACCAACATTGACACTTTCTTGAATATGTTTTGTTAATCATCCATAACTAATGCTGAAAAAAAAAAAAAACGTCTTAAGTTCGATCCTTAGTGTGAACCTACTATCATTGAAACTTACTAGTTTCTCCTTTTGTTGTCTTTATTATGATTACTGCTTTATGTGTATACTTTAACAAGTCTATTTATTTTTAACTCGTTTTTCCCAAAAACCCACCATATCATATCTTTATATGTCCTATTTAAGCTTTCTTTAGGTTAATAAAAATTATATGAAGGTCTTTGTTTTTCTTTCTGTTGCTCTAGATTAATAAAAACTATGTGTCAATCATAGTTGATGTCCCGAACGAAAGTCTAAAATTTATTTTTGGCAGAATGGTTTAAGCTCGTGCTTAATTTTCAATTACTCTCTCTCACACTTATATATCGTATGACTCATCAATTTGATACTTCAATAATTTGTACAACTCCAAATACCTTCTTTATTTGGTCTTAAAGCCTTTTCAATTTCTATCTTTTTAAATCATTTTCTTTTATCTCAAATATGCTATACATTTTTGGAAAAAATTATAAAATTTCAACCGAAAGATGAATTGCTACCAAGGACCTTATTGTTGAACACCCAAGAGGGAGGGTGAATTGGGTGTTTTTGTTCATTATATCAAAATTAAACTTATCTTGTGGGATCCTTAAATTGGTGTAAGTTAATGCTCAATGCGTCAAATAGATGGTGTGTATAAATATAAAGTACAAAAATTTAAAGAACACAAGGATTTTTACATGGTTCGAAAATCCCTTTCCAACATCCACGCCTAGAGAAACCTTCTCTAAGATTTCACTATTCCGAATTCTCTTTAAGGGTGTGAATTAAACCGTTACAATGCTTTTTTATGGGTTCAAAGTAAACCTATCATTTTACGGGCTAAGGACGAACCTACAATATATTTCCTTTTGCAGGCTAAGGAGGAACCTACAATATCCTTTTATAGGTTGAGGAAAAACCACTAAACCCTTTTCAAAATAAAGGGTGAACAGGACCCTTGATTCCAACCTAGGAATTGCAAGTGATTGATAATCACTTGACTTGACTTATTTCAACTAGAAACAAATCAAAGAAGATAAATAGTAATGTTTGTTCTAAATGATTAGAACAATTACAATGAAGCTCAAAGATTACAATTCAACCAATATAAGATATGAAATATTAAGCTCAAGGATTTGAAAGAAATATTAAGACCATATAATCAATTTTACCTTCCTTACATTAATATTGCTCAAAGAAATGCTTTTAGGATGCTTTGAAGAATGCTCAATCAGAAAGCTTGAAATCCATGCTTTGAATCTACAAATCTTTGAGTTTGAGATTTGAAAATGAAGAAAGGTTTTGAATTTGGAAATCTCTCAATGAAATCACATTTGTGTCTCTCTTGTGTCTAAAATGGCCTAAGTATGTGTATTTATATTTTAGAAATGAATACTAGTTGTTAGACACCAAAACATATATGTTCGAGATTCAGAATTTGAATTTTGAAATGTTGACTTGAAATCGAGTCCCGAAAGTGTGGAGCATGCTGCTCCTCTGTAGGAGTGCGTTCGTCAAAAACCCGAGAACCTAGAAAATCAACCAGGCAGCCAGGAGAATTTTTCTCCAAAACTGGAGTGCTATTCTGTGCACCGGTCGACTGGAATGAAATCCAGTCGACTAGTTTGACACCAGTCAAAACCTAGTTTTCCTTAAAAAGCTTGGAATTTTGATTTTCAAAACTTTGTGAACATGTTTGAGCAATGAAATGTGATTAAAATACATGAATTTTGATGATCAAACAACTTTGAGAACATTTCAAATAAAGGATTCAAGGTTAAGTTTAAAAACAAGTCAAGTGCATTGAATTTTGAAAAACTTAAGCATATGAGTTTTTATGAAATCTTGTGCATATGTCATTTTGATAAAACAAATGCAAATTTGAAAAACACATGCAAATGAGATTTTAAAATGATTGAGCAAAGTTGAGCAAGTAGGCTACATCCTAATTCTAAACACGTACGGTACTGTCAACCTTTCTTTCTTCGAATAGTCCATTTCTTCATCCTTTGAGATGTTGGATTCTTGGACTTGAAGAATTTCGATCTTGTGTTCTTTTCAATTTGATTTGGGTGTTGAAACATACTCCATTTCTATGTTACCCGGACTCTTTACTTTAGCTCGATGTACTCTTGTCTGACATTTCATGATGCGACATGGGTATGGGATATGTGTCCGACACTTTAGATTTTAGAATATTACTCTGTAGATTCTCCAACAGAAAGAAAAGAACGCATGAAAGAAGATAATGACTAATAGGTAATGTTGTGGAGAAGAGCAAAATCTGTGGGATTTATTTCCTTTAAGGAAAGATGATAATTTTAGTAGTCGTTTTATTTAGCAGTTACAAAAATTGTAATTATAGCTATATGTGTGCATAGCCCTGTATGTCTATATATATGGTGTCCCTCCATTAAGACATCATCAAAAATAAGAAAATATTCCCTCTCTTCTCCCGTGGACGTAGGCCTTAGAGCCGAACCACGTTACATCTTTGTGTTTTTCATTATTTTATTTTTACAACAGGTAAAATTCACTTAAGTGAGAGAACAAAACGGACAATAAATGAGTGAAAGGAAGAAAAAGAGGAAAGAACAGCACGTAAGCCGAGTCCCCGTATCCAAGAATTTGAAAATGAACAAGTTGGACCTCTAGGTATGTATCTATATCTAACACCCATACCCGAGTCCAGGTAACATAGCTCCATTTAAAACATTAGCACCATTGGTTATATTGTTTGTAAGCATCAAAACACTTAGCGGAAATCTAAGTGAAAAACTACTTGGGTCAACACTTATTTTATTTTATTATATTTTTTATGTTAGATTTCAATTTCAAGTCATTTACCCTATTATCCAAAAGTTTGATAAAAAATTATTTAGCCTTTGATGTCTACTAAAATGTTGCATTTTCCATTTTAAATTATTTTCCTACTTGAATACTTAATAAATCATGCACGAAGTAAGTTTCATGGTAAAATGGCATGCCAAATTACCATTGCTCCAAAATATCCAAGTTACGGGTATCACACCTTGTTAAGTGACAACTCCCTAACGAGTTTCAATTTGTGTTTGTAGATAAGTCTTAAGGCATATGTTGTTCACAACTTGCTTCTCTAAATCCTCACATTATTTCCATGTTTGACTTCTCAAATATTTATGTTAAGTTATGGCTCATTATCACTTACTCCGTTAACTAGCAAGTCCATTCACCAATAGTTTTATTTCAATTGTATAATGGAAACATTTACCTTTTTCGTTCCTTTTTTTTTTGTGATAATTTAAGACTCATCAAGGTTGCTATGTTGTGATTTGGAGGTCTCGGGTTCAAACATGAAATTAGCCTCTTGTTAATTTTGGGAGAGGGGGAGGGGGGTTGAGCTACACATGCTTTGACCCTTCCCCAAAACTTGCCATTATGAGAGATTGGAGCCTTGTGCATTTGGTACATTTTTTTCTTTTAAATTAATAGATGATAAATGGTGCCAAGGAAATTGAGAAGGCATCCATTGAAGAATTTAGTTCAGTTTCTTTCCCTTTTCATTTGCTTTATTTCTTTGAAGAAAAGTTGATTTTTCTCTTATTGCAAAATATCTCATTTTGAGATAGTGTACCTTATTTCTATGTGGTAAAATGGTGCTAGATTGATTGTTGATGTAGATCATTTGAAGTATGGATTGGAAACAAAATTGTCATTATGTCTCTATTAGAGATGTGTGTCATAACTAATAAGCGGATAATTTGAAGACAAGGACAAAAAAAAAAGAAAAAAAAGAAAATAGAAGTTAATTGGATAAGAACAAAATAGATGTAATCTTTTTTTTTTAAAAAAAGAAACAGACGAATAGATTTTGTATATATGAATAGAAGAGGCAAGAAACCAAAACACAAGGGCACCGCCACAACCCCAAAACCAAAAATTATACAAACTTGCTCCACTCTCGAAGCCAATCCCCTATAGAATATCCATTTGACAACTTGCTATTTGCTACCCAAAAAGAGGCTAAAAACTGAGATTGCTCCCAAACTTTAGCCGTCGGCTCCTCCATACCATTAAAGATCCGATTGTTCCTCTCCTTCCATAGTGACCACAAAACCGCAAAGCACACCACCTTCCAATGATCACTCCACGGGGGGCGGATGTGATCTATAAACGGGAAGATATTTATGGGATCCCCCCCACCATGATCACCACTCATCACTGGGAAATGGAGGCACCACCTACTCCACACCTCGTTGGAGAATGCACAACTCCAGCATAAGTGGCTAGCAGATTCCAAATCCTGCCGACATAAATAACACCAGTGTGGGGACAAACACGTAGATGGAAATCTTTTTTGCAACATATCACTAGTATTAATCTTCCCATGGGCAGTTACCCAATAGATGCAATCTTGAAAGATTAGGAAAAATTGTCAATAGCGCGTAATAGTTATTTATTGACATTAGCTAAGGTTAATTTCAACTCAAATAAACTCCACAAAGCCTTTTCCCAATACATGGAGTTGGGTATATGAATCAGCCTTCTACTCAACTTTACCAAGGGCTAAGTCTACATTAATATTACAAGTAGTTAGATCTTTCTTAATTATCTCTGTCGATATTATTTTAGGTCTTCCTTCATGAAAATTAATAGGTCACTCTTTTTAGCTAGCGTATCTAATGGTCTTTGTTGTATGTGTCCAAACAACTTTAGTCGGTTTTCTTTCATTATATCTCCGCTTGGGGCTACTCCTACCATTTCTCAAATATGTTCATTTCTAATTTTATCTTTTAATGTTTTAGTCACTTTTACTACACATCCATCTTAACATTGGCATTTTCGTTACGCTTAGTTTGTTAACATGTTGCTTTATTGCTCAACATTCTATTCTTTAGAGGATGGCTGGCCAAGCTGGCTAATTTATTCCTTATAAATGCGTGCAATTGAGCTTTGTGATACTTTTCCATCACTTGTTCTTTTTGAATGCATTTCCATTGGAAGATTAATATGCAAGAAGGCATGCCCTAGCATACTCATGTGTTAATCATTGGTTGTAGTTTTTATCTTCTACAAGATATAAATCAATGTCTTCCCTTGCCTATTTTGTGTAGGTGTTCTTGAGAAAGTTGGGATTGAACCACAAGTAGAACGAATTGGCAAATATAAAAGTGCTGGAGATCAACTCACGCGCAAAACAATGTCTAAAGAAAATTGTGAAATGTTGACTACATTGCTTGATAATATCTACGAGAACTGGCTAGACAAAATTTCTCAAAGCCAAGGTTCTATAAACCAACTTTCTTATGCTTCTAATGATTGGTTTGAGTCTTGGGAACATGAATATTACTTTAAAATTACTAAATATTTTTTTTTTCTTTTCCTTTTTAGGCAAGAAAAGAGCGGAAATTGGAAACTTCATAAATGAAGGAATTTACCAAGTAGAGAAGCTAAAAGAGAAAGGTTGGATAACAGATATACTTTATGATGACGAGGTATTTAATTCCTTCATTGAATTGTGGATGCATATATACTTTCTAAGTTGAAAATTTATTTGATTTTTCACTGTCAAAATTTATAGAAATTTAGTAATTTGTTGGTTCAATTAGACATGTTTGCATTTGGATTTGGAGCATTGGAACCATTGTAAAATTGGACTTTTACAAGCTTAGTTCCACTAGAGATTCTTTTAAATATTTCCGTGGAGAAGGATAAGTTTTACAAAGTGGTCTTATCTGATTTATTTCTCTTTCTAAATATGAGGACTTCCTATAGTATGCGATTCCTTCAAGTTTTTTTTAGAAGGGTAGATCGTTAGGCCCTTTTGTAATTGGTTTTGGAAAAGGAAAGAAAATCATTCTTTATATTCAATAATAACCTAGAGTACATTGATTGGTCAAACTCAATGGTGCATAAAAGAGAATAAAAAGAAAACGTACCTATTTGGGACAACAATATATAGAAAGCTAATGACATGGCAAAAGAACATGAAAAGCAAAATGCCTGATGTGGGTCAAAAAATATGCATTAGCAAAAAAGTACATGCTTTACGTTTAACTTTAACGCTCTCCCTGCAAACTCAAGATGGGAAAACTATCAAGAGTTTAACAAAACATGAAACTAAGGGGATACAAGTGTTTTGTTTAAGTAGTTTGCAACTTGAGATGGTGGATGTAGGATAAAGTGATAACAGTTGCCGAACCTATTGGCAAAAAAAAGGATGATCAATCTCTATGTGTTTGCTAAACTCACAGAAGACTGGTTTACATACTATTTTTAGGGCATTTGATTGTCACATAACATAAGTGTGGGGTTTGCTATACTACCCAAAGTCCTGTAATAACAAACTATGGCAAACAATCTTAGTTGCTATAGTAGCCCAAGCATGATATTATCAATGGATTCTTTCTTTTGTCTTTCTAAAAGAGAAGAGACAGTAGCGCCTTGGTGCATCAATAATGGGGTTGTGTAGGAGTCAAACCAGGTCAAGTTTCATCCAAATTTTTGACTAAACCGATTGCATTAGATGACATAAATTGTTAGCCGAAACCCGAAATTGATTCGACTTACGATTTATTTATTTATTTATTGTTAATGCCCAAAGTTGCTTCCAATTCAAGTGGGTGGTTAGGTTCAATAATATAAAGAATTCTTCTTTAGCCTAAATATAATTTTGCTTTTAAGCTTTGTCAAGCTCCAAGGGCATAAAAATTGAAAAAGAGAGGAAGCAAGAAGAGATAGAAAACTTGTGAGTGAGGAGGGGGGAGTTGGGTTGTGCTTCTATAGAGGGTGCAACCCCCCTCCCCCTTTTAGTTGTCCTAATATGGACTAATGGGTGGGGGGGGGGGGGGGGGGAGCCTTTAGTCCCACTTCGATACAACTAAAGAGGGAGAGTGGTTTCCCCCTCTATAAAAGCTCAAAACCCCCCTCTCCTCAGTGCATGGAGCCTTTAAGGCATTTAGTGCATATTTTTATAAATTATTTGCATATTACAATAATTAGATGCACAAGAAGTTCAATATTGATATTTAACAATTTAACTTATTGTTAGGCAGATTCAGTTAAGCATTTTGCAACCACTCTTTGACTTAACCTCTTAGGTGGTTTAAAATGTTCACTTGACCAACCCGCTTTATACATAGCCCAACCCAATCAAAACTTTTCTAGTTGGTGGAATAAGTTCATTGGGTGAGTGGGTCAATCACTCACCTCGGATTAGTAAGATTGTCCCATTTTGACATCAAGGGCATGAATTCAAATCTAGAAACAATCTGTTCACAAAGAAGGGATAAGGTTGTGTCCAATCCATTGACCCTTCTTAGACCTCACAATGTTATGAGTCTCGTAAGTTAGATCACCCTTTTCAAGAGAGAAGAAAAGAGCTTAAGAATGTGTAGGTTGATTGGTGACATCACCAAAACAATCAACACAAGAATAAGCTCCACAAGGGAAATAAAAATCAAAAGGAAACAATGAGCTCCAAAATAGAGAACCCTACTAGTGAAAGATGCAAGAGTACTTCATACCAATGAGTGTTGCAAGTTCTTAAGCCAAATTTTCATGCCGAAAGCCTGTAAGCTTGACCCAATGAGTCAACCACATATTAGGAAATTATTCTCCTAAAATTTGAAAGTTGTTTCCTAATAAATAAACTATGTAATTTGTTCTATTGGAAACTTGTACAGAAGGTGATTGACAACCTAACAACCAAGATTTACAAGCAAGGCCTGGTCATTGGGATTTTATGGGACCCAAAAGGAGCATTAATCTCTCCATAGATTGAAAGAGACGAGAAAATTTCTTTGCAGTACTTTAGATGAGTTGATCAAGTTCTATTTGGTGTAATGAGATAGTGTATTTTCTTTAGGTCAAAGAGGCATTGCATATTGGACTCATAAGGAGAATGAATTGGCATGGATGGACAGTGACTCTGGTGATCTTTAGCTAGAACATATGCTTTTAGAGGATATAGTGGTGTGAAGTAATGGTGCAATTAATACCTTAAAGTCGCACACCAACTTGATGTTTTTGCTTTCTCAATGTTTATCATCACATTTCCAAATCTGGGCTTGTTGAGATAATGGAATTTCAATGCGTTGAAGTCCAATTAAAATCTGTTGCTTGTTTTTGTATAATTGTTTAATAGGTTTTTATGCAAAAATATGGTTATTCGAGTTCATCAAAAAAGGCAGTTAGTCCCTTAAACATTTGGCTCCTTGGAATTTTGGAATATGATGAATACAAGTTACGTTTTTAGTTTCTATACCACTATGCTTGAAGCTTTAAGAGTTTTTCGAGGTATGATGAATGATATCATGACCTTCGTAGTTAAGGGGTATGATAGTCCTACATCCCCCGGGAGTGGGAGTGGTGGTTGTGTTTTAAGTGAAGAGGTTGTTTCAAACATGTGAACACCCATTGTGGGAGGACCTTGAGGGCGGTGTGATGTGGGCGAGCTGTGCAGGTTGGGCCAACTACCATGTGGCAGTCTCAAGCCGCTTTTTGGATGGGTTGTTCAGATGGGCTTCACATGCACGGGTGCATGCTCATGGGGGAAGTCCGTAAGGGTGGTAATGCCCAAAGAGAACAATTTTTCGTATGGTTTAAGTGGTTTGTCACAAGCAGTATCAGAGCTAGATCCCCGTTAGAAGTGTGCCAACAAGAATGTTGGCCCCAAGGGGGTGGATTGTCAAGACCTGTTAAAGCGGTATGATAGTCCCACATCACCTGGGAGTAGGAATGGTTGTTGGGCTATAAATAAAGAGATTGTTTCAAACATGTGAACAACCATTTTTGGGGGGGTTCTTGAGGGTGGTGTGAAGTGGGGCAGGTTGTGTGGGTTGGGCGAGCTACCATGTAGCAGGCTTCAGGTCACTTTTCAAACATGGTGTTCAAATGGGCCTCACATGCGTGAGTGTGGGTGTGTGCACTTGGGAGAAAATCCATAAGGGAGGTAAGGCCCAAAGTGGTCAATTTGTCACATGGTTTGAGCTTCTATCACAAATGAAGCTTTCAACGATGATTATCAGTGGTTATTGATTTATAAGCTTCATATCTTGATAGAGAAGTTAAAAGAAGTTATGGAACATTTTCATTCGTGATGGACAAATGAGTTTTCACTATTTTAAATGTAGTGAATAATTTTTCAGATATATCAAATATATCTTCAAAAATTAAAAAATGACTAGAATACATCCCAAATTTTCAGATCGTATCCTAATTTTGAAAAATAGTTTCAAGTCACAATCCAGATTTAGCCTTAGCTCTTTGTTGGTCTTGTTTCGTAGTGATAACATCCTCCCAAGCTAAAAGTACAATCCTATACCACCCTATAGGTGACATGGGATTGATTTTGGGAGAGGAGTTCACACTCTATTTGTCTACTTGCTATTGTTTGCCTTTTTATTTCCTTTGTATTCTTGTCCTAATACTTTTATTATTTAGTTTTCATTGATTTACTTTCTTTCTGATTGTTGGAAGAAGCAATGAAAGAAAAAGAGAGAGGAGCCAAGCAGTGGCAGCCGGCTGCATAATTGGAATTTATTAAAGAGCTTTCATTATATGCACAGCAAAGATCGAAAATTCGATTTCGACTTGACTTCGGTCACTTAAAAATTGGAATTAATTCGGAGAAGTTTAATTCGACATGGAGAGTTTTTGTAAAAATTTGCTTAATTGGAGAAGTTTAGAGAATTTTCGTATATATGTTTAAATATTTAGATTTATTGTAGTACAAGCTAAAAACTAATATAAATAGACAATTTTAATACATAAAAATACCAATAAGTGACCTAACAAAATCAATCTTGTTAAGTGGGTTGATGAATTTGAAATGGTGGCTTTTGGTCTTAATTTCTTTTCTTTGTTTTGATATTTAATTGTGGTTGCTTGCTTCTCGACCATATACTTTGCTAGTTTGAATTCCATCATGTTTAATTTATTAGTTTATTACAATATTACTTAAATGTATTTTTTTTAATCTTGTTTTATAAGAGTTAACTAAAAGAAGATGCTCTTGGGGATTGGCTTCGAGGGTGGGGTAATTTTGTGTAATTGTTCGTTTTGGGGCCTTGGTGGTGCCCAAGTGTATAGTTTTTCGTCTCATATATTCATATATACAAAATCTTTTCTTTGTTTCTTAAAAAAAAAAAAAAACTTTATTTATTTATTGCTTCTTATCCTCTCTTTTTGGTAAAACATATCTCATAAACTACATAATTTGTTAGGTTGTTAAATTATTTTTTAAAATTTATATTGCTATGTTGGTTGATGAAGTTGAAAATAATTCATAATTATTGGTATTTTTTTGTTTTCTATTGATGAAATAACATTTTTTTACTTCTCTGTTGAATTTCATCGAATTTTGTTGAATTTTGTCGAATTTTATCGATTTTTTGTTGAATTTTTGCCTTTTTGAATTGAAAAATAGAAATTTTATCGAAGTTTATTGAATTTTGTCAAATTTGTCGAATTTTATCTAATTATTTTGGCGAATTTTTGCATTTTTTATTTTACATCCACTTCACACTTCGATGGTAAAAAAAAAAGGGAAAAAATTCGTGAAAGTTCGCTGAATTTCGGGAAATTTTTGAACCATGATGCACAGTGGGATGGCATCTTCTCCATGACATTCCATTATTTTATCATTCTTTACGAACTTGAATATGGATATCTATTGTTACTTTCTGTGTACCCTCTAACTTTGCTGGTAATAAAAGTAACACAGTGAAGCCTTCCTTTGGGTATATGATGTTACTTATAAAAAAAAATAACCAGATTGTTTCACGGTTTACTTTCATATAAGTGCTTCTAGTAGCTTTGTTCCTTGTACCATGTGTTCTTGGCATGGATAGATTCAGATTCATGAAGAGTTTCTTATGCCCCAGTCTAATAACAAAAAAAAGGCAAAAAGAATCATGAAGAGGTGAAAAGACTTTCTCCAATTAAAACATTTCGGTTCACTTTTTGGGATCCATCCATTATGGATGCATATATGATGACCCATTTTCTAGCAATTGCTTCATCATAAAATTGAAACAGTATTCTACTATTCTGTAACAGGAGCCTTCTGAATTTTATGTGCGTGAGGGTGGAGGACTTCTTGTCCTCCCTTATTATTTATTTTATTTTATTTTGTTTTATTTTTTGCAGTGCCGTGTTTTGTATTTTGTTTGGGTTCATAAATATAATCTTAGTTTGTTATCAAAATAAAAATGAAAATAAAAAATAAAGCCAAATATGAAGTTTCTAGATTGAATCCAAAAAAATAAAAATAAAACTAGTTTTGCACATACCTGTTTTTATAAAAAAATTTAATACTGTTTGTGATGCAACGTGTTTGACATATTGGCTTGCCACCCAGGTATGGGAAATTGGTCCTCTGATCTGTGGTCAACACCATTATTGATGTCATGGCATATCCCATTGTTAATCTTTCTGTTGTTCATGTATCCTTCCTTTTCATCCTTTAACATTTGACCAAATGAGATGAAGTTGTAACCTATGTTAAAACATACAGGTTATTGCTAGGCTGAAAGAGAAACTGGGATATGCAAAGGAGAAAAATCTTCCAATGGTTGATTACAGGTATTTATTGTTTTATTTATTAAAAATACATATATGGGACTTATCTTTGGGGCTTCTTTACTCTTGAGTAGTAAGCATCTTACTATTTGACAGGAACCCCCACTTGTTTGAGAGATGTGACATTATTTGAGGTTATACTTTTCATTAGATTTACCTTAGCTTTACAAACTAAGCAAGCAACCATTTGAGGGAATATCAATTTATGGCTAAATGGTTTATTACACTTTATGAAGTGTTTTGCTTGGGTATTCTGAATCATACTCTCTTTCCAGTGAATTCTTGAGGTACTTTACTTTGTGATGTAGTTTTAATGCCAATTTGGTGTAGGATCATTCCTCGCCTTGCCGTTTAGAAAGATATCTTCTTTTAATTATCACATAAGCGTATTGATGTGCATAGAACAGTCGTAAAGATTATACCTAGGATTTCAATCTGTTAATTCCTTATCAAAGTCTTGGGTGTATTGGGCAAGATGCTGCTTCTGTAGCCTGTACAAAATAGTAAATAGTCTTTGGTGCTTCATGTTGAGAGGAATGGGGTCAGGGGGGCCACAGGCTACAAGGATTCATGACTTATGTGTGAGAACAGCAGAGATCATCCCCAACTAAGGACTCATTACATGAAAACCCTTAGTGCATATGTATAAATTTGGAGTTTATTAACAAGCATTCTCTTGTTTATTTGCTATGGTTTTCGATGTTGCTGTTTAGCTTTAGTTGTATAACATAACCAATATTTCACCTGTTTATCTGAACACTTGTTGCATGTCTTGAGTTGAACAACTTACCAGCCCATGTATAGAATACAATGATTTTGATTTTGATTTTTTAATGTTTTGCTAAACTACAGGAGATATGCCAGAGTAAGAAATTGGACTCTGGGCCTAACAGGTGGTAAAGATCAAATAGCTGTAATCAGAGCTTCTGGAAGTATTAGTCGTATTCGTGGTCCACTTAGTGTAGCTAGCTCGGGTATTATTGGTGAGCAAATCATTGAGAAGATACGTAGTGTTAGAGGTATGTTATAACAACACCATTGATTATTAAATATAACAGAATAATTCTTGTCTAAGTCCTTTGTAGTTTCAGTTAGTTAATTCTTATTCTTCTTCCTGTTTACAACTAAACGTTGATAGAGAAAATGGATAGAGGACGCTAACTTTGATATTCATTGATTGTTTTTCCCTTGCAAACCTTATTGGAAAGCTGAGTACATAAATATAGTAGAAGAAAACATGTTCAACTTGCTAATAGGTAATAGCAAGAATGCTGGCTCTACCATTACCAGCATAAGATTTGCAATTTGTTGTGGTTCCCCTATCATTTCTTTTATTTCTTGATTGACACGGTTGCACTCATTTGGGTTATTTATACTGCACACTATGCAGTTAAAATAAAACTCATATAGATATACATTATTCTGTCTGTGGGTTCATTACTCAACAGCAATCACTGGCTTGTGATAGAGTAAGAAGGGGTAAAAGGATGCTTATGTCAGTGAACCATATGCATATAATTAATACATCAACCATTGCTCTTCTTGGAAAGCCATCATCCTGGGCTTACTAAGATCTGTTTTGTAGTATTGGATAGAGAATGGACAGAACCATTCTAAACTTTAATGTTTATATGTGGCCAAAAGGTTCTCAAGTACATTGTTTGTGTAACACCAATTCACGTTACATTTTGTCAAAGGAGGTTATGTTTCTTCCATCATAAAGTTGTTTCAAGTTAATTTCTTTTTAAATTAATGGGCAATATGAGTCTTTATTAGTTTCTTAATTCTTAACTTCACTGCAAATCAAGAAAAGAATTGTCACCTTGTCTAATGTATGGAATTCATCTCATGCTGCTCATTTGCTGGACCATCATGAATATTTCATAGAATCATCTATCATTTTAACATCCAAGTTGATTTGGAATTGGGGATATGAGCAGGTTATGAGATGCACTGATAAGTACCTCATCATATAGAGAAATAAGCAGAAATGGGGTGTCCAGGAAAGAAGATGGTTTGGGTTTGTCTAGGGAACTACTATTCTTCAAAATGCTTTTCCATTTTTCATTTTCATCACCTTGTTTTTATATTTACTTCTTCTTTCTTTCTTTCCTTCTTTCAATGTTGAATACACTAAAAACATAAGAAACATCTAGTAGAGTTTTAAGATACATTTGGATGGTTTTGTGATGGGCCAAACGGCGAAAATATTGTTTTCATGAAATTGGCAAAACTTTAATCTTATAGTTCAAATTTGGAAAAAGTAACATTATGGCTTGTGTCATTATAAGTTGACAGAATATATCTCATACTTCTATTTCCTACTTAGAATGTTGAGATATATTACAGTGTTGTCAAGGCGGGAAGGCGGTGGTAGACGATAAACCTTATATAGGCTAGGCGCGGTTTAGGCGGAATATAAAATATTTATTTAGAGGTCCCTAAAAAAATTATTTATTTATTCATTGGTCCCTCACTCCATATATATATATATAATGAAATAATTATTAATTTAATTTATATATTCAATAATTATCAATTTATATATTAAATTAATAAGTATTTGTGTGTATATATATATATTAACTTAATTTTAATACATAAATCGTAAATAAAATTATATAAGATTAAATATATTTATTTATTTACAATTATATTTGACATTTTATTTTAAATTGTATAAAATAAAAAAGAGGAAGCACATTGTCGATTGGATGAAAAAAAAGGTGGAAACAAGTTTTCGGCGTCGGAATGACGCTGGAGTCGGAGAATGGTCGGAGGAAAGCTTGATGTCGCTGAGGTTTAGGGTTTGGATGGTTCCAGCGTTCAGGGTCGAGAGGTTTTTGTTTTAAAAAAAGAAAAAATTTCAGACACGCTTGAAAAAAAAAATTGCAGAGAACCCCCTCTAGGGCCTAAGCGGAGCCAAGGCGGTTTTCTTAGTCCAAGGGCCTAGGCGGGGCCTTGACAACACTGATATATTAGTTTTGTCACCAATGGGAACAAATTTCCTGACTTATCCTTATGATCCAAACTACTTATTAGCTTTCTAGTTTTGCCTGTCAATTTTTCTTTTCCTGATGGTATTAACCACCAGTTTTTTCTTTCTTCTATTTTTGCGCCTACAGCTTCCTGCTCTCTGCTCTCCTCCATTGTGCATTCCAATCTAGGCAGTTGACTGTAAAGCATGCTTTATGTTCCTAAGTTCTTTGCAACAACTTTGTTCCAATATACCATAATAATTTCCTAATGAGAGAATGTTCTCTTAATGCAACGTTTTTAAGACACCACACATTACAGCAATCATCTTTGCTGCATGACTTTCTTTGCAAATTCCTACATACCCTTTTTCTAATAGGAAACATATATTGTGTTAATAATGAAGATTTGAAGTACAAATAAAGGAGTGAAGGAGAACCAGAAGTTCCGCAACGCCAACCACTACAACAAGTTCAGTGGCTTCAGCCAATCCTCAAAAGACTATAACCGTTGCCAAATTTGCTAAAGGCAATCCATTTTGAAGCAGTAAGTTTAGCAGTCTCCCAAATTTGCAAAGGGGCAGATTTCCTGTTCTCAAAAATATTTTGATTCCTACTTAGCCAGATGGCGCCCATATAGTTGCGAAAGACAGCCCTCAAAATCACCTTACCTCTACCATCAAAACCAACCTAAGAAGATAACAAGAAAACATCATTATAGGGGGTAAGTTTCCTAATCTCACCATTGTAGTCGTCTAGTGCGTACGGCAATGTGTACAGCTTTTTTTTTTTTTTCTTTCGTTATACTTTGTCTATTAGTATAAAGTTAATGTAAGGAAAAAAAATCTGCGCACACATTATACTTAATCTATAAGTGAATTGCGAGCCTTGGCATACCCAGAGGTCATTGGTTCAAATCCGAGAATAGCATTTCCAATGTGAAGCTCAGGTTTTGTATATCAACCCTTCCCCAGACCTTGCAATGGCGGGAGCCTCATGCTCTGGTATGCCCTTTTATACTTTAACAATAAGTCCTTGTAACCATTGATTCAAGCAATGTTCTTGCGCGATGAACCAGTTGCCTCATTCATAATCTGTGTATCCAGGTTTGAAGGCATGAAGTCAATCCCCGTGGTGAATCCTACTCCTAGGTTATTCTGACATCAATTTCATAATTGGAAAGTTAAACATGTTAAAATTTAGATTTGAACTTATATAAAAGGTTTTAAGGGCTGAGATACATTTAAAGTAATAAATCTATAAATTAACCACATTTTAGGCAATATACTAACTGTTACGGAGATAATTTAGGATCAGAGAATATTTGATTTGCGATATTTTAGGGATGTTTTCTGTTAAAGCAAGATTGTAAATAGTAGATAATTAGGCTGTAAGTAGGGATGATACTTATCTTGTACGCCGGCAAATATGGCATCTTTGATGTACATTCTCTTTTATATAATGAAAGGAAACCCTAAGAAAAGGGAATTCAGACCAATTTTGACATAGTATCAGAGCCCCTACTCTGATATTCATCTCTGTGGTCTCAATCCTTCGTGTGTGACGAGAAAAGAATTTCTTTTCTGCTTCTGCAAGTTCCATCTTGCTCCTGGATCATCCCACTTTGCGGGTTCACTATTTTGAGGCTGTCGGCGATTGGTTTTGGGGTAGAGAATCGTTCTCTCTTGCGGGTTCTCTGTTTTTTTTTTGTGGTTCTCTCTCGGTGGCTGGGTGGCTGGGTGTCCATCGGCCTTCTCTGTGGCAGTCGACCCTTCTGTGGTGGTGACCGGCCGTTTCTGTAGTGGTTGCGAGGTGGTCGGCAACCTCTGTGACGTCGGTTCTGGGTGCGACTTCATCAAACTGTGATTTCGATCAACAGAATTATTTTTTCCTTACCGTGGTTGTCTGAATTTTTTAATCATATCAATTGAGAATACTATTGTTCGCTTCACTGGCAAGAATTTTCCTCCATGAGAATTTCAATTTAAGATGTTTTTGAAAGGGAAGGAATTATCAACCCATATTGATAGTTCTATTCGAGTTCCCACTGATGAAAACGAACTTGCCCAATGGGAGGTCAAAGATGCTAAGGTGATCTCCTTCCTATTGGGAACGATTGAGCCCCATCTTGTCACCAATCTTCGGTGTTTTCCTACGACACAGGCTATGTGGGACTATCTACAACGTGTTTATCACCAAGACCACAACGCTCGAAAATTTCAATTGGAATTGGAAATTAGCAATTTCAATCAAGGTAATTTGACTATTGAGCAATTTTATTCTGGTTTTATTAATCTTTGGGGCGAGTATTCTGCTATTGTTCATTCTAAGGTTCCCGCTACGGCACTCGCGGCTCTTCAAGCGGTTCATGCTGAGAGTCAGCGTGATCAGTTTTTTATGAAGCTTCGACCTGAATTTGAGCCTGTTAGAGCCGGTTTATTGAACCGTAATCCTGTTCCCTCTTTGGATATTTTTTTGGGAGATTTACTGCGTGAAGAACAACGGTTATCCACTCAGATGAGTATGACTTGTGAGAAGGTTGTTTCTGAAGCTGTGAATGTAGCCTATGCGGCACAAGGGAAAGGAAAGAACAAAGTGCAATGTTTCAGTTGCAAGGAGTTCGGTCATATTGCTCGCAACTGTCCTAAGAAAGTTTGCAACTACTGCAAGAAAGAGGGTCATATCATCAAAGAATGTCGAGTGCGGCCTCAGAATCGCCAATCCCAAGCCTTTCAAGCTGTTGTTCAGCCCTCGCCTTCTTCTGCACCCCCCACTGTAAGCACTGATTCATCTGTTCTCACACCTGCCATGGTCCAATAGATGATTGTGTCCGCTTTTACGGCTTTATGCCTACAAGGTACGGGTACTAACTCCACTTCTTCTTGGATTGTTGATTCAGGCGCTTCTAATCATATAACTGGTCGTACGATTGGTCTCCATGATGTTCGTAAGTATGGAGGCACGCAAAATATTCAGATTGCTAATGGCAGTACTCTTCCTATCACTGCTGTTGGTAATTTGGGTTCTTCATTCCAACATGTTTTTGTCTCTCCTGGATTATCTACCAATTTGATTTCTGTTGGACAATTGGTGGATCATAACTGTGATGTTCATTTTTCTCGTGGTGGTTGTCTTGTGCAAGATCAGGTGTCGGGGACGGTGATTGCGAAGGGGCCTAAAGTGGGACGTCTATTTCCTTTACAATTTTCTATTCCTAGTGTCATTTCTTTTGCATGTACGGCTACTGCCAATAATACTGAAGTCTGGCATAAGAAATTGGGTCACCCCAATTTTGTTGTCTTGACTCATCTTCTGAAACATGGTTTTTTGGGCAAAAACGATTCATTTAATTTTTCTCCTGTTTCTTTTGATTGTGCTACTTGTCGTCTTGGTAAAAGTAAAACTTTACCTTTTCCTGCGCATGGTAGTCGTGCTTCTAAATGCTTTGAGATTATACATAATGATGTTTCAGGTGTAAGTCCTGTTGTTTCTCATGGTCAGTATCGTTATTTTGTGACGTTTATCGATGATTTTAGTCGATTTACTTGGATATATTTTCTTCGTTCTAAAGGTGACGTGTTTTCTGTCTTTCAAAGCTTTGTTGCGCTTGTCGAGACACAATTCAGTACATGTATCAAAATCTTACGCTCCGACTCAGGGGGAGAGTACATGTCCCATTCGTTTCAGACGTATCTTCAAAAAAAGGGGATCATCTATCAACGTTCTTGTCCTTATACCCCTCAACAGAATGGAGTCGTCGAACGTAAGAATCGTCATCTCTTAGATGTCGTTCGTACTTTGTTGATTGATTGGTCTGTACCGTCTAAATTCTGGGTAGAAGCTTTATCTATTGCTGTCTATTTGATCAATCGCTTGCCTATTACCACTCTAAATTATGATTCTCCCTATTTTCGTTTGTTTGGCATTTCTCCTGAGTATCAACCCTTCATACTTTTGGGTGTGTTTGTTTTGTTCGTTTACCCCTGTTGATCGTCACAAGCTTGCTGCCCAGTCTGTCACGTGTGCCTTTATGGGATATAGCTCTACTCAAAAAGGATTTATTTGTTATGATGCTCATGCAAATAAATTTCGAATCTCCCGGAATGTGATTTTCTTCGAAAATCAATATTTCTTTCAATCTCAGGTTATTTCCGATCCCTCTGTTGCTCTTCTTCCAGCTTTTGATGTTGTGTCTTCTTCTATTGAGCGGTTTAAACCAGGTCTGGTGTATCAGCGACGTCTTCCACCTTCTCCAACGCTCCTTCCAGACACTGATCTGATACCTAATTCTCCTGTTCCTATACCTCGACGCTCCACTCGGGTTACACATGCACCTGATAGGTATGGTTTTCCTCATACCTCACTCACTGCCACTCTCGATACTGTTTCTGTTCCTCACTCTTATGCCCAGGCAACTTCCCAAGCATGTTGGCAGCAGGCCATGCAAGAAGAGATCCAGGCTCTTCAAGAGAATCACACTTGGGATATTATGACTTGTCCTTCTGGTGTCAAATCGATTGGCTGTAAATGGGTGTATTCAGTTAAGTTTCGATCTGATGGCTCACTCGACAGATATAAGTCTCGTCTTGTGGCTCTTGGGAATCGTCAAGAGTATGGCATTGATTATGCTGAAACATTTGCCCCCGTTGCCAAGATGACTACCGTTCGGAATATTTTAGCACTTGCTGCTTCACAGTGGTGGTCTCTCAGGTAGATGGATGTGAAGAATGCTTTTCTACATGGAGACCTAAAGGAAGAAATCTATATGTCTCCACCTCCCGGCATGTTTACTACGCCTTCCTCGGAGGTTTGTCGGCTACGCCGGTCCTTGTACAGACTGAAACAGGCTCCGCGCGCATGGTTTGATAAATTCCGCTCTACTTTGCTTGCCTTTCAGTTTGCTTAGAGTCAGTTTGATTCCTCTTTTTTTCTTCGCAAGACTTCTGCAGGAATTGTGATGCTTCTGGTATATGTCGATGACATTGTGATTACTGGCTCTGATACTGAATTACTTCAGCAGTTGCAACAGCATCTCAAGACCTCTTTTCATATGAAAGATCTTGGTCCTTTGCAGTACTTTCTTGGTCTTAAGGTCCAGATTACTCCGTCTGGTACATTGTTACATCAGCACAAATACACACAAGAAGTGATTTCCTTGGCTGGTCTCCAATCGGGTAACTCTGTTCTTACCCCTTGGAGGTTAATCTCAAGCTATTTCGTGAGGAAGGCGATCTTCTTTCAGATCCATCCTTGTATCGGCAGCTCGTTGGGAGTTTGAATTATTTGACGATTACTCGCCCTGACATTTCTTTTGCTGTGCAGCAGGTCATTCAATTTATGCAGGCCCCTCGACATCTTCATCTAGCTGCTGCCCGTCGTATTATTCGATATCTGAAGGGCACCTCTTCACGTGGGTTGTTCTTTCCTAAGGATTCTTCCTTACATTTGGTGGGATATAGTGATGTTGATTGGGCTGGATGTGCAGATACTCGTCGTTCTGTTACTGGATGGTGCATGTTCTTCGGCAATGCACTCATTTCTTGGAAGAGTAAGAAGCAAGACAGAGTTTCCAAGTCCTCCATTGAGTCTGAGTATCGTGCTATGTCTTCCGCTTGCTCTGAGATCACATGGCTTCGTGGGTTATTAGGAGAACTTGGCTTTCCTCAGCTACATTCCACTCCTCTTCATGCTGATAATACAAGTGCTATTCAGATCGCTGCTAATCCGGTTTTCCATGAGCGTACAAAACATATCGAAGTCGATAGCCATTCCATACGAGAAGCCTTTGACAAACATGTGATTACTCTTCCTCACATTTCTACCGAACATCAGACTGCCGACATGTTCACTAAAGCTCTTTCTCGGCATCGACATCAGTTCTTGATTGACAAATTGATGCTTTTTGATCTACCAACATCAATTTGAGGAGGGATGTTACGGAGATAATTTAGGATCAGAGAATATTTGATTTGCAATATTTTAGGATCAAAGAATATTTGATTTACGATATTTTAGGATCAAAGAATATTTGATTTGCGATATTTTAGGAATGTTTTCTGTTAAAGCAAGATTGTAAATAACAGATAATTAGGCTATAAATAGGGATGATACTTATCTTGTACGCCGGCAAATATGGCAACTTTGATGTACATTCTCTTCTATATAATGAAAGGAAACCCTAAGGAAAGGCATTCAGACCAATTTTGACACTAACTACCCAATTCATAAATCTGTATGTCCAAGTTTAGAGGTACCAAGTCAATTCCCATGGTGAATCCTATTCCTAGGTAATACTCACATCGATTCATAATTGAAAAGTCAAAACATATTTTAAAATTTAGTAAAGGTTTTAAGGACTTAAGACCCGTCTAAAGAAGCTAATAAGTAAGCTGATGACGAGATTTGAGTTATTACTTATTAATTAATATTTAGGACTTTTTGTTTTGTTAGGAAATTAGAAATTAAGTAGCTTTATTTTGTGAATTGTTACTAGTTGAGTCCAATTACACAAGGATGTAGTTGTATTACAATTACAATTAGAGGGTTATTTGCTGTTATAAATAGGGGATAGGTGTACAAAAATATTCATTCCATATTTGTTAGTCTTAAATTCTATGTTACCCAGACTCTTTACATTAGCCTGACATAACCGTGTCCGACACTTCATGATACTACATAAATATGGGTATGTGTTCGACACTTTAGATTTTAGAATATTACTATGTAAATTCTCCAATGGAAAGAAGAGAAAACATGAAAGAAGATAATGACTAATAGGTGAAATTCACTTAAACAGGGAAACAAAACGGACAATAAATGAGTGAAAAGAAGAAAAAAAGAAAAGAATAACATATAATATAGCCGAGTCCTTGTATCCTAGAATTTAAAAATGAACAAGTTGGATCTCTAGATATGTACCGGTATCCAACACCCATACCCGAGTCCAGGTAGCATAGCTTAAATTTCAGTTTATTGAATAGAAATTATTTCTAGTTTTATTGTTGGATTTTATGTGCTATTCTTCCTTTGAGATTACTTTACATCACAAGCTTAGATTCTTCTTACTCCCACCTTAGTTGTAGACTTCTATCATAATTGTTTACTCCTTTTTCTTGACTAAAGTGTGCAGAAAAACTTTAGTTTCCTCTAGCTAATGGAAAAGTGCTGCAACAACCTTGAAGCAAAATGGAAGGGATTTAGAGGAAAAAAACTGTCAGGCAGTACTAGTGGCCTACCCTTCACTTCCTTGCTTTTATTTTGTTTGGCTCACTTTTCTCCTCTTAATTCATTCCCCATTTTCTTGATTGAGTTTGTTTATAGAGTTCCTAATCCAATAAAAGGAAACATTCTAATCTCATGGTACTCTTTCAAATTAACCACTCTTTATACTTTCTTAGCCCCTAAGGAAAGTGAGGGTCCTACCCAGGGGTTGTGCCTTTTTTCTGATTGTTTCTTTTTTGTTTACCGTGCAGGCCCACTTTCTATATAAGTGTGGTTCACCCACTTATCCCACTTTCTAATTTAATACCCAAGTAGATGGGCTTTTGACCTGATTGCCCTTAAAAAATAAAAAAAATTTCACAAATGCCATCAAAACGTAAATATTGACTCCTTTGCCCTACTTTCACTATTCACCGCCCAGTCAGCCGACACACAAGCGCCAGGTTGGCGGTGGAGCTAGAGTTGTTAGGAAGGCGTTTTTTCAAAAGACGCCTTCCCTGTAATAATTTTGTTTTTTTTTAAAACGGAAGGCGCCTTTTAGAAAGACGCATTCCCTTTAATTTTTTTTTTTATTAAGGGAAATTTAAAGGGAAAGCTGCAAACCGAGGGAAGGGAAAGTTTGCACCGACTCTACAGAAGGTAGAAGATACCTAATTTTTATTTTTATTTTAATGGAAACCCATTTCAGTATAAAACAATCAACCGAATTGCTCTTCTCTCTGTTGATTCTTTCTGAGTAAAATAATCGAAACCCATTTCAGTTCTCTTTTGAAAATCTCAATTTTTTGTTTTGTTTTGTTTTTTTTTAATTCATTTCTCAGTTTCTTTCTGCATCAGAAGGAGAAGAATGTACTAATTTAGCATTTTATATTACATTATAATTGATACCCAGTTTGATTTTTCAGGCGTTTAGATATAATCTCTCTTAACTCTTTAATGGGTAGAACTTAAAATTTTTTAGCAACCCAGTTTTTGATATATATATATATATATATATATATATATATTTTTTTTTTTCTTTTATAATTTACTGCTTCTGTTTCAAGCTGTTTACTGCTTGGTTTTTACACAAAATAGTTCTTCAAAAAGAAAAAAAGGCAATGCTGATCCGGGTAGTAGAAATTTGGAAATTATCCTGTCTTCTTTAAATCAACTGAGTGGGAATTCAAAATTTGCTTTTTTTGTTTTTTTGTTTTACTTTAAATCTTTGTAGAAAGCACTAATATTTATAGCATTGGTTTTTCTCTTTAGCGTTTCTTCTTTGGATCTAAATCTCTTGGTGTAAAACAGATATTCATATAAATATATATGTATATATATCTTATCTGGGTTTGATCATTTGGGTCTAAATCATGATGATTTTACAAAATACAATCTGGGTGTTTGTCTTTTGGGTTTAAAAATCTTCTTAGTGGTTTGAATTCTTAGTTTTTTATCTGCAAAAATGGGTTGTGCTTCTTCAAGGAGAATCAATCAGGAAGAAAGGGTGCAAAAATGCAAGGAAAGGAAGCGATTGATGAAACAATTGTTGGTTCTTCGTAGTGAATTTGCAGCTTCCCTTCCCTTAATAAAAAAAAAAATTATTACAGGGAAGGCGTCTTTTGAAAAAACGCCTTCCCTGTAAAAAAAATTGCAACGGAAGGCGTTTTTTCAAAAGACGCCTTCCTAAGAACTCCACCTCCACCGCCCACGTGGCACTTGTGTGTCGGCTGACTGGGCGCTGAATAGTAAAGTAGGGCAAAGGGGTCAATATTTGTGTTTTGATGGCATTTGTGAAATTTTTTTATTTTTGAAGGGTAATCATGTCAAAAGCCCCCAAGTAGATTGTAAACCCAATTTCTTTCTGAGTATGATCTTTGCCCTAATTAAAAGATCATTTGGGCTTCTAAATCAAACTTAGATTGTTTCAGCCCAATCCTAAAGCCTACCCTTTGTAAGTCATGATGTGTTTATGCATGTACAACCATTATATTTCTTTGATACACGATTGTGTTAGAATGGTAGTGTTACACCATTGGCATAGTAACAGTAATGAACCTGTGAGAGAACTATAGCTCTCAATTTATTCAAGCTCCTTTTCCTATATTTTTGTTCCTTCCCAATCTCTTTTCTATCAAAACCTAGAACTCATTTTCTCACTTAAGTAATTGACTATTAAACATTTTGTGGTCTTCCATGGCAAGTGGACAGCTACTGTGGTATAATTTTAGTTCTTCCATGACTTTCTAATAATTGTCAGTCTCAATAAATGTTGCCATTTTTCTGCAGTTTCTGTGGTAAACATCTAGGCTTTTGTGATAGTTTAGTTTATGAAATGCTGGTTCTTGTTTCAGTAAGATCTCTTTTTATCTAAAGTTTATCAATTTCCAGATTCAAAAAGATATAAAGCTGTTGTTATACGAATTGACAGCCCAGGAGGTGATGCCCTTGCTTCTGATTTGTAAGTGCAATATTAGTTACATAATTTAGTTGGAGACAAAGTTATTTCTCTGCATATCAAGCAATAGAATAATTCATAAAGAACTTTGTGGATCTTCTTTTTCCATTGAAAGACGAAAATTACACTAGTAGTAATTATATAAAAAACTTTCATGTGTTGCTGATTTAATGTGTTTGTATCAGTTTTCAGATGTTAGAGATCTTAGTTAGTTAACTTTTTTTTTCTTTTAAAGTCATATATGGAACTCTATTGCTTGTTTATCAATTGGCATATTTGGAGTCATTCTAATCAAACTATCTTTAATTGTCATCTTTCAATTTTACATGATAGTTGCAGATTCTGAAATTAGGACTTTTAAGGTAAAGGAAATTTGTTGAATTCCAAATAATGGAATTAGGAGATCTGGAAGACCTAACCAGGGGAAAGGAAGAAGAGTAGGAAACAGTAGCTGCATATCTACGTATCCTCACCCTAATGTAATCGCTCTAGATGCATATTGCTCAAGGTGCAAAACTTACACCTTAAGCAATCATACCAGAGGTGTATAATTGCAGTAATGCCAGCTTGGTCCCCCTCACACCTTTCCTAACTAACTGCTGAATATAGAAATCTCCATTTGTGGCTATTGAATCCCTGATTTAGTTTCTTTTTTACTTGCGAAAACTATCTTTATGAAACTCAATTTGAAATATATATCGCTTGAACTTTTTGTCATTGGTTGTCAATTGAGTTGTTGAGTCCTTGATGTTTGTTTGCCTTAGAATGTGGAGGGAGATCAGGCTTCTTTCTGCCTCTAAACCTGTGATTGCTTCAATGTCTGATGTGGCGGCAAGTGGAGGTTACTACATGGCAATGGCAGCAGGATGCATTGTAGCAGAGGATCTTACCTTAACAGGTTCAATTGGAGTTGTCACAGGTAACTGCTAGTACTTCTTTTAACCAATGATTGGAATGACCTTTGAGATGTAAATGAATTGTAACATTGTGTTCTTTCAATTTGCTGCTCCAGCATAGATTCTGTCCTTTTAACATTCTACCTTTTCGCATAAGGCAAGCTTCTAGCTAATGAAGGACCGTAGTCCTAACTAGAGAATTACCAAAGCGTCCTGGTAGGTTTTGCTTAACTAGGTCCTTTTCCTCCATTTAAGTTGATATAGAGATCTCTTTGATATTAAGTTTCTACATATCTTCTGTTGATCACTAAGCTAACATTATTTTAGGTCATCCTATCACTTGTATAGGACCTTAAATCTGCATGCCATTCTCACTACTTATATGTCTTCAGTCTTCTGTGCAAATGTGCTACCTCAGTCAATAATACATTATTTCATACCTTCTGCTGCTACTCCTAGCTATATTAATTTTTAAATTTGGTCTTTCTTTATTCTCATACAACCCAATCTTCATATATAAATAAAGGGTGTACCCAGTACATGAGGCTTCAAAGATTGTGGAGTTCACATCCATGACCTCTGAGATTTTTCAAATTGGAATCCATGACATCAGGGAACACCTATTGCATGAGAGGGCACTTTGGCGTAATTTGTTTCATCCAAAAGGACTAAAGTTTTTCGAGCTAACTAAAAGCTTATGACATAATTATCTTAGACTTCGATGACGTCTTGATAGTAGAAAATCTGCTTTTGATATTTGTTCCTTTTAGCTAAAGGACGAGTTTCATGGAAAAGAGCAAAGTAGACTATTGTTGCTACTTCTTCTGTGGAAGCTGAGTTTGTGCCTTACTTTGGCTACCAATGAGTAATGATGAGTTATGGTTAGAACTTGGTATTGTTGACATTATTGCCCAGATACCTTTATTTTAGGACTTGGTTTGTTGACATTATTGCCAAGCCACACAAAATTTATTGAGATACTATATTTATATTGAAGGGGAGCCTTGACACAACAGTAAGAGTTGATGTTGTGTGACCTTGTGGTCATGGGTTCGAGTCGTGGAAACAACCTTTTGAGAAGCAAGGTAAGGCTGCGTATAATAGACCCAAATGTGGTCCAACCCTTCCCCGGGACCCGCATAGGTGGGAGCTTCGTGCAGCAGGCTACCTTTTTTACTATATTTATATTTTCTCCAAAAATGGCTTATATTCTATCGGTTCTAAACATATTGTGCTAAAATACTTTGCAGTTAAGGATAAAGTTCAAAAATAGAAGGTGTCCTTAGAACTTAAAATTATAGATTTTATGATTGTTGATGCATTAACAAAAACAAAAAGGTTTACAAGCAAACCCATGGTTAAAAAATTCCACGAAATTTGGCGAAATTCCACGAATTTTTTCCCTTTTTTTAACCAAAATGCGAAGTGGATGTAAAATAAAAAATGCAAAAATTTGCCGAAATAATTCAACAAAATTTGATAAACTTCGATAAAATTTCTATTTTTAAATGAAAAAATGAAAAAAATTCAATAAAATTCAACAAAATTCGATGAAATTCGACAGAGAAGTAAAAAAATGTTATTTCATCAATAGAAAACAAAAAAATGCCAATAATTATGTATTATTTCAACTTCATCAACCAACATAGCAATATAAATTTTAAAAAATAATTTAACAAGCTAACAAATTATGTAGTTTATGAGATATGCTTTACCAAAAAGGGAAGAAAAAAAGCAAAAAATAAATAAAAATTCTTACAAAGATTCTTCTTGTCGAATTAAACTCCTCCGAATTAATTCCAATTTTCAAAGTGACCAAAGTCAAGTCGAAATCGAATTTTTGATCCTTGAGCAAACCTAAAATGACTAAGACAAGAAGATGTGAACACTAAGTTCCTCCACAAATTACTTAATAGTTAAAAGTGCAAGCGTTTGATCACAAACATTGAGAGATGATGAGGAGTTAGTAGAGGGAAATGATGGAGGGGAAAAAGGTAGTGATTGATTATTTTAATGATTTGTCTCTAGAAAGGAAGCCAAGTCCTCAGGGGTTGAAGGCATCGATTGGCAGATCAAGGGTGGAGCAAGAGTGGTTAGAAGGACAACTCAAGGAAGAACAAATTATGCAAGTTGTGTTTAATGCAATGGTGACAAAGCTCTAGGCCCTAGTGGTTTCACCATTGCTTTTTACTAGACATTGTTGCATTGTAATAAAAGATTAATATGATTCCATTAGCAAGTTATCATCAATTCCTACACTAGACCTCTCCATGCCTATTCTCAGAGAAAACAGACTCTTGGAAAGTATCAGACTTTAGGCCAACAAGCTTGGTCACTAGCTTGTACAAAGTTATCACCAAGGTTCTTTCTATTAGACGAAGACAAGATTTACACTTTACCATTGTTGAGAATCATATGGCTTTTGTGCAAGGAACGCAAATTTCAACGTGGTGCTTATTGCTAATGAAGTTGTGAACGTGGGGTATTGCATTGCAAGAGTAGACACAAGAAAGGCAAGGTGCTAAAAATTGATTTTACAAAAGAATACGAGCATGTGAATTGGGATTTTGAGCATTGTTTATGTATCGCAAAAGAAAGGAATGGTGGAGTAGTGGGGAATGTGCGTAAATAGATGCTTGAGATTGGTTTCCTTTTCCATTATGATCAATGGAAGACCACAGAGAAAATTTAGAGGTAAAAGAGGATTAAGACAAGGCAACCCACTCTAGCCATTCTTGTTCACTCCTATGGGGGATGTACTCGAAAAGATGTTGGACAGGCTACGGCTAGGGATTGAACAGGAAGGAAACACTCATCTTTAATTCGTGGATGACACTAATTTGTTACTGGATGGTGAGGTCAACTTCATTTCACAATTCTCATCTTAAAGAGCTTTTGTTAACCATCAGGCTTGAAGGTGAATATGTCCAAAAGTCAATTGCTCGGGATAAACATAACTCAATGCACTATTGATGAAGCAGCTCAAAAGCTAGGTTGCACGTTTGAGCGGGGGCCAATGAAATAGCTTGGTTTACTAGTATGAGGCAACCTAAAATAAGTATGATGCTTGCTGACTGTCATTTCCAAGGTATCCAAGAGATTAGATGGGTGCAGAATACGCTTCTGAGGAGGGATATCACATTCATTTTGTGTTGGGAGCAATTTCAACCTACTTCCTCTCTTTATTGGAGATTCCAATTGGCATTGCCAAGAAATTGGAAAGGAAAATTTGAGACTTCTAGTGGAATGGAGTAAAGGAGGGAAATAATCCACATTTAATACAATGGAGTCATCCAACCACCCATTGAGAAAAGGGTGATTGACCATAGGAAAAAGTTCAAACTTGAACAATTGTCTATTGGCTAAGTGGATTGGGAGATTTCCTAGGAAGCAAGAATAAATGTGGTCTAAGATAATTTGAATCAGACATGGACTTGAGGAAAACAATTAGGACGCAAAGCTAGCTTCTAAACTTATCATAGTCCATGGAAAGATGTTTCTTATAATGTTGTCAAGGCATCAGACAATGTCTAAGTGATTGGCCTTGGCTAGGCGAGGCGGTGCTTAGGCATGGCCTATGCATTGTAAATAATATTTATTTATAGCTCCCTAAGTAAATAATAACTCAGTTTTTTTAAATACAAACTTTATATGTATATAATTACATACAGACTCCATAATATAGAAGTATAGAGTGTGGAAAAGAAAAGAAAAAAAGATTTAGTTATATTTTACCCTCTTCAATCTTGTATCCACAAAATAAACATACTAAAAAATAAGACAAGTTGGCATAAAAGGAAAGTGTAATAATGAGTCATATTTCATTCTTATGAAAAAAAAAGAAAAGTATTTGCAACAACATAACAATAATAAATTGAAAAAATCAAAATTAAATAATAGGAAAAAAAAGAAGATATAACTTGTATAATGGAAATATAAGTATAACACTAGAATTAAACATTATGTCAATGTTGAAGCTATACACCCACAAAAGTAACAAAATATGAAGAAAAAAGAATCTTACGTTTTGTACATTTACATTGACCCCCTTCAACTTTTAAAAAAGTTTCAAAATGCCCCACTCCAGCCTTAAGTATGGCCTAGGCGATTTAGTTACAAATGGCTTGGGCGATTGACTAGTCATGGTGTGTTCGTAGAAAGGAGAGACGATTGGCATCTCCCCTGACAAGGACGAGAACAAATTTTGAGCTTTCTTATTACCACACGATTTGACTAGTTGAGGCCGAGGTGTTGCCTTGACAACTCTGATTTTTTCTTCTCATTAGATATTCTTCAATCACACCTTTGAATTAGGCAACAGTCAAAAAATTAGATTATGGGGAGATGTTTGGTTCGGCCATAGATCACTAATGGAGTCTTATCTTTCTCTTTTTTGTCTTTCCTACCTTCATAGGTAAATAGTTTCCCCTTTTCTAGTCGACACACTAATCCTACCTGATTCAAGTTTCTCTTGGAACCTTCATTTAAGAGGGACTCGAATCCAAGAGAAGTGGGTGAGGTTGAGTCCCTATTGTCACTTCTTGATCAAGTTTGTCTAATGAGTAATACAATAGACCATAGATCTTGGACTCCTAATCATTCTAGAACTTTCTTGCAAGTCCCTATTTACCTTATATTGACAAATATAGTCCACTTACATTCAGCCAATCATGGTTTATGTAGAAAGCTCAAGTCCCATCCAAGATCGAGATCCTATTATGACTTGTGGCACATGGAAAAGTTAACAACCAAGACACTATTCAAATAAGGAATCCATTGGTGAGTGCTTTGCAAGTAACATGGCAGATTTGTGAGCATATCTTTGTCCTTTACCCTTTTGCAAAAGAAATATGGAGTAAGATGAGCAATGAACTCAACATTCCTTTCAGCACACCAACATATAAGGAAGTGTTATTCACTTTCCATAGAGTGCCTAACCAACCTTGAAGAACCAACCAGATTTGGAGTATTGCAACCTTGGAAGTAGTGTAGTCTAACAACAAGAGATGTAATGAAAAATACCAGGCTGTTCATTCAGTTTGGGGACTCACTATAGTTTGTACTTCCACTTGGATTGCAGCTGGAAAACTTGGTCATGTTTATTCTTTGACAAAATTATTAAGAGGATGGACAGAATTGTTATAATTTTGACCGAAAAAGCACTTGTCCTCCCCTTATTATCTTGTTGTATCTTTTTGTTTATGATTAATATAAGTGTCTCTTCTCAAAAAAAATCATAAAGGTTTCGTCATAGGTGAAGTATTCTCTTTTATAATAATGTAGATTGTTAGAAACCACTAAACCCATATGCTATAACTAATATATAGAAGCCCAACAATGCATATCAAGCTATCATTGACACTCTTCTTCATGTGCATTCTTCATCTTGCACATGGAAAGAAAGAAGGGAGAGAAGCAAAGACAAATACTAATCATGCAAATGCAAACAATGAGACTTGAACCCCTCTTACAAAACCAAGGCTCTAATACCATTTTAGAAATCGTTGAATCCAAAAGCTATAGCTAATAGGTGGTGGCCTAACAATGCAAATCAAGCTATCATAACATAGATTTTTAACTTGTCAAGAAAAAGGAATACTGTGGGCATATCATCAAATACCAATATTACAACAAAACCATGAAAGAGGAAACTTACATTAGCCTTTTTAAGACCATTTTTGCTCACAATATTTTTTGTTTCTTAGACTGTTCAAATTTAATAAAATGAGAACTAACATCCACCAACAAAAATTAAACTTTCTTGTGGGCATTTCATTTGAATAACAAAAATTCAATAGAATACATTACACCATCAAAGCAAAAAAATTGTATAGTACATGATGAACACTATGTTGTCAAAGCAAAAAAAGAAAAAAGAGAAAAGAAAAGAAAAAGAAAAACACGTGATGTATAAATGTAACCTACATTTAACATATGCTTTTTTGTGTCCAAAAAAAAAAAAAAAAGCAAAGTCACTGATTTAACTGAACATTTTCTCCAACCCTTTCTTCTCCTTTTTCTTCTTCCTTCCGTCTTCCTTCTCCTTCCTTTTTGCTCTTTCCTCTTTGTTCTTCTTCCTTCCCCACCCCTTCTCCCCTTTCTTCTCTTCACAACTCTCATTTTTTTTTATTCTTATTGAAGGTAACAATGAGGACACCTTCTTGTTCCTTTAATTAAATAATAAGAACACAAACTCAAAGGGTGCCCTTATTATTCAAATGATAAGAACATTTTTCATAGCGTTTTTTTGAGGAAAAGAAAATTACCAAGTGAACGCCCTTAATGTCTTTTAAAAGAAAAATACCTTGTGGGAAGGCCTTTTTACAATAATTTTTTAAAAAAAAAAAAAAAAAGATCTACCATATATGGAGAACTTAGTGTTAGAATTTCAAAACTAGGAGGTTTTTTTTTCCACAATTTAATTGTACATGTGTAAAAAATTCTTTGAGCTACATCTAGGACTTCCAAATTCACAATCCTAACCATATTCATTTTTATAACCATGTCTTTATTCATTTTAGTGTCTTTCATATTTCTATTACAAGCATAATCCATATTAGTATTTTTTCTTCTTTTCATAAAATTAATTATGTTTCTATATGAATCCAAATAAATAAAAAATTGTTTGAAAAATCTCAACTTTATACTATGGAGTTTCTATTAATTTATGTTCCCATTGAAGTTTTTATTAATACTATGGAGTTTCTATTAATTGTTCGAAAAATTATATGACAGGTGCATCCCATTGAAGTTAAAGGGAAAGTTTTATAGAGTTTCTATTAGGCTAGCCATGCCATATGGTATAGAATGTTGAACAATTAAAAAACATATTAGCAAACTAAATGTAACAAAAATGTGAATGCTAAGATGGATATGTGGTAAAACTTTAAAAGATAGAATTAGAAATGAGCATATTTGGAAAATGGTAGGACTAGCACCAATTGTAGATAAAATGAGGGAGAACAAACTAAGGTGGTTTGGACACATGCAATGTAGTCCTTTAAATGCACCAGGTAGGAAGAGTGACCTATTAACTCTAGATGGTAACAATAGAGGTTAGGGGCAGACCTAAAATAACATGGACAGAGATAATTAAGAAAGACCTTGCTTCTTGTAATTTGAATGAGGACATAGCCCTCGAGTGGGAGCGAAGTGGAGGAAGCGGATTCATGTAGCCGACTCCATGTAGTTGGGAAAAGGCTTAGTTGAGTTGAGTTGAGTTGAGTTGAGTTGGGTTGATGAGTTGAGTTGTAGATGTCCTTCAAAGGAGGTTCAAGAGATGGGCTCTTTCTCCTAACTGGTGTTGCCTATGCAAGAATGACGGGGAATCCTTCGACACTTATTCATGGAGTGTGAGTTTATGAAGTCGGTTTGGAGAAAATGAGAAACATTTCTATGAGGGCCAGCATTAGAATATGGAGAACTTCTAGACCTTCTCAAAGGAGGGCAAGCCTCATCAAAATTGTAGTGGTTTTTGTGGTGTTTTGGACGGTGTGGAAAGAGAGGGACAGTAGGATTTTTAGAGATAGGGGGAATGAGTGGCATGTTGTTTGGGAGAGATTCCTTTTTTTGGCTTCTTTTGGGACAAGTGTTTTGAAACTTGCTAAAGGTTATAACTTAGGTGATTGGATGAGAGGTTGGGAACCAATTTTGGGTTGTATTTAGTTGTTGGGTGGACTTCTTACCTTGTTCCCAATTCTCTCTGTTTTTTGTAACTTTCTTCTATTAATATAATGTTTCTGTTTCCTGCCAAAAAATTCTACTTCCTTAAGGATTAAAAAAAAAAAAGAACTTGAGTGTGACAATCATTCAAGCTCAAATCTCAATACTTAAAATATATAATTTTTTAACATAGGGAAAGCAAGAGAAATAATAAACAAATGATTAAAGTAATAGACAACAAATGAAGATGCATTCTAGATCCAGTCTTGTCAAGGAGTTCCTAGGTTATTAATCCCACTCCCATCTTGGTAGTGAAAAATATATTTGTTTAGAGCTCCAATGTTATAATTAATTAATTTTATGCTTGCATATATCGTATAAATAATTACATATATACTCCACATATTATAAAAGCCAAATTATGTATAAAAGTGTAAACCATATTCCACATACTTTAATTTCATGTTCATAAATTTAAAAATAGAAAACATCTTAAAACTAAGTTGGCACCAAATAACATTATAACAACAATTTTAAGTCATTTGATGTAACGCTTAAAATAAACAAGAAAGTGTTTGTAGTAAAATAAAATAAAAAGATTAAGTAAAAAATTAATATTGGATGAATAAAGTGGTAAAAGAAATAACCTCTTGTGATGCAACGTAAGGTTGCATACAATAGACCCAAAAGTGGTCTGACCTTTTCCTGGGGGCCCATGCATAGGCGGGAGCTTCATGCACCGGGCTGCCTAAAGGAGAGTTAGAAAAGAGGTCTACTTGTGTCACAGAAGCTCACTATTGACACGAAGAATGAGTCGTTGATATCATTTGAGATTATCGTTGATGAATGCAATTGTTGTTTGCATAGCAACACATCGCTATCCTTGTCCAGTGCCTTTAAGTTTGTGGTTCTAATTAAGAATGAAGATGAAGGGTTGGAGGCAAGGTTGGGTTTGCGGTGTCATAGACTCTATATGACACCCTTAAACTTAAAAAAAAAAAAAGGAGTCCCATTGGTTGACTCATGTAAGGGCCTGGCAATGGGCTAATTGTTGCCGAGGTGACTCCTTGACAGCACTATTTGGATCAATGTTAAGATAGATGAGGGCTTGAAAAATTTATAGCCAAGAATATGTCTTACATATTATCTAAGAACCTTGTGTATATTGCATGTTATCATATGGGGTGATTTTATGGTTGTTATGGTTACTTCAACAAAACTATAAAGGTGGTGGCAAAAAAGAAATGGAAGACATTCTTTCAACAGTGTTAGGTGTATGTCTAAGTCAATCAAATTCAAGATATGGTTAAATCAATTGTTTGTGAAGCGTCATGCTTCTGGGTCAGGTGCAAGTGTTTGGGTGGAAAAGGCCCTTCCTTTGCTGTGTAAGCCTCACATAAGTGGTACTTCACCTGTATCTATGTTGACAAATGCACTTTCCATTTGAAAGATGTTTTGATTCTCGGATTCTTTTCAATTTTGAGGTAGTTATAGATGTTAATGTATTATCTTTTTGAGTTTGAACTTCTTGGTAATGTGACCGACTGCTCTCTTCAACTTCTCCTAGTTAGATGAATTTAGCTTCTTTAATCTAAAATGCCAGTGGTCTTATTTACTGCATTGCAGCAAAGTTAAATTTGGGAAAACTGTATGAAAGGATTGGCTTCAATAAGGATACCATATCACGGGGAAGATTTGCAGAGCTTCTGGCAGCTGAACAACGCCCCTTCAGGTCAGACACTAACACTACATTAGAAGCAACCTATGGCTTTAAAATTCTGCAGGCCAGATGATAATAGCAATAGTGAAAAAATAAATAAATAATAATGCAAATCAACATATTTGCAGGCCAGATGAAGCAGAACTTTTTCGCAAATCTGCACTGAATGCATATAAACAATTCCGTGACAAAGCAGCTTTCTCAAGATCGATGACTGTATGCTAATACCATGTATTTTGAAATTGTTGTTTTCCCTTTCTTTTTCTTTTTCTTTTTCTTATCATCAGATCCTTCTGTGACCAGGTAGATGAAATGGAAAAGGTTGCTCAAGGAAGGGTATGGACAGGTAAAGATGCAGCTTCCCATGGCCTGGTTGATGCTTTAGGAGGATTTTCTCGAGCTGTTTCCATTGCCAAACAAAAAGCCAATATACCACAAGACAAACAGGTGAATCTTCACAGAAAATTTGCACATATATTACAGAAATACTTAGAATAAAATCTCAGCATAGCAACAACAAAAAACTGTTCTATATTCTATAAGGGAAATTTTCTGACTACTCTCTATGGTGAATTTAACTAGCTCAAAGTACCAGAAGTTAGTGTGCATGTCATGGCTAAGATCAATCTGGCTATTTTGTCAACTAAACCAATCATCATTTTATGGTCTCACACATTCCTCTATGGATCTCATGTCTCTCTTTTCTGTTTGTTATATGTTGTTTGGGGTGAGCAGGTTACACTAGTTGAATTGTCGAGACCTTCGCCTACACTGGCAGAGATCATAAGTGGCATTGGAACTTCCTTAATTGGATTGGACAGGAGTGTGAAGGAAATCTTGCAAGAGCTGACACCTTCTGATGGAGTTCAAGCTAGAATGGATGGAATCATGTTTGAGAAACTTGAGGGGGGGTCTTATGCTAATCCCATTCTTACTTTGATAAAGGACTGCATCAGCTCCATTTAGCCTGAACAAATTTTTTTGGTTTATTTTCTATTACTTCAATGTTTTGAAAAGGCACACTAAAGAACTGCATTCAGCAAAAAGATCGAGAAATTCACGAAGAGGAGATGGGGAAGCTGCTGCATTAAGATGAAGCAATGTAAGATTATGTCAAACATTCCATGTTCTTGCATGTGTAAGAAAGGGGAGAGCCTAATGACTATCGAAGTTAAAAGTATTGTAGCTTCTTCCCTGGTATAATTTGGTCTTATTTTCCTCTTTCCTTACTATTCATTTTATACACCAACTTTATATAATCTTCCTTCAAGAAGAAAATAGGGACAGAGAAGATTCAAGAAGCCTATAACGATCAACATAAAGATGAATGAGTTGACTTGATATTTTGGCATTATCATCACAAACAAAGAAGAGCTTTAGGATTTTTTGTCCATCACTTCAGAAAAGGTTGAATACGGGGACCATGAAAGAAGTTTCAAATTTTATTATTATATAACAATATTGGGGTGTTTCTTCTTTAGCTGTACTAGATGAAATTCTCATACTTGGTTTGCCTATCTCAATAAAGTATATGATTGATTCGAAGAGCGCCTTAAGATTCAAGTAATTGCGGATGATATAACTTGTAAATATGTTCCTCTACATGTCAATATATTTTATTATTTAGGAGGGATTATACTTGTTTTTTTGTACAAGTGACAACAGAGTTTGCCATGACTTTTTATGATCGTTTAACCGTTACCGAGGCTTTGGCCTTAGTTTAATATATAATGACTGAAGCTAACTTTGGTTGGTTAATCTGCTCAATTCATCAATGGTCGGCAAGTATGACTATATACATGTAATTAACTAATGCTTTATCAAATTACATTCACATGGAATATCAGCTAAATTTAGTCTCAAGCAACCTGACCCTCTTAAACACTCCTAAGATTCTTCACTAATATTACTTTGTAGCTATATGTTATGCATATTAACTACATATCATTGTATTTTATTTAGATTGTGATCCATCCCTAATTGATATTAAAAGGAAAAAAAAAATGGAGAGACAAAGGTGTTCAGATGATTCAAACTATTCTTCTCCAATGCCTGTGATTGGTTTATATATAACAACAGCCACTTTGGTATGTTTCTTGTTCATTCTTCTTGATATTTTTGCTGGTCTTCGTAATAGAAAAAGATGGTTCTCTACTTCTCCCTCAACTCAGTCACATTTACCACTAGATCTCACCTCTTCAATGCCCAGTGTTCAAGATCTCAAGTATCTAAACTTACCGGTGCTACCTTGATATGCACTTGCATTAGCTTCTTCATGCCTTCTCTTGGAACTAACAGGAATTCTGAACCCTTCACAAACATGGCTGCCTTGAGCATATTCACAATTACTGTTGTAGTCAGTATTTGCATTCAAATGCACACTGGTGTTATAATATTGTTTCGGGTCCAGCACAATATAATTTTGTGTTGCATGGTGCTAATGCTTAGCATACTTTGGTTCCCTCATTTTGAAATCCACATCCTAAAGGAGGCTTCTGCTGATGGTATTAAAGACCACCTCTCAAAGGGCACTACTCCTCAGAAAATCAGATTTGAATGATCTATGTTTTATTCCATCAGAATATATATTTATATACAATTGGAGTCCTCAAGGTTAGGATTTGTTCCCTATTTTATAGGAGAAAATATTGCCTAATCTATTCTAAATCAGGAAACAGTTAATTACTTCTAATTTACAACCTACTTTATAGTTAATTTACGGCAAAGAATCCCAACCTCAAGCTGGGTTGTAAATATTTATCATACCCAACTTGCAACTAAGATCTTCAAAACATGCCCTTAGAAGTGTTTTAGTTAGGATATCGACAGTCTGTAGATTAGAAGGAATGTACACAGGCTTGATTACTTTCCCTTTTATCTTTTCTCTGATGAAATGTCAATCTATTTCCACATGCTTAGTCTGGTCATGATATACTGGATTTTTAGCAATATTGATGGCAGCCTGACTATCACAAAGTAGTTGGATTGATCCTTCTAAAGGTATCTTCAATTCGACTAATACTCTGTTCACCCAAATCCCTTCATAGATACCATGAGCCATAGCTAGAAATTCCGCTTCTGCACTACTCCTAGCTACCATGGCTTGCTTTTTACTTCTCCATGTTGTCAAATTTCCCCAAACATAGGTACAATATCCAGAAATGGATCGTCTATCTGTGATTAAGCCTGCCTTTCTGTATGATAATACAATTCTACTTCCCTACATGAGTTCTTTCTAAATAATAGACCCTTTTCCTGGAGTCATTTTTAAGTATCTCAAGATTCTGTACACTATTGTCATGTGTTCTTCAGTAGGGTTGTTCATGAACTGACTAACAACACTTACTGAGAATGCTGTGTCAGGCCTAGTATGTGAGAGATTGATCAACTTCCTTACAAGTCTTTGATATCTTCCCTTATCTACAGGAGCATTGTCTTTATTTGAACCAAGTTTGGTAGTGTAGTCCATAGGTGTCTCTGCCGGTTTACACCCAAGCATACCTTTTTTTTTAAGAAGATCCAGTACATACTTTCTTTGAGTAACTGCAATGCCTTGCTTAGACCTAGCCACTTCCAATCCTAAGAAGTACGTGAGTTTACCCAGGTCCTTGATCTCAAACTCTCTAGTCAGAAATTATTTAACTCTTGGAAACTCCTCAACATAATCCCCTGTAAGAACAATATCATGTACATAAACAATCAACACTGAAATTAGTCCTTCTAAAGAATGTTTTACAAACATTGTATGATCAGAATGTTCCTGTATATAGTCATTACTCTTCATAACTTTGGTAAATCTCTCAAACCAAGCTCGAGGTGATTGTTTGAGACCATAAAGTGACTTCTTCAGTCGACACACTTTGTTGATGTTTGTTAAGTTTTGTAGTCCCTGGGGAATGTCCATATAGACCTCCTCTTCTAGATTCCCATTCAAGAACGCATTCTTGACATCTAGTTGATGGAGGAGACAATCCAAATTTGTTGCAAGAGAAAGGAGTATCCGAATAGTGTTGAGTTTTGCAACCGGAGCAAAGGTCTCCTCGTAATCTATGCCATAGGATTGAGTAAATCCCTTAGCTACCAATCGAGCCTTGTATCTCCCAATACTACCATCTGCCTTTGTTTTTACAGTGAAGATCCACTTGCACACGACCACATTCTTTCCATGAGGCAAATTAGTGATTTCCCAAGTACCATTCTTCACCAAAGCATTAACTTCTTCATTAACTAACTTCTTCCATTCTGGGATAGCCATGGCATCTTGGATTGAATTAGGAATGGAGATAGAATTGATTTTGCTGGTGAATGCTTGGTAAGATGAAGATAGTCCCTCATAATTCACATAGTTGCCAATAGGGTACAATGGCCTACTTCTGCGTTCTCTCACCCTTTTCCTGAGTGCAATGGGTAGGTTCTCATCATGATCACTTAAACTAGTACCTACAGAATTTTCCTCCACAGTCTGTAAGTCAGATGTAGGGATTTTTACCTCTCAAGTTTAGATGCTAGCAATAGCTTTGAATCTGTTAGAGTCTCTAATTCCTTTGGTTTTCCCTTTTTTCTGTTATAGGCAATCATCTTGGGAGATTCAGAATCAGTTCGTTTTGGTTGAGATTCAATTTGGACACTTGGAGAAGTTGCAATTTCAGGTTTTTCGAGTGTTTCTGGTGTACAATCTATGTTGTCCAAGAAAAACTGATATTCTTGTGGTTGACTCTGACTAAAACTCTCCCCCTGAATATATGTTTTGGGGTAATAGGGTTTTGTTTAAAAAAATGTGACATCCATGGTGTGATAAAACTTTTGATTGTCATGACAGAAGCATTTGTAACCCTTTTGGTTGGGAGAGTACCCTACAAAGATACATTTGGTGGATCGAGAGTCAAGCTTGGTTCGATGTTGTTGATGGATATGCACAAACACAGTACACCCAAATATTTTTAAAGGAAGAGTGGAAATCAGCCGACTTTGAGGAAAGTGTTGTAAAAATACTTGATTTGGAGTGGAAAATCGTGTACTTTGGATGGAAGTCGGTTGATAAGGTATGTTGTTGTAAGTACAGCCTCACCCCAAAAATATTTTGGAACATTGGATGAAAACAATAGAGATCTGGCAATGTCCAGAATGTGTCTATTCTTTCTCTCAGCTATCCCATTTTGCTAAGGGGTATCTACACAGGAACTTTGGTGTATGATGCCCTCAGTTGATAGATATGGACCAAGATTAGAATTAAAAAACTCTCTTTCATTGTCAGTTCTAAGTATTTGAATGGAAGTTTGAAATTGATTTTGAATCATTGTTTTGAAATTCTTAAAAATTTGAGGAACTTCTGATTTATTTTTCATGAGAAAAATCCATGTGAGTCTTGTGTGATCATCTATGAAAGAGATGAACCAACGAGCTTTTGTGACATTTGGAACTTGAGATGGGCCCCAAACATCACTATGGATCATAGAAAAAAGTTTTGATGCTTTGTATGGTTGAATTGGGTATGAAATGTCAGAATGTTTTGCAAATTGACAAATGTCACACTGAAAAGTACTAGCACTTTTATTTCTAAATAAACTTGGGAAAAGTTTGGATAAGTACATAAAACTTGGGTGGCCTAACCTGTAATGCCACACCATGACCAACCTCTCAGTCTCACTTTTCAACTCACTAACAAACACACAAGAATTATTTTGACAAGAAATAGGTTCACTCACGCCTAGATGAGATTGTCTCAAAAAATCCGATTGAACCTTAAGATGATAGAGCCTAGCATGACTCCTAGCACTGCCAATCATCCTCCCCGAAGTCAAATCTTGAAATTCACAGACATGAGGAGAAAAATGAGCTATACAGTTAAGATCTTGGGTAATTTTATTTATGAAGAGTAGGTTGCAGTCTGAATTAGGAACATATTGTACAAATTTGAGTGTTATGTCCCTGGATACCACAACCGAACCAGTCCCTTTAACTTTTGCCAAAGAACCATCTGCAATTCTAACTGTGAAAGCTTTATTACAAGAAGAATGTGTGAAAAACTCGTCTATCTACTGTCACGTGATCGAAAGCATCGGAGTCTACAATCCAGGGCTCATAGTGTTCTTGTTTCACAGTCAAAGCCTTAAGAAAATTACCTTTTTGAGCTATGGAACCTGACCCAACAACTGGTGGATTTTGTTGTGATTGCAACAACCTTCGCAGTCCATCAAGTTCCTCTTTGCTAAAATTTGCAAGTTGTTCTGAACTGCCAACCATGTTGGCTCAAATTTCCTTCTCTGCTGCTGTCTTTGGCTTCCAATCAGTAGGTTTTCCATGAAATTTTTAGCAGATTTATTTGGTATGACCAAGGCGGCGACAATGTTCACACCATGGCCTTCCTCATTTTCGTGGTTGTTGCTGATTTCGGACAGCCAAGGTCGATGACTCACCACCACCAACTGATTTTTTAGTCCCTAGCATCAAATGACGTATATTCTCTTCCCTTCGGACCTCAGAGAAAGCTTCACGTACGCTTGGCAACGGTTTTGTGCTAAATATCCTTCCTCTTACAACATCAAGACTTGAATTCAAGCCCAAGCAAAATTTGTAGACCCGCTTATTCTCTATGATCTTCTTGTATTGTTTGAGATCAACAGTTGTATCCCACGAATATTTTTCAAAAGCGTCCAGTTTCTAGCAGCTTCGATGGAGTTTGTTGTAGTACTCGATCACAGATAAATCACCTTGTCGGAGATCGTGCAAGATGCCCTCAATTGTCACCAGTTTGGGGGTGTTGTCCTTATGAGAATAAGCGTCTTTTGCAGCCTCCAAGACCTCTACAACAGTTTCATATAGGAGAAAATTTTCTCCTATGTGTGGCCCCTTGGAATTCATTAGCCAAGACATAACCTGGCTGTTATCTCTCTTCCAGATTCGATAACCAACATATTTTTCATCTGGTTTGGTGATATTTCCGGTGAGATAATCTTCTTTCTCTGTGCTGCGGACATGAAACATGAAGGATTGAGACCATTGGATGTAGTTTCAATCATTCAATTTGTAGATGGTGATGTGTGTGGATGAGTAGTTTACCAAGTCTCCCCCATTGTTGTTTAACATAACAGTTTCGACGTTTGAGGAGGAAGACTTTGGAGTTTCAATTGAAGATTCATTGTAGGTTGTCATGTTTGGTATTTAATGTTGTTGCCAAGAATGAGATAAAAGCTAGGATGGATGATGAATACTGCTAGAATTACCAGTGTAGAACACTGCAGGAAAAAGCAGTAGATGGAGAATAGACCTAGGACGATTGTGGGAAAAATAGGAGGTGTCTAGGGTAGCTCTAATACCATGTTAAAAATCAGATTTGAATGATTTATTTTTTATTCCATCAGAATATATATTTATATACAATTGAAGGCCTCAAGGTTAGGATTTGTTCCCTATTTTATAGGAGAAAATCTTGCCTAATCTATTCTAAATCAGGAAACAGTTAATTACAACTAATTTATAGATAATTTACAGCAAAGAATCCCAACACTATGTAGATTGAAGTTGTGTTATTTGGATAGTTATAACTTCAACCCTCAATATCTTCACTGTAAAAAGATAGATAGTACTATTGTGTGTTCATTGAGCTTGCTTTGTTCAGTTGTTTTAGCACAAGTAGTGTTTCGATCCCTCCTTACAAATTCTAGAACGTTGGATTTTTGTGTTCTTCAGATTATGGGCGGTCAATGAGAAGTATAGTTACCAGCCAAATCATCACTATTTTATTGGGTTGTTTGGGTACTACATTTAGACTCCTAACTATGGTTGGCCATATGGAATATGATGTAGGTGGTGAAACACTACAAGTGAAAGATGCAGAATATATAATTATAAAAAACCCAGTTATGATTGAAACTACCACTCAAGGTTTTTAGCTTTTTGTGGGAGAAGTTTGATGATTGTTCTTGGCTTAATTATGATTTTCATTGGAGCATCATATATTTGGGTGGCTTCATTCATGAATATGATTTGTAAAAAAATAGAGTCAAAGATTAAAGGTTGTTATAATATTCGCAAGCCTAGAGATAGTGATGATGATGATGACATGAAAAAATTTAAGGATTTGATTCAAAAAGGGGATCATCAAATGAGGCTGCTGGATGAATGGTCATTGAAGAAAGGTGTGAAGGACATGAAGAAATGGTTAATAAAAACAAAAACATCGATGAATCACGTCATGAAACTCCTATCAAAAGCTCCTCCATCTTAAGATAAGTCACTTATCTATAATCCCTTAAAAAACAAGTATGACTCAGTAAAGCCAGGGTATACAATATCTTTTCTTACAATACTAATTGTTGAAAGAATTGCCACCCTTTCCATACCATCTTCCTTGAGTGAATTTTTGCTATCAAGTTCCTTGAATGAGGTCTCCAAAATTATTGAGTTTGTTGATAGGAAAATGAGTTCTATATCAAGCTTTGAAGAAAAAGAAAAAAAAAAAAAAAAAAAGATATCTAAGCTTGCAAAAACATTGTGGGCAAGTAACAACTTTGATAGCTACTTGCTCCCCAAAATTGTGAATAAATCTGGAATTGATGCAATATTGTTCCTATCTCAATCTGAATTGGATAGAGCAATTGTGATCATTAGAGGATTAAAAGAAGCATTGCCTTTTGATTTTGTATGGGATGAATTAAGGAGCTATATGGGCATATTGAACAACTATTTGTTGATATGTTAAATGAATTTCTAGTTCAATTGCTGAATGCCATATAAAAAGAAGTCATTAAAATCCCACCTAAAGAATGTGAGGAAAGAATAAGATTTTCCTTCAAATTGTTATGCAAAATTGAACCATTAGAGGTTCCTATTGGAAGTGTTATGACAAGGTTGATAACTGATGAAGTTTCTAGCACAAGTGATACTAATGTCATTATTGAAGATGTTGGTGATTGTGATATTTTCATGTCATGATGAAATGATCCACGTATGTAGAACAAATAACTGATCATCAGGCTTTAGATGTATATAATGAAATTTTAGATTTGATGTCTTTTAATTTTTTTTTAATGGCATGAAGCTTGAATTTTGTTCAGAGCAATGACTATTGATAGTACTAATGTAGATAAAATTAGTACTTGAAAAAGTTCACTCGGTGACATTTTTTTTTATTAAATATTCGAAACCAATCCTTTGAACTTATATCTATTATCTAATATGATAATTTATATAAGAGTAATGCTAAATATACGTTCGGTGCCAACGCTATTTCAAATTATCTTTTAAGCCTATTATTTTACTTCTTTTTTACCAACAAAAGATATTTCTAGGGAGCAACTAAATATACCACACTATTTAATCTTCCTGCCACACCTAAAAAAAATATTTTTTTGCCTAAAACACCCTTGTATGAATTGTCTAAACTACCCTTAAATTAATTTCATTTCCACCTAACTCATCTTTATTAAATTTACACCACCATCAACCCCTACCACTATTCATCTTCTTCATCTTCATCCCACAAACCTTAAACTCTTCATTTTCATCCCATAAACCTTAAACCATTGTTCCATTACCATTCTTCTCTATTGCTTCTACCAATCTTCATACCCTTATTCCTCTAAACACTCTTTATAAGCTTTTACAACCATTTTTAAGGTGTTTTGTTGGAGTTTTCTCAAGTGTGTAGAAACCTCTAAGAAATTAAAAAATTCGATCTTCACACCATTTGAAAGCACAATGGCGGATGATTCATGTAACGACCCACTTTTCGCCTCTTGAGGCAAACCTGGGAGCAGGAAGATCAGATGCGGAAGAGATTTCATGATTTGTTCACCTCTTGAGGTAATAATTAAATTTCCATATATTAAATTTCGAGGACAAAATTCCCTAAGTTGGGGAGATTGTAACGACTCACTTTTCGCACCATACATTGTGATGATGTGGACTGCCAATACGAGGTCTTGTACACGTAGTCGATGTGTATAATACTCGTATACTGTGTGTACGAGGTATTTTAATAAATTTGTGTGTTTGATATGTATTAGTGTATAATGGTCTAATACATGAAATAATCATGTGTTATGATCAATTAGGTGTTAAATTACATGTGTTATGGTCAATATCTAAGATATTCACATGTTCATTAAATAATGAATGACTGGTGGAATGAATGGAAATTAAATAAAGAATAAGTGTCTTAATCACATTCAGCCACCATGCACTCATTTAGACACCTATTAGCTTGTGCATGCTACGTCATAAGTGTCTTAATCAAATTCAGCCACCAAGCACTCATTTAGACACCTATTCCCAAATACAGCCACCATAAACGCATTTAGACACCTAGTAGCTTGTTGGCATGAGTTGTTTGTGGCTGAAATGTACAAGTGACGTTGCATAACTGAATATTGAGCTAGAGAGAAAATGAGAATACGGGTGAGGAAGAAGGAGATTTGGAGCTCCAAATGAAGGTGAGCTCCATGGGTTTTGATGTGAAAATTAATGATTTTTGTTTGCTCCTCTCTTCATTTTCCTCAACATAAGTAACATGCAATGAATTCCTATGGTTAGAAATTGAACCTGGAGAATGGAAGTTCTGGGTTGGAATGGATTGAATTGGAGGTTCAAATCATGGGAAATGAATTCCTGGACCATTGGTGAGTATCTTGATGATAATTTCACTGATTTTTCTATGGTTGATTTGGGTATTCTAGACCGTTGCTGAGTAGGGGTGTTGGAACCCAATTTCAGTAATTGAATTGTGATGTTTTGATGTGGCTAATTGCTAAAAATTGAGCTTGAGTATTTTGTGATGATAAATTACAGAGATTTAGGTACAAAACTTATCAATTTCTGAGTTTAATGTTAAGCGCAAGTATGCTTCATGTGCTGGAAATGTTAGAGCGTTGGAGATGCTAAAGGTAAATTGGTTATTGATTAATTGGTGGTCAAATGATTAAATTGATTACATGTTTAATTGCTGAAAACGGATCTTGGTGGTTGGTGTTGCTGAAATTTACAGGGATTGCAATACTGAATTTGATAAAGTTTAGTTGGGTGATGAGCACAAGCTAAGTACTTGTGCTGCAAAAGTGATGGAGTGAGGAACACATTGGTAAGGTGTTTATTGATGTATTATGATTAAATCAGTGATTAATTAGTGATCAAATGATTAGTTTGATGACTAATTGATTAAGTTCATGTGCTGGAATGTATGTTTATGTGTGCAATGTGGAATTGCAGATTATTAAATGGGGATATGAAATGAACAAGTGAAGTACTTGTGTGATAAAAGTCGAAAATTGGCTAAGTATTGAGATTGTGGACGTAGGCAAATCTTGTATATGTGAGTATAGTTTTCTTGATTTGGTTCTTGTATGACATTATACATATATAAAATGTTTGATTGTATGCATGGTATATTTATATATATACATTGAGTTTTATGGATCATGGAAACTGATTTTAATTGGAGTTTGTAATGATGAGGTTTTGCGATTCCTCATTGTCATTTCGTTAGGCATTAGACCCGGATGAGGTTTTGCGAGTCCTCATTGTCAGTAGGTCTGTCCTAACAAGGGTTGGGATCCTTGAAATGACTGTGAATTGGGTAATGAGAGGTTGTGGCTACCTTGTAACGGTCATACAAGGGTTAGACCCGCTCTCTTGCCTTGCGGAGGAGGGAGATTGTGCATTGTTTTATTGAAAACTCAAGCAATTTATGTTGTTGACATGTATAATATATTCGTTGAATGATGCATGTGTTGAATAAGTGTTTGAAATGATTTTAAATGTCATCTTTCTCTAAATGTATATAATTGTCATCTCAAGAACTATATTCACTGAGCTGTTGTTTGCTTACCCCATTTCCTCCAATATTTCAGGTATTGAGTCAAAGGGACAAGGCACATCCGTGAGTGATAATCACTTGAGCCTTCGTCTGGTATGTGTATGTATGCTTGGAGGAAATAGCTTTTGTTATGTTGATATGTATGATTATCACACACTATATATATGTAATATCACCTAGATGGGTTGTGTGGTAATATTATATAATGCTTGGGATGATGAACTGAGATGATCATAGATATTTATCAGGTGAGAATTTAATTTGTGGAATGAATGGAATGATTATAGAGAGCTATATTGGATTTGATTTGTGGTATATTAAAAAAAAAAAAATTACTGTAACTATTGGGACTTATTGTGAGACTACGTGAAGGCTGACAGTGTATTGTATACTGTATACGGGTATGTACAGTGTATAGTACACTGTGTCGGTCATGACGTCAGCCTACGTCAGGGGCGTCGTGACAATTCAAGTTGGGATGAAGTTCAGCAATCTTCGGTGAGTTTTTTGTGTTTTTTTTGTTTTTGTTTTTTTGTGTGTATTCTGGGTTATAAACGAGAAACATCGTCATCGGTTTGGGCCTGTATGCCCGAACCTATTAAACAGGTTCGGTCAATTTGACCAAATATGTGTGTTAGGTTCGGTCAGATAAACCGAACCTTTGTGTTAAATTCGGTTACATATTACCGAACCACTTGTTTTTCCATTTTTTTTTTAGTCTTGTTAAATGAAATTGTTTTTTTATGTCTTTGTGATTGTTTTAATAGTTTTTTTTGTCTAATTGTTTTTTTTTATTGTAGAACGAAGGGTCAAGCCAAGGCAATATGATTGGTTTTGAGATCGTTATAGACTACACAGAGCAATTCACGTCAAACGTTTCATTTAGTACAAAAAAAAGAACTTGTTGGATGGGTCCGTGAAGTTGAAAGAAGGAATGGATTAATTCTCATTACTCGCAATTCTAATGCTATGGGTAATGGTAGACGACCAAGAATCAACTTTGCTTGTGAGAGATTTGGTCAATGTAAATCTGTTGCTGGGAAAGTTTCAGTTTGTAAAAAAAAAGAGAAATGACACTGGCTCAAAAAAGTATGGATGTCCTTTTCTGCTAAAGTGTAAGAGCCCTCGAGATGGTGAATGGATAGTATATGTTGCATGCGACACTCATAATCATCCAGCTGCGAACTATTTAGAAGGTCACTCATTTGCTGGAAGGTTAACCAACGAAGAAATGAAAATCATGATTCAAATGTCTAAAAGTCATGCAAGGCCAAAAGACATTTTGATGACGTTAAAAGAAAGAGATGGTAATAATGTTTTGACTTTGAAAACAATCTATAATGCAAGACAAAAGCATAAGTTAATCGAATACAGGGGTAGATCTCAAATGCAACAACTCTTACACAAGTTGGAGGACGAGGCGTACGTTGAGTGGCTTAGGTGTGACGAAACAATAGATTCAGTGAGAGATTTGTTTTTGGCTCATTCGATTTATGTTGATCTTTTAAAATGTTTTCCACATGTTTTGTTGATGAATTGTACATACAAAACGAATAGATATAGATTTCCACTGTTACAGATTGTTGGTGTTACGCCAACGGAGATGACATTTTCAGTTGCATTTGCTTACTTGAAGAGTGAAAATGAAGACAACTATACGTGGGCACTAAGTAAATTGAAGGAGTTGTTGAATAATACTCTCCACCCAAGGTGATCGTGACAGATCGAGAGTTGGCCTTAATGAATGCTATTTCAAAGGTATTCCCCGGTACTGCCAATCTCTTTTGTACTTGGCATATCAGCAAGAATGTCTTGGCTAAGTCAAAGGGGTTTTTTTTGCAAAGAATGAAGACTTTGAAGTATTTTTTGACTCATGGAATGCGTTGATGTATAGTGAAACTGTCACACCCTGGGTTGCACAGTGTGCCCCCTACCCAAGTGTGGGCGAACCCCCTCAGGGCAAACGCCAGCCATTATGGATCCATAATATTGTCCCATCCCGGTACAGCCACCGCCACACAAGGACGTCTCTTGTACACTGGATCATTTGTCCCCACTATTCACTGATGAATAGTGCAGGGCCTGGCTCAGTGGTTACTAGGAATGCGAAATCAGACTCCTTAAGGGAGGTCTCGAGTTTGATTCCAAGGGACGTCCTTGTGTGGGGGTGGCTGTACTGGGATGAGACAATATTATGGATCCATAATGGCTGGCGTTCGCCCTGAGGGGGTGCGCCCACACCTGGGTAGGGGGCACGCTGTGCAACCCAGGGTGTGACAGAAACAGTGGATGAGTATAGGCAACTAAAAAAGACTTTTTTTAAAAAGTACAATGAGTATCCTAAGGTTCTTGAATATTTGCGCATGACCTAGTTTAAGCAGCATAAGAAAAAGTTTCTGAAGGCATAGACAAATGAACTTATGCATTTTGGCAATACCGAAACCAACAGAGCGGAAAGTGCCCACTCAAAATTGAAAAGATACCTCAGTTCATCACAAGGTAACTTCGCATCTTCTTGGGTTGTGATTAATTCCATGCTACAGTTGCAACATATAGAAATTAAGGCGTCGTTCGAAAAGAATCTCAACATTGTGCAACATAATTTTCGAGGTTCTACTTACCAACATTTGCATGGATTCATACCTAAGGCGGCATTAGGCATTAGACAAGATCTTAGAGGAGTGGAAACGTATTGAAAATATTGGGATGGATCGAGAGGCTTGCGGGTGTGTGTTACGAAGAACACACAAATTACCATGTGCCCACGAGCTTATTTTGTACAAACAAGCAAATATGTCGATACCATTGTCTTTTGTGGATGCCTACTGGAAGAAACTAAGTTTGATTCCTCATACCGAAGAGGATATTGAATTGGAGTTCGATTGTTCGGTAGATTTTGATAATTTTCGAAAGAAGCTAGAGGCTTGTGATCGTGCTGGCAAGGCGAGGATGATTCAGAAACTTCGAGAATTATCTAACCCTTCATCAACTCCTGTGATTGCACCTGAAGGACAAATTAAAACAAAAGGGAGGCCGAGCAAGAAGATTGATAAATCAACAAAAAAAGACCTTTCTTTATTTGAACATGTTTTATCTGCCAATCTTACGCCTCTTTCCATAACATCAGTGCATAGCTCCAGGTCGATGAAGGTTCACAGGACATGATCAATGAAATCTCATGATTATTTAGATCATCTTCTAGTCGGTTGGCATCAATATATACATCATATCAGAGATGTGATAGTCGATGGCCATTGTGGGTTTAGGGTCATTGGTGAATCATTATGTATTGGGACCGATGGTTGGAGGCTGGTCAGAGCGGATCTATTGAGAGAGATACGAACATTTGAAGAACATTACACATTGATTTTAGGAAGTCGTGATCGGGTTCAAGAGAAAATGATGAGTTTGAGTTGCAATGACAGTCCAACACCACAAGATAAATGGATGACTTTTCGGACATGGGGTTGTTGGTTGCGTTGCATTACAATATCATGTTCGTGTTGTTGTCAATGAGACAATGTTTGACACTTCTACCTCTTCAAACTGAGGCTCCGCCAATGCCATTAAGGCTTATGGTTGGCATTGGTTACATAAGCTAATGTCACTTCATGTAGGTATGTGTATATGACATTTTGTGGATTATAACTTATGCGTATTTGTATATTTATATAAAGAAACTACCAATTACGTGTATAACTTACATTTATTTTTTTCTATAGGTTATGCTTACTCTTGGAAGCATGATACCTCTCATTTCACCAGATTAGTTAAGATTTCGTACACAACTCGCAAAAGGATGAGAGCTGCCATACTTTGTGCATAATGTGGATTATGGTACTGTATTTAGTACAGAACAATCAATTCACTTAGAGAGTGATTAGTCAATGTTGATTAATCTTTTGTAATAGAACGATAATTTCTTGTATCTATTTGGTTGGATGTAAATTATTGATATCAATGGCCTAGAATGTAGTTCCTATAGTTTGAATGATATCATTGTGTTGAAATACTTTTGTTGAACGTGTTACTTTTGTACCTATGTATTCTAGGTACCCACCATAACATACTAGAGAGGCAACCCCCTCGCAAACAACAGAAAATACATGGTTCGGTCGGGTGTAATCGAAAATTTACCCTCGGTTCGGTTGTGCACAGCCGAACCTAATACACAGGTTCAGTTGAACCCAACCAAACCCTTGTATTAGGTTTGGTTGGAGCCAACCGAACCTTATATTTTCTATTTTTTGCAAGGGGATGGCCCATCTAGTAAGTTACGGTGGTCACCTAGCCCATTTGTTGCTGTTTTCGATTGATTTTGAGTCAATTTGTGTTTCGATGCACCGTTACCCCCTTTATTGCTTGCGATCGGTGGGAAACGATATACCGATGTTCAAATGAGGTGGAATGTAGGTTGAAAAAGACTCACGAGACTTTAAGGGCCATGAAAGTATAACTACGACACAATCCCCTCGCAATCAACAGAAAATACAAGGTTCGGTCGGGTGAAACCAAACCTAATAGACCGGTTCGGTTGGGTTTAACTAAACCTGTGTATTAGGTTCAGTTGTGCACAGCTGAATCGATTGTACATGTTCGGTTCCACCCGACCAAACCTTGTATTAGGTGTTGTTTGCGAAGGGATTGTGTTGTAGTTATACTTTCATGACCCTTGAAGTCTCGTGAGTTCTTTTCGACCTACATTCCACCTCATTTGAACGTTGGTTTACCGTTTCCCACCGATTGGAAGCAATAAGGGGGGTAACGGTGCACCAGAACACAAATTGAATTGAAATCCACCAAAAACACCAACAAATGGTTTAGGAGAACACCGTAACTTACTAGAGGGGTCATCCCCTCGCAAACAACAGAAAATAAAGGTTCGGTCGGGTCCAACCAAACCTAATATAAGGGTTCGATTGGGTTCAACTGAACCTATGTATTAGGTTCGGCTGTGCACAGTCGAACCGATTGTACATGTTTGGTTCCACCTGACCGAACCTTGTATTTTTTGTTGTTTTCAAGGGGATTGTGTTGTAGTTATACTTTTATGGCCCTTGAAGCCTCGTAAGTTCTTTTCGACCTACATTCCACCTCATTTGAACGTCGGTGTACCGTTTCCCATTGATCGGAAGCAATTAAGGGGGGTAACGGTGCACTGAAACACAAATTGACTCTTAATCCATCGAAAGCACCAAAAAATGGCTTAGGAGAACACCGTAACTTACTAGAGGGGCCATCCCCTCGCAAAAAATAAAAAATACAAGGTTCGGTTGGGTTCAGCTGAACCTGTGCATTAGGTTCGGCTGTGCACAACCGAACTGAGAGTAAATGTTTGGTTACACCCGACCGAACCTTGTATTTTCTGTTGTTTTCTAGGGGATTGCCCCTCTAGTAAGTGACGGTGGGTACCCTAGAATACATATGTACAAAAATAACATGTTCAACAACAACATTTCATCGCAATGGTATCATTCAAACTATAGGAACTACCAATATAATGGTATTATTCAAAATACACCTCCATTTCATTGTAAAGCAAAAAAATGAACTTCAATTTGAAATTATAGTTTAGCCCAAAAGTAGTATATCATTACAACTCAAAACAAAAACTACGAGACAACAAATACTAATATTTATTGCTCTGTGCGCCTACGGGTGCGTCTCTTGTATGGTTGAATCATCGTAGATGACATTGCTTCCTCGTGGCTGCTTGTAGATGGCCCTGCTTCATCGTGCCTATCCGTAGAGGGACCAACTTCATGGTACGTGCTTGTAGATGACCCTACTTCATCGTGCTTGCTCGTTGAGGGACCAGCTTCATCATTCATTGCAGCTGGATGCTGAGCTTCAACATCTTCTAAAGATGTCCTTGTAAGGACATCAATGATTGAATCTATTGTGACATTTGCATCAGCGATTATCCGCTCCTCATCGCTTCTGCACCTCCAGAAATGCAATGTCCAAGGCATGTCTTATTCTCTGTCGCACCAAATTACACACAAATGAGAATAACATATAAGAGATGAAGTCAATGAATAAAATATTACGATTTAAAGAAGTTGAAAAAAATATGATAATATTACCTGAGTAGGCTCAGTCTCGAAACGCATTTCTTGAGAAGTGTTGTTCTCGTGGTTATTAGGGTTCTGAATAGCAGGATGAGATATGGTAAGGTACCACTCAAGATAACCTGGACTCGCATCCCATGGACAACTTATACATTCATCGCGTATGCGGGCATACAGAACATGATCGTCCCAACTCTCCCACGTTTTATCATAGAATTCATACGTCACTTGGTATTGTTTTACAATTGAACCCCGACTTGCTTTCAACGGACGTAAATGCCTTCGAGGAATGGTCTGTACATGACTTAGTTGACGAAGGACTATCTTAAGATGGTACGGTTCCACGACATCCAAACATTTTATACATCCAATATAAAATATAACTTCAGAAACAGGGCCTAGTAAGGATCCCAATACAGTTGTTCATGTATTTATACAATTAGTTACACAAATAATTGAAATTTTGTTGAAGTAACATAACTGACTATTCATGTAATGATACAATGTTTTTACTAACCTCCTAAGGGCGTAATCTATCAAGTCTCACCCGAAACGCCGTCATGTAATCATTGTCTAGCCTCATTTCCTTTTTCGGGATCCACATCTGAACATGTGGAAGGCTCATGGTGTAATAAGGGTTGGCATGCGGACGGAACGATGTGAAATGATCGTATATCCAACCCTAGCGCAACAAAAGATAATGGAATTATAAACATGCATACTAATAGCAATTAATGTCTATTAAAGTATATTTTGTCAAATGTAAAAATGCATATCTCGAGCAAGGTGAGGTACCCTGCAATTTGAGACACTGTCTGTCTCTTGGCAAACCCAAGATGACGATACAAATACGCCAGACATGCAGTACCCCATGAGTATTGTCCAATCATATTCACATCCATTAGCAATTGAAGGTAGGATACAGAAACACATGTGCCAGACTTATCACAGAATAATGTGCAACCTAACAGATATAAAAGGTATGCCCTAGCCGCGCATTCTACCGGAGGGTAGGGGGCATTGCCTTCCTTGGAAGTGCCAAATTGCTCTTTGAGCCAACGCTTTGACATTGATTTCCCTTTTACACCAAAGATTTGATCATATGCATCGGACCGCGAGACTCCCAACCCTTGCATCAGCAACTCAATTGCACTGGCATTGTCAAGTGGTTCGTCTGAGACGGCTTTGCAACAATGGGGATGTTGAGGAGAATCTGAACATCATCCAATGTGATTGTCATTTCACTAAAGAGAAGGTCAAATGTATTTGTCTTCGGTTTCCATCGCTCCACGAATAAATTTATTACAGTCTTGTTGGCGAAGGTGTAGGAGCATCCACATATCGGATCCAAACCTGTTTGTTGTATGATTTCTTGAAGTCTTTCTTGGTCAGGGTGACAAGATAGGTCCCATTTAGGTACTTGTACACCGTGGTTTAAGCACCTCAATAAGGGGTGATACTGTGAACACAAAGGAACATTGAATAAATACAGACAGAACAACTAATATTAATAACATAACATAAGAAATATACACACTTTAATTATAAGGATAACAACTTACATCGCCATCCCATTATATGCAGCAACGTGATTTTTGAAGCTGACATAGAGAGAAGTATCAATAGGGCCTCCAAGAAGTGGGCCACTGAGACCTTTAGTTGTCCCTTCGTCAGTATTAGTACACTCTTGCGCAATATTTTGCGTGCTTGTTTCATCGATCTCTTCTTCTTCCTCCACATTATTTTGGACATCTGGTAAATTGGAATGGAGCTGTTGTCTCCTGGCTGACGCGGTTGGCAGTGCACGTGCATCATTTTGCTCGAATTGGGTTGTACTGCGTCTCCTCGGCATATTTAGATACCACATAAAAAAAAGCTCACTAGAACAGTTTCTGTAATGAAAAAAAACTCAAATACAAAAATAAAGAACAAAAAAAGAAGAAGGAAAACAATGGTTCGGTAGGGGACTACCGAACCTAGTGGTTTGGTTCAGCCATGGACTACTGAACCGTGGAAACCGGTTCGGTAGTGCCTACCAAACCATTGTTTTTGGGGACTTGTTGACACTTTTGCCCTTGTTTTTTTTTTCATACACACAACAATACAATAAACAAACAATAGTACAATGAAAAAGGCAAAAAAATGCGCTCAACACATGCACAAATACATAAATGTACCCAAAATTTCTATCAAATAAAAAATACCTCAAAAAAGTTGAAAATATTCTTCGAAGATGGCGAAATAACTCCTAAACAATGGTGAAAACCTCAATCTATAAGTTTGATTTGAAGATGATTCGAGTTAGAGTTCGTTTGACGATTTTTGGACGAAATGGTTTGTATCGAACAAGAAAAAGAAGATGTTTGTATCAAAGAAGAAGAAGAAGAGGAAGAAGAAGAACAAGAACGACGACAATGGCGCAGGGTTTAAAGAATGATAATGGTGGAATCGAGTTTTAAGAAACGACAATTGCGGAAATGGAATAATTTTTTTATTTTTTTTGGTTTTAATCGGTAAGTTTTTTTTGTTTTTGAAATTGAAGGTTATTTTAGGGAGCGTTGGACATATTTTTGGGATAAAAAAAGTGGGTTCCTATTTGGTGTGATAAAAAAAAGTAAATATGAAGGAATAATTATTGTAGTATATTTAGTTGCTACCTATTTCTATTAATTTAATATAAATAATATTGCTAACTATATTAACAAAGTAAACAATTCCTGTTCCTTCTCCTCTTATTTCTGTCGTAGCCGCAGAGTGATGGAGCACGGCGAAGAAACCCCACCACTTGCTGTTCAAATCGACCGAACAACCGATGCTAATCCCTCCTCTCAACCACTTGACAACGCCCTAAAACCACCACAAAGCAGCGAAGAATCTGTTGTTGGCGTAACCGTAATCACTGGTTATCTCGGTGCTGGAAAATCCACTGTGAGTTCATCTTTTTCAATCATTCTACAACATTTTCTTCTTCTTCTTTAGATTGTTCGCTTATTATTGCATTTTCTTGACATTTGAATAGCAATTTTAAACTCTCAATAGGCTGCAATTTTTTCTTTTTGTTTGAATTGCAAGTTAAGTTTATATGAATTTTCATCTGCATATATTTTGTGAACAATCCCATTTCAGTTCCCATTTTAAAGTTTGATAGCTCGATATGCATTAATGGCCCCTACCTATCAGTTTTAACTTTTTCGGATTTTTCGTAGGCACGTGTGGTAGGTCAAGTTTTTATCTAACCCGAGTCCTGAAGCTATGGTTGTTCGACTTATTGTTGAAATTTTGTGTCGCAGCTAATCAATTACGTTTTGAATGCACAACATGGAAAGAAGATCGCTGTGATATTGAATGAGTTTGGGGAGGAAATTGGCGTGGAGAAAGCGATGATTAATGATGGAGATGGTGGTGCCCTTGTTGAAGAATGGGTAGAGTTAGCAAATGGGTGTGTTTGTTGCACTGTCAAGCATAGTCTGGTGCAAGCACTGGAGCAACTTATACAGAGAAAGGAGAGGTGATTTTATCATTTATGCATCAATAAGAGCAAAATACTTGTCCCAATTGCTTTAAAATGCATTTATGGGTTAATCTTTACGTAAGGGCTTTTGGGTTTGTCTTGTTGAGTTTCTCCCCAAGTTCTAGAAAAAACAAAGGAAACCTAACTCAAAACACACATTAGGAAGGGTGTAAGTGGTTTGGTTCAACCTGCGAAACCGAATTAAACTAATGCATTCAGTTCCATTCAATTTTTCATATGTTCGGTTCAGGTTGTGATTTGAAAATTTCAATATCGTACTAACCTGAACCGAACCGAACCGATCAAGGTTGATATCGTTTATTTATGTTAAATATATTATAACATGTTCTTGTTATATAGTTATAAATATAGTTCTTGTTTGTAAAATTACATGTTTTTGTTATATTATTACAAATAATTATTCTTTTTGTTTATTAATATAGGTTAAAGATCTGAACTGATAAACCCAGACCGACTTTGTTTGCTTCGGTTTGGCCTGGTGATTGGTTTGGCCTAGTGATTGGTTTGGTTTTGGTTTGAGCAGTAAACTGACCCAAACTAAACCAATGACTCCCCACACATATTGATATTTAAATATATACATGTAAAACCCGCTTTTAAAGAATAGATCACTACCTAAATTTGATGTATTACGCTTTCAAATAATTATCATTTGTAGAATTGTAGCAGCTGTGATGCACTATCTAGGTCATTTTCATTAGAAAAACATGTATCAAATAGTGGACGTGGAATTTGGAGTTTATTGGCTAAAATGCCTTGTCACTTAAGATGGTTTTTTCTAAACTGTCATCATTCAGCTTTTGCCATTCTCAAATGTCTACTTTTTGACATTTTACTTATTGCTGCACTTTTGGACCCAACTTAGTTTTTATAAAAGTTGACTATTTGCTTGAGTGTGCTCCAGGCTTGATCATATATTGCTAGAGACAACAGGATTAGCTAATCCAGCTCCTCTTGCATCTGTTCTTTGGCTGGACGATCAACTTGAATCAACAGTAAAACTTGATTCTATTATTACTGTAAGTTTTCCTTTCACCATGGTCGTACTATTTTTTTATTTTTGTGTTTCAAAACAGTGACAAAGTGTCACAATTTTTTTTCGTTCTTTAATTAATGATCATGAAGTTATTTAAGAATCTAAAATGCTTCTATGGAAATAGTGGGGTTTTGTTATACATAAAAGAATAAGAATTAATATGAGGGGGATGGAAGAAGAGAAGACAAGAGAGGAGAAAAAGTAGATGGTTGAGATCATGCTAATATGGGCACCGCTCCCTATTGTTATTTTGGTACATAGAATAACATTAGTATAGGCACCTCACTAAATAATGTAAAGCACAATAAATGATGACTAAGCAGCTAAATAACTTAAGGGAAATGACTACGGAGGATGTTGATAGATTCCAAGCCTGAAATCAATTCTATATGCAGCATTTGTAGAAGTTCTTTGGAAGATAGGTCCATAGATAACGTTGAGACATAATATAAATTTTGTTGCTGGCAACTTTAATGTTTTAGTAGGAATAAACCCTAATGTACTTGGTTCTGCCTCAGTCGTAGCTTGGTTTGTCGGTTTGCACACTAGATTCATGTTACCAAGTATGCAATGGAAGCTGGTACATGATACTTAGATTACACAATGGATTTTTCTACTATTGTTTGTTTCTTGTTTGCTATTTGATGAGGTTATCTTCAAGAGAGTACAATAATAGGTTACAACAGTATTATAAGAACGTGATCCAGCTGAATCAGTGTCTTAGGATTGTTCAATATTTGGGTGATCTTCTTGTGTAAATTGCCACATATTTGATGCTTCTTTCAGATACAGTTTTGGTTATTACTACCATATTAAGGGTCCTTGGAGCATGCACAAATTGATCAGTTGCATTGACAATATATTAGATGTTTTGGAATTTTGGCATCTTATCCATGTTAAATTTTAGAAATTGGTCTTAACCCTCCACAGATATTTTAGTGGCTGTGGTCCCTATAATTAGTGTTCACTGACATTAGTCCACCCAAAACAAAATTTATTAAACTTCAAAAATCTTAAATTTATTCATCAAGTCCCTCCAAAATAGATCTCTCTTGGCACCAGCCCTCACTCTCTCCTCTATGTCCTGGCTGAAAAATCAACCAAGAACTTAATGTTCTTCATCTTCTTAGAAACATTTCCTATCAAAGATATCATTAACCTGAACAAAATCATCTTAAAGTTTTTCCATTTCTTGAGAAATTATTAACTCATAGATAAGCTTGTTGTAGTTGTTGATCAAAGTGATCCCAAAATCTTGTAAGTGACCCCGGAATCCAATGAGAGGGTGGGAGTAGTAATTAGAATTGTGATCTGAATTGAGTCAATCATACATTGAATAAATTGATTCACCATTTCACCCCAAATCGATTCAAATTTGAGTTTGTCAATCCCTAAAGTTGTGAATCAAAAGTGAATTGGTATTTTTCTTTTTTTTTGACGGATGAATTGGTAATTCAAATTGAACCAATAGTTAAATGAATGAAATCAATCTGAATCTCTTGTTGAATCAGTTCAAATAATTAATCATTTAAAGAAGACTAAATTCTCTGAATTCTCATTGAATTTTATCAAATTTTCAATCATTGAACGATGAATTAATATAATCAAATTATTTCGAAATTCCCTCAAAGTTAAATAAGTATAGAAATATTTTGTAGAACTAAAAAAAATCTTTTAGTATTTTTTACATTCCAAGCACGAAGTAAAATAAAATCAATGCTAATTTCAATTTTTGCTAGAAGAGATTCTTAAAGAATACAAGTATATGAGCTTGAAAGATGATTTCTTATGTAATGGATATAAGGAAGAAGAAAAATATGATTTATAAAACTCTAATTTAAAACAAAAATGATAGAAATGATCACGAGGGACCTTAATCTTCGTATTTATTGGCCAAGGAGCTGCATAGAGTTGTTCTCTTCAAGTGTACAAACCTGGATTGTTCTAAAGTTGGAGGATGACAATCATGGCTATGGTTTGGTCTATTTGGCAAGAAAAGAACAATAGTATATTCAAGGATGTGTACAATGATAGGCAGTCCACTTGGGACCTCATTAGGTTTCATGATTCTTTGAAAAATTCTCACTTGATTATAGCCTCTTACATTGGCTCAGGGGTTCGGAGAACATGTTATAAAGTTTTTGGTGTAAAGACTTTTGCTTTGACGGATGACTTTTTCCCCCACTGTTGCTCCTTTTCTACTTCAATAATATTTTAGTTTCATATAAAAAAAAAAAGGACCAAAATTATAGATTTAATTTATGAACTATGTATATAATAAGCATAAAAGACATTAAATTGCATGCTACTTATACAATAAGCGCTAAACAATATAGAAATTTTAAATCTTACTTTAACTACAAATGTTTTCTAATTTTATGAGTTTAAGTATATAATTATGTTTGTTTTAGTGTATGTAAAAGAAACCTAGATCCTTACAACATTTAAAATAAAATTTTTTATATTTCTCTAAAATGTTGAATTGCATAAACTCTCTATGTTGAATTAGACTTTCCTGAATTAATTTTGAATTATGTGACCAAAGTTTAGAGTGGATTTGAGTTTTTGATCTTTGATAATGATGCGGTTATAACCTTATACTTCAAATTTTAAGAGGTTGAAGTTTAGAGTGAATTTAAATTTTTCGATCTTTGATAATGATGCCCTTATAAACATTTAAGTACTTAATCTTGAGTAGTGCCGTAAATTCATTGTTATTAATTTCTTTTTTATCTTTTTAAATGGTTTTAATATCAAATTCCATGTTGTCACATCAAATTTTGCTTACAAACATTACCAACAACTTGGTTTAACTTCAAAACTACATAATTTTTTCTCCGTACTATGACATTCACCAATATTTTAGATTGGATATGATTAAAGCTTTTGACCATTGCTTCAGTTTTTTTTTTATATAATTATTGATGATGTTTTTACTCTTTCAAATCTCTTATTATTTCTAGTCTTCAAGCTTAAATAGGTTGTAGATGCAAAAAACCTCAGGCTTCAGCTAAGTGAGCATCGTGATTCATCTTTGTTTCCTGAGGCATTTCAGCAAATAGCATTTGCGGTAATTACCTATGACTTTCCTTTCTTATCTACCGGTGTTATGGAGGCTTCTCATGAATTGTTTAGTCTTACCACAATCTTCTTTAACACATCTGATTCTGTATAATTTTATACACAAGTTTGATGTGTTTCATTTTGGCTTACAAAATGAATATGTTATTGGTGCTTTCAAGGGTAGGTTAGGTCTTGGGTGGAAAACATTGCTATAATTGTTGAATTGGCTATATTTTTGGTTTTGTAGGATGTGGTAATTTTGAACAAGGTTGATTTAGTATCTCCTGTGGACTCTGATCCCATGGCGTTGGATGTTCTTAAGGAATTAGAAAGTGAGATTTATAACATTAATTCCCTTGCTACTATAATTCGTTCAGTACGGTGCAATGTTGACTTGTCAATGATATTGGACCGCAGAGCCTATGATGCTAAGGTTAGTTAATTATGTTTTGCGTCCATAATGTAACTTTTCTACTGCTAGTGGAATTCTTATTCACTTCTTGTTCTATAACTTTGTTTTTATCAGCACCTCGCTCACTTGGACTCACTTCTCAAGGAAAGCCAATCAGTATCTACCAGGAATCTTCATGACTGTAATGTCCGAACCTTGTGCATTTATGAGGAGAAGCAAGTTGATCTTCATAAGGTATACTTGAAAGCTCTTTCTTGGATCATGCATGATCATAGAGGGTTAAGGAGCATTTAAGTTATGAATGAGAATTCATGGTAAAAACAGAAGGTTCGGTTCCTTTGAGTTATTATTCATGTAAATGAACTTAATTATTGCATTTTTCTTTTGCACCCCCAGATTTGATTCCAAATATGTGGCTAGACCTAGTTGGCCAGCTCTCAATTAGGCGAGCCTTCTTTTCTGGGATCTCAATTAGCTTGAAGTTTGTTTTAACTTGCAAGAATGCATGTCCTTTTCAACACTGCTCACATCCCTTTGGTAACTGGTACAGTTTACTTGTACTTGTGAAGGGTTTTATGCAGTTTGATCAATCATAACGAATTTGATGGTATTATAAAGTGTGATAGCATAAAGATCTTTAACGTCTAATTTTTTTTCATTGAAGCTTTACCATTCAATATTCATTAGTGCACGTCCTGTTATTAGCTAGCATACCAAACATCTAACATTTAGCTAGTTTTGCTTTGGAAGTGTGTCTTGCCTCTTTGTTTGACTTCATTTCATGTTTTTTTTTTTTTTTTCTCTCTTCATGAATATTAACTAATACCTTATAAAATCAGTTGTTTTTACTGCATTGCAATCAATATTGTTGTGTTCGGTTTTATGTTCTTTTCCAGGTTCAGTTATGGCTTGAGGAGATTCTTTGGGAAAAGAAATGCAATATGGATGTCTACCGCTGCAAAGGCATTTTATATATACATAAGTCAGATCAACTTTATACTATACAAGTAAGGTTCAGTAAACATTTCATCTAACTGCTTGTCATAGAAATATTTAATATATGACTATCACTTGAAAGATATCTATCTAGACATGGTTGTCTTGTCACGTCCCTAGCTACAATGCCTTTTTCAACATATGGCTTAGCATGACCAGCTAAAACGCATACACTTAGTTCATAAATTTTATTCTTCTTTCACCTTCCACAATCATATGATCTTTTCTTTAGGTTTAAGTAATTCACATCATATAAAGTAGGTGATGTAATGTCCTTGGTTTACACAAAAAAAAAATGGGCAGAAACCCGAACGTTCGGGCACCCCCTTTTTCTATAAAAAGGGGGCCTCTTCCCTCTCATTTCTCACACCAACTTTTCATCTCTTTTTTCACTCCTTGGGCACTTTTTTTTTCTCTCTTTTAAGACTTTCTCTCTCTTAGAGACTCTACACTTGTACGGCGCGGAGCCGCTGCCCGCAAATAGCGCAAAACATCAAGTGTCCAATTTGAAGGTGGGAACGAAACATAGGTTTACGTGTCTTATGACTTTTCATAAAGTTTTCATTCATTTATCATTATGTCTATTATTCACTTACAATAAATTATTGTGTATAATGTTCATACATGTCATACTTATGCCTTAATATTTGGAGTCCACGTATTACACTGTGTTATTACACCGGATTAGTGGTCAATTTGACTAAACCAAACTTAGTCTGTAACATATTTACTGGTGCAACTGTGTCCACTATTATTGATGTTTCTCTTAGAGATGGACGTACTATGTGAACCCATGATTACTTGGAGATGGACATTTGTACGTGAACCTAGGGCGATGAACAGTCACAGAGTCATTACGAGACGGTGTTATGCATACTTACTTGTTAAGCCACGTTGTACTGTTTATGATGCTATGTTGTGTATATGTGATGTATGATTATGATGTCTTCTTTATTAATTGTCATATTCACGAACTATTTTACCCACTGGGCAATAGCTCATTCCGTTGCTAACCATTTTACTGGAGTCTAGGGTGAATTGGGCGGAGGTGTTTTGGGCCATCGTTTTTGTAACCCTTATTTGTTCAAATAGTTAGAGAGATTTTTGGGAGGATGTTCCACCAATACTGGCTGTTCCAGACCACTTACATTTTGTACAAAATACATTCTGAAATTAATGAAAACAGACTTGTACTTGAATTGTGTACCTGCGCACTTGATAATTGTTATAATGCATTCGCACCCCGCCTGTGAGTGTCCCGCCGGTTTAGGTGCGACCGGGCGGGGTGTGACATTTAATGGTATCAAAGCATGTTATCGAGAGGGCGAATTCGAATCATGATCAGGGGTTCTCACGATGTGAGGGTGGCGAAGCACCGACTCTTACCTTGACATGTCCACATGGCTTGCCACCAGTGTGGTTGGTGATAGTCGAGAGGCTAACCGTAAAACATGTTTTGAGGTACACTCATGTGCCACGTGACTTTGTAGGTCACGGTTGTTGGACACGCGTGAGTGTCAGTGATGACCATTTATATATATATATATATATATAAATTATTGCTAATTAGAAATTTAGATGAAATGCTGGCATAAGCATCAAGAGAAAAGTAAAAAATATTGTCCAATGGGCAAAAATTTTTATGTACATTACAAATTTTATCTTCCTTTCAGAATGAAATAGCCACTAGTGAAGGAACAACTTCCTGCAGTCGGGAACAAGTTTCCTCAAGGCTAACGGACCTTCACAATCGTAAGGTTGTTTTGATGAGGAACATAGACATGAAGAACCCTCGCTTACGCCCACTCCTTCACAACAAACTTGCAAAGCTAGGATGACTAAACATAACTAACGTTGAGGGTTATGTCTCTCTCAATTTGGTCATGTTGTTTTACTACAACATGAGTATTGCGAGACTCTAGGAGGACAAAAACAACCCTATCTTGGAGACACAGGTTAGGGGAGTGACAATATATGTTAACGTCGAAGCTATTGCTCGACTAATGGCAATCACCATAGGAACCAAGATCATAGATCCACATGAATCCCAGGCCGTTGTGGAGATCGCAAAATTTAAAGAACTATTCACCTCCCTTACTCTGAAGGCATACACCGACAAAAAATACACCTGGCTCCCAAATACACTCCTAAAACCAAACCTTGCAGGCTTAGGAAAGATTGTAGTTGATAATATCTTGCCCGAAGTGGTGAGTAAGGAGCATGATGACAAGGGCTCAACTCCTTGTCTTATATTGCCTAGACAAAGGAACTTCCGTCTCCTTACCCCACATCATCGTTCAGTAGATGGCCAGAGTAACACAAAACCCTACTTAAAAGGAATACCTCGGCTATGGAGCTTTAATCATGAAGTTGCTAGCTAAGGCAAACCTCAATACCTTCGATGAATCCTTTATACCAATCACAAAAATGGTTTTACTGGCCTCCTATTCCAAAACCTTTAAATCAAAAGGAGGGGTGACTGATGAAGAATTATTTGGCGCCACTTCAGAAGAAAACAGCGAAAGGGCTAGTAACGACACAGTCGGTAGTCGACACAAGATTCCTACCAGAGGAGCACCAAATAATGAAGCAAGATAGAGGACTTAGAAAGACCCAGACTCAAACAATGAACAACCAAATCAACAATGGGTCACAGAAGACGAAATCTTTGAGAACCAAGAAGGAAATTTTAACCAACCCAATGTAGATCTAGACGGACAGGGAGTTTCGGTAAATCCACCTTTCTGAAACCCCCCCCCCCCCCCCCCCCCCCCCCGCCCAAGGGAATATGTTGTCTCAAGGGATTCCGATTCAGGAAGTGCCCTACCAACCGACTCCACAATTCCCTATGAACCAACCACCTCAAAATTGTGCTGCACCAAACTTCGGAAGACAGGATACCCCGATGAGCCTATTTTTTCAAGACTTTCCAACTCAAGCAAATCCAACCTTCCAAGAGGTTCCAGTTAGGGAAACTTCATATAGACCAACTCCAGAAGGTCCCCCACCAATGGGTCTGCCAACCGGCTAAGAATTTTCAGCAATGACCACAACCTACTCATCATTAATGGGACAACCGACTTACCCTCCCCCTATGGGACAATGAGCCAACCAGGATGATCGATTACAAAATATTATGTCATGTTTTGTTGAAATGCGTGATGAGTTTAGAATTATGAAAGACATAATTCAAGTCTTAGAAGAACAACATAACGCCTCTCAGCCTTCTTCTAGTGGTCACTCCGCGACTAGTAGGAGAACTACGCGGAACAGTATGCAGGGAAATTAGAAAAATATTTATTAGTATTGTAATATTTTTTTTTATGAATGAAATTTTTTTATTTGAGACTGTGTTTGGTGGGCCGACTTATAACTATTATTTTCTTTCGTATCACTAACTTTGGAGTGGTATGGGACAACAAAATTGGTAGATACCAAATAAAACTTTGGAAATAAGAAAACTCACGACCTTGTGTGGAAAAACATATGGGAAAGTTGAATAACTAAGATTATCACTAAGTTTACACGGTATGGGACGAGTAAATTTGGACGATACTTTTAGTGGACTCCTCTCCAACCGATGCTTTTTAGAGACCGTGTTCGTACAACTTAACTTGGTTGTACCCCTTATTACCAAATTCATGTGGTATGAGACACAAGAATTCGAATAATAATCGAAAAGGCTAAGGAAAAGAGTTTGAACACATAAGAATGCAATAGAACGCTAGACTAGGGCATTTGCCAAGGCTAGTCTCAGAATTTCTATGACTCATGAATTTTCAAAAAGGTAAGTATGTTCATAAAACCAGAAACAAAATATTTGAAATGCTTTTAAGACTTTATACTTATTATACAAACACTCCAACCTTGTTTTATCCCTTGTCCAAACATACGAGACACGAAATTTTTTGATTCCTCACCAAAAACCTTACACCATACCTAGAAAAATAGGTGGTCTTATGATTGCAGAACTCTCGAACTTATGAATTGCTGAAAATATCATATCACTATACTTGGCTACATTTCCTAAAGCAGAGTTCTACTTTTTTTCCTTGCCAGTGAGAAAAATGCAACCCAGGAAAAGAGGAGGCCCACGCATAGTCCGTCCAACAGATAAGGCACCTCCTGAGGCACATAATCAAGAACCGCCGCCTCCAAGGACAGAGCAAGCCGCACACGACTCTGCCATCACTTATGGACAGGCAGTGCTACCTCAACCTACACCCTTTGTCATGCCTTCGGGCATGAAACACTTTTTCGCCAGATTCATTGAGGCGATGAAAGTAACTATACAAACGGTCATTTGTGAGACTGCGGCCAATTAGGTGGTCACCGTCCATGCACCTATTTGATTTTGGTTGGAGAGCCAAACCAACCAGATCACAAAATATAAAAGGCTACAACCCCTTACCTTTTCTGGCACCATTGATCGGTTGAAGCGCATAAATGGCTTGATGAGTCAAAAAAGGCTCTTGAGGCTATGGGAGTCGACGAAGGTCGAAAAATTCCACTAGCTTCCTACCAATTTGTTGGTGGAGCTAACACTTGGTGGATAACGATAAAGGAAGACCCAAGGGTCAATGTAACAGACATGTCTTGGCTGGAATTCGAGTCACTGTTCATTGATGAGTACTTCCCTGGTGCAGTGAAGAGACAAAGACGCCAGGAGTTTGCCAGGCCTTACCAAGGTAGCATGACAGTCCGAGAGTATGGTGTCAGGTTCAAAGAACTATCGGTCTTCTCTCTCTCCACCATCTCAACAGACCGAGATAAGGCTGAGAAATTCTATAATGGCCTTCGTCTAGACATTCGACAGGCCCTGTCAATCTTGGACCTCAAAAATTACAGGGAGCTAGTCAATATGGCCATGAACTTTGAACAAGAGAAAGCGAACCAAGAACAGAGGAAAATAAGTGGCAATTTTTGCCCAACAGGGCAATTGGAAGAAGCCCTATCATAATCCAAACTCAGTCCTCCCAGCCCTCGTGCAAAAGCAAGAGGCCGCTGCACCTGCGGCTCAAACTTTTAACCCTGGCCAATAGGGTTTTCAAAATCATAACAGAGAAGGCTGCAATGGCAGGGGCGGTCGCCGCAATGCCAATGACAGAGGTGGTGGCCAACAACACTACAATCAGCACAACCAACTGAACCAACAACAGGCACCTAACCATCAGAGGTTAACTTGTTACAATTGCGACCAACAGGGCCACGTAAAAAGGCTCTGTCCCCACCTTCCACAACTGCAACAATCAGTTTCAGTCCAAGAAGCCCCACCTATTGCAAACGCCCAGCCCAGGCAGAACCACCAAAACCAAGGACAAAGGCAGCAAGGAAGAGTCTATGCTGTGGCCCATCAACCTTTTCCAGATGATAATAATGTGGTGGAAGGTACATTTCCCTTGTTCAAATACAATGGTACATGTATTATTTGATTCAGGTTCCACGCATTCTTTTATATCTTCTACATTAGTAGCGCAATTAGACTTGCAACTTGAACCAACCAACTTCATTATCCATGTCTCAACACCAATAGGACCTGGTACTGACATTAACGAGAAATGTTCTAGATGTGAACTTAGAATGTCAAGACAGATAATCCTTACAGATCTCTTGGTCATAGATATAAAAGACTTTGACATCATTCTCGACATGGACTGGCTGGCGTCGCTAAACGCTAAGATCGATTGTCTAAAGAAGCAAGTCCTGATAACCTTACCTACTGGAGAAAAAGTCAAGATCCAAGGCACCCGGAAACAAATTCACAGCTCAACTGTCTCACTCCTCAAAGCAAAACTCCGATCTCTATCCATCAGTGACGACAATGAGCCACCACCACCATACTCTCTTGATGTGCACGACATCAAAGTCATATCTGAATTTCCAATGGTATTTCTAAACGAACTTCATGGCCTACCCCTGGTTCGGGAATTCGACTTCAAAATCAAATTGGTTCCGGGAATCGAACCTATTTCAATTTCACCATACAAAATGTCCAACTTCGAGCTGGTTGAGTTGGATAAACAACTGAAGGAATTGGAGAGTACAAGCTTCATCAGAAAAAGTTCATCACCCTGGGGCGCTCTAGTTTTGTTCGTTCGGAAAAAGGATGGTTCGTTACGACTTTGCATCGACCATCGCAAGTTGAATAACGCAACCATCAAGAACAAATACCCATTGCCCAGGATCGATGACTTGTTCGACCAACTCAGATATGCCAAATACTTCTCTAAGATTGATTTACGTTCCGGCTATCATCAACTGCGGATCAGAGAGTCAGACATCAATAAAACAACTTTCAGAACTCGGTATGGTCAATATGAGTTCCTGGTCATGCCATTTGATCTAACTAACGCACCTGCAGTGTTCATGGATTTGATTAATCGTATCTTCAGACCATATTTAGATCGATTTGTGGTGGTCTTTGTAGATGATATATTAGTGTATTCACCAGTAGTGGAAGATCATAAGACGCACCTGAGGATTGTCCTCCAGACCTTAAGACACCACCAATTATATGCAAAGTTGAGTAAGTGCGAATTTTGGGCAAAGAAAGTTCAATTCTTAGGTCATGTAGTTTCAGGCAATGGCATCGAAGTAGATCCTTCAAAGGTTGAAGTGGTATTAAACTGGTAGCAACCTACTACTGTCACTCAAATTTGGAGTTTTCTCTGTTTAGCTGGCTACTACATACGCTTCATCAAAGACTTCTTCAAGATTGCAGAACCTATGACCAAACTCACTCGGAAAGACACATCAATCTGGATTGTAGCTTGCTAATCGTCATTTTCACTATACACCGACGCCTCTCTCCAAGGCTTAGGTGCAATACTAATGCTAGATGGCCAAGTTGTTGCATATGCTTCTAGACAACTGAAGATCCATGAGGGTAATTACCCGACACACAACTTGGAACTTGCAGCTGTTGTATTCGCACTGAAGTTATGGCGCCACTAGCGGTTCGAGGTCTTCTCAGATCACAAAAGCCTCAAGTACATCTACACTCAGAGAGACCTAAACCTATGCCAAAGAAGATGGCTGGAATTTTTGAAAGACTACAACTTTCAACTCCAATATCATCCGGGAAAAGCCAACGTTGTGGTTGATGCCCTGAGTAGAAAGTCACATGTTGCTGCTTGTACCCTCAACTTCGAAATGGGGAAGTTGGCTACGGAGATGGATAATTACAACTTACAGCTCATTGAGAAGGGAGGAAGATCACGACTCTCCCAATTAACTGTCAACTTCGAGTTTATTCGAAAAATCTCAGCTGCCCAAGCCAACGACTTTATATTAATGGAGAAAAGAGAACTCATCCTTAGTGGATAGGACGTTCCCCACTGGTCGGTTTCCGATGATGGGGCAGTTTTTTACAAGAAACGTCTGTACCTACCGAACGACTTGAAGTTTGAAAAGAAGTGCTCACCGAAATGCATTGCTCGATGTTCGCTATGCATCTTGGGGGAGACAAAATGTACAAAGATGTCAAGCAACAACTTTAGTTCTGTGGAATGAAAAAGGCTATTGCAGACTATGTTGCTAAATGTCTCGTTTGCCAAAAAGTAAAGGTGGAACGCAGACTTCCTTTCGGCCTTCTCCAGCCTTTACCTATTGGAGAATGGAAGTGTGAGAACATAACAATGGATTTTGTTACTCCCTTACCTCGAAATAATAAAGGGTAAGATGCAATTTGAGTTATTATTGACAGACTTACAAAGTCTACACACTTTTTACCAATAAAGTTCAAGGATAACCCCGCCAAGCTAGCCGAATTCTATGAAAAAGAGATCGTGTGCCTTCATGGCATGCCACTCACGATCGTCTCTGATTGAGACCCTCGATTCACGTCAAACTTTTGGCAAAACTTCTAAAGTAGAATGAGTTCCGAGATTACCATGAGCACAACTTTTCACCAATGGAACGACGGACAGTCAGAGAGTTTGATCTAGATTTTAGAGGACCTGTTACGATGTTGCATACTGGACTTTCACGACGGCTGAATTTGCATACAACAACAGCTACCAATCCAATATTGGCATGGCACCATACGAGGTTCTCTGTGGTCGCCCTTGCAGATCTCTGATATGCTGGTTAGACATGGCATAGCAACCACAGTTGGGGCCAGAACTAGTTCAAACTCCAAAAATGTGAGAGAAAGAGAGAAAAGATATTTGCTCATTTTTTGGAGCTCCCAATATAGACAGCCTCATCATAACTACTTCAAAAATATGCTCAAACTAGAAATCTTGACTCCCAAGTTATATACCAATTAATGTAGTTTCTTAAACTAGCTCAAATTGAAGTAAGAGTAAAGGTGGACTTGACCAAGGTTCGAAACTTCGATTTCGCCTGACACTTCGACCTTTAAAAATCAGAATTAATTCGGAGGAAGTTTGAGAAGTCTTGGAGAATTATTGTAAAAATTCGCCAACTTAGAGAAGAATATGCATAATTACTATTAGATATTTTTCACATATAAAAGTATAAATATAATCGGTTGAAACATGTGTTTTTACATTAACATTGTTTAACGCACATCCAAGGATCGAAAATTCTATTTCAACTTGACTTCGGTCACTTGAAAATTGGAATTAATTTGGAGAAGTTTAATTTAACATGGAGAATTTTTGTAAAAATTTCCTAATTAGGGAAGTTCAGAGAATTTTTTTATATATGCTTAAATATATAGATTTATTGTAGTATAAGCTAAAAAACTAATATAAATAAACATTTTTAATTCATAAAAATACCAATAAGTGACCTAACAAAATCAATCTTATTAAGTGGGTTGATGAATTTGAAATGGTGGCTTTTGGTCTTAATTTATTTTCTTTGTTTTGATATTTAGTTTTTTGGTGGCTTGCTTCTCAACCATATACTTTGCTAGTTTGAATTCCACCATGTTAATTTATTAGTTTATTATTTAAATGTATTATTTTTTAATCTTGTTTTATAAGAGTTAACTAAAAGAAGATGGCTTTGAAAACTTTTTTAATTTATTTTTAAGTTTTTATCTTATTTCAACTTTATTTATTTACTTTTTTGCTTTTTTTCTTCTCCTTTTGGTAAAGCATATCCCATAAACTACATAATTTGTTAGCTTATTAAATTATTTTTTAAAATTTATATTGCTATGTTAGTTGATGAAGTTGAAAATAATACATAATTATTGATATTTTTTTTTTGTTTTTATTAATGAAATAACATTTTTTTTACTTCTTTGTCGAATTTCATCGAACTTTGTTGAATTTTATCGAATTTTGTCGAATTTTATCGAATTTCTTGTCGAATTTTTGCATTTTTGAATTGACAAATAGAAATTTTATTGAAGTTTATCGAATTTTATCGAACTATTTCGGTGAATTTTTGTATTTTTTATTTTACATCCACTTCGCACTTCGATGGTAAAAAAAGAGAAATAATTCGTAGAAGTTCGCCGAATTTCGGAGAATTTTCGAACCATGGACTTGACTCAAGAATTGAGATTCCAATTTGTTTCTCTGGTTCCTGGACTAAGTTGACTTGGTAAAATTCAATTTTGGTCTTGGGCATTTAGCATTTATAGTTTACTTGGCAAATAGAATCTTCTTCTACTGAAGTCAAATGAAATATGTTCTGCATCATGGCCTTTCTTCTTGAAGAGAACTTGTCCCTGACTTCACGCTTTTATATCTCCATAATCAAGAATGTTATATTTTACATTGAAAGTAGGAGAGATGGTCATGTCTTTTGGAAGATCAACAACATACATGTCATCAATAATCTTCTGAAGGACGTTAAGATTGCCATTCTTTTTCAGCTTAGTCTTGTTATAAGTTCTATTAGGAAACTCTTTTTTTGAGGTAGACCATTACCAAATCATCGAAGACTTGAATTATGAAAAAACATGGACATACTTAACCAAAACCCCCATTATGGAAACTGTCAGACCTCAAATTTGACCCGGAGTCATGGCCCCGATCTACATTCCCAATGAACACCTACATGCCTCCGAGGAATTTCACAATTCACAGTTACAATGACATCTTGTGATGGTTGTATTCAACAACATTAACCTCAAGAGATGTTGGCATTTGACAACTAACGTAGGGAAGAGCGTTTAAATCAATAAATTCAAAGGAAAATTGAAAAAAAAAAGAAAGAACTAGAAACTAAATTTTACTTTGAAAGAGAACGATAATTAATATATTGATTGATTGATTGAATTGTTAATTTAAGCATAAAAATAACTTTCCTAAGCTAGCAACTTTCTAATTCTATTACAACTCTATATAGACACTTCTAAACACTTTCAAATCACATTGAATAATAAAAAATAAATTATATAAACTATCTAAACTACCACTAAAATCAAAATATAAACTTTCCTTAGACAAAGAAACTTAAGTAGAAAATGTAAAGTAACTAAAAAATAAATATGAGAACCTTCTAAAACATTGTTTCATGTCCTACGTCAACAACTCATTGTGAAGTTCTTCATTTTTCTTTTTTTTATTTCCTTGCTTTTTCTTTTTCCTTTCCTTTTTAAAACTAAGAAAGAACCAATTGCTAAAAGTTATGTCATTTCTTCAATTGCTATATAGTATAAACCCATACTAACAGAGTGGTTTTGTTCTTTTAATTTCATTTTTCAATGACTCTCCTTTAAAATTTGAAATAGAATAACTTAAGTGGTTTTCTTGTTGTTTTGCATCCATGTTAAGTAGAAGTTTTTATTATTTTTTTTAGTCTTTTTTACCTCAATCTCATTTATACTGCTGCATACGTGTAGTTATATTTCTTAAGCATGTATTGGAAATTTTCCAAACTCTTATGAACTTTCATCAAATATTTTTTGATGTTTTAATTGTTGAATTACAAATTATTTGTAAAGCCTCTCCCTCTCCTGCCTATTCGAATCCCCAAAATCAAATACAATACAATCCTAAAAACATCCATCTAACATGATTATAAATGAAATAAAATATTACATCTCCAAGTTACCAAATATAAAATTTCAAAGTTTATAAAAATACTACAAACCCAACACATCCCAACTATGTGTTAATTATACATATACTAGGTGTTATCATGTACATAATTATCAAATTACAAAATTAAATGTACAACACCTACATGAAACAAAAACAAGGGACGCTCCGCAGTCAAGCCTTCCCTTTTCTTTTTCTATCAGATTCTGAAAGAAGAAGGTGAGGTGTGAGCTATAGCCCGCTCAGTGAATGTCATTTACAAGTGGCATATACGTGCATTTAATAAAAACATGATAAGATCATAAATCATTGAAATATCATGATGACGAAATAGATTACATACATGCTAACATAATGCATCAAGTCATACATAAGACAATGCATAACATTTGTAGTCATGCTCATGCAATCCTAACACCTCCTGAGTACGGGAGTTTCAAGGCCTGGTGTGCAACACACAACGCTCGAACACACACACAATACTCGTATTCTAATAGGGTTTATGGGGTCGTGCAACACGTATGATTAGTCTAAACTAACCTACCTATACACAAGCCATAAAACCTCTGCAGGGTACACAACTGGGATCGCCGCTAGACTTATAAGAATTCTCAAGAAGGGAATTCCAAGTAGGAGCCTCAACCCGAATTGTCATCCCAATGAATTATGTTCAAATATATTTCATGGAAACATTAAAACATACATACCATAATACATAAGCATTTAAAACATTTCTATAATACGATGCCACATAAATAATCCAAAAGTAAAAGAACACTCACTCTCGATTGGCTAAGTTTAGCCAATCCAATTCCAATCCAATCACCAAAACTCTCCAATTGAGTAAACGGGTTCAAGATCAATTACAAGACTTGGAAATAACATGGTTCACACAACTGAAAATCAGTCATAAAGTGTGTCAAAACTCCATGTTCAAACCCAAGCTAAAGTCAATTAGATTCTAAATTGGTTACCCCTTTGAGCCAATTTCCATATTGTCCAATTTGATCATTTAGACTCAAATAAACCAAGATTGACCTAAATTGAATGTAATAGGGTGATCCCATGATCCAACCACTAATATACATGACATTCAATTATAATTAGGGTCAATTAGACTATATTTCAAGTCAATTTCATCAATTGACTAAGTCTTGGTCAAAATCTCCAATTAGGCCAATATAAAATATAAGGTCAAAATAAACTAAGTCATATCAATTTAACATAGGTTCTAACATTTTAAACCCATGATTCTACTCAATTTGGGTCCAATTAAACAATCCCCAAGTCAATTTCATAAATTGACTTGATTTGGGTGAAAAGTCTCAATTTGGGCAAAATTCTCAAATTACATGCAAAATTGTCAAAGTACATGGAAAATGCCAAATACTTAGCCTAGGTCAAAATTAGTCAACCCTAGGGTGTCTAGTATGAGAACCCACTGAATTCTATCATCAACAACCCTAATCATGCCCCAAAAGACCTACATTGTATAATTTTTCAGATTTTCAATCAAGAGCATCAAAAGCCCCAAATCTGAAAATTGTCATACATAGGCAATATTGCCAATTTTACACTAGGCCACCATACATAGCCACGAAATTTACTGAACTTGCACCATGGGATCATCCACCATGGCTACTAGGTCAACATAGTTGACATGCAAAGCTTAATTCTAACCCCAAGTAAATGATCCAAGTGTAGGTCATTTGAACTAAACTCCAAGATTTCACCATGGAAATCTCTAACCAAAGGCATAGATCAGTTCTTGGTGTTCATAGGTCTAACATAGGTGACATGCAAACAACCTGAAAATTTTTAAGGCCATGAACAAGGTATAGGTCCATTTACAAAGAGTTTCACCAAATCCAAAAGAGAAAATGGGGAAAATGGCACCAATGGCCTCCAATCAACACTAGGGTTCATAAAAACATGCATGTAATGGAACCCTAGGTCTGGAACAATCCTCAACTGAGAATCCATGGCATATCTTAGGTCAAAATACAGTTTTGAAGCTTAAACTAGAGAGATCAAAGGAAGAAAAGAGAGAAAACATGCAAACCTCATGGAATTCTTGAGCAAGAACCTCCAAACCCTAATTTTCCTCTCTTTTTCTCTTCTCCAGCTCTTCTCCCTCTTTCTCAAGTGCAAAATGTGCAAATGAGCTGAAATAAATGAGTCAATAGCTTATATAGAAGTGTTTGGGCCCACAAGTAAAAGTTGCCAAAAACTGTTAAAAATCAGTTTTTCTGTTGCAATACTTGCACTTAGATAGTCAATTTCATGCAAACTACTCACCAAATTAACATTTTATCCGTTCAAAAGTTGCATGAGTCAGTTACCAATAGTCAGGTAAACTTTCAACTAAATCCAACGGTGGGATTGCGAGATCCAACCGTTTGATCAAAACTGCGTAAGAAAATTCGCAAATCCGTAAAACAGTGTTTGGAGTCTTATAACTCACAGAAGGTAACTCCGATCAAGATCTTCAATACGACTTATGAGGAGTTGCCTATTCAGATTATGGCTCGTAGGGTTTAAAAATTGAGAAATAAGGAAATCCCGCTTGTGCGAGTCAGATGACAATTCCACAATAATGAAGAGCAAACCTAGGAGCGCGAGGACCAGATAAGAGAGCAGTTCCCCGACCTCTTTACTGACTGAGGTTAATTCTCTTGCTTTTATTTTTTGAGGACAAAAATATTCTTAAGTTGGGGAAAGTTGTAGCACCCGTGCCTTTAGGTGACGTCATTTTGACCCATAGTGTACCCGTTGAGTACCCTATACGTATTCGTATACGTATGTGTATTTGTATTTTGATGTTCGACGCACGTAAGTTAGAGTATCTTTGCATGATTTTAGGTCATAGAGAGTGCGCATGAAGTTTCGGAACCATCGGAGACCCGTTCGACGTCGAAACATGTCGGAAACGGTGTTTTGGATCCAGTGGAGCTCGCTCCATGGAGAAAAAAATTTCTGTCACAAATTACATCAATGATATGATCTCCTAGATCCGTGGTCCGATTGAGCTGAAATTTTTTCAGCTCATTCTTCTCTGATAGATCTTCATTATGAACAGTGAAGATCTTGATCGGAGTTGCCTACTGTGAGTTATAAGACTCCAAACACTGTTTCACAGATTTGCAGACTTTCTTACGTAGTTTTGATCAAACGGTTGAATCTCACAATCCCACCGTTAGATTTAGTTGAAAGTTTACCAGACTGTTGGTAACTGACTCATGCAACCTTTGAATGGTTAAGATGTTAATTCGGTGAGTAGTTTGCATGAAATTGACTATCTAAGTGCAAGTATTGCAACAGAAAAACTGATTTTTAACAGTTTTTGGCAACTTTTAGTTGTGGGCCCAAACACTTCTATATGAGCTATTGACTCGGTTTTTTCAGCTCATTTGCACATTTTGCACTTGAGAAAGCGGGAGAGGGGCTGGAGAAGAGAAAAGGAAAGGAAAATTAGGGTTTGGAGGTTCTTGCTCAAGAACTCCATGAGGTTTGCATGTTTTCTCTCTTTTCTTCCTTTGATCTCTTTGGTTTAAGCTTCCAAGCTGTATTTTGACCTAAGATATGCCATGGATTCTCAGTTGAGGATTGTTCCAGACCTAGGGTTCTATTGCATGCATGTTTTTATGAACCCTAGTGTTGATTGGAGGCCATTGGTGCCATTTTCCCCATTTTCTCTTTTGGATTTGATGGAACTCTTTGTAAATGAACCTATACCTTGTTCATGGCCTTAGAATTTTTCAGGTTGTTTGCATGTCACCTATGTTAGATCTATGAACACCAAGAACTGATCCATGCCTTTGGTTAGAGATTTCCATGGTGAAATCTTGGAGTTTAGTTCAAATGGCCTACACTTGGATCATTGACTTAGGGTTAGAATTAAGCTTTGCATGTCAACTATGTTGACCTAGTAGCCATGGTGGATGATCCCATGGTGCAAGTTCAGTAAATTTCGTGGCTATGTATCCTAGTGTAAAATTGGCAATATGGCCTATGTAAGAAAATTTCTAGATTTGGGGCTTTTGATGCTTAAAAAGAATAAAAGACTTATATGACATTATGATTGCCTTTATGGGTATGATTATGGGTAGTTATCTTAGCGGTAACTTTTCCTAGATTGTGATCCTGATTGAGCTTTTCCTTATTGTGAATTTCAAATATTTACAAGAGAGGAAAGAGCAGGATTAGCCATGGACCCAGAGGAACGCCTTAGGCATATAGAGGCAGTCATAGAGGCCACTCAGCAGCAGCAGGCCCAAATTCTCGAGTTGCTAGGCCGTACGCAGGGTCAGAGGCACAGTATTTTAGTGGCAGGAGAGGCCGACGTAATAAGAGGTCGAGATTCAACGGCAGTGGATATGAGGCATCTGTAGCCTCCGCTCCAGTATTAGTGGTACCACCAGCTGCGGGCCAGAGTGTTCAAATTTCTAGTTGATCCCAGCAGCAGAGTTTTGGTGGACAGCAGACAGCCGGGGCCGAGTTGCGGGTTGTATCTTCTGCAACTAGAGTACCGAGGCCGATTGTATGTTATGGTTGCGGGGCTCCAGGGCATAAGAGGAACCAGTGTCCACAGAGGATGCCTTTTGGCCAGTTTAGTCCTACATCTACACCTACCAGAGAGCAGGCCAGAACTGTTACGCAGGCAGATCCTGAGGCCAGCAAGCAGCTAATAGAAGGTACAATCAACATTTGTCATTCTTTGATGTATGTCTTGATTGATGCTGGTTCTACTCTGTCATTTATTTCTGGTGGTGTAGTAGATAGATTGAGATTGTCTACTGTTAAGACTAGTACGGCGTTGATTTTGAGTACGACGGCCGGTGAGAGAATTTACCCTAATATGGTATGTGTGGGATGCATTGTGAGATTCGAGGACCATGAGATGCCTGTTGACCTTAGAGTCTTAGAATTCTTCGAGTTTGATGCCATTTTGGGTATGGATTGGCTGGCAGCGTATCACGCTCACATTGATTGCTTCGGCAAGAGGGTTGTCTTTTCGATAGCCGGAGAGCTAGTCTTCATCTTTCGAGGCAGGATTGCATCGAGACCACCTACCCAGGGTAGATTAGCCATTGATGATGAGGTTGCTACGATGACGAGTTTGACGCCAGTGGATGATGTGGGTCAGAGTATTCAGCTAGCAGACATTCCTGTAGTCTGCGTGTACCTAGAGGTTTTTCCTGATGAGTTACCTGGCTTGTCGCCTAGGCAAGAGGTAGACTTTATCATTGAGCTGATGCCCGGGACTAAACCCATTTCCATTCCACGGTATCGTATGGCACCGAAAGAGTTGAATGAACTCAGAGCCCAGCTTGATGAGTTGATGGGCAAGGGATTTATTCCCCCTAGCATGTCACCTTGGGTAGCACCTGTGTTGTTCGTCAAGAAGAAAGACGGGAGTCTTCGTTTGTGTATAGACTATCGTCAATTGAATAAGGTGACTGTGAAGAACAAATATCCACTTCCTCGTATTGATGACTTGTTTGACCAACTGATTGGGGCCAAGTTCTTTCCGAAGATTGACTTGAGGTCTTGGTACCATCAGTTGAGGATGAGAGATGAGGATGTGCCGAAGACTGCTTTTCGGACGAGGTATGGACATTACGAGTTTCTGGTGATGCCCTTCGGGTTGACTAATGCACCAGCTATGTTCATTAATCTGATGCAGAGAGTGTTCAGGCTGTACCTTGACCAGTTCATTATAGTCTTCATCGATGATATCCTAGTCTATTCGAAGACGAGAGATGATCATGAGCGTCATCTCTGAGTTACTTTGCAGACATTGTTGGAGCATAGGCTGTATGCCAAGCTGAGCAAGTGTGATTTTTGGATGACTGAGGTGGAATTCTTGGGTCATGTGGTTAGTGCAGAGGGTATTTCTGTTGATTCTGCTAAGGTTGAGGCGATCATTGATTGGCCAAGACCTACCACAGTGACCGGGATTCGTAGCTTTTTGGGTTTGGCTGGCTATTACAAGAAGTTCGTGAAGGACTTTTCCAGGATATCCGCGCCGATGACTAAGCAGACTTAGAAGAACGTGGCCTTCACGTGGTCGGATGCCTGTGAGAGAGCTTTCAGTGAGTTGAAAAAGAGGTTGACTACAACTCCAGTGTTGATTCTTCCAGAGCCAGGGAAAGAGTTGGTGATTTACACTGATGCATCACTCTTAGGTCTGGGATGTGTACTGATGCAGGAGGGTTGAGTGGTTGCATATGCATCTAGACAGCTTAAGGTGCATGAGCACAACTACCTTGTGCATGATTTGGAGCTGGCCGCTATTGTATTTGCACTGAAGCTATGGAGGCACTACCTTTATGGTGAGAGGTTCACTTTGTTTTCTGATCACAAGAGTTTGAAGTACCTCTTTGATCAGAAGGAGCTGAATATGCGGCAGAGGAGATGACTCGAGTTACTAAAGGATTATGATTTCTCTTTGGAGTATCATCCTGGCAAAGCCAATGTTGTGGCTGATGCTTTGAGCCGTAGGCGAGCAGGGACTCAGGTGGTTGCTTTTCAGATGGCCCAGCAATGGCATTTTCTTGAGAGAGTGACTATGATGAGTACTCTCGGACGCACCACTTACTGAGATATGTGCTCAGATGCACGTGCAGCTTGCAGATGCCCATATTCCGCGGGTTAGATATCTACAGGAACATTGTCCAGATTGTGACATGTACCGTGGATACGCAAACAAGGTTGACCAGGTTGATTGGCATATTGGTCCAGATAATGTCTTGCGGTATGTAGGGAGGGGGAGACTATGAATCCCATATGATGCTGAGTTGCGTGCTGAGATACTTCGAGAGGCTCACAGGTCTCAGTATACTGTTCATCCAGGGGCTACCAAGATGTACCATGATATGAAGAGATCTGTATGGTGGCACAGGATATAGAAGAGTATTGCTGAGTATGTGCAGAGATGTGAGGTGTGCCAGCAGGTTAAGGCAGAACACCGGAAGCCTGGAGGTCAGATGCAACCATTGCCCATACCCGAGTGGAAATGGGAACACATCACGATGGATTTTTTCATGGGATTGTCGAGGTCTCAAGGCAAATTTGATGCCATTTGGGTTGTGGTCGATAGATTGACCAAGAGTGCGCACTTCCTTCCTATGAGCGCCAGGGACTCTATGGATAGACTGAGCAGATTATATGTGAGAGAGATCGTGAGATTGCATGGAGTGCCCTTGTCTATCATGTCAGATCGAGATCCACGATTTACATCGAGGTTTTGGCAGGCCTTGCAGACTCGATTAGGAACCCGCCTCCGACTCAGTGCAACATTTCATCCTCAGACGGACAGTCAGTCCGAGAAAGTGATTCAGATGCTGGAAGATATGCTCAGGTCTTGCATTTTAGAGATCGGTGGTGGTTGGGGTGAGCATTTGCCCTTGTGTGAATTTGCTTACAACAACAGTTATCAGGCGAGCATCGGTATGGCACCGTATGAGGCTTTGTATTGAAGACCCTGTAGATCTCCAGCTTGTTGGTACAAGGTGGGTGATACGCAGTTATGGGGCCTTGATGCAGTTGTTGAGCAGACTAAGAAAGTCAAGCTGATTCGGCAGAGGCTGAAGTTAGCTCAAGACAAGTAAAAAAGTTATTATGATAACCGGCATCGGTCGTTAGAGTTTTCAGTGGGAGATCTAATTTTGCTTAAGGTCTCGCCACTTAAAGGTCAGATGAAGTTCGGTGTCAGTGGGAAACTTTCCCCTAGATTTATTGGGCCATTCCGGATTGTCGAGAGGATTGGACCAGTAGCGTACAGGTTTGCTCTACCTTCTCAGCTCGAGGGTGTTCATGATGTATTCCACGTATCGATGTTGAGGAAGTTTAGTGAGGATCCATTGAAGGAGTCTTATCTTGATCCAGCTCATGTGCTTGATGTGAGTCATCTGCAAGTTGGGGAGGATACGACTTATGAGGAGTTGCCTATTCAGATTGTGGCTCATAGGGTTCAGAAATTGAGAAATAAGGAAATCTCGCTTGTGCGAGTCAGATGGCAATTCCACGATAATGAAGAGCAAACCTGGGAGCTCGAGGACCAGATAAGGGAGCAGTTCCCCAACCTCTTTACCGACTGAGGTTAGTTCTCTTCATTATGAACGGTGAAGATCTATCAGAGAAGAATGGGCTGACAAAATTTCAGCTCAATCGGACCACGGATCTAGGAGATCAAATCATTGATGTAATTTGTGACAAAAATTTCTTCCTCCATGTAGCGAGCTCCACTAGACCCAAAACGCCGTTTTCGACATGTTTTGACGTCGAACGGGTCTCCGATGGTTCCGAAACTTCATGCGCTCTCTCTATGACCTAAAATCATGCAAAGATACTCGAACCTACGTGCGTCGAGCATCAAAATACATATACACATACGTATACGGGTATTCTACGGGTACACTATGGGTCAAAATGACGTCACTTAAAGGCACGGGTGCTACATAAAATCTAAAGAATCACTGAAGCAAGAAGTAAAACTAAATATACAAAACTCTAATTTCAAAGAAAAGGATATGCAATTTATAAACTACGTGTAGGCAACCCAAATATCTCCTATATACGTTAAGAATAGAAGTCATAAATAATTTGGTACTCATACAATGTGCGTTATATATGATATTGATTATAAATCTTAATTTACAGCATTATATTTTATAATTTAATGAGTTTTAAGTATATAATTATGTTTGTTTTCGGTTTACTATATCATTAATCTTCTCGACATTTAATCCGAATAATTCGTCCTTCTCTAATATGTCAAATTTTACAACTTCTCCATATCAAAACAACTGAACGCTAAACTTCCTTGAATAAATCCTAGATTTTGAGATAGGAAAGTTTAGGAAAAATTCAAGTTTTCGGGTTTTGAGCATTACAATAATGAGTAAACCTAATGTTATTTTTTATTTTCTAAAGCAAAAGTTAGTTTTATTTTGAAAACCCCATTTTGTTTATTGTTGTTGTTTTCTTCATATATTTGCACGTCTTACTGTGAATATAAAGATTACAGTAAGCATAACTCTTAATTCTAGTGTTTTACTTGTAATACTTGTCAGGACCCAACTTATGCCATTTAGGGCTGATTTGGTGCGCGAGATTGGATGGGATAGGACTTTTTTTAGTCCCAAGCCCATGTTTGGTTGCCATGGTTATCTCCCAAATTCGGCGAACTTCCACGAATTATTTTCCTTTTTTTTTTACCATCGAAGTGCGAAGTTGATGTAAAATAAAAAATGCCAAAAATCGTCGAAATAATTCGATAAAATTTCTATTTTTCAATTCAAAAATGTAAAAATTCGATAAAATTCAACAAAATTGGACAGAGAAGTAAAAAAACGTTATTTCATCAATAGAAAACAAAAAAAAAAACCAATAATTATGTATTATTTTCAACTTCATCAACCAACATAGCAATATAAATTTTTAAAAATAATTTAACAAGCTAACAAATTATGTAGTTTATGGGATATGCTTTACCAAAAAGAGAAGAAAAGAAGTAAAAAGATAAATAAATAAATAAAGTTGAAATAAGATAAAAACTTAGAAATAAATTAAAAGAGTTTTCAAAGTCAACTTATTTTAATTAACTCTTATAAAACAAGATTAAAAAATAATCATTTAAATAATAAACTAATAAATTAAACACGGTTGAATTCAAACTAGCAAAGTATATGGTCGAAAAACAAACCATTACAAAATTAAATATCAAAACAAAGAAAAAGGAATTAAGACCAAAAGCCACCATTTCAAATTCATTAACCCACTTAATAAAATTGATTTCGTTAGGTCACTTATTGGTATTTTTATGTATTAAAAGTGTTTATTGATATTAATTTTTAGCTTATACTACAATAAATCTAGATATTTAAGCATATGTAATTTAGCGAATTTTTACAAAAATTCTCCATGTCAAATTAAACTTCTCCGAATTAATTCTAATTTTCAAGTGACCGAAGTCAAGTCGAAATCGAATTTTCAATCCTTGTTGGTTGCTGAGTAGGATGTGATAAAAAATAATTCCATCCTCATTTTTATTCCATTGTAATGGGATAAAATAATGATGACCAAAAGGGGGGGATTATTTTTATCCCATTGTAATGAGTTTTGCATTTTTTCTTAATTTTTTTTTAATTTTTTTTAATTTTTTTAATTTTTTTAAATTTTTTTAATTGTTTAATCCTATCCTATTTTATCCAATCCAATCTAATCCCATAAAAATAATCTTATCCTATCTCGTGCACCAAACAAGCCCTTAAAGTCGGGTTTATAACTTGAGTAGGTGTCATGTTTGGATCAAAACTTTGATAGGTGAATTTAGGCAAGTATAGTTTTGATAACCAAATAGTGAAAGAAATACAAGTGATAAAATTGAGACCTCATAATTTGACCCACAAATTTGATTTACAATCTTCAATTTTCCCACAATGAAATGCTTTTTGTGGAATTTTAAATAGCATTTTATGTAGAATGGAGGAAAAAAGAGAACATTACTAAGCAATATTCAACTCATTGTATTAAGCATAACCAATCCTATTGCAAAAATCAATATTAATGGGCATCAATACCAATAAACGAAAACCTTCTAAGACTAAACAACTGAAATAATAAAATCCTAATAAAATTATACGACTAAAATAAACTAAAAACAACTATAAAAAGGTGTACAAAGAACTAAAAAAAGGAGTATAGAATGCACAGGGCTTCTGCCATTGCGGGTATGGGAAAGAGACAATGTGTGCAGAACCTTATCTCCACATAGGACTTTAGAGAGGTGGTTTCCAGATTCAAACCGTGCCTCTTGTTGATAATGGAGCAACCTTAACTGATATGCTAAGGCCCACCCTTTTATTCAAATAAAACAGCTAGTTCTCTAAATAAATCAATCACTTCAATAAATAATTTTAAAATAAATATTTAAAATTATTATTTTATTTATTTTTCATTTGTGCTCCTCATCATTCTTCCCTCTTAAAGAATTCAACTCTTACAAGTTAGGCTAAGTAAAAGAATAGGAAAATAATCTTTTCACTTGATGAAATATCATTTGAAACTATTGTTAGTAGAAGCAACTCGAATATAAGATGGAATTTCCTTCATTTAAAGCAGATTAGAACATGAGGTGTGATTGTGAATGAAATATTTAGAGGATGAAAGAAATAGGAGGATTACTTTAGGATGAAAGTAGAGGGGTTGACCTGGTTTGGGAACAAGCTCGATTCCTATTTTCTAGCTGGATAGCATCTTGTAAATTTTCTAAGGGGAACAACCTCATCTATGTTCTCATGACAAGGCATTCTATGAGTAAAATGTTCCATACCTGTCGTATCATCTTGATTTTGTTTATTTCTTTATTTGATTATCTAGGTAATTGAACTATCAAGCATGGTTTTAAAAACAAACCACGAGATGTAATTGAGATGGTTTGCCTTTATGAGGCAAATTGGCAAAGAATAAGCAATGCAATACAGGGCATAAGCATCACTTCTTTTCAACATAAGTACATAAACAACTAGGAGAAGTTCATAAAAATTAAAAATACAAATATCGATAATAAGTGAAGAAACATTTAAAATAAGCAAAATATGAACTAATTTGGTATATGTTTTGAGAAGTCTAATTGTTTAAAAATATTTTGAAGCGTATGCCTCAAGGTGAGGCGCTCAAAAATGCCTCGAGGCTTAAGCCTCAAGGTTACACTGTAAAGCTTATGCCTCAGAATGTTAAGGCGTATGCCTCAAGGCGCGGTGAGGCTCGCACCTTAGTTTTTTCTTACCAAAATTCAATTTTAAAAAAAAAAATATATTTGTAAAATAAATTTATCATAATGGTTTTTAGATTATTATAACTAATTATTTTAGTCTTTTTAAGAATTATTTCTCTTTCATTTGAGATAAATTATAACTTTTACTATGAAATGGGCCAATGATATCGTTGAAAAAGCCCCCTAATAGTAATATAACTTTAAGATTATAAACAATTGTACAAATACTAACCTAGAAATTTAGGCAGTGTTTGGTATTCATTCTAAATTCAGTTTTCTGTGGTTAAAACAAAAAGTAAAAAAAAATTGTAAAAAACTTGTTTGGTTTAGTAGGACTTAAAAACTGTTTTAAAAAAAATTTAAGAAAAATACTTGTTTTCAGAAACATATAAAAAGTTGTTTTTTGAGTTTTCTTTTGTAATGATGGGACCCACCCACATAAGCTTTTTTTTTAACTTGATTTTTGTGAAATCTTAAACAAACTAAACAAGTTTTGCAAACAATTTGTGAATATGATGGCAAACATATTTTTAAAAACTTTTAACAAATTATTGTAAGTGTAACTTAGAATGAAAAATAATTAATTCCTTAAAACTTACAAAGTTGGATATAATTATTCTAATATAATGTATATGAAATAAAATGCAACCAAATTGCAATGCAAATGAAGCAATTTAGAAAAAATATGTTTTTTTTATAACCCTGTTTTGGCTTAAATGTACAAAATGTGTCATGCCTCTTGCCCCTGAAGGTTGTGCCCCTCAAACTGGAGGTGTGAGCCTTACAGTTTAGACCTTGAGGCTTAAGCCTCAAGACTGTTTGGAAGTGTCTAGCCTCACCTCAAATGATTTTTAGAGTCATGCTTCTAAGACCAACATAGATGGATGCAGGAGGCAGTAAGATCGCACTAGTTAATTCGTTCATAACTAGTGCAAAAGAGACAAGGGTTTAATGTTGATCCCTAGTGTAAACCTACTGTTATAGGGAACTCATTAGTTTTCGTATTGTTTTTAGTTTGATTTTATGGCCATTATTAGTTAATGTACTTATTTACAAATTATCTTTTTCATAAAACACCTCATATTGTATCTCTAGGTATACTTACAGGCATTTTCTAGATCAATATACACCATGTGAAGGTCTTTTTTTCTTTTCCCTATTCCTCTCCATCATTTTTTTGGTAAATGTAGCTTCCATGGTTGATATGCTATGAATAAATCTAAATTGATTTTTTGGAATGAGTTTTAGCTCTTTCTCTATTTTCAGTTACTCTCTTCCTCAATTTTACCATATGACTCATCAATTTGATACCTCAATAGTTTGTACAATTCTGAGTATTCCACTTTATTTTTGTATTTAGATATTAATATGTTTTTACTCCAATCATTGTAGATTCTTTTAGTTGCTAAAAATTTTATTAAACAAATTCATTCACTACAAAACTCCACTTCCCCTAAATACTTCAAATTTGTCTCTAAAGCTTTTGCGTTTTCATTTTTCTTATAGGTTGTTTTCCACAGCCATGCTAATTATATAAAGGAATTTATTTTCAATAGTTACCCTTTAGTTATTTATTCTTCTACTCTTAAATTTTCTAAATGACTTTCATTTAATCATTTTCCAAAACAAGGTTTTCACCTTTCTTTGATCTATTTTTTTCTTTCACTAAAACTCTTGGATCATCACCATCGAATTTTCTATTATTGGAGCTGCATATGCATTTGACTGTGGTAAAACTAAAAACCCAATCAGGTCCATTCTGATAGTAAAGATGATACATCTATTTGGATGTCATGGTTCTTTAATCTCCTTTTATGTAAAATGCGAGGAAGTATACTACATTTTATTTGTTATGTAAATAAGCCATCTATTCTCTTCATTTTATGTAAATTGCCTGACTTGTCCAATTAGGTGACTCTTCCATATCTGATCTGATTGTTACAGGAATGTATTGAGTCTAGGTTTTGGGTTTTGATGATGATTTGGCCATATTAGTATTTGGCCCAGTAGGTTGGATTTGGTGTTTTTGGTATCTAGGAAGCTCTAGACATGTCTAATCCTATATCCAACTCATTAACAACGCAATATTTTTTTTAAAAAAAAGAACTAAAAATGTATTGTATTATATATATGTGGTAAAGGATATAATCAATTTGTACAAAACCTCATAGAGGCACCCTCTGACTAAGAACAAAAGGCTGTCCACCCTCTTAGCCAATCCCCCAACCCTAGCCCATTAGACAAACAACTGTTTGCCACCCAAAAAGACGCTAAAAAATGTGATTTCTCCCACACAGTAGCCGGCGAGGAGAAGACATCATGAAACACTCTGTTGTTCCTTTCCTTCCATATAGACCATAATACAGCCAAACAAACAACCTTCCAGTGTTCACGCCATGAAGCATGGATATTCAGAAGGAATGGAAAAAGAACATACATACTATCCATAGCAACCTCGACATCTCCCATGAGAGGGAAATGGGAACACCATCTACTCCAAACCTCATTGGCAAACGGGCAATGCCAACAAATAACTAATTGACTCCAACTCCCTTCTACAAAGAAAGCACCAATATGGAGACAAGCACATAGATGGGAACCTCTCTTGCATCATATCCCCAGTGTTCATCTTCCCATGAGACGCCACCCAACCCAAAAACCTAGCCTTCAAAGGCACTTGTGCCTTCCAAATAAAATTATGGTTAGGAAAAGGAAGACCATCGGGCACAGAGAGAATAGAGGAGTGGAAGGATTTTGTGGTAAACAATCCAAAAGAATCCCATGGCCAAACATTTCTATCATTGTCCTCAGAAAGATAGCACCCATCAAGCACTCCAAGTAAGGGCACCACCTCCGCCTCCTCCCTAGAAGAAATAGCACCCCCCAACTGAAAATCCCAAGATAAAGTAGAATCCCTAGGATTACGGACAAAGTCTACGATCGCCCTATTGTGAAGTGAAGAACGGCGGTACAGATTAGGAAACAGTGACTGTAAAGAGTCCGCTCCCCACCAAACATCCTCCCAAAAACGAATGGAATCCCCTTTGTCAATCTTGAACCGCACCAAAGGGGCAAAGGATGGATATACAGACGAAATAAATTTCCAAGGGCTTCTGAACGTATTTCTAGAGGCTAAACCCGCATCCCTATGGTTATCCCTGAGACCGTGTCTGCTCCGGATCACCTTTCCCCATAACTGATCCGACTCTCGAGGAAACCTCTACAACCATTTCCCAACCAATGCCTTGTTCCTAGCTGACAAATTGCCTATCCCCAACCCACCGTCCTCGACCTTCCTTTGGACAACATTCCCTCGACAACGCAATATATGATCAACCAAGATTTCCCTCAACACGAGCATTCATCAAATCTACATTTAATTTAGCAATTTTCATAGCTTTTCAATTATTTTGGTGTCCTTCCATGCTAAGACATTTTTTTGTCACATTGGCCATGCTTTTGACAAATCATTTTCATGTTTTTCATTCATCTCTTATTGTTGCTTCTGTGTTTTTATTTTGTTTTATTTATCATTATTATTATTATTTTACAATTTCAATAATATATACTATCATTTGATGTGTTGAATATTTTGACAGGCTGTAAGAGAGATATATGAGATAGTTCCCACTCGCACATGGCGAAAAGAAGAGAATCCTATGAATAAAGTTGTTTTTATAGGAAAAGCTCGAGACCGATGATCTTGAAATTATATTTATTCATCTTTTTTTAAGAAAAAAAAAATGAAAATCCTTAAAACTTAAAAGTAAAGCTCATTTGTATCTATGGCTTGCAGGTCGAAATCTGGACGAAAATTTCCTCAGGGATTCCTTTAGAGATTGCACATTGCCAGTATGCTAATACTTTCTCTACCACCTCATTATTTTCTTGATAAATCATTTGATATCTTCGTTCTGTACGCATTTGCATTGTAGAGAAGTGGTCTAGCAATCTCTCATTATAGTTAGCATTCTTGCAGACATTATTATCTATTGTTGTAAACTTGATTCCTTAAATTTTTATCCTCCACAAGCTGGAAATCTCATGCAATGTTACCTAACTCTCCAATATCAGATATGAAGTTCACATTGTTATTTTAGTTAATTCAAAAAACAAAAATTCATTATTAATCAGTTATTAATAACTAATTAATGGCACATTATTTTTTTACTAATATGCTATGCTTTTTTTTTTGGATCAATGGATAAGAATTATTTTTCAACTGTGTATGGTTTTTATTATGATAGGTTTTTTGAGTTCTCAAAAATGTTGAAAACATGGGACATTTCATCAAGATTTTATATGCACATTCGTCTATATGTTTAATCGTTAAAACATATTAGGGTGATCTTTTAGCAAAAAAATTCAATTCATGTCTATTAATTTATTCTTTATTCAGTACTCTAATTAGTTTTTTCTAAAATTCATTTCCTTAAATAAATTTTGGCGTTATTAATTAAAATTTTAAAGAATTGGCATTACAAAAAAAACATAAGAAGAACGCATTCCTAATAGCTAAGATGTGCAATGCAAGTGCCCACAACTTCCAAATAGATTCACGAGAATCTCAAGGCCTAAATATTGAATGGAAAGCTTAAAGGATCTTTAGAAGTATCTTTTGCCCATTTTTGTTTTGTTTTATTATTTAAGCTTGAAAGTTGAAGTGCTAGAAAATAAGAATTTGAATAAAAGTAAACAAGTAAAAAGCTAGTTGTTGGGTAGCTACCTTGGTTGAGTAACGAGCTATAAGCTGTGGTTGAAGGATGAGATATTAATTTTGAGTCTAAGTTCGTGTTCACGCCTGTGCGTCTATTTTGGGAAGGGGTTGCCTAATGTTGTGTATTGTTCCGACTGTAGAATAGTCTTGTCCTACAAAAGGGTTAGGGGGATAATGGGGTGTCAAAGACCAAAATAAAAAATAAAATAAAAAAGCTTCATGTGTTATTTGGGATTACTCCTTGTAGCTTGCTTTCTCGCTTCAATTCTCTTTTATTATTATTATTTTTTTTTTTTATTTAATCTTTTAATTATACCTAAAAGAGACATACGTTGTAGGACGTATTAGGGGTCTTCACGGGTTGGTGAATACTAATCTAATCTAATTAGTTCGATATCTTTAGGTTAGTTTAAGTTGGGTTGATCTATTCAATTAATGTATTTTAAAAATTTAATATTTTACTCAATCTATGGATTCTAATATGTTATTTTATAAAATTTATTTTTAAGTCAAATTTATATATTATAATAGTTCCATTAGATGTTTTCTGTTGTGTTATTCTCATTATGCATTTTAAGCAATCAATCACAGTGAGTGACTGTTGTGAAAATAATAAATAAAATAGTCAGTTCAGGTCTATCTGTTTCTTTTTAACAACTATTTGTTTCTCCTTTTTTTTTTTTTTTTTCTAAAGATATTGACGGAATCTAAACTAATCCAACCCAGTTAAGCAAGCCGAAGAGTCTTGGTTGATCATTCCAAATATTAAAACTATATGGTTTCAAGATAGATACACAAGATCAACCTTTTGTTAAGAAGAATTTGTGATTTTAGGGTTATGGAGGATTGGAGGCATCTTTTTTTTTTTTTTTAAGAGTGCTGACACTAGGTCAGAGGACGCTGGCATAAGGGTCATAAGAAGGCGACCGCAACGACAAAGAACATAAAAGGTCCGGATGAAGACCATGTGAACCAACCATCATAATTTCACTTTCACTTTTATTAGAGGAGGAAAATCTTTCACTTATTTACAATAAAAGAGAATCGAACTCCCGACTTTGATGGGATCTTTAAAAATTACATGCAAAATAGATAGAAAAATGGACAAGAGAAGGGCTTAAAAATTCTCACATCCAATTGAGGAATCTGATTCAAAAGTTATGAAAATCTATTGGATTCTCATTCATATTCTACACTTTTTTTGTCAAGAAATACTCTACACTTGAATAAGAATCAATTTATATTCAAGTTTTAAACACCATGGATGTAGAACCGGGCTCCATACCAGTGATCAAGTGGTTTCTTCAAACTTAATCAAGGTCTCATGTGCCAATTACCCATTAGAAGCTTGGTTAGTTTGTAATCTTTTTTCATTACTTCTTATTATTGTAAGAAATAGTCATGCTAAAATGCTTATTAGTTATCCCTCATCATATCAAAGTAAAGATCCACCTTCAAATTGATCTTTTAAAAATCATAATAAACATTTACAACAAAACCCCCCCAAATTAGTGATTATCCTCCTACCAAAACTCCTAATTCCAAAAAGCCTCTGTTTTTTTTTTTTTTTTTCTGTAAACATGTCAGTGCCTTAAGTACTTTATTCGGTATCAATGTATAAAGACACTCTTTTTAATGATCCAAATGGCAATCTTAATCTCCAGTCCTTCTGTTTCCTGCTCAGTGGTCTCCCCTTACCAAAAACATCTCTGTTCTCCTTCACATTTGCTAGCTTCCACACACACTGCTCCAATTCAGTTTCCACAGACTCCAACAAGAAAATTCCATCCTTTTCAAGGTGTTTAGGCTTCTCTTCTCCTTCCGTGTAGCATACACATATTGGCATTTCTTTGAATCTGTCTAAGTCATTGGGTACCTTCAATAGCCGCTCTGCGCCTGGAGATGAAACCTGCATGATGAATCAAAATCACCTTATACTTCAAGAAGAAATATCAGCTTTTTTTGTGAAATGCACATTTCAGTTCATGTGGCATGTGATGACTTCAAATCGTCAATTCTACTGTTCGTTACCTCAAGAGCCAAATCACTGGGTATTTCTCCTGATTCTCCATTTTCATCCAACCGCTTCTTGTAAAGACAACTGAAGTTTTCAATTTCTTCGATACTCGGACACCCATACCTGACAGTACAAAGAATTGCATAAACAAGAATGTAGAACCAATGTGAAATGGTATCATGAAAACTTTGCATAAAATCCTTAATGGGCAATAAATATTTCATACTATCAAGGTGAAGCCAACACAATTTTATAACATTTCACTGTTTTGTAGCAGAAATCAGCTGGCCATTCTTAAATCACAGTGATCTCGTTCAACATAGACTTTAGAGGGAAATCATACTTGTTTGAGAGTTTGTCCAGTCTCACATAAATGTATCCACGAGGAGAAATCTTGAAAGCGAAGATGTCGATATCATCACCAAATGGAAGCAGGACTTCCCGGGCGATTCTTAGAACTTGTTCACCCCAAGAAACACTTCCCAACACAACTCCACCACCATCCCCTCCATCTCCAATCTAGATTTTGGAAAAGCAACAAAAATTAACAAGCAAAATATCGAGTAACTAAATGAACATAAAAAAATCAAAAATCAAAAATAAAAAAAAAGTGCTATACCTCAGGCTCAGTCTCTTCTTCTTCCTCCCATTCATAAGCGGCTTCTTCCCCTAGTGTTTCATCTACAAATCAAAATACATCAATTATATAGAGAAAAGAAAAAAAAAAACTTTTGAAGTGTAGGAGTTCGAGCAACGGTTAAGGTTACTCCATTGTGCCTAAGATCATGTGTTTGAAACAAAAGAGCATTTCTAATGTGGAAGTAAGACTGTGTACATCACCCCTCTCTAATCCCGACTAGCAGGAACGTCATAGTACACACACCGAGAATGTATGCCCTTCTAATAAAATATATATATATATATACATATTTCCCTAACTACACGCAGACAACAGAAAATCCTTAAAACAGGACTAAGATTAACCAAAAGAAAGTGACAAATAAAATGCTCATTTCCCTAAAACATGAGGACAAACTATGGGAAACATGACTCATCACTCCATGTTACAGACCCATTAGTTTGTAACCTAAAATTCTAAAATTGAAGAAAAGGAAAGATATAATTGGTTTATTCAAGGGAACCAAAACCTCCTAACAGGTTTTTCGAGAGAACCCAACCTCCCAATATATCAAAACAACGACCTTGTGAATAATCTCCTCCCATTTTCATTCATTTTCTCTCTTTAAGTAGAAAATTACAGTACCATAAATCCCTTAAAGAACTAACTACACACCACCCATTTTCTACAAAGTGATCATGGTTGGCAAAACCCACTCTAACTACTTTCACTTATTCAAAATACACAAATTACAGAAAATAATAAAATGTGACCGTAACACTCCATTACTGTGTTCCACTTGATGAACACCAAAGCCATTCAAGCCAACCCCACAACTATAAACAAGTTCATAAGTGACATAAACATGATAGAGCAAAGCAGAGCACAGCCAACCAAAATATAAGCTTTCATACAAGAAATTACATATTACAACTCATAGAATACTAACAAGGAATTTCACCATTCAAATAAACGGAATAAAATTAGATTAAAAAGAGGTTAAACAGACAGATGATTCCAATGTTTCTGTTTCATGACATAGACTAAATGAATAACAGGGATGCTAATTATATAGAAAAGTTGTAATAAAGAATTCAAGCAAAACGCGCAAAATTAATCAAAAGAAAGAACTGGGCATCAAGGGCATGTGTAAAAGAACAATACCTTTAAGTGGGTCGTCTTCAAAGCTCGAAGATTTGGTGTTTAAGGATCGAAAAGGAAAAGAAGAAGTGGGTGTAGTGGGACATCGAAGAAAGTAACCGAGAGAAGATGAAGACGAAGAAGAAGAAGAAACAGAGTTTCTGAGATGTGGTTGTTTAAGGAGAGCAAAAGCGGTGCTGGTGCTCCTCTCCATTAAAGATGAACATAGAAGAAGAGTTCTGCAACGACCGCACTGTAGCAACGCCTGCTTTCTCATGATGGTTCTTCAACTCTCAGGTACTGAGCCTCTTGCCCAACAAGCCTTTGCCTTAAAAGGGTTTTCTGTGGCAGGGTTTTTCGGCTTTCAAGAATGCTGAACTAAAACCCTTTCTTCTTCTTCTACTTCATAATTTTTTTTATTTTTTTATTTATTTTTAGTTAACCCATGTCTACTCGAACAAGAGGGGGCAGCTCTTTTAAAATCGTTTTATCCGTAAATGCTTCTACTAAAAGCCTTTTTAAAAAAAATTCATCCCTATCAATTTTTTATAAAAGTTAAAAATTATTTTTTTTTATTAAAATTTAATTAGAAGTAGGTGTTATCAAACAAACACTTTTAAAAATATTTTTGCTCCAAACGCACTCTAAAAAAACTCTTTCAAACAACCCATCAGTGGTGAGGGAAAGAGGAGAAGCAAATTCTTATTCGGATGGTTGCAACTTTGAATTCTCCTGACGCATTCATTCTGAAATTTATTCTCAAGTGACGTGGTGGGTCATCTTACTTTGGGTCTCCCGGCTCCTGGCCTTGTAGGTGAGTGACGGCCCTGTGAATTAGTCAGAATATTATATATCACGATTAAAAGAAAAGAAAAAAAAACTCTTCCAATCAGAGCTAAAGAAATGATTTACAAATTGAAAATACAATTTATTTAACAGATAAGAAAATTATTATTTTATTAAAAAAATAAAAAAAAATTTCGAAAAATTTGTTAACATTATTAATAATGTTTATGTTTGTATCTAAGGAAACTTCTTATTTTTCATTGTCTTTCAACCATATGAGTACCAAAAAAATATTTTCTTATTTAAAATCAATCAATCATAAAAAAAATTCTTTTATAAATTATTTCTCAATAAAATTAAAATTTCTTGATAAATTTTTAACATTATTGACAAATAACAAAAATGATGTACAACACATGTCTAGAGTAAGTTATTATAAGTTATAACCTCATGGAAAAATATTAGAAAATTATCTAATATCTCATTAAAGTCTCCCAAATGTCAAAAGAGAAATGATTTACAACATGGGATGAAGAGATAGAAAAGCTTATGGATCAACATCACCCTTTGTATATCACTTAAGACTGTGTTTATGGGCCGCATGAGAGAACTTTTTCAAAATGTTTTTTTTTTTTCTTTCTAAAAACGCTTCTAAGAAAAACATTTCTAGGAAAAACTAGTGTTTTTTTACTTATTCCAAAAGCATAAAACTATTTTTTTCCCACCGCATGTAGTTTGACTAATAACAGGTGTTGTCAAACACCTCTAAAAGAGTTTTTGCTCCAAGGCACTTTGGAAAAACTCTTTCAAACGGAGCCTGTATATGCTAAACAATATATTACATTTTCTTTGTGTCTACCCTTATTTAGGGCTGCTCATTATACCCAATGACCCGACGAACCCAACCTTATCGGGTTTTAAACTTAGGCTCGGGTCAATCAAGTCATCTTTTACCCTCACTGGAGTAGGTTTTCGGGTTTGAAAATATACCTGACCCGCCCGACTTACCTATACTAATGACTATCATTTCTATATTTTAACTACTAAACTACATAACTACTATGTCAAAATTTCATTTGTAATTTAATGTCACACCCTTCCAAGATGCGCCTAAATCGGCGGGACACTCACAGGTGGGGCGCGAATTCATTATAATAGTTACCGAGTGTGCAGATACACAATTTGAGTACAAATCTGATTTCATTAATTTCAGAATGTATTTGTACAAAATGTAATTAAGGGAATATTCTTACAAAATCTCCCCAATTAATAATCAAGAGGTACAAAATGAGGGCCCAAACACCTCTACCCAATCCACCATAAACTCCTGTAAAAATGGTTAACAACGGGATGAACTATTGCCTAATGGATAAAATAGTTCATGAATATGACAATTAATAAATAAGACTTCATAATCAAACATCACATAACACAACATAGCATCATAAACAGTACAACGTGGCTTAACAAGAATGTACGCATAACACTGTCTCGTAATGGTTCTGTGATCGTTCATTGGCTTGGGTTCACGTACAGATGTCCATCCCCAGGTAATCCTAAGTTCACATTGTACGTCCATATCTAGGAGAAACATTAATAATAGTAAGTACAATTGCTTCAATAACTATTTCATAGATCACAAACCACTTACGTCCCTAGGTGGTTCTTATTTCATGTATAATGACTATGCATGTGTGGGTTCGGTCTTTCCTAATATCAGACAGGATTTGACAATGTCTAGTGATACTTATCAGGATCGGCATTACCACATGCGTTGTTAGGATGTTTAATATCACTTATAGAAGCATATAGCTTTTAAATGGATCAACTAGACCAGTCTTCAGGTCGAGATGTGGGAACACGAGGTCCCGCTTAAATACCAAGTCTTCTAGAGCAGCAAGATGCCTCTTGTTCACTATTTAGATTTACTGAGGACAAGACTAAGTCTGGTTGAGTCAAATTGACCATTAATTCGGCGTAGTAACAGTGGAATACATAGACTTTAAATATTAAGACACAACTATGACATGTATGAACATTATACACAATAATGTAGTGTAAATGAATAATAGACATAATGATAAATGAATGAAAAATTTATGAAAAATCATAAGACAAGCAAACCTATGTTTCGTTTCCCACATTCAAATTGAACACTTGATGTTCCGCACTCTTTGTCGGGTAGCGGCTTCACACCGTACCAGTGGAGAGTCTCTAAGAGAGAGAGAAAGTGCTCATGAAGGGAGAGATAAAGAGTTTTTGTGTGAAAATGAGGGAGGGAGGGGGGCTCTTTCATGGAAAATGACATGCACGAACCTTCGGGCGAAAAGCCCAAAGGTTCCGGCTTTCGCCAGAAGGTTCCGGCTTTCGCCTGAAGGTTCGGGCAATGGCCCAATTTTTTTTTTTTTTTGTGTAAACCAAGAGAATTATATCATCTATCTGTACATCCCTAAACTATAACTTCAGAAACCTATCTAACTATAAATGTAATTGCCTATTATTTATGTCCTAAATAAAAAGATTTCTATTTTTGGCTACCTATACTAATGACTACCATATCTATATTTTAACTACTAAACTACATAACATGCTCGAAGGTTTGGGCTTTTCGCTCGAAGATCCCGACTTTCGCCCGAATGTTTGGGCTTTTCATCAGAAGGTTTCGACTTTCGCCCGAAGGTTTGGGCAAGGGCCCAATTTTGTTTTTGTTTTTGTTTTTGTTTTTGTTTTTTTTTTTTGGTTGTAAACCAGGGAAATTACATCATGTATCTATACATCCCAAAACTATAACCTTAGAAACCTATCAAACTATAAATGTAACTACCTATTATCTATGCCCTAAATAAAAAGATTTCTATTTTTTCCTACCTATACTAATGACTATCATATCTATATTTTAACTACTAAACTACATAAAGGTTCAGGCATCGTCCCGAAGGTTCGAGCAATGGCCTAATTTTATTATTTTTGTGTAAACCAGGAGAATTATATCATCTATCTATACATCCCTAAACTATAACTTTAGAAACCTATCTAACTATAAATGTAACTACCTATTATTTATGCCCTAAATAAAAAGATTTCTATTTTTGGGTTCCCACATGTAAGGAATCCCATTATCCATGCTCCATAAGGGCTTTCTCTAGTGAGAATTCCCAACAACCCAGTTGAAGGATGGGGCTAAAATGAAACTTGACAAGTTTTTAGTTTGTGGGGAGGGGTATTTATAGGGAAGAGTTCAAACCCTCTCCTCAACTTTTCTATGTAGGACAAAATCTAAGGGAAACGAGAGATTCTCCTCTCCTCTGCCTTTTTAGTCCCACATAAACCTCTCATTCCCCTTGTTTTCAGTCCCACATAAAAATATTGAGGGGAAGGGTTGAACTCTCCCGATATAAATAGATTGTTCCCCTCTTCCATTCCACTCATCTTATCTCAAGTGAGAGATGATCTATTTTTAGTGCAATCACTTTGCAAAAGTGATCTCATTAGATTACATTGTTTAAACATTATTGTTTTGAACTTAAATATACTCATTTTTTAAAGGTTTTTTTAATTTTTTTAATTAAGTAGTTGGGTGTCTTATCACACTAAACCCGATCACCAAATGAGTCGGTTGGGTAAAATTAATGTTAATTTTTATCGAGTTAGGTTCGGGTGATGAAAATCATCACCTGACCGGACTCAAATTTTGGGCAAAACCGACCCAGCCCCGACCTGTGATCACCCTTGCCCTTATTGAGTGGGTCTACTGTGTCTCCATCTTTTCGTTCCCAGCATTACCCATTTCAAAATATTCTTGTAAGCATCCACCAATTTTCTTCTTTTTCACATTGCTTTTGGAAATCCTTCTTTTTCTTGGTACCAATATTCTTGTATAACTTTCTTTACTGATTTTTTATTTTTATTTTTTGGGATTCTTGACAAGTGTTATTCTAACTATAAAAGGAGCCACTACAAATGTAACTGCATTATTATTATTATGTATATAAAATTAGATAAAATATATTACTCGGTACTCATGCCATAGATATGACAATACATTTAAAATTGACTATTTGTAGTTAATTTTATTTTTGTAATTAGAATAAATTATTTACTTTTTGGAGGAAAGTTATTTATTTATTTATTTTGAGAAAAAAACATTCAATACATCAAAATCATTTATTCGAGAACACATTGTCATTTTCTAACTAGTCTCCATTGTAGACCTTTACTTTCTATGCCGAAATCAACTTTACTAATTTTTATATAAATAATTTAAAAAATATTTTTGATGACTAAAGATATCTTGTTGGCATTACACTTCAATTTTTAATTTTCTCTTACCACCCCAACCTAGGCCGTTTTTGGAAGAGTATTTTTTTAAGAAACGCTTTTAAAAAAAACTTTTTTAAAAAATAATGGTCTCTTCTTGCTTTTTCTCTAAATAGAAAACTAATTTTTTTATCGTAATTTGACTAAAAACAGATATTGTCAAACACCTTTAAAAATATTTTTACTTTAAAAATATTTTAACAAAACTCTCATAAATAAAGCCCTACTATAATATTCACATAAGCTGAATAATACAAAGACTTTGATTTATTTGGTTGGTCAAGGTTCAACCATATCCATTTGTTTCACACAATTCAATTTAGCTCAAAATTAAAACCATCTACCACAAATGTCCAATCCAATCCTGCTTGACCAAAAGACTTTTAATTTTTACAAAATAATTAAAGGAAGATAATATTCTGATATTGTGTACAAAGTTAAGCATCAATTTTATAAATGATTAAACATCCTCGTGCATTCATAATCTCAATAATTAAATAAGAATTAACTATTTCTTAATCTACAATTCAAGTCCCACGACTTCAAGAATTTTAGATTATTCGGATCATGTGCTAAGATGTGATTTTAAATAATTAAAACATAATTTAAATTATAGCATGGATTATTACCAATTTTACATCATTATCGTAAAACTTGTCTTCTTATCTTTAGCTTTACCGGGCAACTTAACCTTTCTTCTCCTCCTTCTTCTTCTTCTTTTACTTGAACTACTTCTTGGGGGGCAAAATACATCAAATTTGGCTGCGTTTGAAATATAATTTAAAAATATTTTTTTAAAAATTAAAATATAAAATAATTCTTAATTAATTTATAATTTTTAAAAATATATTTAACATCATATTTATAAATTATTTTTAAAATTTAAAAATATAAAAAATTTGTTTGATTTGTTAAAAATTTAAGGTTATATAGGTCTCATTAAATACAAAAAAAAATTAAAAAATAACTTTTATATGTTTTATAAGAATAAGTCATTTTCTTTTTTTTTTTTTTTTCAAAAAACAGTTTTTGAGTTCTACGGAGCGCAAGTTTTTTTTTTGTGTGTACCTTTTTCCAATTTTATTTTTAAATACAGAAAAAAAAATTCAAGCTATTTATTCCGTGAGGGGCAAAAAGGTAGTTTCAACATTCGTGCAACAAGAAATATGCAACCGAAGACTTGGAGCAAGTAGTCCACTCACCTTCACTCATCCTCGGAAACAGCACTGCAAGCCTTCGATCTCCGCTGCTTCTCATTCCTTCAGGTCTCCTCCACTCACATACCCACACACAGACATCATGTCTTCTTCTTCCATAAATGCCCCTCACATTCTCGTATTCCCCTACCCGGCCCAAGGCCACCTGCTTCCTCTCCTCGACCTCACTCACCACCTCGCTCTCTGTGGCCTCACCGTCACCCTTCTCACCACCCCCAAAAACCTCCCCTTCCTGACCCCTTTACTCTCCTCACACCCCTCTTCTATCCACACCCTCGTCCTCCCTTTCCCAACCCACCCCTCCCTTCCCTTCGGCGTCGAAAACGTAAAAGACATCGGCAACCACGGCAACGCCCCCATAATCGCTGCCCTCTCCTCTCTCTCCGCGCCCATCTCCCTCTGGTTCCGTTCCCACCCCTCTCCCCCAATCGCCATCCTCTCCGATTTCTTCCTCGGCTGGACCCAATTCCTCGCCGACCAACTCGCCGTCCCTCGCATCGCCTTTTACTCCTCCGGCGCCTTCTTAGCCTCCGTCCTGACCGATCTCTGGCTCAAAGTCGACCGAGTCACCGACTGGGCCACGATCTCGCTCGCCCGCCTTCCCAACTCGCCATCCTTCCCTCGCTCACACCTTCCCTCCGCGTTCCTCCGATACGACGATTCGGACCCCACTCAGGTGTTCGTGAAGCAGAGTTTCGTCGCGAACGAGTCCAGCTGGGGGTTCGTGTTCAACTCGTTCGACGCGGTGGAACACGCGTTTTTCGATCACGTGAGGAGGGAATGCGGTCACGAGCGTGTTTGGGCGGTCGGACCGGTTTCGATTCTTAATTTAAGAACCGCCGCAGCGGGTTCACGACAACGACAACAAGAAGCCCAACGAGGCGGACCGGTTTCCGTGTCCGCTTCCGACGTGTACAGTTGGCTCGATGGTTGTGCGGACGGTACAGTCGTGTACGTGTGCTTTGGGAGTCAGGTGGTGTTGACGCGGTGCCAGCTGGAAGGTTTGGCGGCTGGATTAGAGCAGAGTGGGACCAGGTTTATTTTAGTAGTTAAACAAACGAAATCAGAGGATTATCATGTCTCAAGTGAATTTGAAGATCGGATGACTGGGAGGGGTTTGGTGATCAGGGGGTGGGCCCCACAGGTCGGTATACTGAGTCACCGAGCCGTGGGCGGGTTCGTGACTCACTGCGGGTGGAACTCGGTGCTCGAAGGGTTGGTAGCGGGGGTGGTGTTGTTGGCTTGGCCAATGGAGGCCGATCAGTTTATCAATGCCAAGTTGTTGGTAGAGTACTTGGGGGTTGCGGTTAAAGTGTGTGAAGGGAAGGATACGGTTCCGGACTCGGGTGAGTTGGCTCGGTGCATAGCTGAGTCGATGGGTGGAACTCGGCCCGAGAGGGTTCGAGCCATGGAACTGAAAGAGGAGGCGTTGGCTGCCGTGAAGGAAGGGGGGAGCTCGGCTAGGGATTTGGATGGGCTGGTGGAAGAGTTGCAAGCAATTCATATGAAGACGAGGAAAGAAGCTTGATGATGGATGATAATTGGTGGTGTGGTGCATAATTGATAGGGGTTTATTTATTTCTCAAAATCTATAGAGAATAATTTTATTATTTAGTTAATGATCAAGTGTGGCACTAGTGCAATTAATTAAAAATATGTATTTTACCTAGCTAGTAGTAGAATTTGTATACATTTTATATGTATAATTTTTGTTTTTTTTTAATAATGAAGAATTTTATTTAAATTATATATCGGATTCTTTTAATAATATAGGAGAAGTAAAGTTATATGATAACTAATGTTTTTTTATTGGAATGTAACTAATGTTATAATACAATTAATATCATATCATATATTCTTATAAAAAATATATATATCATATCATATATCATATATTAAATATAAAAATCGAATATTCTTACTTTTTTTTTGTAGGACTATAATACAAGATGTTTTTTTTTTTTTTACTATTTACTTTAATTTTTCTATTATTTAATTTGTTTGGGATCTTCCTGTTTTTAGGGGGTTCTTATCAGATAGTTTTCTTCTTATTTCTATTTGGAATATTCTTACTTTGTTTTAACTCTTCTATTTTTAAGGGTTTTTTTTTAAAAAAATTGTGAGATACACACACAAATATATATATATATATATATATATATTGTCAAAGGCTAATGAAGCAAGTAAATAAGAATTAGCAACCTAAACATAATGAGAACTTGATATTAACTCCCCACAAATATTAATCACAAGAAAAGAAAAAAAAAACTGTTTTTCATAATTTAGAAAATTTTCTAAAAACAAAAGCTACAAGAAATTGAATCATAATAAATAAACAATAGAAAAAGATTTTGTGGTTCAAAATGGATAGTTATCTTGCTAGGGGTGTGCATAAGCTGATTCAGTTTGGTTTTAACTTTTCATAAAAAACCAAAACCGAACCAAACTTGAATCGGTTTGATTTTTTTGAAACCAAAACGAACTAGACCACACTTCAAACAGAACCAAACCAAGCTGAAGTTGTTCGGTTTGGGTTGATTAGGTTACATACATCAATTTTTACTACTATAAATTTTATAGTTAACATTATTTTACCTTTTCAAAACACATTTATTCCCTCCAAGAATATAATATAAATATATAATTCTATAATTAAAATTAAAACACAAAATACATTATTATATTCAATAACAAGAATACTAAAAAAGATTGTGGCATTCATAGGCAAATTTTTGCATTCTTATGTACTTGCATATCCAATTCTAAATATTCAATAGGTAAACAAATAAAAATTAAAAGCAAGTTCAAAGGATATTTTAATCATGTTCCTACATATTTAACTAGCTCATACCATAGTCAAATACTTGAAGCAATATTATCCAAGATAACAAACCATGTATCGAAAAAGGAAAAAAAGAAAAGAAATCAAATTAGATATGACAAGTTCAACTTCAATCCCCAAATAGCAGAAAAGTAATTAAATTAACATAGTTCTCAATTGCTGGAGCATGATATGCTAGCAAAAGTGCCAAACATATATAATTTCATTGACAACATCTTTGCAATTGCAAACTTCAGCACTGCATTTATTAAAAATAAAGTGTCATGATCTAATTTGAAAAAACAAAAAACACAAATGACATATTTCTAATTACTCATTTTAATTAAAAGAAACTTACCAAAAGGATACATGAATGTCATGCATGTCAAGAGTCAACCACCAGTTAAACCTCTTCATTGAAACTTGAAATTAAAAAAATATATATCTATTATTCATAGTGAATGCTCAAGAATTTATAAAACCAAACTTAATAATTAAAAGAGATTGAATCTGATTGAAAACTTTTAAGTTCATCTAGTCTTTCTTCAATTTCTATCAAATTTGGTTAAACACGTAGCCATTCTTGGGCACAAATGAGAGCCTCCATTATCTTTGGAGTCCATGAACTAGGAAATTGTCCAAGCACACATTTTCAGTGCTAAAAGCTGACTCTGAGACAACTGTAGAAATTGGAATGGCTAATACATATTTTGTAATCAATGAAATGATTGGATACTTAGAGGAATTGACTTTCCACCAATTCAAAAATATCAAAATTATCACATTCTTTTTCACATCATTCGTCTAAATATTGATCTACCTCTGATTTAGGAAATGAACTTTCTTCTTCCTCCAAACACTTTTGAAACCCAAATTTCTGTTTCTTGACTTGCCCATCTTCATCTAGTACATTTACCTCCATATCATGTGATGATCTAGGTTGCGTTGCTCTTGTTGAAGTAGAAGAACTAGAATGGAACTGATAGTGCAGATACAACTTATCAAGAACTTCCGTCACTTTTCTACTCATCTTTTCAACTTGCTCAACAACATGTAAGCCACTCTAACAATACCTCACATACTTTAACTTGTATCGAGGATCAAGGACCACTGCAACCAACAAGATCATGTTCACCTTATTAATATCTCCCCAATATTTATCGAACTTCTCCTTCATCTTCACTGCCATTGTACTCAAAACATAATCACAATCATTTATTGATTCTCGCAAAAGATATTCAATTGCACATACTTCATGAAAATATGCATTGGCTGTGACATAATGTGATCATGAGAGGCATTTTGTAGCTCCATAAAACTTTTTTAAAAACTTCGTAAGAACACGAGTTTTTTCCCAATGCTCCTCTTGAGGAACACCCTTTTTAACTTCAGATGTGAAATTTCTATCTTGCTCTTGTAGCCTTTCAAATGCCTTTTGAAGTTTGATAGTCGCTTCCAACATCATATAAGTTGAGTTCCATCTAGTTGGTACATCTAAGCACAAAATGTTTTTACTTGTTATTTTCTCAAGTTCAATGCACGACTTGAACTTTTGTAATCTAAATGGAGAACCCCTTACATATTTAATAGCTCCACGAACCTGGGGTGACGTCATGACTGATACAGTACCCCAGATAATGTCACAACACGGTAAAACCTGATGCACTGATAAACCTCTATACAGAAAGTACCTAATAAACTCAATACACGACTTGTATATGATCAAGATAATTGAACCAAAATAAATATTACATAATCATCCAAATATATATTATGACATTTATCCAAAATAATTATCATAAGGGTCAAAATCCTCAACATAATATGGAACTCAAATAATAGTTCATCATTCAACAGTTTATCATATACAGTCCAAAACAAAACCATAACTATTTATGTTTTATATACATGAGTACTTGTGATAGTAATATACAGTTTCAAAAGAACAAAACAAATGAAACCAGACCCAAGTATCCCCAAAATATACAAACAACACCTATGCTCAAAAAGAAGAAAAGGAAGACTACTCAAACTTTAAGCCTTGTCTTTTCCTTTCTGATCTGAATTTGAGAGAAGTAGGGAAAAAATGAGGTGAGCTCAACTAGCTCAATGAGTATCTTTCACAATAATCTCCACATATGCATTTATATAAAACATGTATGACATTGGAAATCTCATTCATAAACCAAATGCATCAAGAAAAAATTATAATATACATGGTTCCAAGCTAAACATATGATTTGTGCATCATTTCCATAAACATCAAATATGCAGACACTTTACAAAGAGGACATGTTGGAATAACACGTGCCTTTACTTCCCCAATTAGCCAATGGGTTCATACCGGTGCATTACCCATCACTAATCCTCCTAATCCTCCTACCCCTCCATTCTTTAGTGCTTCGGAAAGTCCTTTCCACGGAGTACCAATCCAAGCACTCCAGTGGCACATTTTCCCGAAGAACAAGTAAGTAGAAAGACAAACAAAGCCAAAATATTTAATCCAAAATACCCAAGGCAATTCCATGCTCATGTTCTTAAAACACAATGCACAATATATAATAAGATGCATACCATTCAACAATGCAATTTCATATAAATACAATGCTATATATAGATAAATGAGATGAGAAATACTCACAAACAGTCCAAAACTTGAAAAGGAGAACCCCAAGAATAATGAAAAACCTACTGAGTCTAAAACACCCATTGGTAAGCCTCCTCCTTATGCACCAAAACCTTTATTTCCTCAAAGTTAACTCAGGCTAAGAAGGATACTCATGCTAGTGACATAATGGACTTGTTCAAAAATATGTAATTAACATCCCATTACTTGATGCCACTAACCAGGTTCTTTCTTATGCCAAATTTCTGAAAAAAAAATGTGCATACATAAGCGCAAGCTTAATATGCAGAAAAGGCCTTCTTAGCTGAGCAAGTTAGTTCTATCCTGCAACATAATACACCACCCAAGTATAGGGATCCTGGTTGCCCTACCATTTCATGTGTCATTGGTTAGCATCATATCGATAGGCCCCTCCTAGATCTTGGAGCAAGCATTAACTTGCTTCCTTACTCCGTGTATACTCAATTAGGCCTTGGAGAACTGAAGCCTTCCTCTATTACTCTCCAATTAGCTAATCATTTTGTGAAGATCCCAAGAAGTATGGTTAAGGATGTTCTCATACAGGTTGAGATATTATTTTTCCCTATAGATTTCATTATTTTGGATACTCAACCTCTTTCTAATCCGAGTAACCAGATACCAGTCATCTTGGGTCACCCATTCTTGGCCACATCCAATGCAGTCATCAACTGTAGAAATGGTGTCATGAAGTTGTCCTTTGGAAATATGAATGTTAAACTTAATGTTTTTAATGTTGGGCAACATCCATCAAACTTCGAGGTTATCCATTATGTCAATATGATTGAGATTTTGGTGCATGACATGTTTTTTTAGCATACCTTAGATGATCCCTCACTACTCAGTTTCACCCAAAGTTGTGATGTGCCCGTGCAAGAACATGTGGCTAGTCTGCATGCCACACATGTATAAGATCTTCCACCTAGGCCTCAATTGTCTATGTCTAGTAGTAAGTCTCGTGTAGTTTCCTCTATTGAGAAACCCCTACTCTGTACTCAAACCTTTGCCTCAAAAGTTGAAATATATGTTTTTAGGTCTAGAGAAGAGCTTGCTTGTCATCATAGCCTACAATCTAGATCTAGTGCAAAAAAAAAATGCTTATAGATGTTCTGAGGAACACTATTTGCCAACATCAAATTCATTTGGAGGATAATGCAAAAACATCCTGGGAAATGCAACGAAGGTTAAAGCCTAACATACGGGAGGTAGTAAGATCTAAGATTTTAAGATTATTGGATGTAGGGGTCATTTAGCCCATATGATTTTAAGATTATTAGATGTAGGGATCCTGGTTGCCCTACCATATCGACGAGAAAAAAAGAAAGAGGAAAAGTGAAGGAAGCTTATGGAGATTTCGATAAAGATAAGCTCATGCGTTCTTCTTACTCTATTTTTCTCTTTGCTTTTAGGAGCTTTTTTAGAGTTATTTTCTTGTTCCAACTTCGAGACGAGACGATAAAGCCGAAGAAGAAGACTTAAGACTTTTCTTATTGAGGAAGGTAAAGTAAAAAAGAAGAAGGTAAGATTGATTTCGTGGACTGTCACACTCTAAAATGATGTTCTCTTGTAAATTAGGATCGTTTGATTATGTACCGAGAGGGTTAATGTCATGGTGATGAGAATTGGATGACCAAGATCGGTTTATGTGGTCGAGTTTGTTGTTTCGACACATTCAAATGTGGGACCCACCATGATTTGAGGGATTACATTACGCTTAGTCAGCCAATTAAGGCGACACTCGCAACAATCTAATATGTTAAGAATATTTCTTGACAAAAAAATATGTAAAAAATAGTTAAATAAATGAACTGACAATACCATAGACTTCGTTGATTGATGATTCTCCATTACCCATTTGCCACCTTAGGCCCAACATATACTTTGCCACACTTGGGATGCACCTAAATGAACTTTTGCTTTTGAAAAGGAAGAATTAGGAAAATATTTGACATAGAGAACTAACAATACCATAAACGGGTGATTGATGATTCTCCGACACCTTGTTTGCATTCTAGAAACGGTCGCTTCCATTCCCTTCCTGGCTACTGAAGTAGATGTGAATGATTGTGACAACTTTCAAATCCCATTCAATATGATTAAACATGTCACATGAAAACCCAAACCCCCTATAGCTTTGTTGTTGCACAACATAACCCACTCCTTTCAATGAATTCTCGCACCATTATCGTTTGATCACCCACCAAAACTTTGCCACCATAATGTTGAGAGATTTTGATATGTGAATAGGGCTTCGAAAGCAACTTATGGTGTATGCCAAAAATGTTTGAGCAACAACTTTAATGGTGCTTGTTGGTGTAAAATTTGACCAACACTAGTAGATGATGAGATGGAGAGTAGACGCTAATCTAGAACTTACTTGGATGCTGGAAAGGTTGCTGGAAGTCAATGATCTGAAAGAGAAATAAATAAGAGTAGGCTATGAGGAACACCGATGTGGTGCCGGCCAAAGATCCTCCAATGCCTAAGTCAGTTCAGAGCTTTGTCGAGTTAATAATGCTGAATTGGGTAGAAAATAACGTACCTTTCCCCCTAAGGGGTGAAGGGTTTTTATAGAGAATAGGGTCCTTGGCCGTAGTGGTCGTGTTATAGTCTAATTAAGAGAGCTTTGAGGCTTTCTAACTGTACTTAGCAGCCTCTTGGTCAAATTAAGAGAGCTAAGTAGCCTCCTAGTTGGACTGGGAGAGCTTTATAGCCTCATCATAATTGGATAAGGCGTAAATCCCGAACTTGTCGCAGTAAATCTCGCCTTGTACTTATTTGAAATCGCGCACAATCCTTATCGGTTAAGTAGTAGGAGAACTCGTCAGCTCGGTATGTCGAACTGTTCATCGCTATGTCGTTGTCGTTCATAAGCGAGTAGATGGTCTTCATAAGAGGTAGGGACCTCCAGGTTGGTAGGTAACGCCTCGCCTGAGTCGGTGTTGTACTATATTGTCTCTGTTCAACGAGGTAAGCAATCTGTGATTCAGGTTGGTATGTTATATCATGCGAACTCTTTGTGGTTGATGTCTTGTCATCTAGGTCGATAGTTAGATCTAGCCCAGCTGACACCACGATCTGTCGATCTAAAGCCCTTATGTGCTAGTTGACCTGGTTATGACAGATGATGTGTCACCCAGCTCGGTATGACGAGAAACAGGTCTAATAGTGCTCTTTGCCGCCCAATGAGTAAAGTTTCCCTTACCAATCGGGTAGTGTTTTCCACATTCCCTTCTTGATGTATTAAAAAATTGGAGTTTTATTCCTTTACTCATCAAAGGGAGCCCTAAATACTTATCATTACCATCACTTGTAATTCTCAACAACAAGTCCTGAAAATCAAATTTTTGCTCTGAAGGTATATTTGGGCAGAAGAGCAATGCTAATTTTTCAAAATTGATTTTTTTCTTTAAAGCTTTGTCATAAAGCTGCAAAATTTTCATAAGAGTTTTTCCATTTTGGTGAGTGGCCCTACAAAAAAATAAGACTGTCATCAGCAAAAAATAAATGAGAAATAGTAGGACTCCTTTAGACTATTTTAATTTCTTCAATTTTCCCTCACCTCTCCCATAGGGTAAGAAGAGAAAAAGGCCCTTTGACACAATAGAAATAGGCATGGGGAAAATGGGTCACCCTGTTGAAGTCTCTTATGTAGAGTTAGATCCCCTTGAGACTTGCCTTTAATCAGAAATCGAGAATCTCATAAAAGAAACACATTTAGTCATTAATTTTATCCATTTTTCTGCAAATTGTTCATATGTTTTACTCATATCTAACTTGAGAGTTGCATAACAGTCACTACCCAATCTTTTGCGATTCACGCTATGAAGCAATTCATGGGCCAAGATTATATTATCAGTAATTAACCTCCCACCAATGAATGCACTTGGGATTCAAAAATAATATAAAGAAGCCAAAGCTTTGGCCTGTTTGCAAGAACCTTTGCAATCAATTTATAATTAACATTACATAAACCTACGATCGAGTCTGCAATTAGACACAAGTTTTGGATTATTCTCCTTAGGGATTAGGAGCATGAAAGTTCTATTGATCTCTCAACAAAATCTTCCTAACTATTAAGATAATGAAGACAAGCCTTGCAAATGTCATCCCTGACTAAGTGCCAATAGTGTTGATAAAATATATTAGGAATACCATGAGGCCCTAGAGTTTCGGTTAGAGACATTTGATCAAGAGCATAGTTTACCTTGTTGGTGCAAAAAGGTCATAGCAGCTGCTGATTTATTTCTTCAGTCATAACCCTACTAATTCCCTCTAAAACGGCTTCAATAGTTCGATTTCTGGGGAGATTAGATTTAAATAATTCTTTGAAGTAAGATTCTATGGTCTCTCCAATTTCTTTTTGATTTTCTATCCAGATTCCATGATCATATAGCAGCTTTCCAATCTGATTTCTTCGCAGAAGAAAAAGAGTTATTGGGTTGAAAATTAGTATTATAATATATCTTTTTTAATTTATGATTTTTTTGATTGTTTTTTTAAAGGTGATATGGATAATACAAAGTTTGTATAATAAAAAAAAAATTACAAGTGTTGCTGATGGCGATAATGTATTATTCTCCAATTATGAAGATGTGTGTGCCAACATAACGTGTCAAGATACAAATTAGGTGATCGAAACAAGGACATCTTATCATGCTACACCTCCCAAGGAGTTTTTCACTTCTTACATATGTGATTTTTGTATTATGAGAATGAAAAACAATGAACGAGTACTAGATGCAAACTTAACCTCCTCACGGATGTGAGATATGTACTAGATCTTCGGATGAATTGATTTTCTATAAAAAAAAACTAGACGAGGAAGGGTACATCAAATAATTTAGTCGATGTCTGGAAAATATTTTTTTTTTTTTTTATTCGAATAGACAAAAAATGAAAAAAGTTTGAGATATGTGTTTGGTGATTCAAGGTTTTGGAATCTTTCTCCCTCAAACAACTAACTTTTGGGAAGGATTAAACATCGTTTTCTAAGTTTTCTTTGTTGTTTTTTTTTTTTTTTAAATTGGAAACAAAAATAGGAAAATGTTTTAAATGAAATACAGCCTAAAAATAATAATGGCTAAAGTCTTAATTATGAGTGCATGGAAGGGCCTTTAACTTCGCTGCTAAGTTAGGAGTTCTAGTAGCATTGCAATAGTAAAAACAAAAAACACTTTTTAAAAGAAAAACAACAAAAAACACTACAATATAAAATAAGAACAATGTTATACAAACTCTTAAAAAATAATTTATAATATCAAACATTTAATGATAAAAAATGACGCCACACCAGCTGATGTACAGTTTTGGTTTTCTTTTGCGTATAATAAATTAGAATATGAATCATAGATGATTACAAAAGCGTGACAAAAGCTGTAACATGAAATCCAGTAAGATAGCCCGCATGTTAAAAAAATATACGTACGTTCTAAACAATCGTCCCCTTTGTTAAAACAAAAAAAAACAAAAAATAAAAATAAAAAATCTGTAATTGAAGCCTCTTCATACGCCATAATTTCAAATAAAACAAAATATAAGAAAATCAATCTACCAAAGCCAAAATAATTATTTTAATAACAGTAATTTATACAGTATTATAATAAAAATATTTGTTAGTTAACGGTAATTTTTTTTTATCCAAAATATTCTTGAAATGCTTATCTTATTTTTATTTTTTAAAATATTAATTTTATAACTTACTAACTTTTTTTTTTTGGCCTTTATCTCATATTTTAGGATTTTTAATTTTTTTTAAACATAAATACATCTTTTCAAATAAAATACTATTTTTTTAATGGGAGCATCTCCACAAAGATCAGCGTGGAGATCCGAATTGGTTCGTTCGTACAGCGCAACGACCCATTAAGACAAAAAAATCCCCCGGACACAGGTTCCAAACCGTCATTTCGCTCTCGTCCCCTCCGCTCGATTCGTCCGTATCATTCCCTCGCGCACTTTACTAAATTCAACCACATACAACCTCTCTCTGCAACTCTCCTACGACACCACCATCCATATTCCATGGCTACCACACCCACCACGACCTCTCTTCACCCCCACGTCCTCGTCTTTCCATACCCAGCCCAAGGCCACATGCTTCCCCTCCTCGACCTCACCCACCAACTCCTCCTCCGCGGCCTCACCATCACCATTCTAATCACCCCCCAAAACCTCCCCATCCTCACCCCTCTCCTCTCTGCACACCCACCATCTTCTTCCTCCTCTCTCCACACCCTCCTCCTACCTTTCCCCACCCACCCTTCCATCCCCAACGGTGTCGAAAACGTCAAAGACCTCCCCATCCACGGCTTCCGTTCCATGATGATCGTACTGAGTCAACTCACCGATCCTCTCCTCCACTGGTTCCGATCCCACCCTTCCCCTCCCGTTGCAATCCTCTCCGACATCTTCCTCGGCTGGACCCACCATCTCGCCTTCCAGCTCCGAATCCCGAGGATCGTCTTCTCCCCATCCGGCGCTCTTGCTTTGTCCATCATGAATTCTCTCTGGCGCCTCATGCCCAGTATTAACGACCCAGACGCCTTAATCCCCTTCCCGGAAATCCCCAACTCTCCGGTCTTCCCGTTGCGCCACCTGTCCACCGTCTACCGGAGCTACGTCGCCGGCGACCCAGATTCCGAGTTCATCAAAGACGGCATGCTCGCCAACGTTGCGAGTTGGGGGCTGGTCATCAACTCGTTTTCCGCGTTGGAATCGGAGTATTTGACTCATTTAAAGGCCGATTTGGGCCACGACCGGGTTTGGGCCGTGGGCCCGTTGATGCCCGTGTGCGAGACTGCTCCGAAAGAACGCGGGGGCGGGTCGAGCTCGGTGGCTAACGACGAGTTGATATCTTGGCTTGACGCGTGCGCGGACGGGTCGGTCGTGTACGTTTGCTTCGGGAGCCAAGCGGTTCTCGCAAACCGGCAGATGGAGGCATTGGCGGCCGGGTTGGACCGGAGCGGAGCGCGGTTCGTGTGGAGCGTAAAGGAACCGACGAAGGGGCACGCGGCGGGCGAGTTCGGCGCTGTTCCGGACGGGTTCGAATCTCGAGTCGAGGGACGAGGGCTTGTTATAAAAGGGTGGGCCCCGCAGGTGTTGGTACTGAGTCACAGAGCGGTGGGCGCGTTCGTGACTCACTGCGGGTGGAACTCGGTGATGGAATCGTTGGTGGCGGGGGTGCCGATGCTGACTTGGCCGATGGGCGCGGACCAGTTTGCGAACGCGAGGATTTTGGAGGAGTTGGGGGTTGGTGTGAGGGTGTGTGAGGGCGCGGGGACGGTGCCGAGTGGGAACGAGTTGGAACGGGTTGTGGCGGAATCGGTGAGTGAGGGGAGCGAGTTGAGGAGGAATCGGGCGAGAGAGCTGAGTGGGGCCGCGTTGATTGCGGTTGGAGAAGGTGGGAGTTCGGTCAAGGATTTGGATCGATTGGTGAGAGTCTTGGGTCAATTGCCGGTGATGGAACAACCGTGAAAGTGAAGTTGTCGAGAATAATAATGTGTGGTAAAAAATATATATTATCTATCAGATTTGCAACTTTAACCTACTTTTTTTTTAATAGAAAAAAGAACAGCGACTTTAATAGACTTTTACCTTATTTAATGAACTACGAATTTGTTACAGGGCTTGTCATTTTATATGTGGCAATTAGCTTGATATTTTCAAATGCACATTATATTTTAAGAAGAAAATAATCAATGTTAAAATATAGAATTTTTTTTTTACTTTAATATTTGGTTGGTTCGGATGACTTGACATTTATTCTCCTTACGCGAGATTGTGAATTTTAAATTTTTTTTGGGTATAGAGTTATTATTTGTTAAGAGATTTTTGCACTGTTATGGTTCAATTAAGATTAAATTCGGGTAAATTAGTCTTGTCGTAAAGTGAAGGAGGACACCACTTGAGTATTGATCAACGGTGAAATAAAAAAAAAATATAGAAGAATTTTTCAATGTTTGGAACGGTTGAATCTCAAAACATTAAACAAATATTAAGGTAATAAATTAATATTAGCTTTTTCTTAATATTACAATTGTTATTAAGTTAATATTGAGTTTAATTAATGTCAAAATTAATAAATTGATAAAATAATTAATTTAAAATTAAAAATAAAATAAAACATAAACCACATATCAACTAAGCTCTATGGAGGGCTTGCTTAAGGATAAGAAAGAGGAATTTCATGTAAATATCATAGCATACAGTTTGATTGTATTCATAGGTATTTTGTAAATATTCCAATACAAAAATATAAAGTTCAAAAAAATTGGGATTTCTTTGGAGATGGGATGCAATTACTAATTCATGGGATGGCATGAACAAAATGAAAATTTCATTCTTGACCCTACAAGAATTATTATGAAAGTGTTTCATTTGCTTCTCCTCCATGGAAGATTTATTTTCTCACAATGTATCCTTATTTTTTGCCTAATTTTTCTTCTGACTATCTATTCAACCTCTGATAAAAATAGATATATCTTGGTTAAATTTCAACAAGTTTAACAATGAATATTGTTGTGATTGAGAGAAGAACCTATGATTAGTTTTTCAGAAAAATTTCAAACAAACAATTTTAAAATGAAATCTTATAATTTCTTATTTTACTATGTTCAACTTTGTCTATTCCTCTATTTGTAGAGTGTAAAGATATTAGTTGTATTTTAGCGAGTTAATTAACTCACTAATGACTGGGTTAGTTTGTGAGTTAATTATCTGGATATACCAAGAGAGATATATGGTCTAATGAGGCTACTGTTAAATCTAAGAATAAATTGAGGGAGAATCTTTTTATAGATGTGGTATATTTATAGATACCAAAATTTAATTCATAAACTCTTACAATAAATAACTTCTAATTTCTCAACCAAACACAAATTCAACTTTCTAATTTGACACATCTCAAATTCCTAGTTACATACAAACTCTACCAAAATAATAATCTCGATTATTTCCAACATCTTCCATAATCTAGATTATCTAAAATTATATTCCCCCATAATTCAGATTCTGCGTACTCTAAACATATTCTTCAACTTAGAGTTTTTACAAATCTTTCATTGCTTTTTTTTTTTTTTTTTCTTTCTTTGTGGACGACGAAGATGCTTATCAGGGTGTTCGTATCTTTTCTGAATAACTATCATTAATTCTTGATATAAAAAACTCATTGGCGTAAAAGAGCCATAAGGACGAAAGCTTCGTCCCTTTAAAAGATATTGAAGCGATTGTACTTTCTTATACCAGAATTAAACAAATCAGAGTTGGTTAATTAAACAACTCTAGCAACACTTGAACACCCAAATAAATAAAATTGTGTGCACTCAAAGTTGTTCTACAAAACAACTTTTGTTGTCTTCTCTTGGTCACGAGTCAATGATGTTTCACCTTTTTGTTTACTACTCACCGCTTCTTTTTCTTCTTCTTCTTCTTCTTCTTATTGTTATTATTACTACTTCTTCTGCCCAACAACTAATTACCAAGTGGTTGCAACTCCTGGGAGATCTCACTGACACTTTTTCTTTCTTTCTTCTATGTTTTAGAGGTGTGTCAAGCACAACACTCCACCAACACACGTACAACAACTCATCGACACATTATTTGTGGTTCTTCGCAATTCATTGTAACTGAGAACAAACATAACGAAGGAAACTTTCTTTCTTGATTTCCCCTCGTTCCAGCAATGATACTCGCTTTGGTCCTCTTTCTACTTTGCACTCTAATAGTGTCATACACAACTACAATTTATAGTAGGAACAACCTGTAGATCTTCCTCCACTTACGGTTCTCTCTCTACCCCTTCCTTTCTATTTCCCAAGATCTAACCTAAACCTACTCTGATACCATGTTAGATCTCAAAAAAAAAAAAAAAAAAAAAATTAGGGGAGAATACTTTATCTCTTAAACTTGTATATGACAACCTATGATGTGGTATATTTATAAATATTAAAATCAAATTCCTAAACTCTCACACAATAAGTAACTTCTAACTTCTTAACCTTTTAAGTTCTCCACCTAACACAAATTTAACCTTCAAATTTGACACATCTCAAATTCCTAATTAGATACAAACCACAAAATATTTACTCATGGGTAGGGGTGTCAATGGTTTAGTCAAAACCGCAAAACTGAACCGAATCGATGCATTCGGTTTGGTTCGATTCGATTTTTAACATGTTCGATTCAGATTGCGGGTTGAGGATTTGAAAACCATACTAACCCGAACCGAATCGATCAATGTTAAAATCATAATTTATGTCAAATATATTGTAATATTTACTTGTAATATAATTACAAGTATAGCTCTTATGGTAAAATTATATATTTTTATTACTTTATATTTAAAATAAATATTATTATAGGTTAAATGTCTAAACCGATTTGTTGGTGCAAGATTTAACCAACACCAGTAGACGATGAGGTAGAGAAAAAATGTTGATCTGGAACTCGTTGGAGTGTTGAAGAGATTGTCGGAGGTTGCTAATATGAGAGAGGGAAAACAAGAGAGAATAAGCTATCGTGAGGACCGGTGTAGTGTCGGCCAAAGACCCTCCGATGCCTAAGTTAGTTTAGAGCTCCGTAGAGTTAATAGTACTGAACTAAGTCGAGAAGAATTGCTTATCTCCCCCTAAGGGGTTATGGTGTATTTATAAAAAGAACTTCAAGTTTTTGGCCTTGTCGTAGAGTTGTAATAGGATTAGGAATCAGTATTGTGCTGGAAGAGCACATATGATTCCTAGTAGGATTAGAAGGATCTGGGGTGATCCTTACTAGATTAGGATAACTTAGTAGCCTCCTAGTCAAACTAGTAGAGTTTCAGGCCTTATCACGGTCAGATAAGGAGTAAATCCCAAACTTATCATAGTGAATCATGCCTTATACATATTCGAACTTGCGTTTAGTCGTTGTCTGTGTCGGAGTCGTAGACTTCGCCAGATCGGTATGCCGAGCTGTAGTCTTCCATTATGTCTGCTTGTCTTCCATTATGAATGCTTGTAAGCGAAGAGATGGTCGGTAGAAGAGGTTGGCAGCTCAAGGTCGATAGGATACATCGTGTCCAACCGAGCTAATGTTGTTATCCTATGGTTGCTGACTTGTAACCAAGGTCGGTACTTCAACTTGTCGATTTTGTGCTTCTCCCGTGTTGATATGGTCATTATGGAAAATGAGGTGTTGTCCAGCTCGGTGCACCGAGAATTTGGGTCCAACATCTACCCCCCAAGCTCTGAGAAAGTTTGCTAGGTTGGAGCTTCATAGGTAGGTCAGAATATTGAGGCATTTAATGTTCTGACTGTTACGCCTTATAAATGGTGGAAACGTGCACCATCCTGTTAGTCTTGAAAATTGGCGCATGTACTAGCGTTGCCATCTGTTTATCTTGCCTCAGGATTCGTGCTAATTATTATTTCGCACGGGTCATTCGTCTATAAATAGCAAGGCACTCATTTGCTCTTCACTCCAACTAGCTCGACGCTAGAGATCGGTAGTTCTTGGTCAGTACCTCTTGCTCATCTTTTTCTATTCATAGTTTTATTTGGCTTTTAGTTTTTTATTTATTTATGCTAGACCCCTTGGAAATTATATGACTAACACCGAGCATGAGCAAGCATAACGTCTCTTACGATGATCTCTTCTCGTAAGAGGAAGCTGATAAGTTGAGTATTGGTTATTGTTTTGCATGTTAAATTGTTAGATTTTTAGGTTCATTTGGTTAGTTTTTAGGTGTTTTTGCATGAGTAGTATGCTTAGTTGTTTTAGTTTCATTTAGGTTTTATCTTAAATTTTTATAGGTTTTTATCATGAATAAAACACATTTTGTTACATGTTGATAGTATAAGATTTATACACTTTGAGTTCAATTCTTTATAGTTGATTGTTTGATTAATTTCATTGTGTTTACACTTAGTTTATGATTTGTTTTTATAGGTAAATGAGGAGCTTAAAGTGGTTCAAATGAGGATCAAAAGTGGCCAAGAACATGTGCAAAAAATGGAGAAATAACAACCCAAAAAGTAAAAAAATCGGTTAAGTCCACTAGCCAAAAGAAGGCCACACCACCAAACACCTGAGACTGGGTGCCACGGCACCCGGATGCTGCTCATGATGGTGAAGGCAGTAACTGAGTGCCGTAGCACCTAGGTTCGCAGAGTTGTGGATCTTGCGTTTTTGCGAGTTTTTGGAAGCCCCTTTTTGTCTTTTGACCCACTTAAGTGTATAACTCGGGTTTAGGGCTTCTTTTATCATTACGGAGGATTAGAGTTAGGTTTTAGAGAGAAAAAAAAACAAGAAAGAAGAGAAAAAGCTTGGAGGTGTGAAGGAACCAAGCGGAGGAAGATGATTATACCACCATCGAAAGGGGTTTCTAACCTTGTTTTTCTAATCTTTGTGCTTTGTAATGCTTTCTTCCATAGTTTTATCTCTTTTTCATCTTTTATCCATGACTTTGAACATGAGCTAAGTTTTTAATCTAGAGTTTTGATTAATTTATGTTGGATTCTATGGGTTAACTATCATTGTTTATGTGTTTTTCAATAATTTTATGGGTTTATTTACAGTTTTCTATGCTTAATGCCTTTAAATTATTGGCCACTCTTTGAATGACTTTAGATTCAATTTCTTACACGAGAGAGGTGTTATCGAATTGGAAAATGAAAATTGTGACTTAGGGTATTAGTATCAAGTCGAGAGACTTACAAATCCCTTTGATATCCTTCAAAATGAATCATAGATTTTAGTGCATGTTTGATCCATTAGTTTGCACTCGAGATAGGGAATTAATTGTTTAAGTATAGATTTTCAAATTACATTCGAGAGAAGGGTTTGAATGAATTAGGATTCAGGATTTATAAATCCAGAAATTAATATAATAGCACAAGTTTTTGAAACCCATAGGAGACAACATAGTGATATCATTACTCTAAAACTTTTATTCATCAATTTTCTCCCACTTTAATTCAAATTTGCATTGATTTATTTTAATTTTATTCACTTTAATTTTAGCAATTAAATCATCCCTTTTTTATCACCTAGATAAAATTAAAATCATAGTAGTTTTGGTCATTTTATATTAGTAAAACTCACTTTTCGACGATAACCTGACTCACCTCGGTATATTATAACTTGACAATCGTGCACTTGCGAAACAAAATATTCATGGCCAGAAGCCGATCATGAGGTCGGTGGTGCCGACCAGGAAGCCTCCGATGAGGATGCTGTTTCTGGGGAGGGGAATGGCTCTGAGGAAGACTCAGGAGCTACTGACCAAGAAACAGAGGTACTTGATGTGCCTCCACTTGTAGTCGATAGGTCACAGGTGGTGCTCGGTACCACACAACCGAGCACCTCTAGAGGGTCTTTTGAGCCTGAAATATCTATAAGTGGTGTCATATACTCCATTGACCTTGTCCTATCCAAGATTAAGCAGTACCATCTGGATTAGCTCCACAAGGTGCTCGGTATAATGGACAAGGTTGTTAAGAGAGTACCGAGGCCCGGAGAATGACCTAGTTGTCCCCTAGAAGGAGAGGTGGTGTTCCATACAAACTACTTCCAGGATGAGATGCACCTGCCCCTTCAAGCCCCTCTATGTCGTCTGCTCATGACAATCAAAGTAGCCCAAGCTCAATTTAATCTAAATGTTTGGCGAGCGATCCTTAGCTGTTCTGGAAAGAGAAAGGGTGAAGAGATTTTGACCTCGATGACTTTTGTCTGGTATACCAACTTAAGTCCCACCCTAAGAGTAGAGGGTGGTATTATGCTTCTAGTTACCAAGGAACTAAGGAGGCTCATCTGATCATGGAAAATCCGACCTCAAACAAAACGTGGAAAAACAAGTGGTTCTTTGTATCAAGGGATTAGGTGGAGGGGGCCGGTGTACCAACCAGATTCGGGACTCTAGGTACAGAGCGTCTGTGACGCCCCGAAAATTATTTCATCTAGCCCATAACCCAATTGTATTTTGCCCAAACTCTATGTGTTGCCTTGATATGTTTGGTGTTTGTTTGATGATTGTTTAATGTTTGTATAGTTAATGCTTGATAATGTATATAAATATATGTATCATAAATTGTATATGAGTCATGTTAAATTAAAGTTTAATGCATATGTTATTATTTATGCATGGACTCATTAAACCATGAATTGATATGGGTTAGGATTGATGGAATAAAAGGATAAATGAAATTGAAGATTTGGTGTATTAAATGGATTGGACATTTAAAATACATGTGGTTGGTATGGGTAGTATGAGACCAACACATGTGAAGGTTGGTGCATGAAAGTGGACAAGTGTCCAATGCTCACTTGTCTTCTTCAAGGAAGTGCTAGAATGAGTGGAGGGAACCAAGGAGAGGAAAACAAGGAGAGAATCAAGGAGAGAATCAAGGAGGGAATCAAGGAAGTGCTAGAAAGAGGTGAGTGGAGAGAAAAGAAAGAAGAAGAGAAAGAAAAGAAGAGAAAGGAAAGAAGAAGAGAAAGAAGGAGAGAGTTGCAGGAGTAAGAACCCTGCGAGATTTTCATCAAAGAAGTGGATCTTTGGAATTTACGGTCAGATTGAGCTCAAATTTTTTCAGCACGTTCGTAGCTTATGGTTCTTCATTCTGGTCGGTGGAGATCTTGATCAGAGGTTTCTTCTGAGAGATCTAACCTCTCAAACAAAGCTGGCCGGAAAGTCTGGATTTCTCGCACTGTTTCGCTCAAACTTATAGATCTCCTAAATCTACCGTTAGATGGTTATCAAATTTGGGTATGTAGTTTATAACTGATATTTATACATTCTGAACGGTGGAGATCGTAATTAGAAGCTTGTGCTAAGAGATATAACCTCTGAAACAAAGCTGGTCGGAATTTCTGGGTTTCTCGTTCCGTTTCGGTAAAACTTGTAGATCTCCTCAACGTACCGTTGGATGGATATCAAATTTGAGTATGTAGTTTACAACAGATATTTCTGTATTCTGAACGGTGGAAATATTTATACGTTAATTATTTTGTGTGATATAGCCATCTGAGTTTGGGTATTTGCAGCAGGAAAGGAGAAACTGTCTGATTAGACACTTGCTCATCAAAGATACATATCTTTTCGGTCCACCGTTGGATTGGGCTGATATTTGGACAGAAGGTTTGTTTCTTCACATACTTCAATCTGTACGGTTGATTTTGTGATTACATATTTCTGTTGGTAGATTGATACATCTGAACAGAATAATACATGTGAAGAATTGGTAGGGTTGTTTGTATTAGACCTACATTTAGAATATGAACTTAGACCTTTCCAAATAGCTTGCATGTCAACTATGTTGACCTAGTTGCCATTGTGGATGAACCCATGATGCAAAATCAGTGATATACATGGCTGAACATGGCGACCTAGTGTAAATCGACAATATGGCCTAAGTATGGAAAATTTCATATTTTAGGGCTTTTGATGCTTTTGGCTTAGAATCATTGAATTGTGTTTTAAATTATGAAGTATTATGTTTTGGATTATGTAATTATAACACTTACCACATTGTAGTATGGGTGAGTTGGGACTTGTTAGACAGACTATGTGGGCATATGACGGTTTTTATTTGTACCCACAATTTTAGATTTTATGTCTATGTCAATTTTAATGGACTGTAGGGATTATGATTTTATGTCTATGTCAATTTTAATGGACTGTAGGGATTATGATTTTATTTATGGTTCATTTTTATGGATTATCTCTTGTCTTGGATGATTAATACGGTGGGTAGTTTTGTTTAGTACATTTTGATATCATGTCGTTGTTTGGGATAAGGCTTGTAGGGTCTCGACTACCTCACGGGAGTTGAGGAGTGGTTGGAGATGCCTACGCCGGGCGTCTCGCCCCGGCATTCCGCATGCCATTCCCTGCGGGGTTGGTGGTCCGGGGCGCGGGGTCGCCACAGTTGGTATCAGAGCCTGATTTTACTAGGTTTGGTATGTATTGGACTTAGATGACTTTGACCTAGGAATTTGGTGAGAGATTTAGGTGATTAAAAAGCTTAAAGGAATTAACTTAAAAGCCTTACTATCATATTTTCTGTGTGTATTATATGATATGGGTAGTTATAAGGCGGGCACTAGTGGGGCTGAGGCTAGTGGAGGTGCAGGGGCAGCAGGACCTCAAATGGTTGTACCTCAGCCTATGCCTACACCTGCTCCTATTGTTGTGGAGAACCCCACTAATCGGCAGATCAAACTGCTAGAGAAGTTCATGAAACTAAAGGCTAAGGAATTCACTGGTGGAGTTGACTTAAAAAAGGTCGAAGATTGGCTGAAGAATGTCGAGAAGATCAGTCGCTCTTTAGAGCTTGATGAGGAGTCTCAGGTCCTATGTGCTACTCACACACTGGAGAGTGATGCAGAGGACTGGTGGCTTTCAGTGTTGGTATGTCTACACGGGCAGCTCCAGGTGAACAGACTTCACAAGCAAAGTCTGGGGGGCAGTTCCAGACTCCGTGGAAGAAGGGAAGATGGGAAAGGAAGAGAAAGTTTTATGGAGGAGCACAGTCCGAGGGTACTCAGAGTAAGACATCCCAGGTTCAGACTGGTATGATGGCCTCACCAGTGGTTTCCTCTCCTGTCCCGATTCCTATTCAGGCACCGAGTGCACCGAGACCCCATTCTCACAGACTGCTGGCAGAGGCAGAGGTAGAGGCCGAGGAAGCTATGTGACGACATCTCAGACTGGATCATTTGCGCCCAGGGCTCCATTTTTATGTTATCAATGTGGGCAGGCTGGGCATAGGAAGTCCGAGTGTCCAAATTTTTAGAGAGCTCAGGGATTTGTGCAGCAGTCCAGTGCCAGAGAGACAGCAAAGGCAGCTACTGAGCCAGACCCGACAGCATCCAACACTTTGGTGGAAGGTACTCTTATTATTTGTGGTACTTCTATGCATGTATTATCTGATGTTGGGTCTACATTATCATTCATATCTGGACGTATGGTAGATAGTTTGCATTTGACTCCCATTAGGGCTAGTACATGGTTAGTGGTGAGTACTGTAGCTGGGGAGAGGATCTACCCGAACATGATCTGTAGCCAGTGTGTGGTTCAGATTGGTGATGTTGAGATGCCTATTGACTTTCGAGTCCTAGAGTTTTTAGATTTTGATGCAATTCTAGGAATGGATTGGCTCACGGCATATCATGCAGTTGTCGACTGTTTAGCAAAGAGAATCATTTTTCAAATCCCCGGACACCCAGTGTTTACACTACAGGGTAAAGCTTTAGACCAGACAGTCACAAGGGGTAGATTTGTGACTGATGGAGATAGGGAGATTTTGGCTGGGTTAGTGCCTGATGAGGAAGAGACTAGTGAGGTGATACTTGAGGATATTGCCATTGTTAGGGACTTTCAAGATGTGTTCCCTGCAGATCTTCCAGGATTACCACCGAAGCGAGAGATCGATTTCATTATTGAACTAGTCCCTGGCACGAAGCCTATCTCCATGGCACCATATAGAATGGCGCCAGCCGAGTTGAAAGAGTTACAAAAACAGCTCGAGGAGTTATTGGCTAAGGGCTTTATTTGCCCGAGCGTGTCACCCTGGGGAGCTCCAGTTCTTTTTGTGAAAAAGAAATATGGAAGCTTGCGGTTATGCATCGACTATCGCCAATTGAACAGGGTGACTATCAAGAACAAGTATCCTCTCCCAAGGATTGATGACTTGTTTGATCAGTTGAGGGGAGCGAGGTATTTTTCAAAGATTGATTTGCGCTCCGGGTATCATCAACTGAGGATCAGGGAGGAGGATGTGCCTAAGACGGCATTCAGAACCCGCTATGGACATTATGAGTTCCTTGTGATGCCATTTGGTGTGACTAATGCACCAGCGATGTTCATGGACCTGATGCAGAGGGTCTTTAGGCAGTATCTGGATAAGTTTGTCATCGTCTTCATTGATGACATATTGGTGTATTCCAAGACTCGAGCTGAGCATGAGGAACACCTTAGAGTGACTTTGCAAACCCTGAGAGAGCATAGGCTATATGCAAAGCTGAGCAAGTGCGAATTTTGGATCACCGAAGTGAAGTTCTTAGGTCATGTGGTGAGTTCTGAGGGGATTTCAGTTGATCCGTCAAAGGTTGAAGCCATTATCAGTTGGCCTAGGCCTACCACAGTGACCGAGATCAGAAGCTTTCTTGGGTTAGCTGGTTACTATAGGAGATTCGTTCAGGGATTCTCCAAGATAGCTACGCCTATGACTAGGCTCACCCAGAAAGATGTGTCCTTTGTATGGACCGAGGAGTGTGAGAATGCCTTTTTAGAGTTGAAGAAAAGATTGACATCTACGCCAGTGTTGATTTTGCCAGAGCCTGATCAGGAGTTAGTTATCTATACTGATGCCTCTCATATCGGCTTGGGTTGCGTGTTGATGCAGAAGGATAGGGTCATTGCTTATGCATCGAGGCAGTTGAAGGTGCATGAAAAAAAAAATTACCCTGTTCATGACTTAGAACTGGCCGCAGTGGTTTTTGCTTTGAAGATTTGGAGGCATTATCTCTATGGTGAGAGATTCACTTTGTATTCTGACCATAAGAGCCTCAAGTACTTGTTCTCTCAGAAGGAATTGAACATGAGGCAGAGAAGGTGGTTAAAGCTCCTCAAAGACTATGATTTTACATTGGAATACCACCCAGGTAAAGCCAATGTAGTGGCTGATGCATTGAGCAGGAAGCGGGTAGAGACAGTTATGGTAGCACACCAGATGTCTCATGAGTGGAGACTACTTGAGGCGGCTACGGTTATGAGTATATGTGCTACCCCTTCAGATCAGATTGTGATATGTGCTCAAATGAGAGCTCAGCCTACACAAGTCCAGGAGGTAATTGACCAACAGAGACTTGACGTTGATTATGGGATATACAAGTCTTGGGCTGAGAGCAGTGATTTTACTGATTGGCACTTGTCATCTGATGGTGCCTTGAGATTTAGGGGACGTTTATGGGTTCCCGCAGATCCACGACTTAGACAGAGTGTTCTCCAAGAGGCTCACAGATCTCATTATGCTATTCATCCTGGCGGAACCAAGATGTATCATGATATGAAAAGAATGTATTGGTGGCCCGACATGAAGAGAGAAATAGCTCAGTTCATTCAGAGGTGTGAGATCTGTCAAAGAGTCAAAGCTGAGCATCAGAGGCCTGGAGGGCAGATGCAACTGCTTGCCATTCCTGAGTGGAAATGGGAGCATGTCACTATGGATTTTGTTGTGGGATTACCCAACACCCCGAGGAGACATAATGCTGTTTGGGTTATTATTGATCGCTTGACCAAGTCTGCTCACTTTCTACCGGTGAACACTAGGGATTCTATGGACAAGCTGAGCAGACTCTATATGCGGGAGATAGTCAGATTACATGGAGTGCCTGTTTCGATTGTGTCAGATAGGGATCCGAGGTTTACATCGGTATTCTGGCAGGGGTTGCAGAGGCAGCTAGGCACTAGACTAGATCTCAGTACCGCTTTTCACCCCCAGACGGATGGCCAGTCTGAGAGGTTGATATCGATTTTAGAGGATATGCTTCGAGCTTGTGTCCTTGAGTCCAGTGGTAACTGGGAGGAGTACATACATTTGTGTGAGTTCGCGTACAACAATAGCTATCAGTCCAGTATTGGCATGGCTCCTTTTGAGGCATTGTATGGTCGACCCTGTAGATCTCCGATCTGTTGGACGGAGGTAGGGGATGTTGCGATGATGGGACCAGAGTTTGTACAAGAACACACAGAGAATATTAAGAGGATCAAGCATAATATGAAAGTAGCCCAAGACAGGCAGAAGAGTTACACTGATGCCAAGCGGAAGACCGTAGAGTTCGAGGTGGGTGACCAAGTTTTATTGAAGGTCTCACCTCAGAAGGGCCAAACTAGATTTGGGATAAAAGGCAAGCTCGCTCCGAGATTTATTGGGCCGTTCGAGGTTTTAGAACGAATTGGCCCCGTCGCTTACCGATTAGCCTTGCCACCTCAGTTAGCAGCAGTCCACAATGTCTTTCACGTGTCAATGCTGAGAGTATACAAGAGTGATTTTGATCACGTCTTGGACTGGAGGAACATTGAACTGAGGCAGGATGGGACTTATGATGAGGAACCTATTCAGATACTTGACCGGAAGGTCCAGAGGTTACGTAACCGTGAGATTCCGATGGTTAAGGTGAGATGGCAGTTCCATGACGAGGAACAGGTTACTTGGGAGCGTGAGGACTACATGATGGAGCACTTTGCCGAGTTCATGGGCTTAGGTAATTCTTAACCTTAAAACTTCGAGGACGAAGTTCATTCTAAGGTGGGTGTGATGTGACGCCCCGAAAATTATTTCATCTAGCCCATAACCCAATTGTATTTTGCCCAAACTCTATGTGTTGCCTTGATATGTTTGGTGTTTGTTTGATGATTGTTTAATGTTTGTATAGTTAATGCTTGATAATGTATATAAATATATGTATCATAAATTGTATATGAGTCATGTTAAATTAAAGTTTAATGCATATGTTATTATTTATGCATGGACTCATTAAACCATGAATTGATATGGGTTAGGATTGATGGAATAAAAGGATAAATGAAATTGAAGATTTGGTGTATTAAATGGATTGGACATTTAAAATACATGTGGTTGGTATGGGTAGTATGAGACCAACACATGTGAAGGTTGGTGCATGAAAGTGGACAAGTGTCCAATGCTCACTTGTCTTCTTCAAGGAAGTGCTAGAATGAGTGGAGGGAACCAAGGAGAGGAAAACAAGGAGAGAATCAAGGAGAGAATCAAGGAGGGAATCAAGGAAGTGCTAGAAAGAGGTGAGTGGAGAGAAAAGAAAGAAGAAGAGAAAGAAAAGAAGAGAAAGGAAAGAAGAAGAGAAAGAAGGAGAGAGTTGCAGGAGTAAGAACCCTGCGAGATTTTCATCAAAGAAGTGGATCTTTGGAATTTACGGTCAGATTGAGCTCAAATATTTTCAGCACGTTCGTAGCTTATGGTTCTTCATTCTGGTCGGTGGAGATCTTGATCAGAGGTTTCTTCTGAGAGATCTAACCTCTCAAACAAAGCTGGCCGGAAAGTCTGGATTTCTCGCACTGTTTCGCTCAAACTTATAGATCTCCTAAATCTACCGTTAGATGGTTATCAAATTTGGGTATGTAGTTTATAACTGATATTTATACATTCTGAACGGTGGAGATCGTAATTAGAAGCTTGTGCTAAGAGATATAACCTCTGAAACAAAGCTGGTCGGAATTTCTGGGTTTCTCGTTCCGTTTCGGTAAAACTTGTAGATCTCCTCAACGTACCGTTGGATGGATATCAAATTTGAGTATGTAGTTTACAACAGATATTTCTGTATTCTGAACGGTGGAAATATTTATACGTTAATTATTTTGTGTGATATAGCCATCTGAGTTTGGGTATTTGCAGCAGGAAAGGAGAAACTGTCTGATTAGACACTTGCTCATCAAAGATACATATCTTTTCGGTCCACCGTTGGATTGGGCTGATATTTGGACAGAAGGTTTGTTTCTTCACATACTTCAATCTGTACGGTTGATTTTGTGATTACATATTTCTGTTGGTAGATTGATACATCTGAACAGAATAATACATGTGAAGAATTGGTAGGGTTGTTTGTATTAGACCTACATTTAGAATATGAACTTAGACCTTTCCAAATAGCTTGCATGTCAACTATGTTGACCTAGTTGCCATTGTGGATGAACCCATGATGCAAAATCAGTGATATACATGGCTGAACATGGCGACCTAGTGTAAATCGACAATATGGCCTAAGTATGGAAAATTTCATATTTTAGGGCTTTTGATGCTTTTGGCTTAGAATCATTGAATTGATGCAACTTATGTTTAATTAAGCATGATTAGGGTTGATTATGCTACTGATTTGGTGGTTGTGACCATATCATGGGTTAGGCCTACTTGTGATCAAGTGACCCAAATTTGGACATGTTTATGCCTAAGGAATTGAAAATCAGTATTTTTGATTAATAGAATGGTTTATGAATGAGAACTATGCATCAGAGGCCTAAGTCATGTGATTTGAGTTGAATGATGGGATTAAATGGGATTTAGGCCTATTAATTATATGTGGGCTGATTTAGGGTTGATTTGTAATGTCTATGTAATTGAGCATAGAAATTGATGTATGGTAGGATATTGATGTATGTTTCAGGATCTTGATTGGGTTGATTCGGTTTGGTGGTCGTGTGTGATTAAATACTCTCGCGAGGCTTGGTTGTGAGTAGGCTTCACTTATGATTATATCATTTATGTCATCATATCACTTATATATATTTTATGTTGAAAGCATGAATGTGTTCTAATGTTTTGAATGATGCATTGATTTGAGAAAACCTTATGACTTTGGTTGGGCCCATCTATCTGGCTAATAGGGGGACTTGACCTTGTCATAGGAGGGTTTTAAGAAGGAAATGATTGGGATCAACGGCACGGTGAAATAGACGTGGACTAGTAACCCAAGTAAACATGATTGGGATCAACGGCACGGCGAAATAGACGTGGACTAGTAACCCAAGGCATGTGGAATGTGGATCCAAATTGATAAACTTTTACTTGCATCGAACTTATTATAAATGCTTGATATCTATATGTTATGAGCTTTTAATCATGCTACACATTGACATGCATACATGGTTTTTATTGATGAGTATTGATAGCATATTTGAATTCTATTCACTGGGCATCGTTGGCTCACCCTCATTTTCCTCTTTCAGGTCCTTCTGTCCCGAATAAGGGCAAGGGAGTAGTCATATCTTGAGGGCCTTGCCTGCGAGAGAATCCAAGTCCTCTATGTGAGTTGAGAGGCATTTTGATTGAATTGTGTTTTAAATTATGAAGTATTATGTTTTGGATTATGTAATTATAACACTTACCACATTGTAGTATGGGTGAGTTGGGACTTGTTAGACAGACTATGTGGGCATATGACGGTTTTTATTTGTACCCACAATTTTAGATTTTATGTCTATGTCAATTTTAATGGACTGTAGGGATTATGATTTTATGTCTATGTCAATTTTAATGGACTGTAGGGATTATGATTTTATTTATGGTTCATTTTTATGGATTATCTCTTGTCTTGGATGATTAATACGGTGGGTAGTTTTGTTTAGTACATTTTGATATCATGTCGTTGTTTGGGATAAGGCTTGTAGGGTCTCGACTACCTCACGGGAGTTGAGGAGTGGTTGGAGATGCCTACGCCGGGCGTCTCGCCCCGGCATTCCGCATGCCATTCCCTGCGGGGTTGGTGGTCCGGGGCGCGGGGTCGCCACAGCGTCCCTTCATCCCTTATCCATTTATTCTTTCTCTGTTCGGTAGACTTTGATTTGTTTTTACAGTGTTCTTTGTCTATTGTGTCAAGTTCTTGGGAATCTCCGAGCAGAGAAGAATACTATTTTTCTCATGTTGATGAAATTTACGGGCTGTCATACGTAGATCGACAGTATAAGGTGATCCTTACTCCAGAAAAGTTGCATTGAGCTGGTGTGATTCCCAACCATAAGGCTCTTCCTGAACATGAGTTTTCTACCTTTTTCTTAGTTTAATCATGTTGTCAACTATACCGTGTTGATTTCTTTTGCATTGTATGTAGGTTTTGAAAAGCCCGGGACGAGTTCCGATCAGGCGAACAAGAAGAAAAAAAAAGAATGAGGGGACTTCTTGGATGGCTTCGAAGTCTTACAAGTACACGGCCGATCTGGCTGCTCTGCAGAGTAAAATTGCCTAAAGGGCAGCTACTGGCCAAAGGGCTACTGTGAAGACACCGAGTAGTAGTGCGAAGAAAACCTGGCCTCAAAGGGATCTTTTGCTCGCTCATCACAGAGTATCAGTGTGGGTCCTAGCACTCCTACAGAAAAGGGTAACAACTGCTCGGGGGAAGGCTAAGGCTTCTACACCTGCCTACCAAGTTTCGGCTAAAAGGCCAATGAAGGACCCCACGAAGGTGACTCACCAGATTGGGGATACTGACCTCAAGGTTGATCAGTTTGAGGTCGGTATCCCTGAAAACATCTCGTCCTTGATGAAGGACGAAGACGTTTTCAAAAGCCTTAGTGATGCTTTCATGAAGGCCACCGAGGTAATGTTCATGTTGTATTCATTTTTTATAGCTCGATAAAGTTATATGATGCTGATTTTTGTGTTGGCATGGTTCGTTGGTCGCAGCTCAATCCATTACTCACTTCGGCGAGTTAAGAGGAATTACGAATGTTTTGATGAAGGTTAAAAGGAAGCTCACACTAGTTTGATCATTATGGAGTTCGGAGCTATGGCCCGGGAGGCCAAGCTGAAGAGAACGTCCAAACAAATGGAAATAAAGATTGCCGAGGTGGGTTCCTTGAAAGATGCGCCAGTTCTCTTTAAGGCCTAGGCGGTAAAAGAGTTCAAGGCCTCAGATGAGTTTAGAGCCAAGGTTGACGAGGCCTTCATCGAAGCTGTGACCTCCTATCCAGCAGACATGGAATCTTTTTATGCAGGCTTGGTAAACTTTGCATCATTTGACACATGACAAAGGTCTGTTGATGCCGAGGAAGAGCAAGAAGATGAGGAGGTCCAGTTTGAACAAACTTCTACAGACGTGGGCCAACCAGCTGATGCTGACGTGGGTGATCATTCTGACCAGGCTATCCATCTCGATACCAATCAACTGCCTTACCAGATTGATGATGATGATGAACCAGTTACCTTGACTACTATGGTGGACCAAGTCGCTAACTCGAGTCCTGTTGCTTGAAGATCTTCTAATTTCTTTTGCTTTTTGTTCATCTCTGTACCATTTTTTTGATAGCTTTTTATATTAATATAATTTGCATTCAGGCTTGTCTTCTTATTTCTCTTTGTTATTTGTTTTCGAAATTTTTCTTGAAATTTGTCTAAGTGTAAACTGTCTCATTTTCATAGAGCATGAGGTCGGTAGGTCTTGACAATATGTAACATCCTCATGCTTTAATCGAGTTCATACCTTAGTCTGTGTGGACCACGTATGGTAGCAAGCAGAATGAGGTCGGCAGCTTAGATGACACATACCGAGCTCATACTCCTGTCTTGGCACACCAATGATAAGTAGGACGATGTCAGTACTTTAGGTGATACATACAACGCTCATACTTTTGTCTTGGTTTACCGAGCTCATGTTTTTACCTTTATGGCTTATGCCCTACGTAGGAGCAGGTCGGTAGGTTGGATAACACATACCGAGCTCATTCCTTTCGCTCTGACGTATGCCCTATGAAGGAAGAGGTCAGTAGGTTTGGTAACACATACCGAGCTCATACATTTGCTTATTTTCCTTGGGCTTAGTATCTTGGTAGGTAAGTAACTTTCGCGTTATTTTATCTTTCTGACTAGTCGATGGGCAAGTGGGTATTATTCACTGTGTTCATCTCGGTGGGGACTACCTAACACCCCAAGGCACTTTGGACTTAATTCCTCTTCTTCGTAGCAAGCATCACTGCTACCCCAAGGTACTATAGGTTATTAACCCTTTTCTCCGTGATACCAACCTCTTGAGGAAGGGATCCCAAGGCATGTTTGGCTAGGCCATATTCTCAGTAGGTACCTAGCTGAAGCTTAGTACTCCCAAGGAATTCTAGGGCTTGAGGCCCTTCTTCTAGGTGACCTCCGACCTAGTCGGTAGTCCCAAGGTACTTGAATAACTATATTGTAGACTCAGAGACATGTATGAAAGATATTTTTTTATTGATGTAGATAAACTATAAGTTGAAAATCAGTGTAGATAAGTCGATCAATGACTACGTCTGTTACCACTACTGCTATTGCTAATGCCTCTACTACTGCTACTGGTAATACTTCTTGAGATGCTATGCATTCCAAGGCTTAGGTATCCTTCTTCCTGATAGGTCTTCAAGCTCATGCACACCTGATCGAAGTATTATGGTGATCTTGTAAGGCCTTTCCCAGTTGGGACCGAGGGCGCCTGGTTCGGGTTCCAGTGTGTTCAGCATAACCTTCCTTAGTACTAAGTCGCCAACCTTGAAACTTCTATGTTTCACTTTGGCGTTGTAGTATCTAGAGACCCTCTGCTAATATATTGCTAGTTTGAGTTGTGCCTGTTCTCTTCTTTCCTCAAGTAAATCTAGGTCTGTACATTGAGCTTCCATATTCTTGGATTCGTCCAAATGAGAGGTTCTCAAGGTCGGTATCCCGAGCTCGACCTGGATGATAACCTCCATCCCGAAGGCTAAGGAGAAAGGTGTTTCTCCTATCGTTGTTCGGGAGGTGGTACGATATGACCAGAAGACTTGCGGCATGTCCTCAGCCCACATTCCTTTCTTTTCCTTGAGTATGGCCTTTAGGGTGTGCTTGATAGTTTTGTTCATGACCTTCACCTGACCGTTGGCTTGAGGATGAGCGGAAGTAGAAAAGAAGTGTCAAATGCCGAGGTCTTTGCAGGATAATCGAAACTTGGCATTGTCGAATTGTTTATCGTTGTAAGAGATCATGGTATATGGAACACCAAAGCGGTACACAATCGACTGCCAATTGAAACACGTGGTCTTCTGCTCAGTAATTTGTGCTAAATGTTCAACTTTTGCCAACTTGTTAAAATAATCAACAATAATGATCGCGAACTTGACTTGTCCTTTATAGGTCAGTAGGAGTCCTATCAAATCTACCCTCCACTAAGCAAAGGGCCATGGGCTTTAGATTGGCGAGAGATTCTCTGCTAGAGCTCGGATATTGGTTCCATGCCTCTGATAGCTATCGCACTTGCCAGCTATCCGTATAAAATCCTTGTGGATTGTGGGCCAGTAGTAGCCCTGGCGAAGAACTTTGCATGCAAAAGTTCTTCCGCCAGAGTGGTTGCCTCATATGCCTACATGAATTTCCTTCAGAACCTGTCATGTCTGCTTTCTCGTAGGCACTTTAAGTAAGGCATCATGAAGTTGTGTCTATAGAGCTGATCATTTATCATGGAGTACCTAGTAGCTTCTCTTCGCACTTTTCTTGTTTTGACCTTGTTATTGGGAAGCTCGCCACTGTATATGAATTTTTCGATCTGATCCATCCATGATTAAGTTTGATTGAGAGTGGCGACCTATTGGTCGGTGCCGGCCTGACCAAGCACACCGATGCTCTAGGAAGACAAAAATTCCACTGGACAAGTACATTTGCATCCTGTCATCTTTAGCCTGATCACAGGCTGATGCACTTTCCAAAGTGCCCAATGAAGTACTCAGTGAAGTGTCCAAAAACCAAGAAAAGTGCCCAAAGACCTAGGCACGTGTGGCGACCCCGCGCCCCGGACCACCAACCCCGCAGGGAATGGCGTGCGGAATGCCGGGGCGGGACGCCCGGCTTAGGCATCTCCGACCACTCCTCAACTCCCGTGAGGTGGTTGAGACCCTACAAGCCTTATCCCAAACAACGATATGATATCACAAGGTATTAAACAAAACTACCCACCGTATTAATCATCCAAGACAAGAGATAATCCATAACAAAAAAAAATGAACCATAAATAATAATCATAATCCCTACAGTCCATTAAAATTGACATACTCATAAAGTCCAAAATTGTGGGTACAAATAAAACCGTCATATGCCCACATAGTCTATCTAACAAGTCCCAACTCACCCATACTACAATGTGGTAAGTGTTATAATTACATAATCCAAAATATAGTACTTCATAATTTAAAACACAATTCAATCAAAATGCCTCTCAACTCACATCGAGGCCTTGGATTCTCTCGCAGGCAAGGCCCTCAAGATATGAGTACTCCTTTGCCCTTATTCGGGACAGAAGGACCTGAAAGAAGAAAATGAGGGTGAGCCAACGATGCCCAGTGAATAGAATTCAAATATGCTATCAATACTCATCAATAAAAACCATGTATGCATGTCAATGTGTAGCATGATTAAAAGCTCATAACATATAGATATCAAGCATTTATAATAAGTTCGATGCAAGTAAAAGTTTATCAATTTGGATCCACATTCCACATGCCTTGGGTTACTAGTACACGTCTATTTCACCGTGCCGTTGATCCCAATCATGTTTATTTGGGTTACTAGTACACGTCTATTTCACCGTGCCGTTGATCCTAGTACACGTCTATTTCACCGTGCCGTTGATCCCAATCATTTTTATTTGGGTTACTAGTACACGTCTATTTCACCGTGCCGTTGATCCCAATCATTTCCTTTCCTAAAACCCTCTTATGACAAGGTTAAGTCCCCCTATTAGCCAGATAGATGGGTCCAACCAAAGTCATAAGGTTTTCTCAAATCAATGCATCATTCAAAACATTAGAACACATTCATGCTTTCAAGATACAATATATATAAGTGATATGATGACATAAAAGATATAATCATAAATGAAGTCTACTCACAACCAAGCCTCGCGAGAGTATTTAACCACACACGACCACCAAACCGAATCAACCCAATCAAGATCCTGAAACATACATCAATTTCTATGCTCAATCACATAGACATTACACATCAACCCTAAATCAGCCCACATATAAACAATAGGCCTAAATCCCATCTAATCCCATCATTCAACTCAAATCACATGACTTAGGCCTCTAATGCATAGTTCTCCTACATAAACCATTCTATTAATCAAAAATACTGATTTTCAATTCCTTAGGCATAAACATGTCCAAATTTGGTCACTTGATCACAAGTAGGCCTAACCCATGATATGGTCACAACCACCAAATCAGTAGCCTAATCAACTCTAATCATGCTTAATTAAACATAAGTTGCATCAATTCAATGATTCTAGGTCAAAAGCATCAAAAGCCCTAAAATATGAAATTTTCCATACTTAGGCCATATTGTCGATTTACACTAGGTCACCATGTTCAGCCATGTATATCACTGATTTTGCATCATAGGTTCATCAACAATGGCAACTAGGTCAACATAGTTGACATGCAAGCTATTTGGAAATGTCTAAGTTCATATTCTAAATTTAGGTCCAATACAAGCACCTTACCAATTCTTCATTTAATATTCTGTTCAGATGTATTAATCTACCAATAGAAATATGTAATCACAAAATCAACCGTACATATTGAAGTATGTGAAGAAACAAACCTTCTGTCCAAATTTCAGCCCAATCCAACGGTGGACCGAAAAGATATGTAACTTTGATGAACAAGTATCTAATCAGACAGTTTCTCCTTTCCTGCTGCAAATACCCAAACTCAGATGGATATATCACACAAAATACCTCACGTATAAACATCTCCACCGTTCAGAATACAGAAATATCTGTTATAAACTACATACCCAAATTTTATATCCATCCAACGGTAGATTGAGGAGATCTATAAGTTTGACCGAAACGTCACTAGAAACCCAGAAATTCCGACCAGCTTCGTTTGAGAGGTTATATCTCTTAGAAAAATCCTTAATTAAGATCTCCACCGTTCAGAATGTAGAAATATCAGTTTTAAACCACATACCCAAATTTGGTAGCCATCTAACGGTAGATTTAGGAGATCTATAAGTTTGAGCGAAATGGTGCGAGAAATCCAGACTTTCTGACCAGCTTTGTTTGAGAGGTTAGATCTCTTAGACGAAACCTCTGATCAAGATCTCCACCGACCAGAATGAAGAACCATAAGCTACGAACGTGCTGATAAAATTTGAGCTCAATCTGACCGTATATTCCAAAGATCCACCTCTTTGAGCTCAATACGAACGTTCTTTCCTTTCTCTTCTTTTCTTTCTCTCCACTCACCTCTTTCTAGCACTTCCTTGATTCCCTCCTTGATTCTCTCCTTAATTCTCTCCTTGATTCTCTCCTTGATTCCCTCCACTCATTCTAGCACTTCCTTGAAGAAGAGAAGTGGGCATTGGACACTTATCCACTTTCATGCACCAACCTTCACATGTGTTGGTCTCATACTACCCATACCAACCACATATATTTTAAATGTGCAATCCATTTAATACACCAAATTTTCAATTTCATTTATCCTTTTATTCAATTAATCCTAACCCATATCAATTCATGGTTTAATGAGCCCATGCATAAATCATAACATATGCATTATACTTTAATTTAACATGACTCATATACAATTTATGATACATATATTTATATACATTATCAAGCATCAACTATACAAACATTAAACAATCATCAAACAAACACCAAACATATCAAGACAACACATAGAGTTTGGGCAAAAATGCAATTGGGTTATGGGCTAGATGAAATAATTTTCGGGGCGTCACAGCACGTGCCCAGGCACTTGCCTGGGCAAGTTCCGCGACCTTTTTTATAAATAGGGAGGCCCTCCTCCAAACCATTATCTATGCCTCTTAAACCCTCGGAAGTGTCGAGGCTTTCCCTCGCGATGTTTGGAGTGTCAAGATGTCGTCCGCGACACTTGAAACCTAGAGCTACGTTGAAACACTGTCCGCGCCTCTTGAGAGTCCAACGAGGCGTCGAGATGAATGATGCTCCAAAATGCTGTCCATGATGCTTAGAGTCTAACGATGCGCCGAGATGCTGTCCGCGAAGCCTGGAGACCAATGATGCACTGAGATGCGGTTCAAGGACTGCAAGATCCAACGATGTGCTGAAGTGTTGTCCGATTCAGGACAGAGGAAAGCTATGGGCACAATGCTTGTAAAATGGCTACAGAGATGGATGTCGTACGTTCTCGATAAGTTGCAACAAAATTCGTAAGGTGGGGATGAAGACATAGGTTTGCGTACCTTTTACTTATTGATAATCATAACATTACATTCATCATATTCAAGACACCATGTTACTTTACTCAATGCATTGGCATACTGAATAAATATATATATTTTAAGGGGTGTCACCATTCGTGTCTTTTTAAGGCCAGTGGAACCCCCTGTGACAAAAGGTTAGCCCATTGATTGCGGACTTGTAGCTGTCTTGCACTCAATCCGTGATTTCAAGGGAACCGTCATTTAGTTATACAAGGTTGAGCTCTTTGCTTGCGGGACCTGTAGCAACATTACACTCGGTCCCGTGATATCAAAGAGGAACCATCACACGATGATACTAAGTACACGACCTGTAATGAACTCCGTTGTTACTTATAAACCTGCATTACATGATTGTATTGTATTGTTGTTGATTGATCTTTGTACTGCTGTTGTTATCGTTCTGTAAACGATGCGTTTAACTTGCTAGATCCACTGAGCTATTAAGCACACCCCATTGATATTTTCCTCAGGCTCTTAGGCGTTGCATGCTAGGGCAAAATCCATTAGAGCTATGTGCGAAGGAGGCATGTAGAGAACGGGACTTCGACGTAGATCAAGGCATGTAGGTTTTTGTAGATGTATTTTCGCAACGTACTCGTGTATATAAAATAATATACCATTTGTACTTGTGCCCTCCTTAATTAATAAAGGATGAATAAAAGATCTATGTTGATGTCCATAGTTGTTCGCACTCTGGTTTTACGATTTGTTGCATATTATTTGGTAACAGAACGGGGTGTAACAATTTAATGGTATCATAGCATGATCTTGTGACCAATGCCATACATGTGTCGGTTTTTCGATATGCCCGTCAGCTATGTCAGTGCGGTACACGTCTCAACCCCTTCCGATACTCGTGTCATGCACCTTGGTACATTTTTTGTACCTCGATATATGTGTCGACCCTTCGATACACATGCCAACCACCTTGTTAAAATTTTATTACCTCTGCGTGTGCGTTGACCCTTCGGTACGCACAAATGGTCGCATCGTTACGGGCGTCAATCCCTCGATACAGGCGTCGGTTATGTTAGTACAACACTTGTATCGACCCCCTTTGGATACATATGTCTACCGCCTCGATACAATTTAAGTGTCTTGGTGTGTGCGTCGATCCCTTGGTACGTGCATCGGTTGTTTGCCACCTTGGTGTGCGTGTTGGTCCCTCAGTTATTCACCAATGTGGTACGTGCGTCGGTCATTCACCAACATGATACCCGTGTCAGACACCTTGATGTGGGCAATGACGTCCTTAGTATGTGCATCGACTCCTCGGTATACGCGTAGTGTATTGTTCTACGAATTAGACTTGGGGAAAATAAGTCCCCTGAGGAAGGTTTCGTAAGAAAAGTTCCGTTAGATGATTTTTTTTTTAAAACATGGGCATACATGTGGCGTCAAGAAATGTGATATTTTTGTTTGGTTGGCTTTGAGGTAGTGTAAATTATATCTCTAGAATAAATACTTGGGTGTTTCCATTTTAAAGGATTGTCTAGACTTATTTGGAGTTGTTGTAATTTGATGTTTTTGGGTGAAGTATAGACCTAGCTAGATATTAATTAAGATTGAATATCTTTTCCTATTGTGAACTTATGAGATGATTACCGTGCCAACCAGATTATTGGAAGAATATCGAGGTATGATATAGGATGAAGGTTTGATTCGTAAAGATTAACGTACTAAATCATTAATTGAATAATTAATGAGTATATGAGCACTATAAGGTCCATGAAATCTAGATAATTTTATGTACTTATTGGGACTTAAGATTTAAGGATCTTATGATTAGGATCAATGATTAGTGTTGACTTTAAGGTCTCTGAGGTAGTTCAAGCTCATTATCTTATATGTGCAAATAATGTTTTGCGAGGATGATTTATGATTATTTTTCCTTTTTGCCACATGGGCATCAAAGTGAGTGAAGAATATGTACGTTGGTCTTGCCACGTATGGAGTGTATGACCAGATTATGATGGTTTTGTAAATGTTGATGTGTTATTTGATCTTGATATTTTCATATGATGAGTGATTGTGACAAAAGAAGTGTAGTCCTTGATGGGTATTAGCGTACCTGATTTTAGTTTAATATTAAGGTGATCAAAGGATTGCATTATTTGATATTAGTTCTAATATGAACGCTTTGAGCATGTTGATTTTGGGTATTGGTATAATCAAGGTTTGAGAAGCCAAATTAGAGAAATATCATATCAGCCTCCGGTTAAAGAGCCTTATGCGGCATGAGAACGTGAACTTAGGAAACTCAACTGCTAACGATCGTCACCTAAGGACGTAAGTCGTTCGTGGTCTCTTGATTGATTATTGGCACATGTGAGTCGCCCATGGTGCATAAATGCCCACCTGATTGAGTCAGCCTTAGGTGGTGCACCTCTTTTGTAAACTTCGTTGTGTCTGCCAAAAGGAGATGCACGGACGAGGTTGAACCTTATTATTAAAATGCGATTTGGTGTTATGTAATTTTTCTCCTGGAGAAGGACGTACAATGTGAAACTAGGATGATGATTGGCCACGAAACCTTACGAGACAACGTGTAATGAATGTTCAAATATTGTTGATGATTAAGTAAGTGTTTGACGGGAAAATCCATGACTATTGATATCCCTTTTATTGTTGTATTCGAGGTGAAATGGGACACAATGAATGTAGAGGATAACTTAAATATTATGGATCAATGGAGGGCCTGTAGACCATGTGTGGTAAATCTTCTAGATACTAGGTTATACCTGTTATCGCCAAGTTTGCTAGGAATGGAACAAACAAACTTGGAGGATACCAACTATAATTTAGGTATCTAGATGGTTTGCAGTAAAAACTTGTTTGTTGCATATAAGGCATCATGTATGATAGTACATGAGGTAAATAAGTGAGAATAAACACAAAGGTACTCTAGTAAATTATTTGAATTTTTGTAGACCAATCCAAAATTGGGAAAAAGTTTTCAAAATAATTTCGAACTAAAACCATATTTTAAGACAACCTGCCAAATTGTTTTCAAATTGGCCAACCCAACGATCCGTTTTTTGATTTTGGGATTGGAATGCCATAATCGAGTCGGGAACCATAAAGTACCTAAAGTCACAACTCCTACCCCTCGGCCTAAAAGAGCTAGGAATGTGACCTACAACTACCAAAACAGAACACCACGACATAGAAATTGGAACTTAGGCTTCTACTTAATGTAAAACGTAGATGTATTTAAAAAAGGTGGTTCGACTTGGAACCTTACCTCACTGTGGGTAAAGAAAATAGTTAGCACATGATGGCATCATGGGTGCTAATGACAAACGATCACTATACCCACTAGGAAAATTGCATGATGATCGATCACGACGGAGTCTTAGTCATGGATTAAAGTCTTTGACTAAGTCAGGTGGGCCTACAACCTCAAGATTGTTTGACTTTCAGTGTTAAACAAGAAATAGTCAATCTAGCCTTATCACGGAAGATGGCGATAACTAACTCAAAGGTGATAAACCAAAAGACCATATGGGCCATGCACGAGAAATGATCACAACAGAGTCTTTCATGACTCATACGTTGCAAGTGGAGTATTTTTCCTTCACAAAAAGACAAATACAAATCAAACACAATGTACCATTGAGAAAGGGCAAAGGACATTAAATAAGTCCTCAGAATTTGAGGCATGGGCTAAATAATTAGGTTCGTAAATTGGAACACCCAGACATTAGAGTGTAACACCCAGACAACCATAGCTAAATTTCAAAGACGAAATTTCATTTAAGGGCGGTAGAATGTAACAACCCAAAAATTTGAAAAAAATAGATAATATAACATAAAATGACATAAAACAACAATGTTCACATGAACGTTGTACTCAACATGGAACGAGAATTAAGGATTTAGGCTCCTCGATTTAAGCCCAATGAAGCACCCAGTAAAGTGCCCGAAAACCCCGAAAAAGTGTCCAAGTACCCAGGAACTTGTTAACCTATATGGTTTATCCTTAGCACATCCCCAAAGTATACTTGATAAAGTATATTTTGATGATCACAAACAAAATATTTTTTGGTGCTAACGAACGTTCTTCAAGAACTTATCTCTGCACCAAAGGAAAAGCAAAAAGCCAAGGAATGACTCGATCAAGGAACCCAAAGCTTACATCCAACGATCAAGCTCGTTTCAACTAACGGACTTCAATGATTACAACATGATTTTAAGATCGCTTCACTCGAACGTTTCGATCAAGCTTCAAGACTACATCTCTTGATCAACGTTCAAGTCATTCAACTCTGAATTTCTCTCATTGAAGATCTCATAATGAAGAGTTGGATCTAGCGGTTATGAGAAATAAGAATACACAAAGTATCTAAGGTATATCTTTCTCTAATCGTTATTGCTCAAAATGTTTTTCAAAAGCCTGCATATATCATTTTCATATATTTTCTAAATCTGCATGTTTTGTTGTCTTAACTATATTTAAAAAAAAATTAATAGTATATATTTAATTTGAAAAATACCGAGTTTTTATTTGCATTTATCGAATATTTTATCGCGAGTCAAAATTGGTTTCAAAGAGTCTTTCAGAACGCTAATGAAATAATAGTGCTATCTAGAACTTGTTAAGTGAGAACGTTGATAGATCATTAGGACGTTGATAACGCTCAAGATTAAAATGAACTAATTAATCAGGATGCTTACTTGTATAGTAGTAGTCCTATATATTAGTTAACCTCTGAAGTTGTCAGGAAGCTGACTCAGCATTAGCTCACTGAAGTATCTTTTAAATGTTCTTCAAAGAATGTTTCTTTGAGGACGTTGATGGTTATAAGTTGATTAAGCTGCCAGGACACTTTCTGGATAGGAGCTCCCTCACTTTTGGAAATCAACTTAATAACTTTCAGGACGTTGATTGTCCTTCAGCGTGTTTTTAAATATCTTAACTTGCAGGACGCTTACATAGTAGTAGCACCCTCATGTTTTGTTTAATGTTTTAAAAGAAGGACATTAACTCGGATAGTAGTGCCCTAATGCACTTAATAGTTTTAAAACATAGCAGGACACTAACTGTGCATTAGCGCCCTCAAGGTTTAAGTCGTCTAAAGTCATAAGTAAGTCAGGACGCTTACGAGTTAGTACCATTCTCACTTAAGGGTTCAACATGACTCTTATACAAAGTAAGTGCCCCCAAGGAATCAAACGACAAAGTTGATATTATGCGTTAGGAGACTGATTACAGAATCAGGAAGCTAATTCAACAATTGTCACTGTTCAAATAAGTACACTACATCAGTTTACTTTTTCAGAACATACTTTTGCACAGAGTCCTTTTCAGGCCTATTAGAGATCGTCTCTGATACATGAAATAAGTTTCTCTAAAACTTTCTTTTTTCATGAAATCTGAAAAGAACCATAATGTTAGTGAAAATTGTAGTTGTTATTTTCATATAACATTCTAGCCGTTGTGTGAAAACGTTCACATTATTTAAACTTCAAATGTCTAACGGCTATGTCCCACTAAGTCTATAAATTACCAACACTTAGAACCAAACAACTTACCAATCACTTTGTGTCGTGCCAATACTTTTTGAAAGTTAGTTTGTGTCAAAATAAATTTCATTTTTCTAATCTTTCAAAGTATTTTTCACTGATACCTATACGATTTTCATATTGAGTTTCAAATATATTTCTATCTTTGAAAATCTATTTTTATATTGGTATCAACTCAAATTCTCAGCACTGATTCGCATTTGGTATCATTTTTGCTGATGATAGAATTTAATAAATAGTTCAAGATATAGAGTCGTACTTGATTTCATATCTTAAGTATTGTATTGAACTATATCAGTGGTTACGTTAAACTACTGATCGTTGAACTAGAAGTTTTCATACATATATTCTATATCTATTTTGAAAACTGTCTGTGTCTTTGATTTACACCAGTCCTCTATTTATAACGTCAATATTTGTTTGGTATATTTTATCTTTCGACAAAGCATTGATTTTCATATCATATCATTCATGCTTTTTGAAACTACACTTGAGCAATACCGAACATTGAAAGGTAACGGACAAAAGGTGTATTTCAACTTAGCATTACCTATTTCACATTTCATATCTTTGTAATGCTACGTATTGTGCTTAATGTAAAGTTTTCTACTGCGTTAGGACCAACCAACCTCTCAGTGTTGTAATGCTTGTGTGTTTCTAAATTGAAACAACCAGGACAAGTGAAAGTAGTTCACTTGATGATTTCAGGATTGAAAACATATAGGTTTTCTCTGAGCCTGTAAAAGAGAAATCGGTTCATCCTCATCTAGTAAAAGGGTAGGTGTGCCCTTAACCTTAAAAATGATAGGCTATGTCTTAGCCTTTAAAAGAGAAATCGGTTCATCCTCATCCAGTAAAAAGGTAGGTGTGTCCTTAACTTTAAAAAAGATAAGTTATCTCTTAGCCTTTAAAAGAGAAATCAATTCATCCTCATCCAGTAAAAGGGTAGGTGTGTCCTTAACCTTAAAAAGGATAGGTTATCTCTCAACCTTGAAAGAGAAACCAGTTGTTCCTTATCCCGCAAAAGGATCACGATTCTTCCTTAGCCAGTAAAAGGTATATGGGTTTCTCCTCATCCTGGAAAAAGGAATTATGGTTCTTCCTTAGGTTTCTCCTCATCCTGAAAAAAGCAAATATGGTTCTTCCTTAGCCTGTAAAAGGAACATGGGTTTCTTCTCATCCCAAAAAAAGGAAGTTGGTTCTTCTTTAGCCATTAAAAGGAACATGGGTTTTTCCTAATCCCGGAAAAAGGAAAATGGTTCATCCTTAGCCCGTGAAAGGATAGGTTTGCCTTTAACCTGTAAAAGGGTAGTTATAACGGTTTGGTTCTCATCCGTAAGAGAATCAGTTAGTGGATTAAGAAAATCCTAATCAGGAGATTAGGTAGTGGACGTAGGCTTGGCCGAACCACTATAAATCTGTGTGTCAAAAGTTTGCATTTTAGTCTGTGTTTTAATTTGCATCATGTTCCAATTAACTCATGTAAATACTAAGTTATTGAACGATAATTTTAAAATTGACCATCACACCCAATTCACCCCTCTTGGGTGGACCAACGGCACGTGCCTCGGCAAGTTTTGCGACCTTTTTTACAAATAGGAGGAGGGTTCTCCCTCTTCCAAACCATTCTCTATGCTTCTGAAACTGTCACAACCCCCTCCGTAGGGTGACGTCATGATCGGCATAGAATACCATATACGTCGTATCTAGACGCATATAATACCCTGTCAACCTCTTCAGAAATCCACTAAATGTTTTTTCCAGAACCTCCCCATAAATATGAGGTTCCACATACACCTAATAATCCACAAAAAAAAATACGATAAACCATCACAAATCAAATTTGACTTATCACAATAACATATTCACATATTCCCTTTCTATCATTTTTCTCATTCTATCTATCTACATTCACAAGTGACTCATTCATATCCATATACATGTTCACACTCATCTAAATTATAAATACAATAGATAGTGTTATACATGTACATATATCAAAATACACATACACTACAAAACTCCACATATACCTACATCAAGAAACGCAACAATCACTCTTCTGCGCCTTATCCTTGATGTCTTATCCTAAAAAAATTAGGAGTTGGGGTGAGCAACAACTAACTTAGTGAATACTCTATCTATGACATTATATATGCATCAATAAGAAAACATGACATTTAAAATAGTATAAACATGTCAATGTAAACAAATTAATCAAATATACATACATGATCAACATATGTTCCATCATTTCCATGCATATCCAAACAATGCATAGTCAATAATTTATATCATTCAATTTTCAACATGTTTCACAACATGTTTTACGCTAAACCTTTCGAATTAGCCAACCACACTGGTCATGTCAGGATATCCCCTGATCATGATACTGAATTAGCCTTATAGATGACATGCTTTGACATTTTTCTACCTCTTACTAGGTAGTTGTGCGCTACTTCTCCTCACTATGCATTGATGAGAAGTGCACCGTCCACAATTTCATAGTTTCCAGGAATATGAGCGCGTCTTCTCCTCACTATTCATGAAGAGTGAACCATCATCATCTTTCAATGGACAATAGCTACATCCTATTATCATTGGAGGCTTTCCATGTCAATGATCTACTAAATAGATCCATAGACATTTCCATTTTAAAAACCCATTTCTTGCATTTACAACACATATGCTAAAACATCATCATGCATACATTTCATAAATCAAGTTTATACATATAATGTCATACATAAGACCACGATAAAAATACTCACAGTGGTACCGCGTAGACCTACTATCTATGACCACTCTACTATCCGTGTCAGATCAACAATACAGTCTTGTCATATATAACCATTTCCAAATATTTTATAATTGATTTTCAAGTCATTATATTTATTTCTATAAACTAATCATTTAATTCTAAATCTCCAATTCACGCAATTAATTCGCATAATTCTATCTCGATGTCAAAATCATATGAGAACGTCCCAAATAATTTATGCAATCATATAGAACATTTCTACGGCGAAGAACAGTACAAAATGGGTTCTACGACCATCTTTTCATTAATTTTCATATTCAACGTGTTCATTGGAACCATTCAACATTTTCTAAAAATATCAATCAATACCCAAAAATTACAATTTTGGTATCAAAACGATTGGAATTCAGTCAACAACAATTCTACGGTCTCAAACTGGAATTTAATAGGGATTTAATATGGTTCCAAAGCCCTCCAGTGTAAAATTTGGCTTTCGGTGGCTGTACCAGCACCAATAACACAATTTGATACAAACCAATCACATATCTAGTATCTACACATCTATAGAAGTCATAATATATCATTTCCACATGTTTCCATTCAAAGTGGGTCCAAACCTCATTTTTGAAAATACGATAAAATCCCTCTTATAACAAAAATTATACTGGTAGAAACGTTACACATAGCTTAAATTGCAATTTTGCAACAAAAAGGGAGCGAAATTGGCTTATCGGGGTGTCGATTTGGCCTCGAAACCACATTTCTTTCCTATGTTGAACATTCTGTCTCTTTCTCTGGTTCGTCTTTTTTTTTTTTTCAAATACGTTTGTGTTGAATTTTAAAAGATGAGCACAAACTTGATTTGCTCCCATGCTAACCATCTTAGTTTAATAACACCACTCCCCTTTTGTTTTATTCATACCATTTTTTTTCTTCCATTTAATCAGTTGTTATCCAACCCACATGATGCCATTAATTAAATAATTTAGGTCATTTAATTAACCAACTCCTCCATTATTTAATTCCATTTTTTTTATATCATTTCATTATCTAACAATATTTAATTAATACTATCAATTTTACATATTTCAGAAATACGCGTACAATATGCCTTGACATACGTGCAAATCAACCAAATATATTGACTAAAAGTCCGGGGTGTTACACAAAACCTCAGAAACTCCGAGACTTTCCCCCGTGGTGTTTGGATAGTCGAGATGTCGTCCGCGACACTTGAAACCCAATGTTACGCCGAAATGTTGTTCACGCCTCTTAAGAGTCCAATGAAGCGCCGAGATGAATGATGCGCTGAAATGTCTTCTGAGGAACTTAAAGTCTAACGATGCACCGAGATGTTGTCCACGATGCTTGGAGACCTATGATGCACCGAGATGTGGTCCACAGACTACAAGATCCAACGATGTGCTGAAGTGTTGTCCGATTCAGGACAGAGGAAAGTTATGGGCACAATTGTGACGCCCCGAAAATTATTTCATCTAGCCCATAACCCAATTGCATTTTGCCCAAACTCTATGTGTTGCCTTGATATGTTTGGTGTTTGTTTGATGGTTGTTTAATGTTTGTATAGTTGATGCTTGATAATGTATATAAATATGTGTATCATAAATTGTATATGGGTCATGTTAAATTAAAGTATAATACATATGTTATTATTTATGCACGGGCCCATTAAACCATGAATTGATATGGGTTAGGATTGATTGTATAAAAGGATAAATGAGAATGAAAATTTGGTGTATTAAATGGATTGAACATTTAAAATACATGGAAGCATGAGATTGGTTAAAATACATGTGGTTGGTATGGGTAGTATGAGACTAACACATGTGAAGGTTGGTGCATGAAAGTGGACAAGTGTCCCATGCCCACTTCTAGAATCCAAGAATGTGCTAGAAAATGAGGTGAGTGGAGGAGAGAATCCAAGAATGTGCTAGAAAGTGAGGTGAGTGGAGGAGGGAATCAAGGAAGTGCTAGAAAGAGGTGAGTGGAGAGAAAGGAAAGAAGAAGAGAAAGAAAAGAAGAGAAAGGAAAGAAGAAGAGAAAGAAGGAGAGAGTTGCAGGAGGAAGATCCCTGCGACGTTTTCATCAAAGAGGTAGATCTTTTGAATCTATGGTTCGATTGAGCTCAAATTTTGTCAGCACGTTCGCCACTTATGGTTATTCATTCTGGTCGGTGGAGATCTTGATCAAAGTTTTCGTCTAAGAGATCTAACCTCTCAAACAAGGCTGGTCGGAAAGTCTGGATTTCTCGCACCGTTTCTCTCAAACTTATAGATCTCCTTAATCTACCGTTGGATGGATATAAAATTTGGGTATGTCCTTTACAACGGATAGTTCTACATTCTGAACGGTGAATATCTTGATTTAGGGTTTCTTCTGAGAGATCTAATCTCTGAAACAAAGCTAGTTGGAGATTCTAGATTTCTCGTGGTGTTTCACTCAAACTTGTAGATCTCATAAATCTACCGTTGGATGGATATAAAATTTGGGTATGTAGTTTATAGCTGATATGTCTATATTATGAACGGTGGAGATGTTTATAAATTTAGTCTTTTGTGTGATATAGTCATCTGAGTTTGAGTATTTGCAGCAGGAAAGGAGAAATTGTCTGATTAGAGACTTGTTCATCAAAGCTAAATATCTTTTCGGTCCACCGTTGGATTGGGCTGATATTTGGACAGAATGTTTGTTTCTTCACATACTTCAATCTTTACGGTTTATTTTATGATTAGATATTTTTGTTGGTATATTGATACATCTGAACAGAATAGTAAATGAAGAATTGGTGGGGTTGCTTGTATTAGACCTAAATTTAGAATATGAACTTAGACCTTTCCAAATAGCTTGCATGTCAACTATGTTGACCTAGTTGCCATTGTTGATGAACCCATGATGCAAAATCAGTGATATACATGGCTGAACATGGTGACCTAGTGTAAATTGACAATATGGCCTAAGTATGGAAAATTTCATATTTTAGAGCTTTTGATGCTTTTGGCCTAGAATCATTGAATTGATGCAACTTATGTTTAATTAAGCATGATTAGGGTTGATTATGCTACTGATTTGGTGGTTGTGACCATATCATGGGTTAGGCCTACTTGTGATCAAGTGAACCAATTTGGGCATGTTTATGCCTAAAGGAATTGAAAATCAGTATTTTTGATTAATAGAATGGTTTATGTATGAGAACTATGCATTAGAGGCCTAAGTCATGTGATTTGAGTTGAATGATGGGATTAGATGAGATTTAGGCCTATTGTTTATATGTGGGTTGATTTAGGGTTGATGTGTAATGTCTATGTGATTGAGCATAGAAATTGATGTATGGTAGGATATTGATGAATGTTTCAGGATCTTGATTTGGGTTGATTCGGTTTGGTGATCGTGTGTGGTTAAGTACTCTCGCGAGGCTTGGTTGTGAGTAGACAGTTGGTATTAGAGCCTGATTTTACTAGGTTTGGTCTATGTATTGGACTTAGATGACTTTGACCTAGGAATTGGGTGAGAGATTTAGGTGATTAAAAAGCTTAAAGGAACTAACTTAAAAGCCTTACTATCATATTTTCTGTGTGTATTATATGATATGGGTAGTTATGAGGCTTTGTTAATGTTTTAAATTCTTTAATGTGTGATGGTTGCTCGTATTTCTACTTCTCAGTGTCATGAGGAGGAGCGAGAGATTGGGACAGCCACACACATGGCCATCCGATGATGACCGGATGGGGAGGATGAAGGAAATCATTCAGGCACAGGGCCGCTTGATGGCAGCCCAGACTTTACAGATACAGGCCTTAGTGCAGCAGGTTGAGGCTATTGCTCGACAGTCACCTCAAACAATACCTCAAGAGGCGGGCACTAGTGGGGCCGAGGCTAGTGGAGCTGCAGGGGCAGCAGGGCCTCAAATGGCTGTACCTCAGCCTATGCCTACACCTGCTCCTATTGTTGTGGAGCCACTGATCGGCGGATCAGACTGCTAGAGAAGTTTATGAAGCTAAAGCCTAAGGAATTCACTGGTGGGGTTGACTTGAAGAAGGCCGAAGATTGGCTGAAGAATGTCGAGAAGATCAGTCGCTCCTTAGAGCTTGATGAGGAGTCTCAGGTCCTATGTGCTGCTCACACACTGGAGAGTGATGCAGAGGACTGGTGGCTTTCAGTGTTGGATACACAGGGGGCAGTGAAGAGCTGGGACACCTTCAAACGGTTGTTCTTACAGGCTTATGTTCCAGAGACTGAGAGACAGGCTAAACAACTCGAGTTTTTGAATCTCGCACAGGGCACCATGTCAGTCAGGGAGTACGAGCTCAAATTTAGGCAGCTCGCAGTTTATGCCCCTGGGTTAGTTCAGACGCCGAGTGACAAGATTATGAGGTTTTCTTTGAACTTAAGGCCTGCGATCCGACAGGCCTTGTCTGTGACGAAGATGACTGATTTTACCACAGTGGTCCAGAGGGCCAAATAGTATGAGTTGGCTGAGCGGGTTGATGGTATGTCTACACGGGCAACTCCAGGTGAACAGACTTCACAACCCGAGTCTGGGGGACAGTTCCAGACTCCGTGGAAGAAGGGAAGGTGGGAAAAGAAGAGAAAGTTTTATGGAAGAGCACAGTCTGATGGTGTTCAGAGTAAGGCATCACAGGTTCAGACTGGTATGATGGCCTCACCAGTGGTTTCCTCTCCTTTCCCGATTCCTATTCAGGCACCGAGTGCACCGAGACCCCCATTCCCACAGACTGCTGGCCGAGGCAGAGGTAGAGGCCGAGGAAGTTATGTGACGACATCTCATACTGGGTCATTTGCGCCCAGGGCTCCGTTCTTATGTTTTCAATGTGGGCAGGCTGGGCATAGGAAGTCTGAGTGTCCAAATTTTCAGAGAGCTCAGGGATTTGTGCAGCAGTCCAGTGCCAGAGAGACAGCGAAGGCAGCTACTGAGCCAGACCCGACAGCATCCAGGACTTTGGTGGAAGGTACTCTTATTATTTGTGGTACTTCTATGCATGTATTATTTGATGCTGGGTCTACATTATCATTCATATCTGGACGTATGGTAGATAGTTTGCATTTGACTCCTATTAGGGCTAGTACATGGTTAGTGGTGAGTACTGTAGCTGGGGAAAGGATCTACCCGAACATGATTTGTAGCCAGTGTGTGGTTCAGATTGGTGATGTTGAGATGCCTATTGACTTTCGAGTCTTAGAGTTTTTAGAGTTTGATGCAATTCTAGGGATGGATTGGCTCGCGGCTTACCATGCAGTTGTCGACTGTTTCGCGAAGAGAATCATTTTTCAGATCCCCGGACACCCAGTGTTTACACTACAGGGTAGAGCTTCAGACCAGACAGTCACAAGGGGTAGATTTGTGACTGATGGAGAAAGTGAGATTTTGGCTGGGTTAGTGCCTGATGAAGAAGAGACTAGTAAGGTGATACTGGAGGATATTGCCATTGTTAGGGACTTTCCAGATGTGTTCCCTGCGGATCTTCCAGGATTACCACCGAAGCGAGAAATCGATTTCATTATTGAACTAGTCCCTGGCACGAAGCCTATCTCCATGGCACCATATAGAATGGCGCCAGCCGAGTTGAGAGAATTGCAGAAACAGCTCGAGGAGTTATTGGCTAAGGGTTTTATTTGCCCGAGCGTGTCACCCTGGGGAGCTCCAGTTCTTTTTGTGAAAAAGAAAGATGGGAGCTTGCGGCTGTGCATCGACTATCGCCAATTGAACAGGATGACCATCAAGAACAAGTATCCTCTCCCAAGGATTGATGACTTGTTTGATCAGTTGAGGGGAGCGAGGTATTTTTCGAAGATTGATTTGCGCTCCGGGTATCATCAACTGAGGATCAGGAAGGAGGATGTGCCTAAGACAGCATTCAGAACCCGCTATGGACATTATGAGTTCCTTGTGATGCCATTTGGTGTGACTAATGCACCGGCGATGTTCATGGACCTGATCCAGAGGGTCTTTAGGCAGTATCTGGATAAGTTTGTCATCGTCTTCATTGATGACATATTGGTGTATTCCAAGACTCGGGCTGAGCATGAGGAACACCTTAGAGTGATCTTCCAAACTCTGAGAGAGCATAGGCTATATGCAAAGCTGAGCAAGTGCGAGTTTTGGATCACCGAAGTGAAGTTCTTAGGTCATGTGGTGAGTTCTGAGGGGATTTCAGTTGATCCGTCTAAGGTTGAAGCCATTATCAGTTGGCCTAGGCCTACGACAGTGACCGAGATCAGAAGCTTTCTTGGGTTAGCTGGTTACTATAGGAGATTCGTTCAGGGATTCTCTAATATAGCTACGCCTATGACTAGGCTCACCCAGAAAGATGTGTCCTTTGTATGGACCGAGGAGTGTGAGAATGCCTTTTTAGAGCTGAAGAAAAGATTGACATCTACGCCAGTATTGATTTTGCCAGAGCCTGATCAGGAGTTGGTTATCTATATTGATGCCTCTCGCATCGGCTTAGGTTGCGTGTTGATGCAGAAGGATAGGGTCATTGCTTATGCATCGAGGCAGTTGAAGGTGCATGAAAAGAACTACCCTGTTTATGACTTAGAACTGGCCGCAGTGGTTTTTGCTTTGAAGATTTGGAGGCATTATCTCTATGGTGAGAGATTCACTTTGTATTCTGACCATAAGAGTCTCAAGTACTTGTTCTCTCAGAAGGAATTGAACATGAGGCAGAGGAGGTGGTTAGAGCTCCTCAAAGACTATGATTTTACATTGGAATACCACCCAGGTAAAGCCAATGTAGTGGCTGATGCGTTGAGCAGGAAGCGAGTAGAGACAGTTATGGTAGCACGCCAGATGTCTCATGAGTGGAGACTACTTGAGGCGGCTACGGTTATGAGTGTATGTGCTACCCCTTCAGATCAGATTGTGATATGTGCTCAAATGAGAGCTCAGCCTACACAAGTCCAGGAGGTAATTGACCAACAGAGACTTGACGTTGATCATGGGATGTACAAGTCTTGGGCTGAGAGCAGTGATTTTACTGATTGGCACTTGTCATCTGATGGTGCCTTGAGATTTAGGGGACGTTTATGGGTTCCCGCAGATCCACGACTCAGACAGAGTGTTCTTCAAGAGGCTCACAGATCTCATTATGCTATTCATCCTGGCGGAACCAAGATGTATCATGATATGAAAAGAATGTATTGGTGGCCCGACATGAAGAGAGAGATAGCTCAGTTCATTCAGAGGTGTGAGATTTGTCAGAGATTCAAAGCTGAACATCAGAGGCCTGGAGGGCAGATGCAACCGCTCGCCATTCCTGAGTGGAAATGGGAGCACGTCACTATGGACTTTGTTGTGGGATTACCCAACACCCCGAGGAGACATAATGCTGTTTGGGTTATTATTGATCGCTTGACCAAGTCCGCTCACTTTCTACCGGTGAACACTAGGGATTCTATGGATAAGCTGAGCAGACTCTATATGCGGGAGATAGTCAGATTATATGGAGTGCCAGTTTCGATTGTGTCAGATAGGGATCCGAGGTTTACATCGGTATTCTGGCAGGGGTTGCAGAGGCAGCTCGACACTAGACTAGATCTCAGTACCGCTTTTCACCCCCAGACGGATGGCCAGTCTGAGAGGTTGATATCTATTTTAGAGGATATGCTTCGAGCTTGTGTCCTCGAGTCCAGTGGTAATTGGGAGGAGTACATACATCTGTGTGAGTTCGCGTACAACAACAGCTATCAGTCCAGTATTGGCATGGCTCCCTTTGAGGCATTGTATGGTCGACCCTATAGATCTCTGATCTGTTGGACAGAGGTAGGGGATGTTGCAGTGATGGGACCAGAGTTTGTACAAGAACACACAGAGAAGATTAAGAGGATCAAGCATAATATGAAAGTAGCCCAAGACAGGCAGAAGAGTTACACTGATGCCAAGCGGAAGACCGTAGAGTTCGAGGTGGGTGACCAAGTTTTATTGAAGGTCTCACCTCAGAAGGGCCAAACTAGATTTGGAATAAAAGGCAAACTCTCTCCGAGATTTATTGGGCCGTTCGAGGTTTTAGAACGAATTGGCCCCGTCGCTTACCGATTAGCCTTGCCACCTCAGTTAGCAGCAGTCCACAATGTCTTTCACGTGTCAATGTTGAGAGTGTACAAGAGTGATCTTGATCACGTCTTGGACTGGAGGAACATTGAACTGAGGCAGGATGTGACTTATGATGAGGAACCTATTCAGATACTTGACCGGAAGGTCCAGAGGTTACGTAACCGCGAGATTCCAATGGTTAAGGTGAGATGGCAGGTCCATGGCGAGGAGCAGGTTACTTGGGAGCGTGAGGACTACATGATGGAGCACTTTGCCGAGTTCATGGGCTTAGGTAATTTCTTAACCTTAAAACTTCGAGGACGAAGTTCAGTCTAAGGTGGGTGTGATGTGACGCCCCGAAAATTATTTCATCTAGCCCATAACCCAATTGCATTTTGCCCAAACTCTATGTGTTGCCTTGATATGTTTGGTGTTTGTTTGATAGTTGTTTAATGTTTGTATAGTTGATGCTTGATAATGTATATAAATATGTGTATCATAAATTGTATATGGGTCATGTTAAATTAAAGTATAATACATATGTTATTATTTATGCATGGGCCCATTAAACCATGAATTGATATGGGTTAGGATTGATTGAATAAAAGGATAAATGAGAATGAAAATTTGGTGTATTAAATGGATTGAACATTTAAAATACATGGAAGCATGAGATTGGTTAAAATACATGTGGTTGGTATGGGTAGTATGAGACCAACACATGTGAAGGTTGGTGCATGAAAGTGGACAAGTGTCTCATGCCCACTTCTAGAATCCAAGAATGTGCTAGAAAATGAGGTGAGTGGAGGAGAGAATCCAAGAATGTGCTAGAAAATGAGGTGAGTGGAGGAGAGAATCCAAGAATGTGCTAGAAAGAGGTGAGTGGAGAGAAAGGAAAGAAGAAGAGAAAGAAAAGAAGAGAAAGGAAAGAAGAAGAGAAAGAAGGAGAGAGTTGCAGGAGGAAGATCCCTGCGACGTTTTCATCAAAGAGGTGGTTATTTTGAATCTATGGTCCGATTGAGCTCAAAGTTTGTCAGCAAGTTCTTCACTTATGGTTATTCATTCTGGTCGGTGGAGATCTTGATCAGAGTTTTCGTCTAAGAGATCTAACCTCTCAAACAAGGCTGGTCGGAAAGTCTGGATTTCTCGCACCGTTTCGTTCAAACTTATAGATCTCCTTAATCTACCGTTGGATGGATATAAAATTTGGGTATGTCCTTTAAAACGGATAGTTATGCATTCGGAACGGTGGAGATCTTGATTTAGGGTCTCTTCTAAGAGATCTAATCTCTGAAACAAAGCTAGTCGGAGATTCTGGATTTCTCGTGGTGTTTCACTCAAACTTGTAGATCTCATAAATCTACCGTTGGATGGATATAAAATTTGGGTATGTAGTTTATAGCTGATTTTCTATATTATGAACGGTGGAGATGTTTATAAATTTAGTATTTTGTGTGATATAGTCATCTGAGTTTGAGTATTTGCAGCAGGAAAGGAGAAATTGTCTGATTAGAGACTTGTTCATCAAAGCTAGATATCTTTTCGGTCCACCGTTGGATTGGGCTGATATTTGGACAGAAGGTTTGTTTCTTCACATACTTCAATCTGTACGGTTGATTTTGTGATTACATATTTCTGTTGGTATTTTGATACATCTGAACAGAATAGTAAATGAAGAATTGGTGGGGTTGCTTGTATTAGACCTAAATTTAGAATATAAACTTAGACCTTTCCAAATAGCTTGCATGTCAACTATGTTGACCTAGTTGCCATTGTTGATGAACCCATGATGCAAAATCAGTGATATACATGGCTGAACATGGTGACCTAGTGTAAATTGACAATATGGCCTAAGTATGGAAAATTTCATATTTTAGGGCTTTTGATGCTTTTGGCCTAGAATCATTGAATTGATGCAACTTATGTTTAATTAAGCATGATTAGGGTTGATTATGCTACTGATTTGGTGGTTGTGACCATATCATGGGTTAGGCCTACTTGTGATCAAGTGACCAATTTGGGCATGTTTATGCCTAAAGGAATTGAAAATCAGTATTTTTGATTAATAGAATGGTTTATGTATGAGAACTATGCATTAGAGGCCTAAGTCATGTGATTTGAGTTGAATGATGGGATTAGATGAGATTTAGGCCTATTGTTTATATGTGGGCTGATTTAGGGTTGATGTGTAATGTCTATGTGATTGAGCATAGAAATTGATGTATGGTAGGATATTGATGAATGTTTCAGGATCTTTCGGTTTGGTGATCGTGTGTGGTTAAGTACTCTCGCGAGGCTTGGTCGTGAGTAGACTTCATTTATGATTATATCTTTTATGTCATCATATCACTTATATATTGTATGTTGAAAGCATGAATGTGTTCTAATGTTTTGAATGATGCATTGATTTGAGAAAACCTTATGACTTTGGTTGGGCCCATCTATCTGGCTAATAGGGGGACTTAACCTTGTCATAGGAGGGTTTTAGAAAAGGAAGAGATTGGGGTCAACGGTACGGTGAAATAGACGTGCACTAGTAACCCAAAATAAACATGATTGGGATCAACGGTACGGTGAAATAGACGTGCACTAGTAACCCAATGCATGTGGAATGTGGATCCAAATTGATAAGCTTTTACTTGCATCGAACTTATTATAAATGCTTGATATTTATATGTTATGAGCTTTTAATCATGCTTCACATTGACATGCATACATGATATTTATTGATGAGTATTGATAGCATATTTGAATTCTATTCACTGGGCACCGTTGGCTCACCCTCATTTTCCTCTTTCAGGTCCTTCTGTCCTGAATAAGGGCAAAGGAGTAGTTATATCTTGAGGGCCTTGCCTGCGAGAGAACCCAAAGCCTCGATGTGAGTTGAGAGGCATTTTGATTGAATTGTGTTTTAAATTATGAAGTATTATATTTTGGATTATGTAATTATAATACTTACCACATTGTAGTATGGGTGAGTTGGGACTTGTTGGATAGACCATGTGGGCATATGACGATTTTTATTTGTACCCACAATTTTGGACTTTATGTGTATGTCAATTTTACAAGAGCTTATGTTGAAACTGGTGCTTACAAGAGCATGATGAATCCCAGAATTCTTCCTTAAGAATGTTGGAAACCTCACAAAGAATTGTTTAAAGCTGCTAACAATGAGATTTTCCAGACTAATCTCATTACTGCTAAAAATATTGGCATAAAGTTCTTTCTTGATGTTATCATATGGACTCATATCATTGGTTGTGACCTTCCTGACAAAGATATACTAATCGGCATGGACATCTATTCTCTTACCAAGCTATGTATACTTCCTAATGGTATACAGTTTCGGCAACAGTTTCTTCCATATACATCAGTTCCTAAGATGTATACTATACAAAATCTGGATGATCTTCAGTCCAAGCTACAACGGTCATTCACTGATTCTCATAAGGATTTTCAAAACCCTAATCCTCTTTGGAAGAATGCCAACTATTTTGTCCACCTTCCATTCAAAAAGAATGAAGATCTCAATCCAACCAAGGCAATTCATCCAGGAATGCCTCCAAACGAATTAGACCTTGCACGCCAAGAATGTGCAGAACTTCAAGCCCAGGGTTTAATTGAGCCAACCACTTCAAATTGGGCATGTCAAGCATTTTATGTGAACAAGAGAGCAGAGCAAAGACGAGGAAAAAAGCGATCGGTTATCAATTATCTTCCACTCAACATTTTTCTGGCAGATGATAAGTTCTCCCTGCCTAAGATCTCTTCTCAATTATCCCTTCTTGTCGGATCTACCATATACAACAAATTTGACCTGAAAGCAGGTTTCTGGCAATTAGGAATTCATCATGATGATCGTCCCAAAACCGTTTTCTGCATTCCTGATGCTCACTATCAATGGACGATCATGCCCTTTGGTCTTAAGGTTGCACCCTCACTCTTCCAGAAAGCAATGACACGAATATATGCTCCTTTGTTATCTACTGCATTGATTTATATCGATGACATTTTCTTATTTTCCAAGACTGATGAGGAACATCACCAGCTTCTCCACCAATTTCTGGATATTACTGATGCAGCTGGTATAATGCTTTCTGAAAAGAAAAGTGTGTTAAACACTTCTGAAATTGATTTCCTTGGGATGAAAATCTTTAATGGTGTTTACCAACCAGGTCCCCACATTGCCATTGAACTGTTAAAATTTCCTGATGAACATCTCACCAGGCAACAGATACAACAGTTCCTAAGAATTGTCAATTACTTAAGGATCTTCTTGCCTAAAGTATCACAGTATACGTCCCTCTTATCTGGATTACTAAAGAAGACTCCTTCTCCTCCTACATGGCAATTATCTCATACCATTGCAGTGAAGCATCTGAAAGAAATATATCAGAATCCTCCTCCTTTGGTTATTTCAACCACTGGTCAACTCATTTTTCAGACTGATGCTTCAAATCATTATTGGGGTGTCATTCTTCTCGAACTCAAAGAAAATAAACAGAGTATCTGTGGATATCAAAGTGGAACTTTCTCTCCAGCAGAACTTTATTACCATATCACCTTCAAAGAAATTTTAGCAGTCAAATATGGTATTCAAAAGTTTGCCTTTTTTCTCAGGCTAGTCAAGTTTGAAATCCAGATGGACAACTCTGCCTTCCCAAAAATGTTGGAATTCAAAAGCAAATTCGTTCCTCCTCCACAACTCTTAAGGCTATAAGAATGGTTCACTCAATTTGATTTCACAGTCAAACATATCAAAAGAACCAAGAATGTCCTTGCAGATTTTCTCACCCGTCCAATCCAAAAATCAAAACCTGTTTCCCTAGTTTCCTTGTTAACAAACTTTGCAAGTTTTCCACTGTTAATTCAGCCCAAGCTTCTTACCAGAACCAAGCTCATTAACCTTCACCTTCCCTTTGGACCTATTCCTCTTATTTGCACCATCACAGTTCCTCCTGACTGTCCAGAACCAACAACAACCCATGAAGTAAAACTATTGGGCAAGTCCAAAATGTTTTACTTTGCCCATAAACATATTATGGATTTTCCTGAACAAATCCAAAATGGAAACCCTTTTCATCAGGACTATCCATATCTTTTTGTATTTCATTTGCGTACAATACTGACCGACAACCTATACTGGTATATATGGTGTGTCTCCTATTTGTACATAATTGTTATAGCTTTTCCCCTTAGAATGATTCTCGGAGAAATTCAATCTCCATTACCTTCACATATCAAAGACTATCTACAGTTGTTTGCTCCGTTGGCTACTTGGATCCAAGATATTCAGATTACCAGGCAGAATCCTTCCCTCAAAACTTCTATTTATATATGCTACCAACCATATTCTGATTCAGAACAATAATTATATTACATAATAATTATATTTACTAAAAAAATAATTATACAATTGCTAGCACATTAATGGTAAGAGGTTGTGTCATCACCCCGACATGTACTATATTGTTGGGAAAAACGAGTTGATGCAAGAAGTACAAACACTATGTCACAGCGGAATAACTCAACCTTGTTCCCTCTTTGTGCAATCAAATAGGTTTATCAAGCCAAAATGATAACCACCAAGCAATATGCTAATGAAAAATACCACAAATACCACAATAATAAAAAAAACAAAAAGCATGATATCAAGACACCAAATTTACATGGAAAACCCTTTAAGGTGAAGGGAAAAACCATAGGATGTCGAACTCGGCAAAGCTTCCACTAATCAACTTAATCGGGTGAACAATAGCCTTCTCTAGACAAACTAAAGGCATGCAACAATATTCAATCTCACTAAATAGGTGGAAACAACACACAAAAAACTTCAAACTAGACAAGTTTGGATTTTATCAACAATGAAGATACCACAAGTGAAGAACCAACGAATGAAGCTGATGCATATGTAGTTTGAATCGTTGTCTTCAACATACTAAAGTATATGAAGATTTGGTGTTGTGCCCCTCATCGGGTGATGTCACGACTGACATAATACCCTAGATAATACCACTACACGACAAAACCTGAGGCACTAATAAGCTTCTACGCAGAAAATACCTAATAAACACAATACACAACCTGTTTACGACAAATATAATTGAACCAAAATTCAAATTTCATCATCCAAAACCTAATAAGATCAAATCCATCCTGCATACATGGTTCAATATCTACAAATACATCCATATGGAACTCAACCAAGAGTTTATCATCCCAAGGAAGTCATATACAGTCTATGTATTATATACATACATATATATTGTGATAGTTATGTACAAGTTCCAAAATAACAAAATAATCAAATAACCCAAAACAATACCCAAGTTTCCAAAATCCAAAACCTACATTCAAAAAAACGGAGAAGAAGGCCTCGCAGACGATCAAACCTTGCCCTTCCCTTTCGGATTAGGACCTGAGAAAATTAGGAAATGAGGTGAGTTCAACTAACTCAATGAATATCTCTCACAATAATCTCCACATTTGCATTTATATAAAACATGTAAGCCATTGAAATCACATTTATAAAACAAATGCATCAATGAAAGCATATAGTACATGCTCCCAACTAATCATAAAGATTTTGTGCATCATTTAATAAAAGTTATTGAAACAAGGTCACCAATGGATAATTCAGTCTACACACTCCTGTCTCGCAACGACAAAAGATAGTTAGACCTAAACACCCAAAGTCGATCTTTCTACCCTTACATTCTTCGATATACGAAAGTTTTCTTCCCCGAAGAACAAGTAACAAAAAAGACCACAAATGCTACAGTATTCAATCCAAAATACCCAAGCAATACAATGTATGAAAATCCATGATCATGATCATAAATACCATGCATATATACAATAGGATGCATACCAGTCAACAATTTCAGTTTCATATAAATACAATGCCATAAATGGAGAAATAAAGTGAGAAATACTCACAACCAATCCAGAAGCCAATTAACCAAGCTAAACACTCTCAATTTAACAAATCCAAATTGCAATGTCCTGAAATCAACATGAATTTACACCTTCTGATCAATTTCATGTCCAAACACATAATTATATAAATTTAATATAAACCCAATACATTTCCTAAGCTTCTATAATCCACATCAATTTGCTAAACACATAAAACCATGTCTAATTTCTCAAGTGAAGGTCTCTCTACATAGCCAATTAGGCCAATTGCACCATTCACCATCCAAATCATGTAGAATCATCATCATTCATCAAAACCCTAAATTCTACACCATAGGCAAAATATGCAACACTCTTGTCTAAAATTAGAGTAAAATCTCTACAATGACATATTGGGCAACCCTTCAAACCAAGTGGAACCATCAATTAACATCATGAATCATCAAAACTCATCCAAATGCATACCATAAGTCACATGCACACAATTTGGAGAGCTACAAGTCCACTTTCTAGGATTTGGGTCAAATACGTGGCTTCACATGTAAACACGTCTTTAATAATTGAACTAGAAATATTAATTACACTCCTAATTCAATGCACTATTCGGATGCATCAAGCTGCCAACAAAAATATCCAATAACCAAATTAACCGTTCAAATTCAAGAATATCAAGAGACAAACCTTCTATCTAAATTGTAGCTAAATCCAACGGTGGATCAAAGAGATATGTCTTTTTAATGAAGACAACTCTAATCGGACAATTTCTTCTCTCCTACTATAACTACTTGAACTCAAATGGTCATATCTCACAAAATACTCCTCCATTCAACATCTTAACCATTTTGAATGAACAAAGGTCGGTTTTGAATCTTCTGACGAAATCTTAGATCAATCCAACGGTGGATGTGGGAGATCAAGCAGTTTGATCTAAACTGCAAACTACGTGAGAAATCCAAATTTTTCAAATAGTTGTGTTTGGAAGGTTCTATCTCTCAGTAGAATGAAGAACTAGAAGAGAGGAACATTCTGAATGATTTTTATCTTGATCCAACCACAGATCCAAGAGATCTATTCTCTGATAAAAAATCTGCCCTCAACCACTTCCTCTCTCTTTTCTCCTCTTTCTCTTTTATTTTTCCTTTCTCTGAACCTTACACTCTCCCAATGTCCCCAAGAACAAGAGATTCATCTCTTACACACACATGCAAATAACATGCCGTGTGTATGCTCAAGTGCCCACTAGTTAACCATGTGTCACTTAGCCAATCTCATTCTCCCTTGTATCTTAATGCCAAATCATCCATTAACAACCACTTTTATTTTCTTTTTTTATTTTCATTCTCCTTTATTCAATCAAGTTAAGCTCATATTAATTCATGGTCCAATAGGCCCATGCATAAATAATAATACATACATTATACTTTTATTTAACATGACCCATATACAATTTATAATGCACACATTTTTATTAATATGGCCCATATGCAATTTATAATGCACACAATCATATACAATTTCATGCAAATACATACAAATACATGAACTTATCCCAAAGAATGAAGAAATACGTATACTAACATGTATACGACCACGTAGAGTTGGGTAATGACATTGGCAATATGTAAGATAAAGTCTAGGGTCGTTACATTTGGAGAGGGAAATGCCATTGATTTTATAAAGAAGGAATCCCAAAACCTTTTCTCTTCTTCTTCTCCCTTTTCTTCTTCTCTCATTCTCTCTTGACTCTTCTCTCTATTTTCTCTTTTTGAGAATGAAAAAGCACACATTCTTTTCTTTCTCTCTTAGTTTATATAACAAGCTAAATTTAATGTCAACATTTAATGTTTGTCATAAGTATTTGTTTGCCTATCACTATTAAATCAAGAACCCTCATGACCCATATAAGAGATATTTTGATTTGCACACCATATCAATTATAAATGTAGATATATCATTTATATGCAAAGAAACTTATTGAAGATTTCTCAAGTCAAAATGAAGATCAAACTTTGGACAACTCTCAAACATCAGATGATATTGTAATTGCTTTAGTTTGTTTAGATTGTTTTTCGGCTTTCTAGAGCTTCATCTAGATTTGTTTAGCAACCTCATCTTACTTCTTGAATTTTTCGAAATTAATCTTCATAAATTTCAAAGTTTTTGAATCTTGATGAAAATGAATATGATTGATTGATTCAAATGATTTCAAATGAATTTCAAGCTCTCTAAATGTTTTTCAAAATGTTTGATTTGATCTGAAGAGCATAAAAACTGATTTGATTTATCAGTTTTCAAAATTGTATAGTTGAAGTTGTACAATGTCGAGCAGGACGCTCACACCATTATAGGACGCTGATGCAGTGGCCAGTTCACTTAATCATCAGGCCAGAACTGCAGGACACTCCTACGGCTTTAGCACTCCTACGGCTTTAGGACGCTTTACTTTTTTGGGGTAATTTATGGGCATGTTCATCAGGATGCTCATGGCCCAATAGCGCCCTCCCTAATTGTCTGATAAATTTCCATCTCTCTGGTGGTCACTCCTTCAGGACACTCATAGACAAGTTGAGCTTTTTGGGTTTCAACATAGTAGCGCACTCATAGAGCGATAGGACGCTCAAGAGCATGTGTCAAAAAAAGTTATTTATTACATGCAAACTGTCACAGTTCTGATGCATTGCTATTTTTGTGTAATTTTTTTTTGTCGGAGATTTTTCAACATCTTTGTTAACTTCATTTTGGTGAAAGAACTTATCCATTGTATTTGAATTTTAAACAAAGTGATTAGGGTTTTTGGGAGATTGAAATCCCAAACACACTTCTATATATATGCAACTTAGAATCGTTGCTCATAAACAATCTCTGAGAATTTTTGTTCCCAAAAACTATTTGAAAATCAGTCATTTTCTCTTTGAAAAAGATCGAAATCTTTCATTCATATTTCTGAACTGAGAAAGGCTTTCTGGATTTACTGTTCTTGATTTTATATTCATCTAAAAATCTTGTAATCGGTGACAGAAATTTCTTCCTCCATGGAGCGAGCTTCACTGGATCCAAAACACCGTTTTCGACATCTTTCGACGTCGAACAGGTCTCCAATGGTTCCGAAACTTCATGCGCACTCTCTATGACCTAAAATCATACAAAGACACTCGAACCTATGCGCGTTGAGCGTCAAATATGCATATGTATACGTATAAAAATAGGTATACGGGTAAACTATGGATGAAAATGACGTCATCTAAAGGTACGGGTGCTACAGAGTGCTATCCATCTAAGTAAGAATTCTATTTTCCATTCTCGTTCCAAGCTCATTGATGTTAAATATCATTGGATTCAAGATGTGTTACAGATGAAGTTGCTACAGATTAAGAAAATCCATACAGATGACAATGGCTCAGACATTATGGCTAAGACATTGTCTAAGGAGAAGCTTGCAGCTTACAATGTAATGCCTGTACCTTAGGATGACATCATTTTGACTCATAGAATACTCGTATACATATGTGTATACGTATCATAAGTATTTGATGCTCGACATGTGTTGGATCGAGTGTCTTTGCATGCTTTTAAATTGTTTAATGTGTGCGTAAAGTTTCGGGATGATGTCGAAACATGTCGAAAATGGTGTTTTGGAACAGTGGAGCGCTCCATGGAGGAAGAAATTTTTGTCACCGATCATATAAATGACTTTATCTCCTAGATCCATGGTTCGATTGAGCTGAAATTGTGTCGGATTATTCTTATATGATAGATATTCATTATGAACGGTGAAAATCTTGATCGGAGTTATATATTGTGAGTTATAAGACTCCAAACACTGTTTCACGGATTTGCGAATTTTTTTGCGCAGTTTTGATCAAATAGTTGGATCTTGCAATTACACCGTTGGATTGAGCTAAAACTTTACTATAATGTTGGTAACTTACTCATAAACATTTTTAACGGTTAAGATGTTAAATTGGAGAGTTGTTTGCAGTAAAGTAATTATCTAAATGCAAGTAAACACAACAGAAAAAATTGTTCCTTTTTATTGAAGTATATTTTTTCATGTGGGCCCAAAATTTTTCTATAAAAGCAACCAACTCATTTTTTTTAGCTCACTTGCTCATTTTTTCACATTGAAGAGAGGGAAAGGATCTTGGAGGAGAGGAAAAGAAGAGAGAAAAGGCTAGGGTTTGGGTGATTCTTGCCCAAAATACTTCTAAGGTATCAATTTCTTTCTTATTTTCTTCCTTTTATCTCTTTCATGTGTGTTTGCAAGCTTAATTTTGGCCTAAGGTTTGTATGAATCCCAAAAGTTAAGGGAGTGGTGGAAAACCAATGTTGGACTTAGGCTTTGATTTTGTCATATGTGTATCTAGATGGTATGGGGAGTCTATAAATGGTAAAACCAACAAGAAATTGGTAAGGTTTCATGGATTTGACCTAAACTAGAATTTTAGAACTATGATTTACTATTCAAATTGCATTTGATTTATGCTGAATGCATGGGTAATTGTGGATGTATGACACTCCAAATTATCGATTTTGATTAGTGGATACCCTATTGTAGTGTAATTTTGGTCTAGGCCATGTAATTTAAAAAATTGCCACGTAATTTGGGGATTTGCTCAAATTGGGGCTTTTGACCTAAACCAAGTCAATTGATTAAATTGACGTGGGAATTGTCTAATTGGTCCAAAATTGAATGCAATTATGGATTTAGAATGGTTGTACATGTGTTAGAATTGAATGACCTAGTTCAATTTGGCTCTATGCCTATTGTAGAGATTTTTCCCCAAATTAGGGATTTGCATGTGATTTGGGGATTTTGCCCAAATTGGGGATTTTGACTTAGACTTGATCAATGAATTAAATTGACTTGATAAATAGTCTAATTAACCCTATTTATGATTGAATGTCATGTATATTGGTGGTTGGATCATGGGATCAACCTATTACATTCAATTGGGTTAATTATGGGTTAAATTGATATTAATTGGTTGAATTGAGCAATATGGGATTTCGCTCATGTGTATAACCAATTTAGGAACTTAATTGGCTATGAAATTGGGTTTAAACATGGTTGTTGAGCATACTTTTGACTGATTTTAGTATTGTATGAACCATGTTTCATGTAGGGGTTGTGGTGGATCTAAGTAACCCGAATAGGTCAATTGGGGATTGAAGTACTTGGCGTGATTTTGTGGCTTTCTAGTGCCTCTTGGATTAGAATTAGATTGGCTAGGTCTTGCCAATCGAGAATGAGTGTTTCTTTTACTTGTGAATTCTATATGTGGCATTGTAGTATAAAATGTTTTAAATGCTTGCATAATGTAATATGCATGATTTATTGAATTCATGAACTGTATTTGAGCATAGTCAGTTGGAAAAGCAGTTGAGTTATGTGCATTCCATAAGAAATGCATTCCCTAAGCTTGAGATTTCTTATGGAATCTTATTAGGTCGACCGAGAATCCTCAATTGTGAACCTTGTAGAGGTTTTCTATGGGTTGTGTATGTTAGGATTCACCTAGGCATGGTACTTGCCTCGATGGGCGAATCCTATGGTTCATGTAATCCTAGGAATCCTAATAGATACGGATAAGAAATCAGTCGGGCATGGGTTTCGCGCACACATGGCCATTGTATTGATTCTTACTCAGGAGGTGTTTAGCTTGCATATGCATGTTTATAAATGGTATGCATTGTCTTGTTTATGACATGATATATTAAATTGGCATGTATGTAATCTTGCTTACTCTCATGATTATTTAAATGGTTTTAATAATCTTTCAATGTTTTAATTAAATGCATATATATGTTGCCACTTGTATAGAACATTCATTAAGCTTGTTGTAGCTCACCCTCATCCTTATTTTTTCAGGACCTGATAGGAAGTGGAAGGGGAAAGTTTAGCTGCGAAGCGTCCCCATACTTTTGTTGACGTAGGTGTTAGTACTTTTCTGCATTTATTTTGATGAATTTTACTATGTAACACCTAATACTTGTATTTAACAATTAGATGAGTTTGTACTTATGGTTAAATATATTTTGTACTTTTGAACACTATGGACTGGGAAAAAAAAATTCTGGTTGTCATTTTGGTATTTTTTTTTTATTTATATTTTTTTATGATCTTATTTTATGTTCATGTGTTTATTGTTGTGTATTTGGGATAGTGGTATGTTTTAGAAGGCTTATCAGGATATCATGTATGTTAAGGGAGGATATACACGAAGTTCCGTGCTGGTCATGACGTCACAGCTCGTGGATCGTGACATACAAAAAATTTGCAAGTATAGGGAAACCCTCATTCATATGAGAGTGAAAGGGGAGATTTGTTTGGTTCACCCTCACATAGCCCAATAAATATAAAATAATATTTATGTGAGAAGACTTGTGTGTGTTGGCCCAGATAAGTGTCCGAGAGGGGGTTAAATTGGACAAATTTGCAGGTTACACCTTTCAAAATTAAATAATAACAAAAACAAAAGTGCAACGGAAATGAATTAAAAATACAACAAATTTAGAGTGGTTTGACCCTTGCCTACATTCACTACCTAATCTCCCCGATTAGGATTTATCAAACTTCACTTTTCTCAACTTCATGGGTGTGAGAACAACCTTTTCACATGAGCTTAAACAAACTCCTGCTCTATGACTCATCATCACTTTACAATATAAGTCACAGGTTTAGAGACTTAATTCTATTACCAAGAATCATAATAAAAAACAAAACTTACAGAGCGTATTGAACCTCACTTAGAATTTGTTCAGCAATGGAAAGAAATTTTTGGGTCAGCTAAAGAATGAGGTTGCAAATGTCTGTATCTCCTAGTCCGTGGTCCGATTGAGCTGACATTTTATCAGCTTATTCTTCTCTGATAGGTATTATTATGAACGGTGAAGATCTTGATCAGAGTTGTCTACTGTGAGATATAAGACTCCAAACACTATTTCACGGATTTGCGGATTTTCTTGTACAGTTTTGATCAAATGGTTGGATCTTACAATTTCACATTTTGATTGAGCTTAAAGTTTACCAGAATGTTGGTAACTGATTCATAAAACTTTTGAACGGTTAAAATGTTAAATTGGTGAGTCGTTTGCAAGAAATTACTTATCTAAGTGAAAGTAATCGTAGCAGAAAAGCTGTTCCTTTTTATTTAAGTGTATTTCTTTCATGTGGGCCCAAAATTTTTCTATAAAAGCAACCAACTCATTTTTTTTTTTTAGCTCACTTGCTCATTTTTTTTCAAATTGAAGAGAGGGAAAGAAGCTTAGAGGAGAGGCAAGAAGGGGAAAAGAGCAAGGAAAGAGAAAAGGCTAGGGTTTGGGTGATTCTTGCTCAAAATCCCTCTAAGGTATCAATTTCTTTCTCATTTTATTCCTTCTATCTCTTTCATGTGAGCTTAATTTTGACCTAAGGTTTGTATGAATCTCGGAATTTAAGGGAGTGGCAGAAAACCAATATTGGACTTAAGCTTTAATTTTGAGATATGCTAATCTAGATGGCATGAGGAGTCTATAAATGGTAAAACCCCCAATTTCTACTAAGAAATTGGTGAGGTTTCATGGTTTTGACCTAAACTAGAAATTTAGACCTAGGGTTTACTATTCAAATTACATCTGATTTATGATGAATGCATGGGTAATTGTGGATGTATGACACTCCGAATTACTGATTTTGATTAGTGGATACCCTATGGTAGAGTAATTTTGACCTAGGCTATGTAATTTGACAATTTTCATGTGATTTGGGGATTTTTGCCCAAATTGGGGCTTTTGACCCAAATCAAGTCAATTGATAAAATTAACTTGGGGATTGTTTAATTGGATCCAAATTGAGTAGAATCATGGGTTTAGAATGTTTGAACCTATGTTAAATTGGTATGACTTAGTTCATTTTGACTTTATGTTTTGTATTAGCCTAAATTGGAGATTTTGACCAAGACTTAGTCAATTGATGAAATTGACTTGATGTATAGTCTAATTGACCCTAATTATGATTAAATGTCATGTATATTGGTGGTTAGATCATGAGATCAACCTATTACATTCAATTTGGGTCAATCTTGGTTTAATTTGAGTTTAAATGATCAAATTGGACATTATGGAATTTGGCTCAAGGGGGGTAACCAATTTAGAATCTAATTGACTTTAATATGGGTTTAAGCATGGGTTTTTGGCACACTTATAGGCTGATTTTCAGTTTGTGTAAACCATGTTATTTTCAGGGTTTTGTAGTTGATCTAGAACCCATATGGTCAATTGGAGAGTTATGGTAATTGGAATGGAAATAGATTGGCTAGACTTGGCCAATCAAGTATGAGTGTTCTTTTACTTTTGGATTATTTATATGTGGCATTGTAGTATATAAATGTTTTAAATGATTATGTATTATCGTATGCATGTTTTAAAACTGGTTGCCAAACCCAATAGACTCGAATAGATGACATCTTCACAACAGGTGAGAATATTTCTCCAAAGTCAATGCCCTTTTTCTAACTGAAGCCCTTCACAACTAACCATGTTTTGTACCTCGACCGTGAGCTATTTTCTTCAGTCTTTAATCTAAACACTCACTTGTTCTTCAAAACACTCTAACCCTTAGGTAGATTCACCAAATCATAAGTGTGATTCTCATGCAATGATTCTGTAATGACCCACATTCACACATGATGTCATGATGACGTAGAATGCCCAACTCTAAATGCTTCTATAGGTATTTGATGTGTATTATACGTATATTTGAGTATATTTGATGTGTAGAGATACTTGTTTGTATAGGTGATTATACATATGTTGAACCATGTGGAAGGCTTACAGGATGGTGTGATCTTGTTGATAGATGTTGATTCAAATATTTTGGTTCAATTTTTATTGTCATATGCGGGTTGGATTATTATGATTATTCAGGTATTTGTTTGGGTATATCCGTAGAGGCTGAGCAGTGTCTCAGGTTTTGTCCTGGAGTACCGTGTCGGTCGTGACATCACCTTGAGAGGGGTCGCTACATATTTCATCTCATCTTGCGTGGCTTTTAACCACTCTTGTTTATTCTCATGTGACATAACCTCTTGGTAAGTCTCTGGTTCTCCTCCATCAATGATCATCACATACTCATGGACGAGATACCTTGTGCAAGGTTGTCGTTATCTGGTTGATTTTCTCAATTGAAGTTCAACTGCTTGTTCTATTGAATCATCATCAACCTGTTCATCTGCATCATTACCCTCTGTGAGCCCTTGAACCTCTGGAGGAGCATCATTAGCATCATAATGATCTCTTTGAACATCTCATGCATCATCAACATGCACTGGAGGTGGTGGAAGAGGATCTAGAACCACCTCATCATTCATAGGCTTTTGCATTACCAGCTTGTCAAAGTTTTTAATAGTTTGATTTTTAAAGAAAACTACATCTCTACTTCTGATAATTTTCCTGTCAACTGGATCCCACAACCTGTAGCCAAATTATTCATGACCATAACCCAAGAAGATACATTGCTTGATCTTGTTGTCAAGCTTGAATTTCTCATCTTTACGAACATGTACAAATGCTTTGTAGCAAAAAACTTTCAAATAACTGTAAGAGACATCTTTCCCTATCCATACTTTATCTAACACCTCATTATCAAGTGGAATTGTCACGACGCCCCTGACGTAGGCTGACGTCATGACCGGCACAGCGTACTATACACTGTACATACCCATATACAGTATATAATACACTGTCAGCCTTCACGTACTCTCACAAACCTTCCCAAAATGTATAGAAATTTTTTTCCTATACCACAAATCAAATCCAATATAGATATCTATAATCATCCCAGTCATTCACACATCACATTTTCATTTCATCATCCAATATATTAAGCTATATATGCCCACACATCCCATCTATATGATAATACATATATATATAATGTGTGATAAGTATACATATCAAAATAACAAAAATATAATCTATTTCCTCCAAGCATACATACACCTACCAGACAAAGGCTCACGTGATTATCACTCACGGATTTTTTATTTTCCCTTCAACTCAATACCTGAAATATTGGAGGAAATGAGGTGAGCAAACAACAACTCAGTGAATATAATTCTTAAGATGACAATTATATACATTTAGAGAAATATGACATTTAAAATCATTTCAAACACTTATTCAACACATGCATCATTCAACGAATATATCATACATGTCAACAACATAAATTGCATGAGTTTTCAATAACACAATGCACAATCTCCCTCCTCCGCAAGGCAAGAGAGCGGGTCTAACCCTTGTATGGCCGTACAAGGTAGACACAACCTCTCATCACCCAATTCACAGTCATTTCAAGGATCGCAACCCTTGTTAGGACAGACCTACTGACAATGAGGACTCGCAAAACCTCATCTGGGTCTAATTCCTAACGAAATGACAATGAGGATTCGCAAAACCTCATCATTACAAACTCCAATTGCTAAAATCAGTTTCCCTGATCCATAAAACTCAATGTATATATAAATATAACATGCATACAATCAAACATTTTATATGCGTACATTGCCATACAAGAACCAAATCAAGAAAACTATACTCACAGTGGTTACACAGGTTTTCTAAGCCAACATCTAAAATCGAGCAACAATAAACGTCATTGCTTCCTCAAGAGAGTTTATCCATGCCCTTAAGCTCTCAATTTAAACACTGAAATTAACCATAGATTATCATGAGAATCATCATATCGGTAGCTACTAAAAATATCAAATCTTATCCAAAAATCACGATCTTAGTATCGAAACGTCCGGAATTCAGTTCTCCACGAATCTATGATTTCAAATCACTGTTTACAATACTATTCACTATTCACTATTCATAGTACTATTCACTATTCACTATTTATTATTTACTATTCATCAGAAAGATGTAAATTGTATTAAAATTATCAAACGGTCTCCAAAAATTATGAAATGGAATCTAACCACATATTCGGGGTCCCGACAGTCCAGGGAGCGTTTTTCTACCTTTCTAGCGAATTTTCATTCACGTTGGGTCAAAACCCTAATTTTTGAAAACGCCGTAAAACGGCTCCCACAACAAAAATTACTTCGCTAGAATTGTTACATCTAGCTTAGAGATCAATTTCACGAAGAAATAGAGTAGAAATCGCTTACCACAAGTCCCGATTTCGCGTGAATTCCGCGTTCTCCCTTCCGTTCTTCTTCTTTCCTTCTTTCGTATGTTCGTTCCTCTTTCCTCTCTTTCATTTGCAACTGCTTTCATCTCTCTTCTTTTATTTTTACACGTTTTCTATTCTTTCTTTTTTTATGTTAACGTATGAGAGATTGAGATGAGAAAGGAGAGAGTAGATATTTTATATCAAAATGATCCAATACCCCTCATGCTCAATAATTAACCAACTCACCCCATAAATTAATCACTTTAATTCATTAAACCATTTATCATCAACTCAATTCACTTATTTCACATGTATTCATATACACACATGTATTACATCATACTATGCATTAAGTCATTAAATCATACTCCAATTCACATATTTAATAATTTTATTTATTTACTAATACCCCTTAAATCCAGTATGTATTTTCATACACAGGTATATTTAGCTCATACGTATCAAATACGTGTATTATCACGCGTATATTTAGTTCATACGTATAAAATACGTGTATTATACATCTCGATATACGCGTACTTCAACGTATGTATTTAATTAAAATTACGGGGTGTTACAGGAATTGAAGGAGAAAGATTAATCAAGTCCACAACAGTCCTCATTACCTCTACCCAAAAGGGCTTTGGCAACTTTGCATGAGAAAGCATACATCTGATTCAATTAAGAATTGTATGGTTCATCCTCTCTACAACTCCACTATGCTGTGGGTTTTTTGGCACTATCTTCTCAAGCTTGATCCCATGAGCTCTACAATACTCCTCAAATGGACCTCTGTACTCTCCACCATTATCTGCACGAACACACTTTAATTTTCATCCAATTTCTCTTTCAACAGCAACATGAAAGATTTTGGAGTAATCCAACACCTGGTTTTTTGTTTTCAACTAATAAGCCCACACATTTCTAGAATGATCATCAATAAAGGTCACATAATATTGAGCACCACCATGACTCTTAGCATCCATAGAGCAAACATCAGTATGAATCAAATCTAACACACTAGAAGATATCTTGGGAAAAAAACTTTTGAATGCAACTCTATGTTGTTTACCATTCAAACAATGAATGCATGCCTTTGATTGATCTATACCTTTCATGCTAGGAAGAAGTTGATTCTTGGCAAGAATACGCATACCATTTTCACTCAAAGTGACCAAGTCTCACGTGCCATAGTTTTGTAGAGGAGTCATCAACAACATTTACTTCTCCTCTGAAATGTGTAGCATGAGTCACGTAAAAAAGGTGAATTTCTTTCCTTTTGCCACTACCAAAAATCCTTTAGTAAGCTTCCATTTTCCTTCACTAAATTGATTGGAGTAGCCCTCATCATCAAATTATGACAGATATCAAAAACATGTCTCAAAAGCAACTTACACCCAACATCAGTGTTTACCCAAACATCCCCCATGTCAACAAAAACATTCAGCATCATTCCCCATTTTCACATGACCAAACTAGCCACTGGGATGAGAAGTAATCACGATAGGAAGTGACATGATACGAAGCACCAGAATCAACAACCCAATGAGAGTTCTGACATGTGAGATTCACACCATCTTGTTCAATAAATATACAGATATCATCATCAGTTGTAGTTGCAACATGATTAGTTCCTTCTTTCTTTTCATCGCCTTTTTTATTATTTTGCTCCCTCTTGAATTTTCTACATTAAAATTTCTTATGCCCCGGCTTGTCACTGTAGAACATGTAACTTTCTTCCTTGACTTGGACTTTCCTCGTGACTTATCATCATTGTCACGATTTTTTAGATTTCTACTTTTGCTTCTCCCTCGCTTCTCAGTAATGAGTGCCTGAGATTGTTGTTGTGTAACAAATCCCTGCTCATTCCTTCTATTTTCTTCACCCAACAAACTGTCCCTAACCATTTTTAATGTGAGCCTACCATTCGGTGTTGAATTAGGAAGTGAAACAACAAGAGTGTGATGCCCCGAAAATTATTTCATCTAGCCCATAACCCAATTGCATTTTTGCCCAAACTCTATGTGTTGTCTTGATATGTTTGGTGTTTGTTTGATGATTGTTTAATGTTTGTATAGTTGATGCTTGATAATGTATATAAATATATGTATCATGAATTTATATGAGTCATGTTAAATTAAAGTATAATGCATATGTTATGATTTATGCATGGGCTCATTAAACCATGAATTGATATGGGTTAGGATTGATTGAATAAAAGGATAAATGAAATTGAAAATTTGGTGTATTAAATGGATTGGACATTTAAAATACATGTGGTTAGTATGGGTAGTATGAGACCAACACATGTGAAGGTTGGTGCATGAAAGTGGACAAGTGTCCCATGCCATCAAGGAAGTGCTAGAATGAGTGGAGGGAATCAAGGAGAGAATCAAGGAGGAAAACAAGGAGAGAATCAAGGAGGAAAACAAGGAGAGAATCAAGGAGGAAAACAAGGAGAGAATCAAGGAGAGAATCAAGGAGGGAATCAAGGAATTGCTAGAAAGAGGTGAGTGGAGAGAAAGGAAAGAAGAAGAGAAAGAAAAGAAGAGAAAGGAAAGAAGAAGAGAAAGGAAAGAAGAAGAGAAGGAAGGAGAGAGTTGCAGGAGGAAGATCCCTGCGACGTTTCCATCAAAGAGGTAGATCTTTGGAATATACGGTCAGATTGAGGTCAAATTTTATCAGCACATTCGTAGCTTATGGTTCTTCATTCTGGTCGGTGGCGATCTTGATCAGAGGTTTCGTCTAAGAGATCTAACCTCTCAAACGAAGCTGGTCGGAATTTTTGGGTTTCTCGTGCCGTTTCGGTCAAACTTACAGATCTCCTCAATCTACCGTTGGATGGATATCAAATTTGGGTATGTCGTTTATAACAGATATTTCTGTATTCTGAACGGTGGAGATGTCTATAAGTTTAGTATTTTGTGTGATATAGCCATCTGAGTTTGGATATTTGCAGCAGGAAAGGAGAAACTGTCTGATTAGATACTTGTTCATCAAAGATACATATCTTTTCGGTCCACCGTTGGATTGGGCTGATATTTGGACAGAAGGTTTGTTTCTTCACATACTTCAATATGTACGGTGGATTTTGTGATTATATATTTCTATTGGTAGATTAATACACCTGAACAGAATAATACATGTGAAGAATTGGTAGGGTTGTTTGTATTAGACCTACATTTAGAATATGAACTTAGACCTTTCCAAATAGCTTGCATGTCAACTATGTTGACCTAGTTGCCATTGTTGATGAACCCATGATGCAAAATCAGTGATATACATGGCTGAACATGGTGACCTAGTGTAAATCGACAATAGGGCCTAAGTATGGAAAATTTCATATTTTAGGGCTTTTGATGCTTTTGGCCTAGAATCATTGAATTGATGCAACTTATGTTTAATTAAGCATGATTAGAGTTGATTACGCTACTGATTTGGTGGTTGTGACCATATCATGGGTTAGGCCTACTTGTGATCAAGTGATCCAATTTGGACATGTTTATGCCTAAGGAATTGAAAATCAGTATTTTTGATTAATAGAATGGTTTATGAATGAGAACTATGCATTAGAGGCCTAAGTCATGTGATTTGAGTTGAATGATGGGATTAAATGGGATTTAGGCCTATTAATTATATGTGGGCTGATTTAGGGTTGATTTGTAATGTCTATGTAATTGAGCATAGAAATTGATGTATGGTAGGATATTGATGTATGTTTCAGGATCTTGATTGGGTTGATTCGGTTTGGTGGTCGTGTGTGATTAAATACTCTCGCGAGGCTTGGTTGTGAGTAGGCTTCACTTATGATTATATCATTTATGTCATCATATCACTTATATATATTGTATGTTGAAAGCATGAATGTGTTCTAATGTTTTGAATGATGCATTGATTTGAGGAAACCTTATGACTTTGGTTGGGCCCATCTATCTGGCTAATAGGGGGACTTGACCTTGTCATAGGAGGGTTTTAAGAAGGAAATGATTGGGATCAACGGCACGGTGAAATAGACGTGGACTAGTAACCCAAGTAAACATGATTGGGATCAACGGCACGGTGAAATAGACGTGGACTAGTAACCCAAGGCATGTGGAATGTGGATCCAAATTGATAAACTTTTACTTGCATCGAACTTATTATAAATGCTTGATATCTATATGTTATGAGCTTTTAATCATGCTACACATTGACATGCATACATGGTTTTTATTGATGAGTATTGATAGCATATTTGAATTCTATTCACTGGGCATCGTTGGCTCACCCTCATTTTCCTCTTTCAGGTCCTTCTGTCCCGAATAAGGGCAAGGGAGTAGTCATATCTTGAGGGCCTTGCCTGCGAGAGAATCCAAGTCCTCTATGTGAGTTGAGAGGCATTTTGATTGAATTGTGTTTTATATTATGAAGTATTATATTTTGGATTATGTAATTATAATACTTACCACATTTTAGTATGGGTGAGTTGGGACTTGCTAGATAGACCATGTGGGCACATGACGTTTTTTTTTTATTTGTACCCACAATTTTGGACTTTATGTGTATGTCAATTTTTAATGGACTGTAGGAATTATGATTTTATTTATGGTTCATTTTTATGGATTATCTCGTCTTTGATGATTAATACAGTGGGTAGTTTTGTTTAGTACCTTTTGATATTATGTCGTTGTTTGAGATAAGGCTCGTAGGGTCTCAACCACCTCACGGGAGTTGAGGAGTGGTCGGAGATGCCTACGCCGGGCGTCCCGCCCCGGCATTCCGCATGCCATTCCCTGTGGGGTTGGTGGTCCGGGGCGCGGGGTCGCCACAAAGAGTCTCCCAACTGTCTGACAAAGAACCCAACAAAATAAGAGCATGAATTCTATCATCAAGCTTGATATCCATAGCCTCTAGCTGATTAATCAAACCTTGAAAATAATTCAAATGCTCTGTCATAGGTGTTTCATCCTTGTATCTCATCAACATAAGCTTCTAGAAAGTGAAAGCTTGATTTTGTGCATTATTAACTCATACATATCCTTTAGAGTATTCCACAATGTATGAGCTTTAGTTTCATTTGCCACATGGTTATATGCATGATTTTCCACCCATTGCTTCGTTTTTGCACAAGCTCTTTTGTTAAACCCCTTCCATATTTCATCACTTACATCTGTCGACTTGACACTCTCACCATAAATAGTGTGATCTAAATCATAGCAACATAAATAGTCTTCCATACGGGGTTTCCATATTGCATAATTAGATGATGTTAATCTAATGATGAAATTAGTTTCCTTCAATTCTTCCCTTCGATCAACACAAGAATTACCCACAACTAATTAACCACAATCTCTTATACCACTTGTTAGGAAAAACAGGTTGTTGCAAGAAGTACAAACACAATGTCGCAACGACATAGCTCAACCTTTTTCAATCTTTGTGCAATCAAATAGGTTTTCCAAGCTAAAATGATAACCACCAAGAAATATGCTAATAAAAAATATCACAAGTACCACAATAATAAAAAATAGTAAGCAAGATACCAAGACACCAAATTTACGTGGAAAACACTTCAAGGTGAAGGGAAAAACCATGGGATGTTGAACTCGGAAAAACTTCCACTAATCAACTTAATCGAGTGCACAATAGTCTTCTCTAGAAAAACAAGAGGCATGCAACAATATTCAATCTCACCAAATAGGTGGAAACAACACACAAAAACTTCAAACTAGACAAGTTTGGATTTTACCAACAATGAGGATACCACAAGTGAGGAACCAATGAATAAAGTCGATGCATATGTAGCTTGAATCGTTGTCTTCAACATACTAAAGCACATGAAGATTGAAGAGGGAAATGTCATTGATTTTACAAATAAGGAATCCCAAAACCTTTTCTCTTCTTCTTCTTCCTTTTCTTCTTCTCTCACTCTCTCTCGGCTCTTCTCTTTGTTTTCTCTTCTGGAGAATGAAAAAACACACATTATTTTCTCTATCTTAACTTGTGTAATAAGCTGCATTTAATGTTTGCCATAAGTATTTGTTTGTTTATCACACTATTAAACCAAGAACCCTCATGACCCATATGAGAGATATTTTGATGATTACAAACCAAATTCCACACCATATCAATTATTGATGAAGATATATAAGTTATATGCAAAGAAACTTGTTGAAGATTTCTCAAGTGAAAATGGAGATCAAGCTTTGGACAACTCTCAAGCATGAGATGATATTGTAATTGCTTTAGTTTGTTTAGATTGTCTTTAGGCTTGTAGAGCTTCATCTAGATTTGTTCAGTAACTTCATCTTACTTCTTGAAGTTTTCGAAATGAATCTTCATAAATTTTAAAGTTTTTAAATCTGGATGAAAATAAATTTGATTGATTAATTCAAATGATTTCAAATAAATTTCCAGCTCTTTGAATCTTGTATCTCTTTTTCTTCTAGTCTTTTTTCCATCCTATCTCTTATTCTTTCCTCCAAATTTCTACAGATTTTCCCGTGACTAAAACAAACCCCTGAACCTATTGGAAGAGAATAGCTTGTCGATTTAGAACTAAATTATAGTTATAGAGGAAAAAGGAATTATAAAGTAATTACAAGAGTGGTAACTTGTTTTCTAGAATGACTCGGAGTGTGGGTTTTTTATGGGACATGGCTAAAGCCATTGGAGATGAGATTTTAGCTTGATGGTTTCACTAGTTTAATAGGAGACTAAAACATGGTATTGAAGAAATTTTTAATATGTTTAAAATTGCATTAGATAACATCTCATTCATGTAAGCTTCATTTTGTCTTAATCTTTTATCTTTTTATTTGTATTAAAATACTTAAAATATAACTTAAATTACATATTTAACGCATGCCTGCCTAAATTGGTATACAGAAACGTAAGGGTACTTCTAATGGCAATGGGCCTAAGTCGCTGGCCAACTAAAGTCTAGAGATAAGTAAAGGCCCAAATCTATATTTTATGCACTTCTTTTTTTTCTCAAGTCGGCAGAAAAGTAAAGGCCCAAATGTTCTATAAATGTGTCGCTAAAATATACGACACTCAATATACCAACAAAATCAGGACTATTCATCTATTTAGTCAATCAACCACTATTCTTACCCTCACAAAATTTTAAACCTCACTCAAACACTATCCTTACCCCACAAAAATTAAAAAAAATTATTTTTTAAATTATTCTCGCTTCATTTGACCAAAATGACCTTACTTCAAATGTTTTACCATTCACTTTCACCCATCTCGTAGACTTATTCACCACCATTATCTTCTTCATTTCCTTCCATCTTCATTTTCTCACTTTATTTTACTTAAAACATAATACTTCTTACATCAAAATCACTAGATAAAACCAAAAAGAAAAAAAAATTATCATAAAATCTCAATTATAATAATTTGGTGGAAAAGAACATAAAAATTTCAAATTTGTTCTCTTAATTAAAATCTTTTTTTTTTATGAAAAATAAAACTGAATAGATCAACACTTGCATGTCCCAAAACAAATTAAAACCCAAAAAATAAAAATAATCTCTACAAATGGCCTAATTTATCTCCCAAAATATGTAGATTCTATGTCCATAAAATAAAATAAAATTGAGATTCCAATTTTCACAAGGAAGGAAATTAAGTCCCAAAAAAGCATAAAAATCTGACCGCCCATCATTAATGATGGAGGCGTGTCGCCGGAGGTTGGAGTCATCGACGTTGTTGGCGTTACCAAAGTTATCAGAGACTGGTGTGAGAGGGAGCCGGAGTTACGAGAGGCAACGATGGAGATGAAGAGATAGGTGGTGTTGCCGCCGACGAAGACGAAGAGATGATGGCGTTCGACGGTGGAAGGAAAGGTGATTTTGGAGTGGGGCTTAGGGTTTTGGGGAGAAAAAGAAGTGAGAAAGAGAGAAGGGGGAGTGAGGGTAAGGGTAAGGGTAGTTGAGGTGTTTTTAATTTTTTTTGTGGGGGTATGAGTAGTCTTGAGATTTTGGGTGGGGTAAATTTAGTAATTGAGGAAAGATAGGAGATTTACGGGTTATATCTAGCAGCCCTTTAAGCTATGTCACTCAACTAAATCAAATCCTTACACCTTCACTATAGAATATAGGAAAGTTTTCAAGATAATTGTCTAGCATGCTAAGTTCTATTAGAAAAAATACCCCAACCCTTCAATCTTATATATTCAAGAATAAAAATAAAAATAAAAAAATAATAGAGATTAACACCCATATAACTGTAAGATATACATGAAAAAACTCTAAAATTATTAAAAAAAAAATTCACTATCAATTAAAAAGTACCTCAAAAAAATTAAACATTTCAAGTACTTTTACACCAGATAATACACAAGTAAAGAAAAAAAAACACAAATCAAATACTCAAGATAAAACTAAAACTCTAACAACGTCACCCGCATAAGCTTTAAATTTTACTCTCTTTCACAAAACTATCAAGTTTTATCTTCTTCATTTTAACCATAATATTTAAAAATTATAACCAACAAGAATTTCTCAAGGCATTTTACACTAATATAATTTTTTTATTTAAATACAATTAAATTATAAAATATTTATCTATATTTAATAAGTTATAATTATTTTTTAAATACATATTCCATGTAATTTATATATATATAGAGCCTACAGCTCTTTTGATAAAATTACAAGTAAATTAAAAACTAAAAGAGGTGGTGTGGCAGTGCCACACGTAGGGACAAGATAGAGTAGACACTTAAAGGACATTAAAGTGTCGAGATTGATGTACTCTGTACCAGAACTTGTCTCTATTTGCCACTAACTAATTAAACCGTACTGTTTCTTGCTTACTCGTCATTGTCAGCACTCCCAGGCAAAAATTATACACAATTTTTCAAGTGTCTGTCACGTTGTTCTCCTTTCTACTTATAATTTTATTATTATTTTTTCTTTGTTCATTGCCCTAGCTTTGATTAAACCGTATTATTTTCTTTATTTTCTTTATATATAAAAAAAAGTTTAGAACCCATATCTTCACTTAAAAGAAATGAATGTCTTGAACTAAGTCACTATTGATGATTAAACGATATTATTGGAAAAGGGTAAGTTACATTTACAAAGCACCAACTCTGGACCCTTCAAGACAACTAAGACGGCACGTGCCCGTCAAGATAAAACTTTGAAAAAAGTAAATAACTTTGTGTGTATATATATATATACCTGATGATGAAACTACAGGACTCGATCGTCGTCTCAATGACCTTAATTAGGTTAATGTTCAAAAAGTAGTTAGAAAAAGTACATTTTCCACCTGGCCTCCGTTCTAATTTCAATATATATTCTACGAAAGGGAATTAATTAATATATATATACAAACTCTATGAAAATTAGAAGAAAAAATCAAGCTTGTATAATTTTGCTTGAGGACGTCTTCGGAAGATGGGCTTAATTATGCCCGTGAACCATAAGACCCCTAATTTTGAAAAACTTAAAATAAAAACCTTGTAAGTGTTACAAAATAAAGAAAAATTAAAATAAAATAAATATTAAACTACACTAAAGCTAGAGAATCTAGAGATATGAGATTATAGAGATTAGAGAACTTGCGCTCTTTATTAATAATTACATTGAGATACAATACCCCTTTATATAGAATTTTTGGTGTAAGGGGTTACAACACTCATTTACACAATATATTTAATACAATTAAGAGCAATTAAATAATCTCATAAATTTAAAGGTTATGGGATTTAAAATATAAGGATTACAAGCATTGAAATTGGAGGTTATAGGATGAACATTCAACACATTTATAACACTCTCCCTTTGAATACCCTCCACACATGAGAATATGCCTTATTAAAACCTTACTAGATAAAATCCTGTGAGAAAAAAAAAACTAGTGAAGGAAAAATAGTACAATTCTCAATGAGTCTTATATTGTTTAGGAGTACCTCATGAAAAACATTGCTAGGAAAATTCATTTGGACAAAACCACAGCTAAGGAAAAAATAGTATAGTCCTAAAAGAATAACTCTTCTTTTAATTCTATAGTATAGTCCTAAAAGAATAACTCTTCTTTTAATTCTCCCTCTTATTATGATGTGTAAACTTTCTTATGTTGTTTTGCTTGAAATATCTTTGAGTCGACGCATCCTAATATTATATGCAAGTTTCTTGAATGTTGTGGTCGGCAAAGCTTTTGTAAACAAGTCTACAAGATTCTCACTCGATCTTATTTGTTGGACATCAATTTCACCATTCTTTTGAAGCTCATGTGTAAAAAAGAATTTTGGTGACATATGTTTGATTCTGTCACCCTTGATATAACCTTCTCTTTAACTGTGCAATGCATGCGACATTATCTTCATATAATGTTGTAAGACAATATTTGATAGAAGATAATCCACATGATCCTTGAATGTGCTGGATCATAGATCTCAACCATACACATTTACGACTGGCTTCGTGAATTGCAAGAATCTTCGAGTGATTTGAGGAAGTAGCAACCATTGTTTGCTTCACAGATCGCCATGATATCGCAGAGTCGCCATAAGTAAAAATATATCCTGTTTGTGACGTTGATTTGTGAGGATCTGATAAGAATCCAACATCCGCATATTCAAGCAAATTTTATTTTGCCTTTTTCGAGTAAAATATACCCATATCACTTGTTCCTCAAAGATAACGTAATATATGTTTAACACCATTCCAATGTCTTCAGGTTGGTGCAGAACTATATCTTGCAAGTAAATTAATAGAGAAAACGATATCCGGTCTTGTACAATTTGCTAGATATATAAGTGCACCTATAGCACTAAGATATGGTACTTCAGGACCGAGAAGCTCTTCATCATTATCATGACGGCGAAAAGGGTCTTTATCCACTTCAAGCGACCTAACACCCATTAGGGAACTTAGTGGATATGCCTTGTCCATATGAAATCGCTTTAAAACTTTTTCAATAGAATTTGACTGATGGACAAGAACTCCACTTGGAAAACTCTCGATCTGTAGATTGAGACAAAACTTTATTTTTCCAAAATCTTTCATCTCAAACTCCTTTTCAAGTAATTAGATGTTTTTTCAATTTCTTCATGCGTTCCCACAATATTTAAGTCATCAACATATACAACAACAACCACAAACCCAGTTGATGATTTCTTGATAAAAACACATGGGCAAATTTCATTATTCACATAACCTTCCTTCAGTAGATATTCACTGAGGCAATTGTATGACATGCGACCAAATTGCTTTAGTCCATATAAAGCCCGTTGTAATTTTATTGAATACATACTACGAGGTTTTGCTTTATTCTCTTCGGGCATTTTAAATCCTTCAAGGATTTTCATATATATATATATCACTATCAATAGACCCATACAAATATGCAGTAACAACATCCATTAGACGCATTTCAAGTCCTTTTGAGACTGCTAGACTGATTAAGAAAGGAAATGTAATCGCGTCAATAACAGGAGAATAGGTTTCCTCATAGTCAATACCAAGTCTTTGTGAAAAACCTTGAGCTACAAGTCGTGCTTTATATCTTGTAATCTTATTTTTCTCATTTATCTTTCGCACAAATATCCATTTAAAACCAACAGGCTTTGCATTATTCGGTGTTTGAACAATTGGTCCAAATACTTCTAGTTTTTTCAACAAGTTTGGTTTTATTTCAATTGCCTCTTTTCACTTTTTCCAATCATTTGTCTGTCGGCATTCATCCACAGTTTGTGGTTCAAGATCATCATCATTATAAACATTAGAAGATACATTGAATGCAGATATATTGTTTGGAACAATATTATTTTGATCCCATGTTTTTCCTATATATACATAACTTATTGAGATCTCTTCATTTTCAAACATTTTGTCCACTTTGGGGAGCAATTGTTTCACATCATGTTCAAAGGGTACTTCTTCCTTTGATTGATCTTTTTCAATGGATACTTGTTCATGTAGTACTATTCTAGGAGTACATCTCTGTTCATTTACTTGTTTCATCCTCTTTCGAGGAACTGTATCCTTTGAGCCAACAAGTTTTTCACACTTCAAGCGTTTTATTGATTCGTGTGCCATTGAATTAATAGTTTGCCCTTCAGGGACATCAACCCTTGCTGGAACATTTGTAGATGGTATATGTGATTTCGTCAGTTTTTTTATATCAGTAAATGCATCAGGTAATTCATTTGCAATTCTTTGCAAATGAATAATCTTTTGAACCTCTAGTTCACATTGATTTGTGTGTGGATCATAATGAGACAAAGCTGATGCATTCCAAGCAATTTTATGTCATTCTTCTGAAATTGACTTTTTGTCTCCTCCTAATGGTGAGAAAATTGTATCATCAAATTGACAATCTGCAAAGCGGGTGGTAAAAACATCACTCGTTAAAGGTTCAAGGTATCGTATAATAGATGGAGAATTAAAACCAACATAAATTCCAAGTCTTCGTTGAGGACCCATTTTAGTTCTATGAGTAGGTGCTATGGGGACATATACTGCACAACCAAAAGTTCTTAAGTGTGAATGATTTGGTTGTTGACCTAATACAAGTTGTAAAGGAGAATGCTCATGATAAGCAGTAGGTCAAATACAAATTAAAGCCATCACATGAAGAACAACATGCCCCCAAGCAGAAATTGGTAACTTCGTTCTCATTAGTAAGGGTCGAGTAATCAGCTGAATACGCTTAATTAAAGATTCAACCAAACCATTTTGAGTATGAGTATGAGGAACTGAATACTCAATATCAATCCCAACTGACATGCAATAATCAATAAAAGTTTGGGATGAAAATTTACCAGCATTATCAAGAGGAATTGTCTTAATCGGATTATCTGGGAATTAAGCCCTTAATCGAATTATTTGTTCAAGAATCCTAGCAAAGGCAACATTTTGGGTTGAAAGTAATCAAACTTGTGACCATCTAGTCGATGCATCAATCAAGACCATAAAATAACGAAATGGTCCACAAGGTAGATGAATAGGTTCACATATATTCCCTTGAATTCGCTTTAGAAAAGTTGGGGATTCAACAACGAGCTTACTTCGAGATGGTTTAACAATTAATTTACCTTGTGAGCAAGCAACACAATTATATTTATTTGGCAAAAGAACCCTTTGATTCTTTAGTGGATGCCCATGTGAATTTTCTATTATTCGCCTTATCATTGAGGATCCTAGATGACCCAATCTATCATGCCAAATTATAAATGTTTTTGAATCACATAATTTTTTGCTCATGACAACATTTATTTCCACTTGCCTTATAGCTGAAAAATATAATCCAGATGATAAAGCCATGAGTTTTTCTAATATTTTCTTATTCCCAGCAGAAATTGAAGTAATATATAAATATTCTTCACTGCCTTTATTCATAGTCTCAATATGATATCCATTTCTACGGATATTCTTAAAACTAAGCAAATTTCTTCTTGATTCAGAAGAATATAAGGCATTATCAATATTTAATGTTGTTCCACCTCACAACATTATATTTGCTCTTCCAAAACCATCAATCATATTTGCAGTGCCTGATATTGTATTCACATTAGCTTTAGCTAATTTTAGGTTCAAAAAATATCTTTTATCTTGAAGGATGGTATGTGTTGTTGCACAATTAGCGATGCACATCTCCTTTATTTAATTCAAAATTTGGGTATTCTTCATGAAGATCCATCTATCATAGTATAAACAAAAATATATATATAAGTCATCTAAAAAAAACAAGGACATTTTATTAAAAAAAAAAACATATTATATTAAAAACATCTCATTACATAATACTTTTATTAAAAAAAAATTCATGTTATTCAATTAACATTTCCCTCATTGATGTATTGTCCTCTGGGATCTTTCAGAAAATCTTAAATATCAAAATTTGTCAGTTCACAGTGGTATCTCCATTATAAAAGTTCTTATTCAAACGTTTTTCTGCATCAACCAAATTCATTTGGACCTTTTGATAAAGGCTTGATAAAGGTCAACCAAGTGTTTGGATGTACGACAAGTACGATGCCAGTGCCCTTTCATTCCACATCTATAACATGTATTCACATGGTCTTTTGTAGGTTTATTCTAAAAACCTTTTCCTTTTTCTTGCCTTGCATCATTTTTATTCCAATTCTTTTGGGAATTATAACCACCATGATATTGAGGATTATTTCTACCTCGGCCTCTGCCATACCCTTTTCCTCGTCTATTATAATGATTATGTTCACGTCTATATTTATGATCATTAACTGAGGCAACATTCACTTCAGGGAATGGTGCAGTACCAGTTGGATGGGAATGACGACTTTTCATCAATAACTCATTATTTTGCTCAGCCACCAAAAGGCATGAGATCAATTTAGAATACTTAGTGAATTGACGCTCTCGATATTGTTGCTGCAAGAGCACATTCGAGGCATGAAATGTAGTAAAAGTCTTTTCTAACATATCTTCTTCAGTTATTTTCTCTCCACATAGCTTAAATGGAGAGCTAGTTTTGAACAAGGTGGAGTTATATTCACTGACTGTTTTGAAGTCTTGTAACCTCAAATGCATCCACTCATAACGAGCTTTTAGAGATATGACTGTCTTTTGATGGTCAAACCTTTCTTTTAAATTATTTCAAAGGATGAAAGGGTCTTTAATAGTGAGATATTCACTTTTCAAGCCTTCATGGAGATGGTGCCAAAGGAATGTTAAAGTCGTCGCACGATCTTGTATGGATGCTTGATTTTCTTCTTTAATTGTATCGCCCAAATTTTTGGCATCCAAGTGAATCTCAGCATCAAGGATCCATGATAAATAATTGTTGTCTGAAACGTCAAGTGCAACAAATTCAAGTTTTGTAATATTTGGCATATCTTTTCGGATGAGCAAGAATGATAATCTGAGTAGAAGATGGTGTTCACTTCTTGATCGATTCGAGCAATCGTGCTGATAACGTGTTACAAAATAAAGGAAAACTAAAATAAAACAAATATTAAACTAAACTAAAGCTAGAGAATCTAGATAGAAGAGTTTGTTGAAATTAGAGAACTTGTGCTCTTTGTTAATGATTACAGTGAGATATAAGACCCCTTTATATAGACTTTTTGGTATAGAGGGTTACAACACTCATTTACACAATATATTTAATACAATTAAGAGCAATCAAATAATCTCATAAATTTGGAGGTTATAGGATTTAAAATATAGGAGTTACAAGCATTGAAATTGGAGGTTATAGGATGGGCATTCAACAATTTATAACAGTTAGATTAATTTATATAACGAATAATTGAGCACGATTAATGTGTTCGATGGAATATCGTAAATAATGACTAGTGGTACTTATAATTGGTTGTTAATTCTTAATAAAATTCTCTTCGCTAAGAGAATTAGAAGAAAAAAAAAAGAAAAAGCAAAGGCGTTAATACCATTGCACGCAGATCTCACATTTTTTATGTGTATTCCTCAATTGACTAGTATAAATTTTAATATAAATATTTTTAATTAGTCCTAACAATACAAACAGAAAATCTGGAATATGGTGAAATAGATCGAGTATATATATTTGAGCATGCTAAATGAAATGAAATGAAAATGTTATATATCAATTGCAAGTGATATGTATTATAGATCGAGTATATATATTTGAGCATGCTAAATGAAATGAAATGAAAATGTTATATATCAATTGCAAGTGATATGTATTATAGATCGAGTATATACATTTGAGCATGCTAATTTAATGATGGAGTCTGCTAGTAGTAGCTTGATATGTATTGTTGGGCCTCAACTTATCAGTTATAACTTTTGGGTTGAGTGGATTCTAATATAGTATCAAAGTCTTAATTTTGCATCTATATCTCTCTTCTAACTCTTCACGTGTATGATGGGGTTGCAAGTGGAGGGAAGTGTTAACAGTAACTTGATATGCATTTTTGGGTCTCTCTATTTATCAGCTATATAAAGCTTTTAAATTGAATGATTTCAAACAAAGCCTTGACACATTTGTAACAATTGGTGTGGAGATTTCAATTTCTTTAGCATTCTTTTATGTACTTAGCCATGGATCTAACTAGCTCCATTAATGGCATATACAACATTTCCAACTATTTTAAACATATAGATCATTTGATCGGAATGAAATTCGGAATGGGTACACTTAATGATATGAATCACTTGAAAAATAAACATATTTGTTCTATAGCAGATCTGTTACAAGATCAACTCGGATTGGCTCTAGAAAATAATAAGTTTTGTCTTCCAGAATGGTAATCAACTAGCAGCTTAATTTTTGTCACCACGAAATGCTCATCAAGGACTTTTTTTTAGTGAACAAGCTCAATAAGGATCAAATAGTTACTACATGATGTATATATTATATAGGACTTCATTCACTATATTAAACTATATATAGAGAGAGAGTGAAACTACAAAAAAGGCCTATAACGTATATTTCTCCCAAAAGAAACATATATATTACGTATTTGATGTACATCACTGTCTACCACTTCCCGCTATTTCTATTATCAGAGAGAACCAAATAAAACAACACTTTGCTGTGCTAGCTTGCCTTCAAAACTTGTCCAAAATAAACTGGTAAGTTGTTATACTTATATAGTACTTAAGTATTCTAAACCAAAACTATGGTTCAGCATCATCTTCCAAGGGTTCATGATTATTGATCGGAGGCTTGCGTCGAGGGTTACCCATTCCCCTGTAATCCTTGTGTATCAGGTTCACAATCTTATAATGAGGATCCTCAAGGAGCTGTCGGGATCGATAGATTTTCTGCTGGAGAGGTTCTGAAGAAGAAGTTGATTTACTTCTCAACCTCCAAGAACACTTCCAGCTGCCACATCTTGAAATGACTTGATCATGTTTCTTGATGTGTGAGCTATGATCATCTTGTTCAGTAGTACTCTTAACAATTTTCTTCATGACAGCTGAGCTCAATGCTTTTGGCTCCAATATGTTACTATTCTTCTGATGAGATTGATCATGAGATTAAAAAGAATATATTCAGTGTTAATGCTCATTGTAAACATATATAAACACTGAAACAAGATGAATAAGTGGTGTCCAATGTGTATAATCTTTCTGGCCTATATATTGAGCAGTACCTGATCAATCATGCTGCACCTTTGTGATTCTCCAAGGGACTTGCTTGGAACAGAACTTTTACTCCTTCCTGCATCCAAACAACCAAATATTCAAATTGAACCTTAAAAACACACCTTCCCCTTCTTGCAACTTAATTGCATAATTTCCCACTATTCTGCCTGATCATCAGCATATTAAAAAGAGTACTGAATCATTGAATAAAATTTCATTTTTGCTATTGCGCTCAGACAACTATTTCGATGGATTCATTCAGAAATATGAATTTATATAAGAAATTGAATTTTGTAGAAAAATTTCCTTTCAACATTAAAAGGATTGTTGCATACAAACATGTATGATGATTTGCTCTCTTCCTAATTAATTCATGATCCGTATGACATCTTTAAGAGTTAAAAGACCAAAAAAATAAACCTGGACCTAAAAAACTAAAAAAAAAAAAAAAACTGATGGATTTACAGCTTTTCTTCAATTATTCTTAGGTGGGTGTCGTCTTGGTGAATGGTAATCAACACTAAAAGCCACATAATGAAGCATTTTGACCTTCAAAGGAAGCAGACTTCTTTCATGACTCAATTTACTCATTAACTCCCTTTTCCCTCCTTCCTCGTGACCATATTTTCCAACAGAATGGTTTGCACCTGAAATTTCAGAAACCTCTGGAGGAATATTTAGTACTTTTCCTGCAGCTTCATTCATCAGATTCTCGTTCTTCTTCAAGACCCGATGATCCACCATCATCATCATTAATTTCCTTCCTCCTAGCTTTTCCTTTCTAGCACCAGCATTAACAGTGGTTCTGATTCCATCACTCTCTTCCTGTAATTGATTACCATGCATATTATTAAGTAATAACAACAACTTGCAATTACAAAAATAAATTGATCACCCAGATGAGAATATGTATTTCATAAATGAGACATAGGCCTACCTGATCGTCAGCAGATAAAGCAGTATTCCATCCAAAAGCAGCAACCCTATTTTCTTTTGCCATCATGTTCATCTCCACATCTACAAGAAACAGTACTAAATTTTAAGAATAACCATTTATTTTATATATCCTTCCATATATAAATTCTGGACTAATATCTTTGCCGCAAAGACAAAACAAGAAAGAAAACTAGCTAGCTATAGTTATATAGCTATACCTGCGTGAAGGGCATGTGCAATAGAGTCTTGTGGAAGAAGCAAAGTGAAGAGAAGCCCTATTACTACAAATATCAAACTTGTAAACCTAACGGGCATCATCGATCTTTTCATTAATCCTGTAGTGTACTTAACAGTTTCAGAGATATTTCAGTAATTTTTTAGCATGACAAAGGAGAGAAAGAAGAGCAAAGGAAAGCAAAAGCTGCTGGGTTTTATAAGAAGAGTCGTACTGTGGAAAAGTCACAGCAGCTACCGACCCTAGTCAAAGCTAGGGTTCTAGCATCTAGTTTTTTTTATTATAGTTAGATCCTTGGTGATCTAAGTTAGCTCTTAGGGAAACTCAAAAAGTAGTGTTCAAAGCTTGAAATCTGTTTTCCAAATAAATAAATAAATAAAAGCTTGAAATCTTGAATGTATTAATTTAATTTAATGGAATTTCATAATGCAACTAATATAACTATATATTTGAGTATTTTGCTTTGTCTCTGTTGCATGCACACTACGAGGAGAGAGAGAGGTTTTGGTGGGTGGTGGCCGAGGTTGGTCACGCATCAAGCCTAGGGTTTCGATATAAATATTGTTATTAGGGGACTCCCATTCCCCATATAAACATGAATTAGGGCACTTGTGACTGTCTAGGGTTTTTTTTTTTTTTTGGTATTAATATCATGATCATCAGATTCAAAGTCCGGACAAATTAAAGGATTCACAGTAATAAATATATATGACATCTGCCAGCTTTGGCACAATTCCTTATGTTAGTGGACTCTAATTAACCTTGATTATTTTCCTAATCAGAAATACTTAAGGTAAGGGTAGGCATGTCGATCTGTGCCTATTAAGCAGCTCTATATATGTTGATCTAAACCGTCCTTTCCTAATTGAGAGAAGATTACATGGGGACTATTTCAGCTTTGATTAATTAATATTGGAATATATATAATTTAATTATTCGACTCATTCATAATTCCAGAGATAGGTCAATGTCAGATTGTAGCAGCTCTTTTTATTTTTATAATTCACCAAAAATTTCTTATGCATGCTAAATATGAATGATATATTATATGTTCAAGAGCTAGAGGTTGCTGCTACAAGCAATTTTAATGGTTCCTAATTAGGTTGAACCTAGCTAATTATGAATTATAATATATTCCTTATAGCTATCCATGCACATTTAATTTACAATTTGGTCCTCTTTTATCTCATCCTTGAAAAAGGAAAAACATGATTACTCATTAATCAGGATCATATACATATACTTGTGAGGTATCTGCATGCAATAATGTTCTTTTATCTCTGTCACCACCAAATTAAAACGTACGTACCTCTATGATTAATTTATCCAACATTAACAGCAATAATTAAATTAAAATCCATTAATAATGATCCAACTTCAGCTATATTTTCACCAAATTTCCGGTGGGCCATGCGACAAAAGTTCATATCTACTTGAAATGTTTATGATGTGTTATTATAATTATTTGAAAACACATTCATATCATTGATATATATAAACAATTAATTATAGTGTAGGCTGCATAGCTGTAGGTATATATAAATTTAGTAATTGATTAGAAATACGGTCAAGGCTCGTGCCTTTGCACTTTGAACTTGAGGCTCTGAGCTGATTAATCTAACTTATTGTCAGAATGAAAATAAAAAATATGATATAAAACAAGCAATTTCCTGCAGTGATCATCTCTCGGATGCTCAAAATAAATCATACTTTTAAACCATTAATTAATATATATATATATATATATATATATATATATATATATATATATGGAATCCTGTTAGTTTAATTTGAAAACATGCAAGCTGGTTCAGATGTCTTCTCTGAAAATTAAATCTCTGTTACCTTCTCTGGTCAACACAAGATGCATATATGATTAACTTTCAAATATCTAGGAAGAAAAGGAAGAAAATGTTGAAGGCTGTTCTGGTTCTTGCCAGCTGTGTGTGTAGTTTGACATAATATATTACCCTCCCTAATGATTTGCATTTTAAATGTGCTTAATTAATTCATTCTGCACACGAGAAAATGCCAAGAACACTTCATGAAACTCTTCGACCCCCGAGCACCCTGCTTTAATGTGATTCATAGGGTGTAACAAATAATTGATATTTCATGACAAAGCTAAAACACAGTAAAAAGCGCAGTATTGCTTATAGGAGCTGTTTTTATACGTTGAAAAATGTTTTATGTACGTTGGGTGCTAACATTATTTTTTGACGCTGACACTCATTTTTTTAAAATATTTTAGAGATGCATGTGTATTGTGCAGTATCCCAATATCCAACAAAGACTAAGTGTCAGCGTCGAAAAATAGCGTTGGCACCCAGCTTATCTTTAACATTACTCTTATACATATATATGATAAATATTTATTAAGAGTACACTAGTGTGTGGACTTGTGTTGCACGTATTTCTTTTTTTTTATTATTATTAATTAAAGTTTCAAGTGGAGATATAATAGATATTATTATTATTATTGTTATTATTATTATTCTTATTTTACTAATACATTTATACCAAATTATTATAAGTATCGTTTGTTTGTAAATAGATTAAGAGTAAAAAATAGTAGAATATATATTATAATTACAAAAGGAAGAAAAATAAATTGAATGTAAAATAACTTAAAAGTAGAAGAAGTGGAGGTAGTGGGGGGATTATTTAAATTACAATTTTAACCTCAAAACAAAATTTTCAAAAATAAATGATAAATAAAAGTTCAAAAGGTTAATTTTGAAAGTTTGGCAAAAATGGTTAAGCATGAACTCTTTCAAGTATTCTTATTACAATAGTATATAGATACAACTCAACTTAACTAAGCCACTTCCTAATTCTATGGAGCTTCGGCTATATGAATCCTTTTCTTTTACTTTGCGATATAAGTCAACTCTTAAATTACAAATAGTTATATTTTTCGTAATTATTTCTGCCTATATTATTTTAGGTCTTCCATTATCCTCTTATTACTATGAATCGTTAATATGGGTCACTTTTCCTAGTTGGAAATCTAAGAGTCTTCATTGTATATATCCAAACCTCTAATCAATTATCTATCATGCATTTTATCTTTAATTAGACAGCTAACTACTAACATAAAACTTTATCAGATCAATTATGATTATGAATTTATCGAAGTACATCATTGAGAAAAATACATTATAAGATAACTGCTAGTCATGAACAAAAAAACTAAGAGAATATCCAAAAAATTTAGTCCAGCTACAAGAAGTGTCTTTTGTTTGGTTATTTACCATTTACTCTAAAACATAATTCATTATCATCATTTTAAATACTATAGAGAATTAATTGGTCAATAGTCTTTAGCTTTACGGAGTTCCTAACTTTAATTATTTCATCATCACTCAAGTACATATGATAATTATTACATCGTGGATTTTAAGTATGATTTTTCATAATTTCATCTCATTCAACTTGAAATTTGAGAATAAATAAAACTTTAGACGAAATAAAAGTTACAAACATTCAAATGACGAGGCCATCTAACCCAATTAGTTGTGGTTTTTCAATTTTATTTTAAATCTTATATATATATATATATAATGTTCTAAATTTAGGTCTTTTTTTTTTTTTTTCTTTTGTCAAGATTAGTTCATTGTCATCTTAAAGTTCACAAAAAGATTAACGCACATGATGATGGGCAAAGGTCATCATAATTACAACGTGCATGGCTCAATAGAGAAATCCTATAACGTAAGTATGTGTAGCCATTCTAAAACATTCTATTAATTCAAGAAATATAGCCAACACCATGTTTTTGGCTCTATTTGATTCAGCGTTTGTAAATTATTTTTAGGCCAAACTTTGTTTTTGCATTGTTAAGTAACATATACTTTTAAAGAAAATTATGATAAAAAAATGATATTTTAAAAAGCTAGTTGAAACTAATTTTTTTTTTAAAAATATATTTTTTCTTTATCACTTTTGAGGGGTGAGGTCTCGATTTCGAGTATGAGTTCGTGTTCACACTTATTCGTCCACTTTAAGAAAGGATGTCCAACAGTCTTTATAGTTTTCGACTCTAAAATAGTCTCACTGGGTCATAAACCAAAAAGAACTATTGAGAACTATCTAGCAAAGCCTTGTTCGGTCTAACATGATTTTAGCAGATGGATATTTGGGTAATTGATGAGATTACTAATAAACAATCTTACGTATTTGCCCTATATATGTGAATGAGTATCCGAAGATATAAATTTAGAACAAAATGTAATTATTATAAATAAATGTCCATACAATGCAGGGGCACGGAAATGGAAAGATGTTTAGAACACGATGGCGTGCCTCCCAAATATTTTCTCGTGGCTCTCCATCGAGAAGAGTGTGGGTGAACCACTCTATACGACACACCTTACGTACGCGGCCCGTTGTTTCCAGGGTCGGTGTGTAATAATACAAAGTAAATTCAATGAGTATTTGAAGATACAATTATAATTAGCATTAATCTTCTTCAAAATATAATTAACATGTCTCTAATTTAATTGAGGATTTCTGTTTTTATGGCAATCTGTATTACTTTTCTCAACGTATTATGTGGCAATGGACCGTTTGAAAGAACTTGTTCAAAAGTGCTTTTTTGAGAGGTGCTTCTACCAAAAACAATTTTGGGAAAGGCTGGTCCCTCCATGCTTCTTCTAAAAGCTGAAAACTAATTTTTTTCCACAGCAATTTAGCTAGAAGTAGGTGTTGTCAAACACCTTCAAAAGTATTTTTACTCTCAATGCATTTTAGAAAAACTCTCCCAAACTGGACCAATGTGTGATGTACCCACCTCTAACCACTTTAAAAAAGTTTTATCCCATATTGGCCTTGTGTTAGACCCCTAATTGTTGAACTCGGAATTGAAGGGTCATTGCCTAGTGGCGAGGGTAATGGCATGCATTTGAGCCTCGGTGTGTGCTCAAAGTGATGGTGTGGTGCAGCCAAGGGAGTGTTTAGATGGAACACTTGCAACTCGGACTTGGTGTTTTGTGTGACCAGCATATGGGCGAAGGTGCAAGCTCATAGGGGCTGAAAAATCGTGCAAAACTTGATGTGTATGTGGGAACTCAAGTATAGCTAAACAAGAGTGTTGCAGCTAGCTAGAGAGTGGCACATGAGAGTTGACCCAAGTGTCAAGCATGGGTGTGTGACACCTAGCAGCAATTACGGGATATTTGGCACATGGAAAATGTGTGGAAAGGTAGTTAAAGGCGTGCTTAACTAACTCCATAGTCCAAGATGAGGACAAGTGGCAATAAGGTGGTGTCATGGACGGTTACAAGTGTAACTTGCAAAGTGCTTGTGAAGATACAAGTGTACAAGTGATTATTGGGGACATAACTACCTAAGAGATCACGTCCCTACATGTGGCAGCCAAGCAAGGCCTTGATGGAAAAGGTTATGAGCGGTTATAAATGGTTATGGGCGTCCAACACATGAGAATTGCGGTGATCTCACATGTGGCATCAAGCTAGCAAGTGGTTAGATAACTAACTGCTAGGTGGCAGCACATTGGTTAGATAACTAACTACTAGGTGGCAGCACATGGAATAACCTAGGGGTGGTTATGACATGTGGAAGGCTCATATTTAGGGGAATTGAGGGATTTAATGTAAAGGGGGACATGTGTCCTTAAGTAGTTATTGTAACTACCTTAGGCTAAGGTTTTAAATAGCCAACTCTTGGTGCTTGGGAAACACTAAGAGGAGTGGATGTAATCTCGGTTTTGTGCAATTTAAAGTGTTCTTGGTGCCTAATATTAGTGTTTGCAATTATCTTTCAGTTTACTTGGCATTTTGTGTTGTTACCTGGTGATTGCAGTGCAATTGCAGGCAATTAACTAGTGCGTCGAGATTCCATCGAGTGAACGCAAGAATCCCCAAGTAATCACCGAGTGAATAGTCATTTGGGGGCAAAATACTCAGTGATATGCAACTGGTTTGTTGAGATTGGGTTTTGTGTTGTTACTCGGGCAACACTAGTAATAATAACCGATGAAGATCGGGTTGTCATCCTCTAGGATTGTTTACCTCAACAATTACCATGTTCACTAATCTTTAACTATATCTAGTGAATCAAATTGTAGAATTTCAAGTATTTAAATAGCAAATAGATTTAATCAAACGAATAAACTGTGGAGAAAAACCAATATATGCGAAATATCTAGAGAATCAACTTCACCTAACTTTCAATTATGTAATTTAGATATGCTTATTATCAAATCAATTTCCTATCTATAAGTCAAAATCCTCACGTCACTAATTCCCTCTCTTGAGTGCCAAATTAGAACATATCATCAAGAACAGGATTCGATCTCTCGATAAAACCCGTATTCTCAACAACCCCTTAAACTTAGTGATTTTCCTACAACTTCATGAAACTTTGTAAACCTCTCGATTCTACAACAATTTCATGTCATAACCCCCTTTTTCCAACCTAGAAAACCCTCTCTCGAGTGTCGCCTTCCAAGTCTAAGTTCATTCGATTTGTGGCCAAGAAACCAAAAGCATTAAGTATATGAAATCATGAATAAACTATAGAAATTTCATTGATAATAAGCAAAATCTAAAATTAAACCATAATATTCAAGTTAGGATCCATCTCCTCTCTAGAACAATAGATTAGTTCATACTTTGGATGAAAAGAACACAAAACATGGAGAAAAACTCAATAATAGACATGAATAATAAAACTAAAAAACCTGGAACTTGAATCTTCTTCTTTGTTTCCAAAGTCGAATCTTCGTGTTCCTCGTCTCCTAGCCTTCTTGTTCTCTTCTCTAATGTATTCCCCTCAAAAAACCCTAAATCTTGATATATAATATGTCCCAAAATCGTGTGGAATTGGAATTAGAAAGTGGGGAGAAATTGCATTAAAACTTGCCAAAAATCGCAAGTTTATTCCTTTCAGCGCCGAGCATTATTTTTCTTCGCGTTTCACCACCCCATCAGCACCGCGGCGCTCAGAACGTCACAATTCGGCTGATTTTTGTGGACTTAGCCAATTTTTACCTCTTTTCGACTTGGGTTCTTCATGCTTCTCTTTTGTAACTTTTTGTAAATGTTTTCATTATCCAAAGCTATGACTAACACAACCAAACACCTACAAAACAAAACAAATCAAATCAATAACACACTAAAATATGAAATGGATCAAATCATAAACTAATAAACCAAAATATTGCATAAAAACCCAAATTATCCTAAACTAACATATGCAACAAAACTAACATAAACACATGAAACTAATGCGTAAATTATCCTAAAACACACCTAAAACATGCTCTGAAACCTATCTAAATATGCAACTATCAAATACTCCCAAACTTAGGGCTTTGATCGTCCTGAGCAAATGAAAAACAACACTAAAACTCATAGTTAACATACTCATTCTAAAATCACATTCTCACACAAATAAAGACTTACTCAATCATAGTAAACACATATATGGCCTCCAAGATTACACCAAAAAGAATATTCAGTTCTAAAAAGAACTTCAAAAGTGTAGAGTTGTCTAAAATTTAAATCCAATCCTTACCAAGCTCTACCTTTGATTCTTTCAGACATAAACACATAGCTAATCTCATCAAACATTATCATGAAAGTCATGAGCAAATGCAAGCAAGTATTAAGTGTAAGATCTCAAAATATATCATTTCAATTAGAATTCCATAAGCAAGTCTTTCACGCCACTCTCCACTAATGTTGATCATACACCATTCAAAATCAGAAGGTCTTTCATAGGTTTCAATGCAAGACTTAGGTTCAAAGGTAGGGAAAAATAGAAACATTGTGGCTCAAAAGCACCCTAAACACTTTGATTAATTGCTAACATCCACTACATTACATTTGAAACCAAAACCCCAATTTCAGTGCATATATCCTCAGTAAAATTTAACTTTTCATTCACTCTCCATTCTTTTGTTTGCTTTTTTTTTTTTTTTTCAATATAGCTCATAAGAAAACTTCACTTTTTCTTCTTCTTCTTTGTCACCATTTTTCTTTCCCATTGTTCTTTCTTCCCAATGATAACACTCCAACATGATCAAACTGTATAAGGTACATAGGTTGAAAAACAGGAAAATTAAACATGATAAGCTCAAATTTCGTGAAGCATAGGTAACAAAGAAAAGGATATTCAACTCAAAATGGGAACTATGGATATAATAAAAAGTGAGGTAGGCTATTTCGCTCAAACTTTTTCAAACATGACCTAAATTTTCCTCATGGTGTGTTTTCTAAGATTTCGCCTTGAGTAGTGATCAAACTTGTTCTAGAATCCCTAGAGATCTAAAATATGACTTAGCAAGCAAAGGTCCATTCCCAACAATCTTAATCTAATGATCAAAACCATGTACAATTGGTTAAGTCTCTCCAACAAAACTCAGCAAAAATAGATCAAGCACGCAGACATATAGGTACTCTCTACATTCCCCTATCATTTCATATCTCTAAAGTGTTCTCTTGTCATTGGCCCTCCATAAGTAAGTCTAAAATTGTAAAAGAATGTGACTACCTAACCTAAACTACTGCATATTTAGCTAACTTACCATGACAAAAACATTCAAAATTCTCCGCCCAAACTTAAAGCGAGCATTATCCTCGATGCATGACATAAATAAAGAAAAACACAGGCAAATATAACAGAAGAGAGTTAAGAAAAAACCCCTTAACCCAAATGGGTGTAGATATCATTTGATGCACTCCAATCGCCTATCCTAGATGCTCTAAGAGGACCCCCAAACTTGCTTTAGAACCTAGAAAGAAAAAGAAATGAATATGTCAATGGCACGAAACTCAAATCTATACTACAATGACTAAAATGAAAACATAAACATAAACATAAACAAAAATCGGTTGGGTTGCCTCCCAAGAAGTGTTTTTTTATAGTCTTTAGCTATACTTTCTCTTCTCTTGCTCATGGTGGTTCATAGTAGAAGAACATCTCCTCCTTCTGGTTGGCATGGCTAAAACAGTGCGTCTTTTGACGACATTTAGCACATGTTTCCACAAAGATCTCTGCATCTTCAAACAAAGTAGGCCAATTGAAACCATCTTGAAGAACTTTTAAAGTTGTCCTTGTTGCACTAAAATATTCGCCACAAAACGAAGCATGACAGCCCTGAAGAATCTCTTGCACTCCTCTTTCAAGTACACTTCACACGGTAACTTGATTCTTGCATCATTGAAAAAACAAGGGATCATCCCATTTGTAAAACTTGTCATCAAGAAAAACTTGTTGCTTCCCCACATGGAATATTCCCTCTTGCAACACACTACTCCAAGGAGAACTCAGGGGTGCATGAGCTACACTTTTTATATCTTCAAGCTTGAATTTAGAAGCTTCATCAATGGAACTCACAAAAAGCAACTCAAAATGTTTTTCCTCCGCAATTTTTATTGATTTTTTAGAATTTGATTGAATCGTGTCTTTCTCCAGAGGTTCACTTGGACTCATCACCATCATGCTCTCTTGAGCATTACTCTCCATCACCTCAACTTTATGCAAGTGCTCTTCTCTTCTTAAAGCTTTGGAGACTTGTAAATGTCAAACTTGACTTTTTCATCATTCACTCTCAATGTGAGGGCTCCTCCCTCAACATCTATCAAAGCTCTGTCCGTGGCGAGGAATGGTCTCCCAAAGATGAGTGGTAACTGTTCGTCCTCTTCCATGTCCAACACCACAAAGTCCACAGGAAACATAAATTTATCCACTTTGACTAGCACATCTTCAACAATGCCCCATGCATATGTGATGGAACGGTCGGCTAGTTGAAGAGATATCGTGGTGGGCTTCACCTATCCTAATCCAAGCTTCCTGAAAATAGCCAAGGACATCAAATTAATGCTTGCACCAAGATCACATAAAACATTATCAAAAGAAGATGGACCAATAACACAAGGAATAGAAAAACTCCCCGGATCCTTTAGCTTTTGTGGAAGTTTCCTTTGCAAGATAGCACTACATTCTTCATTTAGCTTGACGGTTTCAAATTTAGCTAGCTTTCTCTTTTTGGACATCACCTCCTTCATGAATTTAGCATAATTTGGCATTTGCTCCAAAACATCTACTAGAGGGATGTTGATGTAACTTTTCTTGAAGATATTCAGAAATTTAGTAAATTGATCATCGAGTTTTTGTTTTGCAAATCTTTGAGGGTAAGGAATGGGGGTTTTGAGGATAGGTGGATTATCTGAGAATGTGATGCGACCCGAAACAAAATCCCTCTTTGTAGCTTCTTGTCTTTTGTCACTTGCAACCCCATTGCCTTGTTGTGCCACTTTCTCTTGAACTTCTTTTTCAACCTCTTCTTAAGCTTGTGAATATGATGGAATGGATGGTGAAAAAGGAAATGAACTCGTCTTGAGCTTGCTTGGTAAAGGAGAACTCTCAACTTCTTTGCCACACCTTAATTTGATCGTCATGCACCTCTCTTTTGGATTCACTTATGTATTGTTTGGGAAGGAATTTTTGCTCTGTTGTGCACTCATTTGTGTAGCCACTTGCTCAATTTGAGTCTCCAAGTTCTTAACAGAGGCAACCAAGTTGTTCACTTGAGGTATCACTTGACTCATTTGATTAGCCATGTGAGCCTCCAATTCATCCAACTTTGTTTCAGTCTTGGTGAACCTCTTGTTTGAATCATTAAGAAAAGTGGTCATTGCATCTTCCAGACTTGATTTCTTCTCTTGGACTTGATTCTAAAACCCCGGCGGTTGCACCACATTTCTATTATTAGAGTAGGAAAAATTTTCATGATTCCTAACCCCCGGATGGTATTGGTTTGGAATAGAGACATTGTTTCCGTAGTTGTACTCCCGGTTATTCAAGTAATTTATTTGTTCTTCAATGGTCTCTCCACCCCGAATATCCCATGCTAGCTACCGCTACTTTCTCAATGAAAGTTTGTGTACCTTGTAGCGGAGCTATTTGATTAGACAGTGTAGATAGTTGTGCCGAAATTGCAATCATCGAATCAAGCTCAAGCACTCCAGCAACCTTTTTCACCAAGGATTTCTCACTAGGAGCTTCATATGTGTTGGAAGCCATCTCTTCTAATAGGTTGAGAGCTCCCTCAGCCGTTTTGCTCATTATAGTGCCACCAGCTGCGGCATCTACCAAAGTACGTGTGAAAATTATCATCCCATTATAAAATATTTGTAGTTGCATCCACACTTGAAAGTCGTGTTGGGGACACTTCCTCAACAATTCCTTGAACCGTTCCCACGCCTCATATAGTGACTCATTCTCCAATTACTTAAATTGACCAATCTCTACTCGTAGTTGAGCCGTCTTTGCCGGTGGAAAATACTTTTGAAGAAATTTTTGTATCAATTCTTCCCATGTGGCAACACTCCCAGGTTGCAAGCCTTGCAACCATGACTTAGACTTGTCCCTCAAAGAAAATGGGAACAATCTCAGTCGAATCACATCTTCAGCCACGCCATTGATCTTGACCGTATCGCATTTCTCTAAGAATTAATGTATATCTTCAATTGGAGAGCCCCCATATTGATGTTGTTGAACCATTGTAATTAACGTTGGCTTCAACTTGAAATTGTTTGCAACAATGGGTGCTCTCACTATCTCGAAGTAATTATCATGGATGACGGGCCTGAAGTAGTCCCGAAGAAGACGTTGATTATTTTAGGGCTCCATTGCCTCTTGTTCCACTCTTCTTTCTCTTCGCCTCTGTCCCAAAGTGTGCTCAATCTTAGGATCCAATGGTACTAACTCAGTAATTCTAGAACATCGCATATGCTTAAATCAACCTTCAAAACATAAACAAAGAAAAACAAATTCAGAAAAATTTAGAAAAAAAATACTTGATTAAAATCAAAATCAAATACTAACGATATTGATGAAAATAAAGTGAAACAATCCCGGGCAATGGCGCCAAAAACTTGTTCTTTGAAAACCGCAAGCGTACGGTCTCAGATAGTAATAATAACCGATGAAGATCGGGTTGTCTACCTTTAAGATTGTTTACCTCAACAATTACTGTGTTCACTAATCTTTGACTTTATCTAGTGAATCAAATTGTAGAATTTCAAGTATTTAAATAGCAAATAGATTTAATCAAACGAATAAACTGCGGAGAAATATCAATATATGCGAAAAATCTAGAGAATCAACTTCACCTAACTTTCAATTATGTAATTTAGACATGCTTATTATCAAATCAATTTTCTATCTATAAGTCAAAATCCTCACGTCTCTAATTCCCTCTCTCGAGTGCCGAATTAGAACGTATCATCAAGAACAAGATTTGATCTCTCGAAAAAACCCGTATTCTCAACAACCCCTTAAACTTAGTGATTTTCCTACAACTTTATAAAACTTTGTAAACCTCTCGATTCTACAACAATTTCATGTCATAATCCCCTTTTTTCAACCTAGAAAACCCTATCTCGAGTGCCGCCTTCCAAGTCTAAGTTCATTCGATTTGTGGCCAAGAAACCAAAAGCATTAAGTTTATGAAATCATGAATAAACTATAGAAATTTCATTAATAATAAACAAAATCTAAAATTAAACCATAATATTCAAGTTAGGATCCATCTCCTCTCTAGAACAATAAATTAGCTCATACTTTGGATGAAATGAACACAAAACATGGAGAAAAACTCAATAATAGACATGAATAATAAAACTAAAAATCTTGGAACTTGAATCTTCTTCCTTGTTTCCAACGTCGAATCTTCGCGTTCCTCGTCTCCTAGCCTTCTTGTTCTCTTCTCCAATGTACTCCCCTCGAAAAACCTTAAATTTTGATATATAATATGCCCTAAAGTCGTGTGAAATTGGAATTAGAAAGTGGGGAGAAATTGTATTAAAACTTGCCAAAACTCGCAAGTTTATTCTTTTCAACGCCGCGGCTCTCCGAGCGTTACTTTTCTTCACGTTTCACCACCCCATCAGCACCGCGACGCTCAGAACGTCACAATTCGACTGATTTTTGTGGACTTAGCCAATTTTCACCTCTTTTTGACTTGGGATCTTCATGCTTCTCTTTTGTAACTTTTTATAAATCTTTTCATTATCCAAAGCCATGACTAACACAACCAAACACCTACAAAACAAAAAAAATCAAATCAATAACACACTAAAATATTAAATGGATCAAATCATAAACTAATAAACCAAAATATTGCATAAAAACCCAAATTATCCTAAACTAACATATGCATCAAAACTAACATAAACACATGAAACTAATGCATAAATTATCCTAAAACATGCTCTAAAACCTATCTAAATATGCAACTACCAGGAGGCAAGGCGTCAAAGACGTTCCTAGTGCAATTGCAACGGTGGATGCATTGGTGGATTACCAGTTCACATCTTCCTCGAATGTTGATGGCAACAAGACGAAGGACAAGGACAAGAAGTACTTCGAAGACAGCCAAGAGAAAGGGACGGATTTTTAGTTCAATGCAAGGGATGTGCAGCCTCAGCTGAAGAACAAGGGAAAGACAGTGGCGTGTTACATTTGCAACGGACGTCACTTGGCAAGGGAATGTCTGAAAAGGGAGAAGCTTGCTGCCTTGGTTGCAGAGGAAGATCACTCGGATGAACTTGTTCGGATGAACCCTATTAGGTTGTTGGACATGGATCAGACCAAGGGAAAGGAGACTGAGAGTGGCAGCCAGTTTGGGGTGTCGACGAGGGCGTCGACTTCATTTGGTCAGGGTGGTTTGTTAGACCCCTAATTGCTAAACTCGGAATTGAAGGGTCATTGCCTAGTGGCGAGGGTAATGACATGAATTTGAGACTCGGTGTGTGCTCAAGTGATGGCGTGGTGCAGCCAAGAAAGTGTTCGGATGGAACACTTGCAACTCGAACTTGGTGGTTCGTGTGACCAGTGTATGGGCGAAGGTGCAAGCTCATAGGGGCTGGAAAATCGTGCAAAACTTGATGTGTATGTGGGAACTCAAGTGTAGCTGGACAAGAGTGTGGCAGCTAGCTAGAGAGTGGCACATGGGAGTTGACCCAAGTGTCAAGCATGGGTGTGGGACACCTAGCAGCAGTTACGGACGGTTTCATGTTATTTGGCACATGAAAAATGTGTGGAGAGGTAAAGGGCGTGCTTAACTAACTCCATAGTCGAAGATGAGGACAAGTGGCAACAAGGTGGTGTCATGGGCAGTTACAAGTGTAACTTGCAAAGTGCTTGTGAGGAGACAAGTGTACAGGTGGTTATTGGGGGTATAACTACCTAAGAGATCACGTCCCTACCTGTGGCATCCAAGCAAGGCCTTGATGGAAGCGGTTATGGACAATTATAAACGGTTATGGGCGTCCAACACATGGGAATTGTGGTGATCTCACATGTGGCATCAAGCTAGCAGGTGGTTAGATAACTAACTGCTAGGTGGCAGCACATGGAATAACCTAGGGGTGGTTATGACATGTGGAAGGCTCAGATTTAGGGGAATTGAAAGGGGACATGTGTCCCTGAGTAGTTATTGTAACTACCTTAGGCTAAAGTTTTAAATAGCCAACCCTTGGTGCTTGAGAAACACCAAGATGAGTGGATGAAATCCCGGTTTTGTGCAATTTAAAGTGTTATTGGTGCTTAATATGAATATTTGTAGTTATCTTTCAGTTTACTTGGCATTTTGTGATGTTACCTGGTGATTGCAGGCAATTAACTAGTGCATTGAGATTCCCTCGAGTGAAAGCAAGAATCCCCAGGTAATCACCGAGTAAATTGTTATTTGGGGGCAAAATACTCGGTGATATCCAGAAGGTTTGTTGAGATTGGGTTCTGTGTAATGACCCACTTTTCACATATAATTCCATAATTACGTAAAATGCCCGACTCTAGGTCTTGTGTATGTACTTGATGTGTATAATACTCATATTTTGTGTGTATACAATGTATTTATGTGTATTTTCATAATTAATATGTTGTATGTATGATGTATATGTGAAAATACACTTAGAATATGTTAAATTTCAAAATTTTGGGCTTATTTTTTAAAAAAATTTGCAAGTGGGCCCAATGTTGTATAAAAGTCATTTTATTTGTTTTTCTTCCTCATTTTGCAACTTTTCCATCAAGAGAAGAGGGAAAATGAGAGGAAGAAGAGAAAGTGAAGATTCTTGGGTGATTCAGAGCTAGAGCTTCATTTTGGTCTCCCAAGGTAAGGTTCCTTCCCATTTTCTTCCATTATTTTGCTTATTGGGTTAAATTCCAGCTTTTGGGTGGTATTTTGATCATTTTCATGAGTTGGAAATTGGGGTATAGTTAGGGTTTCAAAATTTTAAACCCTCATCTACCAATTTTGTGGTTTGATTCCATTGATTGGAGTTGTTATACATGCTTTAATGGTGGGTTTCCATGTTATTCATGAGTTTAACTTGTATAAATGGAAATTTGGCATGTATATGGATTTTGATGGAAATTATGATGTTTTGATGGGTTGCTTGTGGATTAAATCTAACCCATTTGGCTTGCATGTATAATATGTGTTGTTGAATGATGATTCAAACTAGATTTGAGTAGTTTTGATGTGTGCTTTTTGAAGGAAATGAATTAATTGAAGATTTGGGTAAAATCTAGAAATTTTCAACATATATGTATTTTCATAGTTCTTGAGTTGATATTGATGCATAATTGGTGTTGTCCATTATGCAAATTTCATATGGATTTGGGTAACTATATATGAGGCTTTAATCTATTGATTTGGGTTGCATGTCATTTATGTTGTGCCAATGGGGTTTTTTTTTTTATGTTTCTAGTTAAAATTTCATAAATTTGGAAGTGCATTTTGACATGAAATAGAGTTAGAAATAAAAATCTAAAAATTTGGGGCTTTTGAAGCAATTAGATTGGATATGGTCAACTGATTGGTGTGTAGTATTTCTAATCCAAATTGGTGTGGATTAGAGGTGTTTTGGGTTTGTAATTATGTATTTGGTCATAATGTTGGAAATTGATCATTTGTGTATTAAGTTGGTTCATTTCAGGTGTATGTGGATCAATTGGCCCATTGGAATGTAGATGGTGTGTGTAATTGGCTAGTGAATTGGTTGTGAGTATTTCTCACCTTGGTTTTCCATTATGGCATTTTATATATGAAAAAAAAAATTGATATTGAATGATATGCATCTTATGATATATATGCATAATGTTTATGATCATGGCATATGGGTTTTCTTGTGTTGTATTTGCATTCATAGAATGGTTTTACCTTTGGACATTGTGCATGCTTTGGGCATTTTGGATTGAATGCCATAAGGCGATTTATACCGTTTATTTCTTGTTCTTCAGGAATGATGATACGGGTTCTACCTTGGTGGTGTTCCTTGGTATAGACTTTTCCATTAAGAACATAAGAGTTACGGTTCGAGCGAGTGAGCAAGTCGATCTTATTTGATCCCTTATGACGGGCAAGGAGGGGAGAGATAGGTAGATTTGTCTCAGATGATTCTGAAGGTGGAGAATGCATGTTTTTAAATGAAACTCATAGATAATTTGACTTGATCATGATATAATTCGTTGCATGTATGGTACATTGAATTGTGCATTGGTATTTATAATGTTTATTCAAAACATACATGTTTTATATAAATGCATACATGGAAATATATTGTGAGAACTATTCATTGAGCTAGTTGAGTTCATCCCAATTTTTCCTACTCTTCTCAGGTCCAGATCAAAAAGGAAAGGGCAAGGCATAATGTCACACCCCACAGCATGGCCCTACCCAGGGTGTGACAAAAAGGCCTTATGTATACATAAGGCCTTTTTGTCAGGACTTCGTATACATAATATTGTCTCCACTGTAGCGCACTACAGTGTCATTTGTCCCCCTGCACACCGCAGCGCACAGGGAGGGCCTCCCCCGGTTCGAACCCAGGACCTCCTCCTCAGGGAGTCCTCCGTCGCAACCGAGTAGCCACTGAACCATTGGCTCAGTGGTTACTCCAAGTGCGAAATCTAACTTCTTAAGGAGGTTGCGAGTTCGACTTGGGGAATAGTGCAAGGCCTATCCCAGATTCGAACTCGTAGTCTCCCTTAAGGAGTTAGATTTCGCAATCTGAGTAGCCACTGAACCATGAGGCCCTGCACTATTCATGATGAATAGTGTTAGACAAATGATCCAGTGTACAAGAGACGTCCTTGTGTGGAGGTGGCTGTACCGGGATGGGACAATATTATGGATCCATAATGGCTAGGCGTTCACCCCGAGGGGGTGCGCCCACACCTGGGTAGGGGGCACGCTGTGCAACCCAAGGTGTGACACATAAAGCTTGTGGTCTTCCTTTTTTTTCTCTTTTGGAAATATGTGTTGGATTGTATTTTTGAGAAAACTTGGGACTAGGGTAAATGTTTTGTTTTCTTTTGGATTTTGTATTTAAATATCACAAGTACTCATGTATATAAAAGATAGATGGTTGTGATGTGTCTAGACTGTATATGATGGACTTTTGTTTTAAGTTCCATGTTGGTTTTGAGGATTATTGAACCTTGGATTATTGTGATGACGATGTTGGAAAATTTTATATTTTGGGTTCAATTATCTTGATCATATACAGGTTTGTATTTAAGTTTATTAGGTACTTTCCGCGTAAAGGCTTAGCAGTGCCTTAGGTCTTGTCGGGTTGTGACATTATCTGGGGTACTGTGCTGGTCATGATGTCACCCAAGGAGGGGTCATGACATTCTGTGTCGTCGTTACTCGGGCAACACTAGTGCAATTGCAGGCAGATTGCTAGTGTATTGGTAATCCACCGAGTGAACGCAAGAATAGCAAGGTAATCGTCGAGTGAGAAGTCATTTGGTGGCAGAATACTTGGTGAAATCAGCTTATATTGCTGAGACTAGGCCGAACCTAGTGCATCACGAGTGGCCAAGGCGAATTGTAGGTAGTGCAACCTCAGTTTGCATAGTAATTGCTAGCAGTCCAACCCCAGATTGGCTAGAGTGTTGGGGGTGCGAAGGGCGAAATTTTTTCCCCGTTTTGGTACTCATGACACCTTGTTTGGTTGCATGGCAACATTTTGGTCAAGGCGTTCTTTTTCCAAACGCTAACGAACGCAGAAGCAGGGGAGAGATTGCTTCTCAAAATCACACAAGAATCGCAATGAAAGAGGAACCGCAGTCGCAAAATTGACGTGCCAAATAGACCAACTCTGCGTTTCCTTCCCTTTTGCGCCGCAACGCCAAAATAATAAGCATCCCAACCGGAGCCATTGTCTCTAAATAACGCGACATCAACATTAGTTATAACAAGTCGTGTTGATAGTACCACGTGGCTTGTTGAAAAAACTGTTACACGTGCCACGCATTGCCATGCAATCTCATATTCCAAGGCCATTGTTTCCTTCAAGAATGGGCTTAATTTGGAAGCCTATGTTTATTGAGCCTTATCACATTACGGTTGAATTTGATTTGGTTTTGAAAATTGAGTCCAAGATGAAGGTAATTGGTTTGGTTATTTTAGGGGTGGCAATGGATTGATTCAAATCGTGAAATCAAACTGAATCGACACATTTAATTTGGTTTAGTTTGATTTTTTAATTAGTTCGGTTTGGTTTAGGTTTTAAAAAAGTATAAATCGATAGGTTTGATTTAGATTGTGGTTTGAGACTTTGAAAACTGATCTAAACCGAACCGAACCAATTCTAAAATTAAAACTATTAATATTTATTTTTAATGTCTATGATTCTTTTATGATATAAACATTCCCATTAAAAAAATTATATAATCATCTTTATATAGTAAAGATAGTTTTCAACCAACATTTGGTTAGTTCAAATGGCTTGGCATCCGTTCTCCTTAAGCGAGGTCCTGAGTTCAAAATCCTCATCGTATATAGAGCTACCATTTGCTATGAGATCTTTGCACCTTCGTGGTCCAACCTAGTAGGGGTCGTAATTTGGCCCAAGGCCCATGGGCCTAACCCGACCCGTTTTAAATGGCCCGGTCCCAAAACTTATTAAATGAGTTTGGGATCACTTGGCTAGACCCGGCCCGCTAACCCGGTCGACCCAAAGGCCTGAATATACATACATACATACATACATATATATATATATATATATATTATAATAAATATAAAATATATATGTGCACATATTCAAATTGCGTTATAAAATTAAAGTATGTATAGTATATAAATATAATACATACCACGTACATAATATATTGTGTCAAAATTAATTAAGGGTTTATATTTGTATTATATATACATTATTAAGAGTATGTTTAATTAGGTATAGAATAAAAATAATCCACATACCTACTCTATTTCTTAATAAGAGTATATATAGTATATAATTATAGTATAAAATGGTAAAAACAAAACATAATTAAGATTCAAGAGTATTATATAATTAGAGAATATATTATACACACATATACACACGCACAAACTTATATATATTTTACCAAATCTAAAAAGTATGTAGTAGGACTAGATATAAATATATAATAAATTTAACAAAATTATAATAAGGGTTGAGCTAAAATTATGAAAGAAAAAAAGATATTATCTAACTACATACATAAACTAATTCATTTAGAATAAATTAACACATATTTAAGATAAATTAAATAAATAATATTTTTAATTTGTATGTTTTATTTAATTATTTAACTAAAATTTATATTTTATTGTAACTTATCTAACCTTAAAATATATTTGGTTATACTAGTAGTCCAAAAGCCCGAACCCGGTCCATATATTTTTTAGGTTGGGTTTGGGCCAAGCTCGAAAATTTTATAAGGCCCGACCCGATTATGCTTTGGCCCGACGGGACAGGGTCGGGCAGGGCCAAATGGCCTAAATTGTCATCCCTACAAAGCGAATGAAGACACTACCTGAGTGCCGCTCAACAATGAAACAAAAAAAAAAAAGTAGTTTTCAAGATTTTTAAATATGCATTAAAAAAGTTAAAATTACCTTATATACATACATATATAATTGATTATTTTAATTTATTTAATATATGTATATATAAAACTTCAAACTGATCAACCCAAATCGAACCGAACCGATTACGTTTGGTTTGGTAATTCGAAATTAACCGATTAAGTTAAGCCGAACCGAAACCGATTATATTTGGTTTGGCTTAGATTTGAGCATTAAACCGATTCAAAACGAACAGTCGACACCCCTAGGTTATTTTCTAAAATTAATTGAATTTGATTAAATTTGATTTGATTGATAAATTTATTATAATTTAAAAAATATATTTATTCAATAATTGAATTAGTTTACTATACACATGTACATGATGTATATATAATATACATTCAATAAACTAAAACTAAAACTTACTATACAAGAATAATGTAAATATTTATTATAATATATGTAAATTATAAAATAATCTTAAATATTAATTAAAAAACTAAAATACAAAAACTTTAAGTCTGTTCAATTCAATTTTAGATCGCTTTTAAGGTCTCAAACTGCATTAAACCAAACTGATTCAACCGGGTTATACAATTTTCAATCCTAAGTAAACTGAATTTATTCAAAATCAAACCAAATACACTATTTCAATTTGATTTCACAATTTCAGCCAACTCTCTCTCTCTTTTTCTTTTTCTTTTCTTTTTTTCTTTTTTTTTTTGGGGTGTGTGTGTGTCAAAGGTTACATTTAAATCTTTATTTCTAGAGTACATCCTACTAAACAGTGCCTTCCATCATTCTAAAGAACAAACAAGCAACACTAATGGTCTACTAAGATGGACACTTAAGTCTCACAATAAACGGATAAAGTCCCTAACACTTGGGCCCCATAGACAATATAGGACACCCTAGGGAGAGAAACGACCACTCAACTCTAGGGAAGAGCCTAAAACCCCCAAGTGACTCTCTCCAATTTTGGAGTACATCTTACCAAATGGTATCATGCATCATTCTTTTCTTTTATTTTTTTTATTTTGTTATTCAAAAAAGTTTATTCTAGTTTAGGGCTAGGGCCAGAACATGTCACAAATCTCAAAGAGGACTTCCCGTATTACTTACAGATCGCCCACCAATAAAGAACACCTTTCAATTTCGAAAGATAAGATCGACTGGTGCAAAAGGCCCTCATAACCACTCACTCACCCATATAACCACTCACTCACCCATTTGATTGAACCAAATTAGACTTAAGAGGGTCATATATATATATATATATAGTTGGAAGCTTCCCAAGCATTTGATTCTTCTAAGATATTATTGTGTTTGGAAGGAGACAAGGGAACCTCACAACCTGTTCCCACTGGTTCATATAGTAGGGTTCAAGGTGTCAATTAAATTCCAAGATGAGGAAAGATTTCCATCTGTACAGCCAATCCACATCACAACATATTCTTCTATATGAAGCCTCATGACCAATGAAGAAAGGAGGAGAAAATTGAACCCAAATGTCAATCTCTTGATCATCAAACTATGATCTCTTGGCGTTTTCAGCTCAATTATACACATTTCTAACCAAAATTTAGTAATAGTAGCAGTAGATTTCACTCCCAATCAATGAGGTTTTTATATGGTATTCAGCCAATCTACTCTATTGAAGCATCTTTTTTAAAAACAAGAAGCTTCTATGATCTATTAGGGCTCGTTAGGTGCGCGAAATAAAATAAAATTATTTTTTTTAAATTAGATTAAATTAAATTGAACAAAATAAGATTAAAAATAGAGTAATCCTGTATTTGATAGTATGTTTGAGATTGAAATAAAAAATAATTAATTTTTTTTAATTAAATTAAAAAAAAAATTACATAAAAATATATTAAAAAAAACACAAATTTTGCAAAATCGCAAAACCATGGTTTTCCAGTTTTGCAATTTTGCAAAACCACCCTAGTTTCGTAATTTCGCAAAACCACCCTAGTTTTGCAATCGCAAAGCTATGGTCATTAATGAATTTTATTTATTTTTTATTTTTTTAACAAAAAGGAAGAATGAGGTAGAAGAAGAAGAGACACGATGAAGAAGAGGAGCGAAATGCCAAAAAAAAAAGCAAAGAATGGTGGGATTATATATCCCACCATTTAGGTTGAGATTGTTTTGTCCCATTAGAATGGGATAACATGACCAAGTAGATTTATTTTTATCTCATCCCACTTCACACCCAAACATAGGATTTGAACTATATTTAATCCCATCCCATCCTATCCTATGTGCCAAACATGCCCTTAAGGTACACTTTATAATGAATTACATATATACCCCTTTAACCAACAATAAATCTTCCTTCACTGGCATTCCACCATATAAGCAGCTTAACTGCCCCAACTATGCTCATGCCCTTCTAAGGCTTCAAAAGTGCAAACTCTTCCATAAAATAAATCTTTCTCTGGAAAGATATAGGCCAGCATTGAGGAAACCCTCTCACTATTTGCTTTTAACCACAACCAAATAAGCAATGTCAATTGCCCAAACTCCCCACTCAATAGAGTTATAATTTGGAAGATATGTTTTTTACTAACTGTGAGCTCTGACTGCAACATGAAAAGAATCTAGCTTAATTTCCAAAATTGAGAGTTTTCTCCTCATTATATCAACACTATAGGTCAACAGTCTTTATTAGATAGCTTTGCAGTAAGAATTATGCATGGCATGCCCAAATACTTCCATGTTGTTGCTGGGTACCTATATAGAAATGGCAACAATCATGTCTTTGTCAGATAAGTGAGTCCCACCACTAAGCAAAAATGTTAATAGGATGCATGAGGTTTTCCATACATAATTTGGGATAAAGATTTCATAAAATGGTTGACATATATGGGAATAACCTTGTCTTAGACCCATGTTAACTGTGGAAGAACCCAAGAGGAGACAGGTGGGAATGAGATACAGGTCACTGATCTAGCTATTTGACATCCAAATAGGGAAATTTGTTCTCAAAAGGAGAGTAGTCTTGAGAAGTAGAAAAGAGAGAATCATCCTAGGCCTTTGAGAAGCAGGAAGGTTGGTAACACTTCTTTTCATTTCCCCTTGTAATCAATCATATTGTATCAATAGGGAATCTAAAATGCTTTTTTACATTTTATAAAGGCAGATTAGTTTCAGCTGATGAGATCTCCAATGACTTAGTTAGCCCCTAAGGTACGAGTGTGTAGATTAACTCTTACCTATGCTGAATATATTTAAACGCAATCGTCCCAAGTTTGGATAAGAGGACTGTTGCATTAGGTAATGACAGCCAATAAACTTTGTCAAAATAAATGAATGGAGGAAGTAGATTCATGTAGCCGACCCATGCAATCGGAAAAAAGCTTAGTTGAGTTAAAATGTATGACTGTAAATTACATAACATAGGTATAGAAATAAAAAAAAAAAAAAAAAAAAACATCCCTAGTGCACAAGGCTATCGCATTTGTAGGGTTTGCGGAAAAGACCATGTAAACACCCTTATTCTCGCATTACAAAAAGATCGCTTCTGTAGTCGAGGCTATGATCTCCAAGCCACAATGGAACAACCACTACTATTACACCAATGCCTTTCTTCTGATCTTCTTGAGAAAATCTGATTCAAAGGATTGGATGGCTTTAACTATTTCTTCCCTTCTTTAATCAGTGTTTTTTTAGATATATAGCATCAAAGTTGTCAGGTCCAAGAACTTTGTCAGTGTATTGGGATATAGCATTAAAGTAAACCTTTTAGCTACAAACCCTTTTTTGTAGCTGTAAGTGAATCTTTAGCTTCAAAACTTTGTACCTATGACTACCTCATTTGTCAGCAAAAAGCTACTGTTACAGATATTTAGTCACAAAATTATCTGTGAAATGCTTTTATAGCTAAAGCTATTTTAGCTACAAGTGCATAACTTTCAGCTACAAACCATATTGTAGCTAAATCCCCTTTTTACTGTAGGCGCTACTCTTATTTGTCTACTGAAATTAAAAGAACCTGCAAACTTGAAGGGTTGGCTTAATATTAGGAGGCTCTATTAGGAAAGTTTTTGAAGTTAGCCATTACCTTCTCCTTGATAAACTAGAGGTTTTAGATTCAATTTGAAGAGAGCCTCCATTTGAGAAATCTGTCTTTTACTCTATGAAGTCAGGATGAACTTAAGGGAGAATAAACTGTTGCCATCAATAACGACAACAATTGAATCCTAGACTTTGTGTCTTCCATATTCAGCATATTGACACAAGGAAAATGCTAGGGAGACACCAAGGTGAAACTCAACTCCACACTCTCCTGAGGTAGAGATGTGTGGAGGTGACATATGAATTTACTTTTTTAAAGTTAATGACATTTTTCTGGAAAGTGATTGCACTTTCCAAAAAGTGTGTTCAACATTTAATAAAGAGAGAGAAAAAGGTGGCTAACTTTAAAAAAGTGAACCCATGTGTCGCGTCCACACGTCTCCACCTCAGGAGAGTGTGGAGTGGAGTTCCACCTTGGTGTCTCCCTAGCATTGTCCATTGACCTAATGCCCTGTTATTTTCTCTTCAACCAAAGTAGCAGCTGAAGGAATCCAAAGCACTTCCTTTGGATTGCAGTTAAGGAATCCAAAGCACTTTCTTTTTTCAATTACCGAGGGTATTTCGCCCGACTAATCCCTTGGGCCCCTGGTTGCTCAAGCTAGAGACACCCCCAATGGCTAACATCAATAAAGTAGAGTCAAACTGACTAACTATAAATTACAGCATGAACAAAGAAGCCTATTAGCATCTAAAGAATCCACATTGGGTCAATGTCGTGAACAGATATAATCATCTCCCATCAAACCATCGCCACCTCTTAATTCAATTGCACTTGCAGCATGAACAAAGAAGCCTATTAGCATCTAAAGAATCCACATTGGGTCCATGTCGTGAGCAAATACAATCATCTCCCATCAAACAATCATCACCTCTTAATTGAGATCTATTGCACTCTTCAAACATCTCGATCCATCAGAAGATCAATGCCTTCACCATAACAAAAGCCCCATCCTAACCATTCTCAGTGCCCTTCAACAGATGCCCATTTTGCCTCCAAATTGGTTGTCCTTTGTTAGACAATACCTTAACTCTCCAGCCCAAACCAAAGAGAGTAGAACTAAAGATAATACCAACAGTAGATAAGGGTGAAAAATATGATAAAAGCCCCTACCCCTAAGGTGTCAGGCGAGGTGAGGCACATGCCCAAGTGAAATGAGGTTATATTAATGTATTCATTGCTTATCGACTAGAAATACAAATCATCAATAAATTATACTTTACAAGCCTATTTATCCATTCTAAACTACTCTACAAAATAAATGATGAGCACTTACTATTTTAGTTTTATTTGGAAAATTAATGGACATAATTAAATGAAAAAATGCATCTAAAGTATTATATGATCAACACATCCCATTGAGATTAGAATGAAAAAATTTATAAGACTATATAAGGCTGGCCAAGCTTAGGAAATAGTATCTCAGGGTAATAAAGAAAAAACACGTAAATAAATTAAGCATAATGAGAATGCAAATGTTAAGATGGAGATATAGTGAAACCTTGTAAGATAAAAGAAGACATGAATATAGTTCAGAAATGGTAAGAATAGCTCTAACATGAGATAACTAAGAGAGAATCAATTAAGATGGTTTGGAAACACAAGTAAAATAAATAAGAACAAAAACCAAAACACAAAGAAAAAGTACAAACCTAATATAGCAAGATGCCCAAGGTGCATGCCCGGATTAATTTGCATTAACAACCAAAAGCAAGATTGCATCCCAAAGCAAATAATCAAACCTTTTTTTTTTTTTTATCAAATAATAATCAAACCTTACTTGAACGAGAAGGGGAAACACTTAAGTAATCAAGCTGATGACACCTCAAGACCTTAGCATATAAAAGGATATTATGATTATGAAGGATGGCATACCACATGAAACCACCACCTTTGGAGGACTGAGTGATTCCTTGACTAAGATCAATACAATTTTAAAACTTGTAAAACCCAAATTTGAATCGTCAAGTCTAGGCGAGAATGTGACAAGAACATTGAGATGATAACAAAGATTAAAAAGACATGGATATAGTTGTCGAAATGAATTCCAAAAGTGAAATAACACAAACAAACACAAAATGGAATGGAGCAGCATCTACATACTAAAATTTTCTTTTTCTTTTTCTTTTGTGAAAGAGCTATGGAACAGTAATTAGTAATCACATATGTCAGACAGGTTCCATACATTTTATAGGCATATCCTATCATAACTAGATTCGTTGTGAAGATCATTAGTTTTAAAACAGATAGATTGCAAAAGAAAAGACCCCATAAATATAATAAAATTATTTAATAAATACCAACTACTGATCTCAATAATAAAATTAGTAGTGAATAATAAGAACAAAGAATGCATTTAATGAACTTTCAAGCCCTTTATGTACAATGATCACAAAAAGCACTACCAAACCCAAACTTCTATAAACTGAAGATGTATAGAAGAAAAATGAACTTAAATAGAAGGAAACTATCAAAAACTTCAAAAGACGTCCAAGGCTTTCGAAACAAGAAGGCCTAGTTTCTCACATGGCATTGTTAGATCTTGCACAATCACAGAAAACATTACCCATGGAAAAGGATAGGTAAGTATGCTTCCTTTTTTATTTTTATATACATTGGCCCTTGACTCCCTTCTCCAAACTTTGCAATAGTGGGAGCCTCGTGACAATGGGTATGCCCCTTTTTTCATCTTCTTTCCTTCAAAATTTTCCTCCCAAAAAAATGATAAGAAATAAAAAAATAAAAAAATCTAAGGAATAGATCAAGGAGACTTGAAATTGCACCATATCGGGGGCAGAGACTAAAGCCCCGGAAAAAGGCGACCATAGTTGATCAAGACTAAGTGAAACAAGAAACATAAGAATTTCACCAATCATAAAGTAGGTAATATATCAAGATAGGTTCTTAAGGGGGCATATAGAAAGGAGATTTTGAGTCTCCAAATAATTAAGTAAATGGATCTGTGTTCAATTAAGTGATCCCTACTCTTCCTTTTTGTTCAATATCAAAAAAGGAAGATAAATAGTATCTAGGAGCTAGAAGAGCTCAATGTCAGAAAGATACAGCTCTCCAATCTAGCAATCAGCCCTTCTTAACTGATGTCTTTTGCATCCTTCAAGCATTATGATAGTAAGGAAGATCAAGGCCTACGCTACAAAAATAACTTAATAACAGCCTTCCCAATTTTCTTATATGTTTGCCTACTATGCTTCTTCCAAACTTTCCAAAAAAAGTAGGTCCAAATCTATTAACCTCTTTCACTGAATCATTAGACCTCCAGGTTCTAATTATGCAGGGTAAGAACTCAGGTAATACCTATGAAAAGCTAGAATGTATCAAAAAAGAAAGCACAGATTTTTACAAGATGGAGAAACATTGTAGTAAACAACTGTTTTGCTCCCCTTCAGACTTTTCAAAGATAAAATAGACACTAGGAGTGATGATTCCCTGGACCTTAGTTGATTACAAGTGTGGAAAACATGAAGGATAACAAACTACATGAAAAATGCTACTTTTGCGGCGTGAGACATGCCTAAATCATTATTATGAGATACTGAGACAGTAATAGTTAATACTCAAACTTGAGTTTTTAATCCATTGGAAAATCTTGACCAGAATGCAATTCTAAAGATGACAGTTTTAACAACACATGGTTATTGGTGTCAAGAATGATACTACAGTCATGTGAGTTGAAGTCTTTAATATTTTATAAAACAAAGTTTCCATTTAAATTAGCATCCAAAGATGAACATCAAACATTATTGCAGTAATACAAGCATGTCAGGTGGAAGTACCATACATCTGATTTGAATCTGACCAATTATCATCACCTGACTGGAAAAGAAGATTGTAGCAGCATGCATATTTAACTTTGAGTCACAATAAAAGGAAATGAGTACTTGAAGCTCAAAACCGAAACATATTTTATAGATTAAAAGATCATGCAATGGTACAAAAAATTAACAATTACTGATCTCACAACGAACACAGTATTGAATGGTAAGTGAAAAGACGATATACTAAAAGGACGATGAACTCACTCCTTTAACATCTGCTTCAATACAGAATTACAAAAAAGATAAACTATGTTCCACATTCTTCAATTTCATGTCTACAAAATTAAGAACAGAAAAACATATTAGAGAGAGAGAGAGAGAGAGAGAGAGAGAGAGAGGAGAGACACTGGGATATAACAGTATAACAACAATTTAAAGAATCATATTTATTACAATGTAAAGGGTATAGAAAAACATCTGCTGCAATATAAAAGAAAATAAAACATAAAATCAGAATTAGAAAACTACGAAAAAAAAAGTAAAAAAGATAAGTTGCATAGTAGCAACTAGCAATAACTGTAGACGTATAACACTTGAATTTAAGAGGTATGCGTAGTGTAATGCCTAAACTACAAAATAACACATGAAGCATTATGAAGAACATAAAAATAGAAAAACAAAAAAGGAAAAACGAAAGAAAAAAAACTTTTCCTTAATGAAGAAAATAAAAACAGATTTAATTTCATCTTAAATGTAATGCTGAAAGAAAATAACTAAACCCGTACAGCATTACAAATGAGAATTTATAAAAAAAAAAGGAGATGGAAAAAAGATAACATATTTTCTGTGCTACATGGATGAAAAACAACAGGGAAACCACCCAAGTAACTCTAAAGTTCATTTTGGAGAAGGAAAGAGCACAATGAAAAAGAAAAAAAAGAATTTTTAAAGGGCAAACCTACCATGTCAACATGAATGTATAGAAATAGAAGAAATGCCTCAACTTAAACAATTAGTTCTTCTTAGTTTTAGGAAGGAAAGGAAAGCATTACAAAAAGGAAGGAAATGCAAAAAATAGGAAAAACATGAAGAACTTCAAAAAACAAACTTACCTGAGTTGTAGAGGCTTGCTGTCGATACAAAGAATAAGTTCTCAACATTTTTAAAGGTTATTGGTGTTAAATGCAACTGTCATCAGTGTCACAAGAAATCATCATCAGAGTGCAATGCCTCAATGTGAGTGTTAAAAAAGGGTTGAGACTTGGGGTCAAGGTTGGGGTTTGAGGGTTTTTTTCATAAGTAGAAAAGAGAACCTTAAGCTTAATATTTTTATACCCATTACTGACACCCTTAACTTATTAAAAATTTTAATAGTATCTCACTGCCTACCTTATGTAGCACAGGTGATATAGTTGCAACACACCTAGGCATCGACATGACAATACTAGTTGATACATTTATTCCTAGACATCTTTTCACCATTGTGAACTTTTTTTTTGCTACCATTTTTATGCATGTTTTGGTTGCTTAGCTCAAATCATATTGATGAATTTAGTTATCGTTTGATTACATTCTCTCGAGTCTTTTGAGAAATATGTTTTTTTTTTCTTAAACTCATCATAATTAGTTCAACTTTTTAACAAACATATATAACAAATTAATAACATTTTTTTCCTCCCAGACTGTGGCTATACCACTTTGATATTTTTTCCACGTTGTTTATAGAAAGTAGTCAATTCAAAAATATATATTACAACAAAGAACAAGTACTTTCAATAGTAGGCAAAATTAATAGAGTTCTCTAAACTAATCAATTTTTTATTGGGTGTTTAACAATTTTTAGAAACTTGAATTACAGTTAACTTTATTTGGTCCATAAAAATAGGAGAGAAGCCAGAGAAGGAAAATTTTGTCAAATTTTCAAATTGATTTATTTCATTTTTAGAGGATGCTTTAAGTTTAACACTTTTCATCTAAAATCTTCCCAAAAACTTCAAAAGAGTGAAAACTGAAATTGTTCATTATGCTTTTGAACACTTCTTGCCATCTAAGAATTCCGATTCAGGATAGCAATATTTGGAGGAACATTAGTAACCTTCGATACGATAACTTAAAGATCAGAGAAGTATGGCGAGTTTTCACTACAAATTCTGTAAGTTCTCAATCCATAGTAGAAAAGACTAGTATCAGAAGAATTTCATGGACATCTATAGAACAAGAGTGTACTATATCATCAGAATTTCACATCCATTTAAAGAACAAAGTGTTTTGAGCTCCATTGAAATCTTGACTTAGGGCTTGCAAACTAAGAAAATTGTTACAAAAGGAGAGAACGTGTGACCTGGGCACAACAAAATAATATTACTGAGCTTTGCTCAAAAAGACAACTCGTGACATAGTAAGTAAGACTCCCATAAATGACGAGAGTGAACGGTATGACTTCAACTTTTCACAGCATTACCTAATCATCTTCTTATGGTAAATGACATTGACAATTTGATCTAGAGGCCAAAATTGCACATTTGCACAAACTCCATCTCATAGTCAACATACTTTGTCCAGAGAGGTCGGAACTGGTTCATTGCAATGTCGAGCCAAGGCTTCATATTACCATTGTAATGTATGACAGCCGCATTGTTAATCTCATCCATGCTTATGCTTGGGTTGTACCCAAGCCCAAGTACATGCCATGATTTGTCAAGTGGCTTAGTTGTAGAGTAGAATGTGATCAAGCCTGGTGGTAGTGTCCCCAACTTCCATAAAGTCCGATTCTCATTCTAAACATAAAAGTCAAGAAAAATAACAATGTCAAACAAACCTATACTAGAAATTTATAGAAGCAATAGAAACTAAACAAAATGAACCGTAAAGAATCCAATACCGATGGGAAGCAATAATAAAGTACCTGGGTCTGCCAATAGTGGTATTGTTCTGTGCATTTTTCGCGTCTCCAAGCATCAAGATCGAAGAAATTCATCCCATAAGCCCAAGCACAAGCCTTGGGATTAAACTTTTCTTTGATTAATGGGTGTGAGAAGTTCATGTACTGGGCATAACGATGGAAAGACCCAAAACAGGTCTCAACAGCCCCATTCACTTTCCCATCCATATCAATCTTCCACAACCCAGTTAAATCCCGCTGCACCACCACATCATCATCCAAGAACAGAATCCGATGCAGCTTTGGGTACATCTCGGGTAGATAAAACCGAAGGTGATTCAACATCGACAAGTATTTCGGGTTCCGGAATTTCAAGTTATTAGCATCCTTAGTCGCATTCTCCGCCCTGTTCTCAAAGTAGAACTTCTGCAAATTTGCTGACTCAAGCTGTCGAAGAACTGGCACATAAGAAGAATTCAAAAACGTATAATCCTCCACCGCTTTCACTTCAACATGAGCCCCTCCCTCAGCAGGCCGCATCTTGAACCAGACCTGCATTGCAGCAAGATTCATCCTATCCGTAACCACATGGAAGACATGCTTCGACGGATCTTGCGCATTCTTAACAGCAGAATTCACCACCACCGATGCCGCAATTACATTATCAGAGAAGATCGCGTAGTGGTAGAGATTAGGATCTTCAAATTCCGGTTTCGGACCGCTATCAACATACTTCTCCGGATGCGCAATTCGCTCCTCCACAAGCCTCATGGCCAGACAATGAAGGCTTTTCGGAATCGATTTCGCTGCAATTAAACTCGAAAATGCTCCTTGCTTCTTCGCCTTTGTAAGCTGTTCATTCACAGCGAAAATTGTATCTTTCAGCTTCTGGATCTTGAGCTGATTATCAAACGACTCCTTCGCTTCAGAGATCAATAGCCGAGCGGTCTTAACCCTATCTTTCACCTCCTTCTCGAACTGCCGAAGCACTTCTTCGTCGATCGACCCTTCCGTATCAAACAAAGAAGCTCTATACGAAGGCCGAGACGTGAGATCCGAGAAACTGCGAATCAGATCCTCGAACACTCGAAGCTGCTTCGAATTCTCAAGCTTGAGCTTCCGCGCGTACGCAGCGTAAGCATTAACAAGTGCAATATGATCATTCGCCTGTTTCTGAATCAGATCGAGTCGTGTCTTGTGCGGATCGGACTTCAGAGCGAGAAATGTACGATGAACGTAGGAATTCACCGGAGGCCTCGTCGTGGCAAGAACCTGAACCAGATCAAACCAAACAAAAAACGAAAACACTTAGTTTCAATTCAAGAACGATAATGAAGGAAATTACAGAGAAGAAAACGAGAAAGATTACTTACTGATTCAGGATCGTGACCGGTGGTGGACGGATTGACGGTGAAGAGAACGGAGAGTGTGGCGACGAAGAGGAGAGTGAACATTGCGGAGACGAAGATCCGGTAGGAGAAGAAATTCCGAAAGCCTCCGCCGGCGACCGTCCGGCTGCCTCTGTGTCCTCCGGCCATTGTGTGTCGTCGGACCAATGTTCGGAGATCTGATCTGAGAGAGTCTGAAACTAAGAAGAAGAAGAAGAGAAAGGCAGTACCGAGTGAAGAGTGCTCCGCTGGAGTACCGCGTTTGGGGTGTTTCTGGGAATATGACTTGATGAAAATGATGATAATCTGATGGTTTACAGCCGTTGGATTAATCCGTTACGTCAGCAAGTGGTTGCATTTTTTTTTTTTAATTGGCTTAAACACCTTGAGTTAAACCCGTCGGTGCAAGTTTTTAGGCTGTCAATTTTCTGACTCATTCTTTCATTTATAAAGAACTATATTCGCATTAATTAATTAAATATAAAATAAGTTTTAGAAAAATAAATAATATCATCTGGTTAAAAATCATTAAGAGAAAAATGGATTGGAAGAATATAAATTAATAAAGTAGTTAAAACATATGAAAGGTGTGCAAAAAATAGAAATTGGATGGAAAGTAACATTATTGTTTTACTCTTTTAATATTAAAATTATTTTAACAAGTAATCGTATAATTTTTTGCAAAAATTACTTCCCAATAAATATATAATTGAAATATTCATGTTATATCAGTTATTAGAAGTTGGGATATAACTGGCCAGACTAAAAGAAAATTACATATATATATCTGAATCCGATGGGATCGAAAAAAAAATTATATGATATTTTATTACTAGTCTAGTCAACTTGTGGTCTAAATGGACTAATTGACACGGATGTTTCGTTAACCCAAGCAACTCCATTAATCCATCATAATCTTTTATGTTGGATTGGGTTACCTTTATGTATCTAAATTAATTTAAATTAAGTTTAAATATTTGTAATCAGAATAATTTAAGTTAGGTCAAATTTTTATAAAAAATAATCAAACTAACTTGAATTAACACGAACTAATTAAAAATGACAATTGTTATTTTATATTTATTAATTTTACTATAATTATTTATTAAAATAAAATTTATTCAAAAAATATTATAATGAAAATAGTATGAAAGAAGTAAATTTATTAAGTATTAGGATAGTTCCATTTCACTTAGAAATAGTTTTATAAATAAAATTTAGAATCAAAATTTTAATAGATCATGCAATTTTATACTTTTCAACTCAAATTAATCCAAAATTTTTAGGTAGGCTTGTGTTGGATTGGTATCTTTTTATAACCCAATCCATTAACACCGCTACTAATTGATTCAGTTAAAACTAATCGAATAGATAAAAAATCAAATTAGTTTCGGTGATTTAGTTTGGTTTATGTTTCAAATAGAGAATTTGTAAAATTAATATTTTGGTTTTTTTAAGAGAAATGATCATATCATTCAATCTAGTGCGGTAAGTGATCAAACTCACTGTTGAGGACATAGATGTGGTGCAAGTCTGGATATAGTATAAAAAATGACGCGAACAACAAGTTAGTACATTAGGTAAAAAAATGACTTTAGAACTTAGAGATTTTAGGTTTAACTTTTTTTACTACGTTACCCTATTTGATAAAGGAGATTAAAAGGTCAAAAATAAACTTGATATCACCTTTAAATGATTATTAACATTATTTCTCCTTAAAAAAAAAAAAACTACGACTAGATTTCTACTACGGCCGTCTCTCTCCGATCCAAGGAAAGAGATGCTTTGAACCGTTTTCAAGCTCGAGCTATCAATCACTCAACCATCGCTTCAAAAGAAAATCTCTTTTTTACGGTGTTTGCATTCTCCCGAATGGGACATGACCATATGAATTGAGACCATCACTGTATAGAGAAACATTTCACATTCAAATTTATATTTTGATCTATCTATTTGTATATTTGTTAAGGTAAATGCATGATCTGGCAGACCCGTTTGAGAAGCAAACCATAAATTCTCATTGATTTTATGCATTAGTAATATGGCAAAAGTCCTAAAATTAAGGGGGTCATGGTCAAATCTCTCCATGATATTTTTTTTTAATTCTTTTAGAGGAGAAAGCGATTAAATGTGATCAAATTGTACGTATTGTATATTTATCTAATATATGGCTCACATATATTATTAATTATGTGTTATAAGTTATTTAAAGAATTAGCCTATTTAAAGTAATCTAATAATATTTAAGTTATTAGGTTTAATAACATTTTATATAGTATGAGTTTCATAATGTGTAGAGACTCGTTATTAGTTAAATAAAGTTGACGAGATTCTAATTGAGAGAGATTTTATTGAGCATTAAGGTGATTCGATGTTGGAAGACCCTAACTTTCTTGTGTTTATAGTCATGGATTCAGGTATTCTTCCTCTACTTTTATTCTTGATGATCTAACATGATGATATTTGAGTTGTGTTCTTGTGATTTATGATTTCATCTTCTTCACCCAAAGGAATTTGAATCTTTCATACGTAAAATATATGTTGATGAATTTACAAGTGATGGATCCTTGAGATTTGTTTATATTTCCGCATTTAACTCTAACAAGTGATATCAGAGCTTAACTTGTTTAAGTCTATCAACCATTCATGTATGCTTGAGAAAATAAATTTTTGTTGTCTAAAATTAATTTTCGGATGAAATAATAAAACCCATATTTTGGGTACTTGATTAGCTTAAAATGGTTTAGTTAGAATTGCAACGAGGATTTGGTTGTGGTTTCAAAAAAAAAAAAATGACGAGATTTTAGAACTTGATTAGCTCAAAATGGGTTAGTTTTTCATGTTTTGAAACAAGTTGCAGAGAATATATAGAGCAAGGGTGAAGAAGATAATGAAAAATAATAAATAAAGATAATAATAATAATAATTTCGAATGGGCCCAATAACCATTTGTTTATCCATGAATTTAATATATCAATTATTGTATATGGGTGACTTTGAGAAACAAGTTAAGTAATTAGTATATTTTATTATTTCTTTAGCAATCATGTCATATTGCTAGATATGATATATATTGTTAAAGTAATCTTAAGGACCCATAAATATTGTTTAGTCTATCCTCCCTCATGTGCTTTCTCACGTGATAATGTTTATTTTGTCAACATTCATTAATTCTAGTAGAGCCTACAAAATTTACTTTTATAAAATAAGATTTTGTTTTTATAAAATAAGATCTGTTTTTATAAAGAAGGTATGAATAAGTGGCGACCCCGCACCCCAGACTACCAACCCCGCAAGGAATGACGTGTGGAATGACGGGACAGGATGCCCCGGCGTAGGCATCTCCAACTACTCTTCAACCCTCGTGAGGTAGTTGAGACCTTACGAGCCTTATTCCAAATAATGACATAATATAAAAAAGTACTAAACAAAAATATCAACCGTATTAATCATCCAAGACAAGAGATAATCCATAAAAATGAACAATAAATAAAACCATAATCCTTACAGTCCATCAAGATGGACATACACATAAAGTCCAAAACTATGGGTACAAAAAAAAATCGTCATATGCCCACATGGTCTATCTAACAAGACCCAACTCACTCATACTACAATGTGATAAGTGTTATAATTACATAGTCCAAAATAATAAATCATAATTTAAAACACAGTTCAATCAAAATGCCTCTCAACTCACATCGAGGCCTTGGATTTTCTTGTCGGCAAGGCCCTCAAGATATAACTATTCCTTTGTCCTTATTTGGGACAGAAGGACCTGAAAGAAGAAAATGAGGGTGAGCCAACGATGCCCAGTGAATATAATTCAAATATGCTATCAATACTCATCAATAAATATCATGTATGCATGTCAATGTGTAGCATGATTAAAAGCTCATAACATATAGATATTAAGCATTTATAATAAGTTCGATGCAAGTAAAAACCTATCAATTTGGATCCGCATTCCACATGCATTGGGGTTACTAGTGCACGTCTATTTCACCGTACAGTTCTCATCCTCAATCATGTTGATTTGGGGTTACTAGTGCGCGTCTATTTCACCGTACCGTTCTCATCCCCAAATATTTCCTTTCTAAAACCCTCCTATAACAAGGTTAAGTAGCCAGATAGATGGGCCCAACCATAGTCATAAGGTTTTCTCAAATCAATGCATCATTCAAAATATTAGAACACATCCATGCTTTCAACATACAATATATATAAGTAATATGATGACATAAAAGATATAATCATAAATGAAGTCTACTCACAACCAAGCCTCGGGAGAGTATCTAACCACACACCGACACCAAACCTAATCAACCCAATCAAGGTTCTAAAACATTCATCAATATCCAACCATACATCAATTCCTATGCTCAATCACATAGACATTACACATCAACCTTAAATCAGCCCACATATAGACAATAGGCCTAAATTTCATCTAATCTCATCATTCAACTCAAATCACATGACTTAGGCATCTAATGCATAGTTCTCATTCATAAACCATTCAATTAATCAAAAATACTGATTTTCAATTTCTTAGGCATAAACATGCCCAAATTGGGCCATTTGATCACAAGTAGGCCTAACCCATGATATGGTCACAACCACCTAATCAGTAGCATAATCAACCCTAATCATGCTTAATTAGACATAAATTGCATCAATTCAATGATTCTAGGCCAAAAGCATCAAAAGCCCTAAAATATGAAAATTTTCATACTTAGGCCATATTGCCGATTTACTCTAGGTCACCATGTTCAGCCATGTATATCACTGATTTTGCATCATAGGTTCATCAACAATGGCAACTAGGTCAACATAGTTGACATGCAAGCTATTTGGAAAGGTCTAAGTTCATATTCTAAATTTAGGTCTAATACAAACAACCCTACCAATTTTCATTTAATATTCCGTTCAGATGTATCAACCTGCTAACAGAAATATTTAATCACAAAATCAACCGTACAGATTAAAGTATGTTAAGGAGCAAACCTTCTGTCCAAATATCAGCCCAATCCAACGGTGGACCAAAAAGATAGGCACCTTTGATGAACAAGTCTCTAATCAGACAATTTCTCTTTTCCTGCAGCAAATACTTGAACTCAGATGACTATATCACATAAAATACTTCAACCATCAACATCTCAACCGTTCATAATGTAAAAATATTAGTTGTAAACTATCTTCTAAAATATCATATCCATCCAACGGTAGGTTTATGAGATCTATCAGTTTCATCTAAACTGTGCTAGAAATTCAATCTTTCCGACCAGCTTTGTTTGGGAGGTTATATCTCTTAGAAGAAAACTCTAATCAAGATCTCCACCGACCATAATGAATAACCATAAGATATGAAACGGCTGACAAATTTTGAGCTCAATATGACCATATATCACTAAGATCCAGATCTTTGATGAAAACGTTGTTGAGATTTTCCTCAAAGCAACTTCCTCTTTCTTTCTCTTCTTCTTTCCTTTCTCTTCTTCTTTCCTTTCTCTTCTTTTTTCCTTTCCCTCCACTAATCTCACTCTCTAGGACTTCCTTGGAGAAGAGAAGTGGGCATGGGACACTTGTCCACTCTCATGCACCAACTTGGCATGTGTTGGAGAAGAAAAATGGGGCATGAGACACTTGTGCACTCTCATGCACCAACTTGACATGTGTTGGTTTCATGCACCAACTTGACATGTATTGGAGAAGAGAAATGGGGCATGAAACACTTGTCCATTCTCATGCATCAACTTGACATGTGTTGGTCTCATGCACCAACTTGACATGTGTTGGGGAAGAGAAATGGGGCATGGGACACTTGTCCATTCTCATGCACCAACTTGACATGTGTTGGTCTCATACTACCCATACCAACCACATGTACTTTAACCAATCTTATGCTTGCATGTATTTTAAATGTCCAATCCATCTAATACACAAAATCTTCATTCTCATTTATCCTTTTATTCAATCAATCCTAACCCATATCAATTCATGGTTTAATGGGCCCATGCATAAATAATAACATATGCATTATACTTTAATTTACCATGACCCATATACAATTTATAATGCACATATTTATATACATTATCAAACATCAAATATACAAACATTAAACAACCATCAAATAGACACCAAACATATCAAGGCAAACACATAGAGTTTGGACAAAATGCAATTGAGTTATGGGCTAGAATAAATAATTTTTGGGGCGTCACAAAATAAGTCAAATTAATGTTATTTTATTTGACTCATCTTGCTCGTAACTTTCATTTCTTGAATGACGTATATTCGGGTTATAAACTATTTGAATGTCATATCATTTTTCAAATAAGCAACCTTTACAATCTCCAATTCATATACGTATTTGCTTTGAATATTATGAATACATATGACATTCTTGTGTAAAGATTACTACGTGTATGAATTCTATGAATTTGGTGTGACATGTTGCAGAAATTTTTAGATTGATGAAAACATTAATTTTTCGGTTTTAATTGATGTTTTCACATATGGAACAAAAAAAAAAGAAAAAAAAGATTTATTTTGGTGCAATGTTGAATTCGAATATTGGTATGTTAATATATACATATTTTGAAATAAATTAATTGAAACAACATGTCGCCAAAGTGACCTCTCTTGTGGAAATTATTTCGTTTTGAAATATAAAAGGTTTTCAGCATGTAACTTATGTGAATATTAATCAGCCTAAATGAAGGTTAATATTTAACCGAATTACATGTGCACCTGTGGTAATAAATACGTGATAATTATTTGATTTTACATGTGAACAATGAATCGACCCAAAGGAAGATTTATTGTTCGATATGTTCTTATTATCAGTGTTTGATTACTACACCAAGATATTACTTACAAGTTAATATTTTGTTCAAAGGCAAACTATTAATGGAGTGTCCGGTATCTTAAGATGAGGTTTACCTTTATTTGAATTTAATTTTGTTTTGAGACTTATATGAGCTTGTTTTATTTGTTTATTGTTCTCAGTTAAGCTATGACTTCTGCTAATATTAATGCCAACATCAATTATATCCCTATGCTAAATGGCTCTAACTTCAAGTCATGGAAAAAAAAACCTCTTAATAGTTCTCGGAGTCATGGATCTCAACCTTGCATTAAGGACTAATTCTCCCCCAACTCTTACGGCTAATAGTACTTCTGATGACAAGAATGATTTGAAAAGGTGGGAGAAATCAAATCGCATAGGTATGATGATCATGAAGAAGGGCATTCCGAAAGCATTCAGAGGCACAATGTCTGAAAATATCACTACAGTTAAGGAGTTCCTTGTGGATATTGAAAAAATGTTTGTCAAGAACAAAAAAACTGAAATAGGTACGTTCTTGACAAGTCCGATTTCAATGAGGTATAAGGGCAAAGGCAATATACGAGAGTACATCATGGAATTGTCTATCTTGCTTCAAAGTTGAAAGCAATTAAGCTCGAATTCTCTGAGGACTTACTGGTGCATCTGGTTTTGATATCCCTTCCGACACAATTGAGCCAGTTTAAGGTGAGCTACAACTATCAGAAAGAGACTTGGTATCTGAATGAGCTCATCTCATACTGTGTTCAGGAAGAGGAAAGGCTAAAGCAAGATAAGACATAGAGTGTTCACCTGGCCTCAACCTCTAAGGACAAGGGAAAGAAAAGAAAGAAGAATAAAGATGTTGCATATATGACACCTCAAAAGAAACTCAATGAATAGGGAGGTACTGGTTGTTTCTTCTGTGGAGCTGATGGGCATAAGAAGAAGCAATGCACCAATTATTACGCATGGCGTGCTAAGAAAGGTATGCTTCTTAATTTGGTTTGTTCTGAGGTTAATTTAACTTCGGTACCTAGACACACGTGGTGGATAGATTCTGGTGCCACAACTCATATGAGTGTGTCTATGCAGGATTGCCTGAGTTGTCGAAAGCCAAGTGATGCTGAAAGTTGCAGTATCGTCCCACAATACACTATGTCGAGTTCACCCACTATGAATGGTGTTGCTGAAAGATGAAACATGACGCTCAAGGACATGGTGAGAAGTATGATCAGTCATTCTACCTTACCAGAATCACTCTAGGAAGAAGCACTTAAGATTGCAGCTTATATCCTTAACAGAGTTCCAACTAAGGTGACTACCAAAACCCCTTATGAACTTTGGATGGGCAAAAAACCTAGTCTAAAATACTTGCATGTTTGGGGATACCCAGCTGAGGCAAGGCCTTATAGGCCTAATGAAAAGAAACTGGACTCAAGGACTGTGAGTTGCTATTTTATTGGATACTCTGAAAGATCCAGAGGGTACAAGTTTTATGATCCCACAACTAAGTCAATTTTTGAGTCGGGAAATGCCCGGTTCTTTGATGACGTCGAGTTTGTGGGGGGAGATACAGTTAAAGACTTTGTCTTTGAAGAGGAATATGTTGATATTCCCACAAGTGTTATTGACATTAATCAGGATCCTATTCCTGACCTTTTTTAAGACACAACAAATCAGGACAATGTCACAGAACCTCCCATTCAAGAAATTGTTCTAGAAGAAAAAACTCTAGTACCTCAAAAACCTATGCCATTAAGGAGATCTACTAGAGAGAGGAAGAGTGCAGTGCCAGAAGAATACATTGTATATCTCCAAGAACATGAGGTAGATATTGGAGTGATGGAAGATGATTTGATCAACTTTCGTCAAGCTATGCGAAGTTCTAACTCTCATAAGTGGATTAATGCCATGAATGAAGAGATTTAAGTCCATGAAGGACAGTGACGTGTGAAATCTTGTCCCATTACCAGAAGGTAAGAAACCTATTGGTTGCAAATGAATATTTAAAACCAAGAGGGATTCAAAAGGTGTGTGGAGAGGTACAAAGCTCGTCTTGTCGCAAAGGGTTATACACATAAAGAAGACATTGACTACAAAGAGACATTTTCTCCGGGTTCTTCAAAAAACTCGTTCAGAATTATAATGGCATTGGTGGCACATTTCAATCTTGAGTTACCTCAGATGGATGTGAAGACAACGTTTCTCAATGGTAACATTGATGAGACGATCTATATGGTGCAGCCAGAAAATTTTGTGTTGGGCGACCCAAAGAATATGGTTTGCAAACTTAAAAAATCCATCTATGGACTCAAACAAGCATCTCGACAATGATATTTCAAGTTTCATCAAGTGATCATCTAGTTCCGTTTTGAGATGAATTTGGTCGATGATTGTATATAGCATAAGTTCTGTGGGAGCAAACACATTTTTCTGGTTTTATATGTTGATGACATCTTACTTACCAGCAACGATATAGGCTTATTGCACAAAACCAATAGATTTCTAGCTAAAAATTTTGAGATGACAGATCTTGGTGACGCCTTTTTTTGTTTTAGGCATTCAGATACACTGGGATCACTCTCGGGGTATTCTTGGATTATCACAAGAGAGCTATATTGAAAAGGTTCTCAAGCGATATGACATACAGGATGACAAACCAGGTGATATCCCTGTGGCTAAGGGAGATAAGTTTAGTCTCAATCAATGCCCTAAGAATGATTTTGAGGAAAAGGAAATGCAGAAGATTCCCTATGCCTCAGTAGTAGGGAGTCTAATGTATGCTCAGATTTGTACGCATTTGGATATTGCGTACATTACTGGGATGTGGGTTGATATTTAAGCAATCCAGGAATAGACCATTGGAAAGCAGCCAAACAGGTCTTGCGATACTTACAGAGAACAAAAGACTACATGCTCACGTATCGAAGGTTGGATCAGCTTGAGATCGTTGGGTAGACTGACTCCGATTTTGCTGGATGCCAAGATAGTCTGAAATCTACGTTGGGCTATATCTATCTGTTGGCTGGAGGTGTTATCTCCTGGAAAAGTGCTAAATAGTCACTTATAGCCTCTTCTACCATGGCAGCAGAGTTCATAGCATGTTATGAGGCATTAAATCACGGAATATGGCTGCGAAATTTTGTCACTGGGCTACGAATAATGGATAGAATTGAAAAACCACTTAAGTTATTTTGTGACAATAAATCAACAACGTTATATTCCAATAACAACAAGAGCTCAACGAAGTCAAAGCATATAGACATCAAGTTCCTAGTTGTTAAAGAAAGAATTCAGAGTAGTCAGGTGTCTATAAAGCATATTGGGACACACTCCATGGTTGTGGATCCGTTTACTAAGGGATTACCACCCAAGGTCTTTCATGAGCACACTGCTTATATCGATATTTTATCTCTTAAGGATATGTCATTTTAGTGGGAGTTTGTATTTTGGATGTTTTTCAGTTATAGACAAATTTTATGGTTATGGATATTTTGAGGTTATTTTCTGCAGAAATAAAGTTTGGTTTATTTTCACACTCTGATTTTTGTATGGTTTGATCTCACTAAAGTTTAAAGTTGGACCAGTTAGAAATAGGCATGTTAAGATCACATTGTATAAATTTTTCATGCTACACATCCATGCTTGATCCATGTCGTTTGGTTATATTGATATACGTGACCATTGATGGGTCTAGTTACGATAAATGTAACAAAGATCTATTTGATCCTATATTGATATGATTGATGGACCGGATTGATTAGAGATGTTTTTGGTAAAGATAGCGATTTTGAGCTCATTAGGTTATTTTATAATGCATAGTTGTATAATGACATATGTGGCCCAAGTGGGAGATTGTTGGATATTTATCTAATATATAGGCCTACATATATCATTAATCATGTGTTATAGGCTATCTAAAGAATTAGCCCATTTAAAGTGATTTAATAAGGTTTAAGTTATTGGGCTTAATAACATCTCATATGATATGGGCTTCATAATGTGTAGAGACTCATTACTAGTTAATTAGAGCTGATGGGATTCTAATTGAACTAGTATATAACATGATGATATTTTGGTTGTGTTCTTGTGATTTATGATTTCATCTTCTTCGCTCAAAGGTATGTGAATTTTTCATACGTAAGACATGTGCTGATGAATTTACAAGTGATGGATCATTGAGATTTGTTTATATTTCTGCATTTAACTCTCAGAGTATGTTCTAAGGGAACCAGGAAAGGCTACCACGAGACAAAAGATCTTTATAAAGAGATTTGATGTGAAACTATTATATATCAAGGTCCAAAATCAAAGTCATTTCAAAGGTTTTTCCCCAGCCTTGACTTGAACATCTTTGTTGAACTTCTTGACAATTGGCTCAATGCCCATTCCAACCAATATCATGTTAAAGGTCCTCAAAATTTTTTTCGAAACCTCTGGAAATTGTTGCCAAACAATGGTATCTCATCATAGTCGATGACGTTGGGGGTATTTATTTTCTTCTTGATTTCACGGACCACTTCTCGACATAGGCCCCGTTTCGGAGAGCTTTTCTAAAAGTATTTTTTCGAGAAGTGCTTTGGCCAAAAGTACTTTTAGGAGCCAATGAGGCATTGGTTTGATAGCTTGGGACGACCACCTCAACAGTAGGGGGACTGAGAGGTTTTGAGTTCGATTCCCCCTTGACCATGGTCTCGTTGGTGTGGGATTAGTTGTCCCAAAGGGGCGAATACCCACATACAAGTTGGGAGGGGTATTAGGTATATAATATTGTTTCTACTTAAAAAAAGTGCTTTTAGGAAAAGCTAGTCCCTCCGAAATTCTTTTAAAAGCTTAAAACTATTTTTTTTTTCACTGCAGTTTAGCTAGAAGTAGGTGTTGTCAAACACCTCAAAAAGTATTTTTACTCCAAACACACTTTGAAAAAACTCTTCCAAACAGTGCCATAGTAACTTGGCTATCTATATATCGAAGCAATGCTTGTAAAGCGTAAACCAAAAAAAAAAAGAAAAAAGAAAAAAAAAAGTTGAAGCAGTGCTCGATCTATTTGAAGGTGTATTACATGCACTAACAAGTGTATTGTGTTTTTATGCATGGATTTGCAGTGCTTATGGTTTCACACATAGTGGGGATTGTTAGAAAAATGGGTACCAAACATGATTTTTTTATCATTTTGAGCTAAAAATTAAGTGGGACCCACATGTAATTTTGGGTGGGACCATGTTGAATTTTAATCTGTAATGTGTAAAGATTATGAATATATAATTATTTAGCTATACCCATTTGCATATGAATGTGAAATTAAATCTAAAGTAGCCTACTTGATAAGTGTAAAGTAGTAAAAATTGGTAAACATAGTTTAGTACCACGTGGGAAAGATAGAAAACAAAGTGTTTATTTATAAGTGATATCTAGAAGCCTTCACTTGAATTTGATCTCACTACACACACAAAATAAATGCTTAGGGGTAATGCAAAGTATCACTCCACGCACGCGTGTGCGCTTTGCACGTTCGCATCGTGACGAGAAGGGAGCCTTTAATTTTCAAAAGTTGAGGCTGATCGGACGGATCGGATGCGCTCGTGGAGGTGGCATATGGAGCGTTTGTTGTGGCGTCCAGATACTATTAACGGTTGGTGTGTCTAGGTTCGATGAACTTGGTTGAGCTATCGAAGCCACAGGATTGTGCAAGCACGATTGGACGGTGCGAGATCGGATGCGCCAATCGGAATCGTTAGATCGCGCATACACCAATCGAGTGCGATCTGACGGTGTACGATCGCGACCGTCAGATAGCATCTAGTTGCGATCAGACTCGATCCGACAGTGCACAAAAAGACACCTTTGGGCCATCAGAGGGGGAGTGGGAGCAAGCTTCGGAGTCGTTCTATCATGGAAAATCAAGTTGGTTCCTGTTCCACCCACTGTGACTGTTTTCACTGTTCAGAAAACCTTAGAAGAAGGTGCTACGACACTTCTTCATAAGTGGCAATACATAGCGCATCAACTCCCTAAAGATCTCACTATACTCGTCATGGCAAGAAAGGTCAATGCTAGTCAAGCAGGTGAGAAAACAATCCAAGTATCATTTGTATCTTTGTTCCTGGGGGTAACTAAACAACTCCTTCCTATAATGGAACAAAGCTTCCCAGAATTGGGTTTGAAGCCTGAAGATTGTAGATAAATGAGTTGGAGACAATCTGTCCCATATTTTGCGCGATTGCCAATAAATGCATCTCTGCGTGATTTGGCAATAAATCAAGATAGAACGTTCTTCAAAACGAAATTGGACTATGTGAAGGAGCCTATTTCAGAAATTGTGTTACAAGAAATATGGAAAATGTCTTTTGAAGTAGATAATCCTGCCTTTATCGTCATTCCATATGGTGGAAGGATGAGTGAGATTCCAGATTCTAACCTTCCATTTCCTCATAAAGCTGGAAATATTTTCTACATTGCTTATTTTGCATTCTGGAATTCGAAAGAAGAAGAGACTGTAGAATCGACTGCAGCATCCAGAAAGAATATAGGTTGGGTTAGAAGGTTGTACAAGTATATGACACCTTATGTTTCCAAGTCCCCAAGAGGTGCATATCTGAACTATAGGGATCTTGATTTGGGCTATATGAAGAATGGTACTGCAACCTACGCACAAGCTAAGGTTTGGGGTAGTAAGTACTTTAAGAATAATTTTGATAGATTAGTGCAAGTGAAGAGCAAGGTTGATCCATATAATTTCTTTTGGGATGAACAAAGCATTCCTCCTGTTCCATCATTGACGAAAGGAAAATAGGGCTAGTGATATGTTATTTTGACTATGTTTTCTTTATGTTGTGCTTATGCTTCTGTATTGTGATCCCTACTCATCAGTGTCACCACCAAAAATAATTTCATCCTCTTTGAAGGTTAATAAATGTTGGCATCCGTTCAAATTCCAAAATTGAAGAATTCATTTGGAAACTTTATAGTGAATGTATCTTAATGTGAACATATTTAATAGGTTCATAAATGTATCTAGAAGTTAATGAATACATGCATGTACCTAGGATAGTGTGATCCTTGAACTTAGTGGTTCATGTATGTGAAGATTCATGTATGCATTTATTTAATTTTTCCTAGGTAGGGTCCTATAAATACCTCATGTATTAAATCAAGGAAAATGCACAAGTTCAAGTGCAAGTTCAAGTCCTTCTCATTCTTCAATATTTTTCTTGTTTAGAGTTTGTGTGCTCACTACATTCTCAACAAAGAGGTATCAGAGCCTGGATGAATTCTGTCCAGCAACAAGTTCCTAAGTTATCAAAGGATAACTATGGTTCATGGTGTATCCAAATGAAAGCCTTGTTTGGATCTCAAGATCTTTGGGAAACCATTAACGATGGTTTTGTGGAACCCACTGGCGAGCAAGAGGCTGCATGTACAGCAGATGAGAAGAAGGCTATTAGGGAGCAAAGGAAGAAGGATAAAAAGGCTTTGTTTATACTCTATCAAGGGTTGGACGAAGCTACCTTCAAAAGGTTGCTGAAGCAACAACAAGCAAAGAAGCATGGGATATTCTTGTTTCCATCTTCAAAGGAGATGATCGAGTGAAGCGGGTTCGTCTTCAAGCATTGCGAGGCGAGTTTGAAGCTCTCCACATGAAGGATGGTGAATCGGTGTCCGATTATTTTTCACGGTTGCTAATAATCGTGAATGGCTTGAAGAGAAATGGTGAGAAGCTAGATGACATCCCTGTCGTCGAGAAGGTACTCCGATCCCTTTCCTCTAAATTTGAGCATGTAGTTGTAAATCGAAGGACTTGGAGATACTTACAATTGAGGAATTATTGGGTTCACTACAAGTACATGAGCAAAGGATGCAGAAGAAATCTAATCCAGCTGTATTGGAACAAGCATTAGAGTCAAAACTGACTCTAAATGATCAAAGAAAATCTACCTCCAACCGTGGTCGAGGCAGAGGCCGAGGGCGAGGTACAACTCAACAATCAAGCCAAAGTCAGCACAAGAATCAAAGCTTTAGAGGACGAGGAGGTAATCGAGGTAGAGGAAGATCCTATGGACATGGAGCCAATAGGAATGTCCAATGTTTTAACTGCAATAAATTTGGACACTACGCCTCCGACTGTTGGTTAAAAATTGATGAACAAGCCAATGTTGCAGAGACATCACATGATGTAGGTAATGATTCTATCCTACTTCTTGCACATAATGATTCACATACTTCATATAAAAATTGGTATCTTGATTCTGGGGCAAGCAATCATATGTGTGGCGAGAAAGAATTGTTTGTAGAACTCACAGAAGAAGTCCACGAAAAAGTGAACTTGGGAGATTCCTCAAAACTATCAGTTGAAGGCAAAGGGAAAGTAAAAATCTATCAGAAGGATGGTAAGAATGGGTATATCTCTGATGTGTATTGTGTACCTAATATGAAAAACAATATTCTTAGCATTAGGCAGCTTGTAGAAAAGGGATATAACATACAAATGAGAGACAACTCTCTCATTTTGAGAGATACAAGTGGAAGAATCATCGCACATGTTCCGATGACCCAAAATCGAATGTTCCCACTTCATCTTAGCACAAAGTCAGAGAAATGCTTCTATGGAGTCAAAGAAAGTGAGTCATGGAAGTGGCATCATCGCCTTGGGCATCTCCACTTTAGCGGTCTAAAACTACTATCTTCATCAAGCATGGTGCATGGGTTACCAATGATCGAGCCGCCAAGTAACACTTGTGATGTTTGTATACTTGGCAAACAAGCACGACTTCCTTTTCCCAGCGGCAAATCATGAAGAGCAACGACACCACTTCAACTGATCCACACTGACATATGTGGACCTATTGAACATGAGTCGCTAGGAGGTAATAGATATTTTATTTCTTTCATTGACGACTTAAGCAGAAAATTATGGGTTTATTTTCTTAAAGAAAAGTCAGCTGCTTTTGTTGTATTCAAAAACTATAAAGCCCATGTAGAAAAAGAAAGTGGTCACAAAATTGTAACTCTCCGCTCTGATCGAGGTGGAGAATACACCTCAAAAGTATTTGATGAGTATTGCAGGGAAGAAGGCATAAAACATCAATATACTGCGACTTACACCCCACAACAAAATGGGATCGCTGAAAGAAAGAATCGCACGATTCTTAACATGACAAGAACTATGCTCAAGGAGAAAGTATTGCCAAAGCAATTCTGGGCGGAAGCTGTGGCGTGCTCATCATATGTACTGAACCGATGTCCTACCAAAAGTGTAAAACACATGACACCTCAAGAGGCATGGAGCGGCTACAAACCAACTGTTGCACACCTAAGAATATTTGGGTGTGTTGCATATTCTCAAGTCCCCAAGCCCAACAGAAAGAAGCTGGATGATCGTGGTGAGAAATGCATCTTTCTCGGCTATAGTGAAGAATCGAAAGCATACAAGCTCTATAATCCACTAACAAAGAAATTAGTGGTTAGTATATATGTTATCTTTGATGAAGATAAAACATGGAGCTGGAATGATGATGAGAAGGCCAAAGAGCAGCAAGTGTTTGAGGAACTTGAAGAACCCCCAACACAAGTTCCACCAGGTATACCGCCATCTCCTCAACATGACACACCTTCTCCGAGAAGAAACTCACCATCTTCAGCAGAAAGTAGTAGAAACAGATATTCCATACACCAAAGTCCCATCAAAATGAGAAGTCTCACGGAGATTTATAATCAAAGAGAAGAAGACGAAGAGACCAACCTCTTCTGTTTATATGCTGATCACGAGCCTCTGACCTTCTAAGAAGCTGTAGAAGAAGAATGTTGGCGATCGACAATGGAGGAGGAGATCCATGCTATTCAGAAGAATGACACTTGGGAGATGACAACACTTCCAACAAATCAAAAGGCTATTGGCGTCAAGTGGGTGTACAAAATCAAACGTACTGCTGAGGGTGAAGTTTCTCGTTACAAAGCGAGACTAGTTGCTAAAGGCTACAAGCAGAAGTACGGTATCGACTACAAAGAGGTTTTTGCACCAGTTGCAAGACTTGACACGGTGAAATTATTGATTGCACTTGCTGTTCATCATAATTTGAAGTTATATCAGCTTGATGTCAAATCAGCCTTTCTCAATGGCATTCTTGAAGAAGAAGTGTATATTCACCAGCCAGAAGGTTTTCAAATTGACGGAGAAGAAAACAAGGTATATCGCCTGAAAAAGGCATTATATGGTTTAAAGCAGGCACCAAGAGCTTGGAATGCACGCATTGATAGCTATCTTCAACATAATGGTTTCACCAAATGTCCATATGAGCATGCAGTCTACATGAAGAAAAATCATCAAGGTGAATTTTTGATTATTTGCCTATATGTTGATGACCTGTTGTACACAGGAACTAGCAGTGAAATGCTTATGGAATTCAAGATGTCAATGTTTAAAGAGTTTGAGATGACAGACAACGAACTGATGACCTATTTCCTTGGGATTGAAGTGAAGCAACAGCAAGATGGGATATTTATATCTCAAACAAAGCACATGAAGGAAATTTTGGATAAATTCAAGGTGAATAATTGCAACATTGTGAACACTCCAGTTGTTACAGGTATGAAACTATCAAGAGAAGGGAATGAAGGATTTGTGGACTCAACTTTTTTCAAGAGTCTGGTTGGAAGCCTGAGGTACTTGACAATCACAAGGCCCGATATTATGTATGGCGTTGGACTTGTGAGTCGTTACATGGAGACACCAAAGGAGTCACATTGGCTAGCTACAAAGAGAATACTAAGGTATATCAAAGGCTCACTTAATCTTGGTCTATTTTATAATTATGGTGAAAATGCAAAATTAGTAGGCTATTCAGATAGTGATTGGGAAGGGGACCAAGATGAGAGAAAAAGCACCACTGGCTATGTCTTCTATCTTGGCACAACTGCATTTTCTTGGACCACCAAGAAACAAAAAATGTGAAGTAGAGTGTATAGCAGCTTCATCTACTGTTTGTGAAGCAATATGGGTACGGAATATTTTGAAGGAGCTGGATCATCCACAGGAGGAGCCAACTGTGATATTTGTGGACAACATGTCAGCTATCCAGCTTGCAAAGAATCCAGTCCATCATGGAAGGAGCAAGCACATTGATACTCGGTTTCATTTTCTTCGTGATCATGTGAAGCAAAAGACTGTAGAGCTCCAATACATGCATGTACCTAGGATAGTGTGATCCATAAACTTAGTGGTTCATGTATGTGAAGATTCATGTATGCATTTATTGTATTTGCCTAGGTAGGGTCCTATAAATACCTCATGTATTTCTCATTTTCAAATCAAGGAAAATGCACAAGTTCAAGTGCAAGTTCAAGTCCTTCTCCTTCTTCAATATTTTTCTTGTTTAGAGTTTGTGTGCTCACTACATTTCCAACAATAAATTCTCTGTTAGAAATCTATGCCCTTCACTTCGATAACTCATTGTCAGCCTGAAAGAGTTTTTTGATAATTTATTTATTTTTACTTTATTCCACACTTTCTTTTTATTTAACAATGATTTCTATTTTTTTTTTATATTAACAAAAAAAAATTAAAGCATTTTCATTTTGTAGGCTCCTCTTCAAAAGCTTTTATTATTTTTATTTTTTTAATTATATATAATTATATATATATTTATATATTTTTGTGTTTTCATGTTTTAATGGGTGACACCTTGTGTTGGACAAGTTGGTGTCAACGTGTCCAAAACTTATTTAAATATAAATATATTATTTTTTGCTGCCTATTTTTAAATTTAATAAAAAAATTATGCCTAAATTTGTCAAAAATCCTTACATCTTCTATAAGTTCATAGAGGGGTAGCCTTGTTTAGTTCATGAGTTGGATGATGCAGTTTTATGTAACTTTTAGAATATATTTTAAAAAATTCATATTTTTAGAAATTAATAAACATACTACCTAAAAAGTTTTATTCGAAAAAAAAAACCTTTTGAGATCATTTTTAAAATTTTATAAACTTAATTAAGTTCATTTAAATTTTCTCTTCACTTTCTTTCTCTTTTAAATTAAACATTTTTTGAATATAAAAGTTAAAAAGAAAATAAAAATAAAATCATAAGATCCAGATAAATTATTCAAATGTGATAAGGGCGATGTTCCTGCGTTAGTCATGCATTGGGAACCAAAACCTACTTGTCATGATTACTTGCAAACTTTTACTAAAGGCAAATAATAACAATATTTAACACAAACCAGGTACCATTTCAACTTTTCCTTAAGGCAAATAATAACAATATTTGACACAAACTTTGTTATTATTACAATATATATATTTTGATTAAAACTCAACCCAACTCAATTTAGTATACTACATAAGTCAGCTATATATTTTTTTTGAATAAAAGCTTTTTCTTTTTTAAAGTCAAGGATATCAAGGGCCCACCTTCACTAGTCCCCTCAGACACGGCGACAAACATCCAAAGATGTTATTTTGTGAATGGAGAAGCTCAAACTCAGAATCTATTCCATAATAAAACCTTATGCCTCTCAACTCCGCCACTCGCCCAACTTATGTTAGGTCGAATAAAATCTTATATACATTATACTGCTACTTACTTTAGTATAAGAATGCAAACTTGCAAATGGTGAGATCAAATCCCACCATATATATATAATATTATCATATTGAAAAGGATGTACTTAGTGCACAAAATATAACTTACTTCCTCTATGCTTCATCCTTTCCTTCATCCATTATTGCTACTTCACTTTTGTTCAGCAAGAGAAAAGGATGGACAGATTTTACAGCTTATAAGGAGAGAGAGAGAATAGTGCATGCACATGATAATGGATAATGTGTAACACCCTGATTTTTAAAACTAATTTTTTTTTTATAAAATAATGAATATTTTAATTTTATATAAAATATCACTGAAAATCGAGACGTTACTCGTATCCGCCTATCTTAACCCATAACCATTTTATAAATAATAAAATTTGCAAAACTATTAGTTTATATTCTTCCAACCAACTTACGGATTAAGATAAACGAATACCTTTAATTCTTCATACAATCATTATCTTCATACGATGGTTATGGTACTTGTCATTGCCCATCCATTATGGATACAACATTAAAATACAATCATCAAATAGAATTAATGAATTCTATTCCAAGGCATTCACACGTGAAATAAATCACAGGGTCTTTACTGACCGTAATAATATTCATTGAATTTCAATTATCAATACAATTCGTTTAAACAATAAACCTTTAAAAATTAAATAAAAGGTTCAATCCTATCACCACAATGCTAATTAATTAATTAAACCCACCCCTACTACACTGAACTACGTCACGAACTTGCGATCTTATTTTTCTAAGTACCTGCATGTAAAAAAAATAGGGGTGAGCTTGAAAGCCCAGTGGGTCATCTAAACAATTCACAATATTTTATTGTGATACATACACAAGAACATTACAAACAAGTTTCACACATTAATCGTTACAACATTAGATTGTTTGAGTCGGTAACTTCATCACGTTCTAAATCACGTACCGTTAGAAAATCAAATTCAGGGTGGCACAGCCCAAAAATTAGAACATTGGCGATATTCCTTAGAATAACCGCCCCATATGTGTGATTCTTATCTTAATCGTGTTCTTTAGTGATGTCACGCCATACGTACGGTATAAGCACGATATTAAATGTATTCATAAAACATATTCAACTCCACTACACATGGTATCATGTCACAAAGTCAATTATAATAGTGTTCACGCATTCACTATGCCAATATTCCAAATCATACATTTCATTATCAGGCATTATAATTTATAAATGAATTCAACTACCACATGAATTCCATGCATCCAATTATCATTTGATCAGAATAAAATCATGTTAACACACACATATCATCATGGCTAAACAATCACAACATTGTATATATATAATCATGTACAATAGACATGCATAAGCAATCTAATAACACTATAAACCTAATTAATTTAACATTCCTATCTATATATCAAATAAAATATTATGAAGGCCTAGAATCATCCCCACCTGAATCTCTAAATTCAAAAAGTGTTGAGATTCCTCGACGTTGGGTGTTATCAACCTATCCACGCATAAATCACACGTTAATCACTTGTTTTGTATTATATTATATTAATATAATGTGCATACATGTCTATGTTGTATGGTGGTCACATTATACATATAATATAACTTAGTTAATAAACTTTCACCTGATATAATATGATGATCTAGATAGAAAAGAAAAAAACTAAAATATGATATACCATAATCTAATATATTATATGCAGTATTGTATGTATGATATATATATATAAATATATTATACAACATTTTGGTTGCTAAAAAAATAATAACAATTGAATTGCAATGTTTTAAAAATAATAATAATAACATATTGTATGCATGATATATATATATAAATATATTATATAATATTTTGGTTGCTTAAAAAATAATAATAATGTATTGTATGTATGATATATATATATATATATATATATAAATATATTATACAACATTTTTGGTTGCTTAAAAAAATAATAACAATTGAATTGCAATGTTTAAAAATAATAATAATAATAACGTATTGTATGTATGATATATATATATATAAATATATTATATAATATTTTGGTTGCTTAAAAAAGATAATAACAATACTTGATTAAAAAAAATGTATGATACATATAAATATATTATATAACCTGTTGGTTGTTTAAAAGAAAAGAAAAAAAAAATTGTTTAAAAGAAAAGAAAAGAAAGAATAAATAAATAAATAAATACATAAAATAAAATACATATTAGTTGCATCGTTTTAAAAAAATAACACTTGGTTTGAAAAAAAAAAAAAAGAAACAAAACAGGGGAGGGAGAGAGAAAAGGGGCGTTGATGGTGTGAATGTGAGTTGCAGAGAGGGGATAGTGGAGAGAAGAAAAGAGAGAGAGATTTAGACCGGGAGCGAAAGATCGGGAGCTCGAGAGATCGGGAGGGAGAGATCGAGAGATCGGAGGCGAGGCGAGGGCATGGGAATGTGGCGGATGACGGAGAAGAGAGAGAGAAAGGGCGGCGAGATCTGTGGCGGAGAAGAGAGAAAGAGGCGAGATCTGTGGCGGAGAAGAGGAGAGGAGGCGGCGGCGGCGAGTGACGAGTGTAGTGGTGGTGAATCGCGGTGTGCGCTGGCGGAGAAAGGAAGAGGGAAGAGAGAGGGTTTCGAGAGGAAGACGAGTGCTTTGGTTTCGAAAAAATGAGGTTGTGCCATTGGTTTTAGAGAGAACGAGACGCGAAGGATTTTCGGCAAGATTTCAGGCGACATGTCGGCGAGATCTCGACGAGATTCCAGGCGACATGTCGGCGAGATCTCGGCGAGATTTCTGGATCATGTTTGAAATCTTTTTTTTTCTCTGGTTATTACACAATGGAGTTCGCAAGATTGGTCTGGTGGGTGCGTCCGCAAGAATAATTTTTGGAAATGTAGAGATAAGGAAGATGGGTTTTTGGGGGTGCTTAATGTGAGTTTGCCCATAAATTTTAAGTCTTTGGCAGGTAAGAGCGCAGAAGAATGCAAACTAGCTTGCTGGAATAACTGTTCTTGCACTGCATATGCGTTCAGCGGTGGCTTGTGTGAAGTATGGGATAGTGAACTATTGAATATAAAACCAGCAGATTTTGGCGAAGGAGATCTTTTTCTGAGAGTTCCTCGTTCCCAAGTTCAGATTTCAAGAGGTAATTAGTAACTTAGAGCTTTGTTGAAAAATAAAAAAAAAATTGGGTCATTTTATCATCATGATAATTTCAGAAATTTTCTCTGGGTATTACATTATTCAAGCCCAATCAGGTATATACACTGTAGTTATGGCCATTTGCCAATGAACGATATGTGTTTGATGAAATGTCTCACTCAACACACACACCATTTTTCATTGTTATGTTTGAATGCTATTTGTGAGAAAGTTTTCTGGGTATTACATTCTTCCAGTCTTAAAAGAAATTTCGTCTCGAAATTAAAGTATAAGCTTACTTACTTAATGATGTTCAACTTTTTCAACTATTGACCAGTTGTATCTCGAAACCTAGAGTGTTCTTTGGAATAAGTCGGCGTATTTGGCCTCCATTTCACTTTCAGGTTCCCAAGTTGCTTCTTCAACTCCATGATGCTTCCACAATACTTTAACTAATGGAATGTCTTTGTTCCTCAAGCTATGAACTTAACAATCTAGGATCTGTAAAGGTCCTTCTTCATAGGTGGCATCAGCTTGTACTTTTACGTCTTTCCAATCGATGGTGTGGGAAGGGTCTGGCTCATATTTTCGCAACATCGATACATGGAATACGTTGTGAATGGCGGATAAACTAGTTGGTAATTCTAGTTTGTAAGCATTCTCACCAATTCGGTCACTGATCTTGAACGGACCGATGAATTGCGGCGATAACTTCCCTTTCTTACCAAACCTCATGATGCCTTTTTGAGGGCTTATTCTCAGAAATACCTTATCACCTTTTTGGAACTCTAGAGGTCGGCGCCTCTTATCCGCGTAGTCCTTCTGCCTACTCTGTGCAGTAACTAGCCTTTTCTGGATCAACTTCACTTTTTCGTTCATTTCCATTATCATATCAGGTCCTGTAAGTACCTTATCTTCCCAATCGGCCCAACACAGTGGTGACCTACATGGTCGTCCATATAGAGCTTCATATGGAGCCATTTGTATACTTGCCTAGTAACTATTGTTTTAAGCAAACTCTGCTAGGTGTAAGTATTTACTCCAATTCCCCTTGAAGTTCAGTACACAAGCTCTCAACATGTCTTCTAAGATCTGAATAACCCTTTCGAATTGACCATCTGTCTGAGGATGATAAGCGGTGCTCATGGTTAATTTGGTTCCCAATTCCCGCTGTAAGCTCTGCCAGAATTGAGATGTGAATAAGGCATCTCTATCTGACACTATCGATTTGGGTACTCCGTGTAGCTTCACAATCTTTTTAACATACAGCTCACCCAGTTTACTAATCGTATCTGTGGATTTAATAGGTAAGAAGTGCGCCACTTTAGTAAGTCGATCCACAATTACCCAAACCTTATCCTCACCTTTCTGATTTCTAGGAAGAGCTCCGACGAAATCCATTGCTATGTTATCCCATTTCCATTCAGGGATTTCTAAAGGTTGTAACAATCCATACGGTCTTTTATGTTCGGCCTTAACTTGCTGACATGTAAGGCATTTAGACACATATTTGGCTACATCTCTTTTCATACCTTTCCACCAGTAGTTTTTCTTCAAATTTTGGTACATCTTATCTCCACCAGGATGTAAAGTATGTTTAGTTTGATGTGCCTCATCAAGTAAGATCTTTTTAATTTCTTCAATTCTAGGTACACAAATTCGATCTCTGAACCTTAATAACCCTTCTGAATCGATCTTGAAATTTGCATTTCCATTATTGGCTCTTGCATCTGCCACCCATTTTATCAATTTTCTATCCTGAGCTTGACCTTCCTTAATTTGATGTAGTAGGTCTGGCTTGCAGTTCATATTATATAAGAAAATCCGATTGTCACACTTTTGTACACCCAAATTATGATCTTCAATCAATTGGTACATCTGGGCTTTTTCTGCATCGTCCTTATACGATTTTCGACTTAAAGCATCTGCGACTATGTTGGCTTTCCCTGGGTGATAATGCAGTTGAAAATCATAATCATTCAGCAATTCCATCCATCTCCATTGCCTCAAATTTAACTCTTTTTGTGTATAGATGTACTTCAAACTCTTATGATCAGAGTATAGATCAAATTTCTCTCCATAAAGATAGTGTCTCCATATCTTCAAGGAAAATACAATAGCAGCCAATTCTAAATCATGAGTCGGGTAGTTCTGTTCATGAGTCTTCAGTTGCCTAGAAGCATAAGCAACCACTTTGCCTTCCTGCATCAGAACAGCGCCAAGACCATTCTTAGAAGCATCAGTGTAAATAACATAACCGACTCCGCTTGCAGGAGTGATCAATATTGGGGCTGTGGTTAATCGTCTCTTCAACTCCTGAAAGGAATTCTCACATTTCTCATCCAAATTAAATTTGACATCCTTCCTTGTTAGCTTTGTCATAGGCTCAGCTAGTCTCGAAAAATTTAGAATAAATCTTCTATAGTAACCAGCTAGTCCCAAAAAGCTTCTAATTTCTGTCACTGATTTTGGCTTTTCCCAGTTCATTACTGCTTCAACTTTGGTTGGATCTACGGATATCCCTTTTGATGACACTACATGGCCCAAAAATTTGACTGACTTCATCCAAAACTCACATTTTTCAAATTTGGCATACAATTCATTTCGCCTCAATGTTTCCAAAACTACTGTAAGGTGTTCCTGATGTTCCTCATTGGTCTTCGAATAAACCAAAATATCATCAACAAATACCACTACAAATTTGTCTAGATGAGGCCTAAACATCCTATTCATTAGGTCCATAAATGCTGCTGGTGCATTAGTGAGTCCAAATGGCATGACTCTGAATTCAAAGTGTCCATACCTAGTCCTGAATGTTGTCTTTGGTATATCTGACTCTTTGATTCTAAGTTGATGATAACCGGACCTTAGGTCGATCTTGGAAAAACAAGTTGTTCCCTTCAGTTGATCGAACAAATCATCTATTCTGGGAAGGGGGTATTTGTTCTTGACTGTGACTTGATTTAATTTTCTGTAGTCAATACACAGTCTCATGGACCCATCTTTCTTTTTGGCAAACAATACTGGTGCTCCCCAGGGTGATTCGCTAGGCTGAATAAATTCCTTCGCACTAAGATCATCAAGTTGGGTCCTTAGTTCGATTAGTTCGCCAGGGGCCATTCTGTAGGATGACATGGCTATGGGGGTTGTTCCAGGGTACAGTTCTATCTTGAACTCTACTTCCCGCTTAGGAGGTAATCCTGGTAATTCTTCGGGAAACACTTCAGGGAAATCTCTAACCACCAAGTATTCTTCTAAATTTCTCATGGTCTTTAGAGGCTCGACTGCTGTTAAGGTTTTGAATTCCTCTTTTTGATTCACAGATTCGAGAAGTGCGAACATGATATTCCTCGGGATTTTGTTTCTATCCCCATAAATTTTCAGCAGCTCTCCCGAAGGTAACCGCAAGGTAATCTTCTTTCGAAGGCAATCGATCTGGGCTTGGTACTCAGATAACCAATCCATACCCAAGATTACATCATAATCATTAATGGGTAAGAGTATCAGTTCAGCTGAAATCAGCTTATCATTAATTCTAAGGTCACAACTACATTTTTCAGTTGTTGGGACGTTTACTCCTACTGGAGTAGAAATCTTCATAACGACAGATAAAGGTACAGTAGAAAATTGTAGTTTCATGGCTAAGTTTTCAGAAATAAAAGACCTTGATGCTCCAGAATCAAACAAGACTTTAACTGTAACATGAAATAAAATGAATGTACCTTCCACCACTTCGTTTGTACCAACTTCTTGTTCAGGATTTTCTTCTGTCATTGCAAAGACTCTGCCTTGATTTTGGTTTTGGATTTGGTTCTGATTATAACTCGGACGATTGGCTTGATTTCGTCCCTGCCCATTGTTGTTGTTCTGCCAGTTGCTTGGACGAAAATTTTGTCGAACTCCTTGCATAGTGCAGTTTCGTGCCAAATGACCAGGTCGATTGCATTTGAAGCAAAGTCTCGTATCAACTACTTGATTTCTATTTTGTTGGGGAGCACGAATATTATTTTGCTGCATCTGTTGTCCATCGTTATGCCTAGACCCTCCTGATCCGTTGTTATGATTTTGTCCTCTATTCCACTGGTTCCCATTGTTGAACGTGTTTCTGTTCCACATATAACCATTGCCACCGAAATTATTCAGATTCTGCCTCTTGTTGTGATTACTCTAGTAATCAGGATTCTGTCCTTGAGGCCTTTTGTTCCTGTTCCGTATTGTTTCTTGTAGGTTCAGTTCTCTTTCTACTAACAGGGCTCGTTCAACTACCTCTTTGTAAGTCTCCAGATTCATTGGAACAACCATCTTTCTAATCTCCATTTTGAGACCTTCTGCAAATCTACTAGCTTTCATCTGTTCATTGGCGACCAGTTCACGAGCAAATCTGGAAAGTTCGATAAACTTCGCCTCATATTCTGCCACTGTCATGTTCCTCTGTATCAGTCTCACAAATCCAGATTGCAGTTCTTTTCTGTTCGCTTTGGGAAAGAATTTATCATAAAATATTTCTTCAAAAGTCGCCCAGGTCATAGTGTTCACATCCACTGTAGAACTTTCTTTAACCATTCTCCACCAATGTTTGGCCTCACCTATGAATTGGTGAGCCGCAATTGCCACCATTCTTGGACCAGTTACTCCCAGAACTTCCAAGTGTTCCTGAACCTCCTGGAACCACTTGTCAGCTTCCCTTGGATCTGGTTTGCCTTCAAATTTCGACGGATGCATACGTTGGAAATCTTTCAATTGATCGGCTCATTCCTTTTCTTCAGGTCTCCTGATGTTTCGAGTTCCTGTTTCATTCTGCACCACAATAGTTGGATTGTGTTGAGGTTGAGGCATCTGTCTGGTCACCTGTTCCACGACTTGCCTCACAAATTCAGCCATCATCTCTGGTCCCAAAACAATTCCAGGGGTTGGAACTGTTGTAGGTTGGACGTTCTCTGTTCCAGCAGAGTCAACATTCACTGTTTGATTTGTATGTTCTTGCTCCGTCGGTTGAGATTCAGATGTCGATTGTGTCTGCTCAGCAGGTTCAGTGTCCCTTATGAGATCACTCACAGACCTTGTGTTCCTTCTTCGAGGTGCAGCCATCTATAAAATTTCAACTCATCTTTAGTACTACAGGAGATAATTATTTACGGTTAGGGTGACTCTAGATTTAGAATTCTAAGTTCTCGAAAATAAAATGATCCTATTGATTCAGTTTCTAGGTTTCATAAAATTTTGACAATCTATGATTGTCACAGGGTACATGATTTGGTTTTGATACATGTAAACAAGACAAGCAAACAAACAAACAACATATCACACAACAATGGTATAAAGAAAATTCCCAAACTTTCACTTATACCCTCCGTATTCAAGTGTCCCATACCACTCTAGCCCGGTGATATAAGCTTCCATAAAGAAACTTCAATACACCCAAACAATGCGCAAATGTCCTACCAACTAAGGCTTCCCAGGTATCCACTATGTTCAAGCTGTCCCATACCAGTTGAACATAGCGATACAAGCTCGTCCAAAGTTGTTAGTCATTCACCAAACATGGCCTGCTAGTCTCCAAGATCAAGACTCCTCAAATACCCTTAAATTCCTCCACGTTCCATACCGCTTTGGAACCAAGAATAAAAGATTCATCATGATCTCAGATTATAACCAAACAGTTTTCATACAAGTTCTGGTCTCTAACTGATGTCCTAAAAGCTTTGAGTTTGTTAGACCCACTGTACTTTCATTCTCGATATCATGTTATAAAGTTTATAATTGACATATTTATCTAGTTCGAGTTGAACCGTAATCTCATAAAGATTTGATACCTACTCACTGATACTAAGCTTCTCAAAATTCGTTGTAACACTTCCCATGATCTGAAGCCTAAAGCTCTGATACCAAACTGTAACACCCCGATTTTCAAAACTAATTTTTTTTTTATAAAATAATGAATATTTTAATTTTATATAAAATATCACTGAAAATCGAGACGTTACTCGTATCCGCCTATCTTAACCCATAACCATTTTATAAATAATAAAATTTGCAAAACTATTAGTTTATATTCTTCCAACCAACTTACTGATTAAGATAAACGAATATCTTTAATTCTTCATACAATCATTATCTTCATACGATGGTTATGGTACTTGCCATTGCCCATCCATTATGGATACAACATTAAAATACAATCATCAAATAGAATTAATGAATTCTATTCCAAGGCATTCACACGTGAAATAAATCACAGGGTCTTTACTGACCGTAATAATATTCATTGAATTTCAATTATCAATACAATTCGTTTAAATAATAAACCTTTAAAAATTAAATAAAAGGTTCAATCCTATCACCACAATGCTAATTAATTAATTAAACCCACCCCTACTACACTGAACTACGTCACGAACTTGTGATCTTATTTTTCTAAATACCTGCATGTAAAAAAAATAGGGGTGAGCTTGAAAGCCCAGTGGGTCATCTAAACAATTCACAATATTTTATTGTGATACATACACAAGAACATTACAAACAAGTTTCACACATTAATCGTTACAACATTAGATTGTTTGAGTCGGTAACTTCATCACGTTCTAAATCACGTACCGTTAGAAAATCAAATTCAGGGTGGCACAGCCCAAAAATTAGAACATTGGCGATATTCCTTAGAATAACTGCACCATATGTGTGATTCTTATCTTAATCGTGTTCTTTAGTGATGTCACGCCATACGTACGGTATAAGCACGATATTAAATGTATTCATAAAACATATTCAACTCCACTACACATGGTATTATGTCACAAAGTCAATTATAATAGTGTTCACGCATTCACTATGTTAATATTCCAAATCATACATTTCATTATCAGGCATTATAATTTATAAATGAATTCAACTACCACATGAATTTCATGCATCCAATTATCATTTGATCAGAATAAAATCATGTTAACACACACATATCATCATGGCTAAACAATCACAACATTGTATATATATAATCATGTACAATAGGCATGCATAAGCAATCTAATAACACTATAGACCTAATTAATTTAACATTTCTATCTATATATCAAATAAAATATTATGAAGGCCTAGAATCATCCTCACCTGAATCGCTAAATTCAAAAAGTGTTGAGATTCCTCGACGTTGGGTGTTATCAACCTATCCACGCATAAATCACACGTTAATCACTTGTTTTGTATTATATTATATTAATATAATGTGCATACATGTCTATGTTGTATGGTGGTGGTCACATTATACATATAATATAACTTAGTTAATAAACTTTCACCTGATATAATATGATGATCTAGATAGAAAAAAAAAAAACTAAAATATGGCATACCATAATCTAATATATTATATGCGGTATTGTATGTATGATATATATATAAATATATTATACAACATTTTGGTTGCTAAAAAAATAATAACAATTGAATTGCAATGTTTAAAAAAATAATAATAATAACGTATTGTATGCATGATATATATATATATATATATATATATATATATATATATATATATATATATATATATATATATAAATATATTATATAATATTTTGGTTGCTTAAAAAATAATAATAACACTTGAATTGCAATGTTTAAAAAAAATAATAACGTATTGTATGTATGATATATATATATATATAAATATATTATACAACATTTTGGTTGCTTAAAAAAATAATAACAATTAAATTGCAATGTTTAAAAAAATAATAATAATAACGTATTGTATGTATGATATATATATATATATATAAATATATTATATAATATTTTGGTTGCTTAAAAAAAAGAATAACAATACTTGATTAAAAAAAAATGTATGATACATATAAATATATTATATAATATCTTAAAAAAATAACACTTGAGTTGCACTGTTAAAAAATAATAATAATAACACTTGGTAAAAAAATATATGTATAATAATATAAATATATTATATAACCTGTTGGTTGTTTAAAAGAAAAGAAAAAAAAATTATTTAAAAGAAAAAAAAAATTATTTAAAAGAAAAGAAAAGAAAGAATAAATAAATAAATAAATACATAAAATAAAATACATATTAGTTGCACCGTTTTAAAAAAATAACACTTGGTTTGAAAAAAAAAAAAAAGAAACAAAACAGGGGAGGGAGAGAGAAAAGGGGCGTTGATGGTGTGAATGTGAGTTGCAGAGAGGGGATAGTGGAGAGAAGAAAAGAGAGAGAGATTTAGACCTAGAGCGAAAGATCGGGAGCTCGAGAGATCGGGAGCGAGAGATCGAGAGATCGGAGTAGAGAGATCGGAGGCGAGGCGAGGGCAGGGGAATGTGGCGGATGGCGGAGAAGAGAGAGAGAAAGGGCGGCGAGATCTGTGGCGGAGAAGAGAGAAAGAGGCGAGATCTGTGGCGGAGAAGAGGAGAGGAAGGCGGCGGCGGCGAGTGACGAGTGCAGTGGCTATGAATCGCGGTGTGCGCTGGCGGAGAAAGGAAGAGGGAAGAGAGAGGGTTTCGAGAGGAAGACGAGTGCTTTGGTTTCGAAAGAACGAGGTTGTGCCATTGGTTTTAGAGAGAACGAGACGCGAAGGATTTTCGGCGAGATCTCGGCGAGATTTCAGGCGACTTGTCGGCGAGATCTCGACGAGATTCCAGGCGACATGTCGGCGAAATATCGACGAGATTTCCGGATCATGTTTGAAATCTTTTTTTTTTTTTCTCTGGTTATTACACAATGGAGTTCGCAAGATTGGTCTGGTGGGTGCGTCCGCAAGAATAATATTTGGAAATGTAGAGATAAGGAAGATGGGTTTATGGGGGTGCTTAATGTGAGTTTGCCCATAAATTTTAAGCCTTTGGCAGGTAAGAGCGTAGAAGAATGCAAACTAGCTTGCTGGAATAACTATTCTTACACTGCATATGCGTTCAGCGGTGGCTTGTGTGAAGTATGGGATAGTGAACTATTGAATATAAAACCAGCAGATTTTGGTGGAGGAGATCTTTTTCTGAGAGTTCCTAGTTCCCAAGTTCAGAATTCAAGAGGTAATTAGTAACTTAGAGCTTTGTTAAAAAAAAAAAAAAAAAAATTGGGTCATTTTATCATCATGATAATTTTAGAAATTTTCTCAGGGTATTACATTATTCAAGCCCAATCGGGTATATACACTGTAGTTATGGCAATGAACGATATGTGTTTGATGAAATGTCTCACTCAACACACACTATTTTTCATTGTTATGTTTGAATGCTATTTGTGAGAAAGTTTTCTGGGTATTACATAATGGGCAGCTTTTTTAACTACAAACAAAACTGGTTAAAAGAGATCCTAAACCCGGCACCTTTAAAAATTAATTAAGATTTAACAAGGTTAAATTACTCATTTAAACTTTAATAATTAAAGATTAAAGAAGGGCATCTTAGGTAGTTAGGTGACAAAAAATGGTACACCGTCGTTAAGAAATATTAACTTTATATATATATATAACATATCATCACATTAAAAAGGATGCACTTAGTCAAAGCTCCTGCCATTTAAAGGGTAAGAGGAAGAGACGTGTACAAACTTACCTCTGTATGGATAGATTGCCTATGAGCAACTTCATCGTTTGGTAAAAGTCCGCCCTTCTATCCACCTCCCCATATGACCATTGAATAACTCGATGAATGATGCATTGCAAACAGCATTCGATTTTCATAGAGGAAATATTCAGACCTAATGTGAAGACTACCAAAGGTACTCAACCTAACGAAAGCGACAAGCAAGAACACCGATTGATACCTGTCATCTTCCCATTGATTGTAAGAATGATTCTGTCAAAAATAAATAAATAAATAAAAAAAAGCAAGCAAGAAAGAAAGAAATTAGTCTCTTTTTAAAATTTTAGGGCATTGTCTAGTGCAGAGCCTAGTATATAACTTGTAAGAATAAAACTATTATTTATGTTTAAGAAAAATGACAATAGGATAAGATTCAAAGACGGCTATAAATGACTTGGTATAAAGGTAAAATCATGTGATAACATAATCTTCAGTTCAATGTTATTGATATTGACATTGACAAGTTCTAGACGCAATCGATTATTTTCCTTTCCAAAGTTATATTTCCTTCCAACTAAATATTTTGGGCACGGACTTATATATATAAGATGTTCATGCCATTCACATCTTTCTAAGAAAGAAGTTACAGCAAGCAAAAGATGGAGAAGATTTCAATCTCTGCAATAATTTTATTCCTTTACATCCTTGTAATCTCTATTTCATGGGCAGCTTCAAGTTTAACAGCTACTGAAAGATTACTAAAATGCCTATCAGTTCCTTCTGGTCCTGCCATTCCAGTCTACACCCCAAACAATTCTTCTTACAACTCAATCTTACAATCTAAAATACAAATTCTCAGGTTTGCATCATCCAATACCCCCAAACCTCAGCTTATCATCACACCATTGCGCGAATCACATGTTCAGAAAGCTGTGATTTGCTGTAGAAAACACGGTTTTCAGATGAGAATCCGCAGTGGAGGCCATGATTATGAAGGCTTATCTTACACATCTTATAATGATATTGTTCCATTTGTTATACTTGATCTCTTCAATCTTCAATCCATCAATGTTGATGTAGAAGATGGAACTGCATGGATTCAAGCTGGTGCAACCTTAGCCCAAGTTTATTACAAAATTGCAGACAAAAGTTCAACCTATGGCTTCCCAGCTGGGATTTGCCCCACAGTAGGCGTTGGAGGGCACTTCAGTGGTGGTGGATATGGAACCTTGATGAGAAAATATGGTCTTTCTGCTGACAATATCGTTGATGCTCGAATAGTGAATGTTGATGGAAAAATTATGAACAAAGATTCTATGGGGGAGGAGCTATTTTGGGCCATCAGAGGGGGAGGGGGAGCAAGCTTCGGAGTCGTTCTATCATGGAAAATCAAGTTGGTTCCTGTTCCACCCACTGTGACTGTTTTCACTGTTCAGAAAACCTTAGAAGAAGGTGCTACGGCACTTCTTCATAAGTGGCAATACATTGCGCATCAACTCCCTAGAGATCTCACTATACTCGTGATGGCAAGAAAGGTCAATGCTAGTCAAGCAGGTGAGAAAACAATCCAAGTATCATTTTTATCTTTGTTCCTGGGGGTAACTAAACAACTCCTTCCTATAATGGAACAAAGCTTCCCAGAATTGGGTTTGAAGCCTGAAGATTGTAGAGAAATGAGTTGGAGACAATCTGTCCCATATTTTGTGCGACTGCCAATAAATGCATCTCTGCGTGATTTGGCAATAAATCAAGATAGAACGTTCATCAAACCGAAATTGGACTATGTGAAGGAGCCTATTTCAGAAATTGTGTTACAAGAAATATGGAAAATGTCTTTTGAAGTAGATAATCCTGCCTTTATCTTCATTCCATATGGTGGAAGGATGAGTGAGATTCCAGATTCTAACCTTCCATTTCCACATAGAGCTGGAAATATTTTCCACATTGCTTATTTTGCATTCTGGAATTCGAAAGAAGAAGGGACTGCAGAATCGACTGCAGCATCCAGAAAGAATATAGGTTGGGTTAGAAGGTTGTACAAGTATATGACACCTTATGTTTCCAAGTCCCCAAGAGGTGCATATCTAAACTATAGGGATCTTGATTTGGGCTACATCAAGAATGGTACGGCAACCTACGCACAAGCTAAGGTTTGGGGTAGTAAGTACTTTAAGAATAATTTTGATAGATTAGTGCAAGTGAAGAGCAAGGTTGATCCAGATAATTTCTTTTGGGATGAACAAAGCATTCCTCCTGTTCCATCATTGACGAAAGGAAAATAGGGCTAGTGATATGTTATTTTGACTATGTTTTCTTTATGTTGTGCTTATGCTTCTGTATTGTGATCCCTACTCATCAGTGTCACCACCAAAAATAATTTCATCCTCTTTGAAGGTTAATAAATTCTCTGTTAGAAATCTATGCCCTTCACTTCGATAACTCATTGTCAGCCTGAAAGAGTTTATTAATTTTCTATGAAATCTTTCGGCTTTCGCCATCTTATCTAGCCAATAATCTGATGTATTTATAGTGAATATGAGCATGGATTCTTAGTATTTAGATGTTTAAAGGTCTAACATATGGTTTTATTTCAATATTTTTCAATACTACCCCATGCATCAGAAACAACAAACAAACCACATTTATGCAAAAAAACTCAAAACTCTGACAACACAAATGGTATCAAAAGTGAGTATAGGAAGACATCTCAGAGTTTAAATCAAATAATAATGCATTGCATATAACAAACAAACAAACAAAAATGCAATTGATTGACATGCTCAAGAACCATCAATCTCTTTGTCCATAATTCTTACAGGCAATGCATTAATGAATAAGGAATGGTGAGATATTGGATTCTGAAATCCTTTTGGTACAAGAAGTCCAGACATAAGAATTATTACAGTATAAAATGTCATGGTAATTGGGTTATTAATACACATTAGTTATGCATCCATCCATCTTATTTTAGACCTCAAAACTATAACCCAAAAACATCATAAAAATAAAATAATTATCCACTTCTCCACATCATAATCTGTTTATTATTGGTTTCGACCTCCTAGCCAACATTTTGGCATGTTCCACACAACATTATTCAAAATTTCAAACCAAAACTCCAGTGGGAAACCCCGAAGCCTTAACTCAAATTTACCATTAAATTATCCAATCCAAAATTCCAGCTTATATATACTTACATCAGAAACCTGATCGTGATCAAGTTTCAAAGCACACACTTACTTCAAACTTATTCTTCGTCACCAGTTTGCAATTTTTAACCAATTCCATACAGAAGTGCTATTCAGCAAACATTTTTAACACTCATTTTCACCACACGGCCTATTAATTACTTTGGATGTCCTTGAATCATGCATTGATACATGATTCAAGAGCTCCCAACATACATTACTAGGGTGTGTGCTAAAATTTCATACTGAGATAATGTACACCCATCATTTTGTGATTCCCATAAGCAACAACACCAATTGTTGATCGATAGTCAAAATAAAGTTCTAATAAAAGTGTAGATAACAAGCCTAATCGATCTCCATTATTTCATGAAATCTCAGTTCCTGGACTAGTTTAATCGAATTCTAGAACAAAAGATTCCTAAAAAAAAGGGTTAGATCTTTCATCTAAACACAATTCAGTTTGACGCCTAGGTTCAATCCCTCCTAAATCCACCAAAAATACTCAAAAATCAATCAAATATTGACTTAAAAACTTGTACATGACCTCCACTGCCGGACTGAAACGCTTTCTTCTTTGTTCCATCTTTCTTTTTTCCATCTATTTCATAGATCTCGACCTCTTGCTGAGATTAATTTGTTCTTCGCTTGCTTCTTCTCACATATTCCTTCGATATTTTATAGGTTGAGGAGAATGTGGCAGAAGAGAAGAAGTTTCTGTAGTGAAACTCGAAAAACCACGCCAATTTTCGTAGGATTAAAAGGGTGGTGTCTGTTCTTTTTTTATTGTTTCTTTCTTCGTCATTAGAAAAGCTCAAGGGAATAATACCAAAGCTGAGAGAACCACTCTCAAAGTAATAATGTTTGTTCAAACTAATAAAGCCCGAGAGCCTAACTTGTCCTTGAAAAAATCACCTACCAAGAGATCACGACTTATATCATAATTATACCCAAAAGTGGGATTATGCTAACAGTCCCCCTTAACGCCAGAGTAGAGTCATTAGGCACTCCAACTCCATGCAAGTCTAGAGATACAAACCCAACTCATCTCTGGCATCCATCCTTCCTTGATCCTACTATAAACAAAAATAATAAAAGCTTTTAAAGACGAACCTACAAAATAAAAATTTTTTTTTTTTAAATTGTTAATATAAAAAGAAAATAAAAACTATTGTTAAATAAAAAAATAAAATGTAGAATAAAGTAAAAAAAACAAAGTGTACAAATATTAAAAATACATAGAAAGAAGAAGACGGCGCTATCTACTGAAAAAAAAAAAAAAACAAATCAAACTAATAAAATTGTATAAAAAATTAACTTTGTTCGATTTTTTCGAAGTATAGAAATTTCACAGCGCCAAAAAAGAAAAAAAACACTCTGTCTTTCGAGTTTTATTTTTCTGACGTCCACTTTCTCTTTAGTATCTCATTCATTTATTTCAAAAATCGCACAAGAATTTTTTTTCTTATGCATTTTTATTTATTTTTCTCGAAGAAGCATCATTCACTTTGTTCCATTTTTTTATTGTTTACTAGTGGATAACGCCTCTTGAAGATGTGCGATTCACTATTAAATAAAAAAAAAATGAATGATTATAAAAAATATCTAAACAAACGTCATTAACTTTGTTAAAAAAAATGAAAAAAAAAATTGCACAAGGTTAATTTTTTGTGCGATTTCATTAGTTTAAATTTGAAGAGGCACCATCTACATTAAATTATTTTTTTATTTATTTCATTTTTAAATTTTCAAAATTTAAATTGTTTTGTTAAATAAAAAAAGATGGTCGCTAATTGAACCACAAAAAAATACTCTTTATACTACAAAAAATCACCAATTTCGATTTCTAATAATACCCTAATATGATTGTACCAAAATGCCCTTATTATTTATTTATTTTTTTTCTCAATTTCATTGTGGGGTTCGCTCTTGCATGACCATACCGGAACGTAGTCGTTCGGTCACTCTAGACCGAACCATCTATTTTTTATTTTTTTTGTGTGTGTTTTAACTACACTAAAAAAAATTGTACGGTTCGGGCGGTGAAGATATAACTCAAAATATAAGGTTTTGTCGTATCCGACCGAACCACCGTAATCGGTTTAATATTGTTGGTTTGAACCGATCGCGGTCCCCTTCTTCCCATAGTGATTTCTTTGGACACCCGACAACGTTTTTCACAAACAAAAACACCAAAACATACCTTTTGTGTAAAAAAAAAACGATACAAAATTCGCTAAAACCACAAATTTTTCCGCTAAAGATGAGATAATAACAAGGAAATAAGTGATTATGAAGGTTTTGAGTATAGTGATTTAAGGTTTTTAGTGTAGAGAATGAGAGAAAAATGGAAAGGATGCGGTGAAAACGGTAAGGCTTGGTTGGAGGGAGAAGAATTTGTATAAAATTATGAGAAGGGTATTTAAAAAAATTTAATGTGATAAGAATAACATTTCTTTATATTTTTGTGGTAGGAATAGAATGTAGTGGAAATAGCCTTTTTGTTGTAGTTTATCTAAGAACCCCCATAAAAAAATAAAAAAAATAAAAAAACTCAATTTACTAAATCAGAATTTATTAAATTTTATATAGATTACATCTAGACCGTCAAAACCTGTAGCCTGTAGCCCAAGTAAGATTTTTATAAATATATAACATGTTGCCTATGGTGACATGTCATCTGACCTCATCCCAGTTTGTAGAGTGGTATATTTAGTTATCTTAAATCATGGGTTCAAATATGATATCCAACAATTTTTATTTTTTCTTCTTCATATATCCTTTTATCCAATATTTATTTTTCTCTATTTTGATCCTTCTGCCCAGTAATAATTATAAATAAAATATTCCAATAACAATGTTAAAAAAAAAATCCAATAACAATAATTCATAAATAGATTTTTTCTTCTCCATCCTTCTATCCAATATTCATTTGTCTCCATTTTGATCCTTCTACCCACTAATAATAATTAATAAATAGTTGGATACAAGTCGACATTAAATAATTTTTAAAAAAAATTACATACCAAAAAATTGAGAAAAAATTACTCATGTCACATCGCTATTATTATTATTACTATTATTTTTTAAAAATAATTCTTAATGAAAGAAAATAAAAAAGTAAAATGTACTAATTATTTGAAAAAAATGAACATTTTCTTTTATCCATTTGTATTTCAAGTATCTCACTGATACCTACCTCTTATTTAACTAAAGGTCATGCATTGTAAATGAAATTAGTAGTGTTGCTAAATTGTGAGTTACTACATGAATTCACTTCTTTCATTTCTTGTATGAGTAATGATATTTAAATTATAAGTTTATACATTTTATAATTATCTTTTTTCTATTATTTTAAGTCTTACTCTACCTTTATTAACATTATAAGATATTAATAAGGACGTAATCATTCATAGCTAGCTTGGGCTCAGATAAATATTTTAAAAAAACTATTTCATAATAACCTTAATTTAATTATACCCTTAATCCCTAATTTAACGCCCAAATCACCAAATTTGCAAATGCAAATCGCTTAAGACCTCTGCATTACAGCTCCAAATCAATGCCCAAATCGCGTCTAAATTACAGCTCTAAATAGCTCTAAATAGTAGTTTTAAATCAACGCTCAAACCGTTCAAAACCTCTTACAACTCTTATCGTTACGATTTTTTTTAAAAAAAATTGTTATTAATCAAGTCCTATGCTTCTGAAGATGTATGCATGTTATTATTTTTCTCTGTTTTTACACGTAAATTGTTTTTTTAAAGTCGTTACATCTTGGATTTTTGACAAATTTAAGCATGGTTTTCTTTATTAAATCTAAAAATAGGCAACAAAAAATAATATATTCATATTTAAGCAAGTTTTGGACACGTTGGCGCCAACTTGTCCATTAAAAAAAATTGAATGGACGGCAAGCGCAAAAAAATAATATATATATATATATATATATAGTAGTATAAATATATATAAACAAAAATAATAAAAGCTTTTGATGATGAGCCTACAAAATGAAAAAGTTTTTTTTTTTTTTAATTGTTAATATAAAAAGAAAATAAAAACTATTGTTAAAAAAATAAAAAACAAACATATCAAACCAACAAAATTATATAAAAAATTAACCTTATTCGATTTTTTCAATGTATAGAAATTTCACAGTGCCAAGAAAAATAAAACAAAAACTCTGTCTCTCGGGTTTCATTTTCTGACGTCCTCTTTCTCTTTGATATCTCATTCATTTATTTCAAAAACTGCACAAGAATTTTTATTCTTATACGATTTTTTTATTTTTCTTAAAGAAGCATCATTTACTTTGTTCCATTTTTTTTTATTGTTTACTAGTGAATAACGCCTCTTGAAGATGCGCGATTCACTATTAAATAAAAAAATAAAAAAATGAATGGTTATAAAAAAAAAATCTAAATAAACGTCATTAACTTTGCTATAAAAAATGAAAAAAAAAATCGCACAAAGTTAATTTTTTGTGCGATTTCATTAGTTTTAATTTGAAGAGGCACTATCCACATTAAATTATTTTTTTATTTATTTCATTTTTAAATTGTTTTGTTAAATAAAAAAAGATGGTCGCTATGTGAACTACAAAAAAATACTCTTTACACCACAAAAAACCACCAATTTCAATTTCTAATAATACCCTCATATGATTGTACCAAAATGCCCCTATTTTTTATTTATTTTTTTTTCTCAATTTCATTGTGGGGTTCGCTCTTGCATGACCATACCGGAACGTAGTCTTTCGGTCACTCTAGACCGAACCATCCATTTTTTATTTTTATTTTTTTTGTGTTTTAACTACATTAAAAAAAATTGTAAGGTTCAGTCGGTGAAGACATAACTTAAAACGTAAGGTTCTGTCGTCTCCGACCGAACCACCGTAATCGGTTTAGTATCGTTGGTTTGAACCGATCGCGGTCCCCTTCTTCCCATAGTGATTTCCTTGGATACCCGACGACGTTTTTCACAAACAAAAAACCAAAACATACCTTTCGTGTAAAAAAAATGATACAAAATCTGCCAAAACCACTGATTTTTTCGCTAAAGATGAGATAATAACAAGGAAATAAGTGATTTTGAGGATTTTAAATATAATGATTTAAGGTTTTTAGTGTCGAGAATCAAAGAAAAATGAAAAGGATGCAGTGGAAACGATAAGGCTTGGTTGAAGGGAGATGGATTTGTATGAAATTATGATAAAGGTATTTAGGAAAGTTCAATGTCATAAAAATAACATTTTTTCAAAATTTTGTGGTAGGAATAAAATGTAGTAGAAATAGCCTTTTTGTTGTAGTTTATCTAAGAACCCCCATAAAAAAAATCTGAAAATCATTGTTAAATTAAAAAAAATCTGAAATAAAGTAAAAAAAAAAAAAGTGAACGACTATTAAAAAAATCTGGAACAAAGGAATACGCCTCTTGAAGTGACTTTGTCCACTTTAAAAAAAAATTAAACCAACAAAATCGCACAAAAAAATTAAACTTGTATGATTTCTTTGAAATGTAAAAAATTTATAGCAACAAAAAAAAATCTTGTCTCTTCAGTGTCATCTCTCTGATATCCTCTCTTTTTTTAGTGTCTCATTCACTTTATTTCAAAATCCATTCCTTGTATAATTTTCTTTTTCATTTTTTTAGCGAAGGAAAAGGCATTTGTTCCATTTTTTTTTTTTATAACCATTCACTTTTCTTTTCTTTTTTTAAAACTTATTCATCATTTAACAAATGCATATATGAAAAATGGCTGAAATTCCTTAAATAGACTACTTATCTTTTCATAATTTCAACTGTTCAGACGTAAACGGGTTGGGTCAAACCAGGTCAGGTCAAGTTTGATCCAAAATTGAATTCAAAATCTTTTCTCGAGTGTTTAATATATTATATATAAAAAAACTAAAGAAAGTAGAAACTCAGATTTATTGAAGGGACCGAATATTGGGCTAAAAGGTGGCTCTGTTATAAATATTCACCCTCCATAGTTCTTCACATCTTTCTCCCTAGAGTTCGGCTATTTTCACCCACAATTTTTTATCTCTTCACCTACCTTATCTAAAAATTAAAAAAACAAAAAAAAATCTCACGTAAAATTATCAAAAAGGACAAATATTAAATCCCTTAAACCCTCCCCCACCTCTATCTTCACTCACCCACTCTTTACCCTATACCCTTCAATCCTTCAACTCTCCAACTCATTTCAATCTTCAATCTTATCATTTTCTTGTATTTTTCAAATCAAAAGCATACATTTCTATCATTTTCACCCTTTTGAAGTGTTTTTTCTTACAAAAATATACCCAAAATCAAAGATAAAAGGAGGCGAAAATGAGTTTCGAAACCCAGAAAAATCACCCTCGAATTAGGCGTGTCCGACCCTGCGTGAGCGGACAAAATAAAGTATGTCCAACCCTAACAAGCCAAACATATCTCCTACGTTCGGCCCATCAGGGTCGGACAGAAAAAAAATAAAAAATAATAAAAAATAATAAAAAAATGCATTATTCGACCTAATAGGGTGAGACACACCTCTTTATGTTTGGCCTATAGTGGTCGAACACAAAGAGAATTTTTTGATCGTAGTGGGTCGGACGAGTGAGATTCTGGCAAGCGAAAAGAATTTCTGAAACTCATTTTTGCCTCCTCATTCCACCATTTTCACCCATTTTTTTTTGCAAAAAAAACATTCTAATCCAACAATGTAGCATTGAAATCAACTTAGAACATGTAAATATTATAATTTATTTATCGATTTGTGGTCAAAGATTGCACTTGAATCACTTTGAGTTCAAGACTTCCAAAACTTGATTTTTTGACAAAATTTTGCGACTTTGTTGCTCACAAATCTTTTCAATAGTATTTTAACCCTTTGAATGATTGAAAAACTTGAAAAAATGGTAAAAATAAGAGAAGAAACAAGAGAGAAGGAAAGAGTTTAGGGCCTTGGGGTGAGAAGGCTAGAATGAGAATTTAAGTGGGTGAAGAGAGAAAAAATGATTGATTTTAAATTTTCATGTGGGTGAAGAGAGTAAGTGGGTGAAGAGATAGGAAATGGTGAGTGAAAATAGTCGAACCCTTCTCCCCAACTTCTCAATGAGTTGGGATACTGGGCTCATGGTACAAAGAAGCCCTTTGAAGAAAGTCTTTTTTTGGGTTATCTTGTATAATATAAGGAAAATGATTAAAAGACACATTTTTAACATTGTAGGTGAAAGTTGTTAGATCACCTCGAATCATGCAACATTGCCTCGTATTATGCAATCAACGAATGATACAAGGTGCTATTGTGTGATCCGAGGCGATCCAATAATTACATAATACGAGATAATATTACGTGATTCGAAACGATCCAACAATTCTCACTTACAATGTAAAAAATGTGTCCCCCTAATATTACCCTAACTATAATACAAGTCTTTTTTTAAGAATATGTATGTAGTTATGTTATTACATATTTATATATCCATAAATATATATAGATAAATAATGACTTTTTTCTAAGTGTTTTTTTGATAAAAAATACTTTTAAGAGAGGCATTTAGCAACATCGGCTTCTAATCAAACGGGGGTGGAAAAAAGTAAATTTCTACTTTATAGAAGAAATTGAATGAAACTAACTTTTTTTGTGCGAAAAAGTATTATTGTAAACTTTGTATGGACTTTTTACATGATTACCCTTCAAAAAAAAAATAATTTTACAAATGCCATCTCCTTAAAAATAATGTCACATTTGCCACATTTTACTGTTTACTACACAGTCAGCACGCCAAATATGCGCCATGTCAGCGCGGAGGTGAAATTTTTTTAAGTGGAAGGGAAGGCGTCTTTTGAAAAGACGCCTTCCCTTCCACTTTAAAAAAAAAATGGTGAAGGGAAGGCGTCTTTTCAAAAGACGCCTTCTCTTCCACTAAAAAAATTTTGTGCAAGGGAAGGCGTAAATTTTTTTAAAGGTGAAGAGAAGGCGTCTTTTCAAAAGACGCCTTCTCTTCAAAATTTTTTTTTTTTAACTAAAGGGAAGGCGTCTTTTCAAAAGACGCCTTCCCCTTAGAATTTTTTTTTTTTGCATTTAACTTAAGAGTTTCAAGATAGGGTTTCTGTATGTTGATCTGCGATCGACATCAACATTCTATTCTCTAAAGCGGTCTTATTACTCTGTTTTATCAATGATCGCATGTTTTTCTTTTTTCTTTGTTGTTGATTAAAATTAATCTACTTATGTTATTGCGATGATGGATGTTTACGCTGAACTTTGAATTGAATTTCTCTTCCTTTTGATTACATGTTTCTTTCTCTCTCTTGAAAAAATATAAAAAATTGAAACGATGTATGTATTGATGGAATAATGATTAATGAATCGATTCCTTGTCCTCCAAATTTCTCATCAGGTTTTCTTCGATTGAAAGAGGGATTCGAAACCCATCGTCTTCCTATCTGCGTTCTTTACCAGTTGCTGAAGATATCGATTGAGCGATTGAGAGGAGAATTCGAAACCCAAATTCTTGGATTGTTTCGAAGAGCTTCTAAATGTACTTGTAAAAAAATAAAAATTGTGAAGGGAAGGCGTCTTTTCAAAAGACGCCTTCCCTTCACTTAAAAAAAAATACTATGAAGGGAAGGCGTCTTTTCTAAAAAAAAATTATGAAGGGAAGGCGTCTTTTGAAAAGACGTCTTCCCTTCCACTTAAAAAAATTCCACCTCCGCGCTGACATGGCGCATATTTGGCGTGCTGACTGTGTAGTAAACAGTAAAATGTGGCAAATGTGACATTATTTTTAAGGGGATGACATTTGTGAAATTATTTTTTTTTTGAAGGGTAATCATGTAAAAAGTCCAACTTTGTATTGAACAACGCTTATATAGCTATGGTGGGTCACGTCAAATTCAGATAAACAATTTTAAACCCTGGATACCACCCGTTCTATCATGTCTTTAGTATCAAAGACCCGGCCCACGCCCATAAGGGGTGAAAACCCACCCGAACCTGATGTTGTGCAGGTTGTAACACCTAATTGAAAGATATGTTTAATATTTATTTGGATGAAAGTCTTCTAACCAAATGTTTCTATTTTAAACTAACATTTGTTCTTGTACATATTTAGATCAATGGTTCTAATATGGGCATCTTACCTTTTAAACCAACAAAAAATTACTACCACAAGAACCGGATTAAAAAAATATATATATATGTAGGAAAAGAAATCTAGATTCTAGTAAAATGTTGTCTTCTTGCTTGTCCAATTAAACACGTTTACCTAATAATCCTATTTTAATTGTGAGAAAGTTACAAAGTACTCTGCCTTAGGAAGCAGAGAGACTCACTAATGTACAAGAGAAGCAACCTTGTAACAGAATTGGGAGGCATTTGGTGGACACTTGGCATCTCAAAGCGCACAATTGAGCACTTGATGAAAAGCACACTGCAATAACGTAATATATGAAACCAATGCTAGAACAGGCAAGCCTTAGCGAAATGGTAAAGAGTCATTGTTGTAACAGGTTTGAGTAGTGAAAACAACCTTTTGTAATGTAAGATAATGATACGTATAATAGACCCAAAAAGGTCCAACCCTTCCTTGGGATCCCACGTATAGGCAGGAGCTTCATGCACCAAGCTGCCATTTATAAAAACTAGTGATTAAGAGGACACCTAATTTTTCATTAAAATGCCCATCGCAGGTAGGTATGTGCTTGAAATGGTGTATGGAGAAATAATATTTATATTTCCATTACGTTTGCATGGAAGAGGCCAAAGTAAAAATCTTCTTCAATGAAGCCAGAAGTGCATTAATCATCAAGAATCTGACTCAATGATGTCCCTCATAATCTCTGGTTGCTGGTACAGAAATGTTGAATTCCCATTATAGTACTCCATGTAGAACTAGCAAAGACAGAACCATTAACCATACCTGATCCAATGATCTTCGCAACCAATGTTCTCACGAACTGGATCTCATCAGCTTGGTGCCTGCTGGTAAACTTAACCTTAAAACAAAAGTCAAAATCAGTACTTTACGAAATAACTTGAAGCATGGCTCAACAGCGGTATTCTACTATTCTTGGCATAGACAATGAGTTAAATTTCCAATCTCGTGTTCAATTCAAATAAGTGGGTCGAAACCTATAAGATCGTCAAAGATTATTTATGTATAGAAAAGGGAAATGAAATAAAACCAATAACATGGAAAAAAGGTCATGGTTTATTATGCAGCTAAGTTTTTTAGGATGACAAAACTCCAATTAAATTTTAACAATTAGTTCTAAATCGTTAGACTCATCGGATAATTACAATCATAAGATTTGAATAAAACAACATTTGCTAACCATGATGACAGTAAAGATTTCCAAGTTGCCCCTCATCTAAAGCAGTAGCAGGAAGGCAACCCAAAAAAAAAAATGAAATTCATCTTTAAGACTAGATATACTGTTTGGTACCTCAAACAAAATTAAATCCTACAAGATCAATAGACTCATTTATAGGTTCAGCCAGACCCCTCTCAACTTCTGATTAAAAAATGACTAGTTCTACAAGCAAGAAAAACATGCAGACATCAAGCATAGAAATATAAAGAAAATTAAAAAATCATAAGTTCACGAGTCTTCTTCCTGAAACTCCATATCTGGAGTAAGAAAATGTATCAACTAGCAGTAAAAATAACACAAAAATGAACGTAGGTAAATGGATGATTGAATGGCTTACGAGTTCACCATATGCAAAGCCCACTACTTGATCAAGTCTAACATGAAGCCTCAAAACTTTCATTTATACAATTCATGTACAAATGCCTTGCCCCCTAATAAACAAGAAGAAAGGATTGGTTGGTTGTAAGGAAGAAAAGCAATCAAAACTGCCATTTTTATTTTGTTGTTTTTTTTTTTTCTTCTCAGTTGCATAGCTTTTTCTGAAATTACTAGCAACTAAAGAACTCTTAAGGGTAAATAAAATCCATATGCTACTAATATTAATTAGATAAAAGGAGAGGAATAAGTATAAAAAAAGCCTAAATCCTGCGGGAGCCTTTCGGGAAGTTATCCAACTCCCTCTGTTAAGGAATGTAAATACATTAATGCACAAAATCTGGGATCTCCTTGATTTTGTGCACTGATGTTTGGTTTTCCTTAGTGTATAGGCTTTATTTTAGGATCCTAAATTGATCTCTGTTCTGTATATATATTCCTTCCTTTTCAATGAATAAAACAGAGAATTGAATTCTTTCATGGTATCAGAGCTCTTTGAAAGATCAAGGAGATCCCATCCCTTCAATCTAGTCTGCTCAGCCAACTTTGAAGCAACCATGAACCACTTGTGATCCTCTGAGACCTTTGATTGTCCACGGAGCTCATCTCCAAGTTGCCAAAAACTAAGCTGATTATCCATCTTTCAGAATCTGAGGAAATATAACAGCTGCAACCCAAAGACTACGTAGATTAGCTTTAACGGCGAGAATTCGGCTTAACTGAGTTAGATCTGTTAGATCTGTTAGATCTGTTTGAGATATTCTGCGCGAGAAGAAGAAAACCAAATTGATAAGTCCGGCGAGGAGTCCGGAGACGAGGAGAGTTCACGGTCCAGACCAAGATCCACGTTCTTCGACCGGTGAGCGTGAACAGCGCGGCCGTGAACAGCGCGACCGTGAACAGTGCGGCCGTGAACAGTGCGGCCGTGAACAGCCGCCGCCATGAACAGTGCGGCCGTGAACAGTGATTCCCTGTTCAACTCCACGCGTGAACAGCGATTTTCTGTTTTGGTTTTTGTGAACAAAGATTTTCGTGAAGAGTGACCGCGACCGGTGAGCCGTGAACAGTGCCCCGTGAACAGAACCGGTGAACAGTCACCGGCGTGAACAGTTCATACTCCGTCTTCTTTGTTTTCTTCCATCTTTCTTTCGTTCTGCGCCGCTGTTTTTTTTTTTAAGTTTTTCAGAGAGGCCACCGTGCTGAATCTTATTCTTCTCTTCTTCTAGCCAACACTCATGGCAGAAAAAGACCATATAACCCAAGACTCAACCAAGCTTGAGGCAAACAACTACAATAATCCCAATGACCCTTTTTATCTCCACCACTCCGATCAACCTGGAGTTGTGCTTGTTACTCAACCATTGAATGAAGAAAATTACGGTACTTGGAGCCGTGCCATGCTCATGGCCCTCAGCATCAAAAATAAAGAAGGCTTCATCAATGGCACCATTGAAAAACCACCAACTACATCTACCACAAAACTCCAACAGTGGACGCGTTGCAACAATCTTGTGAAATCATGGCTTCTCAATTCAATCTCACACGATATCGGAGCAAGTGTAATAAACAACGAGGTTGCTCATGACATTTGGGTTGACCTGAAGGAGCGTTTTTCCCGCATCAATTGTGACGCCCCGAAAATTATTTCATCTAGCCCATAACCCAATTGTATTTTGCCCAAACTCTACGTGTTGCCTTGATATGTTTGGTGTTTGTTTGATGATTGTTTAATGTTTGTATAGTTAATGCTTGATAATGTATATAAATATATGTATCATAAATTGTATATGAGTCATGTTAAATTAAAGTTTAATGCATATGTTATTATTTATGCATGGGCTCATTAAACCATGAATTGATATGGGTTAGGATTGATGGAATAAAAGGATAAATGAAATTGAAGATTTGGTGTATTAAATGGATTGGACATTTAAAATACATGTGGTTGGTATGGGTAGTATGAGACCAACACATGTGAAGGTTGGTGCATGAAAGTGGACAAGTGTCCAATGCCCACTTGTCTTCTTCAAGGAAGTGCTAGAATGAGTGGAGGGAACCAAGGAGAGGAAAACAAGGAGAGAATCAAGGAGAGAATCAAGGAGGGAATCAAGGAAGTGCTAGAAAGAGGTGAGTGGAGAGAAAAGAAAGAAGAAGAGAAAGAAAAGAAGAGAAAGGAAAGAAGAAGAGAAAGAAGGAGAGAGTTGCAGGAGTAAGAACCCTGCGAGATTTTCATCAAAGAAGTGGATCTTTGGAATTTACGGTCAGATTGAGCTCAAATTTTGTCAGCACGTTCGTAGCTTATGGTTCTTCATTCTGGTCGGTGGAGATCTTGATCAGAGGTTTCTTCTGAGAGATCTAACCTCTCAAACAAAGCTGGCCGGAAAGTCTGGATTTCTCGCACTGTTTCGCTCAAACTTATAGATCTCCTAAATCTACCGTTAGATGGTTATCAAATTTGGGTATGTAGTTTATAACTGATATTTATACATTCTGAACGGTGGAGATCGTAATTAGAAGCTTGTGCTAAGAGATATAACCTCTGAAACAAAGCTGGTCGGAATTTCTGGGTTTCTCGTTCCGTTTCGGTAAAACTTGTAGATCTCCTCAACGTACCGTTGGATGGATATCAAATTTGAGTATGTAGTTTACAACAGATATTTCTGTATTCTGAACGGTGGAAATATTTATACGTTAATTATTTTGTGTGATATAGCCATCTGAGTTTGGATATTTGCAGCAGGAAAGGAGAAACTGTCTGATTAGATACTTGTTCATCAAAGATACATATCTTTTCGGTCCACCGTTGGATTGGGCTGATGTTTGGACAGAAGGTTTGTTTCTTCACA